>CM053028.1:379939149-381419149 GCA_028564925.1 Lithobates sylvaticus
AGAGGAAATCCCTGCAAATTAAGGAAATTCCTTAGGGACCCCCAAGTCACCAGAACTAGTATTGGAGGATTTCCTCTTACTTTTCTGGAGACAACCCAAAATTTGTGATTTTTAATTTTTTTTCTTTTACTTTCACTTTCATTAATGGTAAACAGGACAAACCGAGAGGCTGAATCTCCTTAGCTTGGCACAGACAGCAATAAAAAACTGTAAACATTTTTTTTTAGCAGAGCCCCTAGGGAATAACATGATGATCATTCCAATATTTAATGTCACATGGTATTTGCGCAGCAGTCTTTCAAACGCACTTTTTTGGGGGGAAAATACATTTTCATGAATTAAAAAAACACTAAACAGTAAAGTTAGCCCAATTATTTTCGTATAATGTGAAATATGTTACGCCGAGAAAATAGATGCCTAACAACATGTCATGTTTTGAAATTACGCACACTCGTGGAATGGCGACAAACTACGGTACCTAAAAATCTTCATAGGCAATGCTTTAAAAAAATTTAATGGTTACCAGGTTAGTTACAAATGAGGGCTTTTGCTAGAATTATTGCTCTCGCTCTAACAATCGCGGCGATACTTCACATGTGTGGTTTGACCACTTGCGTTTCTTAGTTTTTTTGTTTTTTACACAAATAATTCTGATCACTTTTTTATTGTGTAAAAAAGTGTAACAATCCCTTGTGACAGTAATAGGTGGTGACAGGTACTCTTTATGGAGAAGAATATGATTGAACACTGATCGTCCCATTATTTTAGCAAAATTAATGTACTCTTTATGGAGGGTTCAGGGGGTCTTAACACTGTAATTTTTAAAAAACCTGCATTATTGGCAGTTGTCATTGTGGCGGCGCTTATGTGTTTTTGCATAGGAGACTGGAACAAAGCCGTCTTACTCTAGCCGGCGGACGCGCCGGATCGAGGCTCGGGTCTCCCGATGGGACAGGAGGCCTGGGAAGAGCGGCGGGGGGGGGGGGTCGGCCTCTCCTGCTCCGAGGGGCTTTTAGCCACATCAGTTGTTATCCCTAAAGAGCTGACCACCTGTTTTAAAAAACGGTTTCGGGTGTTGCCTGCAGCTGCAGGCATCATCCAGATATAACCCCTTAAAGCCCGGGCCGCATAGGTCGGTTTTGAGGGGTTAGTAAAGATTTCCAATGGTCTACATGGTTAAGGACACAAAGGAGTGTCCTTGGAAACTACAGCTTTATTTGAAAGTCTGAAATGACCTTGTTCAGTGTTCTTTCGGTGCAAATAAATCTTCAGTTACATTTTGTTCACATGTTGTATGAAGAATTTGTAAGGCCAACTAGAATTGCTGATCAGAATGTACCCACCCTAAGAATTTATACAGTGTTAAATAAGTGTGGATGATCACTGAGAGCAGGTTCCAGGCTGCCCTCCAATCCAGGGAGCTGCCTTGTGGACCAATATTGTCTCTCTCCATAGATCAGTGGGAGTCTTTCCTATAAGAGAATTGAGACAGATGGAGAGATGAAATAGAAAAAGTGTGGTTTCATGTACTCATGTCCGTCGTGCTGTATTCAGGAAACTATTCTGTTTACATTATTCTTAAATAAAAGGAGAACCTCTTCTATGAATAAAGTCTAGATTCAGTGTTTAGGAGTTTTGCTAAGCAGCGAGACATCACAGCAACATTATATGTTATTGCACTGGGCTTCCCAAGCAGTATGCCAGCTTAGTCACATGTAATGGTTTTTCTTGGCCTGTGTTCATTAGGCAGTATAAAAGATGGCTTCAGTCATGTCTGAAAAATATGCCAAGGGAGTAGGTTTGGCAAGGCAACAAGAGTAAACAGAATGACATGTTGAACCGATAGCGCTTGTCCTGTTCAGTCTGGAAGTATAAACCAAAACCCCCTACCAATAATTTGCAGAGATATACAACTGGTTTGGAGACAGCTAAGGAGACCACAGATCACTGGCCTAGATAGGCTTGGGCAGTCCACAATCTTATACACACTATACTGTATATTAATATAGACTACATTGACAAAGCACCACATGCAAAAAATGTTTTAGCATGTATGCTGCTGTCTGTTCATGAACTAAATATGCTACAGTCTGATGTGCATTTCAGCAGGTCGCAGTGTTTTTTTCTTTTAACTTTGACAGGCCACAAAGTGACAGCTGCCATGCGGTGACATGCTCTGCCTTCCAGTGTGCTGTGGTAAAATACTACATGTCTGTATTTTACCACAGCTCAAAGTACCTCCCAGCTGTGTTGCAGTGTAAACTGGGCACATGGAAAACAATTGTTTTCTATTCACCCTAGCAGTGACTGTCGTTTAATGCAGTAAAACACCATTCACTGCACTGTATGCGAATGGGCCCTCAGTAATGCTTTGCAATGTTTAGTCAATATGTGCACAGTGCAGTGACCAATCAAATTTCATTAAAAGGAGGACACATAGTAGTATTAGTAGTAGTTCTAAACTCAAGTTTTTTTTTTTTTTTTTTTTTTTACCATACTGCATTCTCTGCATTACAGTAAAAAAATGAGTACCCGTCTTCTCTCTCTCTGCTCCCTTTGCCTCTCCCTCTCCTTGGTCTCACAGGAGACTCTGAAAGCAACGGAGGCCATTGGCTCCTGCTGCTGTCAGTCACATCCTGTGAGGAGGGAGCAGGGCATGGCCGAGCTGCAATGTGTGTGTCTATTTGCACACACAGCCTGGCTCAATGCCCCCTCAGTACACGGTTTGCGGAGGAGGCACTCGTAAGAAGGAGTGGACAGCGCCAGCAGGGTCTTCGGGAGAGAAGGTAAGGGGCTGTACAGAGCAGGTATGTATAATATCTTTTTTATTTTAATTTGAAAAAATGCCTTTACAGTCACTTTAAATTCGTTTACAATGGGTTATTGCATATATCACATATTTACTACATTGTTTTACATGAATGCATTCCTTGCATTAAGATTAAAAAAAAAACACTCCCACTGCATTTCTCCCCAATAACCCCAGTAAATGAACGAGCTACTGTACCTGCGATGTATGTGCGCAAACACACAGCACTAGTGTGAAATCTCAAATTCTCTTTGTATTTATTATTAGAATATTCCTCTCCTATAATGCATTTATCTAGCAGGATATTGCTATTCTCAAATCACTTTACATCTGCATGTACTCCAAAGAATGATAGCTAGGAGCATATTTAAAGGTGTTAATCACCTAACAGTTTGTGTTACATTTCCACAATAACACCATTCTCTATACAGTTAGCTCCCCCTGCTGGTTAGTGGTCTATATTGATTTGCATTTTTTTAATACAATATTATTTTATTTTTTTTTATCGTGCATAACGTATTAAAATATACGGTATATCATGCAAAGGATGTATGTTATTAAAAATAGCTATTTGATTTTTTTGTAAATGCAATTAGAAAGTAGCATCTAATTCTACTATCTATACATATTGATCATGTATTTTGAAAAGCCACTGGAATGTTCCCATGCAATCTGTTAATGGCCTGCTTTGTTAGGCAAAGGTATGAATTTAGTACTGTAATAAAATATAGGGACATATTTCTAGCAGTGAATATTCAATAAATATTCACGGCATGTTTATCTTCCCACTTCACATGTTTTATATTTCAGTGGTTGATTCATCTGCAATAATTGTCTAGTGAATGTCACATTCACTGCTTTTTAAATATGCCTTTATCATTTAGATCTACCTTTCTCAAATGGGGAAACACAATACCCAGGGGTCAATCCAGAGTTTTAATATGCCTTCAGAACAGAGCAGTGGAAGATTGGTGGTCAGTGTAAGCAGAAGATCAATGTAATGGGTCACTTTTATATTGACCACCAATGTAAGGGATCACTATAATTTTAGCTGTCTACGTTTCTTTTTTTAGCCATTATTATGTTTCATATCGTGGTTATTCGATAAACCCCATTCTTTATCCTTCGGCTTAAAACATTTCTCAAATGTTTTGCAGGACAACTTCAATTGGTGGATGCCCCAACTAGAAATAATGCTCTGCTAGATCTACTAGTTACAAATAACACAGCTCTGATTACAGATTTGGAAATAAGTTCAGTGTAAATTATTGGAAAAGAAGCCACAAAGGGTAGTACAAGAACACTAAATATCTAAAGAGCCAACTTCTCTAAACTGCACTCCATACTGCAAGATATTAAATGGTAAAAAATTCTAGAAATGACGAACACTGAGGAAAAATGGGAATGCTTTAAGAAAATATTAAATAAGGGCATAAACCAGTACATTTCAATCAGCAACAAATATAAAAGTGCTAAACCTTTTAGCGTAAAAAGGCATATAAAAGAAAAAATGCTTTTTAAAAGATTTAAGGCCGAGGGGTCTTCATCAGCATTCCAAAACTACAAGGAATGCAGTAAGAAATGTAAGAGTGCAATCAGGGCAAATAAATAGACCATTATTAAAATGTATAAACCATAATATAAAAAAAGTGAGGTCAGAGCATATTGGCTCCATAAAAGATGATCAGGTGAAGTTGTTTACAAATTACAAGGAAAAGGCAACTGTACTAAACACATTCTTGCCTCAGTTTTTACAAAGGAAAAGGAGTGGTATAATAATCAAGAATTGAGCGAAGAATTTGCTTATGAAAACTGTATCATTAATAGTAATCCGCATGGATTTATGAAAGATCGTTCTTACCAGACCAACCTGTTACCGTTCTATGAGGAAATGAGCGGTCTTCTAGATAAAGGAAGACCTGTGAATGTGGTGTATCTGGATTTTGCCAAAGCATGTAATACAGTTCCCCATAAACGCTTAATTTACAAATTGAGGTCTGTTCGCATGGATGATGGTGTATGTACCTGGATAGAAAATTGTTTACAAGGGTTCATCCAAAGGGTGGTGATAAATGGTGTGTACTCAGAGGTGTGAGCGAGGTACCCTAAGCCTCTGTCCTTGGACCAATGCTGTGTAATTTACTCATAAATTATAGAGGTTGGTATAAATAGTTCAATCTCAGTGTTTGCTGATACAAAGCTAAGCAGGGCAATAACTTCACAACGGAATACAGAAACTTTACACGAAGACCTCAATAAAATAAAGGAAAGGGCAACTTCATGATGTAAAGTAATGCACTTGGGTGCTAAATATATGAATGCAAGTTACTTGCTGGGGAGAGGACCTTTGGGGAATCAAGGATGGGAAAAGATCTGGGGGTCCTGGTAGATCACAGGCATGCAATGTCAACCTGCAGCAAGCTAGCAGACTATTGTCATGCATTAAAAAGGGAATTTACTCAAGAGATAAGACTGGCTGCATCTTGAGTTTGGAAGGATGTGCTGGAACTGGAGCGAGGCAACAAAGCTAATAAGGGAACTGAAGGATCTCCATTATGAGAAACGACTGCAAGCAATTAACTTCTTCTCCCTGGAGAAGAGACGCTTGGAAGGAGATATAATAGCGATATACAAATCTCTCAGTGGTGATTCTAGCATAAAGATAACACATGACCACTCCATGAAGTTGGACGAGAAGCGGTTTAACCTTAAAGTGGTTCTAAAGGCAGACGTTTTTTTTATCTTAATGTATTCTATGTATTAAGATAAAAAACCTTCTGTGTGCAGCAGCTCCCCTAATACTTACATGAGCCCCATCTCAATGCAGCAATTTCCACAAGTGTCTCGACCATCCGAACTCTCTCTCCTGATTGGCTGAAAGACAGCAGTGGTGCCATTGGCTTCCGGGGCTGTCGATCGAATTCAGCCAATGAGGAAAGAGAGGGGGTGTGGCTGAACCGAAGCACCGTGTCTTAATGGATACACGGAGCTGCAGCTCGGGTGCCCCCATAGAAAGCTGCTTGCTATGGGGGCACTGAACAGGAGGGAGGGGCCAGGAGCACCGACAAAGGGACCCAGGATTTTTAGCAGCTGTGTGCAAAACCAATACACAGAGCAGGTAAGTATACCAGATTTGTTATTTTTATAGAAAAAAAAAACAAGACTTTAGTATTACTTTAAAACTGCTTAAGGGGTTCTTCACTGTCAGAGCAGTAAGCCGATAATTAAACAAAAAAAAAAAAAAAGACTTCGGTTGGCATCTTAGCAAACACAATATACAGGGATATGGGAAATGGTATTGACATAAATACAGGCTGAATTGGTGTCTTTATTGAACCTTACCAACTATGTCTACAACCTACTGATAAGACTTTTTTTGCCATGAGCTTGTAGGTCTCATAATAGTGGGGGTTCCCTGAAATCTGAAAACTATCTTAAGGCCTCCCCCATGGTAAAAGGTTGGGAAAGGCTGGTTTATATGTTGGGTTACATAACCGATATGAGCAAAATTTGAATGCAGCTGGTACAACACATTATCTGCCCTGAGCTGCTCATATGTTTGTGCTGACAAACGAGTTTGATTCTTGTCTTATGTCTAGTGTTCCTCTTCTGTCCCTTCCTAGGTGATACGTTCTGCAGCAGACTGGTCAGCAGGTATAAAGTACCACGAAGAGTCCATTCACAATGCATACATCCACGTAATCGAAAACAGCAAGCACTACATATACATTGAGGTATGATAAAATACAGAATGGCTGCAATTTGAACTGTAATTGTGATGCATAAAATAAACTTCTAAAAGGGCTTTGTGATTGCCTAAGTTGACAGTGCTGTGTGCTTTTTTTAAATTGTGACTTCTGACCAATCTAAATAACCTGGAACAAATCTCACTTGAAAATTTGGGTCAAAACCTAAAAGGTAAACCTGGCAATCCTAACAGCAGTCAATCTAATAGTAAACAAAACTGGTATATGCATATCCTAAAAGATTAAGGCCTCATGCACACTGGACATTTTTTGACGTTTTTTCAGAAGCTGTTTTTGGCTGTAGACGTTTTTTTCTACAGTCGTTAAACTCTCCATCATGTTATCCAATGTGTCCATGCACACATAGGCTGTTAGCAGTTTTGGGCAGTGGCATTTTTGAGCAGTAGAAAAAACCCAAAACGATTTGGTTCTGAGAGACGTTTTTCAGCTGTAACGTTGCTCACCAGCGGCTTTTAACATTTTTTATCCATTGAAAAAATAGAAATAAAAGTTCTTAAAAAAAAAAACGCGGAAAAACCCTAAAAAACACTATTGCAAAAACGTTGAAAAAAGTGTGCATGAGGCCTTAAATCGAAGTTTCCTGTAAATTTTTATATTTCATTTTGGCCAATCTTACCCCAGCTATGTTGAGCCAGGAAGCCTGGGTTTGTCAGAAAGGCCAAAGTATGCAGTACAATAATAAGGAATAAGGAATAAGATGCATGTGTTCCCAGACAAGCCTAAAGACAAAGATAAGCAATGTGGTAAAAAATGTATGGGCATGAGACAATTCTCTGGGATAGTCCACAGAGCAGAGTTTTGGAGCAGATGTGCAAAAAGAGAGCGAGAGAGAGAGAGAGATCAGTGCACCTAGAGAGTAAATGTCAGACAAGTGTTGAGACTGAGCTATGGGTTTTGAATACTCTTGGGGACTGGATAGACAAACAGCAGGAATTGGACACATGATCACACCTTATTGAAAGTAATCTAAATACTGCAACAGGCAACTGGAGTGCGAATCCCACAATCCTCCAAATGAGCATTGCTCAGTCAGACAGTGTAGGCTTCTCCGCATATTCTCATATGCACAGCACACAAGAGAGGTTAAACCGAGCAAGTTTGCGAACGCAGGGTTAAAGAATTGGAGCCAGGAATGCAAGAAGAGTCAGATTTGATCACAGGAGAGTAATCGGAAGCAGAAATAGTTGGTCAAAAGTACCCAGGGAAAGACTGGATAAGTAGCAGGGGGATGTACTGTATGTATCCAAAAAAGCCAGGAGAAACAGAGTTCAGAAAGGACAGGAGGGCCTGGATATGACAGCAGGAACACAAAGCCACAATCAAACATCCAGGGGTGGACCAGCAGATTGCAAACTGATGGATAACCTCTCAACAGATGAGTAATCAGGATGAACATTGGACAAACATCTGATCAACAAACATTCAACAGATGGACTATCAATGATCGGCCTAAAAACAAGTGAACAACTTACTCACTTGTACAGGCAAGTGAGAAGCATGTTTCTAGCAGTGGCTCTACAGAATATTAGGCCAATATGTTCTAGAAAGGTTTTCCTTTTTATCCAGTATAAAACGTTGTCACATTAAACATAGCATCAATGCTTTGAAATACAACTATAGCTAAGAAAATTGAAAATGTGGGAATTGGTTAGGGATCCTGCTCAATAACTCGTGTGAACAAAACCTCTCTGGGATGCAGCTTTACAACCAATCTTTTACAGTCAATACAAGGTTTACTCTTTTTTTTGTTTGTATTTACCCCTCTGTACATCTCTTTCTTTGTCCACCATTCTCTCTCTATCTGTTTCACTCTCCTATTTTTATCTCAATAATTCTGTATCTCTCTTGTCTCCCCTTCCTTCCCTTTCACTATTCTCTTTCCTCACCCTTATTACTCTCATCTTCTGTTTCTTCTTTCTATTCTTCTCTTTCTATTACTCCTTTTTCACTCTTTCTTTTCCCACTTTCTCTGCACGTTTTTCTTTCTCTCCCTCTCCCTTCTATGTACCCCTATCTTTTTCTATTCTCCTTTTTTTCCGTTCTATGCTCCCATGTTTTATACATATGTTTTTAAATATTACTTTTTTCCAGAACCAGTTCTTTATCAGCTGTTCTGACAATAAAGTTGTGTTTAACAAGATTGGTGACACCATCGCTCAAAGAATCATCAAAGCTCACAGGTAAATGTTTCTGTATCCTGTCATCTGATTAACAGTACACTTGCACCGGAAATAAGCTAATGATTGCTGCCTAATTCATTAAAGATTTAGTAGCTGGCACCTTATAAGTGCAGCAAATCATAACTACTAATCAGAATACTTTCTACTAAGATCAGACCAGTCCAAGATTTATTTGGATTGGTTTATGTGGATAACTGCACTTAAAGGCATTGTACTCTTTCAAAATGTTTTTGTTTTAAATAGGTATTAGTATAATTATATTCCTTGTGCTCTTTGTTTGCCTTACCTTGTAACCACTTGACCATTGAAAGATTTAACCACCTTAATGACCAGGCCATTTTTTTTCTTTTTGGCACTGCATTGCTTTAACTGACAATTTTCCGGCCATGCAACGCTGTACACAAATTAAATTTATATCATTTTTTACTTACAAATAGAGATTTTTTTTTTTTGTGGTATTTGATCACCACTAATTTATTTTTATTTTTTTGTGAAAAAAAATCTCAAGTGTATATTGATTTATGCATATGTTAAAGCATCTACAAACTATGGTATATACAATGGGATTTTTATTTATGCTAGTAGTGGCGGCGATTTATAGCAGGTCTGTGATAGCAGTCTGACACTAACTGACACTTTGTGGGAATCAGTGACACTAATACAGTGATCAGTGCTAAAAAATTGTATGGTCACTGTACTAATGACACTGGCTGGGAAGGGGTTAACATCTAGGGTGATCAAAGAGTTAAATGTGTGCCTAACAGTGTTTTGTGTGTTTACTGTGAGGTGCTTTTACTAAGGGATGTGCTGGTTTTTATTCCCTGCTTTGCAGGAAAACAAAAACCTGCACATCCCCACTGACAGAACAGAGCTCTGTATTGTTTAACCACTTCACACAAAACGATGTACCCGTAGCTGCCATAACTCCGGTATTTTCGGAAACAACGTGCATTTCTATTTAAAATAAGTGGTCTCCACTGCGTATTCGCCGCAAGATCACTTTTATCGGTGGCGGGAGAGGTGCTTACTCCCCTCCCGCCACGCCCTGGTCCCCTCCGCCTCTTACTGGACCCCGTCGGTAGCGGAGGAGAAGATCACATCCTTTTCCCGTGGATGCTTGGCTGCTGAGTGAGGGGAAGATGGTCCCCGCTCGGCTCCATCGCATGGGAGGGAGTTAGTGACGTCAAACGTCACTTCCGCCCATAGCTCTTGAAGGAGACATTTTTTTATCTTTTTTTATTGCAGTTTAGTGTAAATATGAGATCTGAGGATGTTTACATTCCTTGTAATAGGTATAAAAGTGACCCAACATTTTATTTTTTTTTCTTAAAAAGACTGTGTCAAAAAAAATAAAGTAAAATAAAAAAAAAAAAAACTTTAAGCGACCCGTCCCGACGAGCTTGCGTGCAGAAGAGAATGCATACGTGAGTAGCACCTGCATGTGAAAACAGTGTTCAAACCACACGTGAGGTATTGCTGCAATCGTTAGAGTGAGAGCAATAATTCTAGCCCTAGACCTCCTCTGTAACTCAAAACTGGTAAACTGTAGAAATTTTTAAACCTCACCTATGGACATTTTTAAGGGTAAAAGTTTGTCGCCATTCCACAAACAAGCGGAATTTTGAAGCATGCAATGTTGGGTATCAATTCACTCTGTGTAACATTATTTTTTACAATATAAAAAAAAAAAATTGTCTTATTTTTTTTAATTCAAAAAAGTGTATTTTTTCCCAAAAAAGTGCGCTTGTAAGACTGCTGCACAAATACGGTGTATTGCAATGACCGCTATTTTATTCTCCAGGGTGTTTCGATTTTTTTTTATATATATATATATATATGTATATATAATGTTTAGGTGTTCAACGGAATTGTCTAGCAAAAAAAATGTATTTTAACTTGTAAACAACAAGTTTTAAGAAGATGCTCGGTCCTTAAGTGGTTAAATTGACAGCGCTCTGTCCAGTCTTGTCTTCCTCCTCGCCGATCAGAGGGTGCCGGCGGTCAATAGTTAGCCGACACCCGCTGTTCGGCTTTGTGCTTTGACTAATCACAGCACAGCCGGAAATGCTGGATCATGTACTAGATAGGTGATCTGGTGCAATAGAGCTGCTTTGCTGCTGTACTCCTATGTGAGTCGGTCGGTAAACGGGTAATGATCACAATCTGATGACTGGCTGCAGTTCAGAGTGTAATTGCCAATTGATTTCCCTATATCCATGGCCTGTGTCTATCCATCAGAGGGGAAGGTATCTTCTTGTTCCGGGCCACACAGAATCCAGGGTATGCCTTGCCATTTCCTCTGTGTTGCAAATGTGGGAGCGTTAATGCAATGAAAATGCATCTCTTCCAGCATGATGATTTCTCTGCTTGTTGGTGTGTCACATTTAATTACTGTTTAGCTCTCACCTGCAGAGCACTAGACTGAGGGACTTGGGGATTGTGGGATATATAGTTTATTTACAGGAAATTTCACAACAGAGGACATGCATTAACCTGTGCAGTGCCATTCCACATGCCTCATGTTGAGCACAAAAGTAAATCTTTACATTCCTGTGTCAGAAGTTTCTAAAATATACTGTACATACAAGGCAACCAATTACACTATGAAACTACATGATCAATTCACATTTTATGCAGGTGAAAAACACAAGGTGCAAGTACAAAGGTTTATAATGCCTTTAGAAATAAGAGCACCTTACTGAATGTGGCTTTTATAGCATAAAACAGTTGTTTTTGCCCATTATGTGTGCTTCATTAGGGTTGGTAAAGTATAACTAAAGGCAAAACTTTTTTTTTCTTCTCTTTTTTTCACTTTGGAGAAAGGTGAGAAGGGGCTCAGGTTTTTTATTTATCTATTTTTGTTGTTATTTTTCTTTTCTTTCTGTGCCTTTTAAGGAGATTCACCTTCTCTATTTGTCCTGTTTTCCATTATCCATGAAAGTAAAGAAAACCCCATATTTTGGGTTGTCCCCCTGAAAAGTATTAGAGGGGAAATCTTCCAATGGGGACACAAGTTCTGGTGATCAGTGGGACCCCAATCGATTCCCTTAATTTGCAGGGTTTTCCTTTCACTTTCTGTTTAGCTACAAGGCGGGAAGTGAAGGAAAATCTATGAAATGGGAAACAGATGGAGAAAAAAAATTGAACTGGGGTTGTAACCCTCCCTTACTCTATACAGAATGGAAAAAAATATGTTTTTGCCTATATATCTACTTTAAGCTGTTTTGCTGAATTGGGAAGTAGCCATCTCCTTGATGCCTGTTGACCCATCCTGTTTCCAGGGAATTTTGGGAGCCCCAAATCCTTTGGTGTGAAATATTGGGAGTTGGCAATTAAAGCCTGCTTGTTTGCTTTCTGGTTTGCCTCTACCTGTTACCTGTGCCTCCCTATTGGTCATTACAAAGCCTTATTACAAAGCCTTATCTACTATATAATAAGGAACTGTTGACTAACACTACAAAGCTTCTCACATCCTGTCGTGCTGCCTGGACGCTGGATTTTCCACAGCTTGACAATGATGACTGGGATGATGTCTGGAGCACCACATTTGCCAGACTGGTGTCGGCCCGTGATCACCTGATACAGTTCAAGTTTCTTCATAGGATATACTACACCCCCGCTAAATTAACAAGGATTTTTCCTGCACACCCCTCGAACTGCTGGAGGTGTGATGCACCTGGAGCAGATTTTTTGCAGATTTTTTGGCTCTGCCCACACATCCGGCAGTTCTGGGTGGGTGTGATGGACTGTGTTAGGTTGGTAACTGCAATTGCTATTCCACCATCTATTGAAATGTATTTGTTTGGGCTTGGTGGACACGTTGGCACCCAAAAATGTGATCCGTACTCTACTCACATGGCTCCTGTACTATGCTCGCAAAGTGATTATCCTATCGTGGAAGAAACCACTGGTTCCTATCCTCATGGCCTGAAAGGCATTGATTAACTGTACTGCTGTATGAAGCTACATATCTCAGTAGAGGGGTACTAACTAAGTTTAAAAAGGCGTGGGGTGGCTGGGTAGATGACAATTCAACTGCATCAGATGCATAATTGCCTCCTGGTGAATAGATGAACTATGTGGCGGGTAGTGAGGCTTGTGTAAGCCTAGATGGGAACTTATAGCCTCTTTTACTACTGCTATTTGGGGGATATCCTGCATATAATGATTGTACATTGTATATGTCCTCCCCCTTCCCCTTTTTTTTCCCCTTTACTAGGGTTTAATATGGAAGGATTTCTGATGTCTGTTATTATTTGGTATGGGATTTGCATTGTACACTGGTGCTGGGAATTGTAGTGCTGAATGTTTATTATGTTCAATGTTTGTATGCATCTTTTTCTATGTTTAAAAAACATTTAATAAAAAGAATTTACAAAAAACTCAAATATGAGGACCCACCTAATCTAATTTGTATACAGTCAGACAGGCCCTTGGACTACTTTTGTTTTTGGTATATCTAAAGAAAATTGTACAATCAGATTGTAATGTGTGTGGTGGGCTTTACAGGGGGTCCCCGGGTTACAAACGAGATAGGGACTGTAGGTTTGTTCTTAAGTTGAATCTGTTTGTAAGTCGGAACAGGTACATTTTTTAAGTGTAGTTCCAGCCAAAAAATCTATTTTTAAGCTTTTTGGAGAACATAGAGAAGGGTTATCACCCCTGTAACATTTGATTTGCTGTCTGTGCCTCTGTTCAGAAGATTTTACCTCACCTTCTGTCCCAATGACAATTGGATTTCTAAAATTTTGGGTTGTTAGGGAAACATGGACTGGTGATAAAGCATCAGTGGGAACACCTTTTTCCCATATTAACTCTTACAGGAGTGAATTTCCCTTCCTAGGGGTGGATTTCCTCTCACTTCCTGTTGTCTCCCTCCGTTTGTAAGTAGGAGTCGTTTGTAAGTCGGATGTTTGTAAGTAGGGGACCCCCTGTACTGGACTTAACTGAAAGTAACTGCCATGTTTTTTAAAATATCGTTATCCTGGTGTTAGTTTTGTGAATTGAGCCCATTAGCCTTAAAATAATAAATTGGATTCTTTACGCTAAATATTAACAATCTGTCGACATAGTAAGATCTGTTAATTATGGGATATGTGGAACAGCATAGAACGCAGCTACCTCAATAAAAAAAAAAAAAAAAAAAGTGCTACTGTACAGAAGTGTCATTAGGTGTTTCTATGTTCTGTCTTGCAGGGAAAACAAAAGGTATCGAGTGTATGTCATCACTCCACTCCTCCCTGGGTTTGAAGGAGACATTTCAACTGGAGGAGGGAGTGCCTTGCAGGCTGTCATGCATTTCAACTACAGGTAACGCAAAGCATACAGATTCACTTTACACTAGCAAAACAATATGTTCATAAAATTGCTGCTTTGTTTGTTAAAAAATTATTGAGCTGTGATCATATCTAAAAATGTATTATGCTTTCATTTGAATGTAAAACATGATTGTGTTTTTATTACCAAAACAAAAAAGTGCTAGCCAGTTTAATTTAGGCTTAGTTAGGGCCCCATTCACATTGAGTTTTACGTGCAGTGCGTTAATATCGTGCTTGCTGTGTCTTTGATGCACTTTTATAAAAATGCGCACACACACTGGGTATAAAAAATAATTATCCCACTTTAAGATAATCACATTTTCTTACTTTGCATAAAATGAAGACACGCGTATTTTGTTTTTATTCCGCTGTAGGTGCGGCTTATAACATCCAAGTAAAAGATTTTAACACTGTGCCCGAAAAAATTATTTCAAAAACGGAATCACTCAGTTGTAAAAGATCATCCCCTCCTAAAAATGAGTTATAAACTTATAAAGCCATTTGACTTTCAGCTGTGATCAGCTGTGGTCATTTTAAATAGCTCAGCATTAACAGAGCTTTCCTGAAGCCTTTCAGTACCTGGTAGTGCATCTGAAGCAAACGATCAACTATGGGTGGCAAGGCACTGTCAAAATATCTAGGGAATAAAATGGTGGACAGACACAAGTCAGGAGCCTGAAAAAAAAAAAAAATCAAAGGCTTTATCAATGCCTGGAAGCACAGTGAAGTCTATTAAGAAGTGGAAGGTATTTGGTACAACACAGACCCTCCCTGGATCAGGACGTCACTCCAAACTGGATGAAAGAGCCAGGGGGAAACTGGTCAGAGAGGCTACCAAGAGGCCTACAGCAACTCTGAAGCAGTTGCAGGAATTTGTGGCCATTGTGTGCAAGTGACAACGATATCCCAAATTGGTGGCCTGTTTGGGAGAGTTTCAAGTAAAAAGCCACTCCTCAAGAAAGGCACATGCAGTGCTTGCCAAAACACACCTTGAAGATTGAGGACACATGGAAAAAGGTGTTGTGGTCAGATGAGACTAAAATTGAAATATTTGACCTCAACACCAATATGTCTGGCAGAAATACAGTACAGCTTACCATCCAAATAACACTATTTCTACAGTAAAGCTTGTAGGTTGCAATATCCTGTTATGGGGTTGTTTCTCTGCTGGAGCACTTGTCAGGATAGAAGGAAAAATAGATGGGACAAAATACCGTCTAATTTTTGAAGAAAATCTCCTGCCCTCTGCCAGAAAGTTGTCAATGGGAATGGGAAGGTGGTTTACCTTCTAACATGACAATGACCAAAAGTACACAGCAACAATTACCACGCAGTGGTTGAAGGAGAAAAAGGTGAATGTCCTTTCATGGCCTAGTCAAAGCCCAGACTTAAACCCTATTTGAAATCTGTGGAATGACTTGGACTGCAGTCCATAAATGGTCACCATACAATTTAACTGAACTTGAGCAGTTCTGCAAAGAAGAGATGCCAAATATTGCAAAGTCTAGATGTACAAAGTTAGAGACATATATCTCAACAGCCTACAGGCTGTAATTAACCTCTTCAGCCCCAGAAGATTTGGCTGCTCAATGACCAGACCATTTTTTGTGATACGGCACTGTTTCGCTTTAACTGACAATTGCGCAGTGGTGCAAGGTTGTACCCAAACAAAATTGACATATTTTTTTCCCACAAATAGAGCTTTCTTTTGGTGGTATTTGAACACCTCTGTGGTTTTTATTTTTTGTGCTATAAACAAAAGAAGAGCGACAAGTTTGAAAAAAAAAAAAAAAAAACACTATCTTTTTACTTTTTGCTATAATAATTATCTCACATTTTTTTCAAAAAAAATTTTTTTCCTCAGTTTAGGCAGATATGTCTACATATGATTGTTAAAAAAAATTGCAATAATCGTATATTGATTGTTTTGCGCAAAAGTTATACCGTCTACAAAAGTAATGACGGCGATCTGCAGTTTTTATCGGGACTGTGATATTGTGGCGGACAAATTGGACACCTTTGACACTTTTTCTGGGACCATTGACAATTATGCAGCGATCAGTGCTAAAAAAAAATTGCAATAATCGTATATTGATTGGTTTGCGCAAAAGTTATACCGTCTACAAAAGTAATGACGGCGATCTGCAGTTTTTATCGGGACTGTGATATTGTGGCGGACAAATTGGACACCTTTGACACTTTTTCTGGGACCATTGACAATTATGCAGCGATCAGTGCTATAAAAATGCACTGTTTACTGTCTAAATGTCACTGGCAGGGAAGGGGTTAACACTAGAGGGGGGTCAGGGGTTAACTGTGTTCCCTAGATGTGTTCAAACTGTAGGGGGATGGGACTGACTAGTAAATACAGATGGATAAAGAAAAAACTGTGTCTGTCTTCATTCCAGGCTGCAAAGGACCATAATGTGATTATTTTAAAGGGTTATTCTCTTCTATACCCACTGTAGCATTCAATGGTAACGCACCTGAAATGCACTGCACTTTAAACGCACCACACTGATGTGAACTGGCCCTTACACTTGCGGTTGTGAAATGGTAAAACTAGGCAGTTTCACCGCAGTTTTAGCTTCCTCCAAAGAAAAAGGTGGAAGAAAATTATCACTTAGTACCAGCCTGTAATACCCTTACAAGGCCAGTTTTCAGTGCTGTGACAGTTTGTCAAATACTCAGTCATGCAATAGTCTACCCAACATAATTTTATATCATTTTTGAGACAGAGCTTTCTTTTGGTGATATTTAATAACTACCGTTTTCATTTTTTACGATGTAAAGGGAAAAAATTCTTTTTTTGAAACAAACTGTCTCCCTCACTTTCCTTTACTTTCCACTTTACTTAAAATAAAGATGTCAAGGCAGTACAAACACCCCAAAAGAACCTCTTTTTGGAAAGAAGACTCTACAAGGTGATTTACTACTACTTTTTTACCTTTTTTTTTTGGAAATGAAGAAATATGCTGGTATTAAGGTGATTAAAACATGCAGTTAGGTAATGGTGCAAGATAAAGCTTGGCTGGTGCATATGCAATACAATACTATATGCACCTGCTGGGAAAAAAAAGTTGAAAACCAAAAAATGTTACTAAAGCAAATAATAAAAATAAAATGTCCACCACTTCATGAACATACAGCAGTAGACCAGTGTTTAAAGCAACTTATAGCAAACAAACATTTCTTGCTGGCTTTGATAGATGAAAGTTAATTTGCGGTTTCAGGCCACTATACCAGTTCTAGTTTTTGCAAATCGGCCCATTGGACAGTTTATGTTGATAAACTTTTTTTTATAAAACAATTTTTTTTACCATTCTTAGATTGATATCTGAAAATATTGTACCTATTGACCAACACATTGACCAAGTTATTAGCAAGTTTGACCTAATCTGGCTTGTCTAGAGTGATGACAGCTGCTGCTTAATGGTAAAATACTCAACTTCGGTAAACAAAGACTTGTATTGAATGCCCAACATTTAATTATATAATAAGCTGCAAAAGTCTTAGTCTATCCTAGCTATCTATGTCTGTATAGAAAAAGAAATTGTCCCCCCTGAGATGGTGGGGTTTTTAAAACCCCACCATCTCAGGGGGGGCAATTTCTTTTTGTATACATCCCCGGGCTGAGCAGCAACCCATCCTCCAATTGTGTTTCCTTTTTCTTTTTTCTATGTCTGTATAGAACCTCAGTGTTCTACTTGCTTCAAGAACCACAATGATTTTCAGCCACTACTGTTCCTGTAGTTTGGCTCCCTCTTGTGTCCATTTCTATGTAAAATTCTTGAGCAAACTGCTGGATATGTTCTAGTCTTCTAGGTGTATTTGGTGTTTGATAAATGATACCACAGATACTTATCTGCTTTCTAGAGACATATCTAATAGCCAGTAAAATTGGTGTAACACAAATACAGCGCTAATACACAGAGATGACTCTTTATTCAATACTTTCTTCTAATCTGTCTGTGTTATGCTCATATCTTGTCCACACTGTGTTCTGAGTTTGATTTTCATTATCAATTATTTATAGAACCATCTGCAGGGGAGAGCATTCCATCATTGAACAGCTGAAGACAGAAAGTGAGTATTTTTTTTTATTTTTAATTTTTTTTACCTTTTTTATCTCCTTTCTTTTGCATATCAAAATGAATTTAAAATATTTGTTTAAAGTTTCAATATGGTGTTCCAGTTATGTGATATTTTGCTGCCGAAAACACTGAGACCTTTTTAAATTACTATGTACTTTCTTTTGTTTGTGGTGATCTTGGCGGAAGTAGAACTGTCTGTATTTTCAGTACTGCACTAATGTTTATGCTGCTGTCCAGATAATGTCTCTCTTGGGAAATTTATACGTGACCACCATTGTGTTATGTAACACACATGCTTTTAAATGGCTTACGTGTGAGGTTTTTTTTTTTTTTTTGCAAAGGTTGATTTGTTGATTATATAATGAAGTTCAATTCTTTAGGCCCATATTCATATACAAAACATAAAATGCTGTATTAAATAGCCAACATTTCAGCCAAACGTTTTATGTCACAATGGAAAGCTATCAGTTTTAACTGTATGTCCAACAAACTCATCTTGACCACTTGTGTTTTTTTTCCCCCTTTTTTCTGGCATCCATCACCTGGACAGGAAGTGAGGGGAAAACTATCTCATAGAAGCACAAACACAGCCATATTCTAACACTTTTCTGCTCCAAACAATTGTCTTGGAAATTGGGAAATTTTCCTTTACTTCCTGTCTTCTATGAAATATCAGAAGGGGAAATGGGCAGCAATTAAAACAGTAATTCTCCATTCTCAACTTTTATCTAAAACGAAACCACAACAGTTTGGCTGGATTTGGGCTTTCATAAAATACTTAGAATATGGCTCTTTAAGTCTAATGTGGCGTCTATGTAGTAAAGTAACTGTTTCTTCAGGAAGACTGCCTGCTTTAGTATTCCAGATGGACCTGTAAGCGTGCACTGGCTTCTCTGCCTATCATCTTTAGCTGTCTTTGGGTAGCAGATCATCATGCACCCCTTACTATCGAGGTGCACCCTTCTATATCTGTGTGTGCTTCTTGCTCTTTTTAGCATCAACCAACCTTTCCCAGTTTGCAAGGCTATCATCTGTTCTGATTTTGATTTTCTAAGTTCTACCAGGCAAAATATCAGGCCTAATTTGATGCAAGCTTCCAGAATTCAATAATTCAGGTGGCTCTTTGAGCTGCAGACAGTCCCATTTCTGTGTTTTTTTTTTGTTTTTTTTGGGGTGTGTCAGCAGTTGTTGCCATGTTGCACACCCTACGGGCCGAAAATCGACCAAAAAAGATTGGTTTTGCAAGAACCAGCCGTCTTTCAACCCATGTGTACAGTTCTGTGTCCCTGTCTCACGACCGGCTTCTGTCGAACGGACATGCTGGAAAAAAGCAGTCAGAACGACATCTATTCAGTGCTGGCTGATCAGTGTGTCGGGGGGGGGGGGGGGGGACACAAAAGCACAGCATGGGAGGTCGTCAGCCTGCTGGGTTTAAAAAAACAAAAATGTTAGTGTGTACCAGTCTTAAAGCGGAGCTCCACCCGCACCAAAAATATTAAAAGGCAGCAGCTACAAATACTGCAGCTGCTGACTTTGAATAAATGGACACTTACCTGTTCCAGGTTCCAGCGGTGTCGGCAGAATGTGACGAGCGTCCGCTCGTCTCTCGGCTGCCCCGCCGCCATCCTCTGTCAGGGAATCAGGAAGTGAAGACGCAACGTCTTCACTGCTCGGTTCCCTACTGCGCATGCGCGAGTCGCGCTGCGCGTCTCTATTGGTTTCCGTTGTGTCCTGGGAACTGTGTTTCCCAAGACACAACAGGGCATCTTCGTATATTTTGTCCCGGAAGTGGGTGCAGATACCTGTATTATACAGGTATCTGCACCCCCCTCCCCCCTGAAATTGTGGCACCGGAGGGGGGGGGAATCCGATAAGCGGAAGTTCCACTTTAGGGTGGAGCTCCGCTTTAAGAATTCCATGTTTCTCAATAGACAACAGTAAATAGGATTTTTTTCTACTCTAAAAATTTCTTGGAGCCCTATCAGGGACACGGGTCATTCCCATCTGTCATTATTTTCATGCTTTTAGTACTAGTTTACTGAAAAACTGAGGCTTAATGGTTGTGGGCAGAAGTACTGTCTAGCATGTTGTTTTTTTTTTTTTGTTTAATGGTATAACCTGACAGTCTTAAGAATTAAGAATTTCTTTGCCCCTCAATGGGCTCCAATAAAATACTTTATAGCAGGTACAAACATTCTGTTATCCTTAGTAACTAGTTGCCTTTATCTCTGTATCTACATTTTTTTTTGTCTCCTGCTGCCTTGTGCTTAGAGCTTGCATGGCAGAGTGCACTGGATCCTGTCCTTTAAGTACATCAAGGGGGTGAATAAGGTTCTAACCAAAATCAAGAACACAGGGATATGACCTCAAACTAACTGAAGGAAAGTTCCAAGCTAATCTTAGTATTTTCTGAAAGGGTAGTTGATGCTCTGAATAAACTTCCAGCAGAGGTAGTTTCAAACATGCTTGGGACAAACATAGATCTATATTCGGACAAAAAAGTTATGAAAAAAAAAAAAAACTGGCAGACTTGATGGACCACTGTCCTTTTTTCTATTTTTCTAAAGACCTGTAGTCCCACTCGGAAGCTCTCTAAGAATTAGTTTAAAGGATAAGTTTACCTTTTGACCAAAAATTATAAATGTACATTTTGTTGCAGGTGAAAAAATGTGCATTTATACATTTTTGTTTCTGGAGCCTGTAAAGGATTGCACCAGTGATCAGCAGATCTCTGATGCCATGCAGGTCTCCTGCAGATCTCTCATTGTATCGGCTTGCTTGTACCTCGTAGGAGGAAGCCTGTACATTCTGACAGGAAGAATGAATGAACTATCACAGCACCGTGTTAGTTCATTGAAAACTACAAGCCGACAGCCGCAAAGGCTGCCAGACCTAGTAGTTTTCTATTCAGAGCGCTGTGAATGAGTGACGCTCAGCTGTAACCGTGGGAAGCAGGAGGTGTGGGGCCTGTGCATCAGTAACATGTTACACGTTTCCCCCCTGAACATGTTATGAAAGTTGAACTTATTCTTTAGAGCCCTTGTACACTGAAAGTCCCCGGGCGTCGGCTATTTTTAGTGGGGCTTTACCATTGTTTGGGATTGCAGCTGAGGCTTTTTTCAGGTACTTTACAGGCGCTATTTTTAGCGCTAACACGCCTAAAAAATGCCTCCCAGTGTGAAAAGGGTCTTAAACCTGACTTGCTGGCATTTTCTATAATTCTAATTAAAGTTAAATTGAGGAGACTGCATTCCTTAAAATCATCTAAAGTGTTTTGTAACTAACATTAATTGTGCACAGATTAACATAAATTGTTTGTAAGGTAACAAAATGGGTTGACTGTATCGGCTGAAATTTTTTGGTATTTTTAAGTGATAATTGCTAAGAAGCACACAGCAAGTAACCATAGTCTTATAATTTTTTCAGCTGATTAAAATAATATATATATATTTTTTTTTTACAGGTAAATAAATACCGTATTTATCGGCGTATAACATGCACTTTTTTCCCCTTAAAATCGGAGGAAAATCGTGGGTGCATGTTATACGCCAATTCCTTCTGTCTTTGAGGGTAGAGGAGCGAGCGCCGCTGAATTACATAGAGCTGCGATCTCCTGTGTACCCCCCGGTGCTCCGTCACGCACAGCCACGCCTCCTGGCCCCGCATTGGGCCACTGTTCTGTCTATCATATGACCAGGGCCAGGAGGCGTGGCTGTGAGTTACGGAGCGCCGGGTACACAGGCGATCGCGGCTCTGTGTAATTCCCTTGGAGACAGCAGGGATAATCCAACACTGACAAGGCTGCAATGATGGAAACGGTGAGGCTACAGATGGGCACTGAACAGGCTGCATTGTTTGTCAATTTATAGGCTGCAGATGGGCACTGAACAGGCTGCATTGTTGGGCAATTTATAGGCTGCAGATGGGCACTGAACAGGCTGCATTGTTGGGCAATTTATAGGCTGCAGATGGGCACTGAACAGGCTGCATTGTTGGGCAATTTAATGGCTGCAGATGGGCACTGAGCAGGGTGCATTGTTGGGCAATTTAATGGCTGCAGATGGGCACTGAGCAGGGTGCATTGATGAGCTGTGACCCTAATTTTGCTTCAAAGTAACTTATTTAAAATGTAAGTTTTTTTTTTTTTCCCTTAAACTTCCCTCCTAAAATTGGGGTGCGTGTTATACACCGATAAATACGATAATTACACTTTTTCATTTCTACTAAGTTTTTGTTAAAATGGGAGCTATTTCAGGTTTTTGGTTTCCTAATTTCCCAATATTTCCTATTTGAATACCTTGGGAAATTATAACCCTTCTCCATGATATCCAGAACTATAAATATATTTTGGAGCAAGTTTCACTTTAAGGCCCCTTTCACACTGGGGCGGTTTTCAGGCGGTACGGCGCTAAAAATAGCGCCTGTATACCGCCTGAAAAAACCGGCCCCATTCACTCCAGTGTGAAAGCCGGCGGGCTTTCACACTGGAGCGGTGCGCTAGCAGGACCGCAACAAAAGTCCTGCTAGCAGCATCTTTGGAGCGGTGAAGGAGCGGTGTATTCACCGCTCCTATACCGCTCCTTCCCATTGGAATCAATGGGAAACCGCGGGGATACCGCCCGCAAACCGCCGCTGCAGCGGCGCTTTGCGGAGGTTTTTAACCCTTTTGCGGCCGCTAGCGGGGGTTAAAACCACCCCGCTAGCGGCCGCATACCGCGGGTAAAGCGATGGTAAGCAGCGCTAAATATAGCGCTGCTTTACCGTCGCCGCCCCGCACCGCTCAGGTGTGAAAGCAGCCTAAAGCCAACATTTTAATAAAAGATTTTTTAACACCCAGCATATATTTTGCTAATGTTTTTCGTTAGTGCTATAGTCTCTTTTCCTGGATTGGATGCATTGCTCTGTCGGTATCATAGAGAGGTCAGTTGATGAGGTTTTGGTGACATTCGTCAATGATGGTTTTAATAACAAGTGATCTTTTTTTTCAGTTGGGGATCAATGGCGGAACTACATATCCTTCTGTGGTCTCCGGACCTATGCTGAGCTGGAAGGAAACCTAGTCAGTGAACTGATATATGTCCACAGCAAGCTGCTCATTGCTGATGACAACACTGTCATTATTGGTAAGTAGACAAACTGTGTTCTTGGGTAACGTTATGAAACCTTATTACAATTCTTTTTTCTTTTTTTTTTTTTCTTTTAAGGTTTCTCTGTGCTACTGCATTGAGTTGATAAAAAAATATGTAATAAACCTAGGAGACCTGTTTATAAATAAAACGCAATATGATTCTTACATTTTAACCCTGTTTATGGAGTTCAGCCATTATTTAACAAAGATGCTCAAAGCCTAGCAGAACGGTTTGGTAGATAGTTTATGCCACTTTATAAAAACTTTCTGCTAGTTGTTTTCTTAAATGTCCTTGCATTGTCTGCCCTTTTCACCAGAGAAAAGGTGGGGAGGGAATTTTTTTTCTGCTTTTTTGTTCCATTTCTAAAAAGCCTGTAAAAATCTACTACTCTAACTTTTTTTTTTTTTTTTTTATAATTTTCAGAATACCTTTTTAGTCAAAAAGAGAAAAAAAAAACCTGCATGATTTAGAGGGAAATAGGGTGGTAAAATTAAATGCTGTTAATTCTCTGACCTTTTGTAAATGGGTCTCTAAGGTAATAAAAACAGAATGATACTAAATCTACTTCTGTGCAAAGATGCAATTTCCCTGTGTCCGTATTCTATCTTCACTTCTCTGTGTCACTATTGTATCATGTTTATAAATATTTTATTCTGTGCCATAAGGTGAATTATCTCTTTTATTGCAACTTGCACGGATGGGTTCAATATGCATTCCACACATACAGACGTGGACAAATTTATTAGAGACCATTTAAAAAATGCTTAATTCCTCCAACCTGCATACCTTTAGTATGCAATACTGTAAAGCAAAGAAAGTGTAATAGAGATAAATTATTGTACAAAGATAATCTATAACTGGCCATAGATGTATTTTTTTTTTTTTCTATTGATCAGCCAATTGGCTGATTTATAAAAAAATTTGCCCCATCTACACATTTGAAGTGGATGAGAAAATACCCCTCACCCTCTCCCCCACTGCACTGTTGTATTCTGGTAATGGGACAACGCCTAGTGCTGATTGAGCGAAAGTATACCTTTTGAGAGGAGTTGATCACTAGATTGACATTTCGATCCATGTATGGCCAGGACAGATTTTTTTTTTGTACCATTCGAAAAGATTAGAAATAATTGTATCATAGGAATATTTCAAACTAATTTAAAGTAATCTACCCAAGAAGACACATGTGTTGCCAACATCCCAAATGTAACAATATTATAAAGAAAGTTACCCCCCAAGGAATACTAGGGACTTTAAGGGCAACTGATCAATGATTGGTAAAAAAACATGGGTATATATAAGACTAAAAGTATAGTAAAGTGGTACTGACAATACACTGACACCCGCTATTGTCTACCTCCGCAATTGTCCGATTCTGCAGACTGAGGAAAACCCTATTTTTTCATCCGTCTGCAGAGCGGATCTGATGAACACGGACAGATGGTCCGTGTTCATCTGATCCCCCATAGAGGAGAGCGGAGAACTGACAGGGCTGCAGGGACTGCCCTGTCATCAGCCGGCTCAGCGGGCAACAGCTGTGCGATCCCCGCTGAGCAGCGGATCTTCACGGGGCGGATCAATACAAATCTGCCCTGTGTGAAAGGGGCCTAAGGCTGTCATGACAGACTCATGGCGAGGCCTGAAAAGTATTTAAATGAGCATGGTTTGGAACTAAAATGCCTTTGGGGTGAATATAAAAGGTTGCCTGCAGTTTAGGCTAAAAAAAATACTGTAAAAATGGCACTGGCAGTGAAGGGGTTAAGTGTGTCCTAGGAAGGGATTCTAACTGTGGGGGGGGGGGGGGGGTTGTGGGACATGTCACTGATCAGCGCTCCCAATTACAGGGAGAGCTGATCAGTGACGGTGTCACTATGCAGAACGGGGAGATGCTTGTTTACATTAGCATCTCTCCGTTCTTCCTCACCGTGAGACGATCGCGGTCACGGAGATCCCGGCGGGTGTGCGCAGGCCGCCTCTTAAAGGGCAACGTACAGGTACGTTAATCTGCCTGTATGTACCCTTCTGCCGCAGTATATATGCATGAGGCAGTTGGGACGCGGTTAATGAATTAAAATATAGATTATTGTAAGAGCTCATTTACAATGGTTTGGGGGCAGTAAAATAAAATACATTGAGCAGTGTCTGCGTCACCACTCAACCACTCCCGCTTTTACTTGGAAAGGCAGCAGTTCTTCGTGGCCATTGCAAAAATTATACCCCCTGCCACAGGCACTACTGCCCACTGAATGCGACCCATTGATGTTCATGGGGGCCGCACTGCAACCTTGCACAATTCACACAGTTGGGACTTGGTAGTCCGGCATATAGTGGGTTAAAACAGGGAGTGCTTCCTCAATGCCTGTCAAATGCTCTCTAAAGAGCAAGCTGAACAGGGATTGCTCTTCAAAGAGCAACCGAGGTTTAAAGGTGAGTCTAGCAGTGGGGTGTTGCTTTGGCACCAAACTTTCAGTAATGAAAATCCAGCCCGGTTAACAATTTTTCTGTTTCAATCTTTTTTATGCAGTTTTCAGTATCAGGCCCCTTTCACACAAGGCGGATCCGCTTGCACGGAGTCCGCCTCTGTCCGCCGGCTCAGTGGAAGATCTCTCTGTTGATCTCCACTGAGCCGGAGGATGACAAGTCCCTCTCTGCTCACTGAGCGGGGAGGGGCTTGTCGAGCGCCGTTGGTCTCTATGGAGAGATTGGATGAAAACGGACAGCGTGTCCGTTTTTATCAGATCTCACCCGATCCGCCAGCGACGGATCCGGACGTAGGGCCATCCGTCTGCTTTTGGCGAATCGGACCGGGTCGGATGTCAGCGGATATGTCACCGCTGACATCCGTCGCTCCATAGACTAGCATGGAGCGCCCGTTCAGGTCTGCCGTCAAAACTGACAGGCGGACCTGAACGGTCCGTCAGTGTAAAAGGGGCCTTACAGTAAAACATAATGTAATACATAAGAGTGTAAAATGGCTCTGACAATATAAACAATGACAACATGTTGTAAGGGTAAGGAATAGGGTTGAGCGAACCCGAACAGTAAAGTTCGGGTGCGTACCGGACTTTTGGGTGTTCGGGACCCGGACCCGAACCCGAACTATTGGCTGTAAGTTCGGGTTCGGGTCCGGTGTTCGGCGCTGTATTGGCGCCTTTTTAACAGCTTTAGGGCAGCCAATGGATGATCGTTTCACTAGTGTGCCCTAGAAGCCATTACAGCCATGCCTACTAATGGCATGGCTGTGATTGGCCAGTGCAGCATGTGACCCAGTCTCTATAAATAGTACACACACAGCACACAGCGTCATTCTGTTAGACAGACACTGT
Source organism: Lithobates sylvaticus (assembly GCA_028564925.1). Taxonomy (NCBI): domain Eukaryota; kingdom Metazoa; phylum Chordata; class Amphibia; order Anura; family Ranidae; genus Lithobates; species Lithobates sylvaticus. The sequence continues at coordinate 379,965,773 of CM053028.1, forward strand.
TAGGCAGGTTCCTGTGCTGCAGATAGATAGAGGATTTTAGGAGTTAGTGTGCTAAAGTCAGTCCACATTCCTGGAATTTTATTCTAATTAGTTAGATCAGTGAGTGATCTAGATAGCTAGAGTAGGGAGGGAGTTTCTTTATTTTGCAAAAGAAAGAGGCAGACATAATTATTGAAGAGATTCCTAAATCAATTGTACCCTGGCTGGGGTGCAGTGCACAGTCACAGTAACAGTGCCATGAGGCCAGTGCCAGACAAAATCTAAACGTTTTACCTGCAAGCTCAGTGCAACATTACTGCACTGCATATACTAAGACATACACCACAGTCTGTGTGTATTCTGCTATTGTAAAAACATTGCATAAAAATTGAATTTTGCTTTTTATTTTTTTTTCCCAATAGAATTTTCTGCCTGTTCCTACATACACGCTGTAGACACTAACCGTGTATTCTGATATTGCAAAAACCTTGCAAAAAAAAAAATTTTGCTGTGTTTTTTTTTCTTCCCAATAGCATTTTCTGCGTTTTCATAAACGCTTTAGACACTATCCGTTTATTCTGATATTGTAAAAACATTGCAAAAAAATTAAATGTTGCAGTGTTTTTTTTCTTCCCAATAGCATTTTCTGCGTTTTCATAAACGCTTTAGACACTGTATGTCTATTCTGCTATATACAAAAACACCCATTTAGGGCGAGATCATACATTTTGAAAATATGAGGAGATCATCAAAAAGGGGACGTGGCCCGGGTCGTGGTGCTGCTGGTGGCGCTCCTGTTGCAGGGAGAGGACGTGGTCGATCTGTGCCAGCTACATGCACTAGTGAAACACCTTCCGCAGGTGCGAGTAGGCGACAGAGCCTGCAGCAGTATTTTGGCGCGCCTAATGAGGCTGTACGAATGTCGAGGCCAGGACAAGTACAGGCAATAGTAGATTGGGTTGCTGCTGACAGTGCCTCCGGTTCCTTCACATTGTCTCCCACTCAATCTCCTGATGAAAGTTCAGAGTTGGCACCTGCAGCCGATGTCCATCAGTCTTTCACCTCAGCCCCTTGCAAATCAGCCAATCAGTCTGAGCCCCAAATCATGCAGCAGTCTCTTCTGCTTTTTGATGACTCTGTTAGCAGGGTTTCCCAGGGCCATCCACCTAGCTCTGGTCCAGAAGTGGAAGAGATTGTGTGCACCGATGCCCAACCACTTATGTTTCATGATGAGTACATGGGAGGACCAACGCAGCACGTCTCGGATGATGACGAAACACAGGTGCCAACTGCTGCTGCTTTTGCCATTGTGCAGACCGACAAGGAGGGCAGGGGTGAATTTTGGGTGGAAGATGATGTGGAGGACGATGAGGTCCTTGACCCCACATGGAATCAACGTCATGCAGGTGACCAGTGTAGTTCAGAGGAAGAGGCGGTGGTCGCACAGAGCCACCAGCACAGCAGAAGAGGGAGCAGGGTGCAAAAGCGGAGCGTCCGTCCCCTAGACAGTACGTCTGCTACTGCCCAACGCAGCAAGGGACCGAGCACACCAAAGCCAGGTGCAAGGAGTTCCCTAGCGTGGCAGTTCTTCAGACGATGTCCTGATGACAAGACACGAGTGGTTTGCACGCTGTGCAATCAGAGCTTGAAGCGGGGCATAAACGTTCTCAACCTGAGCACAACCTGCATGACCAGGCATCTAAGTGCAAAGCACGAGATGCAGTGGAGTAGACACCGCAAAAACCAAGAAAGGTCTCTGGCTCCTCCTGCTTCCTCTTCTGCTGCAGTCTCGGCCTCTTCATCCACCTCTGTAGTGACAGTGACACCTGCCAACTCGCAAACAGAGGATCTGCCAGCAACACTACCACCTGGGTCACCAACCATCTCCACAATGTCCCATGGAAGCTTTCAGCTCTCTATTTCCCAAACACTGGAGCGGAAGAGGAAGTACCCCCCTAGCCACCCGCGATCCCTGGCCCTGAATGCCAGCATTTCAAAATTGCTTGCCTTTGAAATGCTGTCATTCCGTCTGGTGGAGACGCAGAGTTTTCAAAGGCTGATGTCATTGGCTGTCCCACAGTACGTCGTGCCCAGCCGCCACTACTTTTCCAGACGAGCTATCCCTTCCCTGCACAACCAAGTGGGGGACAAAATCAGATGTGCACTGCGCAACGCCATCTGTGGCAAGGTCCACCTAACTACGGATGCGTGGACCAGTAAGCACGGTCAGGGACGTTATATCTCCCTAACAGCACACTGGGTAAATGTAGTGGCGGCTGGGCCTGAGGCGGATAGCACTTTGGCGCATGTCCTTCCACCACCGAGGATTGCAGGGCACTTCAGTTTGCCTCCTGTTGCTAACTCCTCCTACTCCGCCTCCTCATCCTCTACCGCCTCCTCATCCGGTCTGCGTAACACCTTCACCACCAACTTCAGCACAGCCAGGGCTAAACGACAGCAGGCAGTTTGAAAACTTTCCTGTTTGGGGGAAAAACCCCACACCGCGTAGGAGTTGTGGAGGGACATGGAACAACAGACCGATGAGTGGTTGGTGGCAGTGAGCCTCAAGCCCGGCCTGGTGGTGTGCGATAATGGGCGAAATCTCGTAGCAGCTCTGGGCCTTGCCGGTTTGACGCACATCCCTTGCCTGGCGCATGTGCTGAACTTGGTGGTCCAGAGGTTCCTGAAGAATTACCCCGATATGCCAGAGCTGCTGCAGAAAGTGCGGGCCGTCTGTGCGCACTTTCGGCGTTTTCACCCTGCTGCTGCTCGCCTGTCAGCGCTGCAGCGTAACTTCGGCCTTCCCGCTCACCGTCTCATACAGTGGTGTGAAAAAGTGTTTGCCCCTTCCTCATTTCCTGTTCCTTTGCATGTTTGTCACACTTAAGTGTTTCGGAACATCAAACCAATTTAAACAATAGTCAAGGACAACACAAGTAAACACAAAATGCAATTTGTAAATGAAGGTGTTTATTATTAAAGGTGAAAAAAAATCCAAACCATCATGGCCCTGTGTGAAAAAGTGATTGCCCCTAAACCTAATAACTGGTTGGGCCACCCTTAGCAGCAACAACTGCAACCAAGCGTTTGCGATAACGTGCCATGAGGCTTTTACAGCGTCCTGGAGGAATTTTGGCCCACTCATCTTTGCAGAATTGTCCTAATTCAGTTACATTAGAGGGTTTTCGAGCATGAACGGCCTTTTTAAGGTCATACCACAACATCTCAATAGGATTCAGGTCAGGACTTTGGCTAGGCCACTCCAAAGTCTTCATTTTGTTTTTCTTCAGCCATTCGGTGGTGGACTTGCTGGTGTGTTTAGGATCATTGTCCTGCTGCAGAACCCAAGTTCGTTTCAGCTTGAGTACATGAACAGATGGTCGGACATTCTCCTTCAGGATCTCTTGGTAGACAGCAGAATTCATAATTCCTTTTATCACGGCAAGTCTTCCAGGTCCTGAAGCAGCAAAACAGCCCCAGACCATCACACTACCACCACCATATTTTACTGTTGGTATAATGTTCTTTTTCTGAAATGCAGTGTTCCTTCTACGCCAGATATACTTGGACACACACCTTCCAAAGAGTTCCACTTTTGTCTCATCGGTCCACAGAATGTTGTCCCAAAAGTCTTGGGGATCATCAAGATGTGTTGTGGAGAAATTGAGACGAGCTTTGATGTTCTTTTTGCTCAGCAGTGGTTTTCTCCTTGGAACTCTGCCATGCAGGCCATTTTTGCCCAGTCTTTTCCTGATGGTGGAGGCATGAACGCTGACCTTAACTGAGGCAAGTGAGGCCTGCAGTTCCTTGGACGTTGTTGTGGGGTCTTTTGTGACCTCTTGGATGAGTCGTCGCTGCGCTCTTGGGGTAATTTTGGGCGGCCGGCCACTCCTGGGAAGGTTCACCACTGTTCCATGTCTTCGCCATTTGTGGATAATGGCTCTCACTGTGGTTCGCTGGATTCCCAAAGCTTTGGAAATGGCTTTATAACCCTTTCCAGACTGATAGATCTCAATTACTTTCTTTCTCAATTGTTCCTGAATTTCTTTGGGTCTCGGCATGATGTGTAGCTTTTAAGGATCTTCTGGTGGACCTTACTGTGTCAAGCAGCTCCTATTTAAGTGATGCCTTGATTGTGAACAGGTGTGGCAATAATCAGGCCTGGGTGTGGCTAGAGAAATTGAACTCAGGTGTGGACAACCACAGTTATAGTATGTTTTAACAAGGGAGGCAATCACTTTTTCACACAGGGCCATGATGGTTTGGATTTTTTTTCACCTTTAATAATAAACACCTTCATTTACAAATTGCATTTTGTGTTTACTTGTGTTGTCCTTGACTATTGTTTAAATTGGTTTGATGTTCCGAAACACTTAAGTGTGACAAACATGCAAAGGAACAGGAAATGAGGAAGGGGGCAAACACTTTTTCACACCACTGTATGTGATGTGCCCACAAGGTGGAACTCCACCTTGCACATGCTTGCCAGACTGTGCGAGCAGCAGCAGGCGATAGTGGAGTTTCAGCTGCAGCACGCACGCGTGAGTCGCTCTGCGGAACAGCACCACTTCACCGCCAATAACTGGGCCTCCATGCGAGACCTGTGTGCCTTGTTGCTCTGTTTCGAGTACTCCACCAACATGGCCAGTGCCGATGACGCCGTTCTCATCGTTACTATCCCAGTTCTATGCCTCCTTGAAAAAACTCTTAAGGCGATGATGAAAGAGGATGTGACACAGGATGAGGAGGAGGAGGAAGAGGGTTCATTTCCAAGGCTTTCAGGGCAGTCATTTACAAGTGGCTACGAGGGTGGGTTCCTGCACCAACAAGCGGCAGGTACACAACTGTCTGGCAGCAAGGGCACAGTTCTGGAGGATGACGAGGTGGAGGATGAGGAGGAGATGGAGGAGGAACCATGTTCACAGCAGGGTGGCACCCAGAGCAGCTCATGTCCATCACTGGTGCGTGGCTGGGGGGATACAGAGGACACAGACGATACACCTCCCACAGAGGACCGCTTTTCCTTGCCTCTGGGCAGCCTGGCACACATGAGCGATTTACATGCTGCAGTGTCTCCGCAACGACCGCCGAGTTGCCCACATTTTAACTGGTGCTGATTATTGGGTGGCCACCCTGCTGGATCCCCGTTACAAGGACAACGTGCCGTCCTTAATTACCTCACTGGAGCGTGATCGTAAGATGCGCGAGTACAAGCGCACGCTGGTAGACGCGCTGCTGGTGTCATTCCCACTTGGAAGCGGGGGTACGGTGGAAGCACAAGGCGAAGGCAGAGGAGGAGGAAGAGGTCGCCAACGCAGCCGGGGCACCGCCAGCAACTCGCAAGGCAGTGTTAGCATAGCCGGAATGTGGAAAAGCTTTGTCGGCACGCCACAACAACCAGCACCACCAGCTGAGATGGAACGTCTTAGCAGGAGGCAGCATTTCACCAACATGGTGGAGCAGTATGTGTGCACACGCGTACACGTACTGCATGACGGGTCTGCCCCCTTCAACTTTTGGGTCTCCAAATTGGGCACATGGCCTGAGCTTGCCCTTTACGCCTTGGAGGTGCTGGCCTGCCCTGCCGCCAGTGTATTATCTGAACGTGTATTTAGCACGGCAGGGGGCGTTATCACAGACAAGCGCAGCCGCCTGTCCAGAGCCAATGTGGACAAGCTCACGTTCATTAAAATGAACCAGGCATGGATCCCACAGGACTTGTCCGTACCTTGTGCAGAATAGACACATATACTGGTGTTCTGACGAAAACTGTCTTTCTATCGGATAGTGTCCGGCCACTTACTGCGCAGGTGCAGTGCTTGCGCAGTACGGAGGACAAGGAGATTCACAAAATCTCCAAAGATGAACGTCGCCTGCGCAGTGAGTGCAGGTTCAAGCCCGACCATCAAAGTGGACATACGGTAGCACATAGTAACAGGGCCCCTCACGGGCTCGCTTGGCTAGGCTTCAACCTCGGATGATGTGGCTTGAACCTGGAGTCACCGCGCATCGTCTTCGGAGAGTTTCAAAATCCCCTTGTCCTACGTACTGAGCAAGCGCAGTACAGGGCGGACACTATGCGACGGGGGACAGAATTCGACACATCATTCACCACTAGCCTTACCCAGCCATTGTTGTATTTTTGAACCAGTGTTGGCTACCTCGTCCTCCTCCACCGCCGCTTCCACCTACACCGCCACATCCACCTCAACCTCCTACTCCATTTGAATTTCGTCCTCCTAGGTCAAGATTATAATTTTTTTCATTTTTTTTTTATTTCCAAGTATTTTATTTTCCCACTATCTTATCCATTAAATTGAATAATTTTTTCCAGAAAGTGCGTATTCTGGGGTATTCCCACCATATGTGCGGCATCGTGCCGTTGAGTTTCTGAGGTTCTTAATGACTTCCTGTACCTCTTCTGCTGAGAAGGGGGCCTCCAGCATTTTATTTTTTTTATTTTTTTTTATGTTATTTCCCTATCCACATTTGTTTGCAGATCACTTGCCATGCTCTTAACAACATTTTGTTGCCATTTGCAGCCCTCTAGCCCTTTCCATGACCTTTTTACAGCCATTTTAGTGTTCAAAAGTCCGGGTCCCCATTGACTTCAATGGGGTTCGGAGTTCGGGGTCAAGTTCGGTCCCGAACCCGGACTTTTTTCCGAAGTTCGGCCGAACCCGCCGAACCCGAACATCCAGGTGTCCGCTCAACTCTAGTAAGGAATTAAGACATTAATCCATGAAGATCCACCAATGGGTATTCGGAACTGTGACAGAGTGGTAAAAAAAAAAAAAAACTGGTATTGAGAAACATTTGCTTATAGTACTCAAATAGGCCAAACAACCCATGCGCCTTACATCAGGCCACCTTTGCAGAGGGGTTAAGCAGGACAGCCCCTACCCACCCAAACACAGAGACAAGCTCTAGACATAATAATGGAGTTCTAACAAACCTAGTGACCTTTGTGTCATCTAACACTAGACTTATTTATCCTACCCCAACAAAAAAACAATAATATAAATGCTTAAAAAAATCAAGTGTAGCAGCATCATATCCTTTAAGGGATATTGTTGCAAACAAAACCTAGGCGGAAACCCCAAAGTCGAGACACAGGGTCCGACTAGAGGGCCTATCTTGCACCTGAGTAAGGAAATGGAAAGGAGTGAATTAGAGAATGAGAAAAGGAAGCGAGACAGAAAAGAGCAAAGAAGCGAGGCCACACCTGTCCAGGAGTCCAACCCGGCACCGATCCAATGTCAATCCCAAGTGTTCGGCACCTGCAGGTAAGAAAGCCAAGGGGTCCACACCTTTTCAAGGGTTGTTTGTCCCGTAGGACTCTGACCAGTTTTTCATGGGGCATGATCCAGGTTAGTTTTTGCTTCATTAAAGCGAAGTCGATCACTGGAGTTTTCCAAGCCGTAGCGATGGATATTTTGGCCGCCAAAAACATATAATAAATTGGAGTCTGTGTGGACCCTGGGATATTCTCCACCGGTTCGTTAAGCAAGGCTATTTGAGGATTTTTGGTAATGTTAACCATGGTGTCAGAATGAACTAAGGAATGAACCCGCATCCAGAAACGACTGAGCTTAGGACAAGTCCACCATATATAAAGGGCACAGCCAACTTGACCACAGCCCCTGAAGCAGGAGGGGGACGAATCCGGATACATTTTAGAGAGGCATTCTGTTAACAATTTTTAATGAAACTGGAGCTTTCTGATTCAACATAAATAGTTATTAAAAAGTGTTTATGGATTGTAAGTTTTTATATGTCTACTGATAGTTGAATTCTGCAGAAAAAATAGCAAGCATCAAGAGTGGGCTAACTGTCAGAATGGGGCCCATCTGTCTTGAATCAAAGTCAAGTTTAGTAATTAAACTTGACAAACCTGTTATCTGTTCTTTGAAGAACACAGAGTGCTTTGAAATTTAGAATTTTTCTGGCATTGTCTGTACTCCTGGAATCACATTTTCTAAAAAAAAAAATATTCATAATTATGTAGACAGAGCACTTTAAAACTAAACTTCCCTTTTTTGATAAAATATACCTGATTATAATGTAGTATAATGTATTCTCTCCATTGGTAAGGGATTGGAACCATTGTCAGCATTTATTGCTTTACCCTCTTATTTGTCCTGGTGACTTTTGTCACCTGTACAGAAAGTAAAGGAAAATCTAAAATTTCTCAAATCGCCTTTCAGGACAACCTTGGAGAGAGCGCAGCTCCGCCCATTTTCCAGGAAACACATGCAGTCTTTAAATCCCTCCTCTTCCACCATGGCTTCAGTTATTGTGTTTTGTCTGCCATGGTGGAAGTGCATGCTGGAACCAGGGAGCTCCTTTGTGCAGTGACCATCCCAGCACCCCCCCCCCCCCCAGTTCAGGTGGGGGGTGTTCCAGAGTCCCTGGTCTCTCCAGCTCAGGGGATGGAAGGGCCCGGAGGAGGCGTCGTCCGCTGGCATGGCCTTGGTCAGCGGCGTGTCCCGCATGACAGTTCTGGCCGGCGGGTGATATCATGTCCGGTGATGCGGCTTCCTACAGGGCGTGGTGCAAGTGGTGCAGGTCTGTCGGTTGGTGCTTTCGGTTCTGGCCCTCGTTGACGCCGGGACCTGGTGATTTAAAAACCAGATGGGTTTTCTCAGTACCACGCTGCGCTCTCTGCTAGGATGGAGGAGAGACTGACAGCTACGGCGAAAGCAGGCGCCCCAGGCACCGGTCAGGCCCAGGTAAGGGGTACAGTGGTGCCTTTATCCTTCTCCGTATGGGCCTATGTTTGTGGTTGTTTTTGGGGATCCTCCTTGCAGGGAGCCTGTGGCTGCATGGTCAGAGGTTACTCCGCTTGGACCCTGCAGTTTTGGCTGAGTGATTACACTGCTCGGGGCTCTGTTTCCTTCTGTCTGGTGGTCTAGTTGTTCACTAAGGGTTGGGAAGTTATGTCAGGGGCATTTAGGTGAGTTTCATTTTTTCTCACTGCAGGAAAGCTTTAGGAAAATCCAAGCATTCAAACCCACCAATTCAGAGGAAATGTCCTTCCTGCAAAAACCCCCTCAGGGATTCATGGCAGAAGGCACTGTGCAGGTTCTGTATTAAGGACTTGGTTGAAGAGAAAACATCCCAGCAATAAAAGGACTTGTTCTCTTCAGTACGGAAACTTACGAACTCGTTGAGTTCGGTCACGTCCATGCTGGTGCAGAGCCCTGCATGCCAGGTTTAGCTTCATCATCCACCATCCAGCCAAGGGCATCCTCCTCTAGAGCAGTAGAGGTTGGGGGATGAGGGGGCAAGTACACTTCCCTCCCTCAGGGATTCAGACGAGAAGGAAGAGTAAGGCGACAGCCGAGCCTCTAGGTACAACCTATCTTTGGAGGAAGTGCCCAACATTCTGAGCGTGATCTACGCTACCCTCGAGATCCAGGAGGAAAAGGTGCAACGATCGGTTTGCGATGAAATGTACCAAGAACTAGATGACCCTAAACATAGTGTTCCCAGTCCAGACACAGTAAAGAAAGAATGGAAGGACCCCGCGAGAGGGCCTTTCTTTTCCAAGACCCTTAGGAGAAGGTTTTCCTTCAAAGATAAGGAGTCAGAGGTGTGGAATCAGAAACCCCGGGTAGATGCCGCATTCTTGCAGATTTCCCGCCGCACAGACCTAGCATTCGAGGACATGGGGGTGCTGAAAAATGCGATGGATAAAAGAGCGGACTCTTTCTTGAAAACAGAGTGGGATTCCACATTGGCCAGCCTCAAACCCGCTATGTCTTCCACGGTTGTCACAAGGTACCTAGAATGCTGGGTAAAGAAGCTGAAGAGCCACGTAGAGGCAGGTATGTCGCGGAAAAATCTTCTGGTGTCCTTCCCATTGATACTGAAGGCAGTAAAACACATGGCTGATGCATCAGCCAAATCGGTTAAGATGTCAGCAAGGTCGTCAGCGCTGGGGAATTCAGCCAGACGTGCTGTCTGGCTAAAAACTTGGTCTGGTGACACAGCTTCCAATATTAAGCTATGTGGCCTACCTATTTGGGTGATCTTATTTTTGGTACAGACCTTGAAACAGGCTTTCCCTTCCAAAAAAAACAACCGAGCAAAAATAATTTTCGTGATGTTCAACAGCCCCACAGAAATAGGGATCAAGACCATAAGAACCGCTGGGTCTCCCAAAGGGGTAAGAGAAGAGGAGGAGTTCCCTTCAGATCTCCCCCCCAGATCTCCCCCCAGACCAGCCCCCTAAAAACACATGGCAATCTTCCCCCCCTGATGCTGAGCCTGCTACAGGATCTGATTCAATAGGAAGTGATTATCCAGGTCCCAAAGATCAGGAAGGCTGAGGCTTCTATTCCCACATTTTCTTGGTGAAAAAGCCTCTGGGGAAGTATCGGTTGATTCTGAACTTAAAAATCCTAAACAGATCGAACCGTTGCAAACATTTCCGGATGCACACAATCCATTCAATAATGTAATTGCTGACTCCAGACTGTTTCATGGCATCCCTAGATCTAAGGGACGCCTATTTATTTACACATCTCGATAGCTTAAGCTTCCCAACGCTTTTTCCGCCTAACCCTCAACCTGGGGACTTCAGTTTGGCATCTCCAATTCAGAGCTCTGCCGTTTGGACTTTCATCCTCCCCAGGATCTTTACAAAGATCATGGCGGGAGCCCTGGAGCCTCTGAAGCTAAGAGGGATCTCGGTCATCCCATACCTGGACGACCTGTTTTTCACGGACTCCAGAGAACAGGTCTTGAAAAATCTTCAGGTGTCTCAGACTCGCCTCAAAAAACCTACGGTGGCTCCTGAATCCAGAAAAATCAAATCTAGAACCGATGCAAGAGATGAGGTTTCTGGGCTATATGATAAACTCAGTGCTTCAAAAAGTTTTTCTGCCACAAGAAAGGATGGAGGAGATCCAGTCTGCGGTGAGACAGATTCAAACCAATCTCAATTTCAGTTCGATCAGCCATGGCAGTTTTAGGACTTCTGGTGGCTCGATCCCAGCTGTACAGTGGGCCAGATTTCATTCCAGACCTCTCCAGATGAATATCTTACAAAGATGGTCACTCCAGGAGTCATTAGAAAAACAGATCAAACTTGCCTCAAATGTAAAACGGTGCTCTGGTGGTGGAGGAGTTCAACCAACCTGGCAAGAGGTCTCTCCTGGCCTAGACAAGTGTCTAACAGACGCGAGTTCCTGGGGTTGGGGAGCCCACCTGGACGGCCAAAGCAGAAGCCCGAAAGTCCTCAAATTGACGGGCACTAAAGGCCATTTTTCTCAGTTTCCTAGCCTTTCAACAAGCGGTAAAGGGACAGCACGTTCAGGTTCTTTCGGACAATACGACTGCAGTAGCTTATGTACTGAAACAAGGCGGAACCAGGAGCAGAGGATTCCTGGAACTAGCCAGTCAGCTACTTGCCTCGGCAGAACTGAACATGGCCTCATTCTCATCAGCAGTCCACCTAAAGGGATCCCAGAATCTGCTAGCAGACCTACCAAGCAGAAGGAGAGTGGTGGAAGCAGAGTGGAGTCTTAACCAAGAAGTTTCTTGATTATCTCCGAAGCGTGGGGGCAAGCCAACAGAACGCAAAAGTACAGAAGTTCTTACTCCACCGAGAAGACCGGACTGTAGGCATAGATGCTCTCGCACACCCGTGGCATTACCAGCTGTGCTACGCTTTTCCCCCCTTTCTCCTGATACCACTGGTCCTAAGGAAATTCAGGGAGGAAAATACCAATCTGATCCTGGTAACTCCCTTCTGACCAAAAAGAACCTGGTTCGCAAAACTCTACTAAACCTGGCTGAAAAACCTCCATGGAAGCTGCCGCCCAGAAAGGACATGCTAACAGGGGTCAGTGAACCATCCGGACCGGTTACATCTAACTGCTTCAGTTCAAAAGTTCAATTCCTGGTGTACTTCTAAAGGCCTCCGGGTCAAAAGTTTAGTGTCAATTTCTCCACGACGGAATGGAGAAGGGACTGGCAGCCAGCACCCTGAAAACCCAGGTGGCAGCTCTATCAGATTTTTTTTTAACAAGACTCTATCCATAGGGGTCTTAATTTCAAGATTTTTTTTTAGGGCACTTGCACGAAAAAGGCCGGTAGCCCTTAGTGTTTCCCAGTTGGGATTTGTCTGTTGTTTTACAGGGTCTCAAGGGAGCTTCTTTTGAACTCTTACAGGAAGCATCCTTAAAAAAAACATAGTTCTTAAAACAATATTTCTGGTAGCCATCGTGTCGGCAAGAAGAGTGAGCGAGCTTCAGGCCCTGGCAGTCACAGAACCCTTTCTAAAAAAAATTCAGACTGGGTGATCCTTCAAACTGATCCAGCTTTCCTACCTAATGTTTCTTCAACTTTTCACCGTTGACAAATAGCCTTGCCCACTTTCTCCTCAGCTCCTGCCAATCCAGGAGAAGCTTTCCACACATTGCATGTGAGGAGATGGATGCCTACTACACTTTTTAACAGTCACCAAAGAATTCAGAAAATCAAATGCTCTCTTCGTGATACTCTCAGGCTCACGTAATGGGGAGAAAGCATCCAAAAGCACGCTGGGCAGATGGCTTTGATGGGCAATCACGAAGGCCTACAAAGCTAAGGGAGAAATACCCCCCTCAGGTATTGCTGCTCATTCTACGAGATCAACTGCAGTTTCCTGGGCCGAAAGGGCCAGTTGCTACGCCTGAACAAATTTGCAAGGCTGCCACTTGATCCAACTACTCAACATTTCTCTGACATTGTAGGTTGGACTTGCTGTCCGCTGCAGATCAAGCCTTCGGCACGAAGGTACTGAAGGCAGTAGTCCCACCCTAGGGTAAGTTTCTCAGTTATCCTCTCCAAGGTTGTCCTGAAAGGCTCTTAGAAATGCCGTCACTGGTAAGTCTAATGCCGCGTACAAACGGCCAGACTTTTCGACAGCAAAGGTCCGACGGAACAAATCCGTCAGACAATTCGATCGTGTGTGGGCTCCATCTGACCTTTACTGTCCAAAAATCTGACGGACTTGAGAAATGGAACATGTTTCAAATTTTTACCCAGTTCCTATCGAGAAATCCGTTCGTGTGTATGCTTTTGGCGATTGACAAAAGCCGACGCTAGGGCAGCTTTTGGCTACTGGCTATGAACTTCCTTATTCTAGTCCGATCGTACGTCATCACGTTCAAATCCGTCGGACTTTGGTGTGATTGTGTGTGGCCAAGTCGTTCATTCGGGAAGTCCCTCGGGAAGACCGTCGGACCTAGTCCATTAAAGTCCGGTCGTGTGTACACGGCATAAGTCTTTTGGTTTGTCACAAAAACAATAGTAGGAGGAGAAATGTGGACAGTGACATCAGTTTAAGAGGTTTCATTCACTCTGGAAGGATTTCTGCTCACTTCCTGTTGTGTACACAGGGCTGGAGGTGATGGGAAATGCAGAGGATTAACCTCTTAGGTTCCACAGTGAGTATAACAAGCATGCTTTATTGCATATACAGACTGATTTTACTGTTGTCGGTTTAGTAACACTTTAACCACTTGCCGCCCGCCCTATAGGCAAATGACGGCGGCAAAGTGGTTTCAAGTACCTGAGTGGGCATCATATGACGTCCTCAGGATTTTGAGCCGCTTCGCCCCCCCAGGGGCGTGCATCGCGGCGGTCGTTGTTGCGGAGTGTCAGTCTGACACCCCGCAACTACAATCTCGGTAAAGAGTCTCCGACGGAGACTCTTTACCACGTGATCAGCCGTCTCCAATCAGGGCTGATCACAGTGTAAATAGGAAGAGACGGTGTGATTTCCACACTCCAGTAGTATGAATCAGAACTTAATTTTGTAGAAACAAATAGATTTAATCTAAGAGACAATTGTTTTTTCAGTTACTGGTTATCCTTCACAGTTTGTGGCATGCTTTTACATGGAATTGCAGGCGGCACACCCCACCAGACCCCAACTAATTTACTATAAGTATGAACAAGCAGGTACTGTGACGGGGGCGTGGCTTGGCACGCAACGCGGATGGAAGCATAGAGACGAGGCTCCGCTCTTCCCGCGGCCCTTTAGCCCAATACTGACCATATCGATCCGGATAATGGGCAAAACGAACAGACATCTAACTGGTGCTCTAGCCAAGAACTCACCGGCGGTGCAACGATCTCATAGCATACCGGATCTCTTCAGATCCAGGCCTCAGCCGACCCAGAACGTGGAGGCTTCCAAGATGGCGCCGGACGAGCACGAGGACAGCGAGGACTCCCAGGATACATGCGAGGACCGGGTAAGACACCGTTCCTCCTCTGACCAACCCCTGACATACGCAGACATGTCTGCATTTGTAGCAGACATAAAGAATGCCTTCTCATCGGCAGTCACAGAACTGAAGGCCGACATGCTGGCGCTGACGGAAAAGACGCGGCACTTGGAGCGCTCGGGGCAGAAGAGAGACAAAACACTCATTAGGCTGGAACATGTCACGGACACACACACAGCCCAATTGATCGCAGTTAATCGCCACTTAGAAGATTTAGACAACAGGGGCAGACGCCACAATATTAGGGTACGGGGGGTTCCAGAAGAAGTCCTGCCGGACCAAATAATCCCTGCTCTGACCTCCATTTTCAACAATCTGCTAGAGAGGCCAGCAGACACCAACATTGAATTTGAGAGGGCGCACAGGGCCCTCCGTCCCAAGCCGCGCGAACCTGCACCACCCAGGGATATAATCTGTTGTCTTACTGATTATAAACTCAAAGAGGACATTCTATCTCATGCCCGGCAAAATGAACTAATCACCTTTAATGAACAAACAATCTGCCTGTATCAGGACTTGTCCCCAATCACTCTCAATAACCGCAGGGCCCTGCGTCCCTTGCTAGAATCTCTGAGAGAGCACCACCTCGCATACAGATGGAAGTTCCCCTTTGCTCTATCAGTCACACTGGATGGAACAACACACACACTCAGATCTCCAGAGGATCTGCCAATATTCTGCTCAGCCTTACAACTACCGCCAGTGGACCTGCCCGACTGGTACAGAGAATTCCGACACCCACCAGAGCCCCACAGCCCACCGACTTCTCCACTCTCCACGCCGACCAAGCCTGACTCCAAGAAGGGAAAATTCCAGAGGAGGCAAGACACAGCACCACCGAGGTCCTCGCAGGTGTCCAGGAGCACAAGGGCTAAAGAATACACCTGAGAGGGCGATATGGCAAGTACCTGTTTGACAACTCTTCTTCTTTTTTTTTTTTTTTTTTTGTGTGTTTGACGGTCAGCGGGTGGGGTGGAAGCCTGCACTGTTATCAATGCGGTAACCCTACTGCTTGACCGGACTCCCATCCTGGAGCACCCACCCGTCTCTTATGGACGAAGGGTCCCCACACATGCTATCTGGCTAATACCAGGGCGGGCACATGTACGTTGCTTCCTGACTTCAACCGCCATTATCCTGGGCTCCCCTTCTTTTTGTTGAAGGGCCTTCTGTCACCCAAAGTTTACCCAGGCGGGCACACGAACGTTGCTTCCTTTTACTTACCGCCTGCACACTGTTACAAGTATGACCTAAAGGGGCTTGCTAGCCGCACAACCCTGAACGATTGTAAGTTTTGAAACTTCCCCCTAGGGGATACAGGTATTCACTCTGGCTCACCAGGTACACGTTTATAGATGTTATATGTTCCAACTGTTATTATGCTTTATTCATATTTTCTCTGTTTTTTTTTGCACTATTTACTTGCGGTGGCTATGCTGTCTCTGTGCTCCCCTCCCTTTGTGAGGGGGCCAGAGACAGCATACTCACAAGAAAGATATATGCACAAGAGCTTATTTGCACTTCCGGATCTCTAGACAATATCACTGTAGGCTCTATCTATAGTGGTCAGTATTTCAGTTAAACGTAAATAATGTGCTTCTATTGGCTGCGGGAGGAGTATGCTGCAGATCTAACTCATAGACAGTTATTTTCAGGTTTTTTGATATATCCGCAAGCTACTCCCACGCACCCTATCCTGTGTTCTCACTTGGTTGACCCGCGGGCTCCAAGAGAGACACAATTGGAGGAGCCCCTCTGTGGATAACAGAGGTGTGCTCGTTCTAAATCTTTAAACTTAATCCTCCTGTACACCAGGAGGACTCTATCTTTCTGCCCCACCACCTTATCACTCTTCCCCCCCCCAACCCATCCCCTCCCACCCAACCCTCCCCCCTTCCCTCTCCTTTTTTTTTTTTTTTTTTTTTTTTTTTTTTTTTTTTTGTATCTTAAGTCTCCCCCTTCAACCTAAATAAAAGACCCGTACATTGATAAGCTAACGTCGCAGTCTTGAGACAGACAAACATGGCATACTCATCTCTGGGCAAACGCCCTACACTGATCTCACACAACATAAGAGGCCTTAATATACCAGAGAGACGTGTGTCTCTACTAAGGGAATTAAAGAAAGCTCAACCTACCTTTGTGTTCCTGCAAGAGACGCATTTCTACACCCAAGCTATCCCAAGATTGTTTGACAAACATTTCCCTGAGGTGTTCCATGCGCCAAACCCAGACAATAAATCCAAGGGAGTATCGATATTACTACATAAGCACGCTAATTTTAAAATAACCCACCGCTATGCTGACCCTCAGGGACGATTTTTATTCCTTAAAGGGATCTGGCGCAACAAGCCACTTACACTTGCAAACGCATACTTCCCCAACACAGGACATCTAGCGTTCTGTCGCCGCATGGTTGATGAACTTAAAAGTTTTGCTTCTGGATGTATCTTGCTGGGTGGGGATTTTAATATCCCATTACTACCTCTACAGGACACTTCCAACGGCAAATCCAGCATATCATACCCCATTCTGCAGAAAATTAAATCCCTATTGAACTCCCTAACTTTGGTAGACACCTGGCGCCTGGCACACCCGACAGGAAGGGACTTTACCTACTACTCGGCATTACATAAAAAATCCTCTCGTATTGACTATGTCTTCATCACACAACGTGACTTGCCCATATTGCATTCAGCTTGTATTGGCATACAAACACTTTCAGATCATTGCCCTATATCAATCTCCCTGACGCAAACAGACAAACATCATAGACCTTGTAATTGGAGACTGAACCCTGCGCTACTAACTGACCCTACAATATGCCCACAAATATCCGCAGCACTCAAAACATACTTTCAGCTCAACGAAACAGGGGATATGTCACCCATGACTATATGGGAGGCACACAAGTGTGTCATACGTGGAGAACTGATTCGCTTGGGTGCACACAAGAAAAAAGAGGCCAACAAAGACATCGCCTCACTAGCAGACAGAATCACATTACTAGAAACTCAACACAAACAGTCCAGAGCAGAAGATGTATCTGCAGATTTGCTTGAAACTAGAGAAAAGTTAAATTCATTACTCAACCTTAAAGCCAAGCGCATTCTCTATTTTAGAAAAGGTTTTTATTACGAACATGGGGACAAATGTGGCAAATTCCTAGCAAAGGCCCTCAAAGAAATCACGCATTCCAATTCCATTTTGTCCATTAAAAACCGAGAGGGGCAAGCACTACATGAATCAGACCAAATTGCAGCACAATTCCATGACTACTATTCTAAGCTATACAATTTGCCTCCACCACATAAACCCCCCGACTTTGAAGACACCAGAGAACGCAATTTAGATACATATATTAAGGACAGCGGCATGCCCACATTAACTACGCCCGAACGCGAATCATTAGATCTACCCATCACAGAAGACGAACTCACACTAGCAGTCAGAAATCTCAAAGCAGGCAAGAGCCCAGGCCCTGACGGGTTTACGGCCCATTACTATAAGACGTTTACTGATATACTCAAGGGCCCCCTCCTTCGTGCCCTAAATCATCTCAAAACCTCACCGCCGACATCAAACACCTTTACGTCAGCACATGTCGCATTGCTCCCCAAGCCGGCAAAGGACCCCACAGACTGCTCGAATTACAGGCCAATTTCATTATTGAACCTGGACCTAAAGCTCCTGGCCAAAATTTTGGCCACCAGACTTACAGCTTTTCTCCCTCAACTTATAGGCCCAGAACAGGTGGGGTTTATGCCGGGTAGGGAGGCACGTGACAATGTTACAAAGACACTCAACCTAATTCACTGTGCCCACACAAAGGGCATTGAAGGCCTTCTCCTGTCCACCGATGCGGAGAAGGCCTTCGACCGAGTAGCCTGGGACTATCTTTTCGCCACATGCAGACACATTGGCTTAGGCAATCACATGTTGGCTTGGCTGGCGGCCTTATATCATAAGCCTCAAGCAAAACTTAAAATAAATGGCACTCTCTCCGAAGCAGTGAACATACACAACGGCACGAGACAGGGATGTCCCTTATCTCCACTCTTGTTCATCTTATCCCTTGAACCATTCATCCGTACAATCAATAACAACCCTGACGTGACTGGTTTCCAGATAAAAGACCGCCATTACAAAATAGCTGCATACGCAGATGACCTTCTTTTTGCCCTTACGCGACCTCACACCTCCATCCCAAACCTGATAAAAGCTTTCCAACTATTTGGCTACATATCCAATATGAAAATTAATTACGCTAAATCAGAAGCCCTCAACTTGACGTTACAACCTGACTCCCTAGAAATGGCACGTAAGGCAAGCACATTTAAATGGGTATCTTCCTCTATCACCTACCTTGGAGTCAAACTTACAAGCAACCTGTCTGTCATATACAATGCTAACTACCTACCATTACTGAACAGAATACAAACAGATCTTAAGACCTGGACAATAAAACACTTTTCGTGGTTCGGTAGGGCGGCAATACTTAAGATGGTAATACTGCCCAGAATCCTATACCACTTCCACACCTTACCTATCTCACTCCCTTGTCAGTTTTTTAAGAAACTCAAAACCATCATACGCACCTTCATTTGGGCTGGGAAAAGACCACGTATCAAACTTGAAACACTTACACTACCAAAAGAGGAAGGAGGTATTGGACTCCCCGACTTTAGATTATATCACTATAGTACACATCTAACTAGGATCCTGGATTGGAATTGCCACAGGAAGCAAAAAGACTGGGTCTCATTGGAAGAGGCATCGTCCCCATTGCACCTGCGATTCCTCCCCTGGATCCCTTGGAATAAAGTACCACAAGAACTACAGCGTCACCCACTCATAGGAACGACACTGAAGACTTTCCAAACACTGATCAAACATCACAAGTTATCCTCATCGCCAAGCCCTCTTACACCCATAACCCACAATCCAGACTTTACACCAGGCATGGACTTGCAACTAACCTCTCCCCACGACCGACAGGTACCTCTCTTAATGCTGCATTGTATTACTGCAAACAGAACAAAACCATACAGGTCTTTGATACAGGACCTGCACCCCCAAACACTCACATACTGGACCTACCGACAAATCCACAACTACGTGCAAACCTCCCCAAACAAAATACAACTAAGCAGACAGACCACCCCGTTCGAAGACTCATGCCACTCTGGAACCCCAGTAACGAAATCTACCTCGCTAATGTATGCTTGGCTACAAGAGGGCAGGAGGGGAGAAACAGCGGGAGCACGAGTACAGTGGGAAAGTGCCTTCGGCACCAATATTACAGATAACCAATGGCGTCAAGCTTCGATTTTTGCACACAAGTGCTCCATTGGGACGAAATTACAGGAAACGTCCTATAAATTGTTGACGCAATGGTATGCAACACCAGTTAAGCTCAGGAAATGGTACCCACTGTCCTCGGACTCCTGCTGGAGATGTGAGAAGGATACAGGCACCTTGTTCCACATCTGGTGGGACTGTCCCACACTACAACCCTTCTGGAACGGGGTGCGCGACCTGATCAAAGCAATTACAGATACGAAAATATCCCTCACTCCTCCATGCTGTCTATTACATATGGCTGATTGCTCTATGAAACGATACAAAAAATCCCTAACAAGACATCTGCTGAACGCAGCAAAAATTCTGATACCGAGACATTGGAAATCCAGAATCGCTCCCTCTATCCCAGAATGGTTAAATGCAGTAAATGACATATACTACATGGAAGAAACAGCCGCCATGGCCAAAGAAACTACTGAGAAATTTAATAGCACATGGTCACCATGGGTGATCTTTCGGTATTCTGATCAATATATACAACTTGATACAGGATGAAATGGTTATATTAACAGAAGCAGATTTTATTTCTTACTGATAGAAAGGTATATGATATGTACAGTTCTCTTAAACATAGAAGACTGTGGCTTACATGCAAACATAGATAGGTTGAATATTTACTTTGACAACACAATGATCCCCAAACTGCTATAGCCTGGTTCTTTTTCAACACCACCCACCTCTCGTTCCCTCCCCTCCCCATATCTCCCCCCCCCCCCCTCCACCCCCTCCTAATGAATGCTCCTATTTCATAGACCTCACCAGATGCAACCTAACGCATTATTTTTGACCTTATGGTAAAGCTCTAATTGGTTATTTTACTTAGACCTCATAATTTAATCAGTCCTAGACAATGTAGGCCTTAAATCAATATAGGATTGTATTCATATTATTATTTTCTTCCTTCTCCCCTCTCTTGTTACTTTAAATGTTCTGTAAGGATATTCATACGATCGCTGAAAGTTTTGAGCGACTATTCTCATTGTAATGTGAAATATCCTGTATGTTGTTATTTTTTCAATAAAATTCAATTGTTCAAAAAAAAGTATGAACAAGCAAGTTGGCAGCAGCACTTTATTGGTTTATTTAAGTCAATATATATCTTAAATTAATTGTTCAACAAATATTGAAATATAGCATAGCTCATGACTCAAGCAAAAATACAATTTAACAAGTCTCCCCTTGATTAGGGGTTACAAACCACATAAAGTGTCTAAAACAGGGAGGGTGGGTGGTGTGCTCGCTCTCCTAAGTCCCTGGCCAACTGCAGCTGATACCAATGGATGGATGCCTTTTTATACAGAATTCCTAAGCTGCGATTCCATTCCACCAATAACCTTTACCTGGACAGGTAAGGTAAACTCTTAAAGGAGCAACGGCCCTAAACACTTGAGGGAATATACCTGTAAATTACTAAAGGGGAACAGAGTCAGCGGCCGCGGAACACAATTTGTGCCCTCCTTTAACCACTTCAGCCCCGGACCAATTGGCAGCCAAAGGACCAGGCCCCTTTTTGCGATTCGGCACTGCGTCGCTTTAACCTTTAACCTTTTTTTCCCACAAATAGAGCTTTCTTTTGGTGGTATTTGATCGCCCCTGCGGTTTTTATTTTTTGCGCTATAAACAAAAATAGAGTGACAATTTTGAAAAAAATGCAATATTTTTTGCTTTTTGCTATAATAAATATCCCCAAAAAATATATAAAAAAAAAACATTTTTTTTCCTCAGTTTAGGCCGATACGTATTCTTCTACATATTTTTGGTAAAAAAAATCGCAATTAGCGATTATTGATTGGTTTGCGCAAAAGTTATAGCGTTTACAAAATAGGGGATAGTTTTATAGCATTTTTATTAATATTTTTTTTTTTTTTATAGTAATGGCGGCGATCAGCGATTTTTATTGTGACTGCGACATTATGGCGGACACATCGGACATTTTTGACACATTTTTGGGACCATTGTCATTTATACAGCAATCAATGCTATTTAAATGCATTGATTCCTGTATAAATGACAGTTGTAGTGAAAGAGTTAACCACTAGGGGGAGGGGAGGGGTTATGGGCTCTGACTTGTGTGTGTGTTTTTTTACATTAGGGGGCGGGGCGTCTGACGTCATTGATCGGCTTTCCCAATGACCGGGAACAGCCAATCAATGACAGGCAGAGTAGGAAGCGCGGGGAGAGGTTTGTGCGTTCTTCAGCTCCGTAACCCGATCGCGGGACACCAGCGGCGATCGGGTTCACTGGTCCCGCGGCCGGGGTCACTGAGCGCGCGACCCACGGGCAGTCATTTAAAGGGCCACGTACAGGTACGTGGTTTTGCCTGCCCGTGCCATTCTGCTGACGTATATATGCAGGGGCGGTCGGGAAGCGGTTAAAGTGGTTCTCAAGGCAGAAGGTTTTTTTATCTTAATCTTAATCTTAATTTTTTTTTTTTTTTTTAAGCCAGCAGCTACAAATACTGCAGCTGCTGACTTTTACAATAAGGACACTTACCTGTCCAGGGCGCCCGCGATGTCAGCACCCGAAGTCGATCTGTCGCTTGGCTCCCGGGTGCTGCTGCCGCCATCTTCGGTAAGGGAATCAGGAAGTGAAGCCTTGTGGCTTCACTTCCCGGTTCCCTACTGCGCATGCGCTAATCGTGCTGCGCAATCCGGATGGACCCTGCTGTCTTTGGGCCCCCTGTGTTTCCCAGCAGACGGGGGGGGGGCGGGTTTGAGGCGTAGACTCCCATGGGAGTCTATGCCTGGAAGTGGGTGCAAATACCTTTATTATACAGGTATCTGCACCCCCCTCCCCCTGAAAGGTGCCAAATGTGACACCGGGGGGGGGGGGGCGTTCTGAAAAGCAGAGGCTCAATTTTTGTGTGAACCTCCACTTTAATGCATTCTATGCATTGAGATAAAAAAAACCTTGTGTGTGCATCAGCCCCCTAATACTTAACTGACCTCCCTCTCGATCCAGAGATGTTGCACGAGAGCCACGAAGTCCCGGGACTCTCCCTCCTTGATTGGATGAGACACAGCAGTGGGTGCCATTGGTTCCTGCTGCTGTCAGTCAGTCAGTGAGCCAATGGAGCAGGGCTGAGCCACAGCTCTGTGTCTGAATGGGGACACAGAGCTCGCAAGCTGCTTGCTGTGGGGGAACTCAGCAGGAGGGAGGGACCCGAAAAGAGGAGATCAGGTAGGTATAACATTATTTATAAATAAATAAGACTTTAGTATCACTTAAGGCCATTCTTTTTTGTGCATTTGCAGCACATTTTCATGTGACAGTTTTACTTGGTTGTATGTAGTAATTTCAGCCCACCTTGTTTTTTTTAACAAGGTCCTACGTTGCCTTAGGATTGGAGTGTTACATTACCACGCAGACAGTATTTAAAATACTCTCTAATTGTATGCATATAATTGGTAACAAATCACAAGATGCAGGGCCTGATTAAGACACCTAATGTAGCCACTGCAGTCTAAATTCCATTACCATTCTGCAGCCCACTCTGAAAGCTTGTGATAAAACTATAGCAAAATTGAGCATATGGCTGCCATTTGTTTAAGATCTGCAGTTTTATTACCTTATTTTACACGTGGGATTATAGAAAACAGATGCATAGTCTATCCATGAGCCCCTTTTTATTACTTAATATCACTGATGCTTCTAGAACAGCTGCATAGAATCCATTCTGTTAAGTTTACGAAGATTGGACAGGGTGCAATATGGCTAATAAAGCCTGTGTGTTTACAAGTCACAAATCAAATAACCTGCATCCTCCTCCTAATGAACTGCATTCAGTGAGTCAGTGCTAGAACTGCATATTTGAACATAATGATTAGAAAAGAACTAGCCGTGAAATTAATTATACTGCACAACAGATCATCTAATAATGCTGCTCAAGGTGAATGGGTTTTAATAATTGTCAGCTCAGTGGTAATGTGCAATTGCATCATTGAGTGGCGCAGACATGGTACAATATATTTTGTCTGCGCTAATGGCACCAAAACCAACACCTTGGCCAACTTGGTCATATGTGCTGCATGGGAAAGGTCTTTGCGCATCAATCTATTCAAATATATTCAGAGCTTTCCCATAACATATACATGGTATGATGGTGCATAAAGATAAAACAAATGACATCATCTGATATTTCAGTTTGATCACCTAAAGAATTCCTTCTATCTGTCAGGCTCCAATAGTGAGACTTTTGTGCTAGGTTCCTGGGCCTGCACACCTGCAGCAACACTTACCAGGGGATCCCAAGTTAAACAGTACAATGCCTTGCTCTGGATCAATTGTGGGTATAGGATTTTATGATTTTTTATTTTTTTCTGTGTTTGTTGAACTGGATGGACGTGTGTCTTTTTTCAACCATATTAACTACAGTGGCAAAAATTATTATTTGATCCCCTGTAGATTTTGTACGTTTGCCCACTTGCAAAGAAATTAAGGGTCTATCATTTTTATCATAGATGTAGAATATCAACCAAAAATCCAGAAAAAAAAAAACACATTATACAAATGTGTTAAATTGAGTTGCAGTTCAGTAAGTAAAATAAGTATTTGATCCCCTACCAACCAACAATAATTCTGGCTCCCACAGACTGGCTACAGTATGTGCTCATGTGGTACACAATTTAGTCCTGTCAATGTAAGAAGGTGCTCTTAATGACAACTCGGTATGTGTATAAAAGACACCTGTCCACAATCTTTCTTCCGTTCAAACCTCACCATCATGGGCAAGACCAAAGAGCTGTAGAAGGATGTCAGGGACAAGATTGTAGACCTGCACAAGGCTGGAATGGACTACATGACTATCAGCAAGAAGCTTGGTGGGAAGTAGACAACTGTTGGAACGATTATTCGCAAATAGAAAGAAATACACAGTAACCATCAATCGCCCTCAGTCTGGAGCTCCATGCAAGATTTTTCCTCATGGGGTAAGGATGATCATGAGAAAAGTGAGGTATCAGCCCAGAACTACATGGAAGGAGCTTGTGAATGATCTCAAGGCAGTTGGGACCACAGTCCCAAACAAACCATTGGTAACACAATACGCCACCATGGATTGAAATCCTGCAGCGCCTGCAAGGTCCCCCTCCTCAAGCAGGCATGTGTACAGGCCCTTCTGAAGTTTGCCAATCTAAACGATTCAGAGAAGGATTGGGAGAAAGTGCTGTGGTCCAATGAGACCAAAATTGAGCTCTTTGGCATTAACGTGCCTCGCTGTGTTTGGAGGAAGAAAATGCAGACTAGGACCATAACACCATCCCTACAATCAAGCACTGAGGTGGAAACATTATGCTTTGGGGCTGTTTCTCTGCTAAAGGTACAGGCCAACTGCTGCATTGAGGAGCCAATGGATGGGGCCATGTACAAAATCTTGAATGAGAACCACCTTCCTTCAGCCAGAACACTGAAGATGGGTCGTGGATGGGTCTTCCAACGTGACAATGACCCATAACATACCGCCAAGGCAACAAAAGGAGTGTCTCAAGGAGAAGCATATGAAGGTAATTGAGGGGCCCGGCCAGTCTCGAGACCCTAATCTTATGGACAATTTATGGAGGGAGCTGAAACTTCAAGTTGCCAAGTTACCAAAAAACCTTAAAGATTTAGAGAAGATCTGTAAACGAGTGGATCAAAATCCCTCCTGAGATGTGTGCAAATGTGATAACCAACTACAAGAAATGTCTTACCTCTGTGTTTGCCAACAAGGGTTTCTCCGCCAAGTACAAAGTCATGTTTTGCGTGATGATCAAATACTTTTTTCACTCACTGAACTGCAACTCCATTTATAACATTTGTATCGTGTTTTTTTTTTTTTTTTTTCTGAATTTTTAGTTGATATTCTGTCTTTTTTATTTTAAATACACCTATGGGCAAACTTACAAAATCTGCAGGGGATCAAATAATTTTTCCCCACTGTGTGTCATCCAAAATCAATTTTTTTTTAAAAGAGGCATTCCTACTATTGTGCAGCATTGTATCACATTGGGAAAGCTGAATGCTGTATTTTGGAGCATTGCCCTATGTGGCCTTTTTCAAGTCCACTGTACATAATACTTTAAGGCTGATTTCACACTGGTGTGGCTGGTCCGTTAGCAGTAAAGCGTCGCTAGTTTAACCGCTTGCCGACCAGCCGCCATCATTATACGGCGGCAGGTCGGCATGATCCCGTCACGAGCTGTCATAGCTATACGTCGGCTCCTTTTTAAGCGGGATAGCAGGCGCGCACCCACTGCATTGCGGGGGTGCCGATGGTCTCGATGATCGATAGCCACGATCGATTACAGGCACGAGAGGCAGAACAGGGACTTGTGTATGTAAACACACAAATCCCTGTTCTGTTCTGTGAGGAGCGACAGATCGTGAGTTCCTAATAGCTAGGAATCAGGATCTGTCATTTCCTCTAGGTCAGTCCCCTCCCCCCACAGTTAGAAACACACACAGGGAACACAGTTAACCCCTTGATCGCCCCCTAGTGTTAACCCCTTTCCTGCCAGTGACATTTTTACAGTAATCAGTGCATTTTTATAGCACTGATCGCTGTATAAGTGCCAATGGTCCCAAAAATGTGTCAAACGTGTCCTATGTGTCCGCCATAATGTCGCAGTCCCGATAAAAATCGCAGATCGCCGCCATTATTAGTTTAAAAAAAATTACAAGAAAAATGCTATAAATCTATCCCCTATTTTGTAAACGCTATAACTTTTGCACAAACCAATTAATATACGCTTTTCTCGATTTGTATTACCAAAAATATGTAGAATACATATAGGCCTAAACTGAGAAAAAGTTTGCTTTTAAAAAAAATTGTAATATTTATTATAGCAAAAAGTACAAAATATTGTGTTTTTTTTTTTTTTAAATTGTCGCTCTTTTCTTGTTTATAGCGCAAAAAATAAAAACCACAGAGATGATCAAATACCACCAAAAGAAAGCTCTATTTGTAGGGGGGAAAAAGGATGTAAATTTTGTTTAAAATGACGCAGTGCCAAATCGCAAAAAAATGGCCTGGTCATCCAGCAGCCAAATCTTCTGCAGCGCTTTACCATCGTCATAGCGGCGCTTTTTGCCCGCTAGCGGGGTGCTTTTAACCCCCGCTAGTGGCCAAAGAAAGGGTTAAAATCG
Organism: Lithobates sylvaticus; assembly: GCA_028564925.1. NCBI lineage: Eukaryota > Metazoa > Chordata > Amphibia > Anura > Ranidae > Lithobates > Lithobates sylvaticus. Next base: position 379,992,523 of record CM053028.1, read on the forward strand.
CCTGTGTTGCTTCGGAAGCGCTTCCCATTCATTCCAATGGGCAGGGGTGGTGTAGGAGCGGTGTATACACCGCTCCTACATCGCCCCAAAGATGCTGCCTTTAGGACTTTTTTTCCCGTTACGCAACCGCACCGCCCCAGTGTGAAAGCACTCGGGCTTTCACACTGGGGAGGCATGAGAGACCGTTTTCAGATGCTATTTTTTGCGCTAAAACGCCTGAAAACTGCCTCAGTGTGAAAGAGGTCTAAATCAGTGTTTTAAAATTGCCGTTTTGTGTTGCTATTTGTTTTATGGACAAGTCTTTACGTTTGATACAGTTGTGGGTCTGCACTAGAGAATTTGTGTGTATACTGGGATTTTTGAATAGAGCTTACTATATACAGTGCATCCGGAAGGTATTCACAGCGCTTCACTTTTTCCACATTTTGTTATGTTACAGCCTTATTTCAAAATGGATTAAATGAATTACTTTCCTCAAAATCCTACAAACAATACCCCATAATTTTCAACGTGAAAGAAGTTTGTTTGAAATCTTTGCAAATTTATTAAAAATAAAAAACGAAAAAAATAACGTATTCATAGCCTTTGCCATGACACTCAAAATTGAGCTCAGGTGCATCCTGTTTCCACTGATCATCCTTGAGATGTTTCTACAACTTGATTGGAGTCCACCTGTGGTAAATTTAGTTGATTGGGCATGATTTGGAAAGGCACATACCTGTCTATATAAGGTCCCACAGTTAACCGTGCATGTCAGAGCACAGACCAAGCCATGAAGTCCACGGCATTCTCTGTAGACTTCTGAGACAGGATTGTATCGAGGCACACATCTGGGGAAGGGTACGGAATATGTTCTGCAGAATTGAAGGTCCCAATGAGCACCCACGTTTCTCTGTGGAGAGAGGAGAACCTTCCACAAGAACAACCATATATCTGCAGCACTTTACCAATCAGGCCTGTATGGTAGAGTGGCCAGACAGAAGCCTCAGTAAAGGGCACATGACAGCTTGCCTGGAGTTTGCCAAAAGCCACCTGAAGGACTCTGACCATGAGAAACAAAATTCTCTGGTCTGATGAAACAAAGATTGAACTCTTTGGCCTGAATGGCAAGCGTCATGTCTGGAGAAAACGAGAAACCACTCATCACCTGGCCAATACCATCCCTACAGTGAAGCATGGTGGTGGAAGCATCATACTTTGGGGATGTTTTCCAGCGGCAGGAACTGGGAGACTTATCAGGATCGAGGGAAAGATGAATGCAGCAATGTACAGAGACATCCTTGATGAAAACCTGCTCCAGAGCGCTCTGGCCCTCAGACCGGGGCAAAGGTTCTTTCAACAGGACAACGGCCCTAAGCACACGGCCCTAAGCCAAGATGACAAATGAGTGACTACAGGACAACTTTGTGAATGTCCTTAAGTGGCCCAGCTAGAGCCCAGACTTGAACCGATTGAAGATCTCAGGAGAGATCAGAAAATGGCTGGGCACCGACGCTCCCCATCCAACCTGATGGATCTTGAGAGGTTCTGCAAAGAATGGAAGAAATTGCCCAAAAATAGGTGTGCCAAGCCAAGTGTGTAGCATCATACTCAAAAACACTTGAGGCTGTACCGTATTTTCCGGACTATAAGGCGCACCGGATTATAAGGCGCACTAGCAATGATCGGCTGTTAATGGGGATATTTCCATATATAAGGCGCACCGGACTATAAGGCGCATTTAATATATGTGCACGCCTCCTGACTACGATGGCCGTAATGCCCAATCCAAGAAGTGCAGCTTCGTAGGATTACCAAAGCTAGGAAGCTGCACTGCTTGGATTGGGCATTACGGCCATCGTAGTCAGGAGGCGTGCACATATATTCGTTAATTTTCTGTACTGTACTAGCTGCCCAAAAAATGGCTCTGGTTAAGAGACATGCTTATGATGCGGATTTCAAACTCATCGCTATCAGTCACGCAGTAGAACAACCTGAGAGAGGTTTACGGTACGTCGGTTTACGGTAAGAGACCGGGTGGCTTTTTCCACAAATCTCTATCCCTATTGATCTGTGACTCCATGCGCGCCCATCTGACAGATACTGTCAAACCCCAAGTGAAAAAAAAACTAATACGGTGCTTGCCATCATTCCGGGTGCATTAACCAAAGAACTCCAGCGATGTCAACAGGTCATATATAAGGCGCACCGCATTATAAGGCGCACGGTCGATTTGTGAGAAAATTTAGGGCTTTTAAGTGCGCCTTATAGTCCGAAAAATACGGTAATTAGTGCCAAAGATGCTTCAACAAAGTATTGCGCAAAGGCTGTACATGGGATTTTTTTTTTAAATCTTTACAAATTTATTAAAAAGAAAAAAAACAAACAAACTTTTCACGTTGTCATGTATATGGGGTATGGGGTATTGTTTGTAGAATTTTGAGGACAATAATGAATTTAATCCATTTTGGAATAGGGCTGTAACATAGCAAAATGTGGGAAATGTGAAGCGATGTGTATACTTTCCGGATGCACTGTATGCTAGGCAGTAAGAATGGGCTCGGACGTGTTTGGATTGAATCCACCAGGAAGCCGGCACTGCACACCATCAATCATAGGCAGCATGTGTATGTGCAGCTTCTGGTAGGGAAGTGCCTCACTGTTTGATCAGGTTTGATCCGAACATTAGGCAGGAATTGTATTTTTTGTAGCTTAGCATCCACCCAGTGCTGAAATCTTTGCAGATGCGGACATTTTTCCTATTAGTGAAATGTTGGCTGGAAGAACCAAAAGTGCTAATAAAGAATTAAACAAGCAGTGCAAAACACATGAATATAAGAAAACCTCTTGCCAACAAATAAATAATTACAAATTCGTTTTTTTTTTCTGAGTGTCACTCTGTACATTTTCTCTCTATATCATTCTAGTTTCAACTAGTTACAATTGAAAAAATGAAAGTGTCTGTAAACAGTATCTTTCTTTTAAGCTCAACTTTATGTTGATTATGTACATTCACCACTGGCAGAGTTGTAGGACCCCTGTCAAGTTGGTGGTATTGCTGTTATTATTCGCTCCCTAGGCATCCTCTGTGAGCCTCCCAATTTTCCTAGTACCTCTTGACCAAGGCTTCCTCTGTGGGATAGATCTTTGACCATATAACCCTCTGGAAGGAATAACTATCATTAAGCACTTTAAGACCAGCTTACAGTGGTCTTACAATTTCTGCAAGTAGAGAATCAGTGGGTGTTCAAATGTAGATAGATAGATAGATAGATATAGAGAACATGGAATGGTCAGGTATAACAGAGAGATGCTATCATTTTAAATGGCCCTTGTAACTTTTTTTCAGCTATATCCATAGAGGTTATCAATTTTATAAGTATTTCTATATTTTTAGATTCATTCCCCCAGATGTGTGAGTCTGTATGAGAGAGTCAGGTGTCCACCTTAAAGTATTGGGTTCTAGTACCCTATTGGAGATGTATAGATACACTCACCAGACATTTTATTAGGCACACCTTGCTAGTACTGGGTTGGACCCCCTTTTGCCTTCAGAGCTGTCTTAATTCTTCATGGCATAGATTCAACAAGGTGTTGGAAACATTCCTCAGAGATTTGAATCCATATTGACATGATGGCATCACGCAGTTGCTGCAGATTTGTCAGCTGCACATACATGATAAGAATCTCCTGTTCCAACACATCCAAAATGTGTTCTATTGGATTGAGATCTGGTGACTGTGGAGGCCATTGGCATACAGGGAACTCATTGTCATGTTCAAGAAACCAGTTTGAGATTATTTGAGCTTTGTGAGATGGTGCATTATCCTGCTGGAAGTAACCATCAGAAGATGGGTATGCTGTAGTCATAAAGGGATGGTCATGGTCATGGTCGCAACAATACTCAGGTAGGCTGTGGCGTTTAAACGATGCTCAATTGGTACTAAGGGGCCCAAAGTGTGGCAAGAAAATATCCCCCACACCACTACACCACCACTACACCACCAGCCTGAACCGTTTATACAAGGCAGGATGGATCCATGCTTTCATGTTTACACCAAATTCTGACCCTACTATCTGAATGTTGCAGCTGAAATCAAGACTCCTCAGACTAAGTTTTTACCAATCTTCTATTGTCCAATTTTGGTGAGCCTGTGCAATCAGAGATGGTATTCTGCATACCTTGATTGTAACGAGTGGTTATTTTGAGTTACTGTTGCCTTTCTGTCATCTGGAACCCGTCTAGCCATTCTCCTATTACATCAACAAGGCATTTTCATCCACACAACTGCCGCTCACTGGATATTTTCTCTTTCGGATCATTCTCTGTAAACCCTAGAGATGGTTGTGCGTGAAAATCCCAGTAGTTCAGCAGTTTCTGAAATACTCATACCAGCCCGTCTGGCACCAACAACCATGCCACGTTCAGAGTCACTTAAATCCTCTTTCTTCTCCATTCTGGTGCTTTTTTAACTTCAAGTTTTCCTCACCATGTCTAGATGCCTAAATTCATTGAGTTGCTGCCATGTGTTCGGCTGATTAGCAATTTGTGTTACCAAGCAGTTAAACAGGTGTACCTAATAAAGTGTCCGGTGAATGTGTGTATATATAGATATACCAGCCCCCAAATTTTCCAGTGGCCTACTCGCATTTTGCGAGTGGAAAATGATGGCTGGCGAGCGTGGGCTGCCTGGGATCGGGGGGGGGGGGGCGAGCACTGCCAGCAGACGGGGTTGAAAGAGAGCCGTTCTCCCAGCGATCACTGAGGGGAAGAGAGCAGAGCGAGCTGGCTGGATCATCAGAGAGCAGGAAACATTGCTGAAACGGCTTTCATTTAAATTGCTGAGTGTTCTCCATGAGACTCGCTGTCACAGCCCCGCCTCCTGGCCTGGGTTCTTTGTAAGACAGAACAATCCTGGAACATGTGACGTTTATCAAAATACCTGGGCCAGGAGGCGGGACTGTATGTGACGGCGAGCACAGGGGAACATTCTGCAATTTAAATGAAAGCGGTTACAGCGATGTTCACCGTTCTCTGATGATCTGGCCGGCAATCTTCTTCCTCTCTTCCCCTACACAGGTAAAGCAGCATTGGACACAAGTAGGCTGCATTGTTGGGCACAGGTGAGGCTGCATTGTTGGGCACAGGTTAAGCAGCATTGATGAACACAGGTAGACTGCATTGTCGGGTATAGGTGAAGCGGCATTGATGGACACAGGCTGCATTGTTGGGCACAGATGAATCGGCATTGATAGGACACAGGTAGGCTGCATTGTTGGATACAGGTGAGGCTGCACTGATGGGCACAGGTGAGGCTGCACTGATGGGCACAGGGGAGGCTGCACTGATGGGCACAGATAAAGTTGGTAAATGTTTTATGAAGAATTAATTTATAAAAATAAAATATTCAGTGTCATTTCATGAGATAATTCACGAGGGCGTGTTTGGGGCGGAATTAGGGGCGGGGTAGGGGTTGGGTGGTGCAACTGGTGGCGAGTAACACTTGAGACCTGGCTAGTAGCTCAGGACTTAAAAATTTTGAGCCCTGGATGTACACTGTATAAATATCTATATCTTTCTCTCTATATAGATATATGTAGATAGCTATAGATAGATAGATAATATAGATATCTCTCTTAAAAAGGATATTGATAGACAAATTACATTTAAATTATTGCACACAATTTTTTTTGTATTTAGTAATATATACTATATATACCCCAGAATGTTTGTTTTCCTGTTTCATTACTGTTCTTCTAATAAGATCATTCATCATTTTCATACATCGTTTCAGGGTCTGCTAATATTAATGACCGCAGCATGATGGGAAAGCGTGACAGTGAGATGGCAGTGATTATACAGGACACAGAAATGGTTCCTTCAGTCATGGATGGCGAGGGTTATCAAGCTGGAAAATTTGCTCTGTCACTTCGCATGCATTGTTTCAGGTAGGCCAAGTCTAACTGAACCTTCTATAAGTCTGCCAAGGTTATGACACTGTCACTGTGTTGGCAAACAACTCTTGGCGCAAGACTTTTATTGATGAACCGTCACTTGCAACCATATTTATTAAAATGGTCTTCCTCTACAAACAAATGTGTATATGCTCACCCACATATTATGTATGCTGCCTACATTTTACTGACCTATTGAAAAATATACCGGAAGTGTGCATTTTGAATGTAAGCCATTTATTATACGGAACCTAGTGTCAGTAATGACTGTAAGCCAGGCTTGTGTATTTACTACTTAAGTAATTTTCTATTCTAGGCTGCTTCTTGGTTGTCTCAATGATCTCTCTACGAACATCCAGGACCCAGTTAGTGACAGATTCTTCAAAGAGGTTTGGGTGGCCACAAGTGCACGCAACACAACCATTTTTGATAAGGTCAATATTTTTTCTGATTTGTTTTATTTTCTTAATTGTGATTAAACTCTAAAGTATCTCCACATGCAATGTTTCTGTTTTGGATATTGTAGAAAGTGGTTAAAATTCATATCAGTTATTTTTTTTGTCTGTATCCTATTGGATGAGATTGTTCCTCTCTCTTCCTGTACTAGGCACACACTAGGAAGTGAAAGGAAATCTCTTTAAAGTTAGGGAAAATAATGTCTTAGACCGTTGTTGCAGGAATAAGTGTCCCCTCACTTCCTGTTCCAGTTTTTTCATCACGTTCTATTCTTTTTTTCCCTACTTTGTGCCAAACTAAAAGAAAGTTTAGGTTTTAGATACTTTGGGAAACATGTAACTTTTAGTTTTCAAGATGGGTGTAAGGGAAAAGCTTTAGGATGCACTGATTACATCCAGCCTGTCTTAACAAATCCCTGTGCATTTTTACAACTTGCATTGTGTCAAAACACTAAGCTCTCCTTTCCCACCGGTTCAACTTGTGTGATTTGACACTTCCAAATCACATGACAAGACACACTCCATTGCCGGCAATTGAACTGTTCATATGGCTGCAACTCATGTTGCAGTGATTATGAAAAAGGTTCCTACACAATTTTTTGACGATTTAATTGCAACTTGCATAGACTTCTGTTAAATTAAGTTGCAAGCCACAATTAAATCGACAGTGCATATCACACTGATGTGTGGCTTTAAAATCGCACTGTAGTAGCACGATTTTGAAGCCGCACCGGCGTGAACCAAGTCTTAGAGTAATGGTAATCCCAAAACTGTAACCGTCTTTGAGATGCAGAAAACTCTAAACAGTGCATGGCTCCCTCTTCTCCTCTGCATGTCACTGTAGGCAGCTCTGGCTAATACAAACATAGGTAAAACTTGGCATCCATTTAGTTTCCCAAATGTTTGTATTGGGTTTTTTAAATGATAAACGATGGGTATAAAAGTACACCAATCGAAGGGTGATGTAAAAATTGCCTGACCGTACCGAAAAGCAAACAGAGGCAATTTAAAACTCATCTCCAAAGGTTGCGCAGTTATGTGTCAAAGTGGGAAACCAGAAAGCTACAAATCCTGTGGGGATTTTTTAATGGCAAGGTAGTAAACTGCCCCTATAAGGAAGGGAAGGGGGTGAATGAATTTGCTCATGTTTCAGATACTTAAAGACTAGAAAAGGGGAAGGAAAAGAAGGGAAGAAGAAAAAACAAGCACAAAAGAAAAAAATTGTGACCTTGGGAAGAGAAAAGGAAAATGGGGGGGGGGGGGGGGGCAAGGGCACAGAGCGTTCCCGTTTAGGCCCGACCAAGCAGCACCATACAGTGGATATAAAAAGTCTACACACCACTGTTAAAATGGCAGGTTTCTGCAATGTACAAAAATGGGACAAAGATAGATCATTCAAGATTTTTTTTTCCACCTTGTTAATGTGACCTAAAACTGTACAACTCAATTGAAGAAAAAAAAATGAAATCTTTTAGGGGAGGGAAGTAAAAAAATTAAATAATGTTGTTGCATATGTGTGCACACCCTCTTATAACTGGGGATGTAGCTGTGTTCAGAATTTAGCAATCACAAAACTCATGTTAAATAGGAGTCAGTACACACCTGCCATCATTTAAAGTGCCTCTGATTAACCCCAAATGAAGTTCAGCTGTTCTATCTAGTAGGTTTTTCCTGACATTTTCTTAGTTGCATCCTACAGAAAAAAACATGGTCCGCAGAGAGCTTCCAAAGCTTCAGAGGGATCTCCTTGTTAAAAAGTATCAGTCAGGAGAAGGGTACAAAAGATTTTACAAGGCATTAGATATACCATGGAACACAGAAAAGACAGTTATCATCAAGTGGAGAAAATATGGCACAACAGTGACATTATCAAGAACTGGACGTCCCTTCAAAATTGATAAGAAGACAAGAAGAAAACAGGTCAGGGAGGCTGCCAAGAGGCCTATGGCAACATTAAAGGAGCTGCAGGAATATCTGCCGAGTACTGGCTGTGTGGTACATGTGACAACAATCTCCCGTATTCTTCATATGTCTGTGCTATGGGGGAGTAGCAAGACGGAAGCCTTTTCTTATAAAGAAAAACATCAAAGCCCTGCTAAATTTCCCCAAAACACATCTGAATTCACCCAAAAGCACTTGGTAAAATGTGTTATGGTCTGATGAAACCAAGGTTGACCATTTTGACCATAATTCCAAAAGATATGTTTGGCGAAAAAAACACTGTACATCACCAGAAGAACGCCATACCCACCGTGAAGCATGGTGGTGGCAGCATCGTGCTTTGGAAATTAGGGGAGATCAATGCGCAAACCAACGGGAAAGGAATCAACAGGTAGCTGCCAACATCAGGGTTTTCTTGCACCTAAAAAACAAGCTGATAATAATGGGTATGAATGTGGTGCTTAGCATTATGCTTTGGGGCTGTTTTTTCTTTAGCTGGAAAAGGGACCTTAGTCAAGGTAGAGGGAATTATGAACAGTTCCAAATACCAGTCAATATTGGCATAAAACCTTCAGGCTTCTGCTAGAAAGCTGAACATCATCTTTCAGCAAGACAATGGCCCAAAGCATACATCCAAATCAACAAAGGAATGGCTTCACCAGAAGAAGATTAAAGTTTTGGAATGGCCCAGCCAGAGCCCAGACCTGAATCCAACTTTAAAAACCTGTGGGGTGGACTGAAGAGGGCTGTGCACAGGAGATGCCCTCGCAATTTGACAGATTTTTTTGTGTTTTTGCAAACAAGAGTGAGCAAATATTGCCAAGTCAAGATGAGCCATGCTGAAAGACTTATACCCAAAAAGAGTGCTGTAATAAAATCAAAAGGTTTAGTTTAAGGGTGTGCACACTTGGGCAACCATATATATTTTTTTTTTTTTTTTTTTTTACTTCCCTTCTAAAAGATTTCAGTTTGTTGTTCAACTGAGTTGTACAGTTTATAGGTAACATAAAGGTGGAAAAAGGTCTGAAATGATTTATCTTTGTCTTTTTTTTTCACATCACAGAAACCTGAAATTTTAACCACTTCCCGACCAGCCACCACAGTTTTACTAGCAGAATGGCACGGCTGGGCAAAGCGACAATATGTTAAGGCGGCCGCGACAATCAAATTTGTTTCAGAACCGATCAGTCTCCAGGCCCAGGCCAATGATCTCTGGCCTGGACCTGCTGATTGATCCTGACGAATGAAATCCTCCCCTGCCTGTGTAAGTGTAAACACAGACAGGGGAAGTGATGTCATCTCACCTCGTGGAACTCTTTTCCATTCCAGAGAGAGGAGAGCAGACATCCAAACGTGAGTTGCACCAACACTACACTGACACAGTGATAAAGGTTTAACCCCTTGATCACCCCGTCACCAGTGATCACCGTATTAGTGTTTCACGGGTGACACTGGTCAGTTATTTTTTTATAGCGTCAGGGCACCCGCCGTATATTACCTAATAAAAGGTTTAACCCCCTGATCACTCGGCGGTTTTAGCATCAATTAGGGTCTGCGTCGCCTCAGGCAGCATCAGATTAGTGCCAGTAGTGCTAACACCCACCATACACCTCCCTTAGTAGTATAGTGTCTGAACGGATCAATATCTGATCTGATCAGATCTATACTAGCATCGCAAGTAGTTTTAGGGTTGCCAAAAACGCAGTGTTAGCGGGATCAACCCAGATACCTGCTAGCACCTGCGTTTAGCCACTCCGCCCAGCACTGCCCAGCCCACCCAAGTGCAGTATCAATCGATCAATGTTACTTACAAAACACTAAACGCATAACTGCAGCATTCGCAGAGTCAAGCCTGATCCCTGCGAATGCTACCAGTTTTTTTTGGTTGCGTTGGAAGCAGTCGCTGACAGTCAGGTGCTCTTTTTTTCCTGTGAGTCTCACTAGTGTACCAGTAAATTTAGAGGCCAAAATGTCTAATCAAAGGTACACTAGTGAAGAGGCCTACACATTTCTGAGCATGACAGATGAGAGTGAAGAGGAACTTGCCTATCTGTCAGAACCCGCAGACAGCAGCAGCACCCTGACAGATAGCTCTGACAACGGAGTAGTGGTCCCTGCCAAGGTCAGGCGTACCGACCCCGTTCTTCTGCTGTTGTTGAGGGGCAAGAACCGCAGGGCTCTCGTATGGAGCAGAGAGACAGTATTAGTGCCGCTCATCCTTCTTGTGAACTGGCAAGCACCAGCGGCCTGCTACATCCTGGTCGTACATCCAGCACTGCAGTATCACGTGGTGAGTCCCATAAGTGCAGTTCAAGCTGGTGAGGTGGCTAGCACAACTAGTGTCCCACAGCCACCAAGAAGACAGACAGGCCCATCGAGCCCATAGTGCCCTTCCTGCTGCATTTGCCAATCTGAATTGGGAGCCCACCACTTCTGCAGCACCCGTACTTCCCCCATTCACTGGCCAACCTGGAATTCAGGTGGAAACAGTTGATTTTACGTCACTTGATTTTTATTCGCTGTTTTTCACTGAAGATCTCTACAGTATAGATCTATTGTGGACCAAAGCAATTTGTATGCTGTTCAGTTGACCCTTGTCAGAGATTGGAAACTTAATACGTCTCCAAATTTAAGACCTTCCTGGGCCTATCCCTCCTCATGGGCATAACTAAAAAAAAAAGTGAGTTGCGGTCATATTGGTCCACTGACCCAATTCACCATATGCCCGTGTTCTCTGCCTCCATGACCAGAAAACGATACGAGCAGATCTTGCGGTTCATGCATTTCAATGACAATGAACTCTGTCATCCTCGGGGTGACCCTGAATACGATCGGCTCTACAAAAGTTGGCCCCTCGTAAACCACTTCAACCAGCAGAACAACGGAGGTAGGGGCAGGGACGTCAAACAAAACACCACATCCCAAATATATTGAAAAAACAAAGAAAGGACTTGGGGTTCACCAACCCCCGGGACTTTAAAGGTGTCCAGAAAAAGAAATAATAATAATTGGCATGGGTATTAAATAATATCCATAAAAATATTATTTTTATTAATATACAAATTCATTTGAGAACATTAAAATACATTTCCATGAGGCATGAAAAAACAAAGCAAAAGTGAGTTTTCATATGTTGAAACAATTAGGCTGATAATTTTTTCTTATACCACTCAACATGTTTTGCTCTTCTGAGCTTAAGTTACGATACACTGAAAATAGATAAAACACTATAAAGAATTCATAGCAGAAATGGAATGTATACAAAGAACAAACTCATACACATATATATAAATATACATATGCATGTGTGAAAATACAGTCAAAAAGAAATAATTGTATGAATATATCAACAAATCATGATTACATAAAATATTAACTGAAAATATAAATGTATATATGTCCATCAGATGTCTTACCAGTATCCTTAGAAAATCACCTGGACAAAACCAGGAACCACAAATGTTAATTGAAATCAATCAGTATTGAATTTGCAGACGAACGGCTATATATAAGAAGCAGTGAACATCTCATCTCATCAACCAAGCCCATGTGTACTATTAAGCACAGCAGGAGGATGCAAAGCACTTGACTCAACACTGAGGATGAGAGAAATATAAGCTAAATTAATAAATAAGCATAGTGTTTCAAAAGTGAAATCAATCACATAATGAACCACAACCCATTATTAAAAAATAGTTGACAATGGTTGAATCCAATATTAGATTTACTTAATTAAAGGAGATTCTCACCTAGAACCCCAAATGGGGGATAGCTTCGTCTCTGGGTTGATAAGTATGCAGTGAATAAAGGTTCATAGTATAGCCCAATAGTCACCAGTCTAGATAGGGATAGATGATATCCTTATTTAGCATCACTTGAAGTTGAAAATAGATGCAAGGCACAAAGTGTAAAAAACATGACCCAAAAGAGGCTTGATAGCAAAATACCTGAAATAAGTCTGGCAGCGGGGATGAACCGAATGCGGAGCGGTAAAATCCTCCACAAACGCTCGCCAGCATCAGCGTAATGGCGGCCGCGGCCGCACTCTTATGCACCTCCCGGCCCGGCGGCGTCTGACGTCCCCGCCGGGTCGCAGACATCCAGTAAGGTAAGCCCCATAGAGCGAGCATAGTGGGCAGTGCTCATTCGTGGCGCCAAAATGCGCCGCGATATCCAACGCGAATGCGCGGACAGAGCTTGATGGAAAACAGTGTACCAAACTACCATGAGACCACAGTCGCCATCTTAACTGAGGGCTACAAAACTCAGCAACCAAACACAGTAAGACCCAGTGTACAGTGCGCTGGTAAATTAATGGTAATTGAACATGCACCAAACAAGCCCGCAATCGGAGCATAGTAACTTTTAGGGCTCCAAGCAACCCAGTGGAGGATTAACCACCGATTCGCTGGGTGCCCAGGGTGCTGGCCATGATAGACAAACTAGGGCAAGGAAAAAGAATGAAAAAATAATAAAATGAGAAACACACTGCTGAATTGACGTTCTGGTATAGAAAAATTTGATGGTAAATACACATATAACAAATTATAATAAATTTGAGACTAATAATATACATCTGATGGATAGTAAGGAATACAAGTGGTCGCATAAACACATAAGTTTGTTGAATAATAACAACAGAAGGAAGCACAACAACAACAGAAAAAAAATATTTATTTTATCATGTGCGTTTGTTTTTTTGTTTTTTGTTTTCTGTTGTGTTTCCTTCTGTTATTGTTCAACAAACTTATGTGTTTATGTGACCACTTGTATTCCTTACTGTCCATCAGATGTATATTATTAGTCTCAAATTTATTATAATTTGTTATATTTTGTATTTACCATCAAATGTTTCTATACCAGAACATCTATTCAGCAGTGTGTTTCTCATTTTATTATTTTTTCATTCTTTCCTTGCCCTAGTTTGCCTATCATGGCCAGCACGGACACCCTGGGCACCCAGCGAATCGGTGGTTAATCCTCCACTGGGTTGCTTGGAGCCCTAAAGGTTACTATGCTCCAACTGATTGCGGGCTTGTTTGGTGCATGTTCAATTACCATTAATTTACCAGCGCGCTGTACCCTGGGTCTTACTGTGTTTGGTTGCTGAGTTTTGTAGCCCTCAGTTAAGATGGCGACTGCGGTCTCATGGTAGTTTGATCGGTACACTGTTTTCCGTCAAGCTCTGTCCGCACATGCGCGTTGGATATCACGGCGCATTTTGGCGCCACGAATGAGCACTGCCCACTATGCTCGCTCTATGGGGCTTACCTTACTGGATGTCTGCGACCCGGCGGGGACAACAGACGCCGCCGGGCCGGGAGGTGCATAAGAGTGCAACCATGGCCGCCATTACTCTGATGCTGGCGAGCGTTTGTGGAGGATTTTACCGCTCCGCGTTCGGTTCATCCCCGCTGCCGGACTTTTTTCAGGTATTTTGCCATCAAGCCTCTTTTGGGTCATGTTTTTTACACTTTATGCCTTGCATATATTTTCAACTTCAAATGATGCTAAATAAGGATATCATCTATCCCTATCTAGACTGGTGACTATTGGGCTATACTATGAACCTTTATTCACTGCATACTTATCAACCCAGAGACGAAGCTATCCCCCATTTGGGGTTCTAGGTGAGAATCTTCTTTTAATTAAGTAAATCTAATATTGGATTCAACCATTGTCAACTATTTTTTAATAATGGGTTGTGGTTCATTATGTGATTGATTTCACTTTTGAAACACTGTTTATTTATTAATTTAGCTTATATTTCTCTCATCCTCTGTGTTGAGCCAAGTGCTTTGCATCCTGCTGTCCTGAATAGTACACATGGGCTTGGTTGATGAGATGAGATGTTCACTGCTTCTTATATATAAACGTTCGTCTGCAAATTCAATACTGATTGATTTCAATTAACATTTGTGGTTCCTGGTTTTGTCCAGGTGATTTTCTAAGGATACTGGTAAGACATCTGATGGACGTATTTATATTTTCAGTTAATATTCTATGTAATTATGATTTGTTGATATATTCATACAATTATCTCTTTTTGACTGCATTTTCACACATGCATATGTATGTGTGTATATATATATATATATATATATATATATATATATATATATATATATATATATATATGTATATATATATATATATATATATATATATGATTTATTATTATAATATATATTTATATATCTATTTTATTTATATATATATATATGTGTGTATGAGTTTATTCTTTGTATACATTCTATTTCTGCTATGAATTCTTTATAGTGTTTTATCTATTTTCAGTGTAACGTAACTTGTACTTCAAAAAAACTCATGATGAAGCTCAGAAAAGCGGAACATGTTGAGTGGTATAAGAAAAAATTATCAGCCTAATTGTTTCAACATATGAAAACTCACTTTTGCGTTGCTTTCACGCCTTGTGGAAATGTATTTTAATGTTCTCAAATTAATTGTATATTAATAAAAATATTTTTATGGATATTATTTAATACCCATGCCAATTATTATTTCTTTTTCTTGACACCTTTAAAGTCCTGGGGGTTGGTGAACCCCAAGTCCTTTCTTTGTTACTTCAACCAGCAGTTTGCAGCCTTGTTTACTCCCGATCAAGTTGTCTGCGTTGAGTGCCTGATTACGTTTTCTGGCTGCTTGTCATTCAAACAGTATCTTCCTAGCAAGCGTGCCAGATATGGGGTCAAGATATATAAGCTCTGTGACAGGGAAACAGGCTATACATATAGTTTAATGGTTTACAAGGGAAGAGGTGGTTACGTAGAACTGGAGAACTACCCAGACTACATAGGGAGCGCTGGTAAGATTGTGTGGGACATGGTGTCACCCTTATTCGGAAAGGGGTACCACTTGTATGTGGACAATTATTACACAAGCGTGTCACTTGTTTGAGCATGGAATTGGTGCATGTGGCACCGTGCAATCTAATCACCGGGGCTTACCCCAGCAGCTTGTAGATTCCCGCCTTAGGCTGGGGGAGAGAGCCTGCTTGAGATGTAATAATTTGCTCACTGTGAAGTGGCGGGATAATAAGAATGTTTTTGTTCTGTTCTCCCTTCATGCAGACATGACGGTCCAAATTCCTACGGCGACTTGTGTTGTGGAGAAACCCCTCTGTGTCCATGAATATAACCTTAATATGGGAGGGGTGGACCTCAACGACCAGTTGTTGGCGCCATACCTAATTGCCCGTAAGGCCAGAAGCTGGTATAAAAAAGTGTCTGTATACTTATTCCAATTGGCTCTGTTGAATGCTTATGTGCTATTCAAAGCTTCAGGATGAACTGGATCCTTCCTTAAATTCCAGGAAGAGATTATCACAGCCCTTCTGTTTCCAGACGGTGCTGTGGCCCAACTTCCCAATCCAAATGCAGTGATCGCCGGCTGCGTGAGAGGCGTTTTCAGCATGTCCTCCCTGCTACACCTACCCAAAGAAATTCCCAAAGTTGTCCCTCCTGTCCTGACCAACCTGGTCTTTGCATTGGTGACTGTTTCGAATGCTACCACACACTAGTGGAGTATTAGCGTAGGGTACAGCACTGCACAGTCCTAGGCACACTTACACAGGGTCTCAAAAGATGAGATGGCCATCACCTCATCATTAGAGACCCTAATCTGGAACGTTTATAGGTTATATAAATGTGCAAAAAAAAACACACAAAAACCCCAAAAAAAATAAAAAGACAAAAATAGTTGTGGTTTTATATTTTTTTCTCTCTCTGTTCTCCTCTCTTATGTCTGCTCTCTATTGTCCACTCTCTATTGTTCTATATCTATTGTTCTCTCTATTGTTACTGTATTTTAGAACTGTATTGTTTTATTTTTACTATGGTTTATTGTATTTACTTTGCAGGTATGTTATGTCTTACTGTTATACTGTAATGTTACTTTGTTTTATTGTTAACCATCATTTGCTTAGCAGTGTACGCCATTCAGCTTCAGCACGGGTTTATTTATTCTGACAGCTACAGTGTTTGCTCCAACGATACGTAAATCCGTGACTCCAACACTATAGGAGGTGATTTCACCACCACAGTTAAAAAAAAAAAAAGAGCATGAATGCCAAAGCATGGGGGCAGGGGTGGAGGAGCGATTTGCTCCTAACATTAGTGGCGGATTACCCCCATGCTTCGGCATTTATTTTTTAGGCACAGATTGCGTTTAAAAAATCAAGTAGTTTTATTGAGTTAATGATTTATCGTTACCATTGTTTGCTTTTCAGGTACACCGTTCAGCTGCAGCACTGATTTATTTATCTTGACAGCAACAGCATTTGCTCTCATGATACAAAAATCAGCTACTCCAGCGCTGTAGGAGGTGATTTCACCACCAGTTTAAAAAACAAATGGTGCATGTATGCCCATCATTGGAAGTGGGTGTATTAAGGTCGATATTCTAATGGTGGGCATATCCACCGATTTAATCTCTTTTTTTCGTTCAGCCCACAGGCTGCATGAAAAAAAGAACATTACAATATATGCCCAACAAGGACCAGCAGCATACTGGTATGTTGCTGGACTTTGAGTGGTTATATCAGAATGATGCCTGCAGGTTTAGGTATCATCTTGGTAGCAATCTTTTCAGCCAGCGGTCGGCTTTCATGTAAAAGCAATCCTAGTAGCTAATTGGCCTCTAGACTGCTTTTACAAGCAGTGGGAGGGGATGCCTCTCCCACCGTTTTCCATGGTTTTCACTGGCTCTCCTGTGCCAACAGGGAACCCAAGAATGCAGCCATTGGTTCCGCCAGCTGACCATAGAGCTGATCGGAGACCAGAACAGCGCCAATCATCTCTATGGCCTAAGAAACCAGAAGCTATGAGCATTTCATGACTTGGGTTTTGCCGGATAGAAACAGCGCCATTGGAAGATTAGGAAAGCATTTTATCACACCGATCTTGGTGTGGTCAGATGCTTTGGAGAACAGAGGAGAGATCTAGGGTCTAATAGACCCCAATATTTTTGTCACTACATATTACTATCATAGGGGATATTTACATTCCCTGAGATAACAATAAAAATGATTTAAAAAAAGGAACAGTTTAAAAATAAAACAAAAAAGCAAAAAAAAAAAAGCTTGCAACTACTGTGATGGAGTCAGAAAATATTTCTGCAAGTAAGCACACAGGGAAATCTTCCTTTATTTCCTTGTATTAAAGGTAAAGCTATTCCCCTATGACCAGCTTCAGTCACAGTAGGTCTCATTTATTGTTTTGTGTATGCTTAATTAAAACAATCGGTATTACTATATAGCCACTAATAATATATTATATATGTTAGAAAATGACAATTGAATGAAGTTTAATTCTTATTAGCTGCTACTAAGCAGTACACAGGATGTACTAGTTGATGGATAAAGTTAAATATATTTATCTTTTAAATGCGACTTATAGCGTGTACACATAATACTTATCACTTGCATTTTACTATGCCAGGTTTTCAGATGTCTTCCCAGCGATGAAGTGCTCAACTTTTTCCATTTGCCAGAGTTCCTTTCTAAGTCAGGACTGGCCTCACAGGACCGAACCAAAGCACAGGAAGAGGTGCAAAGGATTCGAGGGTTTGTGGTCCAGCTGCCCTTCTTGTTCTTGTCGGGAGAAAACCTCTTGCCATCAGTGGGAACTAAAGAGGCCATGGTACCCATGGAAACATGGACATGAGTTTGTAAATGAAAAACATGGTGAAACTAGTATGGCCACAGACTGCATCCAAGAATATGGATTATTATTACACAATGGGGCACTGAAACCTCATCCTAAATCGCAAGACCACAAGCTTTGCACACAATCTGGAGCATGGCTTGGCATTTATATCCAGCGTCAAATTTGAAGGACTTTAAGTGTACTTAATTTTTCACATCACTATGTGCAATATTCACCTTCCCCTTTGTTTAATAAACCCTATTTTTGATAAATGGACTGTTTCATGGTGGGGACTAACTAGCCACATCTGGTCGTACTCCTTTTATTTACTGTACTTCCAAAATCACATTATAGTATGATTTGGGGTCAACTTCTATTCATAGTGAGATTAAAATTAATTTGAAATGTCACACATTACATGAGTAAATGGAAAGTATGTTTGACATAAAACAGACCAAGCATGCACAGGTCCAGGTACTAACACAAATAGATATTCAGCACCTGAGTTTAATTTTGGGCCACAGATGTAGGCTTTTGGTGCCAAAAATTTAAGTGAAAATGCATTTAAGCTTCCCTAGCATTAAATGAACCATTAAATCTCAGATTTTAAAAGCTTTAACTACTTGTTGCCCATTATCTCATTAACACACATTAATTCCAGCATGCAACAAACAGTTAAATCTCATGTAGCCCTAACCTTATTCATAACCCCATTAATCCGCAGCAGCGCTCCCATCCCTAACCATTTGATTTATTTTTTTTTTTTAAATATGTACCCTAACATCTAAATCGGCTGTATGAATGAACACTTAACACCGACATATAGACTTTAACACCTAACCTTGAAATGACGTTCCCAATACTACACCTGATTTTTACATTTACCCCATGCTTTCTCTACTCTCAAACGAATTCTATCCCACTAACACACACAGGTTCTTGTACTAAAACCTCTTAAACCATTATTCCATTTAACCTATTAAGCCTTAACCTTACCATACCCTTTACCATTAAACTAACACTACCTCAACCCCTTAAACACCCTCCTAGTGGGTACTCCTTGTTGAAGTCAAAAGTATCACACACATCTCACAGCCTTAAGATCTTGGCACGCAAATCCAAATTATTTTTGGACTAAGGATCTTACATATACTGAATAAGACTGTCACTGTAGAAGCATCACTACCATACAGTGCATTTGTTGTCTTGTATTGTAAACTACTCTGGTCTTTCACCATATGGTGTGATTTTTTTGGCAGACTAGGCCTCATCTGATTTGTAAATGGCCCATAAATATAAACTCAGGCTTGTAAAGTTACGCAGTGCAAACATGTGTGCAAAGTCCAATAATGCACAGAAACTAGTGAGATCAGTTAAAAGTTTATTGGTTGCTGTGCGTTGCTGCACTTTACACATCATCATTGCTTTCAGCACTGCCTTATTGATGGGTACTCTGTGAGCTTGGGCTGTATATAAAAGGCTGAAGGCTGAAATAAAACCATTTGTGTTGGAGGTATAGCTGAACTACTGTATAACCCTGCACAGTTATAGTTCAGTCAGTCAGTTATAAACACTAAGCTCCCAAGTGACACTGCCGCTAACTACATTTGCCAATTTTCTCTTCCAAGCAAGGGATAGCTAATGAAGGATAATACGTATACATCTATATAATTTGTTACCAAGTTTTACAGTTAGCAGATATATTTAACGTCAGCTTGCCTGTGAACATACAGTAACTTTTCAACGGGACCACTAGCCAAGAAGCAAGCTACCTCCATCTTTACCATGTAGTTTCAGATGAACTTCTGAGGGTTCTGTTAAAGAAATTTTGAATAATTTCTCTGGGTCTGCCACATTTGCTGCAAATATTCATGGGATTGATAAACTGATTTAAAGCCAGATTTAAAGCCAGAAAATGCTGTTCTTGTAGAAAAATAGAAGAAACTTTTGCAATGAATATCTAGTAACTTCTCTGATCTATAAGAATTCATGTTTTTACAGACTTGCACTGCAAATACTATGATTCGCTTAGATTGCTAATCATATTGGCAAACTAAATTGGCAAATCCTGTCAGATATGTGGAATGATAGAACATTATCAATTAATGGTAAACTGGGGAATAAATGAAAAGACAAAGCTGCAAATGACTGACTGCATTCACTCCTTTATGAATGCATGCCTAAAACTCTTTGTAAGTCAAAAACAATTGAGTACTGTCCATGATATTTTTTTTATTTGCACCAACATACCATTTTTCAGGACAAGCTTTCAGAGTGTACCCCATATCATCAAGGTCCAAGCAGTACTAATGCACAAAGTTTAGGAGAGTGTTAATAAGACAATCTCTAAGATGAAAAAAAAAAAAGAAAGGAAAACAAACAAACCTACACAGCAAAGTTAATCTTTGATAGAGGGTGAGATAAGGCAGGGAGGGGGCTATGGAGTTGAAGGTGCAGACAAGTCACTGAGGTTAGAGTAGGAAGAATGATAATTCTGTTTGACACAAAAGATCATGGTCTAAATGTGAACCTTCATTTCCTAAATCACTATTCAACATTTTAATGACTACTTCAAAAGTTATCCTTTCCTCAAGAGCCAAAACATTTGGGTCTCCCATAGTGTTGTCTGGTTGTGGGAAATATCCCACAGGTGTGAATGTTAGAAAAGGCTGAAAGATCTGCCGGTTATCAGTTGTTAATGCTGCACTTATGAAGGGGCCTAAGATAGCAAGAGTGCTAAAGTTTAGTATCTTTGTTCATCTTCAGTTTGATGCTTGGCTCAGGCTGGACACAAGGCTTCAACGTCTGGTGCTTCGCTCTGCCCATTAACATTCTATTGCCTGCAGAAGCTCTAGGGTGCACAACTGCATGATGGGAGGTTGGGCTTATTCTCTGAAATCCATTTGAAGACTTGGTAATTGCATGCGCTAAAAGTCAGTACTGTTATTTCCTTAGGCATTGTTTAAGACCAGGTCAGGGTCACTTTAAACAGGTCTGTAGTGGGTATAGCTGTGCAGTGACATTAATGTGCTGTAAAAAGGGACCAAAGGGCAGTGATAAATGTTGACAGAAATATGTGCATCATTTAAACCGTGTCCCTTGTTTCAATCTAATGCTATTTTTTAATTCTAATGGAAATGTTTTGGGCAAGTAGTAGTTGGCAGAATCCCAATTCATATTGCCACAGCAATGTGCTGCTTCTTCATGTATAATGGATTGGAATTGATTGAATCCAACTATAGCCAAAAAGATAAATATCAATCAAAAATAAAGTCTTATTGGCTAGGTTTTTCTTTAATGTCCTTTATGTGCAAGTACGGTATATTGTATAGAATGTTCTACAATCAAGCTTCCTAATGCATAGCATATGAAAGCAATATAATTCCCAATTGTATTTTGTGTGCTGTTATTTCATGTCGTACATTTCCGTCACTGCGTAAAGAAAATGTATCTTAGTCATACAACTGCTTTCTAATTTGAATTCTTTCATTATGTTCATTGATCGAAACAGCTTGCTTGAAATTATTGTTTTTTTAAGGCTGTAGTTCCAAGTCGTGATTTTATTTTTTAAACTGTGAAAAAAAAACACCTCCCTATTTAAGACATTCTAAATTCTGTTAATTTTTCTGGCATTTTTGCTCTCACATACGATAAATAAAATATATTTAAAGGGTATAAATGTATTTTTATCTTAAATGGTGAAAAATGTTAAACTGTAATGAAACAACATGTAAATGTATTTTATATGAAATGTAATTTAAATCCAGTGTGGATCACTTTCTATGCACTAGCTGAAATGTTGTTTGGGGAGACCGTTTTGAGGAAATACAAATGCTCAAATGTATGAAGAAAGATGCAGTTAAAATAATTTCTATTCCTTCCATGAAGGGTTGTTGGTTGTACTGCTACCTATACTGCATGACTTTGACATCCGTTGATTTTATCTATGCTAGTCACTGTAATTATGTTCTATATAATTGTTTCAACAAATGTATTTGTTTTTAATTAAAATATGCCAACCTGTTTGTTTGCTCACTTGCCTTTTAATTATGAATATGTTAAACCTGCAAAAGCACAGCACAGCCTCATTCATTAAATCTGTTGCTGGGTTTTATACTTTGCTGCTGTTCCATTCGCATGCAGAATTATGTTGAAGAAATTGAAGCACTCCAGTGGTGAAAAAGGCCAGAGTAGAGTAAATCCAGTGGCTCTTGTGTGCCAGTCCAAACAGGTTCTAGTTCCAATTACAGTGCGATGCACAAGCTTCATAAAGTAAACAAAAGACTTCCTTTACTCCCCCTGAGTAATCTCCCTTTCACCTGCAGAGACAGGGCTGTCAATGCAGAAAACAGTGCGATAGGACTAGGTGTGTCCAGCTACAGACCTGTGAATGAGCAGTAAACATGCTTATAGCCAAATCCCCTGCAACATCTTCTCAATCCCACTGAAGAACAAGCATGCACAGACTACATGAGGGTAACACTGTTCTTAATTCATAAGAAGTGCAGCAGTGATTTCACCCCATCAGAGGAAGCAGCATGAGGTGGACTTCACTAGCAGAATTAAGGTATTTGCTCTTCGTTTAGACCCCTTTCACACTGAGGCCATGGGCGCGTTCGCGGTAAAGCTTTACCGCTGTTTAAGCGGCAACTTTTCGGCCGCTAGCAAGGGTTTAAAAATTTCTGTGTTGCACCGCTTCGGAAGTGCTGCCCATTCATTCCAATGGGTAGGGCATTTTGGGAGTGCCAAAGATGCAGCACTTTTTTGAACATCCCACAAGCGCACCACCCGAGTGTAAAAAGTCACATTTGAATGAATGGGAGGCGGTTTTCAGGTTCTTAGCTGATGCTATTTCCAGCGCTAAAGCGTCTGAAAACCGTCCCAGTGTGAAAGGGGTTTTAGTCTTAACAATGGGTTTGGATACCAACACAAAAGCTGCAGGGACATTTCCTATGTAACTCCTCCCACTCCCATAAAGCCCAAGTTTTTTGCTGGGGTCCTTAAGTGATGTCTTCTCTTGAGAATATCCCCCCCCCTTCTTGACGATTTATGGCTTAGTTTGGTTGCCCTATTGTCACTGCAGCTGTTCTTCAGCAGATTTTCAGATTAGTTGTCTCCTAGGCTGAGCCTTGGGGATCGTACCCAGACTCCACCTGGAAGAAGATGCAAGGCCAACCTGTAATCTTGCTTCGGGCACTGGATTTTTCATGGGTGTTCACCTTGGCATGTAGTGTATTGCCTTGTTCACCACAGGTGCTCTACTGGTCCAAGGTAGTGGCCCATCAGCCAGTGTAGCTGTGTCCCTGAAGGCCACTTTGGGGGTATGACCATAAAGGAGAGCAAAGTCAGGATGGTGTTTGTCTTTAACATCTTGCTCAGATTAATGTTGATATCTGCTGTGGTAGGTTTAAACATAGTTTTAATTGTTCCTGATCCCTAGCATGCTGTTTCTCTGAATTATTTGTGGCTGGTTTCATAGCATGGGCTGCAACACTTTTTTTAAATGAAGTGTTTCAGCCATGGAGCAGGAGTACTATCTGTTTGAATTTGGCACCCTTTTCAGCCAATCTCTTAGCATGAGCCTGCCATTGCACCTGCACATTCTCTGTCTCCCTGGCCTCACTGCCCATGGTGTGCCTTTTTTTTTTTTTCTTCTTTTGACACATTCTCTCCAGTTGGCAACGTATCCTGGCATTCTCAGCACAGCAAGCAGCCCTTGAACACTTCCTGGGTCCCAGCAGCCTACAATGCTTGGCACAGGTGGCCTGACCCTTTCCCCTCCACAGAAGTGAAAATAGATCATGTTCCCTTTATAGCAGGTTAAACAGCACAGCACAGTTCTTGGGCTGTCTAACCTGTCCCTCTCTAAGCTGTAAAAAAAAATCTAGTTGATCCTGCATGTTCCGCATGTAAACTGACCATGGTAATCATGGCTGCTGATCCCTGATTACAGTAGTCAGTTTACGTGCCTCTGTCATACCGATGCGCTCCTCTCTCCCCGTCCCTCCTTGTCTGCTCGTGTGTGTGTGTGTGTGTGTGTGTGTGTGTGTGCCACCCCACCCTTCTCCTACCACTATTAATAGTAAAGTTATATAAATATCACTGCCAGCCCCTCTCCTTTATTAATCCATCCTACACTATGTAAATGTTAGTGTAAAACAATGCCTCTAACTACCTTATATCCGTTCTGTTCTGTCCAGTCACGTGACCTCTGGCTGCTCTCCTCCTTTGATCTAAAGGCTACAGCGGGGGGGGGGCTGATTGGACAGCACAGTGGTCACATGATCATCCCCCCGGCTGACATCAGAGGGGATCTCGGCCCCTCCCACTGTGGATCTTGGATTGAAGGAGAAAAGAGGCCAGAGGTCATGTGATTGGCCAGAAAAGATTGTAGATCAGGTATTTAGAGGCATCTTTTTTACACTAACCCTTACAAAGGGGAGGATGGCTGCATAAAACAGAGGGACTGGCAGTGATTTTTTTTTCTTTTTTTTTTAAACTTTACAACCACTTTAATGTCATGGGAAGGGGGAGCCTTCTGCTGAAATCTTGCCAAATATTGTTACATTTGCTGCCCTTTTTGCAGCAGTGCACTCATGTTAGAGCAGTATGAGCCTGCTCACCCTAAGGCTTCTAGGATTTGTTCTCTAAAAATGCCCAAACCTGCTAAGACCTTACCATTTCACA
This sequence comes from Lithobates sylvaticus, assembly GCA_028564925.1. NCBI lineage: Eukaryota > Metazoa > Chordata > Amphibia > Anura > Ranidae > Lithobates > Lithobates sylvaticus. The sequence goes on from CM053028.1 coordinate 380,017,205, forward strand.
CACTCCTAAAGCCTGTGCTGCACAGTGATTGGTCAGTGATTGGTCTGACTCTGAAGTATTTTGTCCCTCCAAAGCACTTTGCTCAGCAGTGCTGAGGAGGGTTTCCTTCAGAAAGGGGCAGTCCATGTTGTAGGCCCTGCCATTTCTTGCCTTAACATTACTTGATTCCTGTGTAGAATGTTTCCATCTTCAAATGCTTATAAAGTCTCTTCAAGGCCTTGTTTGCTCTGGTGGGTCCCACCACGAAACCTGTAGTTGGGTCCATGGCTGCCTGCAAAACCCTTGTAGTCTAGACTAAGTGCATGGCCTGTGACCCTGACACTATTTTAACAAATTCCTCTGTTCACCAATTGGAGCTTTTGCCTGTAGCCTTACACCACTGCGTAGACTGATTAGCAGATATGCTTTTGCCCAATATCCAGGATGAGCATGCTTTCTGTTCATATGGGAAGGACCCTCTGGGTCAAATGTTGGTCAGCAGAAGTCCTGTGCAAGCAGTGTTTCTAGAAGATGCTCTTCATGTGAGAAAGCCTGTTTGGTACCCCTTGGACAAATACTTCAAGGAGATCGCAAATCGAAGTGCTCTCTTTCCCCAGAATAAGAAGGCTCACCTTTCTGCAGTATATTAGTAAAGGATAAAGAACCTGAAGAAAAACACTACTCTATTGATCCAAGTAGTTTGACTATAAAAGATGCATCATTATTAGGACAATGTGTAAGAAAGAAAAAAAAGTAATTAACCGCTTCAGGACTGCCCCACGTACATATACTTCAGCAGGGTGGTTCTTAACCCCTGTAAGATTTGGCTGCTCAATGGCCAGGCCATTTTTTGTGAAACAGCACTGCGTTGCTTTAAGTGACAATTGCACGGCCGTGCGACGCTGTACCCAAAGAAAATTGACATCCTTTTTTTCCCACAAATAGAGCTTTCTTTTGGTGGTATTTGATCATCTCTGCTGGTTTTATATTTCGCGCTTTAAACAAAAGAAGAGCGACAATTTAAAGAACACTATCTTTTACTTTTTGCTATAATAAATATCCCACAGTTTTTAAAAAAAAACGAATTTTTTCCTCAATTTAGGCCGATATGTGTTCTACATATTTTTGCTGAAAAAAAATCGCAATAAATGTATATTGGTTTACGCAAAAATTATAGCGTCTTCAAAATAGGGGATAGATTTATGGCATTTTTATTTATTTTTTTACTAGTAATGGTGATCTGCCATTTTTATCGGGAATGCGGCGGACAAATTGGACACTTTTGACACATTTTTGAGGCCATTGACAATTATACAGCGATCAGTGCTATAAAAATGCACTGATTACTGTATATAAATGTCACTGGCAGGGAAGGGGTTAACTGTTTCCACTGTAGGGGGGATGGGACTAACTGGGGGAGGAGAGAGATCGGTGTTCATACTTAGTATGAACACACGATCTGCCTCCTGTCTCCTCTCCCCTGAGAGAACTGGGATTTGTGTTTACACACGCAGATCCTGGTTCTCACTTTGTCATGGGCAATCACGGGTGCTCGGCGGTCATCGCACCCGCCGGGAACATGCTGTGGGCGTGCGCACCTCCTACAGCATCTTAAAGGGCTGACGTACAGTTACGGCGGTTCACCCAGGGGAGCTAACCTGCCGCAGTATAACTGCAGAGGCCGGTTGGGAACCGGTTAAGTGCAAAATCACGTACGTGTATGCAATTTCTCTTTGGCTCTGGGTGGTGCGCAAGCGCTGCTGAAGCCCCGCTGTGATTGGGAAATCATTCACGGGAGAGGCAGAACGGCAGTCTGCCTATGAAAACAAGTCAGACCACCGTTCTGTGAGGGAGGAAAATGGAGACCTTGTGTTTCTAAGCAGAAACGCAGATCTCTGTTTTCCTCCAGTCACAGCATTCCCCCTACAGTTAGAAAGAACTCCCTAAGAGCACACTTAACCCTTTGATCGCCCCTAATAACCCCTTCCTTGCCAGTGTAATTTATAAAGTGACAGTGCTTTTTTTTTATTTATTTATTTATTTTTTAAGCGCTGATCACTGTATTTTTGTCACTGGTCCCCAAAAAGTGTCAGGTTTGCCGCAATGTCGCAGTCCTGCTAAAAAAGTCCATAAATCTATCCCATAGTTATAGCGTCTACAATCAATATACGCTTATTGGGATTTATTTTTTTTACCAAAAACATGTAGAAAAATACATATTGGCCTAAATTGATTTTTTGCATTTTTTAAATTTAATGTTTTATAGCAGAAAGTAAAAAATTGTTTTTTTTTTTTTTCAAAATTTTCTTTTTTTTTTGTTTTGTTTGTTTATAGCGCAAAAAATAAAAAAGAAATCTCTTTGTGGGGGAAAAAAAAAGGGGCATCACTTTTATTTGGGTATGGTGTTGCACTACTGTGCAATTGTCAGTTAAAGCGACACAGTGCAATATCGTGAAAAAAAAATGGCCTGGTCAAGAAGGAAGTAAAACCTTCCGGAGCTGAAGTGGTTAAATCTACTGACTAACGCTTATGTAGATAAAAACATCTCCAACATCTAAAAAAAACGAAGACAGCATTGTCAGTGATAAAGATGGACTGGCTCACACGAGCAATGACCCCCTGTAGTAGTTCAGTTCCCTTGCCCCAAAACTTACCGGGATATAAAAGTAATATGAATTAAATGACAATAAATGAAGGAATGTAATTAAGCATTCTACAGCAGCTCATGAGCATAAGAAGCAATAATGAGATATGCTAAGTTATCAGCATGAAATTTAAAGCAAGCAAAACATTGTAACAATTAGCATAAATGTAGCAACAAGCTGACACAAGCTAGGCAAAAATCAAAACGTAAAAATAAATGCAGGCTGCTGTCAAGATTGGAACTTAATCATTCAGGTACAGTGCTCTGTGGCTGCTGCTAAACAGCCCAAAATGCAGTTAAAGTGGTTGCAAAGTCACATCTATGATATTCTTCTTTTTTTAGCCTCTGTGTTTTGGACCGTATTAAATACAGCGTATCGTTTTAATTATAAAAAAAACACACAGATACCTTTTTTTTTTCCCCCACCTCTGCTGTGTGGTCACATGTCCTCTCTCTGCTCTCCTTCCTGATCAAAGGAGTACAGTGGGAGGGGCTGAGATTCCCCTCTGACATATGCAAGCTAGCAGAGGGAGGACTTGTGACCACACAGCAGAGCTGTGCAAAGAAGGTATTTAGCTTTAATGATTTAAAAAAAAAAAATAAATACACACATTGTACTTAATATGCTCCTGTAACCAAGAGGATAAAAGTATATAATAGATGTTACTTTACAACCCCTTTTACCAAAGGGGAGGAGCAGCTGCAGCAGAATAATCAAGGCAAGAGGGGAGGGAGACTACGGAAGGGAAAGGGCTAGATGCAGGGATGCTGAATACACAGCAGGATCATGGAGGGATGTAAACAGATTACAGAGGGGAACGCAGGAACAGGCAGGATCAACCAGGTATTGTACACCATAGAAAAGGACAATTGGCATGGCAAAAGCACTATGCTTTATCTCATACCTTAAAGTGACAGGGAGCATTTTTTTTTTTTTTTTTTAGGGTTACAACCACTTTACGTATGGACAGCTGAGTTCTTAAGACAAAAGCATGTCCACGCATGGCTATAGACACATCATGTCTATGTAAATGTGTTGAAACATGAAGCGGCATTAGAGCAAATTGAAGCAGAAGAGCGATTTTGATAGGAGCTGCAGGGTGTGTATGACACCACATGAAAGATTTCAGGGAAGCTGTGTTTGTGTTGTGTCAGTATGGCAGTTCCACAGATGGGATTACAGCCGCAAATGTACATACAGCCAAAACATGATACATTCACTGATCCACTCTAGGGTACTGAGAGGCTTGAATATCATACAGAGCATGAGATAATGCTGCCTAAAGGTGATGTAGCTTTGCAGATTTAATGCCAAACCAATCTTCCTCGATCACTATTCATTCCTGTTCCATGGAAGTAAACAGTTCCTGTAGAAAGTCCTGCTTAAACCCCTGCAGGTGCCGGTTTTCCCGAAGCCACATTTGAAATCCAGGCATGCCGGCCATGTACAGGCAATTGCACCACTCCAAATATGACAATGGCTGCTAGAGGAGTAGTCAGGTGTCCAGACTAGATGACGCTTTTGTCTGGCATCAACATGTTTCGTTTGACACAGGCTTCCTCAGGACCACAAGAAGGGATCTTCTGTGGCCTTTTATAGGCCTTTAAAAAAATGCATATTCATACAGCAGGTGGCGCCTTGGACACTAAATCTGCTTCATATCACTATATCTCCCAGCCAGGATTTATAATAAAGAAGAAGACGGTAATCCAGAGGACATAAACATTGAGATCAAATCAGATCCCCAAATAGAGAGTAAAAGTAAAGGGCAAAAGCTTTAATATTGACCTCCGACCATAGATAAGAAATAAATGGTAGGAGAAATGCTGTTTTTTACAAAACCTCCTGAGGAAATAGTAATTTTAAAGATGGGTAAAAAGAATACTAGAGTTAAATACCCAGAATTACACAATGGGCTTGATGTATTAAAACGAGAATGCAAAATCTGGTGCATGGTGGCCAATCAGTTTCTAACTTCAGCTTGTTCAATTAACCACTTGACCAGCATAAGATTTACCCCCCTTCATGATCAGGCCATTTTTGCGATACGGCACTGCTTTACTTTGACAATTACGTGGTTGTGCAACACTAATTTTTTTTCCCACACATAGAACTTTGTTTTGGTGGTATGTTTGACCTCTGTATTTTTTATTCTTTGCGCTATAAATAATAAAAAAAAAAAAAAGGACTGACAATTTTGAAAAAAAAAAAAATATTTTTTACCTTTCTGCTATAAAACATATCCAATAAAAAAATTAAAAATTCTGCTACATATTTTTGGAAAAAAAAAACCTAATAAGCGTACTGTGCCTTTAAAAAAAGAAATTCCCACCCACATTTTGTCATGTTAAAACCAAAAATGTAAATTTTATTGTATTTTATTGGGATTTTATGTGATAGACCAACACGAAATGGCAGTGAAAGTGGAAGGAAAATGATAAATGGTTTTCCAATTTTTTTACAAATAAATATCTGAAAATGGTGGCATGCAAATGTATTCATCCCCCTTTAGCCTAGGTTCACATTGACAGCGGAATTAAATTGACACGATTTCAGTCCCGACTTCGGGGGCGATTTCAGAGACATCTGTGTGGGTTTCTGCACAGATGTCTATTAAAATTGCACCCGAAGTCACCAAAAGTAGTACAGAAACTACAAATCCGCAACAGCCGCCAATTTGGCATGCAATTTGACATGTCAAATCGCATGCCAAATCACTGCAATGTGAACCAGGGCTCACTCTGATACCCCTAACTAAAATGGAACCAATTGCCTTCAGAAGTCACCTAATTAGTAAACACCTGTGTGTAATTTAATTTCAGTATAAATGCAGCTGTTCTGTGAATCTCTCAGAGGTTTGTTAGAGAACCTTAGTGAACAAACAGCATCATGCAGGCCAAGAAACACACCAGACAGATCAGGGATAAAGATGTGGAGATGTTTAAAGCAGGGTTAGGTTAAAAAAATATCCCAAGCTTTGAACATCTCACAAGCACTGTTCAATCCATCATCGGAAAATGGCAAGAGTATGGCACAACTGCAAACCTACCAAGACATGGCCGTCCACCTAAACTGACAGGCCTGGACAAGGAGAGCATTAATCAGAGTTGTCCACAGGCCAACTATTAGTCATGTACTCCACAAATCTGGCCTTTATGGTAGAGTGGCAAGAAGAAAGCCATTGTTGAAAGAAAGCTATAAGAAGTCCCGTTTGCAGTTTGTGAGAAGCCATGTGGGGGGCACAGCAAACATGTGGAAGAAGGTGCTCTGGTCTTATGAGAACAAAATTGAACATTTTGGCCTAAAAGCAAAACGCTATGTGTGGCGGAAAACTAACACTGCACATCACCCTGAACACATCCCCACTGTGAAACATGGTGGTGGCAGCATCATGTTGTGGGGATGCTTTTTCTTAGCAGGGACAGGGAAGCTGGTCAGAGTTGATGGGAGGATGGATGGAGTCAAATTCAGGGCAATCTTGAAGAAGCAATCTTGAAGAAGAAAACCTGTTAGAGTCTGCAAAAGACTTGAGACTGGGGTGGAGGTTCACCTTCCAACAGGACAACGACCCTAAACATACAACCAGAGCTACAATAGAATGGTTTAGATCAAATCATATTCATGTTTTAGAATGGCCCAGTCAAAGTCCAGACCCAAATCTGTTGCAAGACTTGAAAATTGCTGTTCACAGATGCTCTCCATCCAATCTGACATAGCTTGAGCTATTTTGCAAGGAAGAATGGGCAAAACTATCACTTTCTAGATGTGCAAAGCTGGTAGAGACATTCTCAAAAAGACTTGCAGCTGTAATTGCAGCGAAAGGTGGTTTTACAAAGTGGGGGAGGGGGGGGTGCTGAATACAAATACATGCCACACTTTTCACATATTTATTTGTAAAACATTTTGAAAAACATTTATCATTTTCCTTCCACTTCACAATCATGTGCCACTTTGTGTTGGTCTACCACATAAAATCCCAATAAAATACATTTACATTTTTGGTTGTAACATGACAAAATTTGAAAAATCCAAACGGTATGAATACTTTTTTCAAGGTACTGTATCTCCCTCACTTAACAACCCATGTACACAGGTACACTCAACACTTCCCTCGTTCATCCCCGCTGCTATAAATGAGGTTGCTAATCTTTTTACTTATGCCCACCTAACCACCTGTCCACTGGACCCTGTTCCCTTGGACATACTACGGCCACCCTCTGGCTCTATCCTACACTCGCTAATTCACATCTCCCTCTCTTCTGGCATCTTCCCCAACTCTCTGAAACATGCACTAGTCAACACCAAACTTAAAAAGTCCTCACTGGACCCCACTAATCTTAACAACCTACACCCCATCTACTTGCTCCACTTTTCCTCCAAACTCCTTGAATGTCTAGTCTACAACCGACTGAGCAACCATCTTACTGATAACCTTCTCAATCAGTCTGGATTTCGCCCTCAATACTCCACAGAAACTGCTCTCCTAAAAATCACAAATGATCTTCTAACAGCTAAAACCAACGGACGCTATTCTGTATTCCTACTCCTGGACTTCTCTGCTGCTTTTGACACAGTGGACCACTCCCTTCTCTTCAAAAAACTGTACTCCTTCAGTATTTCTGACTGTACTCTTTGTTCTTTCTCACCCTACCTATCCCACTGCACCTTCAGTGTCACTTACAATTCTGTTCTTGGACTTTCAATCTACACATCCTCCCGGGTCATTTATTAGCCTCCTATGGCTTCCAATACTATTTCTACACTGATGACACACAAATCTATCTCTCAACCCATCAGCTCACTCCATCATGCATCACTAATTTACTACTACTACTAGGACATAGATTGGATGTCACACCACTTCCTCAAACTCAATCTACCCAAAACGGAGCTCATAATATTTCCTCCCCCATGTGCGGAATCCCCTGATGACACAACTATCAACCCATCCCTGTATTCCAAGTTGCTAGGTGTATTTGTGGACTCTGAACTATCCTTTTGGCCCCACATCCAATCAATGTCCAAAGCTTGCCGCCTCAACCTCTGCAACATCTCTAAAATACCAATGACACCACAAAGCTCCTAGTCCACTCCCTGGTCATCTCTCGCCTCGACTACTGCAACTCCCTCCTCACTGGATTACCTTTACATAGGCTATGTCAATTTGATCATTCTGGCCAAAAATGAGAATAAAGTGCTGTAGCTGCTCCATCATCCTGCAGGTAGGTCTTCAGTTCTTGAAGCTAGGAAAGTTCCTTTTGTCCCCCCGAGCAACAAGTCTAAACCTGGGGAACATGTCCTTTGAAAGACATGGGTCTCCAAACCTGCTATATCTGGGTCCAAAGCCACTACACAATGAAAAGATGTTCCCACTTGTTAGAGTGAGGGAATATCTAGTCATCTCTTTGGCCATCAAGTCCCAAGTAATCTCCGATGGGGCCTGGAGAATCATTTACAGGGGCTACAAAGTAGAGTTTTGGGTGTAAATGCCCCCATTTCAGATGAGGAACGCTTCCAGGGTTTATATTCAAACTTGTTCACTGTTGCCAAGACAAATGGAGGCCTATTCTGGATATGAAGACAAAATTTGTTCCAGCAAGTCCAAATCAGCCATGTCAGACATTGCCTCCCATCTACTAGGGGACCTTGTGGCCTCCGTGGGCATCTGGGATGTTTGCTTACACATGTGTCTCTTTCCTCCTCACCAGTGCTATCTGCATTCTCATGGGCACAGAACATTACTAATTTGTTGCTCCTCCTTTTTGCCTGTCTATGGCACACAGGGCCTTAACCAAGATGCTTGCCCCGGTCCTAACTCTGCTCCAGTCTCAGGGTATCCACATGGTGGGACGCCTGGGTGATCTCCTGTTAAAGGACCAGTCAACCCAAGCCCTGTTGCTCAATGTCCAACGGACTCTGGGAAGACTGGGGGATAAATGAGAAATACTACACCATGATGGTTCTACATGTTTTCTTATGAGCTTGAATATCCAGTGGTTTATTATTTGGAAAGTGATCGTTTGTAAGGAGTGGTTATAAAAGACGAGCATTTACTGCTATCTGGTGAGTGGCCATTTCGCAAGGTGGTGGTGGCACAAAGGGTGAATTTTGCTGTGGATGCAGGAATCACATAGGAGCAAATAGGAGCTGTTGATTGTTCACAAAAAATTCTTCATTTATTTTGGACTGTAATGAAGGAACTGTATTTAATTTTACACAACAATTTTTTATTAAATATATATATATTTTTGAATATATTCACTTTTTCATTCACGAATTGTCACTAATATTAGGTTTATTAGTTTGAGTTTTTTTATTTAGAGTATAAGGGCACTGAAAGTAATTTTTTTTTTTCGCAAATAATGATTTAGCACTGGTGGTATTATTATATTTTATATTTGTGTATATATATATTGTGTTGGAGCACAGTGGTAAGGAAATATACCCACATAATTATTTAATTATTTTTGGTAGTTAGCGCAGTCCATATTCTATTGTATATTCCAGCTCCTGCCTCCTCTGACGTCCCCCCAACCCCCCCCCCCCCCGATCCACCCCTCAATGTGACAGCGGGAGGGGGATCTTCTCTCCACACCTGCTATCAAAATTTTAAAACAGCACAATGATATCCTTTTTTGAGGCAGGACCATACGGCCACTTTCACTCCAGACCTTTGCAACTCTACATTCAGACTGTGTTTATTAACCAGACTGGGTGGTGAGAATGCCCCATGCTTCAGACCCGCAGGACCAGACTCTCTGATATGGTGGATTTCCAGCCCAGTGTTGAAAATAGGAAAACACTTTCCTCCAAAGACATGGATTACTCTCAAGACATATACCAACTTGTCTGACGGGAAGAGTCCTGGTTGCCCTCTTGGTGCAAGGGAGTGGGTCGCCAGAGAGAGCTTCCATCAACATCTTGGCACTTAGGGCATTTCAGTTGTCCCTTCAAAACTTGAACTCTCAACAGGAAGATCAACTGACCAGAATCCAGTCAGGCAATGCCACAGAGGTGGCATACATTAACCATCAGGGAGGCCCCAAAGTCACCCCGGTCTACAAGAGATGGATCTGATTCTCACTTTGTTGGAATTGCCCATTCCTGTCCTGTGTGCTGTCCACATTCCAGGCATAGGTCGTCCAGATCTGGGGAAATATTCTGCCTGCAGGTATTCCAACCTTTTTTAGCACAAGTGTGGGACATCTGATGTGGATCTTCTGGCATCCAGATTCAACAACACTTGTTACCGGTTGCAGTGGTCGTAATTGAAGATGTGCATTAGTGAAGTGACAGCAGCATATTTAATATATGGCTACTGGCACAGATCTGCTCTGCCTTCTTTCCAGAATGCTTGTCAGATGAATTGTGGCATATCCTGTCTTCCTATTCTATCTAGACAATACATACTGCCTAATGTACTTGTAAAGTTGTAGAACTGGAACAGGACAATAGGAATAAACTAGAGCCAGGGAATTCTCAAAGGCATACACTCAATGTAAGCTTTCTGATAACCACAGCCATAGGCTGATGCTACTTGCTCACTCAGCCAGGTGATGATGCAGTGCCACGTAAGAAGTCCAGAATTCAGGTAGTAGTACTCAGCTGGGAGCTGATGAATTATGATGTGCGATGTTTGCTGATGCAGAGCTAGGGAAGATGGAGCAAGCAGGGTTCACCAAACTGCAGCCAGAGTTTGGATTTAGATGGTCCATGTCCATTTAGGTCATGTCTTTTGAGGCGACTCTAAATGGCTGGGAGTTTGTAATAGAATCATAGGTTTTCTGAGTAACTTACCTACAGGTCCTTTCTGATTTCTTGTAGAGGATCCTGAATCTTCATGATAATTGTGCTCCCTGAAATGTAAACGACAACAACTTTCTAAGGTTTCCAGATCTCCCCTGTCTTCTGCACCTTACCGTTGGCTCATTCCTATTAATGGTGGCCTTACTTTAAGGAAGGTTCAGAATGTGAGAGTAGATGGACAGAGCTGATATTCACAAAACTAACTGCTTATCAGATCTCCCTGTTATTTTGGTGTTCAGGGATGTTCAATGAAAAATTGAAAAAAAAAAAAAAAAAAAAAAAAAACATCCCGTAAAGTGTTTCTCTCCATTCAGAAGAGTTCACCTCTTGTTTTTTTTTTGTTTGTTTTGGAAAGAGGGTAAGTGTTAAAACCATTTGTTGGCCCTCTCTATTTATCCTGGTGACCATTTTTAGAAGCAAAATATATATCTACTGTGTGTGTGTGTATATATATATATACAGTATATAATTGGTTGTTGGTAAAATGTTAGCCCTGGTGGTGAAAACAATACTGGCGATGAAACAGAACATGCACTGCTGACTTTATCATTGTACATTTTGCAAAATACTTCCCTGTATAGATTTTTTCCACTACCATACACATTTATTTTCATACCAACACTATGTTGGTGAACATTTAATTAATTGAAAAGTATTAAAGAGTGATCTAATGCTTATCGAAATATACAGGGTGCGTGTCACAAATAATGGCCTTTGTTCACACTAGTTTATTTAAATAGAATGTGGTATAAACTTTTGCTATAGCCACTCGCCATTCTAAGCTACACTGGGCTGTCTGTTTTCCCCTTGAAGAGATTTCCCCTCACTTTTAACTGTGTCTGATACCTAGACAGGAAAAGAGGATAAATCTCAGTACTGGTGACAGCAATACATTTCTGATTAATGTTATAAACTTTGCCTATAATAATTTTTTTAGCTGTCTCTGCCCATTTGTTCATTTATTGAAGCTTCTGACACCTAGCTCCTACAATAGATCTCAGACAGACAGAAACAAAAAGTTAAAAGGGGTTTAGCCCTTCCATACCCTCCAAAAATGTAAACGATTTTGGCTGGTGTTGGGCTGTAATAATGCCTAAGGCCCGGTTCACACTGGTGCGACATGCGCTCCGACTTTAAGGCCCCTTTCACACTGGGGCGGGGAGCCGCGGTGACGGAAAGCAGCGCTAAATATTTAGCGCTGCTTTACCGTCATTTTAACCGCGGTATTTGGCCGCTCGCGATGCGGTTTTACCCCCCACGAGCGGCCGAAAAAGGGTTAAACACCCCCGCAGAGCGCCGCCGTAGCGGCGCTTTGCGGCGGTATTGCCGCGGTTTTACAGCAGTTTCCCATTCAAATCAATGGGAAGGAGCGGTATAGGATCGGTGAACACACCGCTCCTATACCGCTCCAAAGATGCTGCTAGCAGGACTTTTTTTGCCGTCCTGCTAGCGCACCGCTCCAGTGTGAAAGCCCGCCGGCTTTCACACTGGAGTTAAAGGGGCCGGATTTTTTCAGGCGGTGAACAGGCGCTATTTTTAGCGCTGTACCGCATGAAAAACACCCCGGTGTGAAAGGGGCCTTAGAGCATGTCTCATGAAGTGTAAAAATCAATGTTTCCCTACGAGAGCCGTCTTAACTGGTCCGACTTTGGAAAAGGTTCCTGCACTACTTCTGTCCGATTTCAGCCCATAGAATTGAATGGAAGTCACATCCGAGTCGGATCCCCATCTTAATTGATGTGATTTGGATTCCACATTACAGGAAGATTACACAGGCATTCCCTGAAGTTGCTTCGAAGTTGCTTCTAAGTCGCGTCAAAGTTGTGCCGAAGTCGCCTGGCAAAGTTGTGCGACCTTCATGTCGGAGCAGTGTGAACCCAGCCTAAACTTTTTCCTTTTTTGAGCCAAACAATGTTCTCAAATACTGAATGATATGTTACTCTTGCTACTAAGCATGTAATGTCATGTCATATGCATTAGCCATGGCCAATAACCTTGAAAAAAAACCTTGAAAAAAAAAAAACCTTTATGTTTAAAAAGAATCTTTTTTTTATTTAACAAGAGTTTTATTGAGTTTTTGAGATCGAAACAGATTTACGGCAAATAACTGCATACATTGCAAGCAAACAAATGTATCAAGCAACTAAAGAAGAATAAAGCAACATAACAAAATAAATGTTTTAAACTAAAATCTGGTATTTTCCTGAAACTACTACATTATTTATTGCTCAAGCTCAGAAATGTTGTCGGCCACAATGGAGAATCCTTCAAGTCATGTAAATGAATAAATTGCAGTGTTGAGATTTTTGGTCTCTCTCCCAGGGCCTCATTTATCCAGTGGTTCTACAGAAACTGTTTTGCCTGTGGCAACAATTATTATATACCTGTTATACTTCTAATGCATGAATTAAGACTCAAAGGAGATGCTATAGATAGAGCAGACACTTTCCCACATGTCCATGTGTTCTCTTGCAGATTAGCTTCTGGTATCCAAGATTTGCAGAATAGTTTCCACAATAATGCTGATTTTTGGTAATGAGTTTATATTACTTGGTCAGTTAAGGAATATGTAAAATCTACACTTAGGCCCCTTTAACACGAAAGCCTCCTTGCAACGGATTCTGCTTGCTCAGCGGGGGGATCGCTACACTGATCCCCACCAAGCAGGCAGATGACAGGTCCGGACACAGTCCTGCTCTCCTTTATGGGGAAATCGGATGAAAATGGACCGCCTGTCAGTTTTTCCAAGACGGATGGAAAATAGGACCACCATCTGTCTGGATTTTGCAGGCAGAATCAGATAGAATAGCGGTGGATGTCAGTGGACATGCGTTCGCTGACATCCGCCGATCCATAGGGGACTGCAAGGTTCGATCAGGTCCGTCCGAAAAACTGAGAGACAGACCTGATTGGACATCCCATGTGAAAGGGCCCTTAACATTTTTTTGGTATGTTTTTTTTTGTTTGCACTTAGCCAACTTTAAAAGAATTTGGGATATCAGATTTTTGGCTGTTTTTCCTAACAGTCACTGCTCAACGTTCCAAGCTGAGCAAGAAATGAGCGGTCAGTGATCATGTGATCGCTCAGTTCTTGAGCATAGAGCTGATGTTGAACACTACTGCTGCAACATAGAGGCGAGTACATTTTTTATATATATATATATACCCAAAACTTACTTCTCCTTTAAGAATATTTAAGTCAATGAAGGACATGTCAAATCTGTACATTAACCACTTGGGGACTTTAAACATAGGAGATAGTCCTAAAATACTTCAACTAAATTTCCAGGACGTATGTCCTATGTTCAGCTTCTCTCTCCCTGTTGCTGTTCCCCCTGTTGCTTTTAATACTACACTCAGGTGGCGCTTCCTGTGTTCTCCATTTTCTACTCCTATTACAGAGTTGGCTTTCTCTGAGGACAGCAGCCGCCTTTACCACCCCACCATCTCCCCCCTTTTTATGGACTTATGAACTGATTATAAACTGTATATGATTGACCCATCCAATGTTTTCTGTTACACTGTCTTTTGCGCTTACAGTTATTTTTACCATTGTTTCTCTCTGTGTCCCGGTGGGGAGAGCAAGCGGGAGGTGGATATCCGCAGCATCCGTATATAAATATATATATATATGTATATAGTGTATATTGTTAGTTTTGTTTTTTGTTGCTGGTTAGGCATTTTGTAATTTAGTTTTGATGCTCATGTTTATTGTTTGCTGGTGTGTTATTATCTTTCTTTCACTGTAAATAAATATACATATGGTTTGGTTCCAGTTTCTTGGTGTAGCTACATACAGAATATCTGGTTTCCCAGCTGCTGATTCCTGACAAAAATGCACTTTTTTTTTTTAAACAGTGTTAGTTTGAAAATCAATAGTGTTACTGCAGATAAAAAGTACACAATTTATTCTGTAACATGGCCTGTATAAATTGACATTAAAATTAGAATTCTGATACAATGGATTGGAAAGTTATTTACAAATTAAATAAAGTGATTTTGTTTTCAATTTTACATTTTTTTTTTAATGGGAAATGTGTAAATATATGTTAAATTTGTAAAAATAGTAACAAATCAAAAATAAAATGTGAATATTACCAACTTGCCGACAGCCCACATGCGGGCTGGGTAACATATTGTATGTCATCCAGCCTTTTCTGGGTTAAGCCTGGTACACACTATCCGTATATTTTTTGTTCAACCCAGAAGGCTGAACGAAAAAAAAACTGAGGAGCTCGCTGTACTAACTATCCAATATTAGTACAGCGATCTCCCTGATGAGCTATTTTGTTCTGACAGGGGGACTGCCCTCCCCACCAGAACACACTTGTAGCCATTAGCTGCGGGCGCTGATCGGATGCAGATTGGCAGATGTTTTCCTGGCATGCCCGTTCAACAGAAGCCGAATGTTTGGCCAGCTTCTGTCAGACAAGCTGCCGTACACACGGCCTGAATGACGTCCGGTTTCTGTTAAATCATATGATATCGGCCAAAGCGGATTGCGGTTCCTGGTACCCACCAGCTTTCACATGATCATAATTGCAGCAAAGCTGTTACGAATGAACAACAGCTGTGGTTCCTTTGGAGTGATCATCATTGTAGCAGCAATCAAAGTTTAAACTGAAAAATAAATCCCTGATCACCTTCCTAGAGCAGTACAGTGTTACTATGGTGACACTGAACTACTCCGATGAGAGTATGTAAAAGAAAAAAAAAGTGTTAAAGAAATATTTAAAAAATGTTATTTTTTTTAACATACTGTGTTGTCACAAGTCAGCTCCCAAACAAAATTGACGTCCTTTTTTTCCCACAAATAGAGCTTTCTTTTGGTGGTATTTGATTGCCCCTGCGGTTTTTATTTTTTTGCACTATAAACAAAAAAGAGCGACAATTTTGAAAAAAAAAAACGCATTCTTTTTTATTTTTTGCTATAATAAATATCCCCCAAAAATATATAAAAAAACTATTTTTTTCCTCATTTTAGGCCGATACGTATTCTTCTACATATTTTTGGTAAAAAAAAAAATCGCAATAAGCGATTATTGATTGGTTTGCGCAGAAGTTATAGCGTTTACAAGATAGGGGATAGTTTTATAGCATTTTTATTAATATTTTTTTTTTATTAGTAATGGCAGCGATCAGCGATTTTTATTGTGACTGCGACATTATGCGGACACATCGGACATTTTTGACACATTTTTGGGACCATTGTCATTTATACAGCAATCAATGCTATTTAAATGCATTGATTCCTGTATAAATGACACTGGCAGTGAAGGGGTTAACCACAAGGGGGCAGTGTAGGGGTTAAGTATGCCTAGGGGTGTGTTTCTTACTGTGGGGGGGGCGTGGCTGTCAGCTAGTGAATGCTGATCTCTGCTCCAATCACAGGGAGCAGAGATCGGCGTCACTAGTTGCTAGGCAGAACGGGCAGATGCTGTGCATTTCCGCATCTCCCCGTTCAGCCTTCCCATAAGACGATCGTGGGTGTCCCTCGCGGGGGTCCCGACCGGCGCGGGCGCGCGCCGCTCCCGGCGCGCTCCCGATGGCACGGACGGCATTAAGGAGGGACTTGTATATACGCCCTCCTGCCTGTCCGTGCCATTCTGCCGACGTATATCGTCGTGCGCCGGTCGGGAACCGGTTAATAAATACCTCAATATGTCTACTTTCAAAAAAAGGGGTAATTTGGAGAGAATTTGTACTGTCCTGGCATCTTATAGGCCACAAGAAATGAGATAGGCCATCAGTACATCCAGATTGATAAATTTTCATATATATATATACCATAGTTTGTAGACGCTATAACTTTCACACAAACCAATTGAAATACACTTAGGCCCCTTTCACACTGGGGCGGGGAGCCGCGGTGACGGTAAAGCAATGCTATATTTAGCGCTGCTTTACCGTCGTTTTAACCGCGGTATTCGGCCGCTTGCGGTGCGGTTTTACCCCCTGCGAGCGGCCGAAAAAGGGTTAATCACCCCCGCAGAGCGCCGCCGTAGCAGCGCTTTGCGGCGGTATTGCCGCGGTTTTACCGCGGTTTCCCATTCAAATCAATGGGAAGGAGCGGTATAGGAGCGGTGAACACACCGCTCCTATACCGCTCCAAAGATGCTGCTAGCAGGACTTTTTTTGCCGTCCTGCTAGCGCACCGCTCCAGTGTGAAAGCCCGTCGGCTTTCACACTGGAGTTAAAGGGGCCGGATTTTTTCAGGCAGTGAACAGGCGCTATTTTTTAGCGCTGTACTGCCTGAAAAACGCCCCAGTGTGAAAGGGGCCTTATTTTTTTTTTTGTTTTTTACCAAGGGCATGTAACAGAATACATTTTTTGTTTATATAGCAAAGAATTAAAAACACAGTTATATTCAAATACCACCAAAAGAAAACTCTGTGTGAAAAAAATATATACATTTAATTTGCGTACAGTGTTGCATAATAATGACTCAATTGCCAGGAAAAGTAGCACAGTGCTGAATAGCAAATGACCTGGTCGTGAAGGAGATAAAAACGTCCAGGGCTCATGTGGTTAATAGTTAATAAAACAACAACAAGAAATAAAACAACAAAAAAAAAGACTCAGCAGGAAAATAATTAAATGGAGGAGAATATAGTTAACCACTTGCCGCCCGCCCATTGTCAAAAGACTTCGGGGCACGCATCGTGGCGATCGTTGTTGCGGGGTGTCAGTCTGACACCCCGCAACTGCGATCTTGGTACGGAGACGGAGACACTTTACCACGTGATCAGCCATGTCCAATCACGGCTGATCACAGTGTAAATAGGAAGAGCGGGTAATCGGCTTTTCCTCGCTCGCGTCTGTCGACGCGAGTAGAGGAGAGCCGATCAGCTTCGCCTCTGACAGGGGGGTCTGTGCTGATCAATTATCAGCGCAGCCCCCCCCCCCCCCGAGGATGCCCACACTGTACCACCAGGGACGCCACCAGACTACCAGGGATGCCCATCACAAGGTATGCCACCCTAAACCACCAGGGATGACACACAGTGCTCACAATGGATGCCAATCAGTGCCCACAATGGATGCCAATCAGTGCCCACAGTGGGCATCACTGATTGGCATGCATTATTGCCTATCCGTGCCACTGATCAGTGCCCATCCGTGCCACCTATCAGTGCCCATCCGTGCCAACGATCAGTGCCCATCCATGCCACCTATCAGTGCCCATCCGTGCCAACTGACAGTGCCCATCCATGCCGCCTATCCATGCCCATCCATGCTCATCTGTGCTGCCTATCCATGCCCATCCGTGCCGCCTATCCATGCCAATCCGTGCCAGCTAGCAGTGCCAATTTGTGCCACCTATCAGTGCCCATCCATGTTGCCCATCAGTGCCGCCTATCAGTGCCACATATCAGTGCCCATCAATGCCACCTCAGTGCCACTTCATTGGTGCCACCTCATCGGTGCCCATCAGTGCCGCCTTATCAGTGCCCATCAGTGAAGGAGAAAACTTACTTATTTACAAAGTTTTGAAAATGAAACAAAAAAAAACATATTTTTTTTCAGTCTTTTTTTATTTGTTTAGCAAAAAATAAAAACCGCAGAGATGATCAAATACCACTAAAACAAAGCTCTATTTGTGAGAAAAAAATGATAAAAATTTAATTTGGGTACAGTGTAGTATGACCGCGCAATTGTCATTCAAAGTGCGACAGCGCTGAAAGCTCAAAATTGGTCTGGGCAGGAAGGTGTTTAAGTGCCTGGTATTGAAGTGGTTAATTAGGGCTGATTGGAGTAAACAAAGGGTTACTAAGGGTTTAAACAGAGAAACATTTTATTTTTAAAAAAAAGCATGTGATTAGAGCCAGAGGCTCTAATAGGCTTCAAAAAAAGGGTGGGCTCGGGGCACAGAGCACTGCGGCTGAAGCCCACCCAGTTGTGTGACAATAGCGAATAAATATTAATCAATACCCAACGAATCATTGCTGATAAATGACACATTCCTGGCATTGCAGAAATATAAACACAGCAGGAGGCATTAAGAGTGTCATTGACCATTATTTGGTCTTGGACTTCAATGGGGAAATGTTAGGGTAATTGGATTCAATAGTAGCGAATTTAAACAGAGATACGCTAGATAGAGTTGCTAATCACTTGCAATACTAGTGACATGATAAGTGATAGTCATTTGACACCAGTCATAAAGTGTTTTTTTTTTTACACAATATAAAGCAAGGCTTGCCACTTTAATTAGCCAACATTCTTTGCAGCAAACACAGACAAGAGATTTACAAATGTTTGGCGCATAACATCACACCACTGGCGCAGTTATTTCAAAGTCACAGTTATAATTGGGTTGTCTTTCTCCATTGCACTACTGTGTACGGGTATGCTCTTGCACCGCTGGCAAACTGTTTTTTTATTTTATTTTTAAATCTGATAGTAAATCAGCGCCATGGTTCTAATCTCTCAAGACTGAAGGTGAAGCATTTAAGAGAATAGTATTCCCCATTTAAATGCATTCTGAGGCAGAATTTATCTGCTCAGCTGTAGAAAAATAACCGTGGGGGAAAACCTAGCCCACATCACAGCAAAAAAATATATACCAATCATTTTCCCTGTGAATATGTAAAAAGAACTGGAAAACATTCACTGTTCATGGCCACCACATCCTGCTCTAGGTGAATAAATCTTCATCGCTTAGGTTTCCTGGCTAATATTTTATGTAGATGCCCTAAAGAAGTGAACAGGAACTGTGTTGTTTCTTATCATACCTTGTTCATGCGCCGTTTGACAAATGCAAAAATGTAGAAGGAAAAGGCATAGCAGCAGGACTAATCCAGCTACATATTTGACTGGCAGTTTAATGATGTCTTCCTGTGGCTGAAATCTCATAGCAATTATATTTTATGCCCATGCAAATCTGGAAATAAATATGCAACAATATCAGAGATGACTGCCATGAAAACAGAGATAGGCAGCTGTTGGGCAATCCGTGCATTTGTCATTTATCCTTATCTGTTGCACGGATGTCTGATAGGGAAGCAACATATATTGCATAACTTTTATATAGCATGTTAAACCACATATATTCTGCACTCAGTCTTCCTCTTTCCTACCTGCTTATCTTAGGAAAACACATTTCTGTGATATATCATATTTAGCATTGACTTAAGTCCAAGTCATCCAGAAGATGAAAGCTACAGAACTGGTACTTACAGCATTTAATTGTCATCTTCTAGATTGTAAGCTCCAACGAGCAGGGCCCTCTGATCCCTCCTGTATTGATTTGTATTGTAATTGTACTGTCTACCCTCATGTTGTAAAGCGCTGCGCAAACTGTTGGCACTATATAAATCCTGTATAATAATAATAATAATAATAATTAACAGCCAGCTCTTCAGATGGCAAAATAATAAGGGGTTAAATGTAGAACGTTCCAACACATACATACATACATACACACGCCAGGGTTGCTTTGCCAGGGAAGTTGCAGTTTACAAGAGAATTTGCCTTAAATCTTAGTAAATGTGGTTACATTTCACTTTGCAAAGAACACCCAATTACGTGTAATGCCGCGTACACAAGTTGTTTTTTCCATCGGGATAAACTCTGACGGTTTTTCCGATGGAGTTCCGACGGAATTCCGCTCAATCGGTCTTGCATACACACAATCACACCAAAGTCCGACCGTCTAGAACGCGGTGACGTACATCACGTACGACGGGACTAGAAAAAGGAAGTTCAATAGCCAGTAGCCAATAGCTGCCGTCTCGTACTTGCTTCATGCGTCGTTTTTGGTCCGTCGGAACAGCATACAGACGAGCGGTTTTCCCGATAGGAATTGATTATGTCGAAAATATTTAAAACATGTTCTATTTCTAGGTCCGTCAGAATTTTAGAAAAAAAAAAGGGCGATGAGGCCCACACACGATCGGAATATCGGATGAAAAGATTCCGTCTGACTTTTTCTGCCGGAATAGTCTGCCCGTGTGTACGCAGCATAAGAGAAACAAATAAAGAGCATGTTTTCTTGAACATGGTTGGATGATGGAAGTCAGTAGAACTGCACCTCATTAACTAAGCTCTGGGGAAAATCCCCTTGCAAAATGCAATTTTCCTTTGCAAGGAGAGTAGTCTATTTGCTTTAGTAATTCAATCTGTGTCAGAGGCGTAACTAGAACCTTCAGGCCCTGGTGCAAGAAACCATGAAGGGCCCCCCCTGACCCCCCCCTCCCTTTGCACCGGTCCTGGGGCCTTTCTTTACGGTCCCAGGGCACTTCCCACTAATCCCTGCTGAACTTGACCCATTCAAGTGAATGGTGCTGCTCTGCAAGTGCACCACAACTGCATGCAATGCACATGGTTATGGCATGCTAGTGCAAAATTGAAAGGGTTAAAGCAGGCAGTTCAGAGGCAATACAACACCTCCTTACTGCTTATCAAATGATCTATGAAGAGCAATCTGAATGTGGATTCAGAGTCCAAAGCAAGCCCTTATTTTTTTTTAATTTTTTAAACCAAATTTTTTTATTGACTTCTTTTTACATGTTTAACAGCCATTAGGTGAAACATCAGGGCTCTAAACAGACCCCTGATAGCTCACTTTTAAGATAGAGACACCATGTGGCTCCATGTGGGTTGGTGTGTGTGAAAATGCATGGGTTAGCAGATGTGTTGGGTGCCATTAACAATTAATGACACTGCTGTGTGTCTACTAAACACCAGTGTGTTTCTGTGTGTGTCAGGAAAGCCACAATTGTGTGCACATTCCTGACATGCAAAGGTGTGAACCTAGCCTTATAGTGGGCTCACATCAGTGTGCTGCAGTTTGGCCACAGCAGGATTGTGTGTGTGCTTTACATACAGTTATAGTTGCGCTTCCATTGAATTCAAATAGGCAGTGAGTTTTCTGAAAGCACGGAAAATATGCAGCATGCAGGAATTTGATGTACCTTTGTTAAAAACGCATGTAAACTTTTCATACAATCACACTGCTCCCAAACTGCAGCACACTAGTGAGTCGACTATTAGGCCCCTTTCACATGAGTGGACTGATTGGGTCAGACTGTCAGTTTTTCAGGCAGACCCAAACGGACCCTTCATTCTCCTCCTATGGAGTTGCAGGTGTAAACAGACATGTGCCTCTTTACATCTGCCTACATCCAATCCGATTCTTCTGGTGGATGGGATTGCATGGTAGTTGGATGTAAACGGACAGGCGGTCCGTTTACATCCGACTGCCTATAGAGAAGAGAAGGCTGTGTCTGTGGCCGCTCTGCATAAGCGGATTGGACACGGACCATCCATCTGCATGCTCAGGCAGGATCAGTGGAGAGATCACCCTCTGAGCAGGTGGACTTCTGGGAAGCCCGTCCTGTGGAAAAGGGGCCTTAGCGATAAGAACATAGTGAATAGGTGGGGGTAGGTAAGTAGTAAGAGTATGTGTTTATGAGGAAGGGCAGAGAAAGTGCTAAGGCTACAGTATAGGAGGAACAGTACAGTTAGAGGAGTAAACTGGGATAGAAAGGGTGTCAGATATATGGGAGTGTGGAATGTCCAGAGCTGAGGGCGGGCAGGGGGGGGGGGGGCTGCCGCAGGGATGTGTAGTGCAGATTTATGGGGGTTAAGCAGATAGGAGAAGAGAAGGGATAAAGGTAACAGGAAAAAAAGTTCAGGAGGATCGCTGCTAACTTACTGCATGACTGTGCAGACAAGGTAGAGAGAGATGCAGACTGCTGGAGAAGATAAACTAATCAAATGGGTCCAAAGAAGAAGGTGAAGTGACACGGGAAGAGAACATGCTGAGGGCTGGAGGGGAGTGATTATTTACTAGTTGCAGGAAGAAAGAGAGATAAGGCACAGTTCGAGTGACTGGAACTGCAGTGTTGGGGAATCGGCACATCGTGCAAACGAGTAAGAATATCAATCTCCGCTGTCAGGCAGGAAAAGATTCAAAAGCTCCGTGTGCGTCCCTCACTCCCCCCTCCTCACCTCACAGATTAAGAGCGCCCAGGGAGGGCTCTTCACTCAGCAGCCATGCTGTCCTTCTTGCCATCGTGGGGCCCCTCCCACAGTAGCAGAATGCCGGGCCCAGTCGCAAGTGCGACTGCTGCGACCCTGGAAGTTCCGCTACTGATCTGTGTATATACAGTACTTTTTGAACGTGTGTACTCGAATAGCATCCGTTTACCAAAAACTTTTTGTTGTCAACTGTGGATCCTTTGGGCCAGTTTTTTCTCATTTCCTCTCATGTCATGGGAACAAGAAGCAAGAAAAGATTTCTATAGTGGCGACAGTAATAAAAACACTGTTTTCCGTAACACGGGTAAGGTTTAAACCCATTCTCAGGCTTGTAGTGATGAAAACAGTTTCATTGGTATTTTGAGACTAGGTTAGGGATGTAGGCAGAGTTGTTGATGGCTTTGTAGATTTTTGTTGTTATTGTGTGAGCGGAAATCAATGGAGGGATTGGCAGAGAGAGCTAGGAGTAACTGAACAGTTGATAAGATATATGTGTCTGGCAGCAGCATTCAAGATCAACTGAAGGGGGGATAGCCTATGTCAATGAGGAGGGAATTGCAATGTTATTAAGGTACTGTGCATTGTATTAGGGCAGTCCATTCCTTTAAATGAGCTGCCAAATACACAGAAATCACATGTAACTCCTTTATAAAAACAGAGTGCACAACAATGCCTGGTACTTTGTTACCAATGCGTTTTGGTGTAGTGCAATTTATGTGCATTGGCAAGGTCTGTTAGGTTCCTCTTAATAATGAATGGCATTACAGTGCACCTACAAAAAAATGTGTGTTTTTGAGCACTAGGGAATGCTAGCAATATATAGTATGCATTCCTGCAACACACAGATGTGAACTGAAAATTTTTTTAATCACCTGTGGCTCAGGGTCGTCTATATATTAAACAAATGTTACTCTTCTGAAGCATCTTAACCCTACTGTCCAAATACATTTTTCCTGATTTCAAATTGTGTTATGCAGTGTGCTTTGGTTCTGTGTTATTCTGAAATGGTGTAACACCTATCCAAAATAGTGCAGATCAATTTACATGGTGAGCAGGGAAGTACCACCTCTTAATATGGTGGATTCCATAGTTTTGATTGCTGATCCTTCTTCCCAGCCTACGAGATACTCCACAGTAAACACCACGGACCATGTACACATTTAGTGTACAAATCGAAAAACCCGATAAAGCCGATGGCAATAGTTGCATGATGAACAGGAGTTACATTATCATTAAAGAATTTTCAAGGTACGTAAAATATTTCAGGCAGTAATAAAATGGTTCTGTACCACATGCAGTAGCTCACAAAAGTGAGTATACCCCTCACATTTTTGTAAATATTTTATTATATCTTTTCATGTGACAGCACTGAAGAAATTTCACTTTGCTACAACGTAAAGTAGTGAGCGTAAAGCTTGTATAACAGTGTAAATTAGCTGTCCCCTCAAAATAACTCAACACAGTACACTCCTAAGTGAAAATGTCCAAATTGGGCCCAATTAGCCATTTTCCCTCCCTGGTGTCATGTGACTCGTTAGTGTTACAAGGTCTCAGGTGTGATTGGGGAGCAGGTGTTTTAAATTTGGTGTTATCACTCTCACCCTCTCATACTGGTCACTGGGAGTTCAACATGACACCTCATGGCAAAGGACTCTCTGAGGATCTTAAAAAAATAATTGTTGCTCTACATAAAGCTGACCTAGGCTATAAAAAGATTGCCAAGACCCTGAAACTGAGCTGCAGCATGGTGGCCAAGACCACAGAGTGGTTTAACAGGACAGGTTCTACTCAGAACAGGCCTCACCATGATTGACCAAAGAAGTTGATTGCATGTGCTCAGTGTCATATGCAGAGACTGCTTTTGGGAAATAGAGTGCTGCCAGCATTGCTGCAGAGGTTGAAGGGGTGGAGAGTCAGCCTGTCAGTGCTCAGACCATACGCCACACACTGCATGAAATTGGTCTGCATGGCTGTCAACCCAGAAGGAAGCCTCTTCTAAAGATGATGCACAAGAAAACCTGCAAACAGTTTTCTGAAGACAAGCAGACTAAGGAAATGGATTACTGGAACCACGTCCTGTGGTCTGATGAGACCAAAATACATTTATTTGGTTCAGATGGTGTCAAGTGTGTGTACTGCCCTGTGGCCCAGTCTCCGAAAGTGAGGAGTGCAAAGACAAGTGTGTCTTGCCTACAGTCAAGCATGGTGGTGGGAGTGTCATGGTCTGGGGCTGCATGAGTGCTGCCGGCACTGGGGAGCTACAGTTCATTGAGGGAACTATGAATGCCAACATGTACTGTGACATACTGAAGCCGAGCATGATCCCCTCCCTTTGGAGACTGGGCTGCAGGGCAGTATTCCAACATGATAATGACCCAAAACACACCTCCAAGATGACCACTTGCACTGAGGAGCGCAAGGTCTTTAACATCCACCAGCTTCATAATGTCTTCATGGAGGAGTGGAAGAGGACTCAAGTGGCAACCTGTGAAGCTCTGGTGAACTTCATGCCCAAGAGGGTTAAGGCAGTGCTGGAAAATAATGGTGGCCACACAAAATATTGACACTTTGGGCCCAAATTGGACATTTTCACTTAGCGATGTACTAACTTTTGTTGCCAGCGGTTTAGACATTAATGGCTGTGTGTTGAGTTATTTTGAGGGGACAGAAAATGTACACTGTTATACAAGCTGTACTCTCACTACTTTACATTCCAGCAAAGTGTAATTTCTTCAGTGTTGTCCCTTAAGATATAATAAAATATTTACAAAAAATTGAGGGGGAAAGGCATAAAAACACTGAAAATGTATGTGAAAACAGTTCATCCTAACCTATATGTAGGGGGGCTTTCAGAGAAAATTAAAGGTCATAGCAATAATAAATAAATGGGAACATAGACAAAACAGGTGTAAAAAAGGAAGGAAGGCAAATTGGATAACTCAATTCTGGGAGTTCCAGAAATGCTCAAAGAAAGAAGGGATTTGAGAAGACATGACTAATTTACTGTGAGACTAGGGAATGAAAAATAGCCAAGTTGTTATAGGCTCGTCAACAAGTTCATGTACTGCAGTGCAAACCTTTTCAGGATCAGTGCTGTCTTTTGCTACGAGAGTCATGATGAGCCATGATGTTGTTGAATATCTAGGCCCACTCCAAAAGGTGAGGAGTAGAGGCAGTTTTCCAGTGACAGGAAATGACAACCTGAGCCATTAAAAAAACAGTGTCTCAGGATTTACATTTTTGAAATAGAAACCTGGTTATCAGAGATACACATGGAGTTGTAGGAGGTAATAACTTTCTGCAAAAACAGCGAAATCAGACAGCAACCCCACCATATATGCAGATAGTATCCTTCATTTTCCGTGCACCTCCATCTTAGGAGATGATGGGTAAGTGTGGTTCATAGTGACGGGGTACTAAACCACAGGGACACAATCTTATAGCTATTTTCTTGAAAATACGAGGACATTGAGAGTTTGTGTGTGAAAATGAGATGTTTCCTCCAGTCATCTAACAGAAAAAAGATTGTGTAGGTAGTTTTCCCACTTTGTTATTAAAGGATAATACTCTTTGGAAGTACCCTCCCTCAGTATGCCATATAACTGAGAAACAGTGTGGTCAGGGGCAGTGGATTGGGAGAAAAACTCCACAGACATCAGCTCTAAGTCTGTGGAGAAATCCTGTAAACTGAGACATGGGGAGCCAGTGATTGCCATGTGAGGAGGAAGAGGGAAAGTAAGTCAGGGCCCGTGAAATGGTATAATCAGGGTGGAAATGACACAGTTTGGGCAGTATTTTCAGGATAAGGTCGCTACTGTGGCAGTCTGTAGACCAGGTCCAAAGAAAGGATTATCAAGGATAGGAGTCAGGTGGCCCTGTTATTTAAACAGCTTGAGGATTATGATGAATCTGTCCCAGAGGGAAATAAGAGGCTGGACCAAGAAAAGAAGACAAAAGATGAGGTTGATGAGAAGGGGGTACCCAGGGTAGAGCCCAAACATCTAATGGTGAGAGAAATTGTTCCAGTTGGGTCACTCATTTATCTGATCTATGGTAAAAACAATTAGAAAATCTATTCAGTAAAGCCACTTTGTGATACAGTTTGAAGTTGGGAAGGCCTAGGTACCCTGCTGATTCAGGTTTTATAAGAACTGCTTTTCTCAGACTGGGTCAGCGCCATATAAACCCCATATAAATTCAGTGATCCATGCTTGCATTTGGGTAAAATACTTTTAGGCAGGATAATGGGGATCCAATCAACTATATAAAGATTTTTAACATATGAATGCGGCCAAACCAGAAAATAGTTTTAGATTTCCAACACAAGAGCTCCTTTAATATTTCTGACAAAATTCTATAGTAGTTGAGATGGTAGAGAGCTGAAACCCCAAAGGGAATATGCATTTCAAGATTTGTAATGAAGTCACTATTTAACTTAAAAGGGAAGTTGTGCCCTTAATGATGGAGAGAGTGAAATATTCAATATTTCAGATTTAGAGGCATTCATTTTAAAGTTGCTAAGATTGCCAAAGTGCTCAAATTCGAACAAGATATAGGGTAACTTAGTGGAAGGTTTAGTGGGGAACAGGAAAAGGTCATCAACGAAAAGAGCCACCAATTTATGTGACCCATCACCTTCGTAGACACTCTTGATGGAATCATTGGCTCCAAGGGCCATGGCCAAGTGTGCCATGACAAGAACATATAGCGGGGAAAGGGAGCGGCTCTGATCTGTTCCTTTATGTAAAGGAACACTATTTGATCATATTTAGGGTTGTGGTATAGGGCCATTATCTTTTGCACTAGGGAATCCCTGACCAGTTTAACACACAGAGGCTTCTAGAAATGGCCAGAGTCTGCTACTCGAGTCTGCTGTAGGTGTAATGGAGGCTAAAAAGAAGCTATAATCTTTACCCCGGGAAGTTAGTAGGTGCCAGATGTTACAGAGGTTAGAATTATGGAAGGCCATATCAGTCTTTTGAGAGTGGCATGTGAGAGCGGGACTTGCTAGATGGTGAGTTGTAGGTGGGATTCAGGACCAGGTTCAAATCACCTGTAACAATGACACTACCTGCAGCAAAGGTGCGGAGGCGACAGTCCAAATGGTACTTGACCCTGGTTAGGAAAATGTAGGTTAGCAATCGAATAGATTGCGTTGTATAGGGAAAACTTGACAAATAGGCTTCTCTCTAAATCATCACCTTAAGTTTTGGGTATGGTGCATGAGAGGTTTTTATGAAGGGCTAGGGAGATGCCTCATGACTTCAAAGCTGGATTAGTAAAACTGTGTGTTTAATACTTGTTATGGAAAGTAGGGAGAGTGGGACCTTTAAAGTGGGCTTAATGTAGTAAAAAGATGTTACTCTCTTTTGAAGGGATTGGTACAAAATTTTTGAGCATTTTCCAGGCACATTAAAGCCATTTACATTAAAAGAGCAGATTTTAAGAGGGGCCACAACAGGGTGGGGACTTAGGAAACTATGGTGGGAGAGGCTAAATAGGAGGGTGTTGGGGCAGGATGAGATGAAATAATACAAGGCTCTTGTTATCTAGGTAAACTACTTAGGCCTACTGGGGGGAAACAGAAGGCCTAGGGGAATATATGACAATTGTGTCAGTTTCCAACTCCCATTAATAAAACAATCGAACAAAATGGCGGTCAAAGGCAGGGGCGGCCCATCCATCAGGGGCGCCCGGGCACCGCCCCCCTATCCTCGCCACCCCCTATATGCATAATGGATAGATTCATGCAAAGCATGAATCTATCCACTGCCGCCATGCTCCCCCCCCCATTCATGTGTCCGACCCCTTTCTGGTCACCGGGCTTATGAATTACAGCGAATAAAACACTAAGAAGGGATGGTGGCGCTGTTCTGATAAAAAAGTGAGTCCACTCCACAGGCAATAAATAATGTGTATATAATTAGTGCACCTCTGAGGATGTATATATAGAAAACAGCACTAAAAATAGAGTGCAATGTGCATTAATGAATAATATATAATAGTAAAGTACAGTATTTGAAGTAAAAAATGCAAAAAGAAATCAATGCAAAAAAATCCTGTGTGAAATGATATGTGACAGTGGAAACGTCAGATGGAAACTGAAAAAAAAAAAAGTAAAAAAAAAAAAACGCAACAATCCCCTAAATAAAAAAGGAGGAAGATGTCTGTATATAGCAGCAATAGAAGTACTATACGAAAATAGATACTAAGTGTAAAAAAAAAAAAAAATATATATATATATATATATGTATGTATGTATGTATGTATGTATGTATGTGTATATATATATATATATATATATATATATATATATATATATGTGTGTATATATATATATATATATGTGTGTATATATATATATATATATATATATATATGTGTGTGTGTATATATATATATATATATATATATATATATATGTATATATGTATATATGTATATATATATATATATATATATATATATATATATGTATATATGTATATGTATATATATATATATATATATATATATATATATATATATAAAAGATGATGGTCCAAAAAAAATATCCAAAATATTGCTGTGCAGAATCAATTAATTTTTTTGGACATTTATTCATTGATTCTGTACAGCAATATTTTCATCCTGAAATATTGTTCCATGACTTAGACCAGGTAGTGGGGTTGTAGGCTGTCAGTGGTAGAGTTTCCCTTAACACTACAGGATAGTGCTATAGACAGAAATGGGGGGGTCACTGACTCTATCACAGTCTAGCATGGATAGTGTAGGTTATAATTTTTAAGGTGAACTCATATTATAGGCAAATAAGCAGTTGGTGCATGACTATATTATGGTAAAGAACACCCTAAGGGGTGGCATTTCCTAGTGTGGATGCACATCTTGGAAGAACAAAGGCATAATTAACTGTCAGGATCAGTTGTCACACAGAGGAAGACCAACTTTATCCTTCAAATAGAAAACAGAAATGTGTAACATGCGCTCAGACCAATGCCGATAGCTGCATCAACTAAGTCTGAACACAAGACTAAATTAACAATTTTTAAAAAACTGGTGCGCTTATTCATTTTAGGAATCCCGCCAGTACATAAAGTACTTAGATGTAAACATGCATATATAGTTCACAAACATAAATAAACAAATGTGCCAACATATATAAATCATTTAAGCGCTGTACAAACTGTTGGCGCTATATAAATCTGTATAATAATAAACATGCTATAGATGGAGCTGTTTTTGTGACATCATCACGCACGCATATGGACCTTGTGTTTGTGATCTTATTGCTAGCATGCCATAGAAAAATAGGACAGTAAAAAATACAAGATAAAGATTATTTTAAAAAGGGAAAAAGCTGAGTACAATTTACATCTAAAATAACAAACCACAGACCACAACGAGCATTCAGAATAATAATCGTTTTTATGAAAGCATTTTAATAGGGTCTACAAGACTATAAAAGCCATACGTGTATTTGAAACCAACAAACATCAAAGGTGGGCCTCTAAAAACCCAACAAAATGACCAAAGTCCCTAGCAGACCATACCTAAACAAAATAAATATCAAGTTATGATTTTAAGACACTGAAGATGACCCCTAACTTTAATATAGGGAATGTGACTATGGTAACAAAGAGCAGCATTGCTCAACCTTTCTAGCATGGAGAAACCCTTAAGGCCCCTTTCACACGGGACGTATCCGTATTGATCCACCCCGTGAGGATCCGCTGCTCAGCGAGGATTGCTCAGCTGATCCCCGCTGAGCCGGCTGATGACAGGACCGCCCTGTCAGTTCTCCGCTCTCCCCTATGGGGGATCGGATGAACACGGACCGTCTGTCCGTGTTCATCCGATCCGCTCTGCAGACGGATGGAAAAATAGGGTTTTCCTCCGTCTGCAGAATCGGACAATAGCGGAGGCGGACGATAGCGGGTGTCAGCGGATGCTCATCTGCTGACACCCGCTATCCCATAGGGGTGCATGTATGTCCGTTTTTCATACAAAAACGGATGGATGAAAAACGGACATACGGACCGCATGTGTGAAAGGGGCCTAAAATAAATTTCAGGTCTTGGGGAACCCCTGCCAATAATTGCTATCATCAATTAATGGTACATTAGTGTGGTGGTCAGTGTGAAGAATATCTCTCACTTTGGTAGTCAGTAGCAGAAATGTCCCTTCTACAAATAGCAAAAAAAGATAATTTGTGTTAGTGGTTACAAGAGGGGTAAAAATTGCTCATGGATCAAGGAACCCCAGGCAACCTTTGGAGAGACAGAACTCATAGTTGAGAAAGGCTGACATAGTGGATAATACTGGATATGCAGGGTAAAACAGAGGCTTGGTAGTTTCCAATTATGTGAAATGTTCTGGTATTTTTATATGTATGTGGACAGTTTTTTTTATGGCATAGGTCTAGATCTTTCTTTACAGGGTAACTCCACTTTTGTGGGGAAAAAAAATAGCAAATAAAGAAAAAGTAATACAGCGTATACAATTGTGACAGTCATATTGTAATTGAATGTTATTAAAAATTGCCTTTCGCTTTCAATCTGCAGCCGCTGTAGTTTTCTCAAAATGTAATGCAATATGACTACCTGGAGTTGTTCTGTATACAGAATGTGTACAGACTGGCCCCCAGAAACATAATTTACTGCTTGTGTGATTGGCTCACCGATTTTCCCAGAATACAGCACTAAGACGTAAGTCAGATTTCAGGCATCCCCTGGAACAAAAATTTCATTTTTGGTGCGATACTCCCAATAGGAACATGTCTAAAAGGATGCAAGCCCAGCAGTTTTCCTCATTAGTGTCCTGCAGGTGCAGCAGATAATTGATAATTATGAAACAACTGCCATTAGACTCACTTTCCCACATGGACACCGAGGAACAAACAGGGATTTCTTCAGAATAACAAAAGGTAGGAATCTGCAACAAAGTTTGTTAAAATTCTTGCAATGTACACAGATCACCCAGAGGGGAACGTTTTTTTCTGAACAAAAGTAAAGTTACGCTGTAACTGAGTTAAGAATGAAGTATTTTTTTTTTTCAAAATATTTGTGGTTGATTAGGTGTATACAAAAAAAGTCCCAATCCTGTCAATTTTGTTACATTTTGTCATTGGCTTATAGTTTCACGGAATGTGGATACAAAAAAATTGTTTCATGATAGGTTTATTAATCCATACAAATGTAAAATTATTGTTGTCCATTGTCTATTAAAGGTAATTGCTTTTATTGGGGGTAATTCTATTATACCTACATATGTTTATAAATTTACAATTTGACAAAAAGATAGGTGGAAGTGGATATTTTCTACTTAAGGAATTTAATGTTGTTTTGTATTTGAGTAGTAATGAATTTGTCTTCTTAAGAAGGGAGATTAATCATCCATCCATCTAATATGTGTTTGTATAAATTTCCTGCAACCCTCACAGTCTCCATTCCTCTACATCCAAGCTCAGTTATGAGCAAAACACATTGGGGTGGAGTCTACAGTATGTCTGGTGGGACATGTACTCATTTTTTGAATAAACTATGAACTTACCGGATTTAGCAGCAGTCAGGCTCTGTCTATTTTTGTTCTGAAAATAAGTCTTTAAGTTCTGAGCGATACATTTGTAAATGTACAAGGCGTTACCTACAATCCTTCTCTTCATCTTGAATGACCTGCCAGATTTTTTTACTTTTCAGAAGCAAGCGAAAAAGTAAATCTGAAGTGTGCTCCCTACTGAGAAAGAAATGGCAGCTATTCTAGCAAGAACGAAATGTCTTCTAAAGAACAGTAAAGTGTATTGGAAAGAAAAATACAATTTTAGAAATTGCAACATTGCTGATTCTTTCTGAGAGAGATGTATTTATAATGAAGCTAGTTCTCAAGTTTATCACAATAGTCTACTTCAAAATAAATGTATTCTATTTCCTTCTTTTTAATGTTTTTGTTTCCATCATTTGTACCAATTACTTATTTATCTTTATAATGTGCATGATGGACATGTAGATTTGATAAAACATATGGAGCTCAGGGCTTAGATAAAATAGATAAGAAAAAAGAGATTATTAAGAACATGTTTTTTTCTGGTACTTTACACAGAGGTGGACCTTGAAATAGTAGAACAGGAAGAGAATAATGAGATTCCTTTAATTAAAGTGGGACACCATGATTTTAACCCCCCCCCCCCTTTCCCCACCTCCCCAAGACACACACATATATAGCTAAATGTTACTGCAGTGTCCTGTCTACTGACATTTCTATTATAGTTTACACATAAACTTTATGCCCCGTACACACGGTCGGAAAATCCGACCACAAAATCCATCGGATTTTTTCCGACGGATTTAGTCCGACACTGGTGTTGCATACACACAGTCGGACAAAGTTGTCGGAAAATCCGATTATTCTGAACGTGGTGACGTTTGTTGCCTACGACGGGACTACGTAGAGGCTAGTAGCCAATAGCTTTGGTCTTGTAATGTGATCTGAGCATGCGTGGCACTTTGTCCGTCGGAATTCGCTACACGCGATCGGAAAAAGTCCGATAGGACTTTGTTGTCGGAAAATTTGAGAGCAGGAGATAAAACTTTGTCAGTCGGAAAATCCGATGGAAAATGTCCGATGGAGCCTACAC
Organism: Lithobates sylvaticus; assembly: GCA_028564925.1. Classification (NCBI taxonomy): domain Eukaryota; kingdom Metazoa; phylum Chordata; class Amphibia; order Anura; family Ranidae; genus Lithobates; species Lithobates sylvaticus. Next base: position 380,050,250 of record CM053028.1, read on the forward strand.
ACGGTCGGAATTTCCGACAACATTGTCCGATAGGACATTTTCCGTCGGAAAATCCGACCGTGTGTATGGGGCTTTACATTCATGCCTAAACTTCCTGAGCGAAGAGTGGGAGGGTCTTCCTGCTTTTTTGGAAATGGAAATACCATATAATAAAATAATATAAAATGTACTACCCATGTGTGCAGATTTAAACATAGACATATCTGTACACAGTTTTTACATATTAACCACTTAAGGACCCAGCCTTTTCTGACATTGGTTGTTTACGAGTAAAAATCTGTATTTTTTTGCTAGAAAATTACTTAGAACCCCCAAACATTATATATATATTTTTTTTTTAGCAGAGACCCTAGAGAATAAGAAGGCAGTTGTTGTAATGTTTTTATGTTACAGGGTTTTTGCAGAGTTTTTTCAAACTCAATTTCTTTGGAAAAAATAGACTTTAGCCACTTAAGCCCCGGATCATTTGGCTGCCCAAAGACCAGAGCACTATTTGCGATTCGGCACTGCGTCACTTTAACTGACAATTGCGCAGTCATGCTACTTGGCTCCCAAACTAAATTGACATACTTTTTCCCCACAAATAGAGCTTTCTTTTGATGGTATTTGATCACCTCTGCGGTTTTAATTTTTGTGCTATAAACCAAAAAAAAAACGACAATTTAGAAAAAAATGCATAATTTTTTACTTTTTGCTATAATAAATATCCCCAAAAAATATATATAAAAAAATTATTTTTTCCTCAGTTTAGGCCGATACGTATTCTTCTACATATTTTTGGTAAAAAAAATTATAATAAGCGTTTATTGATTGTTTTGCGCAAAAGTTATAGCGTCTACAAAATAGGGGATAGTTTTATGGCATTTTTATTAATAATTTTTTCAGCAGTTTTTATCGTGACTGCGACATTATGGTGGACACATCGGACACTTTTGGTGCGATTTTGGGACCATTCACATTTATACAGCGATCAGTGCAATTAAAAATGCATTGATTATTGTGTAAATGTGACTGGCAGTGAAGGGGTTAATCACTAGGTGGCGCTGTAGGGGTTAAGTCTGTCCTAGGGAGTGATTCTAACTGTGGGGGGGGGGGCTGTGTGTGACACAACACTGATCACCGCTCCCGATTACAGGGAGTAATCAGTGTCAAATCAGTGTCAGTGTCATAAGGCAGACCGGGGAAATGCTTGTTTACATCAGCATTTCCCTGTTCTTCCTCTCCGTGAGACGATCGCCGGTATCCCCGTGGACATAGAGTCCGCGGGACCCGCAATCACACTCACCGAGGTCGCGGCGATCCTGCAAACCGCTTCTTAAAGGGCAACTTATAGGTACGTTAATCTGCCTGTATGTGCCCTTCTGCCGACGTATATTGGCGTGAGCCGGTCGGCAATCAGTTAATAAATTAAAAAATCAAAACATAATATATACCCCAATTTTTTTGTTTAATATGAAAGATGATGTTATGCCGAGTCAATAGATACCTAACATGTCATGCTTTAAAATTGTGCGCACTCGTAGAATGGCGTCAAATTACGGTACTTAAAAATCTCCATAAGCGTAGCTTTAAACATTTCTACAGATTACCAGTTTAGAGTTATAGAGGACACCTCACATATGTGGTGCAAACACCATTTATATATGTGGGCGTGATCTACGTATGCGTTCACTACTACGCGCAAGCACGCAGGGACGGAGGCATTTTTATTTTATTACGTTTTTCATTTTTACACTGTCCCTTTAAAAAAAATGTTTTTGATCACTTTTATTGCTGTCGCAAGGAATGTGAACATCCCTTGCAATAACAATACAGCGTGACCCCAAATCTTTCCTCTACCCTTAAAAAACATAAAATCAAAAGAATACATTTTTATCTTTTGCTTTAACAAAAAAAAAAACATGTTTACATGGGCCCAGAACTAAGGGCATAGAGATGAGCGGTGGCCATCTTGCCATCGGTTATATCTATGGCAAAACACTGCCGGCGGTAACGTAAGCGGCGGGGGGAGGATCAGCTATAGGGATCACTTTTATCTGAAAGACCAGCGTCTAAGGGAAATTAAAATAGCAAGGGTATGGCATCTAGCTGCAGCCAAAACCCCGGTTTTTAACGTTAAAATAATGACTTATTTCCCAGTTAGGTGGTCGGCAAGTGCTTAATACATCCTTTACAAAAATCTGTTTTCTTGGGAAATATTGAAAGCAAACAGGAACGAAGATTTTGATAAACACAATCACAACAGTTCTAAATGAACTACGAAACCTTTGGGCATAAACAGGATGTTTGGGGGACATCCAAACTATATGGATGCCAGTGGTTGACTTTGAGCCAATGACAATTAATTACTCAGTGGAGCACACAAAAGAAGAAAACTATAATTTTGAGCTTGCGCTAAAAACACAGTTTAATTGATTCCTGTGGGAAACGACCCATCGTTCCTGTATACTCCTACTTTTTTCATAACATCCACTGTGTGGGGCAGACTGTAATGACTGTAATGGTTGTGGTCAATTTTATTGTAATTTTTTTTTAATAAAGTTTTCATCAGTATTTTCCATACATAATTAGAAACCCAAATCAAGACAGGTAGAAGGTACAAAGGACAAAACAAAACCAAAAAAAAAAAAACACAATATATTTCCTTCTCAATATATTTCTTTGAATGATGAATTATTGTCACCCAGTTTACAGAGACCCATACACCAGAATCTGTACACCATAATCTGTAGTCGCTTAAAACTAGAGATAAAAACATTGCTCTTTGCATGGCATTCACCCATAATTTTGGGCTTTCTAAAGGCAAAGCATAGCAGAAGATGTTTGCTTTCAGACTGACTGAAAGTGGAGATAGAGCCATCTATTAAGGAACAAGTCACTGCTGTGGCTTGTTCATTTGTGCGTTTACATTTTAACTTGAGCTGTTGATATCTGTAAAAAAAAAAAAAAAAATTAATAGACTTGAAAACATATGAAATTAAGTGTCCAGCCCCATCTGAAGACTGAAAATGTGTTCGAAAATATTGATTTATGCATTTTTTATATAAGCAAGCATTTTACTGAAGAAAACTGATTCATTCAGTTTGGTTATTTTAATGAGAAAAGATTTGGAACTTTAAATGAGGCTGGCACCAAAGGGATGCCAACCTCCATCCCGGGTCATGTATGATAAAGGAGCACGGTTGGGACTTTAAATGGAGCACACATCAGAGAATTGCTAGTCAAGTAACTGTAATAATTTATTTCATGTAGTCCATGATATGTAATAGAACATTTTGGGTATCAACCTCTAAAAATGCTCGGGGCATATTGCCTCCATATAGTCAATCATGGACCGATAATGTATAACAATTATAATCAAATATGCAAATACAGGGAGAGCAGAAACACAAAGGTACACCATCCATAATAAACAATATGTACACTGCTGTGCAAAAGTTTTAGGCAGATGTGAAAAAATGTTGTAAATGAAGAATGCTTTCAGAAATAGAAGTGTTAATTAATTTTCATCAATTAACAAAATGGAAACGTAAATAAACAGAAAATAGATTCAAACCAAATCAATATTTGGTGTGACCACCCTTTGCCTTCAAAACAGCATCAATTCTTCTAGGTACACTTGCATTTTTGAAGGAATTCGGCAGGTAGGTTGTTCCTAACATCTTGGAGAACTAACCACAAATCATCTGTGGAAGTAGGCTGCCTCAAATTCTTCTGTCTCTTCATGTAATCCCAGACAAACTCGATGTTGAGATCAGGGCTCTGTAGGGGCCAATCACTCCCAGGACTCCTTGTTCTTCTTTACGCTGAAGATGGTTCCTAATAACATTGCCGGTATGTTTGGGGTCAATGGTTTAAAAAATGTGTCAAAAGTGTCCGATGTGTCCGCCGTAATGTCGCTGTCCCGATAAAAATTGCAGATCTAATTAATTTGTTACATTCCATTAGTTTAGATATGAATTTAGATAACTTCGGATAAATTTGTATTCTCTACGTTCACTAAGAGCCAAATTTTAAAGGAAATTCCAATACCTATAATTTAATAGTTGGTAATAGTTAAGTTATTATTAGTTAGTTATTATTTCAGGTTTTTAATTTTCGGATTTTCGTTCTTGTTTTCTGATTTTCGTTCTTTTGAATCTTCATTTATTTTCAGATTTTCGAATTTGCGGATTTTCGAATTTCTGAATTGTCAAATTTTCGGATTTTCGAATTTACGAATTTTTGGATTTCCAAATTTTCAAATATTCAAATTTACGAATAGTTGGAAAGATTTGTTAAAAAACTAATTTGGAACGAACGTTGCACAGTATCTGGCCACTAAAGGTAAACTTGCTAGGCCACAAAGCAGTAGAAGGCCAGGTGGATGGCCGCTTGGATGACCAGGCTGAGTAAAAGCCCAAATGGGGAACGTGATAGGATGATCGACATGTACCTAAAGATGGCACTTGTGACGGGTAAGTGTTTGCAATTGGCTATGGGCTGATGCCTCTGGATGTTGCGTAGGATGGATTTGACTGTATGGGCTGCTAATAAAGATGGCTTTCTGGGGTCCTGTAAGGACAAGAAATGCTGAATGCCGCCTAAGTTTAGCCTGATGGTGTTATGAGATAGAGCTAGCTGCGTGTGGTATTATAGTAAAATAAAGGCTAGGACTTGCTGCTCTGGGCATGAGGCTAAAAACCTGCTGTAGGTGTCCCAGCGATGTGATAGACCAGTGTGTTGAGGGATAAAGACTGATTAATAAGATGGGTCGCGTTGTGAAGGTGTGTCTTTAACCCATCGTCAGCTGCGACCAAAGTGGGATAGGAGAAATGGTTGGGTCGGGTTCCAGGTTTCTGCTGAAAAAATGAAGTAAGTTAACGCAGGACAGTGCGTGTGCTGCGATGTTGCACTTGTCTAGGACTATAAATGCAGTGAACATTAAATTGATGCTGCAGGGACAACAGCACCAGCCTGTGTAGGAAGGACATCATGACGAGCAACTTGGACCTGCTTTTATTTATAATTTCAGCTGTGGCCTGATTGTCTGTGGCAAAGACCAAAGTTTGTCCTGTCCTTGTATGGCCCTCAGACCCGTGCATCTGCCACAATGGGATATAGCTTGAAATGTGAACCTGCGAATTAGCGATGGCCAAAAATTGCAGCAAAGCCTGTAGAGGCTGCGGTATCCGTGACTACCTAAGGTGATAAAGCTGATGCCGATGGAATAAACATGGATATGCCGTATCAGTTTGCGATAAATTCGACCCATGTTGTCAAATCTGCTATAGCTGCTGGGTCCAGCCTGAGAACTTGATCGGGGTCTTGTACCGAAGAGAGGAAATGAAGGACCGCCCCTGAGGGATAATCCTCATGGAAAATTAAGCATCCCTAGCAGGGATTTCAGCTGTCTCTTAGTACACCCTTGAGAAAGTTGTAAATAACCAACCTGATTCGGGCCAATTGTCGGGAGGTAGGCTGGCCTGCATGGGGTGAGTGTCAATAGTGATACCTAGGAAAGTGATGGACTGTGCCCGGCCTTCCACTATAAGCTCTGCTATGGGCTTGTTGAGATTTTGCCAAACCACTCTAATGCCCCGTATACACAGTCGGAAAATCCGACCACAAAATCCATCAGATTTTTTCCAACGGATTTTGTCCGACACTGGTGTTGCATACACACGGTCGGACAAAGTTGTCGGAAACTGGTGTTGCATACACACGGTCGGACAAAGTTGTCGGAAAATCCGATCATTCTAAACGTGGTGACGTTTGTTGCCTACGACGGGACTACGTAGATGCTAGTAGCCAATAGCTTTGGTCTTGTAATGTGATCTGAGCATGTGTGGCATTTTGTCCTTCGGAATTCGATACACACGATACACACGATCGGAAAAAGTCCGATAGGACTTTGTTGTCGGAAAATTTGAGAGCAGGAGATGAAACGTTGTCCGTTGGAAAATCCGACGGAAAAAGTCCGATGGAGCCTACACACGGTCGGAATTTCCGACAACATTGTCCGATAGGACATTGTCCATCCGATAATCCGACCGTGTGTATGGGGCATTAATTGGTCCTAGTCTAATGGGGGCTCGCCAGGCTGTTTGACCAGCAGGAAGACATCAAAGTAGTGCATGACTTTCTGGCATTGTGTTTGGTGTGACAGGATCCAGGTTAGAGACTGGGCTAAGGTGTCAAACAGCCATGGGCTGTTTTAAGATCCGAAAGTCAACTTAGTGACGAAGCAATACAAATCTTTCTGTTTGATGCCAAGCCAATGCCAGAGGGAGGGCTCGAAGGGCAGTAATTTGGACATGTCTGAAATGTCTGCTCTGGACAGCCAAGCGCCCGTACCTGTGGCTTGAACAGCTAGGTCGACTGATGCATATTTAAGGGAAAACTCCTCGGAAGAGTTTAAACTTGGGATGTGAGAAGAATGAGGTGCAGACAAGTCATACACCAACCAAAGTTTATTTGAAAATTTGCCCTTGAAGAGCCCAATATGACTGACTCTCCAAGTAGTGAAAGGTAATTTAGCAAAAGGTGATGATGAACCCCGATCCAGTTTGAACTGTAATAAATTATCTATGGCTAGCTCATCGTGGTAGCTGAGAGGAAGTTCCTGCACTTGTGGATCAAGTGAGGTAGCGTGAGGAGGCCGATGTGGAACCCCAATGTAAATCCGTGCACCAGGAAGGCGGCCAGTGAGGGAGTCGGGTATGAGGAAAGGAAAAATCCCAGCCACCTGACCTCCACTCAATCTAGTCATGAAGTGTTGTGCTGCTTGAGGTTGCACACGACTTTAGGATGCGTTCTGTGGCCCATGACTCATATTGTGAAGCAGCCAGCATTGGCTAACGTTGCAAGTCCCATAGTTGAAATTGTTGTCTAAGATTGTCAACATGTACGAACGTACGAATGGACGGACTGAGTAACGACTTGTAACTTGTGGCAGGTGCCTCCCGATGGAGACCGGGCTGCAGGAAGCTGTATGACAAATGGAATTGTGTTGTGTCGTGCTAAGGATTCGATTAGGGCAGTAGGGTGTGTGAAATGAGCTGTCAGAGTATGTGAAGCAGAATATCGGCTGAGTTATGAGTACCTACAAGCATGCAAATGGATTGGTCTAAGTAACAATTAGTAGCTTATGGCAGATGCCTCACGATAGAGACCGAATTGTAGTAAGCTGCGTGATGGATAGAACCATGATGAGTGATGCCAGGGGTAGAAATCGTTGTGCTGCTGGTGCGACGGGATTTGACTGCAGGAATGCCTGCTGGGCGTCGGGCTGAGCTGTCACTGGCAGTTTAAAAGCAGCCTAAAGAGCTTGGCTTTCCTGGCTATAGTGGGGTAGGGAATACCCCTGCGTTGCAGCTCTGCTGTGAGCCTGGGTATGGTCCATCCCCTGAGAGACTGCACGCTGCCACACTCTGAAACCGTGGAGGGTGACAGAGGGTTGGAGGTGAAGTCTTCACTGCCAGCTTAGCTCCAGCTAAAGACAAGGAGGGGGGGGTGCATGTATTAAGAAGGGTCGTATCGGTAGGACAGTGAGCGGAGCTGGATACAGAAAAATAGATAAGAAGGAAAACGAGAAGGACAGAAAAAGGAACGACAGGTCCAGTTAGAAGCCGGTTTGCGTTCTAAAGCATTGAGCATTCTGAAGCATTGAACGTTGTTTAGTGAAAATTTTGAAAACTCAAAAGAGTACGTGATAACCAAGTTGAGCCAGGAGGTGACTGGCCAGGTAACCGATAGCTTGGGTGCCTGTCTGTGCTGCTGAGCACAAACAGTTGGACCAGAGCCCTGGGGTTTACTAGGGGGGGAAAAGCTGAAGTCCGTTATGGCCGTTATGACCATAGAATTTTGGCCCACATACTCAGGGCTTCCTCAGGACTTAAAGGGGGATGGCAGGCTGGGGATGCTGGGAGAGAAAATTACGTTACCTGAAAGGTTTTTACACTATTGGAGGCTCTGTCTTGACTTTTGTCCCTACATGCGGAGATTGTTATTGCAACTTGGATGAAGTTTGGTGATTTATAGCGGCTTTTGAACACAAAAAGCGAGACTTGCAAGACATGAGAGTGAATGGCAACAGCATTTGGTGAGCCTTATTCTTATGGGAGTTGAATCAGCACAGATCACTCTGGTGAAGGATATATGGCGTTTTATTTTAGTGACACCCGTTTTATTACACCTGGTTGGACTTGAGAGTTTCACAATTTTATTTTTTCATTTTTTATATTTAGATTTTTATATTTTGGAAATTTTTGGGCTTATTCACAATAAGTGCGCTTATTAGTGTTTTTTAATGGGGTCAAGTTAATAAACTGTTCACGCAGAGAGCACTATGCAGTTGCCTTCATATTTCATGTGGTTCGTATGAGGAATATTCTTTTAGAAGGGAGTACTAGATCCCAGGAGGGAAAGAAGGCATCCAGCCCAGTGGGATTGGCGGGAGTTGTAATAAAAAGTTTTTGATTAACAGGAGTGAGTTGAGCGTACAATTCACCTGGTAAAGGTGGCACAGGTCTATTTGTATAAGAAGAGTGCAGAGGAGCACGGCGGTGGAATAAACACACTAAATAGACTTTATTTTCATTTTTATTTTATATTTTTCATATATATTTTTCTTTATTCAATCGGACACAGAAGTATTTATTAACACATAATTTCAGTGTGTAAAGGTTCAGTAGCGCTGCACCATATTATTGGAGATAAACAGGGAAGTGTCAGGGCAAGTGGCAGATAATAAATTCTAGCAAAAGTTTTTAACAATCATTGTAGCGTACCCACAGAAACAGATGATTTACCTCTATGACAGACACTAGCTAGCCTGACAGAAGGACTTTTAAAAGGACAGGAACCATAACGCACACAGCAATGGCACAAATGCCGGCACAGAACTTTTAAATGTCTTCCTTGAGAGGCAGAATATACAGGGCTATGGGAATTGCTAGAGAATAAAAATCACACACACACACAGAAATGAACTGGATTGACCAATGTCTTTTTTTCAACCTTGTAAACTATGTAACTATGTACCATAAATGTGCATGCTTACAGAAATTGAAAGATGCTGATAATGTAAGCTCTGCATAGCATCACAGCTCACTTATTAACGTGAGCTTTTCTTACTGTTCAAGTTTTTTTGAGAGCCAAAGGCCATATTAAATTTTATCTTGAACTACACAGAAATATGTTTTATTCTCTGTTACAGGACATTCAAGGACACACACAAAAATCCACACAAATGCATCCTGTTTTTCAAAAGAAGTATGTCTGATATCCAGTTGTAGTCACCAGATGTGAAAGTAATATGCTTTCTCTGTAGTGTAAGAGGATTTCTGCCAAGTGCTGAGTATTTTGCGCTTGCTGTGTCATTTCTATGCCAAACTATTATTTATCATCCTGCCCAGTTGGTATATGGATGAGGAGTATTGTAGCAATACAATCTGCTACTTCTTTTCCTCTTCTTCCGTGTGGTTAATTTTATATTCTGCCCCTCTATGTAGTTTGCATGATAATACCATCAATATTCCACTAACTTGCAAAGCAATATGTGAATGAAAAATGCACTGACAGCGATAGCTGGCAGAGTCATAATTGGAACCTACAGAGCACTCCTAGAGCCCCATTCAAAACCCATATGCAATTTGTTTGGCAGAAACATTTACTTTATATTTATAGGTCTTATTCTAATTTTTAGCTTAAAAAAACATGCATTGGTATCAATAAATATAAAAGATTTCAGCATACATTTAATGCACAGTTGCACATACAGATCTTGAATCTACACTAAACACTGAAAAACTGAAATGCGATTTGTTGTTGTGGATGAAGGTATCCATTATCTGACCAGGTTAGGTACTGATCTAATGTCTATCCAAAGACACAGCCAGCCATCAGCAACTGGGAGGGGGCATGACTGAACATCCTTGTTTGATTGCTATAGTGTTCCCCTGATAAGCCAGCATTGGGAGGTGTCTGCAAGAGTTCATCTTTGCCAAACATTTGTGGAATACTTACAGACAATATGAGACTGCCCGCTAGCGTCTATAGTCAGCTTAAATGCAGAACATTGAAAATGTTATGATTTGTGTACATACTACTATACCAGAGATAGATGATCAAGGGGATATCCAATTGCCTTGGGGTTTTTCCACTGTTATAGCAAATTGGATCATTCTTCATTAGGTTTTTTTCTTTCCTCTGGATCCACCTGGATTTTGTTTATGGATATTATTGTTTTATTCTAGGCTCAATGATTTTAGCAATTTCTATGCTAACATCTGATAAATGGTATCTGTTGTATGATTTGGAAACTGTAGAATATCCTTCAGAGGCAGCTGAGAAAGGAGTTAGCATATAACTGAATGGACAAAAGAGAACAAACTGATAACATTAAAAGTAATGATAGGACGTGTTTAGAAGCACATCATAGAGGTGTCCTTTTATAAAGCAGTGATCAGCAGAGATCCCGAGGATCGCCGCTGATCACAGCCCATAAACAGTTTATGAACCAGAGATAATCGGGGGGAGAAGTGTTTGAACTTGTTCTCCCACCGATTATCTCCACACATGGAGAATCCTCATAGAATGACACAGTAACGGCCAGTGTATGAAGCTGCGATCTCAGCGCTTCACTGGTGATCAGTGTCAGAATTCACACTCCCTGATTCACCATCTCAGAGGTGGAGAAGCGTGGAGTGAAGAGGGAATCTTGGGGGATCTGAGGAGGAAATAGGAAGATAATTAACTTCCTTATGCCTCGTTCAGACCCCTCAAGACAGTAATCACGTCCCCCTGTCATATGTATGTGTATACATATATATATATATAATGTGTATATATATATATATATATATAATGTGTGTGTATATACATGTATATATAATGTGTGTGTGTGTGTACATGTATATATTATGTAGGGGGGACTCTTTATTTCACTAACATTAATCACACCGTCTGTCAGTGTATTGAGCAGTGATAATCTATCACTGCTTAATAAACTGACATCTCAATGTTTCTGTGAATTTCTGGTGCTGTAATCTCGTAAAGTCTCACGAGATTCCAGTATCAGGGGCCGTTCTCCAGTGTTAGAAGCATTTGTAGATCGCTCCACTCCTCCAAGGGTGAAGCAATCTACTCCGCTTCATAAACAGGCACACAGAGGAGAAAGATCTCCTCTGTGAATGCTGGAGAAGGAAGCAGTGAATAGATTTCACTGCTTCATAAAAGGACACCAGAAAGTTTATTTATTTTCAATATTTTTGTTGAAATTTTGAACAAATGTGTTTAAACTCGTGGACAGTACAGATATGCAAATGCTTATAACAAGGATGATAGCATAGGTATTCCACCCAATCAACAAACAATAACAGTTAGCAAACATTAACCGTTGTCAGTTTAAGGCTATCTCTGTAGGTTATGTTGGCTAAGTAGGGTTGCCCCTAACGTAATTTTGGTACCAGTTAGACCATGAAGATCAAGCTGGGACTTCCTGGGAATAGGCTTCCCTGTCTTTAGTTAGCAGAAGTTCCTATGTATAGTGGGTTTGGATATGTCTAAGGCCGCGTACACACGAGCGGACTTTCCCGTGGGATTTTTCCTCCCAAAAGTCCGGCAGACTAAGTTTTAAGTTTAGACTTAAAATTGTCCGCTGGACTCGGCAGTCCGGTGGAAAATCCCGCCGTCTGTGTGCTAGTCCGCGGGACTTTTGAAATAAACGGAATTGCCCGACACACGATCGGAAAGTCCGTTCATTTAGAACGTGACTCCAGGTAGACGGGACTAGCGAAGGCAGTGAATGCCGCCGCGCTAGGCCCGTCATCTGGTATGGATTTAAAGGGGAATCCCTATGCCGAAAAAACGGCTCGCTGGACTCCTCCGCTATCTTCTGCTCTTTTACTAGCTCTTTCACTAGCGGAGGAGCCCGGCTTTCTTCATCATCATCGCCGCCGTCCGTCTTGTTCCGACTTCGGGGGTCTCTTCTGTTCTTCTTGCCGGGCCTCCGCTTTCTTCTTCCAGCTCTTTTACGAGTGGTGGCCCTTTAAATCCATACCAGGTGACGGGGCTAGCGCGGCGGCATTCACTGCCTTCGCTAGTCCCGTCTACCTGGAGTCACGTTCTAAATGAACAGACTTTCCTCCGTGTGTGAGGCAAGTCCGTTCATTTCAAAAGTCCCACGGACTTTGGCCAAAACTCCGGCGGATTGTCCGCCGGAAAAGTCCGGGCGTGTGTGGGCAAGTCCACTGGAAAGTCTAAGCATGTGTACGCCATATAACTGTATCTAGAAGAACTTCAGGGTCCTGTGACTTCCACATTTGCGTCACGGATAATCAAGCTGCTAATAAGATGTGTGTCACCACTTTCCATGATTTTGGTGGTACTTGCTCTATATTTAGATTGAGTACTGCTAGGGCTGGGTTAGGTAGGATGGGGTGGCCTACTATTTGCGTTAGGATTTGGAATTTTTTTTCCCAATAAGTTTGCAAGCGGGGGCAGTTCCACATTATGTGTAAAATTGTTCCTGTATCGCCACACATTCTCCTGCATAGTGGAGTTGTGTGTCCTTTGCATTTGGCAAGGAGTGCGAGTGTCAAATACCAGTGTTGGGTTTGTTTTTGGGTCAGTTCCCATAAGGTAGAACGAGAGGTAGCTTTATATATGGCAGAGAATGCCACTTTCCATTGGGGTACGGAGTACTGGTGTTGTAAGTCCCGTTCCCATTCGTGTAGGGGAGGGAGTTTTGTAAAGAGTGTTTTTTCCCCCAGTAGAGAGTTAAATAATAAGATCCCTTTCTTACCTTGTTGGCTGGAGGAAAAGTATGATACTACTTGGTGAGTATAGAAGCTAAGATACAAGTATTGTATTTGAGGCATTTGTATATTTGAATATATTTATAGTACTGCCTGTGTGGTTACTTGAATGTCGGGTATTAGATGTTTAAGAATGGTAATGGGTGCTTGGAAGTTAGAAGTGTGGGTCACTCTTCAAATGGTTGATCTCTGTTTCCACCATGCATGTGAGGTAGGGTGCCCACGTGTCCCGGATTGCCCGGGACAATCCCGCAATTAGCAGGTCTGTCCCGGGTCCAGGGCACCTTCATTCCGGGACAATACAGTGTCCCGGAATGAAACTGACAGTGGTCAAACCCTGCGGTAGCGCTGGTGCTCACTCCGCCTCTGCCTCCACCTGATACTCTACTGGCCACTGGTTGCTACAGCCGCCTAGCATGTAGCAACCAGCGACGTAATAGATGCGACTCCCTGCTCAGCACTCAAAGCGGAGGAGGCACTCTGCGCCTAGTGCTCTCCACTACGCTGGATGACCTCCCACCTCCTCTATCCTCTGCTGGCAAGTGACACTGCGTCTGGGCTAGGTGTCAGTGGGGGCCCCACTCACGGCATCCCAAAGAAGAGTCTCTGCTACCTAACTTCCAGTTTCCACAGGAATCTCTACTGGGCACCTGACCCTTCACAGCACAGAGCAGATGACACAGCGATGTTCCCTGATCGCACAGTAAGTGTTATTCTAGTAGGGGGGAGCAGCCAGCCTCTGCCCACACCATGAGGAGAATTGCAGGGGACACACTGCATTGTCAGAGGGAGTTGTAGAAGTTCTATAAAGCTGTCTGTTAGATGGATGAGCCTGTGCCTCCTTGTCAGTCCATTTCTGCACCTCCCCCCTCCCTAACCTGCCTGCTTGGAATAATCCGCGGTGGCTGTGCTAGAAGAATCATAAATCACTGTGAGAGGACCATGAACCAGTGCTCGGGAGGGAGAGGGGAATGTACAGCTGTCAGTGTGTTTGTGCATGTCTACTGCCTGTGTGTGTGCTACAATGAGACATGAGACAAAACTGGCTATGTGCAGAGAGACTGCTCACCCACTCACAGCCTGTCACTGTACACAGAGAGGCAGTCCCTGACCTGGAGACCAGTCCCTCTCCTTCACCCAGTACTGTGTATGGCATTATCCCTGATTAATATGGACAGTCCCTGTTTTATAAACCACCCCATCTGTCCTTTTATTGTCTTCTGTCCCTCTTCCAAGTGTAACTATCATAGTTCTAATCCCTGTTTGGTAAGCAGTCCCTGATGTACAGAGAAGGTTATTATTATCCACTTGCTCTCCAAAAGATTTACCCCTCCTTAATGACCAGGCCATTTTTTGCAAAAACTCACTGCGATATTTTAACTGACAATTGCACAGTCATGCAACGCTGTAACCAAATAAAAATAAAAGATGTCCCTTTTGTTCCCACAAATAGAGCTTTCTTTTGGTGGTATTTGATCACTTCTGCGATTTTTATTTTTTGCACAATAAACAAAAAAAGAGCAACAATTTTGGAAAAAAAAAAAACACTTTTTTTACTTTCTGCTATAAAACAATCAATCAATTTAGGCCAATCTGTATTCTGCTACATATTTTTGGTAAAAAAATCCCAATAAGTGTATATTGATTGGTTTGGGCCTATATGTTTATAGCATCTACATGGACCATTTATGGATTTTTTATTTATTTTTCTTCTACTCGTAATGGTGGCAAACAGCAACTTATAGCGGGACTGCGATGTTGCAGTGGACAAATTGGACACACTGCATCTGGTGGCAAGTGACAAGCTTAGGTTCCCACTGATTCTGCATTATGGTGAGTTGAACTATTTCATTATATATTATAATGCAGTAATAGAAATAATGTGATTTGATCATCCTGACACCATATCAAGCATGGTGTCAGGATATAAGTGCCAACACCAGCCATTCGCCCGACAAACCACCCGCTGCCAAATTTCCCGTCAACTCCCAAGACTACATACCACCTCGCACACCACCACCCATCCGCCAGTTGCCTCCACTGCCCGGTCATTGGCACGATATTGCCACGATACAGGTCACCTCAAGAAGAGGGGGGGGGGGGTGTCCCTGAATAGCAGTTTGGAAATGTGGTCACCCTAATGTGAGGAGGCTATTATGGTGGGAGAATAGTGAGTTTATTTCATTGTATTCCTCTTGCTATCTCAACTAACTGTACATGTGCATAGTGACTGTTGTAAACACTTTATTGCTCCCACCATAATTTCACAGCTTTTTTGTAAAACCTAGAAATCAGCCGAGAAAACTCAGCCTGGAAATCATATCTTTAAAGATAAAGTTGAATTATACATAGCCTTTCTAAATACAATTATATCCTTTGCATGGTCAACAAATAAAAAAAGCATAATTCTAGCAAAAGGGCATAGGAGAGATAAAGGATGTCAAAGTAAGTATAGTGGATTTTTACAGAGTTCTCACAGGCGATCTTTAGGGACTGCTAGAGATCTGTGACAAGAGAGAAGGAACAATAAAAAGTTTACACAGCCTTTATGCATAGTTACTGTTTGCTGAGATAGCAAAAAGAAAAGCATGATTAGCTCTAACTGGAATGTATGCTGGGACAAATGGAGAGATGTCAATTTAAAGTATGTTTATTGTGATGAAAAGTGTGACTAAAGCATGGGGGCAGTGTAGAAATATCAGCATTTCCTTGTTTAATAACAAGGAAAACTAAAAAGAAAAAAAGGTTGGTTTACCAGGGAAAGCAAACCTATATAAAAATAGGGTGAATGTCATACATACTGGATAATCACGCAGATTCATCAGTAGAAGTGCAGGGATGTCCACATGGATAAGAGAATTAACAGTCATGTGTGAGTGAGACAGTAAAAGTGATTGTAAATCTTTTTTTTTTTCAAATAACAAAAATGTTATATGTACCTGCTCTCGTTTTGCACAGAGCAGCCCCAATCATCCTCTTCTGGGGTCCCCTACCAGCGCTCCTGGCTCCTCCTGCCTTCCGAGTACCCCCTACAGCAAGCTGCTTGCTAAGGGGGTACTCGTGCATGCTCGATCCTGAGCCGCACTGTCTGAGTCTATTGACAAACACAGTGTGTTTTGGCTCCAGTGAGGAGGGAGAGAGAAAGCAGCATCACTGCTCTGAGGCACAGTGCTGGATTAAGTTCGGATTCAGGAAATATTTAGGGGGGGGAGCTGCACCTAAAAGGAGAACCTTAGAGAACCAACAGCATCATGAAGGCCAAGGAACACACCAGACAGGTCAGAGATAAAGTTGTGGAGACATTTAAAGCAAAAAAAAATATCCCATGGAGCACTGTTCAATCCATCATCCAAAATGGAAAGAGTATGGAACAACTGCAAACCTACCAAGACATGGCTGTCCACCTAAACTGACAGGCCAGGCAAGGAGAGCATTAATCAGAGAAGAGGAACCAATTTCCTCAGAGAAATGGGACTTCGAATGGATCACAGACAGGAAATATGTAGAAAATAATTGGATTTTATTACATAAATAGACAACTCATGGTGAAAAACACAATACAAAGCATTGGATAAAACCAAAACATATACATGAAAACACAAATTTAAAAGACCAACTAATGAACCAAAGCCCAGTAGCTGTCAAGGCGACAGATCATCCAACACGTTTCGAAAAACACACATGGTTTTTATCTTCTTCAGGGACTAAACCAAGCTTATTATTTTCAAAGTTGTAAGTTGAATCTATGGTGATAAAATAAATATCATCACAAACATGTACAAGATAGTTGAAACATAGTCCTGTGAGACAACATGGCCTACAACAGGTTTACATACAATGATACTGACCGCCGCTAAGAGTGTTTCACCAACTCGAATGCGATAATTCAGTTAGGAATAAAAGGGTCAGAGGTGAATATCCATCTGTCACAAGCATCCGTAGATCGAACTGCCACACACCCAAAAAGTTGTGTTTGCCCTAAGGATATGCTGTAATTAGCAGGGAAGAATTTTTGGTCGCCCATTTTTCATTAATCAGAGAAGCAACCAAGAGGCCCATGGTAACTCTGGATGAGCTACAGAGATCCACAGCTCAGGTGGGAGAATCTGTCCACGGGAAAACTAATAGCCGTGCACTTCACAAATCTGCCCTTTATAGAAGGGTGGCAAGAAGAAAGCCATTGTTGAAAGAAGGCCATAAGAAGTCCTGTTTACCGTTTGCGAGAAGCCATGTGGGAGACACAGCAAACATGTGGAAGAATGTGCTCTGGTCAGATGAGATCAAAATGGAACTTTTTGGCCTAAAAGTAAAATGCTATGTGTGGCAGAAAATGAACACTGCACATCGCCCTGAACACACCATCCCCACTGTGAAACATGGTGGAGGCAGCATCATGTTGTGGGATGCTTTTCTTCAGCAGGGACAGGGAAGCTGGTCAAAGTTAATGGGAAGATGGATGGAGCCAAATACAGGGCAATCTGTATTTGGCAAGAAAACCTGTTAAGCCGCGTACACACGAGCGGATTTTCCATCGGAAAAATCTTGGACGTTTTTTCCGACGGAATTCCGCTCAAGCCTGGCTTGCATACACACGGTCACACAAAAGTTCGCTGAACTTTCGACCGTCAAGAACGCGGTAACATACAACACTACGACGAGCCGAGAAAATTAAGTTCAATGCTTCCAAGCATGCGTCAAATTGTTTCCGAGCATGCGTAGGAATTTTGTGCGTCGGAATTGGTACAGACGATTGGAATTTAGGTCAAAACTTTTTCCGACTGAAAAATTGAGAACCTGCTCTCAATCTTTTGCTGGCTGGAATTCCGCCAGCAAAAGTCTGATGGAGCATACACACGGTCGCATTTTCCGACCAAAAGCTCTCATCTGACTTTTGCTGGCGGAATTTCCGATCGTGTGTACGTAGCATGAGCGTCTACAAAAGACTTGAGACTGGGGTGGATGTTCACCATCCAGTAGGACAATGACCCTAAGCATACAGCCAGTGCTACAAGGGAATGGTTTAGATCAAGGCATATTTATATGTTAGAATAGCCCAGTCAAAGTCCAGACCTTAATCCAATTGAGAATCTGTGGCAAGACTTGAAAATTGCTGTTCACAGATGCTCTCCATCCAATCTGACAGAGCTTGAGCTATTTTGTAAAGAAGAATGGGCAACAATTTCACTCTCTAGATGTGCAAAGCTGATAGAGACATACCCCAAAATACTTCCAGCTGTAATTGCAGCAAAAGGTGGTTCTACAAAGTATTGACTTGGGGACTGAATACAAATGCACGCCACAGTTTTAAGATATTTATTTTCCTTCCACTTCACAATTATGTGCCACTTTGTGTTAGTCTATCACATAAAATCCAAATAAAATACATTTAGGTTTTTGGTTGTAACATGACAAAATATGGAACATTTCAAGGGGTATGAATACTTTTTCAAGGCACTGTACTTTAACTTTTAAAGGATGGAAACAATGTGGGGATTGTTTTCACTGCAGTGCAATGTGAATCTGAGCTGCCATTGCAATAGATGGAATAATCCTGTAGATAGGGTTGGTTTGTCTCGCAAGTTGTTTCCCCACAAGTAATAATAGGGGACATCTAAGTATAATTAACTTTAGGAATTCATCACCTGTATCTGGAAGCCTGAAACTCGTGGAAAGCACAACATTAGCTGCCCCAAGGTGCTACACTGGATGCAATCTCTGCATTAAAACAGCAGGAATCATTTTGTGTAGTGAATCTAAAATAAGGTCAGGTCTGTGTAAAATTTGAGGACAATCTCAATAAGCGTTACTTGATAAGTACCTCATGATGCAGTACTGCTGTCAGTGATCTTTACCCATAACATGGAATTTTTACCTCTTAGCAACACAATTCTTATTTTAGTAAAGATTCAACTGTTGAAAGTTGTAGGGTTTTTCTTGTGGAATTATTGACATGAAACACTTTGATTGAAAGGTGAGCTACGGTATATTTATTATTAAAGCTATATACCTATCTGTTGGAAGGCAACATTCCTATTTTCTTGGGAAATAAATAAGACTTTGTTTTATTAAGCAGTGTGCTTGGTTTCATAGCTAACCTTGTATCGTTGTGATATCAACATTTAATAGACTAGCTAACTATAGGAATAGGCAAGGTAATAGCAAGGTAATAGTATGTAATAAATAGAGGGAATCCGTAACCACCTTGAATACTATTTATTGTACCAATTACTTTACTATCAATGTTGCAATCCAGTAATAAAGCTTTTTTTTTTTTTTAACGGTGAGACACTTTTCTGTTTATTTTAGGTAAAAACATTAGTTTAGAGACAATTTGGATCATATGTGAGGGTTGAGAATGGAGTTTTAAATGGTGTCTACACCAAAGAAGCAAAAAATATTAAGTGAGAGAGCTCTGTAGTTGAAAGAAGGATGACAGAGATTCCATGCTCACATTGCATCTGGCATAATTAAAGTTTTTGTGCTATAAGTTTTGCAAGTACATTGCAAGGAACATAAATAGTGCTTGATCCCATTCAGATTCCCTGAAATTTTCTCAGAAAAGAAACACATGTACACACCACAAGTACATTGATCATGGGATTCAATGAACCCTCTAAGTAACAGGTGTAAAGGGCCGCTTTAGCTACAGTAAGTAAATTGAGATAGGCGTGCGTGGCCTCTTTAATAGCCATATACACATGTGCAATAAATAATAGTATTTTAATCACCAAATAATAAGGATAAACTACAAATATAGTAGTTTAACCGCTAACCCTAAAAAAGTCTTAAATAAGTTTAGGCATTAAAGTAAGCAACCTTGATCCACTCCATTTAAAGTGATACAAAAAAAGTTTTAAAATAATGTTCTTCCTAAAATATAAAAAAATTATTTAGTTATGGTTTAAAAAAAAAAGAATCTCCAGATAAAATGTCTCTAGCCATTACATAACTAAAATTTGGCAAAAGACCAGATCCAGATGGCTGTAGCTTGTTATGAAAGATATGGATCCAATTTTGTACTGCATTTTTTAATACAATTCATTGACCACAATTGTTTTTTGTGTCCTGAATCAGTGTTAGTCATTGATTGGTTAATTTACCAAAAGTAAAATGGGCTGTTCAGTTTGCAAAGGAAGTTTCACTTTGCAAGTGATTTCACCCCAGAGCTTATTGAAGGAGGTGAAGCTCTGCTGACTTCAATCACCTAATCATCCACAGGCAAAAATAGTTTTTTTTTATTTAACTTTACTTGGGTGTTCGATGCAAAGTTAAATTACACCACATCTACTTAGCTCCAAAGAAAATTACCTTGCAAAGTGAACATCCTATAAACCAACCCCAATATCTATTCTCCATTACAAGATAAAGACTTTCTGATTGCTCCAACTATCATTCTTTTTTCTAAATGCCATTATCCAAGTATATATTAAAAAAAGTATAAACAGAGGCAAGGTAGGTTGGGTTCACTGGAGACAGACACCTGGTTACATTTAAAGTTGACAATGTGTTGAAAACTTCTAGCTATCAATATTTTACCTTTAAGGGACTTTTTAATACCTTTTTTAATCCGTGTCTAAAAGTGATTAAGGTAAAAACTTTTTCAAGAAGCTCAAGATCTTGTATTCTGCACCCAAGGCTAGGACCATTTATAACAGTCACAGATCTTCCTACTATGAATAGCACATAAGTATGAAGTAAGGATACTCCCTTAACCAGCATTATTTTGATTAGTTATTGAGCCACTGGCTTCATTCTTAAGCCCCATACACACGGTCGGACAATCCGCGGACCAGGTCGGTCGGATCCTGTCCGTCGTACTTTGTCCGATGTTGGTGTTGCGTACACACGGTCGGACTACGTTGTCGGAATATCCGGTCTGCAAGAACGTCGTGACGTAAGTCGTCGTCCACGAGATTAGAAAAGGGAAGTTCAGCACCACGTCAGATGAATGTGAGATCCCCTGAAGAAGTCACGAGGTCACGTGACGTAATGCATAGGGATTGGTCAGGATACCGGAAGTGTTTGACGCAGAGACCGCACACATTCATCCAGCTGCTGTTTTTAATGTAAGCATTTACTTTTTGTTCTATTAAAACGTATTTTGACATACTTCACGATCGGGTCCCCTCTCTCCATTTTTTCTCATTTTTTGATTGATTCACTCCCCACGGAGGGGGAGCCATAACATTGCTGTGGGGAAGTGGAGACTCCGATCTGGTAGCGTTTGATCCGTAAAGCTGAATGCACTGAGAGCCATACTGGGGATTGGAGAGCTGGAGATTGCCACAGGAGTATCTATAAAGGCTGATTTTAATCGTAAGAGAGGTGAGAGGCTAGAGAGCACTATTGTTGGATAGACCCTCACCACCCAGCACCCCCCACGTGTGGAAAACAGAATGAAAAAGCATATTTTGTCTGCATCATAGAGACTATTTTAAGTTCCTTATAGGTGTCACTTTTATCACACCACTTCCACTCTGAACCACTTTATGGACTGATTTTTCACTGATTGATCGATTCATTGTCTATGCTCCCACTTGTTTATGTTTTTTTATGATCAGAGATATATGGCTTTTTTATGATCAGAGATATATGGCTTTTATATGTCACTTTTATATGTCACTTTTATTCACTGATATGTTTCTAGAGTGATTGTATATATATTTTTAGTGTTTACATATTATTGATTTATTTATTTATCACTGTATGCACTTAAAAGGATTTATTCGCTGCACTTGACTAACAGCCGGGTCACGATTCAGTGACCACTGTTGGTTTTTGATTATTTCGTGATTATTTATTTATTTTGTTGCAGTTACAGAGCACTTTAACACTAGATGCACTTTAGCGCAAAAACACTGCCTATTTATTTCAGCACCACGTCAGGCACCCGTTGGGCTCCTTCTGCTGATCCCGTGTTTATCGCGAGTTAGTCGAAGTTTGGTGACTTAAGATTCACGCTTCTCAGTTTTCTGACTCAGATCGTTACTGCTCTTCAGTTTGTGCTTGTCGTGCGTATCTGTTTATTAGTGCGTGTAGTCAGTTCGCATTTGTTGGTCATTGCGGCCTATATCTTGATATAGGACGCTTTGATTTGCACTGCTTATTGTCTGCTCGTTTCTGGTATTCATTTCGTTCTTTCAGGCCTTGCTGTTTATCGGTGCTTTCTGTTTGTCCGTTCTGACCAGCCGACCTTTTGTGACCTTGTGAGCGATGTTTCCCGTGCGTACTCGTCGCCGAGTTCGTGCTGTACGCGGAAT
Organism: Lithobates sylvaticus; assembly: GCA_028564925.1. Classification (NCBI taxonomy): domain Eukaryota; kingdom Metazoa; phylum Chordata; class Amphibia; order Anura; family Ranidae; genus Lithobates; species Lithobates sylvaticus. The sequence goes on from CM053028.1 coordinate 380,072,310, forward strand.
TGGTGTCGGGCTTTTAGCTTTGGCCCAAGACCCGTCCATGAACAGAGTGACGAGGAGTATGTGGACCAAGAATTGGTTGCTTCAGCGTGACCAATTCTCGCACATGCCTTTGCTTCGTGAGATCTGGGAGAATAATCCTGATGATTTCAGGAACTTTCTCAGGATGACGGACCCCGATTTTCACCGTCTTTTGGCTTTGCTGACCCCCTTTATCAGCCGGCAGGATACCTGCATGAGACAAGCCATTACTCCGGAGCAGAGGCTTGTTGCCACGTTGAGGTACTTGGCGACAGGGAGAAGTCTTCAGGATTTGAAGTTCTCTTCAGGTATCTCTCCCCAGGCCCTGGGAATCATTATTCCAGAGACCTGTTCTGCCATCATCCAGGTCCTGCAGGAGGACTATATTAAGGTAACATTTATACTTTACTATTCCCTTCTATGTATGCTCTGTTTGCTAATGTCTTCTATTTTTGACCTCCTTCCCTAATTACCATGATTGCAATATGCTCTAATATGCTGTGCCCCTTTTCTCCTTCATGCATTTTTCCCTTCACTTACCTCCCCAGCATGCTCTTCTGCCCCAATAGACACTATGGCCTAGTCACTTAAGCAATGTATTTTGTCTGCTGCATAGTATTGTTTGCCCCAAAACACCCCCTAAAATATGCACAAATGTTTGCTGTGTGGTTTACTTCATGTAGAGCCCCTTTTTTTTTTTGTTTTTTTGGTGGGGGGGGCAAACTCATTAGGAACCCCCTCCCCCAACTGCTCTGTCAGATGGTACCAATCCTCTATCTGCTGGCTTTCCCAAGGTCAATACACACTATATACCTACCTCTTTATAGTGGGCATCTTTAGGGATGAATTCAGCAAAGCATGTAGTGCAAGGGGTTGCCTCCATACTTTCCATTTCCGATTTTTTTGGGTTCTTTCCCTCCTATTAGCTTGCTTGGTAATTTCATAATGTCACAATGTGCTTTCCTTTTTTGGGAGGGGGGGGGGGGTGAAATGTTAGTTTAGCTTTCCTGGGGGCTGCCAATAGTGTTAAGTACAGAGGGTCTGCCCAAACTAGCACACATTATTGAGCCATTTGCCAATCAATGAAGTGCAGAGGGTTACCTGTCCAACACCCCCCCCCCCCAAAACCCTAGTTATTGCCAATGGCCCATCAGAAGTGTGGGGATTGATGGGGGGTGAGTAATCTGTGAAGGGGAGCCTCTACTTTTCTGTGCAAATACTTTCCAGCCTCCAATTTTATACAATGCTCTTGTTCCAAGATGTTGATTGTCTAATCTGCTTGCAATGTTTATGTGCAAAGTGACTAATTAGTTTTTCTTGTTTCACTCCACAGTTCCCTTCCACGCCACAGGAATGGCAGACTGTGGCCTCCCACTTTGCCAGCCGTTGGGACTTTCCTAACTGCGGAGGGGCAATTGATGGGAAACACGTCCGCATCGTCCCACCGCCCAACTCGGGGTCCTACTATTATAATTATAAAGGGTTTATTAGTGTAGTGATGTTGGCGGTGGTGTCGGCGACATATGAATTTATGTATATGGACGTGGGGATGAACGGCCGGATCTCGGATGGTGGTGCCATTGCACACACGGAGTTCTACTGGCGTCTCCAAAGTGGCAGTCTGTGCTGGCCACCTCCAGAGGAGAATGCAGAAGGACTCCCCTTCGTCTTTGTCGCAGATGAAGCGTTTGCGTTGACTCCCCATCTGATGAGGCCGTTCCCGATGAGGACCCTCACCCCAGGCCAGAGGGTCTTCAACTACAGGCTGTCCAGAGCCCGAAGAGTTGTGGAGAACACTTTTGGCATCCTGGCCAGCCGCTTCCGCCTGTTCTTGACGGCAATTAACTTGGCGGAATACAAACTGAACCACATAGTTCTTGCCTGTTGCATATTGCACAACTTCTTCAAAAGACATAACAGGAACTATGTGGTGCCCATTGGCCCAGATGTGGAGGGCCCTCCAAATGCTGACCTCACAGCCCTTCAAGTGGCACGTCCAGGCTTGCCCCCTCTAAATGCCTGCGTGGTCCGCGAGCAATATATGGACTACTTTGTGGGTAGGGGGGCCATTGCTCTGCCTGACGATGTGTGAGAGGCATTTTTTAATAAATCTTATTTTTCAACCAACCTATGATTTCTTGTCATTTCCGTATTCTTTTTAGCTTATTTTACCTTGAAATTTTTTCCCTTTGCCTTCGACAGTGGGAATGCACTTTCTGGGCAAAAGGAGGTAACAGTCTCTTCTTCCCAAAAAGATTATTCTCATGTTGTGTGTTTGATACCTAATCTTTGGTCTAGAGAAGGTTTGTACTGCATAACTGACACCCAAAAATACTCCTTTTCATCACCAGGTCAGACATGTGTGTATTCTCAAAAATGCTGTGCTCCGTGTTTTCGTACAAAGCACTGTGGGTGTCATTTACATAAGTCAAATCACTATGCTCTACAAGTGCAGTGAAAAAGTGCCCTGGAAAAGAAACTTGCAGTGCAAAGTGGACTTGCCTTTAGTAAATAACACCCATTGCCCCCATATCCTTTACATTTGACATACATAATGCATTGTGTTTTTTAAATAAGGAAGCCACACATTTAGAAAATTAAAAAAGTTTAACATTCACAAGTGCGTTTACAATCTTCTTGCCCAAACTGACAACATCTTGGTTATTTACAACATTGTTTACAAACATTCCGCAATTGGTAAAACCAGGCATGGAGCAAAACAGAACCTATGAACTAGGAAAGTTCAACTTTGTAAAGTGAAGACAAGATCAGACATGACTATATGTTCAAAGTGTGTTTGATCTTGCCTTCATCACATGGGGGGTCACCCTGGAAAGTGGAAATTTAGAACATGCACACAATTTGGGTATGAAAATGGTCATTAGATGGTAAAAACACATGCCTAGAAGCTTCAAAAGTGCCATTTTCCATCATGGGGATGAATGGACGTTTTTTAGGGGTGCAACCCCTTCACCACAACCACTTTCGTAGTTCGTAAAGTGGTTGCACCCCCAAAAAAACGTTGGCATTCATCCACCATGATGGGAGCTAGCACATCTGGACACAATGTGTGCATGTTCAAATTTTCACACAGTTCTTAAGTTGCAAATGTGTTCAGAAGCAGGCACAAATGTGTGTTAATTACTTGGTGCGTTTTCATATTTTTCCTAAAACATCAATGATGTTCTTCAATTTTTGTTGAACATCATTGATGTTTTGCTTTAAGTAATCTAGATCTCTATTGCAGACCATTATCTCCCCGATGAGTACGTGGGCACTCTCTGTGGTAAAGTGCGATTTTTCTTCCAAAACATCCACGTCACCTAAAAACCACAAACAAACAAAAATCGGGTGTTGGAAATGAGGCAGCCATACATTGATTAGCTTACCAGTAGCTGTGTTCTCCCACACTCACCTGTTGTGGTGACAAGTTCTCCAAGTTCGATGATCTCTCCTTCCTCCTCCTCCTCCTCGGCTTCTGCTCTTTCCCCTTTTTTGGGAGGTGTTGGTTTTGGGGTTTCCTCAGACGGCCCAAGTTTTCGCTGCCCTATGAGAATGTACAAAAGGAAGATTTAGCAACACAATCTATTGAGGGCAGAAATAGGAAATGACAAACATTGCTTGAAAGTGACGGACACTATTTTTGTTTGGCCAGTTACAAATGCCAACTACATGAATGTAGTCACTTTGTAAAGGTGCTAAACTTACTAGCTTTTTGGTAGAAGTTTGTGTGATGGAGACCCCCCTCTAGTATCCACTGGAGCACATGTGTGGAAAAGCCTAATAAAAGGGGGTTTGGGTGTACCAGCACTAGTGCTCTAGAGTCAAGATTCGTCTTGAGTTCTCTACTCTACACATATCTCCCTCACTTTACACTCCTTGTCCTCCTGCACAATCAATACTTTCCTCTTTTAATCCAGCTACTATAGAGGAAGTCACTAAAATTTTTTTCTAATGCCCACCTAACCTCCTGCCCCTGGACCCTGTTCCTTCTCAAATACTACGGTCACCATCTGACTCTATCCTACAGTCTTTAACTCATATCTTCAACCTCTCCCTCTCTACTGGCATCTTCCCCAACCCTCTAAAACACGCACTAGTCACTCCCATACCAAAAAAGGCCTCACTAGACCCAACCAATCTTAACAATCTAAGACCCATCTCTCTACTCCCTTTTGCCTCCAAACTCCTTGACGTTTAGTCTACAGCCGACTGAGCGACCACCTCATTGAGAATAACCTTCTGGATCCCCTTCAGTCTGGATTTCGCCCACAGCACTCCACAGAAACTGCCCTCCTAAAACTCACAAATGACTTACTAACAGCCAAAACCAATGGTCATTATTCCGTACTCTTACTCTTAGACCTTTCTGCTGCCTTTGATACAGTTGACCACCCCCTCCTCCTCAAAAAACTAAATTTGCTTGGTCTCCATGGCTGTGCTCTCCGTTGGTTCGAAACCTACCTATCTCATCGCACCTTCAGTGTCACTTACAACTCCACTTCCTCCTCTCCAACTCCTCTTACTGTTGGGGTCCCCCAAGGTTCTGTCCTTGGACCTCTACTATTCTCAATCTACACATCCTCCTTGGGTCAGCTGATAGCCTCACATGGCTTCCACTACCATTTATATGCTGATGATACCCAGATCTATCTCTCTGCCCCTCAACTCACCCCATAAATCTCCTCACGCATCACTGATTTACTAGCAGACATATCAGTCTGGATGTCAAACCACTTTCTCAAACTTAATCTGTCTAAAACTGAGCTCTTAATATTTCCTCCCCCACGTGCCCCTTCCCCTGACTTCTCAGTCAAGATCAATGGCACATCTATCAGTCCGTCCCCACATGCCAGGGTGCTAGGGGTAATCCTAGACTCTGAACTGTCCTTTCGGACCCACATACAATCCCTGTCCAAATCATGCCGCCTTAGCCTCCGCAACATTTCCAGAATACGCCCCTTTTTAACGAATGACACCACCAAGCTTCTAACTCACTCCCTGGTTATCTCTCGCCTCGACTACTGCAACTCCCTCCTCATTGGATTACCTTTACATAGACTATCCCCCCTTCAGTCCATAATGAATGCTGCTGCAAGACTTATCCACCTTACCAACCATTCTGCGTCCTCCACCCCTCTCTGCCAATCCCTCCACTGGCTTCCACTCACACAACAAATAAAATTCAAAGTACTAACAATAGTTTACAAAGCCATCCATAACTCTGCCCCCGCTACATCACTAACCTAGTACCAAAATACCAACCAAGCCGCTCTCTTCGGTCCTCTCAAGACCTCCTGCTCTCTAGCTCCCTTGTCACCTCCTCCCATGCTCGCCTCCAGGATTTCTCCAGAGTTTCTCCCATCCTTTGGAACTCTCTACCCAATCTGTCCGACTGTCCCCTAATCTATCCATCTTTAGACGATCCTGAAAACCTTTCTCTTTAAAGAAGCCTATCCTGCCTCTAACTAACACTGTTTTACTTTTTCCATCAACTCATCCCCACAGCTATTACCTCTTGTATCAATTTACCCTTTCTTTTTAGATTGTAAGCTCTAGCGAGCAGGGCCCTCTGATTCCTCTTGTACCAAATTGTTATGTAATTGTAATGTCTGCCTTTATTTTGTTAAGCGCTGCGCAAACTGTTGGCGCTATATAAATCCTGTATAATAATAATAATAATAATAAACAGCTACTGAGTGACCTCTCCTTTACATTGACTAAATTTGGTTTACGCTCTTGATGACATCTCTAGTGAGAACAAACTTCCTTTCAATAAAAACTTCACCAAACCTCGTATTATAAGTGGCCGAACGATCGAGGTTGCGTACGATCGAATGGACACACACACGAACATGACAGTGGCCATTTTGGAATGTACAACTTTGTAAAAATCAAACCACATGGAGCAGTATGCAAGCAAGAAAGCAAACACAAAACACAACTACTTACTTTTTTGAAGAACTCGCTTGATCTTTCTGTACTGATCGGCCTCCCTCAGTTTCAGGTCTGACCAGTGTTTCCTGAGTTGCTCCTTGGATCGTTGTACCCCAAAATGATTGTACAGCCTTCTCACAACTTTAGACATGATCTTGGCCTTGCGGACATTGGGGTTGAGGTAAGGCCCATACTTCCCATCATAGTCGCTCCTCTTTAATATGTCCACCATCTCCAACATTTCTCCAAATGACATATTGGAGGCCTTGAATTTCAGGCTCCGGGATCGGGACGTTTGTGCCTCCGGACTTTCCTCGTCCTCCTCCTCGTTGGTGGGATATTTGGGGCGCACCTGCTGTGTCCCGCCATGTGCTCTCCCCACTGCGCCGTAAAGAGAAGGGGTGGGGAATAGACGAGAAAGATCGTCAGGGGCGGGCGGAGTTTGACGCATGCGCACTGTATATAAAACGTCACACGCCTGTGTCGTAGCCACGATCTGGGAGACGAGGGGAGAGAAAGCTCACGCACGAGACGATCGCTAGAAACGAAGGTACAATTTGACGTTGGTACATAACTAGCCTAGACTGATTAGAACTTGAGGCTTCTTTATGGAGAAGATTAGGAGAGTTTAGGCTGACATTATTTATATTGTTTTGTGTGGTGTTGTGTCTTGCAGAGGTGATGGAGGCCTTCTACGACGTGAGTTTTCTCCCCCTCTTCATTGATAAATACAGGGAATTTCCCCTATTATGGCTAGCAAAGCACCGCGACTACAGCAACAGACCAAAGAGGTACGCAGCCATGCTGAAACTTGTGGCATTTGTAAAGCCAACCCTGCCCATGGCAACCGTGGCAAACTTACAAGTCAAGATTAACAACATGAGGAGTACTATTTCCGGGAGCGCAATAAGGTCCGGAAGTCCCTAGCATCTGGAGCTGCAGCAGCTGATGTCTATGTCCCCACGCTCTGGTACTATGAGAGGCTCCACTTTCTCAAAGACAGGCTAATGTCAGGAAGTCACTCTCGACTCTTCCTTGCATGCGTCCTTCCACGCACGCCACCCCTGATGAGGCTTCCGAGGACCAACCTGGGCCTTCCAGTATGGAATATGTGCAGGAGCCCAGCTTGTTCCAGGTATAGTAGTTTTGTAACCATTTTGGGGAATAATGAATGATGTTCAGTTAATTCAGGATCCCCAATTGCTTAGTTCCTAACGTGATTGACATATCAACAGACAGTGGTGTTGGAGACATTTTTGGGAAGACTCTAAACTGCAGGGCTGAGAATTGTATGTTTTTCTATTTGTAAACATTTTGCAACAGTCACTAGATGAGAATTGTGTGTGTTTGATGAACAAATAACTGAAACTATGTCCCTTTTTCATACACAGGAAGACCTCAGCCAGGAGGTGGCTGTGGAAGGTGGCAGTCAGGAGGAGGCAGGGGTTAGTGGCAGCCAACAGGGGGGTAGGCCTAGGAGCCTGACTGTCTCCCAAGTCCCTCCCTCCGCCTTCCCTACAGAAGGGCGAAAAGCATGGGGGAGGTGGGAGAGTCAGCGCTCCAGCTGATCAAAGATGCTTCAGCCTCCCTATATGCCACACCCACCTACGAGGAGGCCTTTGCCTCCTTGGTTGGCAGTAAAATGACGGGTATGGAGGCGGGGCAACGCAGCATGTGTGAGGATGTCATCCTCAAAATCCTAAATGAGGGGATGGCTGGGGAGATGACCCCGCTCACACATGTTTGCGAGAGTGACCTTGCTCCGCCTCCTCCTTCTGCCACCCCACCAGCACCACGGCGTGGAAGGAAGAGTACAAGGAAGACAAGAGAGTGATGACCTTGATTCAGAAGATGGAGCCTCTCGTAGGACCAGAGCCTGGGGACCTAGATGGCATCTGCTGCAGTTCCGGATGTTTTGGACTTCAGGACCAGATTGCACTCCCTTATTATTTAGATAGGTACTCCTCAGGCCCCCAATTTTCTAAGCGTGAAAAATGATGGTTGCCGTGGGTGTCCAAGGCTTTGCAAATTCCCCAAGTTTCACCATGGCTGCGTTCCTCTTTGGTTTGTTGCTGAGACCTAAATAAATTTTTTGGGGATTTGAAATAATCATTGACTATTGTGTTTTACTTTTCTACAATGACAGTTTTTCTTTGAGTAGGCAGGTACATTTCACTAATCCTAAAGTAGAATTAACAAGGGGCACCAACAACCAACAAACTCCTAGTAAATTTAAGCAAGAAATACAAATGTTAATAATGTGGTTTTGCTAAGTTGAGACACACAACCCCCCTCCAAAAAAAAACTAAAAATCTCCTTCAAATATGTATTCCCCAAAAAAAAAAAAAAAAGACAAATCATGCTAAAAATATAACAAAGATTCTTTTACGATCTGAGTAAAAATAAACATGCAGTGTATAAATGCTGAAAAGTAATAAAGAACTAAGTTTGTGAGAAGTGCGGGTGAATAGGAGCAGCTAAAACATGTAATTCTTCTTGCATTGTAAAGAAAAAGAGAATGCGCTGCATTAAAGACATTTTAACATTGCAGCGTGACGAATGTGCTGTGTCGATTAGGAAAGGTAGTTTTACCTGACCGAGCGCTTCCGTCACAGAATTTCTTCTGAGCATGCGTAGCACTTTGTCCGTCGGACAACCGTACACACGATCGGATTTGGTGTGATCGGACCGCGTTGTCGGCAAATCTTTCCAGCAGGAGATAAGACTTTGTCCGGCGGACAATCCGACGTACACTGTCCGATGGTGCATACACACGGTCTGATTTTTCAACAACATTGTCCGATCGGACAGAATCCATGAAAAAGTCTGACCGTGTGTATGGGGCTTTAGAGGTAATCCTAACATTGCTTGAGTTGAATACTGCAAGCACACAACATAAGCTGAGTTTATTTGTAGACAAGATTTATTCATATCCCAATGTTAAAGAGGAGGTCCGTCCACCCCTGCAAAAATTAAAAGCCAGCAGCTACACATACTGCAGCTGCTGACTTTTTAATAATAAGGCACTTATCTGTCCTGGAGTCCGGCGATGTCGGCACTGCAGCTGATGTTTCCTTCAGCTGTAGGCTACTGCTGCCTGCAATTGCGGGTAAGGGAATAGCATTATGGCTTCACACCAGGTCCTTACTTCGCATGCGTGAGGCTCCCCTGCACTCTCCTACTGGCCCGGCAGTGGGGGAAGCAGGAGGGAGGAGGAGGGAGCCGATCTGCTGATGTAATGTGCCGTGGCCCGGACTCCCGGAAGTAGGGACAGGTACCCACTCCCCCTTCCTCCCCAAAAGGTGCCAAATGTAGCACTGGAGGGGGGAGGAGACATTTGGGTGGAACTCCGCTTTAAGTATGGTGGAGGAAACATCATGATTTGGGCTTGATTCGCTGCCTCGGAGCATGGACCAATAGGGGAAAGTAAAGTCCCAATTTTAAAAAAATATTCTACAGGGTAATGTCAGGGTGGCTGTCTACCAGCTGAAACTTAGTAGAAGTTGAGTGATGCAGGACAATGACCCTAAGCATCAAAGTAAATCCACCACAGACTGGCTTCAGAAAAAGAAAATGTGCCTTTTAGAGTGCCCCAGTCAGAGCCCAGACCCTAACCCCATAGAGATGCTGTGGAATGACCTCAAGAGAGCTGTTCACACCAGACATCCTACAAAAGTGCCTGAGCACTAATTTAATACCTTTAGGCCCCAGCTAATCCAACGTGCTAAACCAAACTAAAATTGCACTAACAGATCTATATAGCAGCTAGCAAAATAATTAGATAAATTGTATACTGAAAGGTAAATCCAAATTGCCAGGCTACAATATAAAACCAAATATTACAAACTATAAAAATACCAATACAATACCAAAAAGTACATGAGGAATAAGTCTAATGCCGCGTACACACGGTCGGAATTTCCGATGGAAACAGTCCGATGGGAGCTTTTCAACTGATTTTCCAACCGTGTGTATGCCCATTGGTCTTTTTCTGTCAGAATTTCCGACGGACTTTGGATTGAGAACCTGTTCTCAATTTTTCAGACGGAAAACCTTTCTATCGGATTTTCCGATCGTGTGTATGCAATTCCGACACGCAAAATTCTGACGCATGCTCGGAAACAATTCGATGCATGCTCGGAAGCATTAAACTTCCCTTTTATAGTGCTGTCGAACGTGTTTTATGCCGCTGTGTTACTGACCGTCGGAATTTGGTGTGACCGTGTGTAGGCAAGACAGTTTGAGCGAAATTCCGTCGGAATTCCGACTGGAAAACCATTAGAGCTTTTTCCGACGAGAATTCCGACCGTGTGTACACGGCATAATAGTCCCAGAAATGTGAATAAAAGTCCAAACTGGTGAAAATTTTTGTGAGAAAATCTTGATAACCAGATGCTTCAAACACCAAGGTGTCCCACCACCTGAGCATACAGGACTCTTAGCAAGTGGACTCTTTGTACATAAAAAGAGTCACATGAGCTTGTGTATCAATATGTCATCTGTTGGAAAGCATGATCCACCTCTAGGTCTCTACATTTGGTCACCAGAACATCTCATCTAATAAAGCAGGTTATTCGACCATAACATACAAAGAAAACCAGGGATACCAACATACAGTGGTGTGAAAAAGTGTTTGCCCCCTTCCTCATTTCCTGTTCCTTTGCATGTTTGTCACACTTAAGTGTTTCGGAACATCAAACCAATTTAAACAATAGTCAAAGACAACACAAGTAAACACAAAATGCAATTTGTAAATGAAGGTGTTTATTATTAAAGGTGAAAAAAAATCCAAACCATCATGGCCCTGTGTGAAAAAAGTGATTGCCCCCTAAACCTAATAACTGTTGGGCCACCCTTAGCAGCAACAACTGCAACCAAGCGTTTGCGATAACGTGCAATGAGGCTTTTACAGCCTCCTGGAGGAATTTTGGCCCACTCATCTTTGCAGAATTGTCCTAATTCAGTTACATTAGAGGGTTTTCGAGCATGAACGGCCCTTTTAAGGTCATACCACAACATCTCAATAGGATTCAGGTCAGGACTTTGGCTAGGCCACTCCAAAGTCTTCATTTTGTTTTTCTTCAGCCATTCGGTGGTGGACTTGCTGGTGTGTTTAGGATCATTGTCCTGCTGCAGAACCCAAGTTCGTTTCAGCTTGAGTACACGAAACAGATGGTCGGACATTCTCCTTCAGGATCTCTTGGTAGACAGCAGAATTCATAGTTCCTTTTATCACGGCAAGTCTTCCAGGTCCTGAAGCAGCAAAACAGCCCCAGACCATCACACTACCACCACCATATTTTACTGTTGGTATAATGTTCTTTTTCTGAAATGCAGTGTTCCTTCTACGCCAGATATACTTGGACACACACCTTCCAAAGAGTTCCACTTTTGTCTCATCGGTCCACAGAATGTTGTCCCAAAGTCTTGGGGATCATCAAGATGTGTTGTGGAGAAATTGAGACGAGCTTTGATGTTCTTTTTGCTCAGCAGTGGTTTTCTCCTTGGAACTCTGCCATGCAGGCCATTTTTGCCCAGTCTTTTCCTGATGGTGGAGGCATGAACGCTGACCTTAACTGAGGCAAGTGAGGCCTGCAGTTCCTTGGACGTTGTTGTGGGGTCTTTTGTGACCTCTTGGATGAGTCGTCGCTGCGCTCTTGGGGTAATTTTGGGCGGCCGGCCACTCCTGGGAAGGTTCACCACTGTTCCATGTCTTCGCCATTTGTGGATAATGGCTCTCACTGTGGTTCGCTGGATTCCCAAAGCTTTGGAAATGGCTTTATAACCCTTTCCAGACTGATAGATCTCAATTACTTTCTTTCTCAATTGTTCCTGAATTTCTTTGGGTCTCGGCATGATGTGTAGCTTTTAAGGATCTTCTGGTGGACCTTACTGTGTCAAGCAGCTCCTATTTAAGTGATGCCTTGATTGTGAACAGGTGTGGCAATAATCAGGCCTGGGTGTGGCTAGAGAAATTGAACTCAGGTGTGGACAACCACAGTTATAGTATGTTTTAACAAGGGGGGCAATCACTTTTTCACACAGGGCCATGATGGTTTGGATTTTTTTTCACCTTTAATAATAAACACCTTCATTTACAAATTGCATTTTGTGTTTACTTGTGTTGTCCTTGACTATTGTTTAAATTGGTTTGATGTCCCGAAACACTTAAGTGTGACAAACATGCAAAGGAACAGGAAATGAGGAAGGGGGCAAACACTTTTTCACACCACTGTAGTCTAAAACTGTATACAACAATTTTTTATTTGAAAGTACTAGCCACTTACATAATTAAAAACAACAAGCACTCATCTGTATGAAATTCCGGACCCAGGATTCAAACTAGTCACTTCCTGGTTGTAGAGTGCGTGGAGACATCATAAGCAATAGCTCCGCCCTACACATTTTGTCACATCTGACATCATCGGGGGCACCCGGTAAGAGTCCTGTATGCTCAAGGTGGTGGATCACTTTTGTGTTTGGAACATCTGGTTATCAAGATTTTCTCGCAATGATTTTCACCAATTTGGACTTTTGTTCACATTTCTGAGATTATTATTCTTATTTCTCATGCACTAAATTTGGTATTTTCATAGTTTGTAATATTTTTTGGAGATTTTAGTGGGGTAAGCCTGTTAAAAGGTTTGTACCCCTAAAATGAGTGGAAATTAATGGGTATGGTGACAAAAACGACATCTGAATGAGGCTGCTTTTACACTGCAATGTTGCAAAAAATGCGGTAAAAACGCATATGCATTTTTTACCATGTTTTTTGTTGCGTTTTAAATGCATTTTACATCTGTGAAAAAAAGGACATGTGACCATGTGACTGCAAAAACGCACCAAAAACACGATTGAAGGTGCATTTTTGATGTCCTTTTGTCATGTTTTTGATGCGTTTTAAATTCATTTTAATGGGGAGGTGCATTTTTGGTGTAGGTTTTTTACCGCACCAAACATGCACCAAAAATGCAGTATGCAAGACTTTTAAAAACACAGTTGGTCTGCAACTGACTGGTGTGAAGAGCTCCATAGCATTTATTGGTCATGCATTTTATTTCTGCTTTTGGTAAGGCAAAAAAATATATATATATCAGTGTGAAAAGTAAGATTTCTTTTTAAAAAACATTTTTTGGGGAGGTATGGTTATAGGTAGATTACTATGAAACAGAAGAACTTGTGTTCAGATTCCCTAACATATTTTATCATCCGATTGAGTAGCAGCAAAAAGAAGAAGCTTGAACTTACCAATTAGTAGTAGACTAAAAGGGGAAGTAGAAAAGTGCACATTATATATGGCATACAGCATAAGCATACGCCAAACACAAGCCTTTATAGCTGTATACAAAAGCTAGGATTTCCTTTCAAAAAGATCCTCACGTTTTTGACTGAGTCATTAAATTCTTTGAAACATGTGTATATGTTATCTTTCCTTGTTCCTTGATTAAAAAACAAAGCCATTTCCTTGTGAGAAAGGAGCCAAGCTTGGAGGCATGAATAAAAATGTCATTACAATAGTACTACAATGACTAGCTGACTGACTGACTGACTGAAGTTGACTCTCAGGGCAATGCCAGTGGCAGTCTAGTCAGATTCCTCACCCCACTAACATTCTTGCTTTTAACATTGGTGATGACAACCTATTCAAACAAAACACACAGTAAATTATTGCTAAGACAATAACACATGTACACAGAGATTTATAAAAACAACAGTGGTTTGTTATTAAATACAGTGGACAAAAGCAAGAGCATATAAAGAACAATAGCAGTCAAGCGTAAAATCATCCAGGGTGCTGCTAATGCAATTCAGGAAAGCCTGCAGTGTTGTTGGGATAAGTAAATAAAGTATAACAAGAAAGACAGAATACTTACCTTCCATGTGGTAAATGCAGCTGCAGACACAATTTAGTGCTGGTCGTCATATGTCAGAGAAGACTTATGCCTCGTACACACGGTCGGAAATTCCGACGGAAAATGTCCAATCGGACCATGTTGTTGGAAAATCCGTCCGTGTGTGGGCTCCATCTGACTTTTTCCGTCAGAAATTCAGACGGAAAAAAATTTGAGATCCTGCTCTCAAATTTTCCGACAACAAAATCCGATCAGACTTTTTCCGATCGTGTGTAGAGAATTCCGACAGACAAAGTGCCACGCATGCTCAGATCAAATTATGAGACCAAGGCTATTGACTACTAGCCTCTACATAGTTCCGTCGTACGCAACGAACGTCACCACGTTCAGAATGATCGGATTTTCCAACAACTTTGTCCGACCGTGTGTATGCAACACCAGTGTCGGACAAAATCCGTCGGAAAAAATCAGACGGATTTTGTGGTCGGAATTTCCGACCGTGTGTACGGGGGCTTATACGCTTGGCCATACGACCTCTGTTGAAAAGGTAGGATGGATCAGCCACTCTAAACTCTGATTTACCCCATCGGTAGAAAGCACATGAAGCCTACACCTGGCCAGTAGGGAAGGGAACATGCAGCAACATCTTCTCCAGGGAAGGTAAGTATGCCAGTCCTTATTATTTATGCATCCCATCAACACAAATTTTAGCATTGGTGTTATGTAAATGTAGCCAGGACCTGGCAAAATTGCCTGCTGTGACAGAGAACACTCTGCAGCATCTGCCACGGGGAGACTGTTTCCCCTAGTGTTCAGCACAGACTCTGTTTGCCACATTCTGAGTGCAGAGCAAGTGAGTAACTGCAAGAGAGGAGCAAAGGATCTTGGGACATGTAGTCTGGAAAGCCAAGTTTACACTGGAGTCAGACTGTTGTGGACTACAAGTTCCAGATGGCTGGAGGGAGAAGACAGAATGCTGGGAGAGGGCATAAATAGCCAGAGGAAGGGAGGAGTCGGTCTCTTGGGACCACAGCCTTCACCTGGAAGCAGTGGCCTGGACAGTTGGGGACTGTGAGCTGGTGCTTGGGCCTAGGCAGCAAGGGAGAGTCCCCGTGGGTGAGTGTGGATGCATCAATTGTCAGCAGTGTTACGGTCGGCCCAGTGACAGTTGGAAGGTCATCCTCATCACCTGCATTATAGATTAAGCTGAGCTGTGGCACCATTCCTTGAGCACAGTATCTGCAGGAGTCTGCTGCAGGATTTTCACATCATCTATTGAGCCTGGTACCATCCAAAATGGTGAGTGGGCAACAGCCCACCCTCTTTGCACCTAAAGACACTGCATGTCATATCCTACACACTCCTCTCCTGTACATAGTGCCCACTGGCATACCTCCTCATCAAAGTTCTACTAGGAGACATCTACAATAACTTTTGCACTGCATGGATGTAAAAAAAAGCAGGTCAGTAGGGGGCACCATGAGAGGCTCCTGGGTTCCATGTCATTACCTAAAAGTTACATTCGGCCCCTTCACTTGAGCTAGCTGAAAACACAAGACACCCACATCAACAGGACTTCTTTGCCCCCCTCCCCCCCACAAAGAAAGGAACGTTGGGCATTTGACCAGCCCCTATACCAAGAGACTCTACTTAGAGACCAGGTCATATACAGTACTTTGTGCACAACTTATCAAACAATATTGAGTGTTTGTGATGGCAGGAGGCAAAAAGGGAGTAGTCTGACATAAAACTGGTCATCCTCCTTCCCTTTTTTGACCTTAGATCAGATTACTGTTTGCTGTTTTTTATTCTATTGAGGACTATATCCATACATTTCTTATACATTTGTGTCAAGAGTTTAATCATAGTCTCATATTTGCTTAAACCACTTTCTGTTGATACTGTTAACCATCAAACCTTTAGTAAAGACTCATCTGTTTACTGTGTTTTAGTTTAGAGTCTGTGCATCTTATTTACTATTGCCGAAATGTCTGAACCCAAGGTGTTAGAGGTGTCAGAAGACTTGCACGGTCAGGGCAACCATTGGGGTACAGTATCTTTAAACGGCTCTCTGCATGGCGGGGACCCAATGTGCGTGGCCGGCGGGCACGATCACCGCCGGCCACACGCAATCACATGCACGAGCGCCAGCACAGGGATTTATGTGTGTAAACTCACAAATCCCTGTGTTGTCAGAGGAGAGGAACCATATCGTTTGTTCCTACTAAGTAGGAAAAATGATATGTCTCCTCAGCTAGTCACTCCCATCCCCATACAGTTAGAACACAGTGAGGGAACCCACAGTTACCCCCTTGATCGCCCCCTAGTGTTAACCCATTCCCTGCCAGTGACTTTTACACAGTAATCAAATAAAAATGCCATAAATCTTTCCCATAGTTTGTAGATGCTATAACTTTTGCGCAAACCAATCAGTATACGCTTATTGCGATTTTTCTTTACCAAAAATATGTAGAAGAATATATATTGGCCTAAACTGATGAAGAAATTAGTTTTTTAAAACATTTTTTGGGGATATTTATTATAGCAAAAAGTTAAAAAATATTGTTATTTTTTTTCAAAATTGACGCTATTTTTTGTTTATAGCGCAAAAAATAAAAACCACAGAGGTGATTAAATACCACCAAAAGAAAGCTCTATTTGTGGGAAAAAAGGTATGTAAATGTCATTTGGGTACAGCATTGCATGACTGCGCAATTGTCAGTTAAAGCGATGCAGTGCCAAATCGTAAAAAAACATGCTCTGGTCGGGAAGGGGGTAAAATCTTCCGGGGCTGAAGTGGTTAAACATTTGAGTATAGGATCTCTTCAGTTCTTATAACATTTATCTAGAGCAGCCTTTCTCAACCAGGGTTCTCTTGAACACTATGGTTCCTCCAGAGGTTAGTAGTGGTTTCCTGAGAAGAGAGCAGTGGCAGACTGACCTCTTGACAACACTGACTACCAATGTAAGGGTTCTCTTGTACAATGACCACTAATGTAAGAGTTCTCTTCTTCAATGACCACTAATTTTAGTGTTCTCTTCTCCACCAACCACCAATGTAAGGGCTCTCTTCTACACTGACCGCCAATGTAAGGGTTCTCTTCTACACTGACCACCAATGTAAGGGTTCTCTTCTACACTGACCACCAATGTAAGCGTTCTCTTCTACATTAACCACCAATGTAAGGGGTCACTTCTACAATGACCCCAATGTAAGGGTTTACTTCTACACTGAGCACCAACATATTGGATCATGGCCTCATGTACACTGCTGCTGGTAAACAGACGTTTAGGAGCAGTTGGGCATTTTTTTTCAACTGCTCCTGAACTCTCCTCTCATCAGTACACGGGTTTGTTTGCAGTCATTTCTAGGCAGTTGAGTTTAGATGCTTTTTCTAGAACGCAAAAAAATGGGTTCAGAAGCTGAGTTTAGAGCCATTTCAAGTGCCAAACGCTTCTAAACATGGCTAAACGCGGTAACTCGCGTTTAGCCACGTTTCATTTACAGACGTTTTTCATTTTTGGCTATTTTAAATACAAAAAAACATATATATATATACATATATATATATATTTTTTTTTCAAACGCTTTTTTAAACGCTTCTAAAACGCAAACGTGGAAAAACGTGGCAAAACACCACTGAACGCGGCATGCAAATGCGGCAAAAGTGACGTTTTAAACGTGGGTTACTATCTGTCAAGTTAAATCGTTCATGAGAGGTTGTAAAAATGTCCCGTGTACATTACAGTAATCACCAATGAAAGGGGTCAGTATCATTTTTACAGTCTGTATTTCTTTTCTAACTAATACTATTATTATTCATCTAACTTTATGATAGTTATATATATATATATATATATATATATATATATATATATATATATATATATATATATATACATTTTATTTAAAAGTCTTATTTATTTTATTTAAAAGTCTCTAAAACCTACTGATCACACTAAAGTACTATGAGCTGTAAGGCTAATAACTTTAGTGGGGGTTCTTTGAAAAAAACTATTTCAAGGGTCCCACCTTGTTAAAAAGGTTTAAAAAGGCTGCACTAGAGTAATGCCCTGTACACACAATAGGATTTCCGACAACAAAATCCATGGGATTTTTTCCGATGGATGCTGGCTCAAACTTGTCTTGCATACACACGGTCACACAAAGTTGGTCGAAAATTCCGAACATCAAGAACGCGGTGACGTACAACACGTAAGACGAGCCGAGAAAAATTAAGTTCAATAGCCAGTGCTGCTCTTCTGCTTGATTCCGAGCATGCGTGGCACTTTGTGCGTCGGAATTGTGTACACACGATCGGAATTTCTGACAACGGATTTTGTTGTCGGAAAATTTGAGAGCCAGATCTCAAATTTTGTGTGATGGAAAATCCTATGGAAAATGTGTGATGGAGCCTACACACGGTCGGAATTTCCGACAACAAGGTCCTATCACACATTTTTCCATCGGAAAATCCTATCGTGTGTACAGGGCATAAGGCAGTTTCTAAACAAATGTAGAGCATTTCAGGGAGTCAGGTGAATGTTTCAGGCCACTGTTTCTCTCAACACAGAATGACGCAAACGTTTCCCACACATGAGCACTTTCAGCAAATTATAGCAAACACAAATGTCAGCCTCCAGTCTATGTCTCTTACCATAGGTTCACTCTAACAGATAGCTCTCCTAGACCAACTCTCTCTAGCTCTATTTAGCCTGTTGAATAGTTTTCTATCACAGAGTAGCTTTCTAGCCTGCACAGATTCCTGTCCACTTAAGTACTGACGGGTCTTGACATACATGCCCAGTGTGTCCCTCTTATGTACTGCCTTGGCAGCCCCCCTGCCCTAGACATTGGAATACAGCCTCCCCTATCTGTGAGCCAAATGCCTGTCCTCAATTGGACTACCTGTTGCAGACTGTCAGGCACCTTTTATGTGCCATGACTGTCTCTCACAAAGACACATTTCATGCCTAAACTGGTTGGTCCAGTGCTCCTGTATACATATTAGTAAATGCTTAAGCACACCAGTAAAATACCAGTGTAGACACATGTAGCGCTACCCCTGAAGGAGCTGCTTGATAGTTTGGGTCCTCTGTTCTTTGCTTCAACTCTATGAAGAGTTAAGCAGATAGCAACTTCTGTACTACTGAGAGCATAAGGATACATTCTCAACACACAGGTATAACACAGTATCTGGAAATAAACACCTGTCTGGTTAGGATTTACGAAGTGCATTAGATTGTAACAAATTAAAGGGGGTGACAATGTGTACATACAGAGAGAGGTAGACTGTATGTCTAACATAACTCTCCAGTCAGAAAAGTTATCATGTGGTCAGTGGCGGCTGGTGAAATTTTAGTATGGGGGGGCGCCAGACCCCGCCCTTCCTTTTTGACCCCTCCCACTTGGTGAGAATGGGCGTGATTTCAGTGAAATAGTGGGCGTGGCTCTAAGGTGGTGTGGTTAGCGTCTGAAATGCACAAGGGATGGAGGGAGAGGGGAGAAGGATGGAGGGACAGCAGGCCCAGATCCTACACAACAATAGAAATATGTGTATTCTAGAAAGTTTAACAATCAGCAGATAAAGATACTCCAAATACCTGGTGTTAGCACTTCAATCATCCTGGCACCATGGTTGTTATGGTGTCAGGATGATTGAAGCGCATTATTTCTATTATTACATTGTAATATAAAATTAAATCATTCAACTCACCATAATGCATAATCAGTGGGAGCCCTGAGCGTGTCACTAGCCACGTCGCCTGCCACCCGATGCCATCAGGTGTCCCCAGCGGGTGTCCCATCAAATGCAGCCTGTGTCCCATTAAATGCAGCTTGTGTCACATGAAACCCCCCTCCCCCCTTCTCCAGGGGAGCACAGCGGTACTCAGGGCTGCTGTTAAAAATAATAGGACCCCATACAGCGTACCTGATGGGGCCCCCTTCAACCCCACTCAACCCCGCGCCTGGCCCCGCCTCAAAACAAAATGCAGGTTTGTCACCGTTTTCATATGCATGCGGGACCAACATAAACTTTCACAACTAAGCAAGAGCATGAGGGAACGGGGGCTTTAAAAAGTTTTTTAATTGTATTATTTATTTTATTACTTTGTTTTTACACTGTATCTTTACATTATTTTAAATATCTTTTATTGCTATCAGAAGGGATGAACAGCATCCCTTCTGATAGCATGGCCCATGACAGGTCCTCTTTATGGAGAGGTCTGGGGTCTCTTACACCCTATGTCTCTCCTCTGGCCTCCAAAACATCTGAACAAACCAAAATCGGTTTGATCAGATGCTTGTTCAAACCGGTAATGGCTTGATCACACAAGACAGAAAGCAGAAATGATAAAATCCTCACCGCTTCTGGCTTCTGACGTCACACAGTGGGGGGAACAACATCAGTTCCTCTCACTGTGTCCCAGGAACCGAATGCTGCTGGTCGCACCCTTACTGGGCTCCCGATCGCTTGGGACTGAGAGAGCTTGGTAAAGGTGGTAGCAGGAGGGGGAGGGACCCCCTTCTGCCACCTATAAAAGTAATTCAGTGACTTCTACCAGTAATCCTGCCACTAGGATTACTTATACTTTGTGCAAAATCACTGGGGCTAAAAAATATCATGATCATTGCTGCAGCGATGACCTAGATATTACCCTTCCAGTCTAGTGACATACCAGTACATTACTGGGTGGAAAATGGGTTAAAGAGGTGTGGTGGTGGGGGGGTAAAAACACAGTTCAGCTGCACATGTTTACTGCCCCCCCCCCCCAAATGCAAGTGTAAAGTAGTGCCTCACTATGTATTATGATCATCAGCATGAAAATCACACAGGCAGCACAGTCAGCACAGTGTTACATGGCTGCTGGGGGTGCTGACTTTGTTATGGCTGTACTGAGTGTTACATTCTGTAACACTCAGTACAGCCATAGCTTAGCAAGGAAAGGTGAAATGTAAATGGGGGTTGCGGGTGACATCGATAATGTCTCACACTACTTGCCTTATTCATGCCCATAGCAACCAACTGAATGACCTTATACTGACGTAAGACCAGTACAAGATAGACTCTGATTGGCTGAATAGGCACTTAGCACTTCCTTCACTGCTTTATGGAATAATTGTGTATAGGTCAGTCGTTGTCCCTAGAAAGTCACTATATATAGAAAAAGCATCTGGAGTGGGAACCAATCACCCCCTCCCCTCATTTCTGAGATAATCTGATTGCATGGAGTCACCTAGTAACTGGAATACAGTGAGGAGGTTTACCCGTGTGTCACTGCTGTATGCTGCCTGGTACACCAGGGTGAGGTATACTGGGGGGGTCACATTTAGGGGAAAGGAACACTGGAGGGGGTAGGGAGCAGACGTGGAATTTACATTGGCCCAATCTGAAGCCTCTTACTTCCATACAAATCTTCCTCCTGGCTGATAATGCACCCGCCCGCTCACACCCCCATTGTCACCATTACAACACCCACATCATACCCTGTACTCAACAATGTGACATCAGTAACACACCAAAAATCTCACAGCAGCCCTGGCGGTACTTACCTTGCTGTGTTGTTCTCTCCTGCGGTGCGGTGTCTCATTCCACTGGCAGCGCGATGGAGGAGTCTGCTTCTCATACTTCTGGTTTTCTCTCACTCGGGAGCAATGAGAGAGAGAAAACAGGAAGTGACATCAAACTCAGATGTCAATCAAACCGCCTGGTCATAGTAATAGATATTACGAGCGCTGGGCAGAAGCTACTCGGCGCCGTAAGGTGGAATAAAAGCCTGGGATGACTCAGTGCTCTCCTTATGTAATTGTGTACTGTCTGTGTTGTAGATTCGGCTAGGGCATGTGGGACATCCCACCTGCTGCGTGCAGCACTGTTGGAGGGAGGGACTCTGTACAGTGAACACCCAGGCAGCGTGGGAGAACCGGAAGGAGAACAGGTGCAAACTTAATTTACATATACAGTATGGTATATGGCCTTTTGTGAGTAGAAAATGAGGGCTGGTGAGCGTGGGCTGCCTGGGAGCTGGGGGGGGGGGGGACGAGCACTGCCGGTAGGCGGAGTTGAATGGGAGCTCTTCTCCCAGCGATCATCCAGAGGAAGAGAGAAGAGAGAGCGGGCCGGATCATCAGAGCCAGGAACATCACTGTAGCAGCTTTCATTTCAATTGCTGAGTGTTTTCACCGCTTGTCCGGGGACCTTGATAGACAGAACACCAGTCCAATCCCGGGACGTGTGATGTGTATCAAAGTCCCCAGGTCAGGAGGCGGGGCTGTACAGCAAGCGACGGGAACACAAGGCAATTGAAATGAAAGCTTTCACAGTGATCGTCCTCTGTGCTGTGATGATCCGGCCAGCAATCCTCTTCCTCTCCTCTCTTCCCCTGCACAGGTAGGCTGCATTGATGGACACAGGCTGCATTGATGGACACAGGCTGCATTGGTGGACACAGGCTGCATTGGTGGACACAGGCTGCATTGTTGGGCACAGGCTGCATTGTTGGACACAGGTAGGCTGCATTGGTTGACACAGGTAGGCTGCACTGATAGACACAGGTAGGCTGCATTTTTGGACACAGGTAGGCTGCATTGTTAGGCACAGGTAAAGCGGCATTTTGGGCATAGGTAGGTTGCATTGTTGGGCACATGTGAAGCGGCATTGATGGATACAAGTAGGCTGCAATGTTGGGCACAGATGAGGCTGCACTGATGGGCACTGATAAAGTTGTTGTTAATATTTATTTTTAGAACTTAATTCTGCATAAAACATTTAAGTGTCATTTCATGAGATAATTAAAAAAATAATGCAAAACTGAAAACTTTAATATGTTCACAAGGGCCCTGACAGAAAAAACAGTTAACAGGCCTTTCTACAAGCACATTTGCTGCATTATTACTTCAAAGCACTTCAAGTGCCTCTAATAAAAATACATATAACTAAAATGTGTAAGTAAACTCTGTTCCTATCAAATTAAACCTAATTTAATCTGTATTGTTTTAAGTCTTTTCTTGTTTTAAAATTACACTGACTCTTTCTTTACACCCGGTGGGTAGAGCGCAGTTTGTCATCTTCGCCCTAGGCACCGAATGACCTTGTCCCGGCACTGGTTACACCCCTTTTGCACCTGATAGTTTAAATACATGCACAAGCTATTGGGATTTGAGCACAGGTACTGTATATCTTGTCTCTAAAACTAATGTAAAACGCGTCTAAAGCACAGAGCAGTGGTGCCCTGAGGGCAGACCGGTTGATCTTGCACATCCAATCACTTTCTAAATCACCTGTCTATGAGCAATCAGTCAGCAGTTCCAGGACATATGACTAACTGAGGAATTTTATATATGGGAGATATCGATCTTCAACAAGTCACTGCTAAATCCTGAAATTAGCTTTCAAATACACCAAGAGCTAGCTAACAGGTTAATCTCCCAAGCCAGTACTAGTGAAAGATGGTGAAGCCTGTCTTGTACTAGGTTACCTTAAAGACCAATTCACACTTTGTCATTTTGGTACAATTGTGTTAACGTATCTGGTATAATGCACGTTGAGTTACGCGTTAATGTGCATTGTGTATTTTTGGTGCCAATGCACCGAACAGACAAATTGGATATGCAGTATTTTTTTTAACAGTGCACCACAACACACAATCATGAGCTACCATACATTGTGGTGCTCTGCAACACATGTGAATCAGAGTTGGGATGCCATTCCAAATGCCATTCCAAATGATTGGCACTGCAAAGTGCTAACACATGTAAAGTGTTAAAAGTAAGGGAAAAGCCTAACTATGAAACTTTTATTAAAAATGTTCTCTCCCCCTCCTCCTCCTAACCTGTATAAAGAAAATGTGTGTACTTACCTGTTTATAATCCACTGTGATCCGGTCACGTGAACCTGCAGCTCTGGCTTTCATGTGTCAGTGTAAGACGGCTTTCACACCAAGCCGCCTATATCGTCGGCGGTAAAACGCTGCTATTTTTAGCGGCGTTTCACCGTTGGATTTGGGGCGCATTTCGGCCACTAGCGGGGACTTTTTACCCGCCGTTAGCGGCCGAGAAAGGGTTAAAACCGCCCACAATACGCCGCAATAGCGGCGTTTTGCCGGCGGTATTACAGCGCTGCCCCATTGATTTCAATGGGGAGCATCGGTGGAGGAGCGGTGGAGGAGCGGTAAACACACCGCTCCTTCACCGCTCCAAAGAAGCTGCTGGCAGGACTTTTCCTGACGTCCTGCCAGCGCACCGCTGCAGTGTGAAAGCCCTCAGGCTTTCACACTGCAGACAATGGAGCAGCAGTTTGAGGGCGGATTGCAGGCGCTATTTCTAATGCTATAGCGCCTGCAAAACGCCCTCGGTGTGAAAGGGTTCTAAATGTGAATAAGTGCAGCGCTAATCATGCAAAATAAAGGTAAATTGTATATCTATTACAATACACGAACACCTCTAAATAAAAAAAAACTAAAAAAAAAACAGTTATATGAAATTAACCACATGTGAATGGTGTAATAACTACACCTCTGTGCATAACTAAACAGTCCTGAATAAAATATACAACTGAAAAGCAGGGCTGGATTAACATAGGGGCTATTGGAGCTGCAGCTCCAGGCCCCTTTCTCAAGATAGGCCCATTTGCCCCCCCCCCCCCCCGAAAAAAACTACAAAAAAAAAAAAACTTTGAGGGTTGTAGCTCAGCGACCAGGAGTCACCCCACATTCAGGGGGTAGGTAGCTAAAGACCTACTCCAGCACTGGTTAAAATATGGGGCTGCTTTCATCTATAGTTCCGGAGATACAAGGCTGGTCTTTGCAACTTTCTATGTTACACGATATTTGCGCAGCAGTTTTTCAAAGTTTTTTTTGGAAAGAAACTGTTTCATTCATAAAAAAAAAAACACTAAAGTTAGCACGATTTTTTGTGTGTACCAAGCGATGCTTTACATTTTTTTACAGGTTACATGTTTGGAGTTACAGAGGAGGTCTAAGGCTAGAATTATTGCTCTCGCTCTAACGATCGTGGCATATGTAACCTGTGTGTATCTGGCTCTGATACTAGCCAGTGCCTACCCAGCCACTGACTAGTATCTCTCCCCAGCCTGCCCCCACACACCCTCTCACCTGCTGACCTGTGGATGGGGGAATCACTCCTGCAGTGTTATTGTGTTCTGCCAGTGAATACAATGATCAGTGTTGCTAACTGTAGCTGGCAGCACTGATTGTTTTGGGGAAAACCTGACAGGCTGGTTGTACTCAAGTCGGTTAATAGGTTGACTTGTGTAAAACCAGGTAGCCCATACATAGATCGACTATGGCTGGTCTCTGCTTAATTGGTGTAATTTCAATCCATGTATGGCCCGCTTAACCACTACGCAGTCCCTAAACATCCTTCCACAACCTTTAAATTTTTCCTTCCCAGATTCCTTCATCCTCCTCTCCTATACATAGTGCCCACTGTCATACTCTCCACACTTCTCTCCTGTACATACTGCTCACTGTCATACCCTCCACACTTCTCTCCTATACATAGTGCCCGCTGTCATATCCTACACACTCCTCTCCTGTACATAGTGCACGCTGACATACACTTCTCTCCTGTACATAGTGCCCACTGTCGTACCCTCCACACTCCTCTCCTGTACATACTGCTCACTGTCATACCCTCCACACTCCTCTGCTGTGCATACTGCCCACTGTCATACTCTTCACACTCCTCTCCTGTACATAGTGCCTTCTGTCATACCCTCCGCACTCCTCTCCTGTACATAGTGCCTTCTGTCATACCCTCCGCACTCCTCTCATGTACATAGTGCCCACTGTTAGACCCTCCACATTCCTCTCCCTCACCTGCACATACTTCCCACTTTTATACCATCCATACTTCTCCCCTATGCCTCTTACCCACAAAAACAGTTCTTTAAAATTATACTGAATATCCTCAATGTTACCAGCTCTATAATGGGCACACTTTTGTTAGTTCAACTAAAGGAAATCTCAGTCCTCATATTTGTTCTGCCCCATTATTAGTACTTATTTAATTTTGTAATTACTATTGTGATGTATAGATGAACATAGGGGATGTCAGCTGCTCTAAATATAGCACTTGTAAAAAAAAGCAGGTCAGTAGGGGGCACCATGAGAGGCTCCTGGGTTCCAATGATATTAAAGCGGTAGTAAACTTTTCTAACATTACTATTTTTTTAGAGGCCCTTAGGTAGGTTATGCCATAATGTACAAGTATGCACAGCATATTAGCACATTAGGGTACACTTAAATTGTCAGACTGAGCCCTCCAGTGCTGTGCTGTGATCAATCCGGCCCGGGCGCTTCCATCTTCACCCGGTCTTCCTTCTGGGTTCTGTGCCTTCGGTCACTTGCCTTGGCTGGGCTGCGTTGATGTTATTCCCACACATGCTCATGTGCATCCTCTTTCTCTCACCCCCCCCCCCTTTCTCTCTCATCCTCTTTCATCCCATTTTCTCTCTCTCTCTCGCTCTATAATTTCATTTGTTATAACAAAAAATTGTTTATAAAAGGCCCCACCAAAATCCTCAGCACCAGGCCCATGGTGTTCTTAATCTGGCCCTGCTGAAAAGTCCAAATGTCAATGTGATTCAACAGATAAACGTGAAAATCTAACCGCAAATCCAGGGAAAATAGCCAGAAGAGACCACCACCATAGATAGGAGGAGGCTTACCAGATCGAAATGACTTGGAAAGGCATATACCTCCCAAGTCATACAGGCTTGTTAGGCTCAAACGACCCAATGGATGCAGCTGGTCCTGGATCTGCAACGGTCAGCATCAGAGGTCAGAACTTCAATGGGATATGGAAAATGGACCCCAATACTTCATGTAGGATCAGAGGCTGGGTACCTCGTAATATACGTAATGCAATGAAAAACATAAAAGGGCTTGCATAGCATGATACCATTTCTATAAAATAGTATTTATTGTAGTGTACAAATTATACACTCACATTTCGCAGATCGGAAATGGACTTATCATAAATGAGTACAGGTACAGGAGCGATGTATGTAGGAAGGTCCTACATACATCGCTCCTGTACCTGTACTAATTTATGATAAGCCCATTTGCCATCTGCGAAATGTGAGTGTATAATTTTTATTATAAATTCTTATTTATTTTACCTTTTTTTTATTTTTTACACAGTTTAAAAAAAAAAGAAATGTGTGACTTTTATTCCTATTACAAGGAATGTAAACATTCCTTGTAATAGAAAAAAAAGCATGACAGGACCTCTTAAATATGAGATCTGGGGTCAAAAAGACCTCAGATCTCATATCTACACTTAAATGCAATAGAAAAAAAAAGTAATTAAAAAAAAAATGTCCCTTTAAGAGCTGTGGGCGGAAGTGATGTTTTGACGTCACTTCTGCCCTGCATCATTATGGAGACGGGTGGGGGCCATCTTCCCCTCATTCGTATTCATGCCCAGCCAGTGTGAAGATCCGATTGCCTCTGCCGCTGCCGACAAATTCAGCGGCGGAGGGCACCAAAGCGCGGCAGGCGGGGGTGGCCCTCTCCCGCCACTGATAAAAGTGATCTTGCGGCGAATCTGCTGCAGATGTTAAAGCAGGGTTTCCACTTTTTCCCACACAAAAAAAAAATTAAAAGTCAGCAGCTACAAATATTACAGCTGCTGACTATTAATAATACAGTACACTTACCTGTCCCAGGGTTCAGTGATGCGGGGGATCGAAGCCCCGCTTGTCCCCCCATCTGCTCGGCAGCACCGGCATTTTAACTGTGGGCGCCCGGCTGTGGCTTCACAGCCAGGCACCCACTGTGCATGCGCGAGCCGCGCCGCACGCCGTCAATGGCCGCGCAATCATCTGGGACTGGTCACGTGTCCCAGATGATTGACAAGAGGGAGGGGGAGAGGCGATCTCCCTTCCTGTGGCAAGGGAAGGGACATCAGGAGCCCAGGTGCCGAAGGAGGCAGACTACGAGGGACCCCCTAGCAACATGCATTTAGGTGAGTAAAAAAAAAAATATTTCTCCAAATGTTTTTTTTTTTTTTTTAAGCACATTAATAATTTTTTTTTTTTTGGGGGGTGGAACTCCACTTTAATCTTTTTCATATTTACATTGGCCCAGCTATGTGCCAAACCTGTGGGGTCTAGAAGCTGGAAATCACTTATCACGTGTAGTCCATCAAGCAGGGAAAGGTGGCTACATTCACATACACAAGGAGTGCATGAAGAAAAAAAGTTTGTGACCCTAGAACAAGAAGTCTGAGAATAGCAGAAAAAAGCTTGCTTTTGAGAGATTAAACAAAATGAAGACATATTGTAGATTCTACTTCTAATAAAACAATTTGCATTCATTTTATTTTATAAAAAGATGTGGGTTTAGTGGCACTTTAACTTCAGCTTTAACATAACATTAAGGTATACATTAAAATGTATATACTTTTATTGCACTTTTGTACTGATTAACCTTTCTCTCGTACTAGAATTTGAAGTACATTTATTTGTATTTGGGTTACATAAGTTACATATCATGGCTACAACTTCTGCCAAGCAGCAGATCAGCTCTTTTACTAATCCACTTTGCAGTGTGCTGATACAACTAATGTGCTTGAATGCCACTTGCCTGTCACCCCCAAGGCTGATTTTAGAGACAGAAATGCCATCTCATCGTCTTAGCATATATTTGAATATCATGTTCTGTCAGAGCACATACAGCTCAGTAACAAACATTGTATTCATATCAAGATCAGCATACAGTTTCAAAATAATGTTTATTATATATGAACTCCGCTCAAAAAAATGGTTTAGTTATGATGGTTGAATTATGATTAGGGCATCTAGGGGTGATGTCATATTTGCTTACAGAAGACTACTGTGAAGGTCCATAGTCTTTTCAAATGACAGATTCTTGCTTCTGTTTCTGCCAATGCTTTAGAATATCCCCCACTAAAGTCTACTAAATAATCCTGACAGGCACCATAAATGGGTGAAATGTATGAAATTACATTACTACCACACATAACTTTTAACCTTTGGGTACAGTAAGCTGAACCCCAGCTAAACAATTAAAGTATAACTAAAGGCAAAACTTTTATTTTATTTTGGATAGAATGGAGGCAGAGTAGAACACATGTCAGGTTTTTATTGCTGTCTGTTACCCTCTCTATTTGTCCTATTTACTATTATCACAAGAGTTAAAGTGAAAGAAAATCTCAAATTTAGGTTGTCACTTGAAAAGTAATAGAGAAAAAATCTTCCATTGGGGCACAAGCTGGGGATAACCAGGGATTATTATTATTATAAGGCTTTAAATACAGTTTGCACAGCGCTTTACATTAAAAGGCAGACAGAACAGTAACAAACAATATAACTCAGTAAAAGAAGTTAGAAGGGCCCTGCTCCTGATAGCTTACAATCTAATAGGAAGGGGCAAGTGGAACAAACGGTAATAACTGTGAGGGATGGGCTGATAATTAAAAGATTCAGTTGTTAGCTGAAGGCAAGATAAGACTGGTACACACAATTATCGGATGAATGAATGTCCTTTTTTTTTGCATGCTAGTCTCGAAAATGAAGAAGTTACTAAAGTTTTTATTTTTATTATAATACATACAAACAAATAATATGTCAGATCAATCCATAAAGTATCATAAAATAAGAAAGCACACAAACCAAAAAACCTTGCACCTCAAGGACTAAAATAACTTAACATATAATAAAGAAAACATAGTAGGAGCATAAATACAAATCAGATTGGATTTCCCCAATGTCAATCATCGGACTATGGCAACGTCCTCCAATCAGTATCAAATTATCTTTCTTTTACTTTCTTCTACTCCTCACTCTTCTGCCTTAGCTCTTTGCTCCCATCTATCTCCTCTACCTTCACTCCTCTCTACTAGTTAAATATCCAACATGACCATATCCAAATATCCAACATGACCATATTTTACCAAACCTTTGCGGTGTACCTCTATGCTTATATGTTAATTTTTCTCTTTTAAGTATATAATTAAGTTTCTCAACCCATTGTTTATGGGTTGGAAGATCAACAGATGTCCATTTTTGTAGAATAACTTTATGTGCTAAATATAGGGATTTTATCCGCATAGTATGCATCTCTACTGGTAATGCTCCATCAGGTATTATACCCATTAGTGCAAGTTTTGGCATCCCTGTTATCTCAGTGGAGCATAATAAGTGTAGGGTTATAAATGCTTTTTCCCAATAACAATAAAGCTTTGGACATTGCCAGAGCATGTGGATGAGAGAGCCATTAAATAAAGAGCATCGTGGGCATATCGGTGTTATATATTTTCCCCAAGCATAGAGTTTTTGTGGCGTATAATGAGCCCAATGTATGATAAAAAGCTGAGATAGCCTTTGGGAGGGCGAGAGAGATGTCCTAGGAAGTGTTTCCAGGGCACATGTCCAGTCCTCCTCATCTAGATCCTCTATGTCTCCTTGCCTTTGGGCAAAATAATTTCTATGTTTTTCAGTATTCTCCATTATTTGGAAATTAAAATCAAGATCTCCTATTAATCCTCATTTCATACAGGCAACAGAAGTTGCCTTTGTTAGTATTTTAGAGTGTTCATACTGTAATTGGATTTTTGAACTTTGGATTTGTAATTCATGACGTATTTGAAGGTATTGATAGAAGTTATTGTTTGTTAACTGATAGCGGTCTTTTAATATATTAAAAGGAAGTAAAACATTCCCTTCATATAGTTGGTGTAGAAATATTATGCCCGTCTTTTTCCAGTAAATAGTTATCCCATATGGGCATATGTTTCGTATATCCCTTATGTTGAGTAATATTTCGTACTGCTTCCCATACTCTGTGAATCAAGTAGAAAGTAGGGAACCTTTTTTTATTATAAAAGTGGTGAGCTACTATTAGTTTACCCAAAGGGTATTTTTTAAATTGAGATGCTAATTATCTTTTGTGTAGGGTCCTCCGCGTCCACTACCTCCCATCCGTGCCAATGTTGTAATTGTGATGCAATAAAGTATAATCTTGCATTGGGTATCGCAATTCCCCCCTTATCAATAGGCTGTTGTAGTATTTCAAATCTAATTCTAGGTTTTCCTCCCCTCCACACAAAATCCCTGAAAACGGAATCAATGGTCCTAAATAATTGTAGCGTCAACCATATGGGGCAATTATGCAATACATATAACATCTGGGGCATCCACACCATCTTCACCAGATTCACCCTCCCTACCATAGACAATGGAAATTTACTCCATGTTTTATTCAATTGTCTAAATGTAACAATAAGAGGGAGTATATTCCTATCTGTATATTCTGTAACATTCGGTGTAATTACCACTCCCAAGTATTTAAATGATGTAACCAGTATCCACAAGTAGCATTACGGATTTGTCCCAGTTAATATTAAATCCTGAATAGGATCCATACAAGTCTATCAAGGACATAACTGCAGACATGGATGGACCCGTATAACACAAAAAACACTAGAGAATCATCCGCGTAGAGTGCTATCTTATTTTCACCTGTAAATTCCACAATATTTGTAGACGAGCGAATACCCTCAGCCAATGGTTCAATTGCCAGAGCAAAAAGAAGCGGGGATAGGAGACATCCCTGCCTTGTTCCTTCTGGTCAACGAAAAAGGGGCAGATACACATCCATTCTCCTGTACCCTTGCGCTTGGGGAGTCATACAAAAGTTGTATCTATTTAATAAATCTGGGGCCAAACCAATATCGTTTTAAGCAATTCCACAAAAAGATCCACTCTATACTGTAAAATGCTTTAGCTGCATTCGAGTGACATTATAGCTCTATTTCCCATATTATCTGTTGGAAGTTGTAAATTTAAAAATAGCCGTCTAATATTATTTGCTGTAGATCTATTAGGAATAAAGCCTGATTGATCACAATGGATTAGTTTGGAAATGTATCTTGATAATCTAGTTGCCAGTACCTTTGCCAGCAGCTTAATGTCTGACATTAGCAAAGTGGGCGGTATGAGTCAGGATTACTTGGGTCCTTATCGGGTTTCAGTAGGACAATAATTACTGCTTCATTCATAGAGGGGGGTAGTGAGCCCACCTCCATGGCGTAATTAAAAACATTGAGCAATTCAGGTAACGACGCATCCACCATATTTTTTATATATTTCCCCTGGAAGACCATCTGGTCCTGGTGCTTTATTATTAGGTAAGTTAAATGCTGCATTTCTTAGCTCATCCAATGTTAATGGACCCTCCAAAGCCACCCTTTCATCCTTTGAGATATTTGGTAATTCAATAGTATCAAAGAATCTATTCAAGGACTCCTCGGAGTATGATACCCTGCTCTTATATAATGCCTGATAATATTCCCTGAATACCCCTAATATCTCTGGGGTAGTATCAACTCTCTTATTTGAAGATGATTGTATTTCAGTTTATATATGATGCCGGCCGCTGAGCTTTTACAATAGTTGCCAATAAATGTCCTGTCCCCTCTCCCTCCTCAAAATATGGTTGTTATAGGAAAAATCTTTTATTTTCTGCCTTCTTCTTAGCCACTGCTGCATAATGTAGTTGGCTTTGAAGCCATTCTTTTTTTGTATCTTCATTTGGATTAGGAGAATAAAAATTCAGAAGTGATGTAATGTGTTGTATTGTCTTTGTATTTAGGGATGAGCCGAACACCCCCCGGTTCGCAGCAGAACATGCGAACAGACCAATAATGTGTGCGAACACGCAAACCCGTTAAAGTCTATGGGACTCAAACGTGAAAAATCAAAAGTGCGAATTTTAAAGGCTAATATGCAACTTATTGTCATAAAAAGTGTTTGGGGATCCAGTCCTGCCCCAGGGGACATGTATCAATGCAAAAAAAAGTTTTAAAAATTGCAGTTTTTTCGGGAGCAGTGATTTTAATAATGCTTAAAGTGAAGCAATAAAAGTGAAATATTCCTTTAAATATCGTGCCTGAGGGGTGCCTATAGTATGCCTGTAAAGTGGCACATTTTTCCTGTGTTTAAAACAGTCCCTGCACAAAATGACATTTCTAAATGAATACAAGTAATTTAAAACTGCTTGCGGCTGTAATGTAATGTTGCCCCCCAGCCCATTACCAGGCCCTTTGGGTCTGGTATGGATATTAAGGTGAACCCCGCACCCAAATAAAAAAAAAAGGCGTGGGGGCCCCCAGGCCCTACAGTGGTGTGAAAAAGTGTTTGCCCCCTTCCTCATTTCCTGTTCCTTTGCATGTTTGTCACACTTAAGTGTTTCGGAACATCAAACCAATTTAAACAATAGTCAAGGACAAACACAAGTAAACACAAAATGCAATTTGTAAATGAAGGTGTTTATTATTAAAGGTGAAAAAAAATCCAAACCATCATGGCCCTGTGTGAAAACGTGATTGCCCCCTAAACCTAATAACTGGTTGGGCCACCCTTAGCAGCAACAACTGCAACCAAGCGTTTGCGATAACGTGCAATGAGGCTTTTACAGCGTCCTGGAGGAATTTTGGCCCACTCATCTTCGCAGAATTGTCCTAATTCAGTTACATTAGAGGGTTTTCGAGCATGAACGGCCTTTTTAAGGTCATACCACAACATCTCAATAGGATTCAGGTCAGGACTTTGGCTAGGCCACTCCAAAGTCTTCATTTTGTTTTTCTTCAGCCATTCGGTGGTGGACTTGCTGGTGTGTTTAGGATCATTGTCCTGCTGCAGAACCCAAGTTCGTTTCAGCTTGAGTACACGAACAGATGGTCGGACATTCTCCTTCAGGATCTCTTGGTAGACAGCAGAATTCATAGTTCCTTTTATCACGGCAAGTCTTCCAGGTCCTGAAGCAGCAAAACAGCCCCAGACCATCACACTACCACCACCATATTTTACTGTTGGTATAATGTTCTTTTTCTGAAATGCAGTGTTCCTTCTACGCCAGATATACTTGGACACACACCTTCCAAAGAGTTCCACTTTTGTCTCATCGGTCCACAGAATGTTGTCCCAAAAGTCTTGGGGATCATCAAGATGTGTTGTGGAGAAATTGAGACGAGCTTTGATGTTCTTTTTGCTCAGCAGTGGTTTTCTCCTTGGAACTCTGCCATGCAGGCCATTTTTGCCCAGTCTTTTCCTGATGGTGGAGGCATGAACGCTGACATTAACTGAGGCAAGTGAGGCCTGCAGTTCCTTGGACGTTGTTGTGGGGTCTTTTGTGACCTCTTGGATGAGTCGTCGCTGCGCTCTTGGGGTAATTTTGGGCGGCCGGCCACTCCTGGGAAGGTTCACCACTGTTCCATGTCTTCGCCATTTGTGGATAATGGCTCTCACTGTGGTTCGCTGGATTCCCAAAGCTTTGGAAATGGCTTTATAACCCTTTCCAGACTGATAGATCTCAATTACTTTCTTTCTCAATTGTTCCTGAATTTCTTTGGGTCTCGGCATGATGTGTAGCTTTTAAGGATCTTCTGGTGGACCTTACTGTGTCAAGCAGCTCCTATTTAAGTGATGCCTTGATTGTGAACAGGTGTGGCAATAATCAGGCCTGGGTGTGGCTAGAGAAATTGAACTCAGGTGTGGACAACCACAGTTATAGTATGTTTTAACAAGGGGGGCAATCACTTTTTCACACAGGGCCATGATGGTTTGGATTTTTTTTCACCTTTAATAATAAACACCTTCATTTACAAATTGCATTTTGTGTTTACTTGTGTTGTCCTTGACTATTGTTTAAATTGGTTTGATGTTCCGAAACACTTAAGTGTGACAAACATGCAAAGGAACAGGAAATGAGGAAGGGGGCAAACACTTTTTCACACCACTGTATATACTCTGAACAGCAGCAGTATACAGGCAGTCCCCGGTTTACAAAAAAGATAGGGACTGTAGTTTTGTTCTTAAGTTGAATCTGTTTGTAATTTTGAACAGGTACATTTTGTAAGTGTAGCTCCAGCCAAAAAAACAATTTTTAAGCTTTTTGGATAACATAGGGAAGGGTTATCATTACCCCTGTAACATTTGTTTTACTGTCTATGCCCCTGTTCAGAAGATTTCACCTCACTTTCTGTCCAAATGACAATTGTATTTTGAAAATTTTGGGTTATTAGGGAAACAAGGATTGGTGATAAATAGGGATGAGCCAAGGACCCCCGGGTTCGGTTAGCGGCAGAACATGCGAACAGACCAAAAATTTGTGCGAACACGCGAACCCCATTAAAGTCTATGGGACTCTAATGTGAAAAATCAAAAGTGCTAAATTTAAAGGCTAATATGCAACTTATTGTCATTAAAAAGTGTTTGGGGACCCGGTCCTGCCCCAGGGGACATGTATCAATGCAAAAAAAAGTTTTAAAAATGGCTGTTTTTTCGGGAGCAGTGATTTTAGTAATGCTTAAAGTGAAACAATAAAAGTGTAATATTCCTTTAAATATCGTGCCTGGGTGGTGTCTATAGTATGCCTACAAAGTGGCAAATTTTTCCCATGTTTAGAACAGTCCCTGCACAAAATTACATTTCTAAAGGAAAAAAAGTAATTTAAAAACTGCTTGCGGCTGTAATGCCCCCCAGCCCATTACCAGGTCCTTTGGGTCTGGTATGGATATTAAGTTGAACCCCGCACCCAAATTTAAAAAAAAAGGAGTGGGGCCCTATATACTCTGAACAGCAGCAGTATACAGGCAGTCCCCGGGTTACAAACAAGATAGAGACTGTAATCTGTTTGTAATTTGGAACAGGTACATTTTGTAAGTGTAATCTATTTTAAATAAAAGTGGTAAAGGGATGATGGCGCTCCCTAATGCAAAAATGTGTATGTGACCACACTACCTAACACACTTAATATGCTATAAATGATATTGGGAATAGATAAGTATGTGAAAGAAATGTGAATATAAAAACCAATAATAAAGTGATTAAGAGATCAGCACTCCATACCAATCATAGCCATCCAGCCTGGGGACACTCAAAATTAGGTGTGGTACCAGAGGAGAAGCTAATTCGTCATGTGACTTTTCATGATCGCTTTTGAGAAAGTCACATGACGAAACGTGCGTAAGGCGTACTTACCTCACTTCCGGTTAGCGCAGGAGGCTTGGAACGCTGCTGGGACGCAAGCTGCGGAGCGGCCACTGTGCATTATTTGTAATAGAGGGCAATTAGGCTTTAAAGCCCTACGCAAGCCCGCCGGGACTTTGTTATATACTTTTTAACCCTAACTTTTGCTTTTATTTTTTGGTTTTACTTTAATAAAGTGTAATTGCTTTTACATTTTGCGCTATGAGTCCCCTATTTTTCTTTTTATCTTTTGCCATGGAGGGACATTTTTTCTGAATTTAATGGAGTGCTGATGCTGGATAACAGTACCTAGATCCTGTGACTATTCCTGTGGATACGTAGGAGCTGGATATCGATCCATTGCTGGCAGAGGGACCACTGACGGATTTCCATCTATACCTTTTACCCCTGCAGGGGTGGTATTTTCCGGTGAGTGTGGGACCATATGGGCAGCACGAAGTCACCTTACCTACAACAGCGAAGTCACTACAGTCACTGATTATTGAACATTTGTATAACTTTTTTTCCTTTTTTTCATTTTTGTATACCCTTTGGAGCACCCAACCCGGGGAGGACTTTTTACGTGTATATATACACATATATACTTTTTCACGGGGTTCACACACTTTTTCTATGTGGCCCATGTTATGTACTTTTCCACTTCAAATCTTATGTTTATTGCCGGAATCACTTAAGCCCCATACACACGGTCGGACAATCCGCGGACCAGGTCCGTCGGACCATGTCCGTCATACTTTGTCTGATGTTGGTTTTGCGTACACACGGTCGGACAAAGTTGTCGGAAAATCCGATCATTTTGAACGTGGTGACGTTTGTTGCCTACGACGGGACTACGTAGAGGCTAGTAGCCAATAGCTTTGGTCTTGTAATGTGATCTGAGCATGCGTAGCACTTTGTCCGGTCGGACAACCGTACACACGATCGGGTTTGGTGTGATCGGACCGGGTTGACGGCAAATCTTTCCAGCAGGAGATAAGACTTTGTCCGTCGGACAAACCGACGAACACTGTCCGATGGTGCATACACACGGTCTGATTTTTCAACAACCTGTCCGATCGGACAGAATCCATGAAAAAGTCCGACCGTGTGTATGGGGCTTTACAGTTAGATACATTTACCTTTCACTATATGTGTGACACATGTATTGATTTTATTTAGGGTGGTGTGAGATGGCAGTCGGTGGACACATCTTATTCCAATTTATCACATTATAGATTTGCCTCTGTTTTTTGCATAAATTTAAGTGATCAGCCCCATTAGCTTCTCCTCTGGTACCACACCTAATTTTGAGTGTCCCCAGGCTGGATGGCTATGATTGGTATGGAGTGCTGATCTCTTAATCACTTTATTATTGGTTTTTATATTCACATTTCTTTCACATACTTATCTATTCCCAATATCATTTATAGCATATTAAGTGTGTTAGGTAGTGTGGTCACATACACATTTTTGCATTAGGGAGCGCCATCATCCCTTTACCACTTTTATTTACTATTGGCTCCCTAGGGAGTCCATCCAGGGGAGGCTGCATACCTTTACCTTTATCCTAAGCGCGGACTATTTATCCTAAATTTAATCTATTTTAAAGCTTTTTGGATAGCATGGGGAAGGGCAATAAGACACTAGAGGACTTCTACTGCAACCTACAGTACACTGTGCCAAAGGCGATATCCTCATGACCTTTTATATCTATTTGATAGAATCTGGTAAATGTATAGACTGCAGACCAAGTTGCGGCCTTGCAGATTTGAGCCATGGAGGCTTGGTGATGCACTTCCCAGGAAGCACTAACAGCCCTAGAGAAGTGAGTCTTGATTGGAGAGGGTGGAATCCACCTCTTTAAACCGTGAGCTTGAACAATTACTTGCCAAATCTATTTAGAATAGTAGATTTTGATGACGCCTGTCCTCTTTTAGGACCTTCAGGCAACATGAACGAAAACATCTGTTTCCTGAATCTGAGCAATTGCCTTTAAGTAGACATTGACTGCTCTCACCACATCAGAAAAATGTAGTGATTTTTCTTCCAAACAACAGGGTTCTGGAAAAAAGACGGTAGAGCAATATTCTGGTTTAGATAAAAACCTGATACTACCTTTGGTAAAAAGTTAGGATGAGGACACAATACTACCTTATCCTTGTGAACAATAAAGATATGGCTCTTTACAAGAAAGAGCAGCCAATACTGATACCTTTCTTGCAGCAGATATGGTTACCAGAAAAAATTGTTTTCCTTGTCAAAAAAGGACCAAGGGAATTTGTCGTATCGGCCCAAAAAACGCTGCTTTGTAATGCTGACAAAACGAAATTCAAGTACTAAGGGTTCAGGGGTTACTTAACCGGAGATTAAGCCATGTTACCCCCTGAATAAAGTTATGGGCCAAAGAATGCAAAGCAAGTGATCATTGAAATAATACCGATAAGGCCGAGACCTGTCCTTAGAAAGCACTCAAGGCTAGCTTTATTTCTCACCCCATCTGCAGAAAAATCAAGGACACTACCTCAGCCTGATGCAATACTAAATGTGTCAAAAAGAATGCTTGTGTCACCAACCTCTTTCATGCCCCACTACGCTCTTGCATCCCTCCACCAGCTTAAGCAGTAATAATGGTGCTTTAAAAAACACATACCCGCGCTGGACGTTGGAGGACGCCAACGCTTCGCTAAGCCCCCCCCCCCTCTGTCGCCCTTGGCTTCTTCTCTCTCTCTCTTTTTTTTAAAGAGTTTTCCTGCAGAGCGTGGGCCTCTGATCCTACAGGACCGACATGTGAGGGGAGAAAACATGGTAAGGAGACAGCCTGGAAGCCACCAAGTAGCAGCGTGCTGAACGTTCTTTTTTTTTTTTCGTTCTTTCTCCCGACGCTCTTCCTTGTGAAGAGGGGGAGAATGCGGCATAGGTGGGGGGTGTCTGGAGAAGAAAAAAGACCCCCCCAGACTTACCGGAGGTCTGCTGCTAGCTGGAGAGGAAAGAAGCCTGCTGCTCCGACACAGCATGTCTCTTGAAGAAGCATGAGAAGGTATGTGCTCCATACAGCCCCCAGTGGTGACACATAGGCATGACAACATTTACTAATTAAAGGAGACATTTCTTAAAAAAAAAAAAAAAAAGTCTTAGAAAACTCCAATTACCTTTCCCACCGCAGGATTTTCTGTGGTAAAACCAACAGACCCAATCTTCACCCTCCACGGTGGGTTCTGTTAACAAACCTTCAGGAGCTGGAAATCCTCTGGGAAACCCACAATCCTGGACCTGTAATAGCACCACCGCCAGTAAAACTTTATGGCCTTAAAACCAAAAGTACTGGATCCCTGGGGCCAGCTCTCTAAAAGAGAGCATTTACAAGCAAAGACCTTGTTTCTTTGGACACAAGGCCCGGGTACCATTCAATTTGGCCTAAAAGACACCTTGAATGGATCCGGCTGCATAGCTAGCCCCAGCAAGGATTGCTCCAGTGGAGCTCAGCACAGCACATTTTCACTCGTGACCAACACCTTAGACACTGGCGAAAAAACTGAGATACTCCCAGTAGTGGGAGGGGTTATATAGGGAGTGCACTTTTTATCTTAGGGCTTGCCAGTGTCCATCACCTAAAGGTGGCCTATGACCCACATAGTAACTACTATGGCTCTGTGTCCCATGATGTATGATAAGAAATTTCAGTTTTGCAAAGTCACACTTACTAAAATTGTCCCCAGCCCCCAGGGTCTCTTTTTGTTACATAGAAATGTGTGATGCATAGACTCAAGAGCTAATATTTTTCATTTGCATTAGTACATGCAGACAAGGGTCCAGCCCTTTAATTTGTTTGATGTGTTTTGTACGTGTGACAAGTAAGAACATAAATGTCTCTTGTGGTTCTCTAAATGAGATCAGTTTGTCTGGATTTGTATTAATTTCTATATTTGTGCAGCTACAAGGTGCAAGGTGATGTCCCTGTGGAATATAAATACAACTCCAGTCCCTGAAGACAAAGTATGTAGGAGTTATGAGTCCTTGATGGCAGCAAAAACAGAGAGGCACACGTGAGTGAAGGTGGGCGATAAGTCACAGCTCACTGATGTTTTCAGTAGAGCAAGATAAAAGCTGTATATTTCTTTGGGTCTGTGTGAGATGTAGAGAACCTTGAACCCTCGATGGGAAAGGAAAATCTTATTTTTGCATATAGATTAGGTCTATTTTGTTAAGGAGAAGATACATAGCACAAACTCAAGGTCAGAGATAAGTTAAGAATTGAAGAGAGATGAAAATGTGAGCTAAAAAGTACATTTTTCAGTACTTATGAATGCCTCTGCATACCAAAACATTTAGATTACATACTGTGGTCTGGTACCTTTTGACACCAGTGGATGGCATTAAGGCCTCATGCACACAGGACATTTATTTTAACTCTCCTAGAAGCCAGCAGTGCAGAGTTGCAACTGCATTTGCAAAGTGCACAGTCTATTTGCCTTTAGTAAATCAACCCCTATATCTTTTGTATCCAAGGGAAATCAACCCCTATGTGTGCATAGACACACTGGGGTTGATTTACTAAAGGCAAATAGACTGTGCACTTTGCAATGTGCAGTTTCTCTAGAGCTTAGTAAATAAGCAGAAGCTCTGCTGACTTCCATTATTCAATCACGTGCAAGCAAAAATGCAGTTTTTTTTTTCCTTGCAAGTGATTGAGTACTCTTTGCAAAGTGAAGGTTTACCTCATTTACTAAGCTCTGGAGCAACAAAGTGGCCCCGCCCTCTATGACGGCACAGTCCCAGCATGCCTCGGGACCCGACGTCATAAGGGGTGGGGCCACCCGGTGACCCCACCCCATTCCTATATAAGTCATCGCGCAGCGCTCACACGGCATTACAGCGGGAGAGAGCGTCGTGTCAACATCAGAAGAAGAAAGAAGAGAGAAGAGGGAAGAAGGACCGGCTCCCCTGCTGGTGAAAGAGCTGCAAGAAGATAGCGGAGGAGCCGGCAGAAGAGCGGGAGACGACGCCGGAGAGTGGGAGAAGAGGCCGGACACTGGGAGAAGAGGCCGAACAGAGCGGAGAAGTCGGAAGAAGGCCCCCGAAGTCAGAAGAAGGCCCCCAGAGCTGATTAATTAGTGTTGTGTTTTTTTTATTGACGCTTTATTTCCCCAGGTGAATGGGTAGGGGTACGATGTACCCCATACGCATTCACATAGGGTGGGGGGCCGGGATCTGGGGCCCCCTTATTAAAGGGGGCTCCCGGATTCCGATAAGCCCCCCGCCCGCAGACCCCGACAACCAACGGCCAGGGTTGTCGGGAAGAGGCCCTTGTCCTCATCAACATGGGGACAAGGTGCTTTGGGGTAGGGGGGCCGTAGGGCACCCCCTTCCCCAAAGCACCCACCCCCCATGTTGAGGGCACGCGGCCTGGTACGGTTCAGGAGGGGGGGGGGGGGGGCGCTCGCTCGTCCCCACCCCTTTCCTAACCGGCCAGGCTGCGTGCCTGGATAAGGGTCTGGTATGGATTTTGGGGGGGCCCCACGCCGTTTTTCAGCGTAGGGGGTTTCCTTTAAAATCCATACCAGACCTAAGGGCCTGGTATGCTCCTGGAGGGGGAACCCATGCTGGTTTTTTATTTAAAATTTGGCATGGAGTTACCCCTCCAGAGCTGATTATTCTCTGATTGGCCAGATTGAACTTAAAGTTGTGTTGTAAGTCGCCCCAAGTCATGTTGAAGTCGCTCCAAGTCGTGTCCAAGTTGCCTCCAAAAGTCGCGCTGGAAGTCGTGTTGCCCCAGTGTGAACCGGCTCTTAGGGTTTTTATTAGACAAAACCAGAGTTCTCAGTTAAGATTGCAACAATCAGACAACTGAAGTATGAAGGCCTCCTCATACCCAGAGAGTGATAGAGTGATCCATCATAAAAGGTGTACACAGGGCAGAACTTAGGGTGGTGGGGGCCCCTGGGCTTGAGTCACTTTCGGGCCCTACCTTCTATACATTACCGTATTTATCGGCGTATAACACGTGCCGGCGTATAACACACACCCCAAGTTTAGGAGGGAATTTTAAGGAAAAAACTTACATTTAAATGCCCATCAATGCAGCCTTATCAGTGTCCATCTGCAGCCTTGTCAGTGTCATTTGAAGCCTTGTCATTGCAGCCTTGTCCAGTGTCATTGCAGCCTTATCAGTGTGATTTGCAGCCTTGTCAGTTTAGCCTTGTCATTTGCAGCCTAGCCCCAGTGTAATTTGCAGCCTTGTCATTGCAGTCTTGAAGTTTAAAAATGGCTCTCGGGTTCTCTCAGCGTACTCGGCTCGGCTCACAGTCACGCCCAGTCCCTGTGTTATGTCCATCATAGGGTGGGACTGGGCGTGACTGTGAGCGGAGTTGAGCCGAGTACACTCGGCTATGTATCTCGGCGGGGCCCGCGGGGCCCCCTATTGGGCGGGGCCCATGGGCTTTAGCCCAGTCAAGCCCAATGGTAAGTCCGACCCTGGGTGTACATGAAGACAGACATATTTTCGACATGCATCAATAAGTGCAGAAACATCGTGTTTAACTGATACATGCTTTTAGACCGTTGAGAAAAAAAGAATACACTATAATCTAGTCTCCTCTGTTGTTTCTTTAGGGCTCTCACCTTTTGTTCAGTGACCCCCAAAAATATTTTTGGATTCTATTGTAACCCTGATTCCAAAAAAGTTAGGATGCAGTGGAAAATCTATATAAAAACAGAATGCTATGATTTGATTATAAAATATGTCTATAAAAAAAAAAAAGTTTTGCCTTCACTTAGATTTTATTATCACTTAAGGATAAGATAAGGATAAGGATCTTCAATTCCAACTCCAAAAAAGCTGAAACGCCTTGTGAAATCTACATAAAAATAGAATGCAATGATTTTCAAATCCCAAAACCCATATTTTAATGACAATAGAAAACATATCAATTGTTTGCCCACCTGCCAGACTGCTCACAGTGAATATACTGCAAGCCTGACTTAAGCCACGGCTCATGGTGGCAACTGTCCACAGGAATGTAAGGGTTCCTGTCTGTATTTTTGAAGTAAATGGACTTAACAAATTGACCCTCAGATATTGTGATATTGAGATCTAGAAAATTGATGGTAGATTGACTTGCCTCAAAGCTCAAATGAATACCCCTAGAGATGGTATTAAGGTAATTCATGAAGAGCTCAAGGTCATCACGACCACCATCCCAAAGGAGGAGGATGTCATCAATGTACCTTGCCCACAGCACAAGCTGGGGTCTCTGGCCAACATGGATGACGTCCTCCTCCCCTAGGGCCATAAACAAATTGGCCAAACTGGGGGCATATTTAGCCCCCATCGCAACACCTCTATCCTGGCGAAAGAATTGTCCCTCAAACCAGAAATAGTTATGCGATGCCGCATATTCTAACAATATTCTATATTCTAATAATTCCATAATGACGAGAATCTGTTCAAGTAAACCTGAATCTCTTCTAAGGAAATATTATACGGCAAAAAGGCCTAAGTCCAGTGGCGGCCCATCCATAGGGATGCCCCTCCAGGCAGCCACAAAAAAAAAAAAATGTAAAAAAAAAAAAAAAAACATTTTTTATTACTGCCCCTTTAAAAAAAAAAAAAAAAAACAGTTCCTTAAGTGAACTGTGTTCGGACGCCAGACACATTGCCCTTATGGGAGACGCCACGTCTATGCAATCACGAGATTGCAGGCGTGGCGATACATTTGTGGGCGTTTAGCCCGCCTTGCATCGTTTTCTGAAGCGCCAAGTAGCATCCGCCCGTCCATAGTATCATATACTACAGGCGCCAGGCGGAAGCTACTTCGGTGCTTCAGATTTGATTGACATCTGACCTCCGTTAGATGTCACTTCCTGTCTCTATCTCCTAATGCGCCCGGAGAGGAAACAGGAAGTATCATCAGCGCGGCCAGTGGAAGGAGACACCGCAGGAGAGGACAACAGCAAGCAAGGTAAGTACAGAGGTTGCATTTGTGGGGGACACAGGCACTAAGGGGGGATTCTATACTTATGGGTGGTCTGCACTAAGGGTTATTCTATACTGATGGGGGCTGCACTAAGGGGGATTCTATACAGATGGGGGTCTGCACTAAGGGGGGATTCTATACTGATGGGGGGGTCTGCACTAAGGGGGTGTCTTTACTCATGGGGGTCTGCACTAAGGGGGATTTTATACTGATGGGGGGTCTGCACTAAGGGGTGTCTTTACTGATGGGGGTCTGCACTAAGGGGGTGTCTTTACTGATGGGGTGTCTGCAGTAAGGGGGTGTCTATACTGTGGGGGTGTGCACTAAGGGGGGGTGTCTATACTGATGGGGGTCTGCACTAAGGGGGATTCTATACTGCAGGGGTTTGCATTAAGGGGTGTCTATACTGATGGGGGGTCTGCACTAAGGGGGTGTCTATACTGTGGGGGTCTGCACTAAGGGTGGTGTCTATACTGTGGGGGTCTGCATTAAGGGGGGTTCTATACTGATGGGGGGTCTGCACTAAGGGGGGTTCTATACTGATGGGGGGGTCTGCACTAAGGGGGGCATTCTATACTGCGGGGGTTTGCACTAAGGGGGTGTCTATACTGATGGGGGATCTGCACTAAGGGGGTGTCTATACTGTGGGGGTCTGCACTAAGGGGGGCATTCTATACTAATGGGGGGTCTGCACTTAGGGGGGATTCTATAATGCAGGGGTTTGCACTAAGGGGGTGTCTATACTGATGGGGGGGTCTGCACTAAGGGGGGATTCTATACTTATGGGGGGTCTGCACTAAGGGGGGATTCTATACTGCAGGGGTTTGCAT
Source organism: Lithobates sylvaticus (assembly GCA_028564925.1). Lineage (NCBI taxonomy): Eukaryota > Metazoa > Chordata > Amphibia > Anura > Ranidae > Lithobates > Lithobates sylvaticus. The sequence goes on from CM053028.1 coordinate 380,116,940, forward strand.
TAAGGGGGTGTCTATACTGTGGGGGTCTGCACTAAGGGGGATTCTATACTGATGGGGGGTCTGCACTAAGGTGGGGATTCTATACTGATGAGGGGGTCTGCACTAAGGGGGATTCTATACTGATGGGGGGGGTCTGAACTAAGGGGGGATTCTATACTGATGGGGGGTCTGCACTAAGGGGGGGATTCTATACTGCAGGGGTTTGCACTAAGGTGGTGTCTATACTGATGGGGGTCTGCACTAAGGGGGTGTCTATACTGGGGGGGGGGGGTCTGCACTAAGGGGGATTCTGTACTGATGGGGGGGGGGGTTTGCACTAAGGGGGGGATTCTATACTGCAGGGGTTTGCACTAAGGGGGTGTCTATACTGATGGGGGTATATATACTGATGGGGGGGTCTGCATTAAGAGGGGATTCTATTCTGTGGGGGTCTGCACTAAGGGGGATTCTATACTGATGGGGGGTCTGTATTAAGGGGGTGTCTATACTAAGGGGGTGTCTATACTGTGGGGGTCTGCACTAAGGGGAGGATTCTATACTGATGGGGGGTCTGCACTAAGGGGGGGGATTCTATACTGATGGGGGGTCTGCACTAAAGGAGGGGTGTCTGCACTAAGAGGGGGATTCTACACTGATGGGGTGTCTGTACTGAGGGAGGGGGGTCTGTACTTAGTGGGGGGGTCTGTACTTAGTGGGGGGGGTCTATACTGACGGAGGGTGGTCTGTACTGAGGGCAGGGGGTCTATACTGAAGGAGGGTGGTCTGTACTGAGGGAGGGGGGTCTGTTCTTAGTGAGGGGGATCTATACTGTGGGAGGGGGATCTATACTGTGGGAGGGGGGTCTGTACTGAGGGGGGGCTATAGTTGGTAGAGGGGGGGTGACACCAATGTTTTCCGCACCAGGTGACACCAACCCTAGTGACGCCACTGCAGGCAGGCTGCATTTGGGGGGGGGACACAGGCAGGCTGCATTTGGGGGGGGGGACACAGGCAGGCTGCATTTGGGGGGGGGGGGCGACACATGCAGGCTGCATTTGGAGGGGGCACAGGCAGGATGCATTTGGGGGGGGGGCACAGGCAGGTTGCATTTGGGGGGACACAGGCAGGTTGCATTTGGGGGAAGACAGGCTGCATTTAATGGGACACAGGCAGGCTGCATTTAGGGGGGGGGCAGAGGCTGCATTTAATGGGACACAGGCAGGCTGCATTTGGGGGGGGCACAGGCAACTGCATTTGGGGGGGCACAGGGGGGGACAGGCAGGCTGCATTTGGGGGGGGACACAGGCAGGCTGCATTTGGGGGGGGGGGGACAGGGGCTGCATTTGTGGGGGGGGGCAGAGGCTGCATTTGTGAGGGGGGGCAGAGGCTGCATTTGTGGGGGGGGGCAGAGGCTGCATTTGTGGGGGGGGGGCAGAGGCTGCATTTGGTGGGACAGAGGCTGCATTTGATGTGACAGAGGCTGCATTTGATGTGACAGAGGCTGCATGTAAGGAGGGACTCTGCTGGGGACACCTGATGGCATCTGGTTGTAGGCGACGTGGCTAGTGACACGATCAGGACTCCCACTGATTCTGCATTATGGTGAGTTGAATGATTTCATTTTATATTACAATGTAATAATAGAAATAATGCGCTTCAATCATCCTGACACCATAACAACCATGGTGACGGGATGATTGAAGTGCTAATACCAGGTGTTTGGAGTATCTTTATCTGCTGATTTGTTAAACTTTCTAGAATACACATTCCTCTCTCCCTCTCCCTCCATCCCTCGTTCATCTCAGACGCTAACCACACCACCTTAGAGCCACGCCCACTATTTCGCTCAAACCACGCCCATTTCCACCAAGTGGGAGGGGTCAAAAGGGAAGGGCGGGGTCTGGCGCCCCCCATCCTAAAACTTCACCAGCTGCCACTGCTTAAGTCATGTGGTATGATGTATAAAGGGACGTAACGTCAGCCGTAACAAGCCACGTACCCTCTGTAGGCTTATGACCAGACAAAAGATTAATAACATGTCTAGAGTCTCTGATATGAGAAGACATTTTAGACACCAGGGGTTGCAAGTAAAAATCAATATACCTGCCCACCCGGGATGTGATGGAATCAATCCCACTCACTATCAGACGCCCCGGGGGGGCAGGTAAGATGCTTATGTATCTTGGGTAGATAATAAATTACTGGTGTGCGTGGTGCTTTTGGAACAAGATACCATTTTTCTTTTTTATTTATGATTCCCTGACTAAATCCGCTCTGTATAATGACATCTAACTCTCTCTGGTAGGGAATCTTCGGGTCTGAAGACAATGGAGTGTATGCGTCTTGATCCCAAAGGATTCTATACATTTCTGTCATGTAGTCATACCTATTCAGTACGACAACCCCCCCCCCCCCCTTTATCAGCAGGCCTGATGACAAGTTCTTTGTTATCACACAAAGAATCAAGGCCGTCCGTCACTTCCTGTCTTGGTTGGACCTTTTTGATAGATAAATCATCAAGGTCCCTCAACAAAAAATCCCTAAAGACCTTTAGAGAAGGTGCTAAGGCACCAGGAGGGTTAAACAAATAGGCGTTAGAAAGCCCAGAGTGTCGATAATCCATAGACATCAACCTGTTGTTATCAATGGGGTTGGAAAGCATATAACGCTTGATGCTCAGCTTTCGTATGAATTTATATATATCCATTTAAGTCTCAAATTTATTGAGCCTACGTGGAGGGGCATAGTTGAGGCCTTTATCTAAGACCAGTTTCTCCGATTCCACTGTGCTCAGATTAAAGATTCCAGCCCTAACTATAGTCTCTTTCTTTTTAGATCGTAGCTTCCTCCCCCCTCTAGTTCCTCTCTTTGGTCTCCCGACCTTTTGATGCCCTGACCAGGCTTGTGAAAACCCCACTGCTGTGGATCACGATCATAAGGGCCGAAACCATTCCTATTATTAGAGTTATACGAAATTAAAGGGATACCCATGTCCCTAACAGGATATGGGACATCATTCCTCCGATCACTTTCAATCGTCGGATACTCCTTATCCTGTAAGGTAAAAAAACAATTCTGTGTACTAATTGCATACTCATAATCATTCCTATTATCATATGTACATGGCGGCTCAAAATGATTTGGCCCAGATGTGTAATTTGAACCATATCCATAATATTTGGTATTATCTCTAAACGTAGGGGGGCCTCCACCACCCCCATTGTGGGACTGTTCCTGTGTAGATGTATAATAAGGGCGCCCTTGACTATAATTGGAATTAGTGTATGAGGTACCACGACCACGCCCACCACCAGGGGCCTGATAAGGTCTCTGTGGGCGATGTGGTAACAGGAGATTGGTGAGATCCCTGTCTAGTCCTATTAGGGGGTCCCTGGACATTCCCCTGAGTGTATTTTACATGAGGTTGAGATCCTGTTCCCAGGTTGCCCCTATGGGGAATCTCCATTTCTATGTTGCCTTGATTAGCTTGTTCAGCCGAAAGTTTTTTCTACCAATCAAAGACAACCCCACCCTGATAGTCAGTTAGATCCCTATTATATGTATTTTTCTTCTTGTTTTTTTGTTCTCTGTCCTCTTTTTCTAATACTTTTGAAAGAAGTTGTGACTTTTCTTTATACTCATTACTGTCCCAAAGGGGAGTACATTTTTCTTTAATACTCTTAATTTCCTCATCAAGGCGGGAAAGTTTTAAACCCTTCCTTTTAACCAGGAACTTAAGGATATTGACTCCTGCCTCATTGAAATATTTAAACCAGTCTTCTAACTGGATATCACCCTCCTGGGGGCTGACCTCCCATCTAAGGCTTCTGGGAACCATGTTATTTTTGATGTAGGTTTCAAGATATACAATGTCCCATTGAGTATGCATCTCAGAAATTGTAATATTTTTTAATCTTGTGAATAAACCACCCAGGCTCCCTCATGTTATAAGTTTCAAAAACCCCCTCAGTATTGACCACTCGCGTAGCCCTATACTCAAAAAATATCCATAATGACAGTGACGTTTCGACTAGTGAATAAACCAATGAAGTTAAGTAAAATTATAAATGGAAAGCAGCAGTATTAGGTATCAAATTACAGAAAATGGAAAATAAGGAACACTGCGCTAACACAAAACACCCCCTAACTATGAGCTGCAGCTAGAAAGCGAGATACACACCAACAAAGAATAAAGAAAAGTAAAGCTGCGCTTAAAAAACATGAAAACCATATATAGTGATAACATGAAAAGTAATGAATAAATCCTGATATAAAGCTCCACCATATATACTAATTAGAATTAGTGTATGAGGTACCACGACCACATCCACCACCAGGGGCCTGTTTTGAACCCTCCTACTATCAAGACAGGTTTCTTTGAAAACCTGACTGGATTCTATCAATGTAGGAGGTGTCGTGTGTGCTGCCTTAATGGCTGAACCCAAATGCCGCGTACACACGAAGGGACTATCCCGCGGGATTGTCCGCTGGACTCGAGTCCACCGGACAATTCCCTCGTGTGTGGGCGCCAGCGGACTTTTTGGCGCCAAAAGTCCGGCGGACTAGGTTTTAAGTTTTGTTTTAAAATTATCCGCTGGACTTGGCAGTCCGGCGGATAATCCCGCCGTTAGTAGGCTAGTCCGCCGGACTTTTGAAATGAGCGGACTTTCCGATCATCGGAAAGTCCGTTCATTTAGCACGTGACTTCAGGTAGACGGAGCTAGCGAAGGCAGTGAATGCCGCCGCGCTAGCCCCGTCACCTGGCATGGATTTAAAGGGAATCCCCCCAAATCCATCTCAGACCCTTATCCGAGCACGCAGCCCGGCAGGCCAGGAAAGGGGTGGGGACGAGCGAGCGCTCCCCCTCCTGAACCATACCAGGCCGCGTGCCCTCAACATGGGGGGTGCCCTGGGGAAAGGGGGGCCGTGCGGCCCCCCCACCCCAAAGCACCTTGTCCCCATGTTGATGAGGACAAGGGCCTCTTCCTGACAACCCTGGCCATTGGTTGTCGGGGTCTGCGGGCGGGGGCTTATCGGAATCCCGGAGCCCCCTTTAATAAGGGGGCCCTCAGATCCCGGCCCCCCACCCTATGAGAATGATGTACCCCTACCCATTCACCTAAAGTGTAAAGTGTAAATAAAAAAAACACACATTTTGTAAAAAATATTTTATTGCACTGCTCCGGGGGTCTTCTTCAGTCTTGGGGGGTCTTCTCGCCAGACTCCTCCGCCATTTACCTAGCTCTTTTACCGAACGGAGACGCCCGGCTACCTTCTCCGTCGTCGTGTGGGGGTCTCGATCCGCCTTCGGGGGTCTTCCGGGGTCTCTTCTGTTCTTGCCGCGGTCGTCGTTTTCCGCGCCGCCGGCACCGCCTTCTTCTTCTTCTTGTTCTTCTTCTTCCTCCTCCTCTTCTTCTTCCGATGTTGACCCGTCGCTGTCTCTGGCCGGAATGCCAGAGCCACGCTGTGCTGGGACTTATATAGGGACAAGGGGACAGGGTCACATGCTCATGTCACATGGTGACCCTGCCCCCCTGTGATGTCACAGTCCCAGCATCCTCCGGGACTGTGACATCACAAGGGGGAAGAACAAGAAGAACAAGAAGAAGAAGGAGGCGACGCCGGCGGCGTGGAAAACGACGACCGCGGCAAGAACAGAAGAGACCCCGGAAGACCCCCGAAGGCGGATCGAGACCCCCACACGACGACGTCGATGACGAAGAAGGTAGCCGGGCTTCACCACTCGGTAAAAGAGCTAGGTAAATGGCGGAGGAGTCCGGCGAGAAGACCCCCGGAGCAGTGCAATAACATTTTTTTTACAAAATGTGTGTTTTTTTTATTTACACTTTACACCTTAGGTGAATGGGTAGGGGTACATCGTACCCCATACTCATTCACATAGGGTGGGGGGCCGGGATCTGGGGGCCCCCTTATTAAAGGGGGCTCCCGGATTCCGATAAGCCCCCGCCCGCAGACCCTGACAACCAATGGCCAGGGTTGTCGGGAAGAGGCCCTTGTCCTCATCAACATGGTCATTGGGCCCCCCTTTCCCCAGGGCACCCCCATGTTGAGGGCACGCGGCCTGGTATGGTTCAGGAGGGGGGGGAGCTCGCTCGTCCCCACCCCTTTCCTGGCCTGCCGGGCTGCGTGCTCGGATAAGGGTCTGAGAGATGGATTTGGGGGGGGGACCCCCACGCCGGCGTGGAGATTCCCTTTAAATCCATGCCAGGTGACGGGGCTAGCGCGGCGGCAGTCACTGCCTTCGCTAGCTCCGTCTACCTGCAGTTATGTTCTAAATGAACGGACTGCTCCGTGTGTGGGCAAGTCTGTTCATTTTCAAAAGTCCCGCAGACTTTTTCCAGCGGATTGTCCGCCGGAGAAGTCCGTGCGTGTGTGGGCAAGTCAGACGCTCGGAAGTCCGGGCGTGTGTGGGGAAGTCCGCCCTCGGACAATCCGCCGGACTAGGTCCGGCGGACAAAGTCCGAACGTGTGTACTCGGCAAAAGACGTACTCACATGTTCTCTTCAACTAGCACCCTAAGCGAACATGAAATCGAACCATTCATCACATGCTCCACAGAGAGGGTCGTTTATTTGATCCAGTGCCCTTGTGGGCTTCAATATGTGGGCCGGACAAAACGCCCCCTTTCTGTGAGGCTCAATGAGCATATTATGAACATTAAGAGTGGTTTTCTCAAACACTCGGTGTCTAAGCACTATTTATTGGTCCACAATAAAGACCCCTCCAAGACCATTTTTATGGGTATAGACAAGTATCGCCCATCATGGAGAGGTAGCTCTCTGGTTAGAAGCATTTCAAGACTCAAAATGTCGTGGATTCATAAAATGAAATGCTACGTCCCATTTGGGTTGAATGTGGACGTGGATTTGAATGCCTTTATAGACAACTCTTAGGTAATTATGATTTGATCTCATGTTTTATTTTGTCTTATTTTTTCATTTTATTGGTGTAAACTCGTTGTGAGTCTGTGGTGGAGATGCCTCCTAGGGGGGCTTCTTTAGTTCCCCGTATTGGGGTTAGTGGGCTTTTCATAATAGATTAGGATCTCTTTGTCTGGTGTGAATACCAAGTCATAATAAGGAAGATATATTATTAGTTCCATTTTCATTCTTTATTAAATGGAATTTGTAATTCATAATATTCATAATTCTAATAGCGATTTGTTGTTTCTTAACCAACTATTTTTATTTTTTTCATGTTCGAGTGGCACCGTAAAATGGTTGCCATTGTTTAGACAATTCTGATATTCAAATAGTTTATTCTATTATCTAGTCCTTTTTAGTGCTGGAATTTTTTATAATTTTTTATTCATTGGCTGGGATTAGGTTTCCAGATTGTTTTATGGAGTGGCTTATTATTATTTAATTGGTTTCTTTGCCACTAGATTGGCATATCCAAACATAGATAATTCCTGTCCTCTGATAATTAACAATTACTTTTAAACAATATGATTGTTATTTTTACCGATTTTAAACTTCTCTTGCCAGTTTTCAACATGGCGGATCCTGGTTTCCGGAAGTTCAGGCATTTCCATCGTACGACTCCGGCTTCCTTATATAACGCGTTACGTCAGTGCGCCGCCCGAGCCCCAGGCGACGTCATTATATGACGAAACGCATGTCGGGACGTTGAACATGCTGACGTCATCGCTCTATCTCTGTAGTGGATGGGTGTTCGCTTGGTTTACCGGACAGTCTTTATATTTTAAAACTTCTAATACCATGTAAGCGCAATATATATTTTTTAATAAACTGATTACTGATTGTTATGGGTTACACTATGTGCGTCCCTGGCTGGGTTATAGACACAGGGTTTCCTAAGCTTGCTGTCCGGTAAGCTTGCATTTTATACGGTGGAGGTGCACTAGTTCTTGGTGGTTCTTGGTGATTTTGTGGATTGACTTTACTCCTAGGATGACCCTCATCTGATCATCTTTATTCACGGACCTCTTCACATTTTTCATTTTTCATTTATAATCACAATTATCTTTCATGGATTTTATTTCAGCATTTACTGTTCAGGCCATTTTGCTAATGCTTTAATGAGCTATATGGTGGAGTTTTATATCAGGATTTATTCATTACTTTTCATGTTATCACTAAATATGGTTTTCATGTTTTCTAAGCGCAGCCTTACTTTTCTTTATTCTTTGTATGTGTGTATCTCGCTTTCTAGCTGCAGCTCATAGTTAGGGGGTGTTTTGTGTTAGTGCAGTGTTCCTTATTTTCCATACTCTGTGTGCTTTTGACTTTCCTTCTCTCCTACCTGAAGCTGCAGGGGGATGTTGCATGATGGAGAGCTGGGGGGGGGGGGGGTGCGGTAAATATGTCACCTGCTGTTTTTGAATGAACACATTGAGCAGTGGCGACTTTAGGAACAATATACAGTATAGGGAGGGCACATGAGATAACACAGTCAAAACTGGGGTGGGGGCACTAATAATTTTCACCACTAAATCATCAGTCAGGTGTGAACGGGGCCTAAAACTTCCATGCTTTGCTCTCACTCCTACCAGGTGTACTGCAGTGTGGACGTTTTAGTTTGGGAATGGAAGACAGGTGTTTTTAAAACATGAATCCTCAGCAATTGGCTGAGGATTTGGATTTTAATTCCTCTTCCCCTATCCTGGTGCCCTAAGCAGCCTTTGTGTGGGTAAGAGATAGCTTTTGTTACTATAGCTGGAGCTGGTAGGCATATATAACCTTCATGCATTTGTTCCCTACTGTCGGGTTGACACTTGAATAATGTGAGTGCTTTTAATACGTTTTAATAAACAAGCATTTTTTAAACGACATCACGCTATGGAGATCTTTCTTCCTTACCCATAAAATTCCTTGGGAATAATTCGGGAGAGGAACTGACAAGAGGACACATCAGAAACAGCAGAGTGTAGAGTAGATCTGCCTGAATATAAAACAGATGGTTTATAATTTTTTTGTTTAATCATTTTTTATTGAAAAGAAAGAAGAACATACAGGGCATGACATATGTACAGAGTACATTGTATGAAATGAAATAGCAATGAGTACATCTTCCTTCACATTTTGGGGAGGTTAACAGAACATAAACGAAAACTTAGGTGGGGGTATCGGGGGGAAGGGGGGGGGGGTTGGGAGGTAGGAGGGGGAGCAGAGAGTTAGTAGGGCAGAGGGTCCAGGGGGAGGGAAGGGGGAGAGGGGGGGGGAAGTGGAAAAGGGGAGAAGGAAAAGGGATGAGAGAGTGTGAAAAAGAGAGAGAGAGGAAAGCGGGAGAGGACAGGGAGACTCTGCCTGGGCTGGTTGGGTGGATAACAACCCTTCGAGACATGTAAGGTGCTAAGAGATATATGCTAGGATACGATTTCCGCATAGGGAGTGGAATATTTAAAGGCAAACCAACCGGCCCAGATCTGCTTCGCGAGGTCAGCTTTCCCCCTTAATGTGAGGGTCATGTCCTCCATTCTGTGTATGTAGTCTACTTTCAATAACCACTGACGTAGGGACGGTATGGTCCTCGTCTTCCAAAATTTGGGGATGAGTGATTTAGCCGCGTTGAGTAGGTGGGGGGTCGCCGAACGCTTGTAAGGGCCGATTGGTTTGCCTGTACAGTGAAATAGGACATACCAAGGGTCATTGGGAACATCACAACCCTGGATTTCTTTGATCCAGTATAGAACTGCCAACCAAAAGGGACGGAGTCTGGGGCAATACCACCAAATATGGGCGTGGTTCGCCCTCTCTCCACATTCCCTCCAGCAGAGGGGCGAAGTTTCTGGAAACAGCTTGTGTAGAATGGCGGGGGTGTAGTGCCATCGGGATAGTAGTTTATAGTTAACCTCTGCCATTTTGGAAGCCCCTGATGAGGAGTGTGCCATTATTAGGATGCTCTTCTTCTGATCCGGAGATAAAGTCCTGTGGAGGTCAAGCTCCCAGCTATGAATAAATGCCGGGTTGCCGACAGATTGGAGTGAGAGGAGGGCTTGGTAGAAGTAGGAGATGGGTTTCTCAACAGGTTGGTGTTCGGAGAATGCCAACTCGATTGGCGTCAGGTCGGTTACCGGTCTGAGAGGCTTCGGGAGGGAATGGACAAAGGCAGAAAGTTGGTGGTGTTTCCACTGATCCATGAAGGAGATGGGGAATGTGCTAAGTAGGGTTGGTAGTGGAAGTATCTCTGATGAGGAGGTAACTTGGTGTAGTAGAGTTTTCGACCCCAGGTACCATTGTTGAGAGCTAGATGGTATGTTGCCCGGTGGAAAATAGTTGTGGCCCAAGAGGGGGAGTAGAGGAGAGTTATAGTTCCATGCTTTTGATTTACATATGGAGTCCCACACCGCTAGCGTAGACAGGGTGAGAGGAGAGGTTGTGGGGGCCAAGAACCTAAATTTCTTGGGTATCCACATATGTGTAGAGAGTGTGGACCCGGATAGGTCAGATTCGAGTGATACCCACAGTTTAGTTTCCTGTCGGTACTTCCAGTCGGAGAGTCTGTTTAATATAACCGCCCGGTAATACAGGCTATAGTCCGGTAGAGCGAGGCCGCCCTGATTTTTGGGTTTAATAAGGAGAGACCTCGGAAGTCTTGGCCTCTTCCTGTTCCATACATATTTCGTCGTCAGGGAGTTCAGCAGTGAAAAAAAACCTATCGGGATTTTGTACGGGATCATTTGTAGTAGGAAGAGCACCCTGGGCAACACGTTCATTTTTATGACCCCCACCCGACCCAACAGAGAGTGTGCAAGTTGCGTCCATTTATGCAGGTCTGAGCGTAACGCGTTGAGAAGAGGAATGTAATTTGTCCGAAAGAGGGCTGCTGGGTTGGGGGTGAGCTGTATCCCTAGGTACTTCATGTGCTTAGTTTGCCAGGTGAAGGGGAAGGATTGTCTAAGGTGAGTGGTTGCGTGAGGGGGGACAGTTAGGTTCAGGATTTCTGATTTTGTTCTATTAATTTTGAAGTTGGAGATTTCACCGAACGCTGTGAATTCTGACATAAGGTTGGGTATAGTGATTAGGGGCTGTCTGATGTAAAATAAAATGTCATCGGCGTAGGCCGCGTATTTATGTTCCGTCTCGCCCACCACTATCCCATGTATGTTGGGGTTGAGTCTTACCGTGGATAGGAAAGGTTCTAGCGAAAGGGCGAATAGGATAGGGGACAGGGGGCATCCCTGGCGCGTGCCATTATATAGAGTGAATGGTTCACTGAGCGTACCGTTAATGCGCAGTTGTGCTGTTGGGTAGTTATAAAGAGCTTCGATTTGGTGAAGGAGGGGGGTGTTGATACCCAGGTGTGTCAGTGTCGCCATGAGGAACTCCCAGTCCACCCTATCAAACGCTTTCTCAGCATCCGTAGATAGTAGGAGGGTGGGCTGGGAGTCCCTGCGGGCATGGGCTATGAGGGATAGGGTGCGAAGGGAATTATCCCGGGCCTCCCGTCCTGGTATGAAGCCCGTCTGGTCCCTCGACACCCACTGAGGGATCAGGGGGAGCAGGCGGTTCGCTATAGCCTTAGCGTAGATCTTGGCGTCGATGTTTAAGAGTGAGATTGGGCGGAAGCTTCCACAATTAGTTAAGTCCTTACCTCCCTTGGGGATGACTGTTATGTGTGCATGTATGGTCTCCGAGCGGAGCTGGCTGCCGTCTGCAGTCACGTTGGCATAGTTTGTCAGTCGGGGAATAAGGGTGTCCGCGAATGCTCGGTAGTATGCCACCGTGAACCCGTCAGGTCCCGGGGCTTTGCCACTTGCCATGGCTTTTAAGGCTTGGTGGAGCTCGTCTGATGTGAGTTCTCCCTCTAATGTCGCCAGGGTCTCGGGGGAGAGGCTGGGAAGATTAGCCTTGCTCAAGTAGTCCCTGATTCGTTGTGTTTTTTCCTGCTTGTTGCCTATAGAGTGCTGGACCTGGTAAAGGTGCTGGTAGAATTCCCTGAACTCCTTCGCGATCCCCGGCGTGTCATACACCAAGGCCGCGGAGGAGCCCCGGATCTTAGGAATAAATGACGCAGCTTTCCGTTGTTGCAGTGAGCGTGCAAGAAGTTTACTGGGTCTGTCACCCCATTCATAGAACTGTTGGGATATCAAGTGTGTGCGCTGCTTGTGTTCCAGGTGTAGCAATGACTTCAGCTCCTCCCTCTTTTCAGTGAGGGACTGAAGTAGAGCCACGGCCTGGCTGGCCTTATGGAGTTGTTCGAGCTGTCTCACTTCTGCAAGTAGTGTGGTCTGTCTATGAGTGCGTTCTCTCTTTCTCCTGGCGCCAAGTTCGATAAGTTTCCCTCTAATATGGGCCTTATGGGCTTCCCACAGAGTTCCTGGTGAGATGTCAGGGGTCGCATTATCTCTGAAATAGTGTGTCAATTCTTCCCCTATCGCTTTCGCGTCTATCTCGTCAGTGAGTAAGCTATCGTTCATTTTCCAATTAGTTGGTTTCAGGGGTAGTGAGCGGACGTCAATGGTGAGTGATATGGGCGAGTGGTCCGAAATGGGTGAGGTCTCTACTATTGATTTGACTAGAAGGGGGAGGTGTTGGTGGTCAATTAGGATTAGGTCGATTCTCGAGTACGTTTTGTGTACCGTGGAGAAGTGTGTGTAGTCACGCTCGCGTGGGTGCATGAGCCTCCAGGCGTCCATGAGCTGGGAGTCATGCATTTGTCTGCGGATGAACCTTAATTTCTTGTGCGACATTGTCGAGCCACCTCTGGAGGTGTCTAGGGATGGTTCCAGGGGTGTGTTAAAGTCCCCAGCTAGGAGGACGCATCCCTCGGAAAATTCACGCAATTTCCTGAGCGTGTCGGCAATGAAACGTGCTTGGTCTCTGTTGGGTGCGTATAGATTAGCCAGGGTGCATGGCATGGTGCCCAGGGTGCCCTTTACAAACAGGAAGCGCCCCGAAGGGTCGCTTAACATAGAGCCAAAAGTGAACGCGGTACCCTTGCGGAATCCAATGGCCACTCCTTTGGACTTGTGGAGATCAGACAGGCTGTAATACCACGTGGGGTATGAGGGGGAGTGCAGTTTAACTGTGGTGGTGTGTGTGAGGTGAGTTTCCTGTAGGAAAACTATATCACCCCTAAGGCGGTCAAGGTCTCTATAAAGGGCATGTCTCTTCCCAGGGGCGTGGAGGCCCCTGACATTAAATGAAATTAATTTTGCTTGGGTCATGGTGGTTCCTGGGGGTGTACCGCGTTCACAATCAGGGCAGAATACATTTCCACATATAGTTCCCATAGGGCCCAGGCAGAGCCTCGAGAAGAGCGGGAGAAGAGAGGAGGGTGTGAGAGAGGGGGGCAGGTGAGGGAAGGGATGGAGATGGGGGAGGTATTGGGGAGGTCAGGGGGGATGGGGGAGACAAAACATAACAAAAACAAAAACAGCCAAGACCGTTCCATCAGGGCGGTCGTGTGAGCACGCAAAACAATGCGGTGCAAGGGTCGGGCACGCGTCCCGCACCGCACCCCCAATCCCCCCGCCCCCGGGGGAGCGGGGGGGTGAGGGCGCCGCACGGGGCGCGCACCGACATGGGGGGGCCGTCGCAACGGGGCACCAGCCATTAGAGTGGGGGGAGAGGTGTCCCGGTGCTCCGGCGCCGACAGAAATCTGCAGACCTACAGGAATGTTACAGGGGGGGAAGGGGTGGGTGACCAGTGGGGGGAAAAGGAGTGTAATCAAGGCATATACGTACAGTCAGCAAATGTGGTTGACCAAGTAAGTTTAACACAGATAAGAACCTAGTAATAGAAAACATTACTAACATTACTATGATCGGGTGACCTTCGGGCGAAATCAGCCCTGTGTCTCCCCGATGTAGGCACATTAAGAGCAGTGCAAGTTTTTAAAATAAAATAAGACAAAGCAAATTCACACAGGGTTCAAGGCCCCGTCCTACCCGAGTACCCGGTGCGGAAGTCCAACGCTGGGGGCTTGATGGGACCTTCTGTGGTATGATGAACTGGGTATAAAGACCGGTTGAACACCGTAAGCCGGTACCGGGGGGTAGGGCGGTCGGTCTGAGAGGTTGCAAACTGGTAACTTATAACTCGGGGGACGTCCAGACCGTGGACAAACACAGGGAAAAAACTGTAAGGCATCTGGGGCGCTCTGTTGGCCAACAAGAGGCTCGATCAGATGGGCTCGGACAGATCGGTCGATCAATTAGCAGGTTGGGTTGCCGATGTCATCCGACAAGGCGATAGGCTCGCTCCGGAGGGGCCGACTTCAGTCGGGCGGAGAAGGTGAGGTGGATGGTGGAGATCGATGTCTTCGGTCTACTTTGTGCCAGTGGGAGTCGCTGGTTCCAGGCAGCGGCGGGAGGATGTCCGTCCATCCCGGTAGATCCGGTGGGGGTATGTTAAGGTCGCGGCAAAATTTCTCCAGGTCCTCCGGGAATCGGAGGACCGCTGTTTTCCCTTCCATCTGGGCGATCAGGGCAGCCGGGAAGCCCCACCGGTACTTAATGGAGGCTGACCGGAGAGCTTCCGTGAGCGGGCGTAGAGCCCTACGTCTGTCCAGGGTTTCCTTGGCTAAGTCCGGGTAGAAGGTGAGTGAGGCGCCGTCAAAGTCCAGCGGAGCTACGTCCCTCGCTTTCTTCATAATCAGCTCCTTCTCCGGGAAGTGATGGACTCGGCAAATGATGTCTCGCGGCATGTCTGTAGGGGCCGCTCTGGGGCGCAGGGCCCTATGAACTCGGTCAATCTTCAAGGGAGCATCCGCTGCGCGGCCTAGTAGGCCGTTAAAAATTCCCTGGACGGACGGGAGCAGGTCCTCATCGCCTGTGGCTTCGGGTAGGCCACGGATCCGGACGTTGTTGCGCCTGCTCCGGTTCTCCTGGTCTTCCAGCTTGTAGAGGGCCATCCTGTGGGCAATCGCTAGTTGTCGGGTGGTGGTTTGCAGGGCCCTGATTGCTGTCGCGTGGCGATCGAGACGGAGCTCCGACTCTTCGACACGGAGCAAGACCTGCGACAGGTCCGAGCGTACCGCCGATACCTCCTTCTTGATGACGCGTTCGAGGCCTAGAAGCATGGAAGCCAGATCGGCCTTGGTAGGTAAGTCCTCCACCAGGGAAGCGACTCCGGCGTGTCTAGGGTGGCGGTCCTCCCCATCGGAGCCCGCAGATGATGTGGGAGAGAGATGTCTGTGATCTGGCCTGCTCCGGGAGGCGGAGCCGGACGCTGCGAGGCTGCCTCGTGGTGAGCGGCCTAGGCCGTCCTGGTCGTCCAGTTCTGGGGGATCTGCGGACATATACCTCTTAATGGAGCCACTGGCGGGTCCCTTTTTCGTCAGGGACTTGGTGGTTCTCCTCTTCATCTTCAAGGGTGAGTGGGTTAGGTCTGCGTGCTGATTATAGTTAATTTCGTGCTGTCGGCACCGGAGCTCGAGGGAAACACGTCTGGTCTAGTGCATAGTCAAGACCACGCCCCCAGATGGTTTATAATTTGACCAGCAATAGTTTCTGGTGAGTTACTTTTGGACTTATGGTGAAGGAGCACATTGAGTGTATGATCATATGAATAAGATATTTTGGATCACACTCTGGTTTTTTTATTTTTTTCTGGGATTGAAAACATGGACTTTTATTTTTGAACACATGCACTTTATTCATGAACTACAATTTTTTTCTAATATATATATGTCTCAGTTTCCCCCCTGTATGTCTCTCAGCCCCCCTCCCTGCGTATCTCTCAGTTCCCCCTGTATGTCTCCCAGTCCCTCCCCCGTATGTCTATCAGTTTCCCCCTGTATGTCTCTCTGTTCCCCCCTGTATGTCTCTCAGTCCCTCCCTGTATGTCTCTCAGTTCCCCCAGTATGTCTCCCAGCCCCCCCGTATGTCTATCAGTTTCCCCCTGTATGTCTCTCTGTTCCCCTCTGTATGTCTCTCAGTCCCCCCCATATGTCTCTCAGTTCCCCTGTATGTCTCTCAGTTCCCCCCTGTATGTCTCTCAGTTTCCCCACCGTATATCTCTCATTTCCCCTCCATATGTCTCTCTTTATTCTCCCTCTCATATACCCCTCCATATCTCAGTCCTTCCATTATATGTCTCTTGGTTATCGCCCTGTATATTTCTATTATTCCCTTCATGTCTCTCAGTCCTCCCCTCCATGTCTCTCAGTCCTCCCTCCATATCCCTCTCATGTCCTTCCTCCATGTCTCTCCTTCCTTCATTTCTCTCAGTTCCCCTTCCATGTCTCTCAGTCCACCCTCCATATGCCTCTCATGTCCTCCCTCCTTGTCTCTCAGTCCTTCATCCTGTCCGTTTCTCTCTCAGGTTTGCGCATCTCTGTCAAATTCTATCTCACCTGACCTCACCTGCTAGCTCTCCTGCATCCTTGGAGATGTCTAGTTCTAGATCATCCTGTGCTCTTCATGGCTTGTGCTGTTGCCAATTACAGTATGCCACTGCCCATTTTTCTGTGCAGGAAGTTGTCTATTGTCTATTGGCTGCCGGGCTGTCAGGTGCTTTGTGCACAGCCTTAGTGACCAGCTGCGGCTAAGTTGGCCAACCCTTTGCAGATATAACAGCTTCAACTCTTCTGGGAAGGCTGTGCACAAGCTTTAGAAGTGTATCTATGGGAATGTTTGACCATTCTTCCAGAAGCGCATTTGTGAAGTCAGGCACTGATGTGGCCAGGAAGAACTGGTTCTATTGGGTTGAGGTCAGGACTCTGTGCACGCCTGTCAAGTTCCTCCACCACAAACTCGCTCATCCGTGTCTCTATGGACCTTGCTTTTTGCACTGGTGCGCAGTCATGTTGGAACAGGAAGGGGCCATCTCCAAACTGTTCCCACAATTTTGGGAGCATGAAATTGTTCAAAATGTCTTGGTATGCTGACGGCTTAAAGTGGATGTGTGACGGACCCCATACTCAAGATGTCCGCCGTAAATGCTTCCTCTGTCCGGTACCACACAATCCAAGACCCCTTAGCTCACCCAGTCACCAGACAACACCAGTGTAGGGTACATCAGGAATGATCTTTATTTGACATGTCACACAATTTTATACAGCCAGATGACTCACACCTAACTTAATTAGCATGAGCTAATTATCTTAATCATTGACCCAGACTAGTTGACTGAGAGAAGACTTTTCAGGGTAGGACTTTAAGGCTCCTAGCTCGTTTGAATGACTATTCAACGGACATTGCCATAAACATTAACATTGTGTGGAATACTCCTTACAAGCCAGACCAGCCTCATCTACATTACACAAGGCAACAGACAGGCTGGCTGGGGTAGCATCTGACAGTGTGTGTCCCATAATGCCTGGGACAAGACACATTATATATACATATATATCCAGTCTATGTGTCTTGGGGGGGCCAGCATGGACCTAAGTCCAAGTAAAACCAGCTGAGCGGTCCCCAGGCATACAGCTCACAAAGAGCACCGTTCCCCCAAATGCCAGGGCCCGTAATCACAAGGCAATAGGCTCGCATTCAGTCCCCTCCAACAGCCTCTGTCCCGGCTAGGTCTGTCACAGGATGTAAACCCGATTCATGAAATTTGAGCTGAGCACATATATCTGCAGTGTTTTCTTATTTCTCTTAAAAGCACTGAGTCCCATGGCTTTCTCCTGCTCCATTCTTCTGTTATCACTATCAGCATGATAACTTCTGACAAGTTCTCTGATACAGGAGATAAAACCAGGTGGAATTTTGTGTGGGAAGGTTGCTATAAATAGATTAGCAGACAGCTAAACTATTCACAAAACAGCTCTGAGAGTCTCTGCCTATGTGGAGTGGGGGTGTGTGCCTTCCCTCCAATCAGCTGTCTTGGCTGCATGCCCAGACTTCACACTCAGTGCTGAGCAGAAGGAGAAAATCTCCTAACACAATCTGCACTTTCTAAAGAATATATAAAGCTGAAGACAGCAGATATACATGTAAAACTTATGTAGGGAGATTTATTTCATCTCTGTGTATCATGTGAGACTGTTCACTTCACTGGGTATATGTGAGGGTTTACATCCACTTTAAGAGTTCCCTTCACTGGAACTAAGGGGCCAAGCCCAACCCCTGAAAAAAACCCCACACCATAATCTCCCCTCCACCAAATTATTTGGACCAGTGCACAAAGCAAAGTTCATAAAGACATGGATGAGCGAGTTTGGGGTGGAGGAACTTGACTGGTCTGCACAGAGTCTTGACCACAACCCGACAGAACACCTTTGGGATGAATTAGAGCAGAGACTGCGAGCCAGGCCTTCTCGTCCAACATCAGTGCCTGACCTCACAAATACTCTTCTGGAAGAATGGTCAAACAATCCCATAGACACACTGCTCAACCTTGTGGACAGCCTTCCCAGAAGAGTTGAAGCTGTTGTAGCTGCAAAGGGTGGGCCAACTCAATATTGAACAGTGGTGGCTGGTGGGTTCTTCTTTTGGGGGGAATCTGCAAATAGACAACCCCCCCCGGCGGCACGGCAATGAAACTGCACCCCCCCACATGGGCAGTCTGGCACTTACCTGCTTATGTGGCGGGGCTGGGGTGTTCTCTCCTGGAATGCAGGCAGCGGCTCCGGTGTCCGCTCCTCCAGCTTCCTCCGCTGTGTGTCTCCTCTACCGCCAATGCTCTAAGCATCCAATAGGATTGCCTAACGCTTTGGCCAATTGGGAAACAGGTATCACAAACCTGCCTCCTGATTAGCGGGGAGGAACTTAAGTGTGATAATATCGAAAGTTTATTCGCTTATCGTCACACAACTGGGTGGGCTTGGAGCGCAATGCTCTGCGCTGACCCTTTTTGAAGCCTATTAGAGCCTCAGGCTCTAATCAGGTGCTTAAAAAAAAAAATAAACAGCCGCATTGGAATCCATGGTCTGGCAGCACTGATATGTAGATCAGGGGCCAGGACGCATGCATAGGGAAGGCAGTGCCCAAGCGCCCTCTATGGACCGGCCACCACTGATATTGAACCATACGGACTAAGACTGGGATGCCGTTAAAGTTCATGTGTGTAAAGGCAGGTGTCCAAATACTTTTGGTAATATAGTGTATGTATGTGTTTGATCATTGGGGTGCACACCAATGTCGATAAGGGTATAGCATCGCGGACATTGCATTTTTTTAAAACTATAATTTGATAATTTTGGGAAGAGGGGTGTTTCTGTCAGGTAGGCTATATGGGACTATATGATTTCTAACAGCAGCCCTGATACCTTTTATTCATGCACCTGAGGAGTGGGGAATGCTGATTGGGGGCTGATTCAAGGGGCAGAGACAATTTCCTTCTAGGTTTGATGTGAACCTACAACCAAACCAAACGGGTACTCAGCCCAACTCTGGAGGAACCATGGTATACAGTATATGGAGAT
Source organism: Lithobates sylvaticus (assembly GCA_028564925.1). NCBI lineage: Eukaryota > Metazoa > Chordata > Amphibia > Anura > Ranidae > Lithobates > Lithobates sylvaticus. The sequence continues at coordinate 380,136,219 of CM053028.1, forward strand.
TGTCACTTCAGTCCACTGCCTTCAGTCCACCCTGGGGTCCTCCACCACATACCATCTGTGGTCACCTGGGTGCATCTAGCAATAGCAGCACAGCTATTGTAGCAGCCCATTCCATAGAACCCATGATGACAGCTCCTTAGCTGGGTGTAGAATAGATGTGGGATGCAGTGTGCTGTAGATGTGGGATGTAATATGCTGAAGATGTGGGATGCAGTGCACTGTAGATGTTGGATGTAATGTGCTATATATATGGGATGCAGTGCACTGTAGATGTGGGATGTAATGTGCTATAGATGTGGGATGCAGTGTGTTGTAGATGTGGGATGTAATGTCCTATAGATGTGGGATGTAATGTACTATATATGTGAGATGCAGTGCACTGTAGATGTGGGATGTAATATGCTATAGATGTGGGATGTAATGTCCTATAGATGTGGGATGTAATGTACTATATATGTGGGATGCAGTGCACTGTAGATGTGGGATGTAATATGCTATAGATGTGGGATGCAGTGCACTGTAGATGTTGGATGTAATGTGCTATAGATGTGGGATGCAGTGCACTGTAGATGTGGGATGTAATAAGCTATAGATGTGGGATGCAGTGCACTGTAGATGTTGGATGTAATGTGCTATAGATGTGGGATGCAGTGCACTGTAGATGTTGGATGTAATGTGCTATAGATGTGGGATGCAGTGCACTGTAGATGTGGGATGTAATGTGCTATAGATGTGGGATGCAGTGCACTGTAGATGTGGGATGTAATGTGCTATAGATGTGGGATGCAGTGCACTGTAGATGATGGATGTAATATGCTATAGATGTGGGATGCAGTGCACTGTAGATGTGGGATGCAGTGTGTTGTAGATGTGGGATACAGTGTGTTGTAGATGTGGGATGTAATATGCACTGTAGATGTGGGATGTAATATGCTATAGATGTGGGATGTAATATGCACTGTAGATGTGGGATGTAATATGCTATAGATGTGGGATGTAATATGCACTGTAGATGTGGGATGTAATATGCTATAGATGTGGGATGTAATATGCACTGTAGATGTTGGATGTAATGTGCTATAGATGTGGGATGTAATATGCACTGTAGATGTGGGATGTAATGTCCTATAGATGTGGGATGTAATATGCACTGTAGATGTGGGATGTAATATGCTATAGATGTGGGATGTAATATGCACTGTAGATGTTGGGTGTAATGTGCTATAGATGTGGGATGCAGTGCACTGTAGATGTGGGATGTAATGTCCTATAGATGTGGGATGTAATATGCACTGTACATGTTGGATGTAATGTGCTATGGATGTGGGATGCAGTGCACTGTAGATGTGGGATGTAATATGCTATAGATGTGGGATGCAGTGCACTGTAGATGTGGGATGTAATGTCCTATAGATGTGGGATGTAATATGCACTGTAGATGTGGGATGTAATATGCTATAGATGTGGGATGTAATATGCACTGTAGATGTTGGATGTAATGTGCTATAGATGTGGGATGCAGTGCACTGTAGATGTGGGATGTAATGTCCTATAGATGTGGGATGTAATATGCACTGTAGATGTTGGATGTAATGTGCTATAGATGTGGGATGCAGTGCACTGTAGATGTTGGATGTAATGTGCTATAGATGTGGGATGCAGTGCACTGTAGATGTGGGATGTAATGTGCTATAGATGTGGGATGCAGTGCACTGTAGATGTGGGATGTAATGTGCTATAGATGTGGGATGCAATGCACTGTAGATGTGGGATGTAATATGCTAGAGATGTGGGATGCAGTGCACTGTAGATGTTGGATGTAATGTGCTATAGATGTGGGATGCAATGCACTGTAGATGTGGGATGTAATATGCTATAGATGTGGGATGCAGTGCACTGTAGATGTGGGATGTAATATGCTATAGATGTGGGATGCAGTGCACTGTAGATGTTGGATGTAATGTGCTATAGATGTGGGATGCAATGCACTGTAGATGTGGGATGTAATATGCTATAGATGTGGGATGCAGTGCACTGTAGATGTGGGATGTAATGTGCTATAGATGTGGGATGCAGTGCACTGTAGATGTGGGATGTAATGTGCTATAGATGTGGGATGCAGTGCACTGTAGATGTGGGATGTAATGTGCTATAGATGTGGGATGCAGTGCACTGTAGATGTGGGATGTAATGTGCTATAGATGTGGGATGCAGTGCACTGTAGATGTGGGATGTAATGTGCTATAGATGTGGGATGCAGTGCACTGTAGATGTTGGATGTAATGTGCTATAGATGTGGGATGCAGTGCACTGTAGATGTGGGATGTAATATGCTATAGATGTGGGATGCAGTGCATTGTAGATGTGGGATGTAATATGCTATAGATGTGGGATGCAGTGCACTGTAGATGTTGGATGTAATGTGCTATAGATGTGGGATGCAATGCACTGTAGATGTGGGATGTAATATGCTATAGATGTGGGATGCAATGCACTGTAGATGTGGGATGTAATATGCTATAGATGTGGGATGCAGTGCACTGTAGATGTGGGATGCAATGCACTGTAGATGTGGGATGTAATATGCTATAGATGTGGGATGCAGTGCACTGTAGATGTGGGATGTAATATGTTGTAGATGTGGGATGTAATATGCTATAGATGTGGGATGCAGTGCACTGTAGATGTGGGATGTAATGTGCTATAGATGTGGGATGCAGTGCACTGTAGATGTGGGATGTAATGTGCTATAGATGTGGGATACAGTGCACTGTAGATGTGGGATGTAATATGCTATAGATATGGGATGCAGTGCACTGTAGATGATGGATGTAATATGCTATAGATGTGGGATGCAGTGCACTGTAGATGTGGGATGCAGTGTGTTGTAGATGTGGGATACAGTGTGTTGTAGATGTGGGATGTAATATGCACTGTAGATGTGGGATGTAATATGCTATAGATGTGGGATGTAATATGCACTGTAGATGTGGGATGTAATATGCTATAGATGTGGGATGTAATATGCACTGTAGATGTGGGATGTAATATGCTATAGATGTGGGATGTAATATGCACTGTAGATGTTGGATGTAATGTGCTATAGATGTGGGATGTAATATGCACTGTAGATGTGGGATGTAATGTCCTATAGATGTGGGATGTAATATGCACTGTAGATGTGGGATGTAATATGCTATAGATGTGGGATGTAATATGCACTGTAGATGTTGGATGTAATGTGCTATAGATGTGGGATGCAGTGCACTGTAGATGTGGGATGTAATGTCCTATAGATGTGGGATGTAATATGCACTGTACATGTTGGATGTAATGTGCTATGGATGTGGGATGCAGTGCACTGTAGATGTGGGATGTAATATGCTATAGATGTGGGATGCAGTGCACTGTAGATGTGGGATGTAATGTCCTATAGATGTGGGATGTAATATGCACTGTAGATGTGGGATGTAATATGCTATAGATGTGGGATGTAATATGCACTGTAGATGTTGGATGTAATGTGCTATAGATGTGGGATGCAGTGCACTGTAGATGTGGGATGTAATGTCTTATAGATGTGGGATGTAATATGCACTGTAGATGTTGGATGTAATGTGCTATAGATGTGGGATGCAGTGCACTGTAGATGTGGGATGTAATATGCTATAGATGTGGGATGCAGTGCACTGTAGATGTGGGATGTAATGTCCTATAGATGTGGGATGTAATATGCACTGTAGATGTTGGATGTAATGTGCTGTAGATGTGGGATGCAGTGCACTGTAGATGTGGGATGTAATATGCACTGTAGATGTTGGATGTAATGTGCTATAGATGTGGGATGCAGTGCACTGTAGATGTGGGATGTAATGTCCTATAGATGTGGGATGTAATATGCACTGTAGATGTTGGATGTAATGTGCTATAGATGTGGGATGCAGTGCACTGTAGATGTGGGATGTAATATGCACTGTAGATGTTGGATGTAATGTGCTATAGATGTGGGATGCAGTGCACTGTAGATGTGGGATGTAATATGCTATAGATGTGGGATGCAGTGCACTGTAGATGTGGGATGTAATGTCCTATAGATGTGGGATGTAATATGCACTGTAGATGTTGGATGTAATGTGCTATAGATGTGGGATGCAGTGCACTGTAGATGTGGGATGTAATATGCTATAGATGTGGGATGCAGTGCACTGTAGATGTGGGATGTAATGTCCTATAGATGTGGGATGTAATATGCACTGTAGATGTTGGATGTAATGTGCTATAGATGTGGGATGCAGTGCACTGTAGATGTGGGATGTAATATGCACTGTAGATGTTGGATGTAATGTGCTATAGATGTGGGATGCAGTGCACTGTAGATGTGGGATGTAATATGCTATAGATGTGGGATGCAGTGCACTGTAGATGTGGGATGTAATGTCCTATAGATGTGGGATGTAATATGCACTGTAGATGTTGGATGTAATGTGCTATAGATGTGGGATGCAGTGCACTGTAGATGTGGGATGTAATATGCACTGTAGATGTTGGATGTAATGTGCTATAGATGTGGGATGCAGTGCACTGTAGATGTGGGATGTAATATGCTATAGATGTGGGATGCAGTGCACTGTAGATGTGGGATGCAGTGCACTGTAGATGTGGGATGTAATATGCACTGTAGATGTTGGATGTAATGTGCTATAGATGTGGGATGCAGTGCACTGTAGATGTGGGATGTAATGTCCTATAGATGTGGGATGTAATGTCCTATAGATGTGGGATGTAATGTCCTATAGATGTGGGATGTAATATGCTATAGATGTGGGATGCAGTGCACTGTAGATGTGGGATGCAATGTCCTATAGATGTGGGATGTAATATGCTATAGATGTTGGATGTAATATGCTATAGATGTGGGATGTAATATGCTATAGATGTGGGATGTAATATGCACTGTAGATGTTGGATGTAATGTGCTATAGATGTGGGATGCAGTGCACTGTAGATGTGGGATGTAATGTTCCATAGATGTGGGATGTAATATGCTATAGATGTGGGATGCAGTGCACTGTAGATGTGGGATGTAATATGCTATAGATGTGGGATGTAATATGCTATAGATGTGGGATGTAATATGCTATAGATGTTGGATGTAATATGCTATAGATGTGGGATGTAATATGCTATAGATGTGGGATGCAGTGCACTGTAGATGTGGGATGTAATATGCTATAGATGTGGGATGTAATATGCTATAGATGTTGGATGTAATATGCTATAGATGTGGGATGTAATATGCTATAGATGTGGGATGTAATATGCTATAGATGTGGGCTATGACAATGCAGTGGGAGTGTCTGAGCCCCGGCTAGTGAATGGATCGCCCATCAGCCTTGTAGAGCCCGTCTGTCTCTATAGGCTTTTGTCCGCAATCCTCCATACATTATTGTATAGCAATGAAAGGAAAGGGCCGCCCCGGAGAGACCCTCCTCTCAGTGTCTGGTTCCTCCCAGGAAGCTGTGACAGTCTTTTCTCATCAGTGAGCTGTGTGTATGTGTCTGATCAGCACCGAGCACACTCACACACTGCAAGCATGCCCCAATTCAATGCACCCCCCCGTCCTCGCTGAGCAGAGCCGCACCGCCAGGCGCACACCTTCCTCCCCCAGCCGGAATACACAGCCAGGTGGACTGCCTGCCAGAGGCGCGATCTGACAGCACCGAGCAGAAAACATGGCGAGCGACTCCCCGGCTCGCAGCCTGGATGAGATAGACCTGTCTGCACTGAGGGTAAGGGGCAGCTTGGTGATCACTGTCTTTTATCTGTCATCATTGGCATCCATGGAGATCTGCTGGGTCTGATGGCTTTTGTCATTGAAGCCATCCCTGTAATAGCAATGTTGTATAGAAATGATGGAGCTGCACCCACAGGACCGATCTTTGCATGGCTGTATGCAGTGAGACATGTTGGTTCTCCAATGATCCTGAAGCATTGCCCTTGGTTTACATCAGGGTGCCCATGATGGGTGTCTGCAGTGCTCCCTTTGTATGCCACTCCACACATCTGCCCTTCCATTGGAATGAATTTTGAGATTTAGGCTCTCATACTTCATTGTGAAGGCTGTTTTCTTTCATTGGAGGTGGGGGTTGAGTTCCAGGATGGATCACTCTTGCCATGGAGAGAATGTAGTTTGCATTCCATGACCAGTGCCTGCCTGCCCCTTAGACAATGAAGGTTGATGGCATAGTAACCAAGCCTGTATGCAGTGCCCTGGGGTCAGAGGTCTGCTGTGATAACACCCTATTAACAGGAGATTTTCTGATTCTTGTCCGCTCATTGACGCTAAGCCCAGCCTTTCCTTTCCTACAGCATGCCATCCATTGTTACTAAGTGGATGCCATGTTCATTTTTTTTTTTTTTTTTTCCTGACATACATATGAGGATGCTGTGAACAAATGGGGCACTGTATTTGCTTCTTCATAAGAAGCCGTCAATGAATTGCCAAGTGTCTTAACCTCATGCCTCCCTAAAATGACCTATGCTAATGAGATTGCAGTAGTGGCTTGTATGTCATACTCACATGGCCTGAGAAAAAAAAAAAGGAGAAGGCTCTTTGTATGTCTTGATATGTCAGACAGTCAGATTAAACATGGACATGGCTTGTCAGATTGCCTGAATGAGAGACTTAGCTCTGCTCCATTGCACAGGCTCCATTGGCAATGTCAGCCTAGAAGAGTGGAGATCCAGAAAAGATGCATATTTAATATTTCACGTTGCAAGCCTTATTGTCCGCTCCTATAAATCCAACCCGATGGCGATATGCGATTGGTGTGGGGGTGTACTAGACATCAGGATGTACTATACATACCAAGATCTTTAGGACTTGATATCATGTTGGTGATGAATGGCTGCAGCCCATTTTTTATGTTTACTCCATAGAACCTAAAAGAATTTATGGCCACTGTAGAAGGTCAGAAACTGTAGTGATGCATTGATGGCTTCCAGTCATTTCACAGTGTCTGAACCTGGATCAATAGTATATTTGCTGCCTGAACTGAAAATAAAGAAGTGCTTAGAGTTTTCCCTCTATTGCCTTTCATTAGTTCAGTCTCCCTGCTCACATCAGTTCACCTTGAGGATCAAGTGTTCAGCAGATAAGGAGAAAATACCTTTGGCCATTGACCTGACCACCTAGAGCATCTAGGAGATGATGGGAGCTCATTTAGAGTAAATGGGTTATGATGGTGTTCTACAAGAACCAAATTAGATAACTGCTATTATTTTAACCTAGACTCGGATAATTAAACATGGAACCTACCTAACTGGGTTATAGCAGCAGCAGCACTAGCATATATAAAATGAGGCCCATTGATTTATGTTGGTTTGTTTCCATAAACCAGGCACATCAGCTGATCTATCTAAATAACCCAATATACAAATGTTCACCTAATGCTATCTTAAGAGTCTTGCATATGGATAAAAAGATAACTACCTATCCTGGTGAAACTACCTCCAGTGCTGCTCAGATAATCAAACCTAGGCAATTAAACACATGCATTCATGAAGAGTGTATCATTCCATCCTCAGAGCAGCTGAGCTCACTACCAAGTGCTGCAACCGTCACTTAGACAGTGGAGCGGCTAGGGAGTTTTTGTGGCTGGACAGGCGGAGTCTGATGGAGATTCCCCATCAGATATGCTCCCCTTGTGATTGACAGCAGGCAGTGGGTGGATTGATGCCTTCCACTGGCTGCTGTCAATCACAAGGAGAGAGCGGGCTTGATAGAGTACTAATCTATCAGTTTTCCCATCGGGCTCCTCCCATTGTAAGTGTCACTGATTGCTAGGAGCCTGTTGGCTGTGAACCTGACAGAGTCCTAGACAACCAGTGACAAGTGTTGAGAGGGTGGCAATGGCAAAAATGCTGAGCTGCTAAACCAAGTAGGGAGACAGGCACTCTGCCTGTCTCTGTACACCAAATTTGAGTTGGTCCTAATTACCTCCAGTTTTATTATCTATAAAATAGAGGTGATTATTTTTGAATTTGGTGCAGCAATAGTACGATTTTTGTATAAGAACTTTTTTGTGTAAGAACTACCTGAATCTGTCATACAGACAGGCCATTTTTGTATTTCTAAAGCCTCATATACACGATCGGACCGTGGACCAACTTTCCCGTGGATTTTTGTCCAAAGGGCGTTGGCCCCAAGTTGGTATTGCATACACACGGCAGGACTTTTTCAGCCAACTTTCACCAAATCACTTGGTTTTTCTGCTCTTTACCGCCACCTTTGGTCAAATTCTGTATTGTTGTCTGATCTTTTGCATTGGTTCTGCATTGGTTTGTACAAAAGTCCGTTGGTTTTGTGTACACACGGTCGGACTTTGGTCCATCAGACTTTTGTTGGCAGAAAGTTGGTCCGTTCGCACAGCCAACAAAAGTCCGATGAAACCTGGAAAAAGTTGGTCCGATGGAGCGTACACACGGTCGGATGTTGGTCCAAAACAGCTAATTTGCATGTTGGTTGTCAAAAAGTCCGATCGTGTGTATGGGCCTTTAGCAGCATGGAGGAATTTTCCCTGCCAGCTATTGTATTCTGCAGCTGAGAAAATCTGAGCAGTGACTGTATCTGATTGGGGAACAAAAAAAGGGGAGGACCTCTACCCGTGCTACATCCAAATATCATCCTAGTCGCTACAAAGTTTGTAGGAACCACTCCTGCTGGTGTATGGATTTTACTGGCACCCACATGAGACAGACTCCAAATTATTTAAAAAAAATACCATCTTTATTTGCATCATTCTTAAAATAACGCCATCACATATACAAACTCTTTTAAAATCAATGATATTAAAATTTGTCGTATGATACAAATGGCATTTTTTTTAAATAATTTGTAGTCTGTCTCATTTGGGTGCCAGTAAAATCCATACAACAGTAGGACCAGTTCCTGCAAACTTTGTAGCTTATGTGTATCTGATTGGTTTTAGTCACTATTCAGCCAAGAATTTTCTGCCCGCTCCTTTCAATATTCAGATCAAAATTTGTTGAGCTGGAATGCCATCAGGGCCACTTATGACTTAAATTTAGACCAAGTTAGCAAGAGTCCGCCAAATTCGAGACGTGTATGACCAGCATAATCCCAGTTGGTAAAGATCACATGATTAAAGGCCTAGGCTTTTTATTTATGTGAGTAGTGCCAGAGAGATCTCTTAGAAGCCTTGTCTCCAGAATAGGTAAGTTATTCTAGCCCTTCAATTTCCCTTTATTTATCCATCACCACAAAACCATCAACGAAGAATTGTGTTAACATTTGATCATTGGTCTGCTTTAACTGTCTGATTAGTGAATTAAACCTTAGGACCGTTACATTGATATTTGTCTCCATGTCAAGCTATATTATGCAATTTTATTTGAACAGCTTCAGTTTTGGAAAGCAAACCTGGGCCTAGGAAAGGTGATTAGTCTGCAACTTACATGAAATTACAGACACCTTTTTGGGTGCTTGTTTGTTGGTCCTGTAGAAACTGGGGAACTTTGCTATGCTAATAGCAACCAGCTTTTCTCATCACAGGCTCTGGTCTGGTGCACTCCTCAGATTTGCTGGTCAAAGTTGAGGGCCGTCTAACTGATAGTGATACACAGGAATAGAATGCCACCAAGGGTGGTCACTGTTTGCAGTTTTCTGGGTTCTGAGTGACTTTAAAGAAATCCAGAATGGTGTTCAAGCTCCTAGAGGCATCTGCCATTTAATATAAAGCCCAGATTGCGGTTTCCTAGACACAGATCTACTTTAAATGCAGTTGTCAATTACTTGAATGTTGCACAAATTACATTTAACCTGCTGGCTTAATACCTCTAGGACATATTGTGCTTCTTGGCATTGCAAATCGGTGATTTGGAAAAACTTAGTCTTGCATAACTACAGTTCGAGCAAATCTGGGAACTGTTATTTCTGTTTTCAACAGTCAAATATCTATCTGACCAAATTTTGTATAATATATGCTTCATTATTTGATACAATTGTTCTTCTGTAGTTCTTTTCAGTTTATATTTACTTATGTTTTTTACTCAATGTAAATAAACATGGGGCATTATAAGCAACATGGGAACCTTTCACACAATTTCATAACAAAGGATCTATGGGGGTCATTTCCGAAAGGCAAATCCACTTTGCACTACAAGTGCACTTGGAAGTGCAGTCGCTGTAGATTTGAGGGGGACATGCAAGCAAAATATGAAAAAAAAAAAAACGCATTTTAGCTTGCACATGATTGGATGATAAAATCAGCATAGCTTCCCCTCATTTCAGATCTACCCCTCAGATTCACAGCGACTGCATTTCCAAGTGCACTTGTAGTGCAAAGTGGATTTACCTTTTCGTAAATAACCCCCTATAACTCTACAGTTTTATGCACTTACATTCACATTTTGAGCATCTTTGGTCATTCTGTAGGCTTTTTTTTTTTTTGCATTTGTAAGGCATTTTTGCTTGTTTTTGGAGGTGGCTTGAGGTTTGAACTTTTTTTTTTTTAGCTAATGGTAAACTAAGTACTAGGGAATAAAAAAGATGCAAAAGTGGCATTTTTTTCATGCATGTTTGTGCATTTTTAGGCACTCCCATTGACATCTATTGGGGTAAAAAATGCTTGAAACTTGAAGTTTAATGGAAGGTATTTTTGGTGCTACAAGCCTCAAGCTAACTATGCTCAGGTGTGAACAGGTGCAAATAAAAATCATGGGATTTTGTATGTTGAGCATGCTCAGGTGTGAATGGGGCCTAAATTCTACTGTATGAACTGATCCTGATTCCTGATTTATAATCATCTAAATTACAAATTAATCTTTGACCGGTCCTGGAACAGAAGAAACACCAGTATGTATTGTATTTTCATGTTCTGTGTAAAACAGAAATGGGTTAGGTTTAGAAGAAAATTATGTCCGTCTTTTTTGACCAATGCTTTTATCAAAAAATGCATGTTGATGTGGGTTTTAATGTGCATTACGATGGATATTATTAACACACATAAGTAACAACACACATCAATGCAGGATTAGAGCTCTGTCCTATTTTTAATAGAAAATTCCCCTCATATCTTGCTCTACACACTCCTAAACCTTGTGGAAAGCCTTCCCAGAAGAGTGGAAGCTGTTATCGCTGCAAAGGGTGGGCCAACTCAATATTGAACCCTACAGGCTAGGACTGGGATGCTATTAAAGTTCATGTAAAAGCAGGTGTCCCAATACTTTTGACAATATAGTGTATGTTGTGAGTGGCTGGTAGGAGTTTTTTTTTTGGCAGTGTGAGGGTCTTGGCACAGGATTCCTGTACCTGAGATGTTGTAACATACTCTTCCAGGACTAACATCATTTCCTCTAGTCCTGAGGACCAGGAACTTCAGATTGGTATTTGAAAAATCTGCAGGGCATGAAAGAAGCCTAAAGAAGAATGGTGTCCATTGGATTCTGTTGAAATCATGAACTTTAGTAGAGTAGAGGCAGTGCTGCTGTTAGAAATGATGGGGCCCCATACTGCCTACTTGACAGGGCCCCGCCCCCCCCTCAAAAAATATAAAATTATATTTTTGCTAAACAAAAATACACTAAATTCATTAATATGGCATATTTACTGCCCCCTTCCCCCCACTCTCCATTCTAAAACAACGTTGCAGGGAAAAGGAGCACAAAGGGGAGCTGGAAAGCAGGGGGATGGAGGCAGGCCCAGACTGGGACAAAAAATACGCCCGGGCATTTTAGACTGAGCAGCCCATAACATATTTACTGAGGGCACAGGGGGGGGGGGGGGGGTGGAGATCACGGGGGGGCGCAGAGTACAAAGGGGCCTGAGAGCACTGGGAGGGGCTGGAGAGCACGGGGGCAGAGAGTACAGGGGGGGCTTGAGAGCATGGGGAGCCTGAGAGCAGGGTTGAGAGCACTAGGGGGCAGTAGAAAGAAACTGGATAGGAGGAGCGGCTGCATACACAGTAGAAGAATCCATCTCTTTATTTTTCTCCTACAGCCTCTGAATGCCCACGGGAGGGAGAGAAGGAGAAGCAGGCATTCAGAGGCTGTAGTATACTTTGTATGCAGCCGTTCTTCCAAACCAAGTGCACGCACCGGGAGTCACATTCACTTTCCCCCCTGTCCGGCATCTCGTGTAGATCTCCTCCCTCTTCATGGTCACAGGTAACGTGACCTGTAGTCTTCGCCCGGCCCGGGGGGGCAGGTGAGCGGCGGGGGCCCCAAGGAGCAGCTCAGCTGCCTTGGCCCCACAAGGACATGCGCCACCCGGCCCACCGGGCAAGTGCCCAGTGTGCCCTATGGCCAGTCCGGACCTGGATGAGGGGCATAGATGCTGGAACTGATCCCCCCTGCAGCACAGCTGGAGGGAGGGAGTGGAGGAGAAGCCAGCAGGGCTGCAGGGGGTGGCAGAAGAGGATTGGTTCTGTCTGCAGTAAGGCAATACAGCTTGCCCTCCTGCTTAGCAGGTGCCCAGGCCCGCCTTTTGAACTGATGGGGGCTGGGCCCTGTACAGAAAGGCTGGATGTACTGCCTTGTCAGTGGAGATTTAGGATTTACAGTATTAAAGATGTAGTCAAATTTGCAATCCTAATATTTCTTTATGGAGACGTATAGTGTAAAGTATAGTTATTATATTGTTTAGGTATTATATTCTTTGACCAGTTGATCAAAGTGTAGCCTGGTTGTTGTGGTCTGTGGGCATGGACTTCTTCTCCGTTCATCAGAAAGTGACTAAGAAGAAGACTTTAATGTAAACCTTTCTGAATAAAATCCATTACAGGCCAACATTAATTTCTAACAGTAGGCATGGCTTTCTAACAGTATATATCATCCAACATCTTCTTGTAAATGTCTAGAGAGTCTCTTATTACACAACTCATGAAAATCCTAATTGTTGCTGTGCATCCAGGCTTGCTCCTTCAAATCCCACCATGCAATTAATCAGTGGGTTGCATAGGTTGCATTGCATAATGTGGGGGTAGAATATATATACATTCCAGGTTGGAGCCCTGTTTAAGACTTCTATTAGCTGTGTATGAAATTATGAATTTCTGGGTTGCTTTTCCCTGTACCAAGTGCAGGTGCCTGCACATAACTCATTTCAATCTCCAGAGCACTTGAGCCTGTGTTACCCTGTATGAAATTATGAACCTTCCAGCTGGTAGAGGCTGGAATACTTTGCATGAAAATATGAGCGTTCCAGGTGGAAGATCACAACCCCCCCCCCCCCCTTTTACAATGTATGACTGGCCTGAAAGATGTGGGTGTAGGGGCATAGCCAGTGTCAGAGCTCAGATTCCTGACCCGCATTTGCATAGTGAGCTCCTTAGACCCCAAGTGACAGGTTTACTTTAAAGAGATCCTGTCACTGATTTATAGCTGAACTTCAGGCAAAAACATTTTTTGACCTGTGCAATGTAAAAATAAATTATGAATCTAAAATAATGAAGTGCTGTTCCATGTTTCTAGGCTGCAGCATTATGACAACTCGGACTTTCACTAACCCCCATACAGTTCAGTCAGTGTTAAATGTCAGACCTTGAGGCGATTCAGTTCGCATTTGCAGCGCTATACATATCATTCATTCATTCATTTATTCATTGAGTGTGGAGGACAGACATCACAGCGGGTCACACACACTCCAGCTTTCTTTCAGTAAACATCTTCCATTCTTTTCAATGGATGCAAGGTGTTTTGTGATTGGAGCAAAAGAGACAGTGATGTTCATGTGACTCTCCTCCAGTCACAGAGTGCCTTGCCATATTTAGGAATGCAAACCTTTGACCAAACTTTGTAAACCCTACTCGTCTGATTCATGTTCATTTGAAGAGACCTTGATTTGTAACATGAAGCTTTTTCCTATGATGATTTTTTTTCAATTTTACCCAAACAAGTTGCTATCTTATTTATACTTTTACTTTGGTCTCCGCGATATTAGTCCACCCCCTATACTTTATAGGGAAATTCCTAATTTTATTGTCATATTAATGAATACTTTATTTACTGTTTGTCGTATGTCATGGAATTTTATTTTACCATTATTAATAATAATAATAATATGTTGATTATTTCCATATTTGTTATAATTTTGATGTCCTTACACTATGATATGAAAACAAATGAAAAGTTGGAAGCAGAAGGAAAAAAAAAAAGAGAACAACGCAAGATATTTACTGAATTGAGGAGCTGGAGTACAAGCGACCCGCTGTGTTCTATGTACTCCAGCCAAAACTGTAATGCCGCGTACACCCGATCGGAAATGCCGCCAGCAAAAGACCGATGTGATGTTTTGGTCGGAAAATGCGACCGTGTGTATGCTCCATCGGACTTTTCCGCCAGCAAAAGATTGAGAGCATGTTCTCAATTTTTTAGGTCGGAAAAAGTTCCGATCCAAAATTCCAATAGTCTGTACAAATTCCGACGCGCAAAATTCCTACGCATGCTCAGAAGCATTGAACTTCATTTTCTCGGCTCGTCGTAGTGTTGTACGTCACCGCGTTCTTGATGGTCAAAAGTTCACCAAATTTTGCGTGACCGTGTGTATGCAAGCCAAGCTTGAGCGGAATTCCGTTGGGAAAAAACATCCAAGATTTTATTCATTACTCTCAGAGCCAGCAGAAAGCAAGTATTTAAAAAACTTACTTGCAGTTTTTTTTCCTTTCCATAAATCATTTTGTATTCTCTTGCAATGTGCCCTTTAACTTGCAATTAAAATTTGACTTTTCAAGGAAGAGTCAGTTCCCTAGCATAGCCCCCTATCCCTCCTTGAATGTCATGGCCCTCTGCCTTTGTAGGTGTCCGTGCTGGCCTAGCTACTTCAGCCCTTTCCTTACCTCTCTACATAATGTTTTTATGTAGCTGCCAGGGGAAGAGCAAAGGGGAATAGTACAGAATGTAACTTGAGTGATGGCTGTGAAATCTGATGACATCACATCCAATATGGCGGCACCCAGCAGCAGCTTCAGGGCTTTTATTAGTTCACACAAGGGAGGCTTTGAAAGGTTAATAACATTCAAAATTAAATTCACATATAATCTTATGGGAAGGTGGTTGTTGTAATAAATGCTCTGGTGATAGGGCCTCTGCAAACAATGCTAATATATATATATATATATATATATATATATATATATATATATATATATATATATATACTATTTTCCAGGAACCTCTAGGTGTCTCCAAAAATATATAAAAACCAAAGTGTAGCGCTGTAATAAGGAATGTGATGTGAAGTAATTATTGGAACAATTGAAAGTCCATCAATCAAGCGAACATCAACTTGTATATTTATATACTGTGAATCTTCCGCCAAAGTTCAGTGCATCCAAGGCAAAAAAAACGAAACAAACTTCCAACTCATGTGATCTCAAATCTGCTTACCTGAAAGATGAATTTAGTGAGCGGTGTTATCGTATGGTGCCAGAGGTTGGTAATGAGATTAGATGAACAATGATGGCGGAAGCCCAGATCCAGAAATCTTCAGTAGATGGTTGGTATCAGGATTCTTAGAGCCAGACCAATTTAGTGCTGAGAAAATTCTCCCTGGGGAATGGAGGAAGAAAAAGCAGCCACAATAGTGAAGCCCGTAAATAAATTCAAAAAATGTATTGCATATGGTCTACTTACAAGCAATGTGCAGACAACAGGGCATAAAAAACAACAGATCCGCGTACTTGCATCAGCCCGCCTGACATGTTTCATCCAATGGTGGATATCATCAGAGACGCCTCTGATGATATCCACCATTGTATGAAACATGTCAAGCGGGCTGATGCAAGTACGCGGATCTGTTGTTTTTTATGCCCCGTTGTCTGCACATTGCTTGTAAGTAGACCATATGCAATACATTTTTTGAATTTATTTACGGGCTTCACTATTGTGGCTGTTTTTTCTTCCTCCATTCCCCTGGGAGAATTTTCTCAGCACTAAATTGGTCTGGCTCTAAGAATCCTGATACCAACCATCTACTGAAGATTTCTGGATCTGGGCTTCCGCCATCATTGTTCATCTAATCTCATTACCAACCTCCTGGCACCATACGATAACACCGCTCACTAAATTCATCTTTCTGGTAAGCAGATTTGAGATCACATGAGTTGGAAGTTTGTTTTGTTTTTTTTGCCTTGGATGCACTGAACTTTGGCGGAAGATTCACAGTATATAAATATACAAGTTGATGTTCGCTTGATTGATGGACTTTCAATTGTTCCAATAATTACTTCACATCACATTCCTTATTACAGCGCTACACTTTGGTTTTTATATATTTTTGGTTTGCTTATCAACAAACTGTGTTGGCTGCAGTATACACATTTTTTGTAATTAGCGCAGATATTTTGTTCACCCCGTGTCTCCAAAAATATGTTTGTACTTATTTTGTAACCAAATGTTCATTTTTAAAGAGGTTATCTTCCTCTTTAAATCCGTTTTTCATAACACTGACAGGGTGAGGTATTTGTTGATATGCACACTGGCAAGTAATGAGATGAGCTGCTCACAGCCCTGTCAGAATCGGTAATCGGCACAAGGGGATTTACCAACCTCTAAGTGGTAAGTAACTTCCTCTTAGATGCAGCTTGCGGCACTGCAGACTAAGGTAAAAAAAAAAAAAAAAAAAATGAGATACAGGAACAACTCCATTAATGAATGTCACGGCAGTTCGGTTTAGCAAGATCTGGTTCATTGCCTGTGTTTTTTTTTTTCTTTTTTACTGCAGAAAGCTTTCGACTGAATAATAATGTGTATATAATATCTGTTTTTCTGTAAAGACAATGAATTTTATCTAATATGCTTTCAGTTATTTCGTTTTTGTTTTTTTTTTCCATAGAAGAGCTTGTTTTTCATTTTATTTCATTTTATTTTTTTTTTCATAAATGGTGTCCCCTTTTAAAAAATAAAAACAGTTTGACGGTAATAGTGGATTTAAGGCTCGGGCAAACACTTTCGTCCAAAGAACTTTCGTGCGATTTTCATAAAGTGTGTACACAATATTCGACAGCTGTTTCCGAATTTTCATATGAAAATTCCAGAAGGGACCAACTCCAAAATGTTTCTTGTACGGGAACAGAGCAAACGATTTTAGTTTAATGTGTACCGTTTTTCGTACAAGAAAAACCTGAAAAAGCCTGTGTCGGAAATGAGAAAAAAAGCCTTTGTCATAGGAGAATATTCGTAAGAATTTTTTTTCATCGGTTCCAATTTGCTGTAAAACATCGAGAAAAATCAGACGAACGTTCGCTCGATTTTCTTATAGTGTGTACATTTACAGTTCTTTTCACAAGTGGATCTCCAATTATGTATTTGATAGTAAATGGCAGATGTAGCTGCTGTGTTTCACCTAGAAAAATTATTGGAAATGTTTTTTGTGGATTTGACATGTTCGCATGGAATTTCCATATCTAAAAAAAAAAATTATTTTTGATTTAACAACATTGGTGTAGTGATGCCCTACTGCTCTCTTAGCCATCTTCTGAGCAAAATGGTTTTGTTTTCACTTTTCTGTCCTTTTTCTTCTACCTACTTTTGATGGAATGAATAAGAAAATGAGGCAAGATTCCACAGCTCAATGCTTGCTACCATTTCATCCTGGGCATTAGAAGTGTGTCCATCACAAGATGTTAATGAGCAGCGGCTTGTTACTGTACACTACACCTGTACAGAGAACTGGTAATCTCAGCTGGCAATGTCTGTACTACGCTTCATTATTTATTTTCTGTCTCCCAGATCAAAATAAAAATTGTAATTGCAAAACAAAAAGTGCAGTTGATCAGGTCTCAGCTGGCAGCAGTGACAATTCTGCATTTACCTGAAAGGTCGGTGTGTGTTATTGTTGCCTGTTGGCTACACAGCCTCACTGAAGATCATACATTTCACAGTAGCCATATACATTGGGATTTTTAAATATGTTCATGAAGGAATTTTTTCCAGGTAATGGTAGCTAGTAGTCACATTTTAACTGGACTTCTTCTGTAATGTTGATCAAGCCACTTATTAAGCCACTTCTTCGGTTCCATTGAGGGTCAAGATGTAAATGCATGCTTGGAAGCTTCCAGACACTCATTGGAACGTAAGAAGTGGCTTGGTAGGCTATGAAACATCTTCAACATTACACAGCAAGTGCAATTGAATGTGACTAATTACTACTAGCAGCGTTTTTCCTTATCTTTCAAATGCAAAAAGAATTGGGATCAAGGCAATCAACGCTTTCTATCAAAAACTATGAAAAATATCAAACTGTTGGTGGTAGGTTGCCTTGGTTCATTTAATAGCTTTTGTGCTTGAAAGCTGTCTGGAAGGGAATGAAATCGCTTGCAATTTTTAAATATGTATGGTCAGCATTAGAGCTCATTTTAAGTGGTACAGCAGTAATCACAGCATCTGATTTAAAGGATAAGCTCACCTTTTAACAAAACAAAATGAAATGCACATATTTTTTTTGCAGGTAAAAAAATATGCATTTATTATCTTTTTGTTGCAGGAGCCAGTAAAGCATTGCACCAGCAATCAGCAGATCACTAATTCCATGCAGGTCTCCTGCAGACCTGTCAATGTGTCTGCTTCCTCATATAAGCAAGCCAATACATGCTGACAGGAAGAATCAATCAAATACCACATCGCTTACAGAGCCATGGTAGTTCATTGAGAACTACAAGCCGACAGCTGCTAAGGCTGTCGGGACTTGTAGTTTTCCATTTACAGGAGACTGTAAATGAGTGATACGGGTGGGCAAACCCCCGCATGCCCACGTGTTTGTTTTTTTTTTCAAAGAGTGACAGCGCCCCCCCCCCCCCCCCGCTAGCTGTCAAAGAGGGTGAGTGGGAGAGCAGGGGCCGGTCCTTTCATAACATGTTACACCCCGAATATGGGTGTAAGGCCCCTTTCATTTCATCAGTTCAGTGACATCAAAATGTCAGTTTACATCCATTATTTTGTCCGATCTGTTTTCTTTAGAGTATTGATCCATTTCAAAAAACAGATGTTGACGAATGCGAATGTAAACTGATTTTAACTGACTGTTTTTCCATAGGGATGCATTGATATCTGTTTTTCATTCATCAACAGACGGATGAAAAACAGACACACTGTTCGCATGTGTAAAAAGGGCCTAACATGTTATGAAAGGTGAACTTATCCTTTATCAGAGAAGTATGGCCAAAGCTTTTTCGGCCATACTTCTCCTGGGGATCACAGGAGTGCAGTTAGTTCTGCACTCTTGTGTCCCAGATTCAGCTGATCGTGGGCTAAAGCCTGCTATAGGCTGACATCACAGAACCGGTCCAGGCTCTGCAGGGATTCATAAAATAATGTTGGGATCTACTCAAATGCCTGACTGCCAGCTGGCTCAGCCTCTCAGCATGCCATTGAGAGGCTGAGCCAGCTGCTCCTGCCCCCTACACAGCTGTCAAGAGACAGTCACCACTCGCTGCTCCCTGAAGAGCGAGAACTGATCAGTGGTCGCTCACTTCTTGGTGTAGACCCTTCAGGGGTAAGCTGCAGTTTCGGATCGCTTGCTAACCAATTAAGATGCTGTTTAATAAACTAGATTAATTAGTGTTTAATGGAGAGACCTTGAGACGAAGGTCTTTTTGAACTGTAAAGCCTGCCGTAGACAGTTTGACTCTTGGCCGGTTCCTGCTGAACCTGAACTTGCTGATTCGTACCATCAGGCCCCTTTCACACTTGTGCAACTTGTCCTGCGACTGCAAAGTCGCATGACAAGTCGCACCCCATGATTTCCAAAGAGTACCATTCATATCTGTGCGACTTCAAAGTAGTCCCTGTACTACTTTGGTCTCATTTTGATGCGAGTTACACAGGCATTCCCTAAAATTGCGGCCGCAAAATTGCAGTAAAATAATGCGACTTTGAAGTCGCACTTGTGTGAAAGGGGCCTTAATGGGCAGGGTGAATGTACAAGGTTGATCGATCGATCAACTTGGTACAACCAGCCTGCCCGATTCTCTTGTCTTCTCCCGATGGGGATGGCTTTGTGGTTGTAGGAAAGAAATTTGCACTGGCACTGTCTAAAAGTAGCTGGCATAAAAGTATCAATTCTTGAATTGTATCTCTGCAGTAAAGAATCTTTCTTAGTATTCTCTGGTGGAATAACTTTGAAAGACAAGAAGCGGTTAAAACGCAGTTGCCTTGGGCAGTCCTTTTGCAGATTGATTGGGGAAAACTGACCCTTATTGGAGGTCAGTTATGTTGAAAGTCAGGCATTTGGAGTATTGGTCACCAGTATGCCATCATAAAAGTGAGACTTATGCCGTGTACACACGATCGGAATTTCAGACAGCAAAATACTGATGAGAGCTTTTCGTTGAAAAATGCGACCGTGTGTATGCTCCATCCGACTTTTGCAGGCTGAATTTCTGCCAGCAAAAGTTTGAGAGCATGTTCTCAATTTTTCGGTCGGAAAAAGTTCCGATCGGAAATTCCGATTGTCTGTAGGAATTCCGACGCGCAAAATTCCTACGCATGCTCGGAAACCATTTGACGCATGCTCGGAAGCATTGAACTTAATTTTCTCGGCTCGTCGTAGTGTTATAAGTCACCGCGTTCTTGATGGTCGAAAATGTTCAGAGAACTTTTGTGTGACCGTGTGTATGCAAGCCAAGCTTGAGCGGAATTCCGTCGGAAAAACCATCCAAGATTTTTCAGATGGAAAATCCGCTTGTGTGTACGGGGCAAGTAAAAAAACAAACAAAAAAATAAAACAAATTTCCTAACAAAAGAGTGTGCCTCAGGGACAGTCTTCTTGTTTCATTTGTTTGTGAAGGCCAAAATCAGTAGTGGCACCAAATGTAGGGTCTTAAAGGAAACCCCAGGTTTAATTAAAAATTTAATAAATTGCATGTATACTTTCATATAATATGTTGAAATAACCCCCCCCCCCCCAAAAAAAAAAAAAATTACATACTTAAAATTCAGCTTTAATTGTATTATTTCCACCAACGTAGAAACTATATTGGTGGCCTTGGGTTGTTGTGAGTTCTTCCTGTCTGCTGGCCATCTCTTTCCACAACTTTTCTGGATTCCCTGAATACTTTGCAGCTTTCCTCTTCTGTTTTGCTTTTGAATTCTAGGAACTACATACAGTATGTGCCAGGCGTTTAGGTGTGGATGAGTGGCCCTGAATGCACACTGTCTGCATTCAAGACTGCTCACGCGCACCAGCATGCAGCTATTGCATTTTAATGCTTGAATTGGCTGCCTACCACCTGCGTGGCACCTGCCAGCTAGGAGCACACAAAAAAAAAAGCCCAGGTTCATGTTTTACAGGCCTTTGTGCCCATGTGAATGAGGCCTTACTGCTCTTTCTCACAGGTTAACTGGCTGACTGAAAACAATTTACACCATGTCTGGCAGATATCCATACAGGTGTTCATAAAGAGGTAGAGTAATTGCAGATTGCATGAGGGCTGTCTAATGGCTTATCTACAAATCTCGTTATTCAAAACAGTAAAGTAAGCCTGAAAAAATATGAACCTTGTATTGAAAATTCTGCAGACACTGCAAAAATTAATCAGCAGGTATGATCACTGAAAATACTTTATACTTTCACTTTTATAATTTCACTTTCAAAGGCCAAATGTGGAAAAATTTTATCTCAATCTAAGACTTTGCAAACCTTTGGTTTTGACACACGTGGAAAGTATTTAGCTGATTTAAACTGAAAGTTCAGTTGGGCTTTAAAGCCTCATTCACATTATTATTATTATTATTATTATTATTATTATTATTTTATACAGGATTTATATAGCGCCAACAGTTTGCGCAGCGCTTAACAAAATAAAGGCAGTCATTACAATTTGGTACAAGAGGAATCAGAGGGCCCTGCTCGTTAGAGCTTACAATCTAAAAAGGAAGGGTCAATTGATACAAGAGGTAATAGCTGTGGGGGATGAGCTGATGGAGGAAGTAAAACAGTGTTAGTTAGAAGTAGGATAGGCTTCTTTAAAGAGAAGGGTTTTCAGGGATCGTCTAAAGATGGATAGATTAGGGTACAGTCGGACAGATCGGGGTAGAGCCTTCCAAAGGATGGGAGAAGCTCTGGAGAAATCCACATGGATGATGATTGCCATATAGCATGAATGGGACACTTTGTATCCAGTGCCTCAATTTCCAGTTGCTGCATATGAAAAGATTTCAGAAAAAAAATGGCTCATTTAGGCCCCTTTCACACTGGGGCAGTTTTCAGGCGGTACAGCGCTAAAAATAGCGCCTGTACACCGCCTGAAAAAAACGGCCCCATTCACTCCAGTGTGAAAGCCGGCGGCCTTTACACTGGAGCGGTGGGCTAGCAGGACGGTAAAAAAAGTCCTGCTAGCAGCATCTTTGGAGCGGTAAAGGAGCGGTGTATTCACCGCTCCTATAACGCTCCTACCCATTGATTTCAAAGGGACACCGCGGCAATACCGCCGCAAAGCTTTGCGGGGGATTTTAACCCTTTTTCGGCCGCTCGCGGGTCGGTTTTAACCCCCGCGAGTGGCCAAAAAGGGTTAAAATCCTGCGAATACCGCTGCGAAAACGACGGTAAAGCAGCGCTAAATATAGCGCTGCTTTACCGTCACCACGGCTCCCGCCCCAGTGTGAAAGGGGCCTTACAGTACATGGGCATCATCACCTGTGGGGATGAGGCATATATATGGCTCACAAACTGGTATTGTTTTCAAACACTAAGGAATATAACATACCATACTTGTTTCTTAAGGAGATACAGTAGTTGCTGGAGTCATCTCCAGCAGAAAACATCCCTGTCCACTCCAGGACAGATAAAACTGACTGTAAAGTGCATTCAATTAATATGATCTAGCCAGCTTGGATATCGTACAGAGATTTTGCAATTTTTCCACTGTAATAAAAATGCAGTAGATTTGAAAATACTGTAAGTGAGTCATTTTGACATGATTTATGGATTCCTGAGCAATTATCTGCAATAACTGCAGAAGCAATTTAAGAATAATAAATTAGATAGTAACACAAAATAGCTACATGGGATGGGAGCATCCTCTCATGTTGGGGAAATTGACAAATTCCATTTCCTATAAAAGTCAAACGAGAGAGCTGCACAGCCATTCCATTTGTTTTCATTATTTAGATACAGGGAGACACTAAAATAATATCTGTACTTTAGTGAGTAGTTCTTAAGCGAATCATGGGAAATCTGCATTGAAGGGAACCACGTGCTGTACTTTACTTGAAATTTTCTGTGCTATATTTTATGCGAGGAACAGAGGAAAAAAATTATGTAAATTTACTAATGAGCATTCACCATTTATTCAGTTAATAAGTTTATTTTTATGCCACAGTGGTTTGATAATATGAAAAAAAAATAAATATTTTTTTTTTTTTTTTTTTTTTTTTTTAGTTCAAATGTAACCATAATTGGCTGTTGCAAAACTAAAATCTCCTCCAGTTTTCATATATTGCCTTATTATAGACAATTTTTTTTCTTGTTATGTAATTTTGTTGAACATTAGCAAATGTGTCATTTAAAAAAATACGGTGGAAGCCCAGTGTGCAGTTAGAAAGGTTGATGATAAAATATGTACAGAGGACTTGCCAGTATATCAGACTTGGGTTATAACTAGTCCAAAATCTTTTTATGCTGTCTTGTTCAGTTTTGGCAAAGAAACTTAAAGTCATTGTAAAGTCTCGTTTTAAAAAACAAAAAACAAACATGTTATACTTACCTGCTCTGTGCAGTTGGTTTTGCACAGGGCAGGCTGGATCCTCCTTTTCTCTGGTTCCTCTTCACTGCTCCTGGCCCCCTTCCTCCTGTTCAGTGCCCCCACAGCCAGCAGTTTGCTATGGGGACACCCAAGCCGAATCACAGCTCCATGTGTCCATTCAGACCCGGTCCTGCCCCCTCTCTCCTCTGATTGGCTAACTGACTTTGACAGCCGCGGGAGCCAATGGCATAACTGCTGTGTCTCAGCCAATCGGGAGGACACTTGTGGACATCGCTGGAGAGAGATGGGGCTCAGGTAAGTAATTAGGGGGTGCTGGGGAGGCTGCTACACACAGAAGGTTTTTTATCTTAATGCATAGAATGGAGTGCGAGGAGCTTACAATCACTTTAAAGCATTAGAGCCTCTTTCAAATGAGTGACTGGAGAGTGGTAAAAATAGGGGGCTGAGCTACAGTTAACAAGCCCCCTACCACCACTTAATGGCTAGACAACAGCCAGAGGTGGCTGCTCACATGCCACAATGTTTTTTGTGTCATAGCTGTGGCAAATTTAACACTGGATGCTGAGTTGACAGGCAGCACCATCTGTCAAATTTGACCATTAAAGTCAATGGCGACATGCTACAACAGTAAAACAAAAACAGGCATTCAGGAGATGCCTCCTGAATGCCTGAGGGCCAGTTCACACCAGAACGTAGTGCAGGAAACGCGCATGGAACACGCCTACCTTTTGCGATGTGCAGTAGCTATCAATTCTTGGATATCATTCTTAATGGCAGCCAAATGCAGATCACAAAGTGCAGCACATTTTTCAAGAGTAGTTCGATCTGGTCCAATTTCTTGCACTGCACCAAACTGCAGAGGGGTGAACCAGGCCATAGGGTCTCTTTCTACTGTTGCAATTTAGAAAAAAAAAAGTTTTCTTCCAATTCAATGTGTTTATGCTGCCAGTTTTGCATATTGGACAACTGGACAGACAAGTGTGCGTGTGTGTGCATATATTCTAAAAATTGGGGGGGGGGGGGGGGGGCGCTGAAGTCGGCATCTTACTAAACCACAACCCACAAAAACCTATAGGTGGAATCTGTACCACTAAAGACAAAATTATAGACTTTCTCCAAGTTTTTATACGGTGTGCTTTCTTTCCAAAATGCAAGCAAACTGCATCTGCTGAAATATTCTCAAAGCAGAACCCTGGCCAAGAATCAGAGTTCATACATGTGAATAGATTCACTTTACAAAATGTAGAATTCTGTTTGCCCTTTCCATGCACTGCAGAATTTGCTAATTTCTGATCATATGTGCAAACAAAAGATTGATCATGCATAAATTTGAACACTTCATGTGATATTATGCTTCTAAAAATAGTTTGAGGCCACAAAGTATAGGATTGATAGGATCAAATTTCTGCTGGAACTTATTGTTCCTTCTTGATGTAACTGTTTATTGATCAATGTGCGTATTTTTTTGCAGTCACTAGCTGAAAGATGCTGTTCTTTAATCAAAACTATTGTAACATCAAATGATTGTGTAGCTACGGGTATGGCCAGCATGATTTATTTCCTTATACCAAAGAAAATTAATTGGTTGCTGCAGGATTTGAAAATGAATACATCTCTTTAATAAAGAAAAACTCCAGGAACAAGATTACTTTAAACACTTACCTTGGGCCAACTTGACTCAAATGATTATGCAGTAGAGCTGCGCATCTTCACTGATCTCAAGATTCGATTCGATTAAGATTATAATGTCAACGATTCGATTTGATTCCATGATGCATCATGATTACTGCCCAATGCCCATGGTTTTCATCAAAAACCCATCAGCGCATCCTCATCTGTACCCGTCAATAAATGCAGCCTGACTGTGCCCGTCAATAAATGCAGCCTGACTGTGCCCGTCAATAAATGCAGCCTGACTGTGCCCGTCAATAAATGCAGCCTGACTGTGCCCGTCAATAAATGCAGCCTGACTGTGCCCGTCAATAAATGCAGCCTGACTGTGCCCGTCAATAAATGCAGCCTGACTGTGCCCGTCAATAAATGCAGCCTGACTGTGCCCGTCAATAAATGCAGCCTGACTGTGCCCGTCAATAAATGCAGCCCGACTGTACCCATCAATTGCAGCCTCACATCTCCTGCTGTGTCACATAGCTTTGATATGAATATCCCGTCGTGCCCATCCTCCTCTCTCTCCTCCAGCGGCCGCTGTAACAGAGTACCTCCTTATAGACTGTGAAAGGCGGCACACTGATCCAATACCGGGAAATTTAATTAGTGTGCCGCCTATCTGTTAGGTACCTGAGTGGTGAGCCTGACTTCGCTGGGAGAGGGCCTCTCTTACGGCTCTGGTTCAGGGCCCACTGGAGTGGAGACAGTGGTCCCGTGAGCACAGCGGGGTAGGAGTGCCTGGAATGGATGCTGTGGCAGACGTAGCTGATCAGTAGCGATCTCCTGGATGCTGAAGCAGCAGAGACTGGCAGGCAGTGGAGCAGGGTCCGGATGTAGGGTGACCCCGAGATGGCGTCAGCAACTCTGGAAGTATGCAGCATGCAGGGAGCAGGCAGAGGGGTCGTCAGGCAGGCCGGGTCTGGATACACTTGGCAGACAGGTAAGTGGGCACAGGCAATGGAGAGGTCAGACAGGCAGGAGGTCAGCGTTCAGGTATCAGTCCAAAGCAGAGTCAACAGGCCGGAATCAGGAATGGAGAAGGCAGCAGAGTCAAGTGGAAGCCGGATCAGGTAAACAGGAGTACACAAACAGAAGCAGGTTAAACAAGGGACAAACTGCAGACGAACAGCACTTGACATGCGCAGCTGTCATTCTTTTAAAGGCCAACTGGCGCCAAACAGCGCTAACGCGTCACGTGTGCGCCCGCGACGCACGTGCCCGCGCTCGCTGCGCACGCGCGCGCGCCTGAGGAGTACGCCGGCGCGTACCCTCGTTTCGACGCCCGGACGAATCAGCGGCGCGTGTGCGCATGCGCGCGCGCCGATTCGACCGTACGTCGCAAGTGGAGCCCTGACACTATCAGTCTAGGAGACTTTGTTACAGGGGCTTCTGGAATAGCAGTAGGGGGGAGGAGGACGGGTGCGCCTGGATATCCATATCAAAGCTCGATGACACAGCGGAAGATGCCTGCTGTGTGTGATACAGGCAATGGTCGTGATCGGCCGCCGTGGGCATTTTAGATGGAAGCTCCGTGACAGGCAGAGAGGAGGAGGGAGGACTTTGACGTCATTGATACAATCGCGATTCAGCCGTTCTCCACATCGATGCCGAATCGTTGAAGGCTGAATCGCGATGCATCGATTATACGATTACTTTCAACACCCCTATTTTGCAGAAGTGACGGTCAGTCTGGAATTTAATTTTGTAGTCTATGTGATATACAGAAAGCAACATCCTCTTCCAGCGGCTTCCCCCCTGTGCTCTAAATAAAGGGGTTGATTTACTAAAGGCAAATAGACTATGCCCTTTGAAAAGCACAGTTGCTCCAGAGTGTAGTAATTAAGCAGAAGCTCTGCTGACTTCCATCATCCAATCATGTGTAAGCAAAGATGCAGTTTTTTTTTTATTTTCTTTGCAAGTGAATGGGTACTCTTTGCAAAATTAAGTTTTACCTCATTTACTAAGCTCTGGAGCAACTGCACTTTGCAAAGTGCACAGTCTATTTGTCTTTAGAATTCCAGAAAGAAAAATATCCATTTGCCAAGGTGAAGGGCATCACTGATATCTCATGGTGGTTATGGACAAAGACGTAATCTGATCTTTGCAAGATCCCCCCCCTCCA
Source organism: Lithobates sylvaticus (assembly GCA_028564925.1). Lineage (NCBI taxonomy): Eukaryota > Metazoa > Chordata > Amphibia > Anura > Ranidae > Lithobates > Lithobates sylvaticus. The sequence continues at coordinate 380,163,729 of CM053028.1, forward strand.
CCCCGTACTTATATACACTCTTAACCCAGCATTGGCCAGATTAGACAAATAGATGCTAATATTAGGCCACTATTTTGTTTGCTAGTTTTTAGTTAATTATATGAAAAGATAAGCTGAAATATAGATTTATATATACACACACACACACACACACACACACACACACACACACACACACACACACAAAATGTATATACATTCTTATTCGTGATCCTTCGTGGAGAAAGATGTTAAGGATAAAATTAGGACAGATTATGTGCTGTAACCTTACTGTAGGACATGTTCTTTGTACTATTTGTATCTAGCTGTATAGATATTCTTTGTATTAAATAGATGTGACTTCATCTTGGTGAAGTAAACAGGAAGTTGGGAGTGTGGGAGGCAGGTCAAGGTAATAACAGGATTTTCACACACAATATTCCACCCACAGTACAATCAAGAAACGTTTAATGACAGATACATTTTCAGACAGAGGAGAGAAAATAGTAACAATAATATATAAATACTTTATATATACACACTTATGCCGTGTACACACGGTCAGACTTTCCGACGGAAAATGTGCGATCGGATCGTGTTGTCAGAAAATCCGATCGTATGTGGGCTCCATCTGACTTTTTCCGTTGGAATTTCCGACACACAAAGTTTGAGAGCAAAATCTAAAATCCGATCGTTTAAATTCCGATGGTGTGTAGACAATTCCTAAGGACAAAGTGCCACGCATGCTCAGAATAAATTACGAGACGAAAGCTATTGGCTACTGGCCTCTTTATAGTCCTGGCATATGTGTTGTATGTCACCTCGTTCTGACCGGTCGGATTTTCCGACAACTTTGTGCGACCGTGTGTATGCAAGACAAGTTTGGGCCAAAATCCATCGGAAAAAATCTAATGGATTTTGTCGTCACAATGTCCGACCATGTGTACAGGGCATAACATTAAACAATCAGTTATTGATGTGCAGTATCACTGTACATGATGACCCTGAGGAAGTCCTTGGTGATGAAACGCATCAGAATACATCATCATGTACGGAGATAATGGAGCCTATTTACATCCTGGGTCTGTTCAATCTTGGATCTATTGAACTAGAGTAGGGGTCTCCCAACTTTCTAATTAAAGGGCGAGTTTACTGTCCTTCATACTTTAGGGGGGGCGAACTGTGGCCAGTAGAAGTAGAAAATGTCTTGGCATTAATGTGAGGAAACGGTGCCTCCTCTTTGGAAAGTTATCCACCAGTGTTCAGCGTTCAGCTTGCAATAGTATTTTAAATCTTATTAGTGTGTGTCTGTTAGTGTGTGACAGTTTGCGTAACATGAGGGCAGACAGTACAGTTACTGCTTGTTAATGGCCCAATGTTGATGTCAGTGGCAGAAATTATGCCCGTGTTGGTCTCAGTGGGGAGAAAAGGGCAAAAATTCAGCCTGCCCATTAACGGTTTGAAACTTGGACGGTTCCTGCTGAACCGGCCGAGATTTGAACAGTGTATGGCCAGCCTTAAGGGATTGAAGTAGGAAGAGATTAAAATGCCTATTGACTCCTTTTCTCATCACTGATAAAGTCACTAAAGTTTATTTGTGTGTGTGTTTTTTTTTTTTTTTTTTTATATATTTTTTTTTTTTTTCTTCTCACTACATGGATTTGTGTGATTGAAAATGAACTGTAGTTTTTTTCTGCACTGATGTGTATAGCACTGGTGTTATTATTCACAAATGCAATTTAATTACAGGACAGCAGCTTAAAACCATTTCATGTGTGCAATGTTTTTATATTCTGTTGGATCAATTTATTTGTAGTGTTCTTATGCGTATGTGTTGGAAGCTAAAACAAAAAATACATATAGGGGTTGATTTAATGCACATAATATAGCATGTCCACGTTTGACATGAATTTTAACTTGAATAAGGTAAAAAAAAAAAGTACATGTTTCAAATGCACAGGGAAGAAAAAACAGGAAACAGGATTTTTGCTTGAATGTGATTGCATAATTGAATTGAAGTCAGCACAAGTTCACCTTTTATTTAAAGAAAAGAAAATGTTCTCTTTTTCAGAGTGAATTTTTACCTAGCTTAGTGGGCGAGGAAAGTTGTGCAAGCCAAATCCAGTTTCTTTCTGTTTTTTATTTTTAAAAATGTTTTTTTTTTTTTTTTTTTTTACACAGTTATAGTTGTTAAGGTTAAATAAAGTCCATCCAGTTCAACGTATGTGTGCGTGTTTGTCACTACCATATCCCTGTATATTGTGTTCACTGTGTTTGAATTTATCTACACTCCCCTAGCCACTATCTGACACCCCGTACACACGATCGGACTTTCCGATACTGTGGATTTTTGTTCGAAGGTTGTTGGCTCCAACTTGTCTTGCATACACACGGTCACACAAATGTTGGCCAACAATTACGAACGTAGTGACGTACAAGACGTACGTGATTTCTCCATTACAAACGCTAGTTTTACAAGACCGAGCTCTTCCGGCTCGTGCTTGATTCCGAGCATGCATGGACTTTTGTGCGACAGACTTCTGTACACACGATCGGAAAGTCCGACAAGAAAAATTTGTTGGTGGAAAATTTGAGAACCTGCTAGCCAACATTTGTTGGTAGAAAGTCCGACAACAAATGTTCGATGAAGCATACACAAGGTCGGACTTTTCGCCAACAAGCTCACATCCAACATTTTGTTGTGGGAAACATTTTTTGGTCAGAAAAAATGTAATTCAATGGTCATAAGCATGCACATTTCTTGTACCTGGAAGGATTTGGCATTATCTGGCTGTGTGTGTGTGTGTGTGTGTGTGTGTGTGTGTGTGTGTGTGTGTGTGTGTGTGTGTGTGTGTATGTGTATTTAAACAATATACATTTTTTTTTTTTTTTTATGTGGAGAAGATTTGTGTCGATAGAACTTTCTAGTGTTGAAAATGCATATAAAAGATGAATTGCGACAAGAACAGTTTATTTTTTTTATTTTTTTATTTTTTTAACTCTGCCTGGAAATATAAACATCTGCAAGGCAATTAAATGAGCAAGGACATTTGCAGTATGGGCCAAAAGTGTTTATTAGAATCTGTCAGGTCCAGAACAAATAACATCATGGTACCCATTCCATAGTTTTCATTCTGTGACATAATAAAGCGAGGAGAGCATAACTTCAGTAGGTGAGATTTCGATGCAATGTGCACAGGGGCATTTTTTGTGCATTTGTGATGGAGAGCTCATCAGGCTTGCAAACAAATTAGGTTTTACTTTGCCCTCTGCTTATGACCCTGTACTGTCTCAATAGCAGCATAAATCAGGCTGTTTCAGAAAATTGTGAGAACAAACTGTAAATTGCAGTTACTTTTAGCAACCTGTCAGAATTCAGTTGTAGTGATGACCTGAAATTCTAAATAACAATGGTAGCATTAAAGGCCAGCATATAAATACTACTAGTGATTAACAGAGTATATTCCCGGGGGCTTTATGTAATGTCAAAATATCAGCTCTGATTTATATAAATAAACTGAAATTCTTCTATAAATATATAAGGCAAAAATGTTCATTCAGGATGATGCAAAATTAAACTGTGGCAACAAAGTAAATATTCAAAAATTATGTCAATGGGTTTGTCTGTGAGAATAACAATTACATTCTGTATAAACAACTGCTTACCGATTTTTTATTTTATTTATTTTTTTTTATTCCTGAAAATAATTCAGATATAACAGTGCAACAATTTTTTGTTCTTTAGCAATGCCAACTTAAATATACTGTATTATACAGCTTGAATGTTATGAATATTCTCTAACTTGTGAAACGCGTCAACCATGCTCCTTTTCCCCCACTGTATGTTTTGCCTTTTGGATTTTTTACTACATATGAATAAAGTGGATTAAGTCGGAGTGCGGCCGTTCAGTATACGAGCTGAGTGAGCACCCTTCCTGCAGGTGTGTGAGGTGTGGAGTGACCTGGAGCAGAAGCTTTTCAGTGTTCAAATATAGTGTACCTGATGATCCTGTAGGCATCATCGACCTGGCTAGCATGTTGTAGTAATCATTGCAGTAGAGATTTTTTTTTTTGTTTGTAGACCTGAAATAAATACCCCAAATGCTGTTTTGTAAACTCATTTTGGGAGAGCCAAATGTCAAGATCTTTTAGATTTGATCACAGTCATGTTAGAAAAAATTATCCATGTAAAACTGCTAAATGTTTGACCCTAGTCTTGGCAGTATTAGACAATAATCTGGCTCCTTGGGCTGGCTTAGATATTTTTTGGCTGATTGGTTGTTCTGCACTCTTAGGCCGGCCATAGACGGTTTGAATCTTGGCTGGTTTGGCAGGAACTGGACGAGATTCGAACCGTGTATGGGCAGCCTGAATGTACCAAGTTGATCGATCAGCTTGGGTACAACCAGCCTGCCTGAATTTACTTGCAATTATCGCTAGAGCCTGCTATAGCTGCTAGCAATAATTGCTGTCTTTTCCCCTCAGGAAAGAAATTCGTACTGTTTATGGCCTGCCATAGTCCAAAGGTAACGAGTTAGAACTTGCCTACCTGTCAATCAGATATTTTATACTTTCTGAAAATGAGTGACAAATGGACAAACTATTTTTCAGATATAGGATATCTAGAGAAATGCAATACATTGTATTGTAGATAAGTGACCTAATGCAATGAAGGTTTTTTTCCACAAGAAAGATTTACAACGGTTTCCTATTTGCTTGTGGATTTCAGCACAAAGTCAGTAAGTGCCATCATGGCAATCCATTTTTTTTAAAGTGTGACAATATAACACATGATGGAAGTTATTTATGCCAATAACGCCTGCAAAAGAACAAAATCCACATTCAGAAACTAAATAAGAAATGATTGAGAAAACGCATCAGATAAATCCAGCCATTAAAGAAAATGGGATTTAATCACTATCTAAGCGATTTGCAGATGACTACATAGCTCTAGTAGTCTTTTCCTAGCAACTTTTGCACCAATAATGGGTAATGGTAATGAATCTTGCCATTTCTATGATAAACAATTTCATGCTTCTGTCTGCAATGAATTTATAAGTTTTGTACAAAAGAGCAAGTATGTGCATGTTTGGTTAGGCTGTTTTGCATGTTAACTGATGTGAATTTAACTAACCATCCCCCAGCTTGGTTATGTCATCACTTGTGGTGTTGAAATTAATTTATGTAGGATTTTAATGCTGCTGGTTAACACAAAATAATGCATTAAGTAAATTGAAAAAATATTGGCATAACTTCCAAATTATTTATAAAGACTTTGATTGCATACTGTAAGTATTTGCTGTGAAACCCCTGAAAAGCTATGGTGCAACCATTTGCTACTTAGTGACCTCATTAGCTAAGTTTAGGAGTAAGGATGAGCTCAGGCGTGTTCGAATGGTCCACGTGCAGAGCCCGCCAGGAAGTTGGCGCAGCGCTGCGCTAATCACAGGCAGTGAGACATTGCCCCGATGTGCGGCTGCAGAGATCGGGCAATGTCTCACTGCCTGTGATTAGCGCATCGCATCGTGTTATTTGGCTATACCATATCTATCGGCATATAACACGCACTTCACTTTAAGAGGGAAGTTTGGGGAAAGAAATGTATTTTAAATAAAGAACTGTGAAGCAAAATAAGGATCAGTGCCCATCTGCAGCCCCACCGTTGCCGCGAATGCAGCCCCACCGTTGCCGCGAATGCAGCCCCACCGTTGCCGCGAATGCAGCCCCACCGTTGCCGCGAATGCAGCCCCACCGTTGCCGCGAATGCAGCCCCACCGTTGCCATTAGTGCCGCCTGATTGATGCCCCTCTGCAACCTCGGATGGGACAAGGAGTGGGCGGGACGAGCGCCAACAGATTACATACAGCAGAATCTGTTTTCTCTGCGGCCTCTTTAATACAAAGTACTGCCTCCTATGATGGACAGAACAGTCGTCCAATGGCAGCGCAGGAGACGGGACTTCCTATTACAGAGGCCGCCGTGTAAACAGGAAATTCACTTGTATGTACGGCACTCGTACCGCCTCCTCCCTGTCCCCTCCAAGGCAGCCAGCATGTATATCTTTTGTGCCCCCAGCGTTCAGGGATTCGTTGGGGGCCACAAAAGATACAGTGCCTTGCGAAAGTATTCGGCCCCTTGAACTTTTCAACCTTTTGCCACATTTCAGGCTTCAAACATAAAGATATAAAATTTAAATTTTTTTGTGAAGAATCACCAACAAGTGGGACACAATTGTGAAGTGGAACAAAATCTATTGGATATTTTAAACTTTTTTAGCAAATAAAAAACTGAAAAGTGGAGCGTGCAAAATTATTCGGCCCCTTTACTTTCAGTGCAGCAAACTCACTCCAGAAGTTCAGCGAGGATCTCTGAATGATCCAATGTTGTCCTAAATGACTGATGGTGATAAATAGAATCCACCTGTGTGTAATCAAGTCTCTGTATAAATGTACCTGCTCTGTGATAGTCTCAGGGTTCTGTTGAAAGCGCAGAGAGCATCATGAAGACCAAGGAACACACCAGGCAGGTCCGTAATACTGTTGTGGAGAAGTTTAAAGCCGGATTTGGATACAAAAAGATTTCCCAAGCTTAAAACATCCCAAGGAGCACTGTGCAAGCCATCATTTTGAAATGGAAGGAGTATCAGACCACTGCAAATCTACCAAGACCTGGCTGTCCCTCTAAACTTTCAGCTCAGACAAGGAGAAGACTGATCAGAGATGCAGCCAAGAGGCCCATGATCACTCTGGATGAACTGCAGAGAACTACAGCTGAGGTGGGAGAGTCTGTCCATAGGACAACAATCAGTCGTACACTGCACACATCTGGCCTTTATGGAAGAGTGGCAAGAAGAAAGCCATTTCTCAAAGATATCCATAAAAAGTCTTGTCTAAAGTTTGCCACAAGCCACCTGGGAGACACACCAAACATGTGGAAGAAGGTGCTCTGGTCCGATGAAACCAAAATTTAACTTTTTGGCCAAATGCAAAATGATATGTTTGGTGTAAAAGCAACACAGCTCATCACCCTCAACACACCATCCCCACTGTCAAACATGGTGGTGGCAGCATCATCGTTTGGGCCTGCTTTTCTTCAGCAGGGACAGGGAAGATGGTTAAAATTGAGGGGAAGATGGATGCAGCCAAATACAGGACCATTCTGGATGAAAACCTGTTGGAGTCTGCAAAAGACCTGAAAGTGGGACGGAGATTTATCTTCCAACAAGACAATGATCCCAAACATACAGCAAAATCTACAAAGGAATGGTTCACAAATAAACGTATCCAGGTGTTAGAATGGCCAAGTCAAAGTCCAGACCTGAATCCAATCGAGAATCTGTGGAAAGAGCTGAAAACTGCTGTTCACAAACGCTCTCCATCCATCCTCACTAAGCTCGAGCTGTTTTGCAAGGAAGAATGGGCAAGAATTTCAGTCTCTCGATGTGCAAAACTGATAGAGACATACCCCAAGCGACTTGCAGCTGTAATCGCAGCAAAAGGTGGCTCTACAAAGTATAACGCAAGGGGGCCGAATAATTTTGCACGCCCCACTTTTCATTTTTTTATTAGTTAAAAAAGTTTCAAAAATCCAATAGATTTCGTTCCACTTCACAAGTGTGTCCCACTTGTTAGTGATTCTTCACAAAAAATTTAAATTTTATATCTTTATGTTTGAAGCCTGAAATGTGGCAAAAGGTTGAAAAGTTCAAGGGGCCGAATACTTTCGCAAGGCACTGTATACATGTCCAAATTACCAGGCGGGCCGGACTTTGGACATGCCTGGTCTAACTTTTTGACTTATATTTGTGATATGAATTATATCTAAGAAAGGCCTCTAGCTGCATTATCATTTATGAATGGTTGGTTTGGTGCTTTCTGTGTGCATATGGGAGTCTTCATGTCACATGCTTCAAAACTAAGTGCACAGACTGAAGGCACTGAGGGATACCAATTCTGGATGCTAACTTTCCCATAAATAACAGATGTTCCAGGCACTGCACTTGCCCAGGATAATTATGCAATCCTAATAAAAGTGCAGTAATAATCATCACTTGTACTAATGCTGAGATATTTCCCATGTGAGTGAATAACCATGCATGGAATGTTTGGAAATCTCTTCTTCCTTTTTTTGTTCTTCCTGTAATAATTATGTAAATACTGTATGCGGTAAAGTGGAAAATCATTATTTTATGTAGCTAAGATAAACAAATTAAATGACTGGACTTTGCCCCATCACTTCACTGCATCCAAGCTCCATCTTTGATTTGTATCTTTTGACTCAAATTAATGATCAGCTATCACTTGATCTTTTTTTTTTTTTCTACCTTGCTTTAAGAGGTCAGTTGCTTGGATAGCTTGTTTTATACATTTTAGATGCTCTTTTTGCTGGGATAATCGCTATCTGTGTACCTGAGCCCCCCCCCCCACTTTGTATTCCAATGACTACTGTTTCTAAAGGTGGGAGGGAGGAGAGGTTTTTTTTTTCCGGTGGAGATGTAGATAGCAAGGAAAACTTGAGGTTCTAACCCTCCCTGATTTAAAGTTGAATTTTCTTTGGTACTGATATCCCCATACTAAGCTTAAATTTACTCTGCAAAGGAAAAACATGTTTGGCTAGTGTGTGTGTGTGTGTGTGTGTGTGTGTGTGTGTGTGTGTGTATGTATATGTGTGATATATATATATATATATATATATATATATATATATATATATATATATATATATATATATATATATATATCTCTATCTCTATCTCACAAAAGTCAGTACACCGCTCACATTTTTAATATTTTATTATTCATGTGACAACACTAAAGAAATTACACTTTGCTACAATGTAAAGTAGTGAGTGTACAGCTTGTATAACAGTGTAAATTTGCTGTCCCCTCAAAATAACTCAACACACAGCCATTAATGTCTAAACTGCTGGCAATAAAAGTGAAAATCTCCAAATTGGGCCCAATTAGCCATTTTCCCTCCCCAGTGTCATGTGACTCATGAGTTTCAGGTGTGTTAAATTTTGTGTTATTGCTCTCACTCTTACTGGTCACTGGAAGTTCGACATGGCACCTCATGGCAAAGAACTCTCTGAAGATCTGCAAAAAATAATTGCTGCTCTACATAAAGATGGCCTAGGCTATAAGAAGATTGCCAAGACCCTGAAACTGAGCTGTAGCACGGTGGCCAAGACCATACAGCAGTTTAACAGGACAGGTTCCACTCAGAACAGGCCTTGCCATAGTCGACCAAAGAAGTTGAGTGCACGTGCTCAGCATCCTATCCAGAGGTTGTCTTTAAGAAATAGAGTGCTACCAGCATTGCTGCAGATTTTAAAGGGGAGGGTAAGCCTGTCAGTGCTCATACCATACGCCGCACATTGCATCAAATTGGTCTGCATGGCTGTCGTCCCAGAAGGAAGCCTCTTCTAAAGATGATGCACAAGAAAGCCTGCAAACAGTTTTCTGAAGACAAGCTGACTAAGGACATGTATTACTGGAACCATGTCCTGTGGTCTGATGAGACCAAGATAAGCGTATTTGGTTCAGATGGTGTCAAGCATGTGTGGCGACAACCAGGTGAGGAGTACAAAGACAAGTGTGTCTTGCCTACAGTCGAGCATGGTGGTGGGAGTGTCATGGTCTGGGGCTGCATGAGTGCTACCAACACTGGGGAGCTACAGTTCATTGAGGGAACCATGAATGCCAACATGTACTGTGACATGACTAGGGGGGAGAACAGTGGGACTTTATATGAAGCATACAAGGTAAATGGATACAAATACGGTGTCCTCAATGCTGAGAGATACATGCAGATACTTCTCTATCTTACTATACCATCAAGAAGGTGTTAGATTGGTGCCATATTTATTCTGCAGCAGGTCAATGACCCCAACCATACCGCCTTTTAATTAGGAACCAACTTCAGCATAAAGAAGAATAAGGAGTCCTGGAAGTGAAGGTTTGTCCCCCACAGAGCCCTGTTTCTAACATCATCAAGTCTGTTTGAGATTACATGAAAGGGAAGGATTTCGGCCTAAATCTACATAAGATCTCTGGTTAGCTTTCCAAAATGTTTGGAACAACCTACCTTCTTTCAAAAACTGTGTGCTTATGTACCTAGAAGAACTGATGCTGTTTTGAGGGCAAAGGGTGTTCACACCAAATATTGATTTGATTGATTTATATTTCTCTTCTGTTCATTTACTTTCCATTTTGTTAATTGCTAAAAATAAACTATTAACACTTTTTATTTTTTGATTTATATTTAAAGATTTTTATATCTCAGTTCTGACAGGGGGGAAGGAATGTATTCTGTGTCTCTGCAAAGCAGAGACTAGAATCGATCACTTCCCCTAGTGAAAGCAGCACAGTGTACAGAAAAACACTAGATAGGCACACAGTTAACCCTTTGATCGCCCTAGATGTTTTACCCCTTCCCAGCCAGTGTTATTAGTACAATTACTTTTTTTTAGCACCGATCAATGTATTAGTATCACTGGTTCCGGCAAAGTGTCAGTTAGTGTCCGATTTACCGCCACAATAACGCAGTCCCACTATAAGTTACTGATCGCCGCCATTACTACAATTAAAAAAAAAAAAAAAAAAAACGTAAATATATCCCATAGTTTGTAGATGCTATAACATTTACGTAAACCAATCCATATACACGTGTTGGGATTTTTTTTACTTTTTAATTTATTGGATGTGTTTTATAGCAGAAAGTAAAAAATATTGTTTCTTTTTCAAAACTAATGGTCTTTTTTTGTTTATAGCGACCCCCCCCCCCACCAGAACACTACAGTCACGAGAGTGCCAATCGGGAGCTGGTCGGCAGACCTTTTTTGGTCATGTCCCTTTCACAGAAGCTGGACGAATGGCTGGTTTCTCTCTGACTGACTGCCATACACATGGGCCAAATGTCGGACGGTTTCTATTGAACCAGCCAATGCCGCTGGACATTCGGTCTGTGTGTACTAGGCTTTAGAAGTGATAATTTTTTACTAAATTCCTGTAGATTGAACCATTAGGCTATGGATACATCATAGTCATGGATGAGATCTCTCTGCTCACTGCCATGGCCACTATAAAGCCAAGGAATAAGCTTTTTTTTTCATGATAAACAATAAATGACTTGATGGAAACGCCGGAGATCTTCTTCCTTTAAAGTCATATAAAAATAACAAACATGTTATACTTATCTGCTCTGTGCAGTGGTTTTGCATAGAGCAGACCAGACCCTCCTCTTCTTGGGTCCCTCTTTGGCACTCCTGGCTCCTGCTGAGTCCCCCACAGCAAACCTCTTGCTATGGGGGCACATGAGCTGAGCCGCTGCTGTGTGTGTCCATTCGGCCCCACCACTTATCTCTCCTCCATTAGCTCAATAGCTTTAATTGACCACAGTGGGATCCAATGGCACCCTGCTACTGTCTCAGCCAAGGCTCTCTTGCAACATCGCTGAATTGAGATAGGGCTCAACTAAGTATTAAGAGGGCTGAGGGGGACTACTGCACACAGAAGGTTTTTTTTTTTATCTTAATGCATAGCATGCATTAAGATAAAAACTTCTGACTTTTGAACCACTTTAATTATCTTATCTGAAATTTACCTTTTGTGATTTTGATTTAGCTTGGGGTGTTTAAATGGTATAATATGCACCTATAACAGAAATAACCATTTTGCTTGGATTACACTTTTAAATATTAAATTTCAGAGTCAGTGCCAGGTTTTCTTTTAGATTTCTTCCAGTATCTTTCTGCTACTTTTCTATAGAATTAGTGGAATTTTCCTGATCCTTCCATATCCAACCTCTTAGGTAGCTTTATAAAGGAAAAGATGATTTAGTCTATAGTGAATGCGCAGTGTGATTTTAATATAGCATTTTCCAACAAGTATTGGAAATTGTGATAATTTTGAATGTATGTTTTGTAAGTGCTCTGTGGGTGGGAAAAGTCCATTTGTTTTCATTGTTTAACACCTGCTACGAAACGTCATTTGCTATCTGCTCCCACTCATTTTCTGTGTGGAGCTTTATTCCTGTTAGCCAGAATGTAAGGTTTTAGTCAATGATTCATTTGAACTCATATATGCAATTGGCACGTGCAATTAAATTGACCATTTCCTCTCGAAATGCTTTAGATCTCGAGGCAGGGACAATCTTTGCTTGAAGATCATGCAAGCTGTCCTGCACATGGTAGTATGGAATACGTAGCTGGAATTTGTTTGGCAGATTGTCACTAAATTGTTCTCGTCAAACCTGTATTTGTTATTTATATGGTGCTAATGTGTTCTAAAGAGTGTAGTACATATACAAATTCACATCGGTCTGCCCAAGTAAAGTTTACAGTTTAATTTCCATACAATACAAATTTTTTTACTAAATTTGTTGGAAGCACACCGCAACACATGTCTGTTGGTAGGTGCGTTGTGGTGGCATTCAGAGTGAACTGCACCGCATCACACCAATACACTTCATGTCTGTTAGACATGTGCCTGGTAATCCACATGCTACCATGCTACCACAAAAAACATAGTGTGAATGGGACTGACTTTGAATATTGTGTCGTTGTATAAATAAGCTTCTATTAAAAGACTGCAAGACTACTTGTAATTGGGCACAAATATTTGGTCGATTAAATATACATTAAAAAGCTGCCTCTTTGCCTCTTCTGCGTTCTCTTCCCAATGGTAAATCTGACCCTGGCTGCGTCCTATGACTTAGTTATATTGGCAATGCTCCTTTCCTGATTTTCCTATAAATAGATGTTTCAGACACAGCACTTACCCAGGATAATTATGCAATCTTAATAAAAGTATTCAAGTGAAGTGAAGTTTAATTTTCAAATAATAATCATTAATAGTGGATTTCAATATATCCACAGTAAATGTAATACAATGTTATGGTAGTATGAGTTGGGGAATAGAGCATCTAGAAACCTGGTAAGCACTTACAAATCCCATGAAGCACTTACAAGTTACATGGAACATACAAATTCCATGGAGATAAGACTCCCTAGATAGCAAGCAATTGTGCTGAATATTTTAAAAATTACTTGCTAATCCAGAAAGCAAGCAATTGTGCTGCAAGTTTGAAAATTACTTGCTAAGCTATTGCTAGACTTGCCAGGCTTCACAAGTTTGGTGTACAATTGCAGCAAGTCTGCATCGCATGACTCCAGATCGACTTTTATTTGCAAACATTCGGCAAGTCTGCTGCAAGTTCTGGTTGTTATGTTGTGCAATAGTCATCCCACCACAGGGGTCACTGTGACTTGCAGAGCTCTTGCTGTAGACTCACCACTGCTACTTTTTTCTCTTGCTAGAGACTTGACTCAACTAGAACTTGTGTTTCAAGTGCTCTGCAAGAGTACAAATTGCCAGTGAAAATGTGCAGCAAGTTAACAAGACTTACAATTCAACACTGTGACAAATTTGCTATCTGGGAAGTTATTGCTAGACTTGACAGGCTTCACAAGTCATCCCACCACAGGGGTCACCGTGGCTGAATTTTCATGCTGTAGACTTGCAGAGCTCTTGCTGTAGACTCATCACTGCAACTTTCATCTTATCTTGCCATGCAAATTTGCTAGAAATAAGAAAAGTGTCAACTAGAACTTGTGCTTCAAGAGCTCTGCAAGTGTACAACTCGCCAGTGAAAATGTGCAGCAAGTTAACAGATTTACAGTTCAACACTGCCACAAATTTGTGTCAAGTTATACTTGCTGTCTGGGTTTCCATGCAGCAAGGACATACAGTGCCTTGCAAAAGTATTCACCCCCTTGGCTTTTTACCTATTTTGTTACATTGCAGCCTTTAGTTCAATGTTTTTTTAATCTGAATTATATGTGATGGATCAGAACACAATAGTCTTAAGTTAGTGAAGTAAAATTCGAAAAATATAAACATAAAACTATTTTTCAGAAATAAAAAACTGATAATTGGCATGTGCGTATATTCACCCCCTTTGTTATGAAGCCCAAAACCAATTACCTTCAGAAGTCACATAATTAGTGAAATGATGTCCACCTATGTGCAATCTAAGTGTCACATGATCTGTCATTACATATACACCTCTTTTTGAAAGGCCCCAGAGGCTGCAACACCTAAGCAAAAGGGACCACTAACAAACACTGCCATGAAGACCAAGGAACTCTCCAAACAAGTAAGGGACAATGTTGTTGAGAAGTACATGTTAGGGTTAGCTTATAAACAAAAAAAATATCCAAATCTTTGATGATCCCTAGGAGCTTCATCAAATCGATCATAACCAATTGGAATAACATGGCACGACAGCAAACCTGTCAAGAGATGGCCGCACATTAAAACTCGTGGACCGGCAAGGAGGGCATTAATCGGAGAGGCAGCACAGAGACCTAAGGTAACCCTGGAGGAGATGCAGAGACTGGAGGACTTGAGTATCTGTACATAGGACGACAATAAGCCATACGCTCAATAGAGTTGGGCTTTATGGCAGAGTGGTTAGAAGAAAGCAATTTCTTTCAGAAAAAAAAAAACAAAATGGTACGTTTTGAGTTTGCGAAAAGGCATGTGGGAGACTCCCAAAATGTATGGAGGAAGGTGCTCTGGTCTGATGAGACTAAAATTTAACTTTTTGGTCATCAAAGAAAAAGCTATGTCTGGCGCAAACCCAACACATCACATCACCCAAAGAACACCATCCCCACATGAGAAACATGGTGGTGGCAACATCATGCTGTGGGGATGTTTTTTCAGCAGTCGGGACTGGGAAACTGGTCAGAGTTGAGGGAAAGGTGGTTGGTGCTAAATACAGGGATATTCTTGAGCAAAACCTGTACCACTCTGTGTGGGATTTGAGGTTAGACTGGAGGTTCATCTTCCAGCAGGACAATGACCCCAAATACACTTCTAAAGCAACACTTGTGTGGTTTAAGGGGAAACATGTAAATGTGTTGGAATGGCCTAGTCAAAGCCCAGACCTCAATCCAATAGGAAATCTGTGGCCAGACTTAAAGATTGCTGTTCACAAGTGCAAACCATCCAACTTGAAGGAGCTGGAGCAGTTTTGCAAGGAGGAATGGGCAAAAATCCCAGTGGTAAGAAGTGGCAAGCTCATAGAGGCTTATCCAAAGCGACTTGGAGTTGTGAAAGGTGGCTCTACAAAGTATTGACTTTAGGGTAAATAGTTATGCACATTAACTTTTTCTGTTATTTTGTCCTATTTGTTGCTTGCTTCACAATAATAAAAATAAAATAAAAATCTTCATAGTTGTGGGCATGTTCTGTAAATTAAATGAAGCAAATCCTCAAACAATCCATGTTAATTATAGGTTGTGAGGCAACGAAACACGAAACATGCCAAGGGGTTGAATACTTTTGCAAGGCACTGTAGGTGCTAGTCCTTGAGCAATCTTTAACAGAATACCCTATCAACATTCATTTTTACCCCTAAAGGTTTATAGTAAAGGTGATTAGATTTGTAGTAAGTGAATGATGTGGCTGTCTGAGTACTTGGTGAGAAATAATTATCTAGACAACCCAAAACAGCCACAATGGGGTCTAGAAGTAGAGATAGCCTAGTATATAATTAAACACAAACTACAAGGGTCCATTCTGTATGGCTATAAATTACCCAACCAGCCTACATCCCACCATATTCTCACCCATTCCACTTTACATGGAAACTATTAGCCAATTTGGCACATATACATTTTATGCAGCTTTTCCTTTTACATTGCATAATAATTACATTATAGTACAGCATTATAATTTAATAGTGGAGCATATTCAAATGCGTCACTGTGATGTGCTATAAATATAACAAATTACGTTTCTGTGGGAAGGCTACGTAGCTGCATGGAAATTGGGTCTATTGACTTCTAAATGTATTAAAAGTACATCACTGAGTATGATGGGATACATTCAACAGGTTAGGTGGGTTGCATTTTTACTTTTACTTTTTTTATTCTAGTGGCTTTGAACAGCATAGGATGTTCATTTTAGTGCTGCTTTAAATTCAAGGCCATCTTTAAATTGGAAACATACATTTATGTTCTACTGCATTTAACTGATTCATTTTATTCTGCAAGGACGTTTGTGTGCTTTCTTGCACTATAAATCAATACATGCCTTAGAGCCAATAGACCTTCCTTTTATAGCAATTAGTACAGGTCTTTAGGTAGCATCCTTTTCCCTGGCTGCCAAGAGTCAGACTCATAAACTGTTCCAAATGCTACTTGACAATTGATCCAAGAATCAAATAGGCCTAATGATTGCTTATTTTTAGAACTTAGCCATGGTGCACATGGGATGCATGGTTTAAAAAAAAAAAGTAGCACCAGCTTAGCTTTATTAAAATCAGGCGAGTCTTTTAATTTATAAAATACCCTCCTTATAGTAGACAGATTTAGGTTTCTTGAT
The DNA here is from genome assembly GCA_028564925.1 of Lithobates sylvaticus. NCBI lineage: Eukaryota > Metazoa > Chordata > Amphibia > Anura > Ranidae > Lithobates > Lithobates sylvaticus. The sequence continues at coordinate 380,180,102 of CM053028.1, forward strand.
TGTTGTTCTGATCCAAAGGCTTCATTGCTTCACATTGCCCTAGAATGAGGATCTGTGCTTTATTATGCCCTGTACACACGATAGGATTTTCCGACAAAAAAATCTATGGGATTTTTTTCTGACGAACGTTTGCTTAAACTTGTCTTGCACACACACGGTCACACAAAGTTGGTTGTAAATTCCGAACGTCAAGAACGCGGTGACGTACCTTCTAAGAAGATTCGACGGAGCAGCTAAACTGTACGACGCCGCAATCGTACATTTCTGGTCGAATGTTCCGCCTACAAGCTATAGGTAGAATTCTAATGTTGTATTACACTAGTAAAAACGAGAAAAATGAAGTTCGATAGCCAGTGCTGCTCTTCTGCTTGATTCCGAGCATGCGTGGTACTTTGTGCGTCGGAATTGCGTACACACGATCGGAATTTCCAACAACGAATTTTGTTGTCGGAAAATTTGAGAACCAGATCTCAAATTTTGTGTGACGGAAATTCCTATGGAAAATGTGTGATGGAGCCAACAAGGTCCTATCGTGTGTACAGGACATAAAAGTTTAAGTAAACCACCCTATCATTTTCAGGCAAGCAAGCTGCCATCTTTTTCCCTCTGTTTAACCATTTGCCGCCTGCCATATAGCAGAATGACAGCGGCAAATTGGTTGTGATATCCTGACTGGAGGTCATATGACGTGCCCAGGATAAAACAGCCGGAGAGCGCTCGCGGGGGCGCCCAGCACGGCGATCGGAGGTGCGGTGTGTCAGTCTGACACACCGCAACTCTGATCGTGGTATAAAGCCTCTGACAGAGGCTTCTTACCACGTGATCAGCTGTGACCAATCACAGCTGATCATCGCGTGAACCAGGAAGTGCTGGTAAACGGCTTTCCTTGGTTCACGCTGACAGGGAGAGATGAACGGCGGCTTTCCCTGTCAGAGGGGGGGGGGGGCTGTGCTGATAACCAGCACATTGTTTATGAGCACAGCCCCCATCAAAAGCTGCCCATCAGCTGCCAATCAGTGCCCAACACCTGCCAGCCTGTCCCTATAATAAATGCCTGTCAGTGCCCACATCAGTGCCCAAAAAAGGGCCAATCAGTGCCCCATCAGTAATGCCTATCAGTGCCCCATGAAGTGCCACTCAGTAATGCCTGTCAGTAGCTCCTCACCAGTGCTGCCTATCCAGTGCCACCCATCAGTGCTGCCTATCATTGCCGTCAGTGCAGCCTATCATTGGCCATCAGTTATTTATTTTATTTTTATTTTTTATTGTTGGTCTTTTTTCATTTATAGCGCAAAAATTTAAAACCGCAGAGGTGATCAAATACCACCAAAAGAAAGCTCTATTTGTGGTAAGAAAATTATAAAAATTTAGTTTGGGTACAGTGTTGCATGACCGCACAATTGTCATTCAAAATGCGTCAGCGATGAAAGCTAAAATTGTCCTGGGCAGAAAGTGGATAAAGTGCCTGGTATAGAAGTGGTTAATCTACAACTGCCATGATGCTGCACATGTGATCAGTTATGACACCAGCCATTGGATGGTTTGACAGTTTGTTCGAGAGCACAACCACTGGGAGTGTTACATTTGCGGTACATGTCAGAAATGAAACTGTTTTTTATGGATGGGTTTACTTGCACTTTAAGTTATATTAGAAATTAGACGTGCACACTAAAATATTTTGTCTCGGAATTTCGTTTTCGTCCGAAAAATCAATTTATTTAGTTACTCCCGAAATACGTTTTTTATTTATTTAGTTTCGTTAAAAAATGCATTCGTCCGAAAATCCGAAATGATTAACGTTGAATCTGTCATTGAAGGCTTATGGTGTCTGTCGAATGTTCTAAGAAGATTCGACGGAGCAGCTAAACTGTACGACGCCGCAATCGTACATTTCTGGTCGAATGTTCCGCCTACAAGCTATAGGTAGAATTCTAATGTTGTATGACACTAGTAATAATTATATTTATTAATTATTATTACTAGTCAACCAACATTAGAATTCTTCTATAGCCTATGGGCAGAGCATTTGACCATAAATATCCTCGCGCGCCGACTGCTTCGTTGAATCTTTTCTCTATATGTCGAATAATCTTGGACTAATAGTTAGGTTAGGCACATTCGACCTTTTTTGCTATTGTCGCTATAATGTTGAATCTTTTCTCTCTATGTAGAATAATCTTGGACTAATAGAGCTAAGGTTAGGCACATTCGACCACAGGTTCGATGGACACAGATCGCTATTGTCAGCGTCATGTCTAATTTCCTATTTATATCGAACTGTTGTCACAACGAAAACGAAAATAAAGCATTTGTTTATGTCGGATCTTTTGGTTTTCGGATTCTGCATGTTAGTTATCGTTTGTTAAAACGATAACGAAAATACCCGAAATTTGGATGAAAATGCATTCGGATGAAAACTAATGCACATGTCTATTAGAAATTATTAACCTGTGTTATGACATCAAAAATATGACTAGTACTCCGTAGAGTGTGACTGTTTTAGCTCAAATTTATATATCTTGAATATGTGTTATAAATGTAATTCTTAATATAGGGCCATAAATATAAATATATATTTATTACATTTTATGACTTTTAAGACAGGCATTTAACTTTTTAGCAATATCTGTAAGTAGTAGCTCTGATTTAAAGCCAATCTGTCATGTTAAAAAATAAATGCAGATCAAGGCCTCTCAAATAGTATAGTACAGTATAATATATGGCAGGGATATGCAATTAGCGGACCTCCAGCTGTTGGAAAACTACAAGTCCCATCATGCCTCTGCCTCTGGGTGTTCATGCTTGTGGCTGTCGGTCTTGCTATGCCTCATGGGACTTGTAGTTCTGCAACAGCTGGAGGTCTGCTAATTGCATATCCCTGATATATAGTATAGTATTTCCCCCTAATGGCCTGTGTACACTAACATTCCCTCCCTCTGTGAGAAAGGCTAAAGTTGGCCATACATTACCCAATTTTTTTTTTTTTTAGTTCAGCCGGCTGGCTAAACATTCAAGGTGGATGGGAAATCCTCCCCATCCACCTTGATTAGCACTGTAACCCATTGGTTTCATGCACTGAATGAATGCTGATCTGCCAGCAGGACCATTCAACAGAAGCTGGTTTAACGGCTGGCTTCTGTTGAATGAAGAGGGCTACACGTGTATCTAAATTTGGCTGGTTCAGCAGGAACCGACCAAATTTCAATCAATGTATGGTCAGCATAAGATATTCATATACCTGCAACCCCCCTTTGCTGTGGTTCCATCCTTCAACCCATACATGGCTACAGGACACATACCATTCATACAAGTCACTTAAGTGATGGTGGATGGAACCATAGCACACCGCAAGAGACACAGGTATTTGACACTGCTAGAAGTATTGAATGCTGAAGAGTTCAGTATAGTATTGCAGGGATTTTTCATCTGCATTTTTATTTATTATTTTTTTACTTGACAGGGTCACTTCAGCTTATCCAACAGTTGGCTGTATTCTCATATTTCCAGTTACAGGTGGCCCTTTATAATATATAATACTTTTAGACCGGATAGCTTGTGTAATTTAGAACTTTCCTCATTGCAGTTCCTTCTTTTTCTGAAACTAAACACTTTACTATCATACACATTTAACTATCAGGGAATGCATAGAAAAAAAGTCTAGTCCTGTACTATTTTTTTTTTTTTTTTTTTTTTTTATGTGGCAGTGCATTAACCTTTTTAGATGCACTAACGTATCCATATGCTGCAAGATATTTAGTTCTGCCTTCATCAGATGTGTTCTGCATACTGGAAGTGGGAGGTTTACATATACAGCACTGCAGGGTTCTCTTAGCAGGAAGCCATCTATGGTTCTCACTGATCCAGTGATAAGGTCTCCTGCTGTGTTTGAACTTTATTGCACATATAGATGATATAAGCTTCCCATCACAGTCTAAGATAAAAATCAGCCATCATCGCCACTATGCCAAGCTTTGTACTATGACAGAATGAGATGTTGTCCTTAATAGTGCAGCAAAGGTTGATTTATTATTAAAAAACGAAGACGGTAAACCTCTCAGTTCTTCGCTATACCTTGGCTGTTTTATAATAAGCCATTTTATCAAAATCCTTTATTCTGTGTTTTTTTTTTTGTTGTAGTCTGTTGATTGTAGTAGTAGCTGGTGTGTTATACTGTACATGTTTTTCAGTTTCAGGTGTCAAATGCCAAGCCATTTAATAACGTATATATCTATTTTTGTTTTTTAATTTTGGTTTATTAGTAGCAGAAGGATCATTTACAATCCCTATTGAACATCTATAAGGTTAAAATAAAGTTTGCTTTATGTAAAAGAGATGCCATTCCCATTCAAGAAGATGTATGAATTTAGCCAGTGTCTGAAAAAAAATACATATATGCTTCAGGTTTACTCTATCATGAGTTTTAAAACACGTTTTTTGGCCAAATTCTTTGAGATTACCAGACAGAACCCAAAATGTGTGTTGAAAAATATCCCCCTTCAATACCAACTCCAGGTAAACTCTTGGAATATTTGCCTTTTTTTAACGGGTATGTAAAGGCAAAATATTTTTGGAGTTCAGAGTGGATAAGGGTTAGATCATCTGTGAAGATTTTAGTGTTATGTCCTTCCTGGAGAGATTGACCCCTCTATCTATTCCAATGACCAAATATAGGAAAAAAATAAGACCCCTTTCACACTGGGGCACCTTTCAGGCATTTTAGCGCTAAAAATAGAGCCTGAAAAGGGCCTCTCATGCCTCCCCATTGTGAAAGCCCAAGTGCTTGCAGGATGGGAAAAAAAGTCCTTCAAGCAGCAGCTTTGGGGCGGTGCCGGAGCAACGTATACGCTGCTCCCAAAACACCCTGCCCATTGAAATGAATAGGCAGCGCTGCCGAAGCACCTGTAAAGCGTTTCGGCAGCGCCTCAACACGGGCACTTTTAACCCTTTCTGGGGACATTAACCTCCTCCAATCATCCACTGTTGGAGGAGGCAAGTAAGAGACACTTTCTAGCCACTAACTAAAAACAGAAGATGGATAATAGCCAGCATTGAAGAGTTATTTACTGTAAAAAGCTCTGCTCCCTCAAAACACAGAGGAGCGGGACACAGAAGGAATTTGAATCTTTTATATAACGTTTGTTATATCCACTATTTCTTGACAATATCTGAATAGTTTGAGACATCGCCACAACATGTAGATGAGATCGCCTGGGTCTCTGCGGCATCTGTTGCCCTGTACACACGGTCGGACTTTCCGACGGAAAATGTGTGATCGGATTGTGTTGTTGGAAATTCTGATCGTGTGTGGGCTCCATCAGCCTTTTTCCATCGGAATTTCTGACACACAAGGTTTGAGATCTGGATCTAAAATTTTCCGACAACAAAATTTGATTGTTTAAATTCCGTTTGTGTGTAGACAATTCCGACGCACAAAATGCCACACATGCTCAGAATAATTTACGAGGCGAAAGCTATTGGCTACTGGCCTCCTTATAGTCCCGTCGTATGTGTTGTACTTCACCTCATTCTGAACGATCGGATTTGTGTGTATGCAAGAAAAGTTTGGGCCAAAATCCGTCGAAAAAAATGTCCAACCGTGTGTACAGGTCATAAGACAAAGAATTGCTAAATTTAATTTTATTTAGCACAAGTAGGATTTCATTATAATTTTCAATTTCAGAACGTTTGGTAGATTTTCTAATACAGGCGGTCCCCGGGTTACAGACAAGATGGGGTATGTAGGTTTGTTGTTAAGTTGAATTTGTATGCAAATTGGAACAGGTACATTTTTTTAAGTGTAACTCCAGCCAAAAATTTTTTTTACGTTTTTTGGATAGCACAGAGAAGGGTTAACAGACTTGTAAAGTTTGTTTTGCTGTCCATGCCCCTGTTAAGAAGATTTCACCTAATTTCTGTCTCTGTGACAATTGGATTTTGAAAATTTTGGGTTGTTGTGGAAACAAGGATTGGTAATAAAGCTTCAGTGGAGACACCTTTTTTCCCATGACAACTCTTACAGGAGTGAATTTCCCTTCCTAGGGGTAGATTTCCTCTCACTTCCTGTTTTTGTCTCCCTCCGTTTGGAAGCAGAAGTCGTATTTAAGTCGGATGTATGTACCTTGGAGACTGCCTGTAGTTAATGAAGTCAAACTGATTGTTTTCAACCATAGTGACAAAATAATTGACGGAGCAGGATAGAAATCTTTACTCAAATTAATTAAATTCTAACAGTGGGTGTGGTTTTCGCACTACATTCTTCAAGTCTTTGATGGCATTATGTAATGTATTGATGAGGTTGTTCTTATGACCATAGATGTAAAAATCCACCAGTGTGTGGCCAGCTTAAGGGACCAGAATTATGAGATGCAGAGGCATTGATTTGTTGCTTCTGCCTGGGTAGCCAGTCAATCCCTCTGCCCTTCCTAGTTCTGGTCTCTTCATTGTGGTGTAAGGCTAGGTTCACACTACCCCCGAACTGTGCGTTCCGGGTGCAGGAATCGCATTCATTCTCACACCCACAGCTGAATCGCTCTGCTCTTGCAAGACGTGCAGGGCTGCCGTTTTGTTGAATGACACCCCTAAGGCATCACAGCCCGCAGCGTAATCACAGGTGTGGGAACCCCATGGTCTTTATGTCCTGCGGCCACATTTTTAAAAAGATGCATGCACCTTTTTTCTGCAGTTCACGTGGCACAGTGGCCCCTTCAAATGAATGGGCTGCCGTGCCCGAGCAAACGCAGGCTGCGCAGCCCGCACTAGTGTGAGGCCCGCACCGGGCCTTGGGGTTGAAGTAGTGGGGAGTAATTGGCCTTTCAGACCTGGAGGGAGTGTGCTCCAAGCGACCGGTAAGAATTTGGTAGCTAATTTGGGGTTTAACTTACAGCAAGCAGTGTGGAGTCCACAATATTTTAGTAGAGGACTTCTATGCCTTCTCTTTTAAACACATTTATGTGAAGTCCTTTGTACTTGGATATTTAGCCAAATGCAAATATCTTTTATTTTATCAAAGTAGATCATTGCTTTTCACAAGAATATGTGAAATAAAGGTGCTTACTGCCCATGAAGGACATACTCTGTTAAGAATGTAAACATATATTTTATGAGATTTCCAACATAAGAGCTCTTCTGCCTATAAGAAGAAGTTCCAGTTTAAAATGTCATTGTGTTGTGTAATCTATGATAAACTGCTTCTTTAAAACAGAACTACCGGCACAGATGGTTACATAACTAAAAGCATGCTACCCAAATATACTTTAATCGTTTATCTGTGATAATTGCAGAGCTGTCCTCGTGTCACAGCTGGCATTTAAAGCTCATGTGGTTGTTTCTTGAGGAGGAATTGCTGGAAAGCATTGGGAAATACTGGAATCCAAAGGAGCAAGAGGAGAAATGTAATTAGCAACTGTTGGAAGCTGCTAAATACTCCTTACTTTCCTAACCTCTTTGTTTTATTTTTGAACAGAAAGGAACACCTACTGTGTGTAGTGTTAGTGTTTAGGGTTATTATGGTTATTATAGGGTAAGTATTTCCATCTCTACTTTTATTATCTTTGTTGTTTGGACCCTGATGTAAAAGCATTATGTAGACATCATATTAAAGACAATATTATAAATGCAGATGGCTAATACTGCATTCAAATCTACATGATTTTCTTAGTAGGGTTTCTAAAAATAGTGTGGCTAGAATACAGTACATTTGCCCACTGATAAAGAAATTATCACTCTATAATTTTATTGGTAGGTTTATTTTAACAGTGAGAGACAAAATAACAACAAAAAAATCCCCAAAATCGCATTTCAAAAAGTTATTAATTGATTTGCATTTAATGAGTGAAATAAGTATTTGACCCCTTCGCAAAACATGACTTAGTACTTGGTGGCAAAACCCTTGTTGACAATCAAAGGTCAGACTTTTCTTGTAGTTGGCCCCAGGTTTGCACACATCACAGGAGGGATTTTGTCCCACTCCTCTTTGCAGATCCTCTCCAAGTCATTAAAGTTTCGATGTTGACGTTGGGTAACTCCAACCTTCAGCTCTCTCCACATATTTTCTATGGGACTAAGGTCTGGAGACTAGCTAGGCCACTCCAGGATCCTAAGGTGCTTCTTCTTAAGCCACTCCTTGCCTTGGCCGTGTGTGTGTTTTTGTGATTGTCATGCTGGAATACCCATCCTCGACCTGTTTTTAATGCGCTGGCTGAGGGAAGGAGGTTCTCACCCAAGATTTGATGGTAGATGGCCCCCTCCATCGTCCCTTTAAATGCACTGAATTGTCCTGTCCCCTTACCAGAAAAACAGCCCCAAAGCATAATGTTTCCACCTCCATGTCTGACGGTGGGGCTGGTGCTCTTGGGGTCATAGGCAACATATCTCCTCCTCCAAACACAGCGAGTTGAGTTAATGCCAAAGAGCTTGATTTTGGTCTCATCTGACCCAACACTTTCACCCAGTTCTCCTCTGAATCATTCAGATGTTCATTAGCGAACTTCAGACAGGCCTGTACTTGTGCTTTCTTGAGCAGGGGGACCTTGGGGGCGCTGCAGGATTTCAGTCCCTCACGGCATAATGTGTTACCAAGTGTTTTCTTGGTGACTATGTTCCCAGCTGCTCTGAGATCATTGACCAGATTCTCCTGTGTTGTTCTGGGCTGATTCCTCACCATTCTCCCGATCGTTGAAGCTCAACGAGGTGAGATCTTGCATGGTGCCCCAGCCTGTTGGAGATTTAGAATTATTTTGTGTTTCTTTAATTTGCGAATAATCGCACCAACTGTTGTCGCCCTCTCACCAAGCTGCTTGGCGATGGTCTTGTAGTCCATTCCAGGCTTGTGCAGGTCTACAATATTTCCCCTGACATCCTTGGACAGCTCTTTGGTCTTGGCTATGGTGGCGAGATTGGAATCTGATTGCTTCTGTGGACAGGTGTCTTTTATACAGGTAACAAGCTGAGATTAGGAGCACTCCCTTTTAAGAGTGCTCCTAATCTCAGCTTGTTACCTGTATAGAAGACACCTTGGAGCCAGAAATCTTTCTGATTGATAGGGGATTAAATACTTATTTCACTCATTAAAATGCAAATCAATTTATACATTTTTTTTAAATGTTTTTTTCTGGATATTTTTGTCTCTCACCATTAAAATTATAGACTGATAATTTCTTTGTCAGTGGACAAACGTACAAAATCATCAGGGAATCAAATACTTTTTTCCCTCACTGTACGATACAGACATTGCAGAGATAGCTGTGACCTGTAGTGTCAGCAAAATACAATGATTCTGTTCACATTGTGTGTGATTCTTCTAGATCAGGGGCACCAAATCCACTGCAAAATTTTATGATGACCCTGATGTAAGAAAATCTAATGGAGTGAATCTGTTGGGGGTGACCCTACTGTAAGGGGGAGCTATAATGTAAGGAGGACTTTGATGGGAGGGGGTTCTGATGGGGACTCTTGTGGGCACAAATTTATTTGGAATTGTTTTTGCTTTGTTTTACTAAAGTTTTGTTTCTCTTGCTCTAAATCAAAAAAGAAAATCTCCCCTGAGTGATGGACTTTAAAGGCACCTCATGTCTTTTCCAAAAATAAATTGATTTAAGTAGAGTATAAATATAAAGTAACAAAATTTATTAAGAAAAAAGATACATAAAAAACTGAGTGTCTTAACATAATTGACATCATGAATCATGTATCTGATACATTATTCATGATGTCAATTATGTTAAGACACTCTGTTTTTTATGTATCTTTTTTCTTAATTTTGTTACTTTATATTTATACTCTACTTAAATCAATTTATTTTTGGGGAAAGACATGAGGTGCCTTTAAAGTCCATCACTCAGGGGAGATTTTCTCTTTTCTACTATTACTGGATGTGGCACACAATCTTCTAAACTCCCCACATTGTGCAATCAAACTGGCCTAAAAAAACTAATTTTTTGCTTAATCAAATCATATGCTGATTTCAAAAAAGAAAAATTATTTATAAAACCGATTTTTTTTTTTTTTTTTTTTTGTTTTACCCAGCCGGCTAGTATGTGTAAAATACTTGATGTGGCCCTTGTACTGAAAAGTTGGGAGACTTCTAGATCAGTGTTTCTCAACCTTTTTTTCAGTCAAGGCACCCTTTAAAATTATGGACAGTCTCAAGACACCCCATTCTAAAATGTAAAAAAACATTCTAATGCCACGTACACACGAGCAGATTTTCGACGGAATTCCGCTCATGCTTGGCTTGCATACACACGATCACACAAAAGTTTGCTGAACTTTCAACCGTCAAGAACGCGGTGACGTACAACACTACGACGAGACGAGAAAATGAAGTTCAATGCTTCTGAGCATGCGTCAAATTGTTTCCGAGCATGCGTAGGAATTTTGCGAGTCGGAATTGGTACAGACGGTCAGGAAATTTTCGATCAAAAATTTTTACGGCCGAAAAATTCAGAACCTGCTCTCAATCTTTTGCTGGCGGGAATTCGGCCAGAAAAGGTCTAATGGAGCATACACGCGGTCGCATTTTCCGACCAAAAGCTCTCATCGGTCTTTTGCTGGCTAAATTTCTGATCGTGTGTACGCGGCATAAAAGTTTTTTAAAATGCGGCATCATCAACACATGTAGGACACCCAATATTAGAGTTGATTGATTCTTTCCAAGCAAATGGACTTTTGCATACTAGCACTGACTAGTATTCCAGTGTTTCTCCTCTCCCTCAGTTTCTCTCCATCACTCAGCTAATGTGACCCGGTGTTGACAGAGAGGGGCAGGGTAGGATCAAACAAGGATGCTGTGCAGGCGATCAACACTAATGACATCAATGGTTGTTAGGATGCCGGTGGCTGGAAGGTTGAAATGGTGCACAATAAATTCCTATGGCTTTGTGTAACTAAAAGGTAGACTTGATCCACCTGCATTTTTGGGCACGTTTTAGGCATTTTGCCAAGACACTCCTTAAGAAAGCTCAAGGAACCCTGGTTGAAAGGCTGTTCTAGATAATGCAAAATTCCCCAGCACATTTCAAGCTATCCAGCCAAAAAATAATTACAGCAAAGCACACTAATGCAGATAAGACACTCATTAATAATACGAATAAGAGGAATTACACTCACTAGCAATATGTAGCCAAATTACAGGGAGTGGTCATCACCAGGCGCATAATCCCTAGGCAGTCATTGCTCCTGTTTTAGCCGGCTCGTGGGTATGATTAGTTCAAAAGCAACCCAAGCAGCTGTGAACTTCGAATAAATCGAATTATTAGAGTGTGCAAAAACATAACCCTGCTGACTGTGACTTCACACTACAAATGCTGCCACTAACCCGTTTTAGACATTGAACAAAAGGCGGAGCCTCCATAAAATGGCAGTATTTGGAGTGTCAAGCCTACATGCGGGGTTAAATGTTAAAAATCAAATATATTCTTCCATCCATGCTAAACGGCATGGATGAAGAAGTCTCTCCTGCCAGTGATTGTGGTCTGACAACAAGCATCGGCGGTTGTCAGAATACCCAAAACAGTGACTACATCTGATTGGATACAATCACTGGCTAAAAAATTTACCTGGCTCCTTTAAAGAGGTAGTCCACCTGAAAAAAAATTATTAAAAGTCAGCAGCTACAAATACTGCAGCTGCTGACTTTTAATAATCGGACACTTACCTGTCCCAGGGTCCAGCGATGCAGGGGAACGAAACCCCCCCTCGTTCTCCACTCGCAACGCTGGAATTATTACTGTGGCCGTACGCCGTGATACGACACTCAGTCATCTGGGACACGTGACGGGTCCCAGATGACTGTGCAACGCCGAGGGGAAGTGATGTCAGTGCCCGGGCACTGAAGGTGGCAGACCTACGAGGGACCCCCTAGCAACAGGCATTTAGAGGTGAGTAAAACATATATTTTTTTTTCCTATTATTATTATTATTATTTAGTATTATTAGTATTAGTATTATTATAGTATTATTATATTTATTTATTTTTTTTTTTTTGGTGGCAACACCACTTTAACAAAAGCCAATTAAAATATAATTTCTTATTGAACTAATAGTAGTAGGCTTATATTTTTTTTAAATTCTAGTCCTTTATGACAGGTTTTAAAGTGGTTTAATAGTTCAGCAAATGACAAGAGGCAGGGCTTGTCAAGCTCACAGTAAGAAATTAGGAGCCATGTGCATTTCTTGCAGATCCACAGGTATTTTTTTGTTTTTAGATTTATTTTTTAAATTTTGCCTAAGGCCCCATGCACACGAGACGCAGATGCAAACTCTGCAGAACGCGTGTTTTAAAAAGCAGAAACCTGCGTTTAAAAACGCGCGTTTTGCTGTGTTTTCATGCCGCGTTTAGACAGATAAGCATTTGTAAAGATAACATCATATAGACCCTCCCCAAGCTCAGAAAGCATGTATTATTAACTATTTCTGCCAATTTGATCAGAGTGAGCAGCAGCAGCAGAGAGAGCAGTTGTACACTTGCATTTGCCTCTTTCTGTGTTTTTTTTTTTTTAAATGGATCCCATATTGAATATATGTCAGGAAATGCTCCTGATGTTGCTCTTGATGCGGCAGCAATGTCGTCGCAAATTTGCATGAGAGGTCCAGAATCAGAGCTCGTCGATATTGGACCCATCCGTTGATGGCACAGCGAATGTCCGTTGGATATTTCACAAACATGTATGCATCAGTGAGTATATATGCTCTATGAACTATCTAAACTATCTAAACTAATTACGACATTTTAAACAATTTTTTCTAGTATTTTTTATGGTTTACCATAGTATTTCTGAGTTTTCTGCTCGAAAAAAATTGGGTTCCTTTAAAAAGGCTTATAAACGCAAACGCAGGTGCCTGCGTTTAGCCGCGTTTAGCTGCGTTTTGCGTCTGAAAAGCAGAAAAGCAAAGTGTCTGAACGCATTTTTTTGCTTCTGGAAAAACGAGGTTAAACGCAACTGCATAAAAACTTGAAAAAACTAGACTGTGTACATGGACACATTGCATGCGTTCAGGTGCAGTTGAAAAAAGTGTCCAACTGCCTCTGAACGCGCGTTTAACAGCGTCTCGTGTGCATAAGGCCTTAACGTACACTTTTTAATGTAGTTTCCTTAAGAATGTTGTTCATATTACATTATGCAGGGTAACGTATATGATTTTGTGCATGCTTCCAAATAATACAATATAATCCACAATGTATAGCTGCACTTTTTGTTCAAGTGCTCTCCCCATCATGTAAACCATTGGGGAGATTTCTTTTTACTTCCTGTCCCCTAGACACAATGGGAAGTGGAAGGAAAAAAACACCAGTGAGGCAAATTCCAGTGCAACAAATGTCTCCATTGGAAGTCTTCCCTTTTATTTCTATTCTGGTGAAAATGCAACATTTTAGATTTTTCTTACCATTTTGATCATTTAAACTCGAACACCCAGTGACACTTGCATGTATTTGTTTACCAAAATGTGGAAATTGCATATTCCAGTTTTCGCAAATACACCCTTTTTTTACACATCCATTTCCTTTGTTTATGATCATATCGCAACATATGAATGGTGTACTTGCTGGCTAAACTGTCTATTTCTAAAGAACAAAAATGTGTATTTCGTTTTGATAACTACTAGTTATGTTTATACTGCAAGACTGTACAAAGAGCAGCAGCCCAAAGAAAACAGAACCCGCTTAGATCCCTGTGCAGGAAATTTTGGTTGGTATGTGTGGCCTAGGTTCAATACTAGCAGGGTCAATTTTAGCCCACTAAATTTTACATAGGGACCAGAAAACAAACAAGGACACACTCCATGGATTTCACATGTGTTCCAGTTTATTGTGTTCCCAAAGATTATTAATAAAAAATTATTAAAGTAGAAGTTCAGGCTATTGCATACTAAGCTTAAACCTGCTCCCACTCCCTTTCTAAACCCTATTCTGACTACACTGTAAAAGGAAGATGCTTATACTTATTCAGAGCACTTCATTCTGGTCACCTGATCCCCTCCCAGTGATGGCTTCAGGGCAGAGAAGTGACAGTCAACAACAGATGCCCCATAGTAAGCCTATGAGTGAGGACATCAGCAGCATTGCAGTCTTCTGCGATCTCTCCTCTCCCTTGAAGCCGGCCACTGGGGAGATCATGTGACCGGATTAGAGTGCATTGTGAATACGTAAGTATAAAAAAATATATTTTACAGGTTAGATGGAGTAGGATTTAGAAGGGGGTGGTAGCAAGTTTAAGCTTAGTTAATAATAGCCTGAGCTTCCACTTTAATTGATCAAACGTTGGCACTGGGTAAACTTGATCTTACATTATGGAGTAAGGACTTGTTTGCTTCCTTAATTTATTTTTATTTTTTTACAGATATTTATATATTGTGGAAAATGTACATGGTGCTTTACATATTATATACAGTAATAACATCAGTCCTTGCCCTCAAGGAGCTCACAATCTAATGTCCCTATTCTTACTAGGGCCAGTTGAGACAAGAGACATTTGACCTACCAGTATGTCTTTGAAATGTGGGTAGAAACTTGTGTACCTGAAGGAAACCTACCCAAGCACATGGAGAACATGCAAACTCCATGCACGTGGTGCCAAACGGCAGGAGTACTAACCACTAAGCCACTGTGTGCAGTCTATACTTGCTAATCAGATCTCAGTTTACTGAAGCAGCCAATCACATTCTGCTTGCTTATATTCTACTTGGTTGATACTGGTCTGCACTGCTGTGCTTAAAAATCCTGTCATACAGACATGCTTGGGTAAATCTACTTTTAGCAGCAACGTGTGTGTATTTGGAAAACAGAATCTGTATCCTTGAGCTGCAGAGGGTTTTTGTGTAAATTTCAGTATCCCACATCAGCCACACAGAAATTTTCTTTTTTTATGCTAGTTCTGCAAAAAACTGTTTTTTTGTGGTTAAACATAATAAAGTGTATGTATAGCCAAAACTATTTTTTATTTTGGGTAGAGTAAAAGCTAGGTTCACCTTTGGAACAGGTTACATGATCCACCCATATTTAGGGTGAAATGTGTAACATGTTCCAGCTCCTGTTGCCTGTTGATCCCAACCCACACCTGGCTACACAGCCGCATCATTCCTTCACAGATTTTTGTAAAGGAATAAACCACAAGTACCTTCTCCCACCGTGGCAGACGGACTTTTAGTTTCAGTAGGCTGTGAGGTGTTGGCGAGCTCCCTCGTAGCTCATTGACATGTCCTTCAGGGAACACTAGTTTTCCCATAAATAACTTTTGTTGTGCCAAAAGAGCCATTTTGTTGTTAAGTAGTTTATCTTCACTTTTTTGCAGGGGGGTGGGGGGCTGACTTTCCGTGACCTTATGGCTAAGCCATGGCAACTGCCATTCAAGTCTCCAATGAGAGTGGCCACATACTGTAGGACAGACACGCTCAACAAATGGCCCGCAGAGCCATCTAATGTGACCTCAAACTCATGGCAACCCGCACAGCCTCTTTCGAGTGCACACTGCTCTACAGAATGATTGCTGGTCCTCCCAATTCCTGACAGTTGTCCTATACAAGCCACTATTGCGGCTGGCTCCTTGCTCTTCCCTTTTTTCCTCAGACACAGGAAGAGGAGCCTTCAGCCGAGAGGATTACATCTAGTGGCATCCATACCGGTTCTGAAGGTGGATTCTCACAGTTGTGTGATAAGCTTGGTGTAATTCTGGTATGT
The DNA here is from genome assembly GCA_028564925.1 of Lithobates sylvaticus. Taxonomy (NCBI): domain Eukaryota; kingdom Metazoa; phylum Chordata; class Amphibia; order Anura; family Ranidae; genus Lithobates; species Lithobates sylvaticus. The sequence continues at coordinate 380,195,775 of CM053028.1, forward strand.
GAGTGCAATATGTGTCATTTTATATTTGCTTAATAAAGAAGTGTATTGCACTACAAGGGCATGCACTTCCTTATGCCGCATACACACGGTTGGACTTTCTGGCAGAAAAAGTCAAATGGAATCATTTCGTCTGATAATTTGATCGTGTGTGGGCTTCAGCTGACTTTTTTTTTTTTTTTTTTTTCGAAAATTCTGACGGACCTAGAAATGGAACATGTTTTAAATCTTTCCAACAGTATCCATTCCTATCGGGAAAACCGTTCGTCTGTATGCTGTTCCGACGGACCAAAAACGACACAAGGGCAGCTATTGGCTACTGGCTATTGAACTTCCTTTTTCTAGATCCGTCGTACGTGTTTTACGTCACCGCATTCTAAACGATCGGACTTTGGTGTGATCTTGTTTAGGCAAGTCCGTTTCAGCGGATCTCCATCAGAAAAACCGCCAGAGTTTATTCTGACGGAAAAAACGGTCATGTGTACGTGGCATTACTCGTTGTTTTTGTTTAGATTCTCCACAGTCCTTTGGCAATTCAAGGGATGGCTGCAAATACCCTGATATAGTAAAGGCTACAACACCGGTCCAGAGCTTTTCTGGCTGGTCACACCTGAGCGCGAGAGTGGGGTTTACGGCGATCTGGTTAAGAATGGCTAAAATATTAGGGAAAGTAATTGCTGTGCTTGAATAAAGTGAATGCATGTAACCAAAGAGAATAAGGGGGTTAACTCATGGAAATGTTTCATTGTGAGATTTTGGTGTGATTGGGAACTGTATAGGTGGATGCCAAACCTGCTTACTTTGTTGCACACAGATGGCCAATGTTTGGAAGCTCCTTCAAGGAGATGTTTGTATTCTGTTAAGGTGCAATTTATAAGGGAACCATGTTTGACAGTGTCACTGGAGCATTCAGATGGTGGTCCTAGTGTTAAATGATGATATGTGTATTGTACACCAAGATCCACAAAACATGAGTCATACTCCCCAAAGGGGTTTACACTCACCAGAAATAAGTAAATCTCAAGCCTTGAGATACTCAAATAGCTGTCGTTCGTATCACAGATAGGGTCAGAGCTGCATATCAGTTCCACAGGTACTCGGATATAGAAGAAAAACTCCACATAGCGTAATCCTGTTTACCTTTTATTACAGTCCCCAAAATCTTTAAAACAGCACTTTCCAATGAATTTACATTTTTCTTCTATATCCGAGTACTTGTGGAAGTGATATGAAGCGCTGACCCTATCTGTGATGCGGATCACAGCAATTTGAGTATCTCAAGGCTTGAGATTTACTTTACTGACAGGAGCACTGCTTTAGTATTAGATGGTGCATTATTATGTACGTGTGGACTGGATACTATTAGTTTATGAATTTTAAATCCTTTTTAGCAGCTGCTTTTTATGATAATTTTTATGCTTTATATATTGTTTGTTTTAACTTTCCAGGTTCAAAGGGGAGAGTTAGTGTAAGTAGGCCTTATACACTTAGATTATTTATAGCATAAAGTAAACCTTAACTTTCTTTGGGTGCTTGTATGTTCCCAGGGAGCTCTACAAAAGTTTGCTCTAAACTATTTTGTAACAAATTATTTTAGAGAAGAGACCATTGGTGAATATTGATTTTTTTATGCATTTATCCCAGAACTAAATAATGAAACGTGCCAGTCTTCCTCTATCAATTAGATGAGGAAAGACATTATCCTGCAGAAGTTCCACTTCTGTAGCCAGTAGGTATTTATATAAGTTGTGTTTTCAGATATTTATTTGGCCAAGAGTCCTGTTAAACTCATTACAACTATTGTTTACTGTAACTGGTACATGAAGAGGTCATTAGAGCAATGTTGCTGGTACAATGCAGTTCCTGTCTCTGTGAGCTTCGTCAGGAAGTTGCACGCTGCTGATAAAACACTTTTTTTAAAATAATTATGACATCCATTACTGAAAGGTTTTCTCTTATTTATTATGCAGGCTGTTGTCAGCTAATATGCAAGGCAGTTTGTTTTGGTTTCATTATTCTTCTTCACACAAATTATCCTGCTGACACTCATTCTAATACTGTCTGCTGACCTCTTCAAGGCCCCTTGGATCCCTACTAAAAATAAGCACCTATGCTTACACTTTGCCCAGTGATATACATTGTTTACAGGCTTCCCCTATTGCTCACCAGTATGTACACTATGCCCCGTACTCCCAGGGTGACATTTTAGACAAAGATCTTTGGGTGGGGGTTGCTGTCGTAATACAACGCAAATCACAAGACTAGAAATTGAGTTTACTTAATTTGATTGGCATTAAGATATGTCGAAATGCAATCAGAGACAAGTAGTGATTGGGGCTAAGCTATTTATACTGGGACATAACACATGTAGTGTTATAATGTATTTTGTAGTGCAGGATCGTCTTTAAAATGAATACAAGATGTTGTCTATTTGCTAAAATTACCACTAATGCATATTTTTTTAGGGGCTTTTGCTAATAAAAATGATCTATTTCATCAGGATTTTTTTAGTTGTTATACATCAACTAGTTGTTTATTTGTTATTCATCATCAGATTTTGGGAACGTTCTATATGCAGTTGGGTAAGAAGGTCCCCTTAAAACTAAGTTCCTGTTCATTGATTGGGTTACTCTCTTCTTAAGTCTGCACAGAGCTTAAGGCTAAATATGCATTCTTTGCTTTACCCTTGGTTCTGCTCCTGTAGGCCTTTCATCTTTGGAGATAATTTGTTTATACACATAAGGGGGTCCTGGGGTGCAATTATTTTGTTATTTGAATAAATAAAATGAGTGCGCTATTAGATGTAAAGTGCAATCTCAGTGCAAATGTGCAATCCAAATCAATAAAATTGATAAAGTGCAAATGCCGATAGGTGCTAAAAAATACCAATGTGTACTAATAATCCAAAGTGCTAATAAAGGATGTAGGGTTAGATGCAAATAAATACAGTGAACCAAGTGCTAGTAATAAACCCCGTACACTGTGTGTGTGCAGAGTACTCCCTCAAAATTTTTTTAATTTAAATGCATAAGACAGTTTCCATTGTGAGTCAGAAAAATAAAATAAATTTAAATCCATTCTATATGTGCATGCGCTACAAACATGCAATGCGCCAAAAATAACGGAAAAAATACTATTCCAACAGAGACAATAACAATGTGTGTATATATATATATATATCTCCATCCTCCTGTAGTTGTATTCACATTAATATGCAGAAATAAGTAGAAGGCAAATAACCAATATACCAAATAGCAGTGCAAAAAACAAAATCCTTCCTGCTATAAGTTAGCTGCTGAACGCTCCACAAGAGTTACAGATCTCCTTCTCTTTTCATTCATTTATCTTTAACTTCCTGCTAATCTTGATCTCGGGATATATAGGGAAAAAAAGGAAACGCACAATAGTGTACACCTATATGTAACAAGGACACATTAGAGATACAGATCCCAATTGTGCAATCACAGACCGCCCATAGGCTAGACAGCGTATGGTCATGGGGAATCAGTCAGACTTGCTTCTCCTCACTCGCCGTGTAGGCAGACTTCTCTGGCTGACATCACTGGCTCCTCCTCCCGACGCGTTGCGTCACAGGTCACGTGACTTATTCGTGCTTAAGTATTTACATTTTTAGTATCTATTTTGTTATTACAGCACTGCAGCATGATTAAAGCTACTAAATGCATCTACTTTGTAAGAAAGTTGTCAGACTTGTCTCAACTCTAGGAAAAGAAACCAATATAAATAGTTGTAATAGTTTGCTTACATCTTTGCATGGGAAATGTTTTTTTTTCCTCATCAATAAGTGTCATTCACTTATAACTATGTCTACATCTGTTAAATGAGGATGGTTAATCCACTAACCTTCCCCCCACTAGACAAGACCTGAGCTTTTCTTTGGTAGACAATGGGTGACTTCTTTATGTAACTTCAGCCAGGCTTAAAAATAAAGAGGGGAAAAAAACCCTTGGAGGAAATTACTTCAGCCCAGATATAATTGCAGCTTCATTGGCAGTGACTTGTATGATATCAACAAGTGAACAAGTGTCTTTCAGCAGTAAATTGCTTGGTACAGTGCCGCATAAGTCACATTTTAGACAGCAACCAGTCACCTCATTACCCGAAATCACCTCTGAAGTATGACTTGAAACATTCAAGCAAGTGGAAAGGATATATTCCTAACAGGGCCTGCTCTATTTTTACCTCTGACAAAACCAGTGCTCAGCAGCATAATTTATGATGGACGAGAAAAAAGGACTTATGAATTATTAATTTCCTTTCTAAGCTATCTAGAAATGGAGTGTAGTATTCACTCTCTGCTCTTTGCTTTCTGTAAACTTAAGCTAAAGGAAACCAGGCCGAGTGTTTGTTTTATACTGACACATGGTGTGTCGAGCAAACACATTTATAGTTCCTTAGTTTCCATGCTGAAAGAAGCTTTGGGCCTAATTATCTAAGTCATTGTCCTCAATATACAGTAATAATGGGTGTATAGTAGTCTGCTAGGTAATAATATACAATCTTTTGGAAAGAGAATGCAAGATGGGTCTGTATGTTTAATTCTGGCCACGCGTTTTCTGTAGCTTTCCACCCCTTTTTCAACAGCACTCCACACCTTTTCATTGCAAACGCCTGACAAAAGCTGCAAAAACTTGCAATTTTGTTAAGAAAAAAAAAAAAAAAGCTCAAACGCTGGAAAAAAAAAAAACATTTGAAAATGTGATGCTACGGCATGAGTGTAGTCTAATGCCAGTCATTTCTTTTTAATGTATTGGGTAGCAGAAAAAAATGTTTGAGGACAGAGACGGCAAATCTTGTCCATCTTTGAACAGCCTTGTTCAAGCTTTACTGGAACATATGTACCTGTATTCAATCTCTACTATCGCTTTTGAATTTTCTGTTTTCAATAATTCTAAATTTTTTAAAGAAAAGTGTGTCCCAGTGACTTCTGTTCTTCTTTTCTCATTTCTTGTTCTGAGGTCACAGGGACGTGACCTGAGGGCAATCACTCTGGTTGGCCCAAAGGCTGCAATCAAAAAACTGACAGAAGTTCTAACTTCTGCATTTCCAATGCAAATGATTATTGTTACTGTATACACACAAGTATTTAAAGGTATACCCAGCCTGAATTGAAAATTACACCTTGTACTGATGTACATTCAGGAAGTACAGCTTGCTTGCTGTAGCACTTTCACTAGCACTAGCACTTTCATCCAGTATGATGATGATATTGGAACATTCTTACGGAGGATGCTGGAAACATCCCTCCTACTGTGTTTCACATATTGAAAGTCAGACTTATTTAAGTACATTTTTTAGAGCCACCAATTTAGAGTTGACCCTTTCTTGGAAATATGGGATTTGATTGGGCAAGCAGGATGCAGACAGAGGAAAACACCACATATTCTTCAGGTAGGTAAATACTAGAGTACTTCTACTGAAGTTTTGAGGTTGTCTATGTGTGCAGTGGATACAAGGAATTACAAAGACCTCAGTTAAGCCCCATACACATTGACATCAGCCGGTTCTATATAAAATGTCTGACATTTAGACTGTGTGTATGCCAGCTGGTCCAATAGGAGCCAGCAGTTTGGCCAACTTCTGTCGAATCGAGCATGCTGGAAAACCAACAGCTGATCGGCTCCTGTCAGAACACAATAGCTCAGCTAACGTTGCATATGTTAGTACAGCAGCTCTGACTGGAGTTGACAGTTTTTCACACCAATAGTGTGTAACAGGCTTTAACGTTCTGAGTTTAGCTTAGCACTGGTTGATTTCTTTGCATGCCAGGAATTGCTCTTTAGGCACAAAATGTATCATGTGTTGGAATTCTCTTTTTGTTGTCTACAGCCAACAAGCGATACAGTAAAACCTTGGATTGTGAGCATAATTCGTTGCTGAAATTTGTAATCCAAAGCACTCGTGTATCAAAGCGAATTTCCCCCTAAGAAATTATGCAAATTCAGATGATTTTTTTCCACAACCATTTATCCATAAGTCCTTCAGTCTATAGTTCATATAAAAAGATTATAGCAATGTGACTTCAAAGAAAGTTCATGGAATGCATGGGTAATCTTTCTGTAATGTCGGATCCAAATCACATTATTTTTTTTTTTTTTTAAAACAAACATATGCTTACCTCCACTGTGCAGCTCGTTTTTCACAGAACATCCTCTTCTGGGGTCCCTTAGCGGCTCTCGCGGCTCCTCCCTGCATCAGATAACCCCCCCTATGAGAAGCGTTCTCGCGGGGGGTTACCTTGCGGACCCGCTCCTGAGTCTATCGTTTACGTCCATAGACACGAATGCCGGACTTGGCCCTGCCCCCCGGTGCCTGCATCATTGGATTTGATTGACAGCAGCGGGAGCCAATGGCTGTGCTGCTATCAATCTATCCAATCAAGAGCCGAGAACCCCGGGCTGAGGAAGAGCGCATCTCCGGTGTGTGAAATTCCAGGGCTCATGTAAGTAAAATAGGATGCGTTAAGGTGAAAAAACATGAGGGTTTACAACCCCTTTAAGTCTATGGGCACAGGTCAGATAGAAGTCCCCTTGAAGTAGTACCGGATACTTTTTTCTAAAGTCGGAGCGACTACAGTACTGCTAATTAAGACAGCTCGGAGGAGCGTGAATCAGGCCTAAATGTTGTACCTTCATTAAATGTAACCATATTGCTACACTTAGAGGCGCCTCTCTTCTCTTTTATACTCAGTTGTCACATGACACTACTCGTATTGCAAGACCTAGCTCGTTTTATGAAGTTAACATTTTCTAAAATTATTTTGCTTGTCTTGTAAAACACTTGCAGACCAAGTTACTCACAATTGAAGGTTTTACTGTACTTCCATAGTTCAACTGACATTTTATAGTTTAATATATGGCTGTGGGGGGCAGTAAGACTCATTGCACAACAACCAATATAAATAAACTTATATAACATTGCTTATTCAAACCCTCTAAAATCTGGTTTACATAGTTATTTATTAGTACTCTTGCCTACTTGGTAAATTTTGATATACTGTAGCATGAAATTAAGGATGACCATGGCTGACAAAGTTCATACCAACCCATACAGTTTGAAACAAATGCAAAATGTTGCTGTTGCAAATCAGCTCATCTTCATCCATGTACTAGTGCTGGATCCTGGGTTCGCCCCTCCAAAATATTTCAGTTTAAAAAGGAGCATATTATAATGAAAACTGCAAAATAATTACCCCATAAGACACGGTGTGATAAAAACATTATCATTTGAGTCCATGTATGGTCAAGGTCCATCTAAATAAATTCAACTCCATATTTCAGGTCCTGAATACAGGCTAGGATTTATTGTAAAATAATAGCCTTCAGACTATTTTCTAGCTTTTGAAGACTGCAGTTTGACTTCCATGGTCTTTATTCTTGAAACATGCCCCACTAACATTACCAGCAAGGGATGGGTCTTGCAAGCGCTAGTCTTGATAAATGCTACTTCAGAATAGTAAGGGAGTGACCAGTCTGCCAAGAAATAAAGACTTTCAATTACAGCCAAAGGCCTGGTTTTCTTTTTAGAAAGAAAGGGATAGTTTGACCGGTTCGGAACTCTTCTAATAGCCCAAAAACTTTATTCTTACTGAATAAGGAGACTGGTTAAATCAGTTCTGAAGGATAAGGGTTATTTTCTTATCCAACAATATTCTCATTAGACTTCTTTTAGATACTATTTAAATAGTTATTCTAGCTAAACCACTGTCAGACTATTTGTACCATATTTTAAATAAACCATGTAATGAATTCTATAAATCTCAAGCCCTGGGACCAGCTTTGTGGCTCAGACTAATGTATAACTAACACACTTTTTTCCCCACTGGAAGCGTTTTTTCCTTTTGCACGAACTCCCATCACCTCCAATAATTTATTCATTTCATCCCATATGTACATAAAAGGTCATAAATATTAATAGTCACTTTTTAAACATTGAAGAAGCTTGCTAATGCACCTGTGCATTTCTTGGAAGTCTAAAGTTGTGATTACCAAAACTGTCATTTTCTGGTCTTTTTATAAAACCCAAAAGAGTTTTTCTTAGGTAGCTGAGGAATAGCAGGGCTGTGAAATGTGAATGTTGTCTGCTCGGCAATTCCATCACAAGCTGCAAAACGGCATTTATGCTCATTCTGAGCTATTTGCTTGGGGCAATAACTATGCCATGCACAGCTAACATAATACCCAACAGGCCAGACATAGAAAATGTTTGCCCTCCAGCTGCTGAGATGTTGCATCTCCTGGAAATGTGTCCGTTCCAAGGGGCAGAACCCCAGTGGCTGCCCAGCCCCTTAGTAGACAGTTGTGTCCAGTTTAATAGAATTTGGTGTAGAAAACTAGAATCCAAATGAACTGGTAGTATTTATCTTCCGTGCATTTGCTTCCAGTATTAAAAATGTAGTAAAAGAATAGGGACATGCTGTCTATAGCATCAAAATGGGATCCAGATTCCAGGTTTGTCAATGAAAGCTAACATTGCTATGGCAACATCTCCTCTCTTTTGTTTTTATCCATGAGGCATACTGTCACCAAGCAAATTGTAAGCAGTTGCAAATTAATATTTAACTGCACTGAGCCACAGGTTTCAAAAAGCTAAATGATCAGTGCAAAACATTTATTTGACTTTTAACCTGTGTGTGGTCTTTCTATTCATGTCACCATGCTGTCAGTCATATATGATGTATGTAATTATTAACAAGAAATGCAAATAAATCTGTGCAGCAAAGTGGCAAGCATAAATGGGTACAATTTTTAACAAGAACATCTGCTTTGTTATTTTTATTATCTGTAGTACTTTAATGCTGACATAAAAAAAATAAAAAATTATAGATATAGATATAGTATATCTATCTGGCTGGCTATCTAATATATATATATATATATATATATATATTTATATATTTATATCTCAGACTTTCAAAATGGTGCCATGACAGATATGTATGTATGTATATATATATATATATATATATACTGCAGTTACCTAGGTATCCTCTCAGTGTATTCATGCACTTTATTATCATGGATCTCTTAACAATAGTAGAGAGTCTCTTATGGCTCGTGATGTAATTTTTTTACATCCTTTTTACATCCTTTCTATAATACACTCCTACTATGTAGCACTGCTAGGACTTCCTGTAATTTATATGCATAGAAAGACTTTTGACTCAAGAATGGTTTATTTATACAGTGTACACACAATCTGACACCCACTAGAAATGGGACTTGCTGTCCCCATTCACAACTTTTACTCATTTGAGTGTGAGCAAATTGTACTGAAATGGTGTGTAGCGTTTTGTATCTTTTGAAAACCCAGTTTTACCTAAAATAGAACTAGAGGCAAAACTGTTTTCCTTTTGAATGGAACAAGGGTGGGTTATAACCTCCTCATATTTTTTATTTTTTTTTTCTGCCATCTGTGTAGATTTCACTTCACTTCCTGTCCCATAGCCAAACGGGACGTTAGAGAAAATCCCTGAAAATTAGGGTAATTTCTTGGGGACCCCCAAGTCACCAAAATTTATGTCCCCAATGGAAGATTTCCCTTTTTATTACTTTTCTGGGGTCAACCCTGAATTTGGGATTTTGTTTTACTTTCACTTTCAATGATCATGGTAAACAGGAGAAATAGAGAGGGCGAATTTTGCGGCGGGGGGCACAAATCGCAATAAATAATGACAGGGGGTCTAATCCTTCACTCTATCCAAAACAAAAAAAAAAAGTTTTTCCTTTTTAGATAACCACTTGCCAACTGCCCTATAGCATTTTTACTGCTACAGGGTGGCCGCTGTGCACAGGATCACGTGTGTATATGTGTGTGTGTGTATGTGTATATATATATATGTGTATATATATATATATATACACACGCATACACACACACACACACACACACACACACACACACACACACACACACACACACACACACACACACACACACACACACATATATATCACACCTACAGAGATAAAACGTCAGTCTGCCTATGTAAACAAGGCAGATTGCCATTTTGACAGGAGGGGACGGCATGGATCTTGTGTCTCTGCAAAGTAAGAACATGGATCCATGTCTTCCTCTAGTAAAAGTACCTCCCACACTGTAATAAAGCACAGGTTAGGCACACTGTTAACCCTTTGATCGCCCCTGATAACCTTTTCCCAGCCAATGTCATTAGTACAGTGACCATGCATATTTTTAGCACTGATCCCCAAACAAGTGTCGTCAGTGTCTGCTTGTCCGCCCCAATATTGCAGCCCCGATGTAAGCCGCTGATCGCTGCCATTACTAGAAATAAATAAAATAAATACAAAGTCCATAAATATGTCTCATAGTTTGTAGAGGCTATAACCTTTGCACAAACCAATCAATATATGCTTATTGGGATTTGTTTTACCAAAAACCTGTAGAAAAATACATATTGGTCTAAATTAATGAAGACATTTTTTTTTTTTTATTGGGTATGTTTTATAGCCGAATGTAAAACGTTTTTTTTTTTTTTTTTTCAAAATCGTTGGTCTTTTTTTGTTTCTAGCGCAAAAAATATAAAATGCAGGGGTGATCATTTCAAATACCCCAAAAAGAAAGCTCTTTGTGGGGAAAAAAGGACATACTTTTTATTTGGGTAGAGCGTGGCACGACTGCGCAATTGTCAGTTAAAGTAACGCAGTGCTGTATCACGAAAAATGGCCTGGTCATGAAGGGGGGTAAATCTTCTGGAGCTGAAGTGGTTAAAGCGACATGTCATTCCTTTTGTAATTCCATCTAATGCCGCGTACACACGGTCGGATTTTCAGATGGAAAACGATGGGAGCTTGTTGTCGGAAATTCGGAAGGAATTACATCCCCTCTGTGCCAACCATCTGTTCACTCTGCGATTTTTTTATTTTATTTATTTTTCAATATAGTAAGATACATATTGCTACTGTTCCTGATGAGTGGATATCTCCACGAAACGCTTAAAGAGCCCCAGCCTTGTGCTACACCATCGCAATCGCGTGATTCTGAGATCTATAGTTATGTATTTTATTGTCACCATTAACTCAATTATGTTGATGATGAATTACAATGACCTTTTATGAAATTACTATACTGTGAATTATGTTGTCATTATGGACAATAAATTGTGAAGATTTTATTCTTGCTTATCATGTTATTTCATTATTCTATGTATAAATTGTTTCAAATCCATTAATGTGATTGCTCATTCAATACTTTTAGCTGTGCTTCATATAAAGTCCCAACAGCAGCCCTGATATATATGAGTTGGCGTAAAGGGGAGGTCATAGCCAGGCAGGATCAGCCAGGTATTACAGGTGATACAGGGGCCCAAATGACACAGCACACGTGCTGTATAGCATGCTTTAAGGGTACAGGGTCTGTTTTTATTTGTTTGGGTTAATAAACGCTTTAACTCCCCCTTTCAAGGTGAAAGGGACCTACCACATAAAAAGGCCTCGACGGGTGGGGAGATCCTCAGGATCCTCTGGCGACTGGCAAAGAATCTCCTGAGCTACCCCTTTAAATAAATAGAGGCTCATCCTGCTTCTGGAAACTTCCAAAGGGTCAGCTGACCTATCACAACTGACCCTTTGTGGCTTCCAGAAGGTTTTTTAAACGTGACCTTTCCTGACCTATTACAAGCCCCCCCCCCCCAACTGCCACAATCCCATGAGGGAAGTCTGGCCTTAAGACAGGCATACCTCTTCTTCTCCCATTCTAACCATATTATGATCCTCCACATGTTTTGCGGTATGAGCCGCTTCTTCAGAAGCTAGAGATGGAGGCGTAGTTTAATAGTTGATCGCTTGAATGGCAGGAATCCACACAGAATACATAAGTGGAATCCAGGCAAGATCTCTCTACAGGGACAAACGGGGGAGCAAGCCAGTGCTCACATTGGCTAATACAGCTCGGTGTTCTGTGCTTATTGTGGCGATTTTATCATTTTCAGAGGTTTCCTGACATCATTTTTTCATATGTGCGCATAAATGCACAGAACAATAAAGTGCAAATGGGCATATGTTAATATGCCTGCATGCATGAACCCTTAATCATTATAAATGTTCAGTGCTTCATGAGGGCCTTGTGCTTCCATTTTGTGTTCTGACTGTTTCAAAACATGTCCGTATCCGCCAGCCAAACAATTGAATACGCTCTTGAAATGGATTTTATTATAGGGTCTATTTCTAAATGTTTTCACAAAGATATATATACAGTAAGGTTGGTTTCTTTACTAAAGGCAAATAGGCTGTTCACTTTGCAGGGGAATGTTACCGTTGCAAGGGATTTTTTCCCATTGCTTAGTGAAAAATTTTGCTTTGCAAAGAATAATTTATCATGCGCAAGTAAACAAAAAAACAAAAATTTAAATAATATTTTTTTATTGCACAGGATTAGATGATGGAAATCCGCAAAGCTTCTGCTTATTCACTAAGCTATGGGGAAAATGACCTTTTAGCCTATTTGCCTTTAGTAAATCGACCCCTATGTGTGTGTGTGTGTGTTGAGAATATTAAGCTGAGGCTGCCAGAGAACTCTGAGCTAAAGCATGAGCTGTGTTATGTGAATAAAGCCACACAGCTGCCAGAGAGCTGTCAAGAGACAGCATGGCTGAGATCAAGGAGAATCTGCTACCGAGTAGAGCAATAAGGATTTTGACAATCCTCCCGACTTCAGTTTACCTGATACAGCATCTAATTCATTTGGAAACATGCAGGGCTTCTGTTCCAAACATCTAGACTGTTGAAAATCCATGAGGAACTCTTAAGATAATTTGGGTAATAACATGGCCAGTGAGTCAAAGCACAAGCCATGATGCGGCCAAATGAAGATCAATGATATGTGCGTCAGTAGGCACAGGAGAAGAACTCTGGCCATATCGCTGTTTAATGAATAGCTCCCAATAGACCCCAAGCTGCAGGAAGTCGCATATTAAAATGACTAATGTGTTCTTTAAGGGAATAGAAGTGCTGGGCAATTTTAGATGAGGATCATTTGAATATCCTAAAATATGTTTCTTTTGCTCCCGAGGTTAAATTTGCCTATGATGAATAAAGGGGTTGTTTCTTAGGCAACATTTAATTATTTAAAATAGAAAATCAGAGATATAATAATTAAAATAGCCCATGTTTCTTAAGAAATGCTCTTGGTGCATGCGTGTGTGTGTGTGTGTGTGTGTGTGTGTGTGTGTGTGTGTGTGTGTGTTTTTATAGACTATTTTGATTTGTGTTTTTATAGATCGATTGACGTTTTGAAATCTTATTAATTACAATTTTTCTTAAAGTTAGTAAAGCTTCACTTTCATTACCAGTGACATGGGTGATCGGGGCCATTGGAAGGAGTAGTTCTTTCCAACAGCAGTGCAGACAGCAATAAAAACCTTGCAGGGGTTCTAACCCCTAACCACTTTATCCAAATCAAATCTAAAAAAAATGTTGCCTATAAAGCAGTATTAAACCTAAAACCAAAAATATAATAATATTGCAGCTTACCAATCTTCAGATGTGGTGGCTGCATATGTTTTCATTTTTTTCCCCTCTGTTTTCCTCTGGTGATCTGGCAAACCACACAACCCCTTGCATTAGAGTGCTCCCACTCTGGATGAAGGAGCACAGGGGCCAGATTTGGACAGCAGCATTGTTAGTTTGGGGGAGGGGAGTGTTTAAATGTACTAGATGATTTAAATACACTAAGAAATTAAAGCTAAACTTCAGCTAATGCTTTATAAGCAGTTACAGCAAGCTTTTTTTTTTCTTCTTTTGTGTGTGTGTGGGGGGGGGGGGGGGGGGGGTGGGGGGGGGGTGGGGGGGGGGGGGGGGGGGGGGGTATATAAAGGTTTTCTATAAAAAAATAAATAAAAGATGACCATTATAAGCACCCCCAGTCAGTGTTAAATGATTTATATCATACCTGTAACTGCAAGAGTGCTTTCCAGCAGACTTGCTGGCCAGATCACCAGGTGAAAATAAAGGAAAGAAAGCCTGAAAAGAAAATAAATGCAACCATCATATCTAAGAATTGGTAAGCTGCAATATAATATTGTTTGCTACTGGGTTTGTCACTTTAATTATTTTTTTTTTAATGCATTGAATGATAATGTATAGAGGACAAAGTTAGTAATAGTAATCAGGACAAGCGTTTTTTTTTTTTTTTTTTATATATATAGACAGGTAATATTACCATTAGGATATCAGCCAGCAGACATTTCCCTATCATTACACGTTTGAGGTTGTTCATGAACTGAACAGAAAAGCTGATTTTGCAACTGTTATCTCATCTTTGTGGTCTGCTAGCCATAGACCCGAAAAGTGTCTTTGCAAAAACAGGCAGGGGGGCTTCAGTCTGCTCAAGTGCCAGGATTTCACATTTTGTGTACCTTGTCTGATGGGACTGAAGCAGTACTTGCCTCTTGAATGTTTCTTCCTTATTTTCCTTGTTGACGGGGAAACTTGCAGGTTTTTTTTTTTTTCTGGACAAACTACAAAATCTCTGTGAGCAATAACAAGCACTTCAGATATTGGAAGCTTTAATTATCTCCTCATAGAATTGCCTTTGGATATTATGATTCTCATCCAAGCATTTCTTTGAGCTTTAGGATTGAGGAGAGATTTTTTTTCTTTAGGCAAGACTGTGTAGTTTAAAATAATATATAAGAAGCCCTACAACTTTGCTTGATGATATATGTATATACTGTGTATGCCTTAGCTTCATCATTATGTAGCAAGAACTAGTTTTTGGAGGCTTGGATAAGTTGTAGTAGTTGTGTGTTGTTGGATTGATGTTACAAGAAATTCTCACTTTTTTTTTTTTTTTTTTTTTGTAATTTTTTTTTTTTTTTTTTTTTTAATGTTCTTTTTGGCTTAATCCACACAAAACTGGAAAAACTCTGCACATGTCTAAGAATTTCCTGTAGCGTGACAGTGGCTGACCTCTTGCACTATAAGGGATTAAAGCTGTTTTATTTGCCATGCAAGTCCTTCATCTGCTTCTTCATGAGTGTGACACTGTAAGGAGTGTCTTCTTTTATCACTGACACATTCTGTATGATTTAGCAGCAGAAATAAATTTTAAGGGTCAGCAAAAAAATTACAGTTTGTTTTACATAAAAGAACATTTATAATTATTTTTTTTTTAAGGCTTACAGGTTGTCCATCAATAATGAGCAGATCAGTAGTAAAAAATATACAGACATTGAAAGTTCATAGAGATAATGCAATATCAACAAAGGGCAAGGGGACTCAAAAGGGGAAAGTGGCCTGGCAAATTGTATGTTAGAGATCCAAGCAAATGTCTAACTTGGAATTGAGCTAAGGGATCCAGTGGAGGTGAAAGTAGATTTTGGAGCCTCTCCTTATCAAGAAAATCTTGGTTTGCAATAAAATGTAAGGTTCTGACGTAAGGTTCTGCCTGCTTCTGCCAGTGCTGTTAACTATCTGCGCCAACTGGAAAGTTTGGGTGCCCTTTTATTGATGACAAGACAGGGAGCTAGAGAGATCTTTGAGGTCAGGAAGGTCTTGTGTGGGACCCTGAGAGTAGCTCCTGGGCAGGTGATGTTTGAGGACCCACCAGGCACTGGATGGAAACTACGTGACAAAAGAAAGGTATAAGTCAGTACGCCTGTTCCACAGGAACACAGTTTTTAAGTATCTGTGGAGAGCATCAGGTTACCATGTGAGCTAGGTGGCGAGCTCTGTAATATGTATCGCTGTCTGAGAGGCCACCTCATAAAAGAGCTTTTGAAAACATAAAGGGATAAATACATGAAGGCTGTAGCAGGTTGTTGGCATTAGCTTTCTGTTGAGTCTTCTGATGGATATTGCCACCTGAAAACCTTTTTAGCCAAGGGCTATGTTAAAGTACAAAATTCTAGTTTTTCATTTTTATAAATATTTAATAGTTTTTTTTGTTAGTACTGATCTGACATATGTACTATATTTTATAATATTATTTGTTGCTCTTACATCTAAAATGTTTTGATTTGTTAGAATGGTGGTTTTTGACCTTTTTTGAGTCATGGACACCTTTAGAAAAAAACTCACTCCTTTCCATTCAAAAAATAAATGTCCCCTCATTACTAAAATTAATCAAGGTAATCTTGTGCAAATTTAAAAAATCTGCTTAAATCTACTACTACTACTTGCATAGTGAGGTTGAAAAAAGACTCAAGTCCATCTAGTTCAACCAAAAAAAATATATATATATATATGTACAAAAACCCCATCAAAGCGTGATCCAATTTGCTATAGCAGGGGGAAAGATTCCTTCCTGATCCCCTGAGAGGCAATCAGATTTTCCCTTGATCAGCTTTACCTATAAATGTTAGTACCCAGTTATATTATGTACATTTAGGAAAGAATCCAGGCATTTTTAAAGCAACCTACTGAGCTTGCCAGAACCACCTCTGGATTCCACATTTTAACAGCTCTTAGTGTGAATAAACCTTTCCGTATTTGGAGATGAAATCTTTTATCCTCTAGACATGAAGAGTGCCCCCTTGTCTTCTGTGATGACCTTAAAGTGAATGACTCAACACCAAGTTCACTATATGGACCATTTATGTATTTGTACATGTTGATCATATTCCCCTTAATCTATTCTTCTCAAGAGGGAATTGATTCAGTTCCTCTAATCTTTCCTCATAGCTGAGCTCCTCCATGCCTCTTATCAGTTTGGTTGCCCTTCTCTGCACCTTCTCCAGTTCCCCGAGACTACTTCTATTACTACTGCTACTACTACTAGAAAATGAGAATAGGCACTTGCTATCATGGAGTGGCACAAAATGGCGATTGTGCAGAGAATAATGATACAGATTTTGAATGGTGAACATGAGCCAGCAACGAGTCAAGAGATGCTTCGTGGCAGTAGTGGCAAGATGCATTTTCTTTTATTTATTTTGATTAGAAACTATTCAATTGGACAAGTGGGTGGGCTGTATAGTGAACGTAAATGTTGTTTGGTTGTTTTTGTTTTTTATCTGACCCTCAAGGAACTTCCTTAAACTCATTCATGGACCACTTAGGCAACCACTGTGTTAGGAGATTATAAGCAAAAGTGAGGCAGCATTGTACCTGGCTCTGAAACATTGCTGCCAGACTTTTCCTTAAAAGGGGTATTGAAGGTAAATATTCTATTCAACATTTTAATGTTTTCTCTAACTTCATTCCGTCTTGTTTTTTTAGGATCCTGCTGGAATTTTTGAACTGGTTGAACTTGTTGGAAATGGCACATATGGGCAAGTATATAAGGTGAGTGACCTGATTTACCTAACAACTCCAAATGTTTTAACTTATGTTTGTTAAATATATAATGCATAAACTCTTTGATGGATTATGCCATGTGAAATCTATCAACAGGGCCGAACCAATAAATCTACAGATATACCAATGTTTTTATCTGTGTAGGTTATGGCACATATATGCAAAGTTATTGTAAAGCTGGGTACACACGTACTGAAAGTTGACCGGTTTAGCAGGAACCGGCTAACTTTTGGTACATGTGTACTCTTCTCTATTTAACAGAACAGTCTAGCGACTGGCTTCAGTCGAACGATCATGCTGGAGAACCAACATTCAATCGGGACTTGCAGCCAATGGCTAAAACTTTTTTTATCCTGCATAAAACCTGCTTATAGAAGATTGTTTTTATTAGTAACCATTATATGTATTTTAATGGATTAAGTTACCCATTATACCATAAGAGAACATGCAGGCACCCATAGCAGATCTTAGGCAAGGGAAGTGTTTATAGGCCCAGCTAGAATATTTGTGGTTGGTATTCTTACTTTACCATGCTTGTATATTCTAGTGTAAGCTTTATAAGCAGTCTTGTAAATGTTTCATGGTATAATAAAAACCTGGAGTCTGAACTTACATTGTCAACAGTAAAACCTGGAATTCTTGCAGTGCTTTGTTTGCTCTGAATTAAACATTTTGATGATCAGAATTTACTTTGTAGAAATGTAATTAATGTATAGTTGTGTAATTATTTAAGAATGATTTTCACAGTACATCTTCTTCCTTCATGATTCCAAATGATGTCACAGTGCTGGACACTAACAGCTTTTGAGTTATCATTTCCTTTTTAACTGGAAACAGTTTGAAAACTCTATTACATTGAAATAGCCAGTGACTAATCAATGAGCAGAGCAACATGAACAATGAACAGAACAAGCTAACAATGCATTATGTATATCCTTTATTTCTTTAGATGAGAATAGTTGGTAAAAAAGTGCCAATTTTGTGTTGCCTACAACAGTTTTTCTTTTTTGCCGTTTAGGTTTTTGTAGAAAACTCCCATCTGGAATATGATTGGGTGCTGTAGACAGTGTTAACCCTTTTACCATTGTTTCCTAATCGGATTCTCACGTTTTTAAGCTAAATGTTTAGGTAATTGAGTTTAATGATGGACAATTTATTGTTTTTTAGTTGATAAACATCCAATTTGAAAACCTCTCTTTAAGGCCACAAAGTAATGGCACATGGACAATTATCATAGTGAAGCAAGAGGGCTCAGCTGAGAAATGCCTCAAGTTGGAGTAAGGCTCGGTTCACACTGGTGCGACATGGAATCAGACTTGCGAGAGCACAAGTCGCATGGCATTTCAAATGAAATGTTTCCCTCTTGAGAGCAGTCTTAACTGATCTGACACAAGTCGCTCCGACTTTAGAAAAGGTTCCTGCAATACTTTGGTCCGGCTCTGATACAACTTCAATGCCACAGCGTGTAAAATGTCACATCAAAGTCTTATCAGTCAGATTCCAAAAGTATCACTTTATCATACATTCTGTGATTACTACTTTAAATTCCTTTAGCAATATATCATATAAATAACGGTTTGAAGTTCCACATTCTAAGGGACATTTAATAGCATAAAGCAGGTCACGATAGACATGATCCATGTATGTTCTTTAAGAACTTCCCCAGCAGGTGTACACGATGAATACTAATGCAAATTGGACTTTTAGGCTATAGTTCTCATTTGCAGAGTAAAAAGTATGTAATGAATTTACTTGACAGTGAGTGGTATCAAACATGGGGGTTCTCCATGGAGATTTAAGTCATTGATAAACTAAATTAATTGCCCTGGGCACATGTAGAGCATGTAGAGCAAAACAAATTAGCTTAATGGTTTCTATGTAACATTTTTTTAAAATTTGAATATGGCAATGAACATGACCAAGGGCATTTCATAGCCATTTATCTGCAAATTGATAAGTTGCCTCTTAATAAATATGTATTTGATTTTTGCCATTGATATAAAGGTGTTGACCTACCTCTCTATTCTTCATGTTGGTCTCGGCACAGAAAAGAAGGACTAAAAGTAGAACTAAAAGCAAAACTTTTTTTTTTTTTTTTTTTATAGAGTAAGGGAGGGTTACCTTTGCTAAACCCTTGCTAGGTTTTCTTGCCATCTGCATGCCATTGGGGAGATTTCTATTCCCTTCCTGTTCCATAGCCAAAACAGGAAGTGGTAGGAAATCCCTCCAATGTGAGGCAATCCCTGGTTGGCACCAGAATATGTCTAATCCCGCTCCACTCTATCCAAAAGTAAAACATTTTTTTTGCCTTTAGCATACTTTGGTTTTACAGATTTTATATCTATATTTTTAAAGGGATTTTCTACTTAATTTTAAACTTCTTAATCAGACCTCTCCAAGTGTTAAAATTGAGAGGTACATTTTTTTTCTCAAAAATAAAATTGTCCACATTTCTTGGAATAATATATTCATAGTCATATTAGTAGGTATGCTCAAGGCATACAGCTAAACGCTCAGCTATAATATATACCTTGCATAACATTATGCTATGAACTGTTTAACCTGGCAAAGGTTCTGCCTTTTGTTCAGTGAGTATAAAATTGACAGACATTCTATACTACTTAGGAAGAACATTAACTGCCACTCAGAGCCGATCCGCCCTATACGCGGACTACGCAAGCTGCGTAGGGCCCCGCGGCGGATCGGCTCTGCTCGGGGGCCCCTGGGGCCGCTGCCGCCACTGTGAGGGCAGCGGCGCCTGAAAAAAGATGGCCGCGGGGCAGACATGCAACTGCGCATGCGCCCGCCTTTCCGAAAATTGCCGAGCAGCGGCAACAGCGCTGGCGCATGCGCAGTAGCCCGACATGCAACTGCGCATGCGCCAGCGCTGTTGCCGCTGCTCGGCAATTTTCGGAAAGGCGGGCGCATGCGCAGTTGCATGTCGGCCCCGCGGCGATCTTTCTTTCAGGCGCCGCTGCCCTCACAGCCAAGTGGCGCCATTTTTAAAAATAAAACGTCCCCTCCGCACCCTCTTACCTCCTGGGCCCCCTCCCCCTCGCAGCCTCTTACCTCCTGGGCCCCCTCCCCCTCGCAGCCTCTGACCTCCTGTCCCCCCTCCCCCCTCAAAGCCTCTGACCTCCTGCCCCCCCTTCCTCAGCCTCTGACCTCCTGCCCCCCTTCGCAGCCTCTGACCTCCTGCCCCCCTTCGCAGCCTCTGACCTCCTGCCCCCCTTCGCAGCCTCTGACCTCCTGCCCCCCTCGCAGCCTCTGACCTCCTGCCCCCCTCGCAGCCTCTGACCTCCTGCCCCCCCCCTGCAGCCTCTGACCTCCTGTCCCCCCCTGCAGCCTCTGACCTCCTGTCCCCCCCTGCAGCCTCTGACCTCCTGTCCCCCCCCTGCAGCCTCTGACCTCCTGTCCCCCCCCTGCAGCATCTGACCTCCTGTCCCCCCCCTCGCAGCCTCTGACCTCCTGTCCCCCCCCTCGCAGCCTCGGACCTCCTGTCCCCCCCCCTCGCAGCCTCGGACCTCCTTTCCCACCCCCTTCGCAGCCTCGGACCTCCTTTCCCCCCCTCGCAGCCTCAGACCTCCTGTCCCCCCCTCGCAGCCTCAGACCTCCTGTCCCCCCCCCCGCAGCCTCAGACCTCCTGTCCCCCCCCTCGCAGCCTCGGACCTCCTGTCCCCCCCTGCAGCCTCTGACCTCCTGTCCCCCCCCCCCCCCCTTCGCAGCTTCTGACCTCCTGTCCCCCCCCTTCGCAGCCTCGGACCTCCTGTCCCCCCCTGCAGCCTCTGACCTCCTGTCCCCCCCTGCAGCCTCTGACCTCCTGTCCCCCCCCCTTCGCAGCCTCTGACCTCCTGCCCCCCCTCGCAGCCTCGGACCTCCTGTCCCCCCCCTTGCAGCCTCTGACCTCCTGTCCCCCCCCTGCAGCGTCTGACCTCCTGTCCCCCCCTTGCAGCGTCTGACCTCCAGTCCCCCCTTGCAGCCTCTGACCTCCTGCCCCCCCCCTTGCAGCCTCTGACCTCCAGTCCCCCCCTTGCAGCCTCTGACCTCCAGTCCCCCCCTTGCAGCCTCTGACCTCCTGCCCCCCCCTTGCAGCCTCTGACCTCCTGTCCCCCCCCCCCCCTTGCAGCGTCTGACCTCCTGTCCCCCCTTGCAGCGTCTGACCTCCAGTCCCCCCCTTGCAGCGTCTGACCTCCAGTCCCCCCCTTGCAGCCTCTGACCTCCTGTCCCCCCCCCCCTTCGCAGCCTCTGACCTCCTGTCCCCCCCCCCCCCCTTCGCAGCCTCTGACCTCCTGTCCCCCCCCCCCCCCTTCGCAGCCTCTGACCTCCTGTCCCCCCCCTTTGCAGCCTCTGACCTCCTGTCCCCCCCCCTCGCAGCCTCTGACCTCTCCTGTTGCCCCCCACAGCCTCCCACAGCCTCTGACCTCTCCTGTTGCCCCCCCGCAGCCTCTGACCTCTCCTGTTGCCCTCCCCCGCAGCCTCTGACCTCTCCTGTTGCCCTCCCCCCACAGCCTCTGACCTCCCCTGTCCCATCCGCAGCCTCTGACCTCCCCTGAGTCAAGAGAGGGAGTGGTGCCAGGATGGGGGTCATGGGAGAAGTCAGACATGTATGGACTGTGGAGAGGAAACTATGGGATAAAACCAGAGCCACCAAGCTGGAGCCGACTGACTGAGCCCTGCATGATGCACCTGAGAGGAGGTCAGTGACAGCACCGCCAGGCCAGTCTAGGGGGGGTCAATACAATATTGTAAGGGGGCACTGATATAAAGGTTTCCCCCTTATATCAGTAAACCCGCTTATCTTAGTGTTTTCTTTCTCTGGTCACCAGAGTCCTCCCCACAGTCCCAGAGTTCCCCTTTACATCATAGTATGCAGGATTCCACCTTACAGTGCAAGGGGGAACTCTGATGTAAAGGGCAATGACTCCGATGTAAGGAGGGGCTTTATAGGGATGCTCTCTGGGGACCCTGATGTAAGGGGGGTGCTCTCTGGGGACCCTGATGTAAGGGGGTGCTCTCTGGGGACCCTGATGTAAGGGGGTGCTCTCTGGGGACCCTGATGTAAGGGGGGGCTCTCTGGGGACCCTGGTGTAAGGGGAGGCTCTCTGGGGACCCTGGTGTAAGGGGGGGCTCTCTGGGGACCCTGGTGTAAGGGGAGGCTCTCTGGGGACCCTGGTGTAAAGGGGGGGACCCTGGTGTAAGGGGGGGGGCTCTCTGGGGACCCTGGTGTAAGGGGGGGCTCTCTGGGGACCCTGGTGTAAGGGGAGGCTCTCTGGGGACCCTGGTGTAAGGGGGGGCTCTCTGGGGACCCTGGTGTAAGGGGAGGCTCTCTGGGGACCCTGGTGTAAAGGGGGGGACCCTGGTGTAAGGGGGGGGGCTCTCTGGGGACCCTGGTGTAAGGGGAGGCTCTCTGGGGACCCTGGTGTAAGGGGAGGCTCTCTGGGGACCCTGGTGTAAGGGGGGGCTCTCTGGGGATCCTGATGTAAGGGGTGCCTCTCTGGGGACCCTGATGTAAGTGGGGGATCCACACTCAGATATGTAAAGATATATATATATTGTATACATGTCTGTTCTATATTGTTGTACTTATTCTTTGACTGTTTTGTTTAAAGGAGGGAGGATTGTATTGGGAGCGCTGAAGTGTCAGGTGTGACTGTGTGGCAATGGCAAATGGTTTACATAGCTCACAGCATCACGGGTCAGGTAGAGGGCCCCTCAGCAGAATTTTGCTTAGGGCCCCAGGGAGGTCAGGATCGGCACTGCTGCCACTCCTTGATTTAGGGATAATGGGATAAAAGTAATGATGCTGATTCATTGTCCTAGTAGGTTTGAATGGATAGGTGCCATAGGTGTTCCCCTGCCTGGCTATACAGTGTGGCAGATGCATATAAATCAGAAAGCTATACAGAATTGCATATCCTTTGCCAGGTGGAGTCATGCTTTCAACCTGTCAAATGGTGTGTTTCTGTGTAATGACTTTTGAGATTTGCACAGCCTCATCTTACAGGCAGAAGACCTATTTTTTCTCTGCTGCAGCTAAGAAACACTTATAGGTCTTGCGCCCCCCCCCCCCCCAGCCTGTGAATGGACTGTGAAAGGTAAGCTGCACAGCAATGAGCTCCTCTCTGTCATTCAGCTTCCCCCTCATCAGCTTGCTCATTGTGGGCACATGACCCCTGCATCATAACTGGCCCATTGTTCTGTGCTGCTTCTCCCTATCTGTCTCAGCTCTGCTGTACAGGGACTGCAAAAGTCATCAGAATACTTACACGTCTTCATTTAAATAAATATATTTCACTATGTATTATTGCATGCAAAGAAGCATTAGATTTGTCTTGTTTATATCTGTATTGAGTTCAATATTAATAAAAATTAGTTTTGACCATGTGAACATTTTCAACACCATGAAAGTGTGTGAATTCTTATTGTGAATAGCAAAATGAAACATTCTGGACAGACCCAGTAGCATGTACATTAAACTGCCTTGATCCCACTTCTGTTAGGGGTTCCTAATTTTCTGGGTAAAACTAAAATTGCAATTCTCAGTCATTTTAATTTTAAAACGAATGAGGCATTTACTAGTTTATAGTAGAAGTTACTGTTTGCTTTCAAGATGCTTATTTCCTGGATCTCACTGTCAAAGGCAAGTTGAAACTTTAGCATAGTTTCTTGGCATGTAAACTGTTTGAATTCCTGAGAATAACTTGTTTGCGGCTATTCCTATAGTTTCCACATAGCTAAATATGTGCATTGAATAAACACCACCTTGTCTCACCTATACTACTCTGTATCTTAAAGATTTGTTAAGGTAAGGAAAGAAAAAAAAAATGTATTCTTTAATCTATTTATTTTCTCTCTGCTGATATCAGGCAGATATAAAAGACTTACAGTAACATCAGTCAGGATTCATTAAAGTGGTAGTAAAAACTGCACCGTTTAGGATGGTTTATATTCTTGAGAGTAGCAGCCGGTGACGTCACCGTCGCATGTGCTCTGAAGGAATGGCATACCCATGCCGTTCCTTCAGAGCTATGTGTCGCACCCATGATTAATGCCATGATATCATCGCTGCTCGGCCAATCAGACGCCTGGACTCCCGAACCCAGGGGAAGGTGTATGGTGTTCACCTTTTATGTTTTTACCCACTTCCCTCCCTACCTATAGTATTATGATGGCCGAGTAGGCGGGATGCCATCCCGGGTGGACATCATATGATGTCCTCCAAGGATCGCGCCCTTAGCACTCACCACATGAGCACGCTGCAGCATGATCTGTCACCCGCTGTATCCATTCATTGTATACTGTTGTGTTGATATCTGTGATTGGTCACAGTGATCACATGGTATAGACTCGACCAATCACTGTGCATCTGTGATAGCTGGGGCCAATCACAGCTTCACAATAGTAAACACTGGATGAATGGATGCCATTCAGTAAAAGGATTGCTTATAACGGTTTATCATCACTGTTATAAGCAATTACAGTGTGCAAAAAAAAAAAAAAACTTACTGTCACCATTTAGTGTCCCTGATTGCCAGTACACCAGTTAGATGATGACTATGTACTGCATAGTGACAGTATGTAAAAAAATAAAGTGAATATTTTTATTCATTTTCCAAAAAATTGTGAAAAAAAGTTACAGCTTCAAAAAATTCACAATGCCTCTCACTAAATAGCTTGGACTGTCTACTTTCCACAAAGTGGTCATTTTGAGGGCATGTGTATTGTCCTGGCAGTATATCAGGATTGATGATTTTTAAAATGTATATACCATAGTTCGTGGACTCTTTACTTTCACACAGACTAAACAGATTTTTAATGTTTTTACTAAAGAAATGTAGCGGTATATATTTTGACTTACATTTTTGAAGAAAGATTATTTATTTGTAAAATTGTATAACAGAAACAAAGAATTTTTTTTTTTTTTTTTAATTTTAGGTCTTCATTTATTTAGCAAAAAAACAAACAAACAGTAGTGATTAAATACCACCAGAAGAAAGCTCTATCTCACTCACAAAAATGAAAAAAAAAAAATATATATTTTGGGTCCATTCAAAGTGTGACAGCACTGAAAGCTGAAAATTGGCCTAGGCAGGAAAGTGGGTAAAAGTGTCCGGTATTAAAGTGGTTAAACATTTTTTTGAAGTGTTTGGCTACAAAATTATGTAAGCAAGTATATTTTTATAATAAAAGATAAAACCCTTAGTATTTCTTGAATCACTGGAAAATTCAAAGATGGCAGCATGGCACTCAAAAACACTACTTAGACTTGGCTGATATAGACGTGCAGGTGACAGAGCTATTACCTCTCTGCCTCATTCATCCACTGTCAGCACTCAGTAAGTCCTAATCATTTCAAACCTCTCATCTGTTGGCTTGTACCTTCTGAAGCATTACATTATACCTCTCGCCTCTCCATTGTACCTTCCTTTTAGTATTTTGTACGAAAATTATCTCTTCAGGGAGCATTATTGTTGCCCAGAGATTTAACGTCACTTTTTTTCTTTGCAAGGGATTTTACTGTAGTTAAATGGCAGCTGTCTGTCCTATCCCAAGGCAAGAAAAATAATAATTTTAGCTGAGTATATCAAAACACAGTAGTTGAGCTTCTACCAGCTCATAGAGTATATGTTAGTCATCTGGAAATAGAAAACTCTTTTTAAAGTCGTTTCAAACCCACTTACTAAAATCTGATATAAACTTTAAACCATTTTTTTTTTTTTTTTAGTTTTGGTTAGAGTGGAGAGGGATTAGAAACCCTGTCAGGCTTTTATTGCTGTCTGTGCCCCCATTAGGGAAATTCATCCTCTCTATTTTTCTTGTACACCATTATCATTGAAAGTAAACGAAAATCCCAAATTTTGGGTTGTTCTCAGAAAAGTAATAGAAGGAAAATCTTCCAATGGCACTAATTCTGTTGACTTGTGGGGGGCTCAAGGGATTCCCTTATTTGCAGGGATTTTCTCTCACTTCCCGTTTGGGCTATGGGACAGGAAGTCAAAGGAAATCTCCCCAAAAGGACACAGATGGCAAAAACAAAGAAATAAAAACAAACAGGGGTTGTAACCCTCCCTTACGCTATTCAAAATGGGGGAAAAAGTTTTGCCCTTTAGTTTTGCTTCAATGGAATTTTGCTATATTTTTAACCACTATTTACCCAGGCCAATTCTGAGATGTCTCTCATACATGTAAGAATCATCAGTCTGCAGCTTTCATTAAAATATCTAATGATTGTGTAACCGCACTCTATTCCGGCCTTCTAATTGTTCTTCTGTGTTGTCACTGCCACATGCTCTTCCAGTGGAGATTACCTGTTGACTGGGCTGACAAACAGACATGTTTGATTGTTAAAACCAACAACAATGCCAACCTGGGAAATGACTAGAATCCATGTATGTGGCTGCAAATGTGCTGCAGCACTGTTCACCTGACATGAAGGCTAAAACTAAAAGAATAAGCAATATTTTACTAAAAAGTGGCATTTGTTTGTGATATACACTGCTTTTGGGTCGAGAATAAAATAAATGTTAATGAAAAACAAATTCCCAGGATGAAAGCATTCAGTCATGCATTTTGCATGGACCGAATGCTATAAATACTCTCCATGTCATTTGCTGTAGCTATTTGTAGCATGAATCAAAGGTAAGTATTCACTGAAAACCACTAACTGATTGACGATGTGAACCCCTGAGTGATTTGAAGACGTGAACATTAAATATTTTGCCTGGAATTCATAAAGCATCTCATAGACACTAGGAGGTTATTTACGAAAGGCAAATCCACTTTGCACTTGTAGCGCAAAGTGGATTTGCCTTTAGTAAATAACCCCCTTGGTGTTACTCTGTCAGTAACGTGTATATGAAGCTGCTGCCTCAGACAGAATTTTGTGACACAATGATTACACGTGCAACCCAATTTACTCCAACATGGAAGAGGGCTTATTTACCACCACTTTTACCTTTTATCACCAATATGTGGTATTATTGAATTTGTTGCCGTCGTAACAAAACAATGTAAAGGGTCGCACATACGAACTACATGAATTTGTTGCATGTGTCCGAAATGGCAAGGTGTTCATGAATTTAGTGGACTTCGTAATACTGCCATAATGCCAGAAGGTGCCACAAATGCTTGATTAAATCAACGCTATATATAAATATATGCACAACTAAGCAAAAGTTTTAAGCAAGTGTGAAGAAAATGCTGTAAAATTAGAATGTAGAAGTGTTAATAGTTTATATTTATCAATTAACAAAGTAAATGAAGAGAAATCCAAATCAAATCAATATTTGGCGTGACCACCCTTTGCATTCAAAACCGCATCAATTCTTCTAGGTATACTTGCACATAGCTCTTAATGACATTGACTGTATGTTTGGGGTCGTTGTCCTGTTGCAGAATAAATTTGGGGCCACCTTCCTGATGGTATGGCATGATGGATAAGTATCTGCCTGTATTTCTCAGTATTGAGGACACCATTGATAATGACTAAATTTCCAACTTCATTTGCAGAAATTAAGCCCCAAACTTGCAAGGAACCTCTACCATATTCTTCACTATTACCTGCAGACACTCATTGTACTAATCTCCAGCCGTTTGGTGAACAAGCTTCCTTCTGCTGCAGTCAACTATTTCAAATTTTGAAATAGAGCACTTGCTGCCATTTTTCTGCACCCCATGTTTAATGCATAGTTTAGCCTGTTTTCCATATTGGAGGTATGGCTTTTTTTTGGCTATAATTCATCCATAAACACCTCTTCTAGCCAGACTTCTGCAGACAGATAGATAGTAGTTAGGTAGTAAGCATTATGTGTCTTTCATCTGCTGCATTACGTTTGCTTGGCCGATCACTGAGTCCATGGTCCTCAACATTGCCCGATCAGTGGTATACTCAGTGCTGATAAATACATGCAGGCACTTATCCATCATGCCATACTATCATGGAGGCGTGTGATTTTCCCCAAATTTATTCTGCAGCAGGACAGGATTAAGCACTATCTTCAGCATAAAGACGAACAAAGAGTTCTGGAAGTGATGGTTTTGCCCCTTGCAAGGCCCTAATCTCAACATCATCGAGTCTGTCTGGGATTACATGAAGTGACAGAAGGTTTTCAGGTGGCCTACATCCACTGTGGTTAGTTCTCCACAGTTTGGGGCAAACTATCTGCTGAGTTCCTTCAAAAAGTGTGGGCGTGTACCTAGAAGAATTTATGTTGTTTTGAAGCCAACGGGTGGTCACACCAACTATTGATTTGATTTTCTGTTCGCTCACTTTCAATTTTGTAAATTAATAAAAATAAACAATTAAAATATAAATATACATTTTTGAAAGCATTCTTGCTTTACAGTATGCCTTCACACCTGCCTAAAAACTTTTAGTAAATTATAAAAAAATCTCTCTGATCTATAGCCATGGATACACAATGAGTCATCATCCCACCAGTTATGACATACATATTGGGGCTGTAATTTCCAACCACCTGGAGCAATTTCTAGTTGCTTGGCTAATGGCTGACCAACTAACTGTTTGGAAGGTGATTAATGTGTGGACCTATATTGAAGCAACTCACTCAGTCACTTACTACACCAATTGTGCCAAAATATATTGTATAGGCTGCAGAACAAGAGCTGCTTAATCCCGTTAATCCTCATTTCATCACAGTACTTGCTACTGGACGTTCTAATGCAAAATCATAAAATAATAAAATCATATAATGTCCCTTATAATGTCTGCTTTTGCTGAGTTTTGACTAAAGCAAAGCTATTACAAGGGGCATTATTGTATGTCTTTGTTATTTTATCATTTTGCATAAGCACATCCAGCAGTAAGTACTGTGATGAAATAGAGGATTGCAGGATGAGTTATTGAGTAGCTCATGTTTGGTTTTCTATGTAAAATAAGCTAACAAACT
The DNA here is from genome assembly GCA_028564925.1 of Lithobates sylvaticus. Lineage (NCBI taxonomy): Eukaryota > Metazoa > Chordata > Amphibia > Anura > Ranidae > Lithobates > Lithobates sylvaticus. Next base: position 380,224,957 of record CM053028.1, read on the forward strand.
AACTTCAATATTTTGGCACGGCAGAAGTGTGCAGATGAAGAAAATGCCAAGAAAAGTCACAAGTACCTATATGCAAACTAGCTAGGTCAGTGACACAGAGGATCAGATTGGCACCCAAGCAACTAACATTTTCCGATACAAAGCTCAGCTGTGGTAGTCTCCATATGCAGTGGCATATGCAGTGTATGGCATGAACATAGTGAAAGGGTCATTACTTTTTTTATAAAATCAGGATTATCTAATCATCAATTGCATACATTTTCAAACACTCAGTTAATACTAGTATTTCCTAGATTGGTCATATCACTGGAGAGAAATCAAATCAAAACCTATTCCACTGTGTTCCTTGGAGTTGGCTATGCTGAGCATTGTTTGTTGTACTCTTCAGGCCTCCTCTGTAGTACAAAAAATTAAGAATATGTCCCAGCTGTCCTAATTTTTTTTTTCTACTAGCAGTTAATAATCACTGCTTTATGTCTCTGCTTTACATACAACCATTCAGTGCAATCTTTGCAGATGTTTTAGACAAGTTAAGGCCTTAATTTTTTTTAAATTATAGCAATTTATCCTCAGACAAAGGTTTCCATGGAAACAGTGTTTCTTCATTCTTTGAATTGGTAATTTTTTGGATCTTTAAATTTTAGTATTTAGGTGGGTTTCTCAGACTATGAAAATGGCACTGTGCTGGACTGTGGGTAGGTAGGTAACAGTTAGATAACAATTAAAAGGGAGATCATATGTGAACGTCTTTATGAAGTGGATAATTTTCTATGTTCACAGCTTGGGAGAATAATTTATTTGCACTTATGATACTATTTTAAAGAATATTTTGTCCTTCTATATCTCCTTCAGAACACCAAGACATTAAAGGTTGCCATGGTGTTCTCAGGAAAAGTCATGTTCAGTGTATATGTGTGTGTGTGTGTGTGTGTGTGTGTGTGTGTGTGTGTGTTTTTTATATAGGTGTGTTTAGGTGTGAACAAATGCTGTTAAGAAGCTTTCAAAAATATATATATATATATATATATATATATATATATATATATATATATATATATATATATATATATTGTCAATTTACAAAATTGAGAGAACAGAAGAAATATCTAAACCGAATCAATATTTTCTGTGACTACCCTTTGCCTTCAAACCAGTGTCAGTTCCTCTGGGTACACTTGCACAGACTTTTTGAAGGAACTTGGCAGGTAGGTTGTTCCAAACATCTTGGAGAATCTTATCCGAAAAAGACTCAATGTTGAGATCAGGGTTCTGTGGGTGCCAAACCATCACTTCCAGGACTCCTTGTTCTTTACGCTGAAGATAGCTACATTGGCTGTATGTCATTAAGAGGTATAAGTATCTGCCTGTATTTCTCAACATTTGAAAACACGATTGATCTGGCAATGCTGAGGACCATAGATGCAATGGTTGGCCAAGGAAACTTAATGCAGCAGAATGAGACACATCATGCTTACTTCACTTCGACATCCAGAAGGGAAATTGTCCAGCAAGTGCCATCAGCACAGAACTGGCAGAAAAACAGTGGGACCCATGTACACCTACTGTATCTACTGTCCAGAGAAGTCTGGCCAGACGTAGACTTGATAGAAGAACTGCAGCCAAAAAGCCATACCTCTGATGTGGAAACAAGGCAAAGCGACTCCACTATGCACAAAAACATAGGAACTGGGGTGCAAAAATGGCAGCAGGTGCTCTGGACTGAAGAGTCAAATTTTTTAACATTTGGCTGTAGTAGAAAGTCGTTTGTCGAAGGGCTGGAGAGCGACACAATAATGAATGTCTGCAGGCAACAGTGAAGTATGGAGGAGGTGCCTTGCAACTTTTGAGGCTGCATTTCTGCAAATGGAGTTAGATTTGGTCAGGATTGTTGGTGTCCTCAATGCTGAGAAATATAGTCAGATACAGTACTTATCCATCATGCCATACCATCATGTGATTATGTGATTAGCCCCAAATTCATTCTGCAGCAGGACAAGACCCCAAACATACAGTCAATGTCATTAAGAAATATCTTCAGTGTGAAGAAGAACAAGGAGTCCTGGAAGTGATGGTTTGGCTCCCACAGAGTCCAGATCTCAACATTGAGTCTTTCTGGGATTACATGAGACAGAATGATTTAAGGGAGTCTACATCCACAGAAGATCTGTGGTTATTTCTCTAAGATGTTTGAACAAACTACTTGCCAACTATTATCCAAAGGTTCACAGCGCTCCCCCCTATTCTCCAGTGTAATAATACCTATGTGTAATTGTGTACTATTAAGCAATACAAATAGTGCAAAATATCATGAACAGTTCTCCATTCTTTCATTATTGTTCAGGAATTGCTATTTCAATGTGTATGTGTGTGTGTGTATATATATATATATATATATATATATATATATATATATATATATATATATATATATATATATATATACAGTATCCCACAAAAGTGAGTACACTCACATTTTTGTAAATATTTTATTCAATCTTTTCATGTGACAACACTGAGGAAATTACACTTTGCTCCAATGTGAGTGTAGTGAGTGTACAGCTTGTACAACAGTGTTAATTTCTGTCCTCTCAAAATAACTCAACACACAACCATTAATGTCTAAACCGCTGGCAACAAAAGTGAGTACACCCCTAAGTGAAAATGTCCAAATTGGGCCCAATTAGCCAGTTTCCCTCCCTGGTGTTATGTGACTCGTTAGTGTTACAAGGTCTCAAGTGTGTTAAATTTGCTATCGCTCTCACTCTTTCATACTGGTCACTGGAAGATCAACATGGCACCTCATGGCAAGAACTCTCTGAGGATCTGACAATAAGAATTGTTGCTCTGCATAAAGATGGTCTAGGCTATAAGAAGTTTGCCAAGACCTTGAAACTGAGCTGCAACACGGTGGCCAAGACCATACAGTGGTTTAACAGGACAGGTTCCACTCAGAACAGGCCTCCCCATGGTCGACCAAAGGAGTTGAGTTCACATGCTCAGCGTCCTTTCCAGAGGTTGTCTTTGGGAAATGGATGTATGAGAGCTGCCAGCATTGCTGCAGAGGTTGAAGGGGTGGGGGGTCAACCTGTCAGTGCTCAGACCATACACCTCACACTGCATCAAATTGGTCTGCATGGCTGTCGTCATCTTCTAAAGATGATGCACAAGAAAGCCCGCAAACCGTTTGCTGAAGAGAAGCAGACTAAGGACATGGATAACTGGAACCATGTCCTGTGGTCTGATGAGACCAAGATAAACTTATTTGGTTCATATGATGTCAAGCATGTGTGGCGCCAACCAGGTGTATAAAGACAAGTGTGTCTTGCCTACAGTCAAACATGGTGGTGCGAGTGTCATGGTCTGGGGCTGCATGAGTGCTTCCGGCATTGGAGAGCTACAGTTCATTGAGGGAACCATGAATGCCAACATGCACTGCGACATACTGAAGCAGAGCATGATCCCCTCCCTTCAGGGACTGGGCCGCAGGGCAGTAATCCAATATAACGACCCCAAACACCTCCAAGACGACCACTGCCTTGCTAAAGAAGCTGAGGGTAAAGGTGATAGACTGGCCAAGCATGTCTCCAGACCTAAACCCTTTTGAGCATCTGTCACTTAGGGGTGTACTCACTTTTGTTGCCAGCGGTTTAGACATTAACCACTTCCCGCCCGGTCAATAGCAGATTGACGTCTAGGAATTGATTCTGTTATCCTGACTGGGCGTCATATGACGTCCTTCAGGATAACATGCCGCCGTGCGCCCGTGGGGGCATGCATCGCTGCGATCGGTGGAGCGGTGTGTCAGTCTGACACACCGCTCCACCGATCTCGGTAAAGAGCCTCCGTGTCCAATCACGGCTGATCACAATGTACACAGGAAAAGCCGGTGATCGGCTTTTCCTCACTCACGTCTGACAGACGTCTCACGTCTGACAGACGCAAGTAGAGGAGAGCCGATTGGTGGCTCTCCTGACAGGGGGGTCTGCGCTGATTGTTTATCAGCGCAGCCCTCCCCCCTTGGATGCCCACACTAGACCACCAGGGAAGCCCCCAGGACCACCAGAGAAGCGGGTGGCCAGGTATGTATCCCATGGCCATCCACATGTGCAAATGATGCCCACAAATGGGCACTGACTGGCACCATCATGTACCAAAATAAAATCAGTGATGCCCAGCAATGCCACCCATCAGTGTCCATCAGTGCCACCCATAAGTACCCATCAGTGTCGCCTATGAGTGCCGATCAGTGCCACCTATGAGTGCCCATCAGTGCTGCATACCAGTGCCACCTATCAGTGCTGCCTATCAGTGCCCATCATCAGTGCCCCTCAGTGCCACCTCATCAGTACCACCTCATCGGTGCCCATCAGTGCCACCTTATCAGTGCCAGTCAGTGCAGCCATATCAATGCCCGTCATTGAAGAAAACGTACTTATTTACAAAAAAAATTAACAGAAACAAAGAAAAACTTTTTTGTTTTTCTTTCAAAATTTTCAGTCTTTTTTTAGTTGTTGCGCAAAAAATAATCGCAGAAGTGATCAAATACCACCAAAAGAAAGCTCTATTTGTGAGAACAAAATGATAAAAAAAAATTGGCTACAGTGTTGTATGACCGCGCAATTGTCATTCAAATTGCGACAGCGCTGAAAGCTTAAAATTGGCCTGGGCAGGAAGGTGTCTAAGTGCCTGGTATTGAAGTGGTTAATGGCTGTGTTTTTGAGTTATTTTGAGGGGAGAGAAAATTTACACTGTTATATAAGCTGTACACTCACTACTTTACATTGGAGCAAAGTGTAATTTCTTCAGTGTTTTCACATGAAAAGATAAAATAAAATATTTACAAAAATGTGAGGGGTGTACTCACTTTCGTGAGATACTGTGTGTGTGTGTGTGTGTGTGTGTGTGTGTATGTATATGTGTGTGTGTGTGTGTGTGTGTGTGTGTATATATATATATATATATATATATATATATATATATATATATATATATATATATATATATATATATATATATATATATATATATATGTATGTATATGTATGTATGTATATATATATATATATATATATATATATATATATATATATATATATATATAATAAAACAATGGAACAAAATTCAGATTGTTACCCAATGTGACAGTCTGTTGTGCTGGGTTTAAACACTCTTGTGCATATGTGAACACACTCCATGCTACCCTCTTGTGTCCCCACTCACTGTATAGATGTGAAATGAATGCACTATAATTTCCAAGTAGCCAGGTATGTGTTTTTCCTCTGATGGTCTCTCCTTCACTTCTTTTGCTCTGTGCCTTCATTTGCCTACAATTTCTATATAGTCTAAATATAACTCATAGGTGGAAAGATAAGCAGGGGAATGCTCCTATAGTGTAAAACTAGTCTATTAAACGTGATTAAAAACAAACAGATTGCACTCACTTGTTTGCAAAGTTATTTAAGCATGAATCTGTATGTCTCATGGACACTAGGTCGGTGTGCGTCCCTTAGGTCGCGTGTGATGTCACTGGTAAACCCCGCCTTATGCCTTTCGCCCCTCTCTCTGGGCGTCATCAGAAGCTGGTATCTCAGGTTATTGTGTGATCTTTTATACCTATGGGACGCCACTCTTTCTGCACCAGATTATCCTGCCAAGTTCCTTCAAAAACTGTGTGTAAGGTGAAGAATTGATGCTATTTTAAAGGCAAAGGGTGGTCATACCAAATATTGATTGGATTTGTCCTATTTTGGAAGCTGATGATTTAGTAAGCCTAGTCTGGCTTACATTACCGGCAGTCAGTAATTAAAAAAGTGCTGAAGCCATTGAATCTGCGTGACAGCCAGGAGAGGAGAGTTGGGCAATGGCAGACTCTATGCACAGTTACTGCCGGTTCAGTGATTCACGCAAACTTTTTTTCTATTACTAAAGCAAGGAGGGATTCAAAAACGTTTCTTTTTTTAAGTCTAGGAAAGCCGTAACTCTTTAGTGGAAGACTGTAGTAGGTGTGTGGTGTTTAAGGCTTTTTTTTTTCCAAGGGTGCCTTGTCAATTTTGCCTGTTGCTGGGTTTAATAATCTATATAGTTTAACATTTTCTATATCATTAAAGGGGAAATACAGCCAAAGCTCTTTTGGCTGTACTTCTCCTGTGAATCACAGGAGTGAAGCTCGTTTTGTACTTCTGTGACCCGTTTTTCAGCTGACAGCAGGCTGAAGTCCGCTGTCTGCTGACGTTAGAGTAGGTCCAGGCTCGGGCGTCATCGCAACCATAGAGTTGGGATCTGCCCACATGCCTGGACCGGCACCCGGCTCAGCCCTCCAGCGAGCCGATGAGAGACGTTAGCGAACAAACAGCATCATGAAGGCCAAGGAACACACCAGACAGGTCAGGGATAAAGTTGTGCAGAAGTATAAAGCAGGGTTAGGCTATAAAAAAATATCCCAAGCTTTGAACTTCTCATGGAGCACTGTACAATCCATCAATCTGAAAATTGAGAGTATGGCACAATTGCAAACCTACCAAGACATGGCCATCCACCTAAACTGACAGGCCAGACATTCAGCTCTTGCACAATGTAAACCCAGACTCCACACCTACTGCTGAATGAGGAAACAAGATTTCTAACATGATCTGCAATTTTCAAACAGCGTAGAAAGTGAAAGACAATAGATTTACATGTAAACTTATGTAGTGGGATTTGTTTCAGCTCTGTGTATCATCTTAGACTATTCACTTAACTGAGTATAAGAGGGTTTACAACCACTTTAAGCTACATGTTCATTGGCATTTTGTCCCTTTGTGCCAAATCCTTTTTTTTGGGGCATTGGAGAGGCAAAGGTGCAGCCTCCATCCTTGCTGCTATATACTGTATGAACGTGTAAGTGGATGGTTATTGTCATTAATCACTTTTGCTTTTATATGAATGTTTAGTGTTATTGCTGTAATGGATTGTGATTTACTGCACACAAAATTCATCTCCAGTATTTTATGTTCACATCCTACTGTAACTTTTTTGCGGGTCAAACTAGCACCTAATGTAGGTGAAGCGAAGCTTACATGAGCCTGTACAACAGGCACCCTTTCAGGAGGTGTGGGCACTTCATCTCCAAATGCTCTGCATTTTCTGTGTGTGTACAGTATATGGGGTTCATAGCGCAAGTTGAGACTAGCTGTCATTTCTGTTTCAATTTGTGGGTTGGTGTACCCAGGAGGCAATGTGTGTCTGTAATGTACTGTACTGTGGAAGTTTTTTTTCCCATATTTTGGCAGTGCTATGCCTCTTCCTTCTCAGTCATGTTTTGAATAGTAATTGTGATGTAGGCAGTGACCCTTTTAAAAAATGTAATCCAATGGAGACCATAATCTGCTTAGAAAGGAGCCAAAAACAGTAATGGAGGTAGCATGTTTTATTTGCTCTTTTGTGAGGCTTGCAACAATACCGTACAAGAGCTATTTAATGAAGGAGAACTTGCACTTTAAACTAGTGTTTTGCTTATGGATTAAAAAGCATTTCAAAATAATTGAGCTGTTACTCCATAGCGTGTTTCTAATAACGTTTCTCTTTAGGCTAGTGTGAGATTTACAGGGCCCAGGCAGGAACTAGAGAATGGAATACATTATGTTACAATAAAATTCGTTTTTGAGCAGTTCCTACCAGAATAAGTAAAATGACAGTGGTTCCTGGGTTTAGGTATTATAGCGCACACCCTAAATCACATAAACATGTTGGTGTCAAATTAACATTAAATTATGGTAGCTTTACAGATTCACTTTAAAAGATCTACTGCTAGAATGCACATGACTCTGGATATCTCACATGGTATTTAATTTAATCTGAAGATTATTTTGACTTTTGGTTAACAAAGGTTTATTTTGTGTTTGGAACCTAATAGTTTTAGCACATGAACTCAAACTTCTGTAAAGTTTTCAGCAAATAGGTTATTTTGATTACCCAAATTATTTAAAAATGATAGAACTTAGACCCCATACACACTATTAGATTTTCTGCAGGTCTTTTGTCTTCAGATTTACCAAAACCATATAATATGAGGTCAAACCTTAAGAGTTTCACTTTGTATGCAATCAGGCAGGCCCTTGCACTACATGGTTTTGGTAAATCTGAAGACAAAAATCTGCAGAAAATCCAATAGTGTGTATGGGGCTTTAGACTGGGAAAAGTGGAAACAAATGCAGGCTATTTTCAACTACAGTTAAGTATTTTAAACATCTTTAAAATTTGGGGTAAAAGCAAGGTTCGTCTGAAATGGGGCTCACTCCACACAGAGGTTAAATTCTCATTTTGATCGAAGGTTGACCTAAAAATATATTTACCTATTTCTTACTCCTGCTGGGTTCTTCCCAGCTGCACAACTAGTCCTCCAATGCTTTTTCTTTTTGCTGCTCCATCTGTCAGAGGCACTCTGATGTCTTAACGTACAATGTCATGCATTGTTGATGAGGAGGCTAAAAGCTTGCCCGCAAACCAGAGTGTCGAAGAGAAGATTAGAGCATCCGTGTCAACTTCCTGGGGAGCAAGTTTCCCTTGACCAAAGCAAACATTTAACCCTTGCAGTGTAGGGGGAGCCCAACTTAATTTTACCCCAAGGTCAGCTATAAAGTGAAGCATAATAATTGTATTAGTAACCAATCAGCTTCTAACTTCAGCGTTTACAGTTAAGCTTTGATAATAAAACCTAGACGCTAATTGGTTTCTCTGCAAGAGGTTTAGTGTGCAGTTTTAGTAAATCCCCTCTCCCCTTATACATTTCATTTACATTTTTGTTCATGAAAAATTAAAAACCTCATTTGTATTCAATATTTTACTAATGCAAATTTAGCCTCCGCTCTCTTGATACTTTTGGAGAAATAATTAACTGTGCCATTATTATTACCTACCTGCGTCTATATTGTATCTACGCAGACTTCTGTAATATCTATTGTTTTGGGTTAAAAACATACCACCACTGGGCATTACTAGGTGTTTTCTCGTCTTTTAAAAAAATAAAAATAAAAAATTTAATAAGCTTTATGTATATTTTAACCAGTTTTAGTAAAGTAATATTATATATATATATATATATTTATAGTAAAAACATCTTAAACAGACCTTATAAAACACACTAGCACAAGTACACCTTCACTCAAAGACCAATTTGTACTACAAATCCACTCATCTCATAGCTTTAAATGTGGGATTTTAGCACTAGGAACAGTGGTTCCTGGTCCTTAAGGAAAGTAGACAGTTCTTCTAAGGCCGCGTACACACGAAGGGACAATCCCGAGGGATTATCCTCTGGACTGAAGTCCAGCGGATAATCCCCTCGTGTGTAGGTGCCGGCAGACTTTTTGGCGCCAAAGTCCGGCGGACTTTTTTTCGCCAAAGTTTTAAGTTTGGTTTTAAAATTATCCGCTGGACTTGGCAGTCCAGCGGACAATCCCGCCGTTAGTAGGCAAGTCCGCGGGACTTTTGAAATGAACGGACTTGCCGCTCATCGGCAAGTCCGTTCATTTAGCACGTGACTTCAGGTTACGTAGCTAGCGTAGGCAGTACATGCCGCCGCGCTAGCTCCGTGACCTGGCATGGATTTAAAGGGACTCCCCACGCCGAAAAAACGGCGTGGGGGTTCCCCCCAAATCCATGTCAGACCCTCATCCGAGCACGCAGCCTGGCAGGCCAGGAAAGGGGTGGGGACGAACGAGCGCCCCCCCCTCCTGAGCCGTACCATGCCGTGTGCCCTCAACATGGGGGGTGCCCTGGGGAAAGGGGGGCCGTGCGCCCCCCCCACCCCAAAGCACCTTGTCCCCATGTTGATGAGGACAAGGGTCTCTTCCCGCAACCCTGGCCGTTGGTTGTCGGGGTCTGCGGGCGGGGGCTTATCGGAATCTGGGAGCCCCCTTTAATAAGGGGGCCCCCAGATACCGGCCCCCCACCCTATGTGAATGAGTATGGGGTACGATGTACCCCTACCCATTCACCTAAGGTGTAAAATGTAAAGTACAAAAACACACACTTTTGAAAAAATATTTTTATTGCACTGCTCCGGGGGTCTTCTTCCGTCTTGGGGGTCTTCTCGCCGGACTCCTCCACTCTCTTCTGCTCTTTTACCTAGCTCTTTCACGAGCGGAGGAGTCCGGCTACCTTCTTCGTCGCCGCCGTCGTCTGGGGGTCTCGATCCGCCTTCGGGGGTCTTCCGGGGGTCTCTTCTGTTCTTGCGGCGGTCGTCGTCTTCCGCGCCGCAGGCGCCTTCTTCTTCTTGTCCTTCTTCTTGTTCTTCTTCTTCTTCCGATGTTGACCCGATGCTCTCTCTGCCCGGAATGGCAGAGCCGCGCTGCGCTGGGACTTATATAGGGACATGGGACAGGGTCACATGCTCATGTCACGTGCTCGGATGAGGGTCTGACATGGATTTGGGGGGAACCCCCACGCCGAAAAAACGTCCCTTTAAATCCATGCAGGTCACGGAGCTAGCGCGGCGGCATTTACTGCCTACGCTAGCTACGTAACCTGAAGTTACGTTCTAAATGAACGGACTGCTCCGTGTGTGGGCAAGTCCGTTCACTTTCAAAAGTCCTGCGGACTTTTGGCCGGCGGATTATCCGCCGGAGAAGTCCGTGCGTGTGTGGGCAAGTCCACACGCTCGGAAAGTCCAGCGGACCCAGCTGGAAAGTCTGGCGGGATTGTCCGCTGGACTAAGTCCGCCGGCAAAAGTCCGCACGTGTGTACGCGGCATAAGTGTCCCTAACCTATAACCTAGCCTTATTCAACCTTTCGGGCCCGGAGGAAATAAAAAAAAAAAAAAAAAAATGTGAGCTCTCGTTGAACCCCTGAAAAAAATCTGACCTATAGCTCATGGTACGTTAGTGTGATCTGTGATTTTGTAGACATAAGAAATGTATTTAGCTGTAACAAAAAGATAAATGCAAAACATTTTGCATTGGTGTAGAGTGGAAATTCAGTCTGTAGTCATGTTCTGTGTAAAACTGGACATAGCTCAGAATCCACCACATATACTTGTTCATGTACCCAGTGAATCAGCATAGCAACAGTGGAGCTACCGTTGGGTGGATAAATTCCCTGCAAAGGTGGCTAGCATCGGAACCCAAGTTAAGAAACCCCGCTGTCAGGCTCTAACACCAACCCAGCCGAAACTTTAACAATAAACCTACCTCATAAAAATGATTCATAAATGTAACTATATTTTTTAAAAATGGACTAACTTAACAACAGTTCCAGGCAATGAGCAAAATCAGTGATTTACTAAAACAATATAGTAATATTGCTATATTAAAGGCATGGAAGAGGCATGTGCTTATATTACCTTTTGAAGAGCCTCTAAGTAATAATATCTAATGTTAATAAGAGACTCTTTTCTTATGTGTTAATTGCCTATTGTAAAGATTGTTTAGTATGTGTATGTGATATACTGTATAATCTAAAATATTTATGACATTGGGGATATTTACAAAGCCATGAATATTACATTCACACTGCAGGGGAATCAATCAACATAATTTAAAGCACGTGCACAAAATACATGTATTTTATTTATTTGTAATAAATTATATTTAAAATAAATGGTGGTAAACTCATAAAATGAAGATAACTATTGGGATTTAGATATTTTGAAAGACAGATTCAAAAGATCAATGCCAGAATGATGAATACCTGGCAGGGAATCGGCTAAGGTTTTTAGGAAAGGCATGGATTTTAATTTCCAGGGACATGGCCATATTCACCAAAGACAACGTTTTCTTATTGGGAACGGTTACTGAGAGTCAGGAACGTTTGGTCATATTTTTTTTCTTTTTTTTCTTTCTCTCTGTAGGCAAGTTTTTTTTTTAATTTTATTTTTTTTTCTTTCACATTCTCTCTGACCTTTTTCTATTCAGTGCTTGAAACCATGTAAAACCTGAAGGCTTTAACCAGTGTATTGCTCCAGGGCGCGATGGTGTACAAAATATAGAATTTTTGTTGTGCTTGGCCTACATCAGACGTGCAACATTAAACATCGTCTGTCTGCAGATGAGCATGACAGATTTCTTTTGTCACTGTCATCTTCATATGAATTTTGTTTGTAGCCCTTGGACATTTCTACGCTATTTTAATAATAGCACTTGGTCAGTGACTAAATATAATCGGGGCCAAGGTTCTGTGCCAGTTCGGTGCTTTGGCTTTCCGTCATTTGATTGTTGAAGTCGAAATCAAGTGGACAGTTTTGTAAGTGCAAGGTTTGTTTTGTGATGACTGACAAGGCAATACTCGCAGTACGTTATTAAATACGACATACTTGGGTGTCTTGTGGTTTTTCAGCTGTTTTGAACTGCAGCTCTTGGCATTCAGACAGACATGTGGCAGGAGTTTAAAACTGAGTCACACCTTGCCGCCTTTCGTTTTGTGAATATATCAGGCACTTGTGAATGGTACCCACAACAGCAAGAATGATGCACAACATGCAATCAGTGTGAGATTGGGGTACATATTGTCTACCAATTGTCTGTTTGCTGAAAAACAGCCGTTGATACCATAAATTGTTTCTAACATACTGTGTTAGTTTTACTACTACTTTAGAGAAATTAAAAAATTCTATAAGTTTTGTTAATATGTATTTTGCCTATTTAGGGTCAGAGCCTATTGATTCATCCTCTGGTGGGTTAAATAGCTATTCCAATACTATATTTAGTACTGTTAAGGCCCAGTGGAACAGATTGCAAGACTTAAATGCTCATTATGCCTGGAGGTTACTGAACAAGTAGCTGTACTTACACCACTGCTCCAGCACTCTTCTCTGCTCAAAGCTCTTCTTTGTGGACAGAGCCCAAGCATCAACATGTAATGTATAATACAGGGACATTAAAGTAGTAGTAAACTCTGTTCTACCACTTGTACCTACAGGCAAGCAGATAGTAAGGCTGTGTTAATGTCTCCTAAACTTGCACAGTTTAGCAGATATTCAGAGTGCTAGCAACCGGTGACTTTACTACCGCTTTAACGCTATATTGTACACTGAGGAGGCAGGATTGTGATTGGAGTCGGTCGCAGATTAGATGCAGCTATGGGGTTCAGCAGTTTTTAAGCTGGCCATACCCGCTGCCATCAGATTGTACAATCATCTTTGGATTTACCAGAACTGTGTAGTTCGAGGCCTTGCTATAAAATCCCATCAACTTGTACATAATGGGACACACACAATTGTAAACTTTTTTTATCTTCCCAAAGAGAAATATCCCACTCTTCACAATCAGGGCTTTTTCATGTCATCAGTTTTTGACAGTACCTATATTGGTGAGAAACTACTTTTAAGGATGAAGCACACGAAGGGCAAAGTTAGAACCAAAATATCTGATGAGCACCTTAAGAATTGCTACTACATCCATCTAACCGAATATAGATGTGTTTATCAAAAACAGTGACAAATATCGCACTAGTTTTTGTCTTTACTTTTGTAATAAAAAAATATTACAAATAAATTAAAGTGATTGTAAAGGCAGAAGGTTTTTTATCTTAATGCATTCTATGCATTAAAATAAAAAACCCTTCTGTGTGCAGCAGCCCACCCCCTAATACTTACCTGAGCCTGTCTCTTTCCAGCAATGTTGCAAGAGAGACTCTCCCTCCTCATTGGCTGAGACAGCAGCGAAGCACCATTGGCTACCGCTGCTGTCAATCAAAGTCAGTGAGCCAATGACGAGAAATAGGATGGGGCCTAGATGCAGATCCGTGTCTGAATGGATACACAGAGCTGCGGCTCAGCTCAGTGCCTCCATAGCAAGCTGCTAACAGTAGGGGCACTCGTTTGGAGAGAGGAGCCAGGAGCGCCGGCAAGGGACCCGAGAAGAGGAGGATATGGGCTGCTCTGTGCAAAACTACTGCACAGAGCAGGCAAGTATAACTTGTTTGTTATTTTTAAGCAAAAAAAAAATACTTTAGTATTACTTTAAGTTTTATATATTTTATATATAACTTTTGCTGCTCATCAGCTATCCTTATTGTTAGTGTATTTTATGTGCGGCCCAAGACACTTCCTCTTTTTCGAGTGTGGCCCAGGAAGGTCAAAAGTTTGGGACATCCCTGCAATTGGGCAAAAATCCATCAGGGGTCTAAACCTTTCTCACTGTAAATCTTTTAAAAAGTAAACGTTATGGCTAGACTTTTGCTTTAGGCCAACATTAAGAGTTGGACTAGTGTGATATTGAAGAGATAGGCGTTAAGTTTTAAGTATTAAGGTTAGATTTTAGATTACGTGATGGGGTTGAAGTTAAAGTATAACGAAAGGCAAAACTTTTTTTTCTAGAGTAGAGAGAGGTTGTTATTGCTACCGCTGTCCCTGTTAGGAAAATTCAACCTTTGTATTTGTCTTGTTTACTGTTATCAAAAGTGAAAGTAAAAAAAAATCCCAAATTGTGAGTTGTCCCAGGAACAGTAACAGAGGGGAAATCTTCCAATGAGGACACTAGTCCTAGTGACTTGGAGGGCATCAGCCTTGAGGGGTGGGCTGGGTTAAGATCTAAGTGTATACAGTATATTAGTGGTTAGGTCAAATATCCAAGTAGAAGGGTTGAGCATTCCTTTTTTTTTTTTTTTTTTTTTTTTTTTATGATTTCTTAGTTTAAGAGAAAGTGAGAATCCAAAGAATTGTCAAGGACTTTATCCACCAAACACACACATCAAAAACGGTACAATGCACCTAAAGCTATGATCTGAATTACTGTTTATTCAGTGTAACAATTTTTTTCACACCACAACACATATGGAGGTGCACTGAGATCAGAGTATCCATATTGACACTCCATCCTCACTGCACCTGAGCAGGCAGTAGGCAGATTCTAATCCAATAGACAATGCTATTGGCTATAGAATTCAACCACTGTCTGCTGTCAATCACAAGGAGGGGGCAGACCTCATGGTGAACTAGTGTCTCAACTTCCCTATCAGACTCCTTCTACTGTCGGCTTCCCTGGTTGCTAATAGGCTGTCAGCAATGAAGAAGACAGCGTCCTTAACCAACCAGTGACAGATGGGGAGAGGAGGTTGATAGTGTTGGCAAAAAATCTGTTGCAGGCTGTTTTAAAGGACCATATCAAAGTAAAAAAAAATACACTTGTGTGCTCATTTCCCCCATGTGATGTTTAAAGGGCCATACCTACAGAACGTGATAGTATTATTTGAATTTTCCCTATTTTATAGTGTCGTCTGGAAAACAATTCTGTTAAAAAAAAAAAAAAAAAAATGAACATAATAAAAGTCAAATATTAGGCATCTAGGAAAAAATACACAGTTAAAGCTATTTT
Source organism: Lithobates sylvaticus (assembly GCA_028564925.1). Taxonomy (NCBI): domain Eukaryota; kingdom Metazoa; phylum Chordata; class Amphibia; order Anura; family Ranidae; genus Lithobates; species Lithobates sylvaticus. The sequence goes on from CM053028.1 coordinate 380,240,244, forward strand.
TTTTTTTTTTTTTTTTTACTATTTTAGGCCAGTTTTCGTTTGATAATGAATGAATAAAAATTATAAGGTATCCATTGACATTTACTGCCAAGTGAAGCCCCAGTTTCTATTTAACAAAACAAGCTGTAATTCACACAGATGCACAAAGTAGTTGCAAAGATATGTACAGTTTTATGAATATATGCCAAAGTTGCAAAACTGGGTTCAGATGCTAAGATTGTTTTTTTCCTTCATCAAGAACAGTCTTTACTAACTACATACTGTATATTTCAGACTTATGAATCTTTAGCCTGATCTTTCTAGCAATTCGCAGGTGACAAAGTATACAAAGCTGGCCATGTTCGTTGAGTGGCAAGTGTGCAATTACAGTTCCCTGGAAAAAGTTGATTATAGGCACATCATACCTTTTTACATATGAGTAGGTTCCAGTACCCTAAATTCAGGGCTTGCATTTCCACCATAATCTGTGCCAATAACATCCCTAGTTGGCAAATATCAGGTCAAAAACCCCAAGAAAGGACTGTGGGAGTTAGACATGCAATATGCTCAGGTGTATTCGTGTTCATTGTATTTTGTTATTTCAAGGTAAGGTTGGTAATACTATATGTAACATTTCCAAATGGCTTTTATGTTCACTGTAAGAAACATACAAAAATTGTAAATGCTGCGGGGAGATTCATTACAGATCTTGCCCTTTTTTTTAAGTATTTTCTATAAATTGAAATAAAATTTTAGCCTGATTTGAAAGATTTGTTTACTAAAGCAGCGATTGAATCCTAGTTCTTTGTAAAGGCTCTGAAGTGTATGTAATTGAAAGAATATCCTAGAGAACCTTATTTATGTAGTACTCTTGTGAGCAGGTGACATTGTTTTATTTATATATATATTTATCTTTTTTTTTTTTGCTATAATTAAGTATTGGACACCTTTTTCACTTATTTTTTCTCATCAAAATCAGTACAGTCAATAAATAGCCATGATCCAGGATAAGTACACTCTTTATTTTTATAGCTTGGCCAGAAGAGATTTGAGCTGGCTTGGAAAGCGGTTGTGCTGGAGAATAAAGACCGTACAAAAAGCATTCGAAAATTGATGCAGCAAATCTCTTTCTGAGTATGGTCTACTGTTTAATAACATTCTTCTGCCAAGTCGTAAAGCAGCATGGCCTCTCAGAGTCATTGTGTGGCGCCAGAAGCCATGAATCGACTGCAATCACAGTATCAACAAGACAGTTCTGAAGGTTGAGATCTGCTCCCCTCCGATGTGTGGGCTAATAGTTTTGTCACTTCTTAAAAATTGATTCTTGATGCACATCTTAAAAAATAAAAAAAATAAAATAAAGCGGCAATGTTTCACCCTATTCAACCTGTTTTCTCAGTCTGCTATGGTGTTTTTTGTCTCTTCTGTATTATGAGTGTTAGATTTATTACCCAAACCTTTCACTGAAAACCCATATAAGTGAAATGTGTTTTCATCCCCCTAAGCGGAAAGCCATAAAGAATGGAGAGGGTTTTTTTTTTTTTTTCTTTAATGAACATACTCTGCAGAAGCAGCTCCTTAAGCTTTGGTCATTCATGTGAATCCAGCCAGTGAAAAGTAGGTCATATTGTAAACTGTCTACAGCTTCAAAGATTAGAGCCTTCTGCATTTTTTTACTGATCGTTGCTATAAGTAGAAGAATTTATAAATTAAGTGGATAAAACATTTTTTTTTTACAAAAAGTATGTTAAATATTTAGGTTTTCAAAAGAAAATGCATGCTTCTTTTTTAAATATATTTATGTGCTTAAATGACTACATCCCAGCTGAGTCCTAATTATCTGACTCAACTGTTAACCTCAAATGACACTGAAAATGACACGCTGTAACAATTTGTACAGTATTACTGTAACTACATTGTGGCTAATGGCCAATAAAACTGTAGTTTTTGTTTGTAGCTATCACACCACTCCCGCAGTCTTTTTATTATTTACATGCTTGTATTCATTTTTCATTTGTGAGTACCCCCTTATTTTTAATAAATTGTCAATTGTTTTTACGGACTTCACTATGTGCCTCCATGTTTTCTTATATGGCACATGTCGCTTCCATTGATTGTATGATACAGTTCTACTGTTGGCTATTGGGAATCTGCAGAGGATCTTAATAACCCCCAGAGCATCCATTGTGCTTGCTATATGACAGCTGTTGATGATGCTGCCTGCAGGAGACATTGGATGTGGCATATACCCCAATGCTTGATTTTATCTGACCTCTGGTAAGAAGATATATTTGTCAGCATGGTGGTGTCTGTTTCATTACGCTTTAAAGTTGGTGTGAGGCGTTTCATCCCTACGTCCATCTATACCCACCGTCTTCTCATTTATCTCCTACCTTCAGCGCTGCATTTGGACTTTGTGTTTTTATATATTACAATTATTACAATCATTATTTATGGTAGCTGCTTGTTTATTATTGGCTGATCATCATCCTAGTGTGGATATTGCCCCTTGTTTTACATATCTGTCTTTAAGACCTTAACTGTGTGATGGGCATAGTTTTTTTCTCCGTTTGGTGGAAGACGGTACGTTTTTGTGTCTGAAATGGCAGTTGATACATCAATACACATTTCGCCTTTATGTGATTAATGTTGATAAAAAAAAAAATCTTTATAAAAAATCTATTAATTAGGGCATCTACTATTTTTTTCCTTCCATTAACTAACAAAATCTCCTGAAACTCAAAAAATCCAAATCCATGTCTTTATTTTTTGTCTTTGTGGTCTATAAGGTCTGAATATTATAGTGAAAGAATGAGATTATGGAACGTTTCTGCACTGTAACCATTTAATTGATCTAATGAATACATTCTGAGTATTAGAATAGTTTTCAATCTTAAGCTTTAGTTTATGCAATAAATATCTCATAATCTTTGCTCTAGTGCAGTCTCCTAACTTTCTGAACAAAGGGCCAGTGTATTGTCCTTCAGACTTAAGGGGGGCCGGACTGAGGGCATTGGCAGTATAAAAGGTTCCGACATCAGTGGGAATAAATAGTGTCCCATCATTAGTGTCAGTGGGAAGAATAGCACCCCATCTTTGGTGTCATTGGAAGGGATTGTGGCCCATTGCTGGTGTCATTGAGCCCCATTGTTGGTGTCATTGGGAGGAATTCTGCCCCATCTTTGGTGTCATAGGGAGAAATTATGCCCCTTCATTGGTGTCGGTAGGAGGGAATTATGCCCCATTGTTGGTATCAGTGGATGAAAGTAGTTTACCAAGGCCCAGATAAAAGCAAGCAAAGGGCCACATCTGGCCCCCGGGGCACAGTTTGGAGACCACTGCTCTAGTAAACTGTTGCCAGTAAGCAAACAAAAAACAAAAAAGTACCAACAACTCTTCTGGTCAATGAGGTGTGAACATGGTTTGGTTATTTAAATGGGATTTCAGTTTTGTAGTCTGGCCTTATCAAACCCCTATTGCTGAAAACCCCCACGTTTGTTGGAGTTGTTCATTATTGAATGCTAGGACCCTTGCATTCAGAGATCATGGATATTTTTAGCTGCCAGATCAAATATTGGAAAGCAACCATGGCTCTTGGAGACTTAAGATCAAAATGATTTAATTGTTTTAATATAAAACAGTTTTTTTTGTACATGTTGACAGTTGTGTATAGAAATATTATGTTCAGTAGCTAGCAGATACTATTAACAAACAATGCACTAATTATTTTTTATTTGCTTTAATTTGTTTTCATCTCTGTTATTTGTAAAACATGTTTCATGCATTCTTGCAGTTCTGTAACATTAATCTGAATTCAATACATTTTCTTGACAATGCCTCCAGAATGGTTTGCAGGAAACACAATAGTAGGTACTGATCGTCTAAGGAGTTATAAATAGACTAATGCGAGTGCTACACGAGAAAGTACACAGCGACAGTTCTAATTATTATATTTTCCAGCTCTACTCGTCTGAAGGGTTGCAATTAAATCACTGCTTAAACTACATTAAAAGGCAGCATTCTGCACCTGCTCTTTGAGTACACAAGTGGGAGTTACTGACTTTAAATGAAGGTGTATTATGTCTGGTAAATCAGGCCAAAGGTAATATCTATTTCACTGCATATAGCGCTTAAAGGAGAAAAGCTTTAATATATAAAAGAAGTACTTTAGTGCCATATGCATTTAAATGTTTTTCAAGAAGACTTCTTGATAAAATGTACCATCTAGATAAGGATGTTCACTATGTTGGGTCTGTAAAATGGCATTACATGGGTGTGTGATGTGTAAACCTCAGGCTTCCCCATAATATTTAGACGCCCCCATTTCTATAGATGCTTTAGTCGCCTAAATTTTGTTTTATTTATTTTTAGACGTTATATGTTTAGGAGTTTATTTTCAGAGGTACCCTGTGACCTTGTCAGTTTATATTTAGGGGTATGCACACTGTTTTTTATGAACCCTGCTCAGTATTTTGACATTCAGTGGTGGTGCTTTAGGGATGGTATTTCACCTACCCCTAGCATCCTGACAGAACAGAAAATTGGACTACTGAGATGAAATAGTAGTGTACTTTATGAACTAATACATAACCATGGTAAACATAATGTCATAAGCTGAAAGTGTTGACATCACTGCACCAGTTAGGCCCAGGAACCAGTGCATCTAATAGTACCCTGGATCTTAAACTTCTGTGGGGTAGAGGCTCTGAAGTAGTGGGTGATCTAAATACTACTCCTATATATAATTTTATTATATATTACACATTGCAATGCCAGTATCAGTTAAACAACAGTTTAATAAAATGGAAACTATCACAAAAGACTGAATTTGGGGAACCAATCAATATTCTCCTCAAAAGTGACCCATCTGTGATCACCTTAGAATTTATTTTAAGATAACATTATTACATTTTTTTGCCAGCTCAGCATTACAAATGAATTCAGCAATCAATGGATATGACTCAACCCCTCCCGCACTCATCAATAATTCTCTTCTCCAAAGGGAACATTGTCCAGGAGGAAAAAAAAAGCTAATCCAATAGAAAAGTATAAATGTAGATGTTTGACAGCTCCCCGGTTTATATATAAAAAAAAAATATCAATATCCTTATTGCCTATATATATTAAAATCCATGAATTGGTGCACAAATTCATGGATTTTAATATATACAGTATAAATATCTTCTTTTTGGACTTATTGATGAGCGAGGGAGGGGTTGAGCCCCCATCCATCGACTATTGAGTTTTGCAGTAAAAATTTTTGTGGAGGGCTCCCCCACCAGTAAAAATAAAAACCTTATAGGATTCCTTGTGGTTTTCTTCAATTACAAATTTTAGTTAACAAACATGTACAAGGTGAAATCAGGGAGTTGAGCCCTTGTGGTAAAATTAATAATCTAGGTTTGCCATTTATAGCATTCCTTTTTCTGTTCAGATATATATAATCTGAAAAGTATAAATGTTCATAGAAGAGCAACTGAAGGTCTTCAGGACCCCAAGGTAGAGAATGTAAGCCCTTATTCTACCAGTGCACATTATGGTATTTATACACGCTCGTCTAGAGCAAGAAACGTTTGCAGTTGGCATCTAAGGTGTTACTGCCATTGTTATACTACACGTGTCACTTTTCAATTTTTACTATTTAGTTGTGCTAGTAATATGCATAAAGTGTGTGTTTTAATCACATATTTTTTGAACATTTAAAATTTGTCTGTATCTGGTGTGATGTGCCTGAAACAAATACAAACTCTTCCCTTTGAAACTAGTCAACTTCTGGCTTCCCAGCAGTAGAAAAGGAATAAGCTAATTGGTGCAGTGGAGTTTTTATTTAGTGATAAATCAAAATAATATGATTACCATTGTGCCTATGTGGTATAGTTTTTCATATAAATTCATAATTTTAAATTTCAAATAAAGTAATTTAATAAAAAGGGGGTAACAGCATACCGTTTGTTTGTTTTTTTTTTAACCTCAGCATTGTAATAGCAACGCAAACAATAGTTATTTTGACAGACAAAAATCTTCTTTCATGTTGTGAGTTCTGTCTGTCTACTGACCTCTTTCCACAAATTCCTGGATTGTCTGCATGCTCTGCAGCTTCTCTTCTCCTGTTTGTTTCATTTCTTAGAACTACATATCCCATGGTACCTTGTCTGCAAGTAGTAATTCCTGTACTGACTCCGCCTCTTGAAACGCCTCCTTTCAGCACACATGTTGTACTCACAGGGCATAGTGAATAATGTCACAGAATTCAAGTGAGTGGGGAACTTTACAAAGTAAATTTCCAAACTTCAATATCATTCTGATTAATAGGAGTAGGCTACAGATATTTGAAAGACAATGTGGAAATACATATTTTTACATTTTGACCATAGATACTATTTAACTCTCAGCAATGTGTTGAATATTAGTAATTTTATTCTCCTTAATTAGAAGAGGCCTTTATTAAAGAAGACCTTTCATCATTAGGTCAATTGTAGAACAAATAAGTGTCTCCACAATTGCCTAGCTATGAGCAAGTGTACATATGGCTCTGCAGTTAGGCTCTTAGAAAGTACTTTGATAAAGTCCATTCAATTGGGCAGGGTTGCGGTTTTTTGCTTATAGCCTATTAAGTTCATGAGATGTCCAGTCATGGCATTACCAATTCTTAAAATTAAGAGAGAAAAATTGTGACTATCAAATCTGTAATATAATCCATTGTGTCCATTGGCCATTTGGACCTTTATTATTTTAGGAGGAATGAAGGATGAATATTGATACTGTCATTGATATGCTAAAGGAACAGCCTATAGCATCTGTTCACAAAGCCACACACGTTATGTTACAAGTTATATATTTTTTAGATAATGATTTTTCACCAAAATGTTACATTTGCAGAAATATCCCATTGGTGTAGGATTGGCACTTGCTCACAGGAAATACAACCTTTGTAATGGCAAACTCTATTTAACAAGAGTAATTTTTATCCCATCCCACCTGAAGATGATGAAACAAATCCTCCTACATAAGTTGCACTTATTTATTTGCAGTCTTCTCTTCTCTACAGACATTCAAAGTACAGAATGTATACATGTCTGAGCTGTCTGTAAAAAAGGGTCAGGGAGCTGAAATTAGACTCTGCAGAGCTCAGCGAGGAGAGCTCTGATTGCTGATTGGAAGGAAGGGTCACACCCCCTTCACATAGCACACAGGAACAGACCTGGAGCTGTCAATCAGCTGGAGCTCCCTCCCCTGTCACTTTGTTTCCCTTGGTGTCAGGAAAACTTGTTAGAAGTTATTCATGCTGGTAACAGAATCACACAACACATTTCTCTCTGTATATTCAACAAATAGGTGGTGTTCTATAGTTCAGGAGTTACTTACGCAAGAAGATAAGACTGAGCTAATACATCACTGCATATCTGACAGCATCAACAGGTATTTTAGCACCTAATGAACATATTAACACAATGCCTGCAACAGTATATTTAACAGACTAAAAGGAGTGCAACATTAGGGTTTCCATAGCTAACTATTTAAAAAATTTTAAATAAATAATTGTAGCAACATCATTTATTGTACATATAGCACAGTAGTACACTGCCCTTCTACAGTATATTACTATTTTTCCATGAAAATAAATTAAGATCAGAATTTCAGTCTTTATTCTGTGAGTTGTTGCAATATCCTCATTCCTTAAATAATTCATAACTTAAGCAAAAAGGCAATCTGTCTTGGGTGGATTTCAGTCATAATGTATATTGTAGAAAAAAATGTGGAAAGTATGTTAGTTGGCAAGCAAAAGAAAGCCGTCCTAATTTTTTTTTTTTCTGCTCTTCTGGGCTGTGCATACTGGCATATTGCAGGCATATCTTATCTAGCTAAATTATTTAGAATAAATCACAGCACACAAAGTTCTGTTTGCTTCCAGCTAAAATTAATGTTGCGAACCATAGGTCTTTACTAAAAATAATGAGGTGTCATACTGTTTCTTCTCAACAAGAAATCCTATTTATGATCTTTCTTAGAAAGCTTTCAATTTGTTCTTTTCTTGCCTTCTATGTGTCCAGGAAGAAAGCATAGTGCAGTGTGGGTTTGGTTTAATGTTCCAAATTCAACTGGTCTGTCTGCTGCAATACTGGTAGTATTCTTCTACCATGGTCTAAATGGACAGTGTGGCACAGCAAGTGCAGTTCATCATAAAATAGGCACAAGGCTTATCTTTGAAGCAGGGAGTCAGATGGAAGTCCAGACACCCAGAGGCAGTGACATTTGCAATTAGCGCAATTCCAATTAAATGATGTGAAAAGCAGCAGTAATAGGACAAAATGAGGGTCCCCTTCACAGCTGCTACTCAAATGCTTATTCTCTCAGTGGACCTTATTTAGATATATAATACAATTCTGCATTGCAGGACAAGGGACATCACATGTTTTGCCTGAAGCTATGTTTTCCCTAACAGTACCTTAGCTTATATTCTATCCCCATAGAGTTTGGTTATACTGCCACCAACAGGAGGTTAAGCCACACTGGTAGGCAGCATAATTATAAGCTGATTCATGTATAACCTCTCCCCTACTTAGCGTGCCTCAGTTTTTGTTTTTGTCCTAGGAGGTTGGATGCCTTTTCTTAAAGTGGATGTAAACCCTCACATATACCCAGTGAAGTGAACAATCTCAGATGATGCACAGAGATGAAACAAATCTCCCTACATAAGTTTTATTTATATATATATATATATATATATATATATATATATATATATATATATATATTCTGCTGTCTTCAGCTTGCTATATTCTTTAGAAAGTGCACATCGTGTTAGAGATTTTTTTCTTCCTTTTCAGCACTGGATGTGGATTCTTAGAATACACTGTGTGACAGCTGATTGGAGGAAAGGCACACACCCCCCACTCCACATAGGCAAAGGAAGGAAAGCATGTGCAGAGCTATGCTGTGAATAGGCAAGCTCTCTGCTAATCTATTTATAGCACCCACCCAGACACAAATTTCATGCTGGTTTTATCTCGGTTGTCGGAGAGCTTGTCAGAATTTATGCTGATAACAGAACAGAGCAGCAGAAAGACACCGGACTTGGGGCTTTAGAAATAGAAGAAAACACTACAGATATGTGCCCAAGTCAAATTTCATGAATCAGGTTTACATCCACTTTAAGCTCTGTTGAAAAAACGTCTGACTATTTTTGATAGCCTTCCTTGCTTTGTGGATTTTTTCCTAGGTGACTTTAACCAAGATTACGTGCTATGTTGGTGCTTGAGCTGGTCTGCATAGCATATCTGATGTTTCCGCACTCTGTTTTAGAGACTTTCCCAAACTGGATATATGGGGCTAGCCTGGCATGTAAACTTCAGGCACTAGACTCTGCACTGTGGCACTTGTACTGTGCTAGATAGCCAGGCAGCACTTTCCAGGTGCTGAGTCATGGCACAAACCCAGATATGACCTATATCTGAATACTCACTTAGCGAGTAAGGCTGGTCAGGCTGAAGCCCCAGGCGCTAGCTCACTAATTGCACTGCTTGGCACCTTTTCAAATTTCCTGCCACTGTCAGTTTTACCATGGCAAACCTTAAGATTTAGGGACCGAGTGCAGATGTCATCCACTAGGTGCTCTTTCCTGCAATTCATGTGGGAGGAAGCACTATTTTGTTGCTGCTCCTGAAACATCACTTGGATCTCCAGCCTGTTTCCACTGCCCACGTACAGTGACTTGGGTCACCTCTGGCCACCTGAAACCCTCATCAGCATGAGCTACCTGAGTTTGAGTATTTGAGGCTTTTATCAATCTAGGCCTAGTTGAATTACCACTGTGTGGATTTAACATGTCTTCTCTAAAACATTCATACAGAGGACATTCCCACGGGTGACTTCTGGTGGTTCTGGGGGCATTTATCCTCAGAAGGAACTGACACTTCTAATTCAGAACCTGGGACCCCTATTTGTTATAGATTTGTTATCATCAGAATCTTCTTCATCTACTGGCTGGGTAGTCTTGTTTACTGCCCCTCGTTGGAGCGATTCCCTGTCCTTCTTTAGGAAGACGCCGGATACACCAGTGATTGGCAAGTTTGTCTGTCGGGTCATTCCTACACCACCCCTCGCTGCCGTGCCTCCTCGTCCATCTTCGGAAGCCACCGGTAAGACTCGGGACACCAGAGATCTATCCGTCCCTGCAGAGGGCTATATCTGCTCGTGTTTGCGACTCCGCTCATGAGGGAGTCCACTCGCTTCGGTAAGGACCCTCACTTACAGACCTTCCCTTCTTCAGAGTTTTTACAGTGATGGATACTTGCACTTGCTTTTGAATTGGACTGAACATTTACATTTTCACTATATGTTTTTTTATATTTTATTTATTTTTACCGTCTCACTGATTTTATATACAGACATTTTTTTTCACCTTCATATTCATTTATTATATTATTCTGTCATATGGAATGGCTCACTTTCTAGCGCAGCAATATTTTTTATTATTTAACTTGCACCATAGGGATATTTGTTTTTTGTTGCAGCTTTTGTTTTAGTTCTCTTTGTCTAGTGCAGTATTTTCTATTTTTCATTTAACCCTAACCTTAACCCATGGTTGCAGGAAAGAAAATCGTATCGCCTATGGCCTGCCTAACTTTGGTGTCTGACTGCATCATCGTATTTAGATGGCCTACACAACTGCTGTAACAGTAAAGGGGGTATTGCCATTTAAGGGTTCTTTTTCAGGGTTAGGTTAGGCGTTATTGGGTTTTAGTTTTCAGGGTTAGTTAATGGTCTGTTGGGATCTTCCGCTCTCTCTCCTCATTGGCTCAACTGTGGTCTAGTTGCGAAAAAGCTTGTTAGAGGAGAAATGCCTTTAGATTGTAAGCGCTCATGAACAGGGCTCTCATAACCATCTTGTCTAGCATTACATTATATATAACTGCATCACCCTTTATTTTGTAAAGCGCTGCTCATAATGTAAATCCTGTATAATAATAATAATTTGAGGCTAGCGCACTGACAAAAGGTGCTAGAGTGAGAGACAGCGATTCTTTAGGTTCTAGCTTAGTGCATGAGAGGCAATATTAATGATTTTAAAATATGTAGACAATGTAGACAAAATAATTTACAGGAAAAATGTATTACAAAGGAAAAAAGGCAATAATGCAACAAAAAAAGGTTAAAGGTTGAAAATACATGGCAAAGTCCAGTTAATAACCAAAGTTGACTTCCCTAACTCTTGGCTGATGTCCCTTGTTTGATGATAAAGGAGAGCTCCAGTAATTGTAAGCCAGGAATGTGTATTCAGCTTTTTTCTGCCAGTAAACTATTTGCAACAGGCAAGTCTGATACTCTTAGCTAGGATGGATATCTGTATAAGATTTTAATTACGCAAGCCAAGAAACATGAAGGTTTAATGATGGCTATTAAAACCATGTTTAAAAAAATTACAAACCTAGACAACATTATAAAAAACAGACATCACATTACCGACAAAGTGCCGTATAGTCGAAGCTATGGTATTCCCAATGGTAACCAATGGCTGTGAAAACTGGACCGTAAGGAAAACTGAATGCTGAAGAATTGATGCTTTTGAACTATGGTGTTGGAAAAGACTCTTGAGTGTCCCTTGGATGGCAAGAAGATCAAACCAGTCAATCCTGGAAATCAACCTTAAATATTCACTGGAAGGACAGATCCTGAAGCTGAATACTTTGGCCACCTACAGCGTAGAGAGGACACATTGGAAAAGACCCTGATGCTGGAAAAAACAGAAGGAAAAAGGAGAAGAGGATGGCCGAAAACAAGATGGCTAGATAGCATCATCAAAACAATGAAGATGAAAATAAGCAAGCTCAAGGAGGCAGTGGAGGACAGAAAAGCCTGGCGCGCTATGGTCAATGAGGTCACAAAGTTTAGGTTCGGTTAATGAGGTTTATGATGGGCTAAATCTGTTTGCCATGCTTTTTTTTTTATGTTGAATACTGTGGTTAAGGTCCCTTTAACTCCAGCGGACCGATCAGGTCTGCCAGTCAGTTTTTGCAGGAGGACCCGATCAGATCACCCATTCTCTATGGAGCTGGCATCCATTCTGGTCCACTAAAAACAGACTGATGGGGATTGGTCAGGTGGATCGTATGATAGTCGGATGTAAACGGCAGTTAATTTCCATCCGACTGCCCCATAAAGAACAGCGGGCTGTTTTTGTGTCTGCTCTGCATAGAGGAGCTGACACGGACCTGTCATCTGCCTGCTCAGTAGGAATCAGCATCCCCCTCTGAGCAGGCGGATCTGCTTGACGGAGTAGGTCTCGTCTTTAAAGGGACCCGAGAAGAGGTTCTGCTGTGTCCTATCAAAGTACTGATAAATACATCTTGGAATGCAACTAAAATGTTGTTCCTTGTAGAAAATGCATTCCTGTTGTAGTCATGTCCTGCAAGGGGTTACTGCTGCTACAAAATGTCATGGCTGACTTATGAATTACAGACAACATTGCTGCCAGTTCAAATTATAGTCAAAATACTGACTTCCCTTCACACTATGTCCCATAATGGTAAATCAGGCCCAGGTTCACTTCATCCCAAACAAACTCCAGAGTGCTAGCTCCACCTACTCCTTGGCCCGGCCTACCCCCACTGCAATTGCAACCTGCGTTTGAGGTGTCGTTAACACTGATGCCCACCACAGATCGCAAGTGCATTGCGTTTTGAACGCAGTTCGGGAAAGATGCACGTGCGAACTGGCCCTAACTGTAGAAAGCGAAGTGTTGTGAACATTGAAAACTATTTTCTTATTTGAATGTTTTTTTTTTTTTTTTCAGTCTGAATATGTAAATACTTAAAGCTGCATGTGGGAGCTGGGGTTCACATGTCATTCATCTGAATGCACTCACCCCCCCCCCCCCCCACGTACACCCACAAACAGATGGACACATTTGTTGGAACATTTTTTTAAAGGGAAGTGCAGTCTCCTGTGTTTTTTTATTTTGAAAAAGAAATCCAATGTGGAAAGTAACAACTTTCTGGTTGGACAGCGCTAGAATTAAATAAAACGTCAGGCACAGCAGCCTGAATGTGAATCTTAATCTGCTATTAATCTTTGAATGATAACGATAGGTACATACTAACATTTTACAGCCATTTAATAAATCTAAGGCATTTATGGGAAAATAGACATTTGTGTCAAAACAGGCAGGCATTATAAAGCAGCAGATTGCAGAAAAGCTTACAGAAGTAATTAGAAAATGGCACGGAACAGGACTAAGCTATAAATCTGTTGATCAAAAATACATGTTAATACAGGCCCTAGTAAAGATCCTTCTTTTTTATGTGGACATAGCTCTATATACAAAATACCATGCTAATAGCTCATGGTAAAAATATGCCTAATAGTTTTGAATCAGCCATCATTCAGAAACATCAGTACAGAAAGCAGTTTTTGTTTTGCACAATGATTAAAAAAGGTTATATTATTTTGGGTTTGTGAATAGCTCCAGTCCCACGGTGCACACTTGCATCGGATTGAAGAAATCACAAAAACAAGTATTTGTCTTAAGTGACACATACAAAAAATATTTTGTACTAAGGAAATCGGGCGAACGATTGGCCTGTTTTATTCTCAATGTTTCACAGCAAGTCGGAACCGAGGATAAAAATAATGTATGAAAATGCTTGTACGACAAAAGCTTTTATAAATTTTGTTTTTGATCATGCGCAGTCTTTCGTATCTGATATTTTTTGTATGAAAATCGAACAAAAACAGTACACGTTAAACGAAAGTCGTTCAATCTGTTTACGTCCAAAAAAATGTTTGGAGTTCCTTTGGGAATTTTAATTTGCAAAGTCGGAATCAGATGTTGAAAGTTGTGAACACACTATACGAAAATCTAACGAACGTGCCTCATACCACGTTTTTCTTCCATTTCTTTTTCTTAGTGTGTACACGGTTTTATAGAAAATAATATTTTGTTTACACTTCCTTTAACTGAACACAAAACAATATAAGATGGTACAAGACATAAAAGCTCAAATATCGCAGTCCCATCGGTATATAAACCAATGTGTGTGCTAAAAAACACAGCCTGAATTGTGGACTCAATGGTCACTTTGGACAAAAAATGGATTCAAAAATACAAAAATCACAGTTCAATGTGAAAAGTGCACATAATGTGCTGATCTGGATGGTTAAAAGTGCAATAGTTGTCTAAAATGTAAAGCTCATAAACAAGACAAAATAGTTATCGTCTTCAAAAAAACGTCCAACATATACAGAGTATCCCCATGTCTTAAAGCAGTGGTTCTTAACCCCAACAGGTCATGTTTTGGGAATTTTCTCCTAGATAAAATGGCTGTCAAAATATCCAAGTCATTGACTCTGATTTAAAGCATCCGTGTAAGATAAAGGAAAACCTGCAAACATGGCCTGTTGAGTGTACTTGGGTTGAGAACCACTGTCTTAAACAGCTTGGTGACATATCAGAAGTGTCCCAATGTTCAATATATTTACATTTTTTTTATTAATCTTTTTATTAAGTATAAGACATACAAACAAACAGTAAACCTGCCACAGCATTGGGACTAGACCCACGCAGGAGTCAGTGCCAACTGGCCATTGGGCTGCTTCCAGCATTAGTGTCATACAGCTGTAGCAAGTTGAGAAAAAAAAAAACACAAAAGCAAACAAACTAACAACCTAGTGCGGTATTGGCTCCTGCTCAATTAAGGTAGGTCAGGATCAAATCTATCAGTCGAGACCCAAGGGACAATAATAGAAATCAAATAATTCCATAACGGAGATTACAATGCCAAAGAAAAATGTATCAGTATCACTTTCTCCCGTAGAGTGGTATTATGTACATGTTCAATCAGTCTGCGGTTGCCGTGGAGGCCTCAGCTAACCATTTGGCCCACACTCTATCGTGTTTTTTGGAGCATCCCCTATTTTGGTACGTTTCCTTATAGAGTGGTAGTACTTTTATTGATATGTGTTTTCCAGAACAATATGGATGGTGGGGCGCGTTTTTTCCAGCAGAGAGTGATAATTTTCCTGGCATAAAAGAGGAGGAGTCCTATGAGGGTTCTCTCTGCTATCCTGGGGGCTAATTCTTCCACTAAACCTAGAAGGCAGATCTGTGGAGTTTGGGCTATATCTACTCCCACCACTTCTTGTATTACAGATAGTACTTGTGACCAGTAGTTTTTTATTGCTGGACAGGACCAGAAGATGTGTGTAAAATCACCTGGGTCCCCAGTACATCTCCAGCACTCCGAGGACAGGGAGGTTCTCATTTTATGCAATCTATACAAGGTGATATATGCCCGGTGTAGTATTTTGTATTGTATGAGACGGTCACGAAGTGAGACCAGGGTTTTGAAGGGGAAGTCCCACATGTCCTCCCAAACCTCGAAGTCCAATGTTCAATATATTTTTAGCTCGTACCATGATATTTGGCTGAATGGGGGTGTGGATTGGTGTACGCTGGTTCTGAATGGCCTACACCTGACCAGTTTTACCGGCCAGAGTTGACTGCATCAGAGGAAGGGCTAATGAGCTGTGCTCATGCCGAGTGTACTCTAACGGAAGTAACATCAACATCCTTGCGGTAGCTCCTTCTTTGGACTCACCTGCTTAAAGAGACCTATCACAAGAGACAAAATGCACAAAATAAAAACTAACTACAAAAATATAACACTTGTTCAGCGTAAGCAGGTGAAAGACAAACTATTTCCAAACATGATGCAATGTCCAATAACCTCGCGGACCAGATATTAAATTAACAAATTGCTGGAAATTTAGTCTGAACACCTTCCTCAATGTTCAAATTACCAATATAAAACCTTAAACACCTCCTACCCACTGGAAGATATGGCTCGTGGTTTGTAATTAACCACTTACGGACACCCTATAGCAGATTAACTGCTACAGGGTGGCCCTTTTGTGCAGGCTATATGTATTATATATATTATATATTATATATATTATATACATATATATATATATATATATATAGTTACATAGTTAGGTTAAAAAAGACACAAGTCCATCCAGTTCAACCACAAATAAAAAAAATATATATATATATATTATATATATATATACAATCCCATATACCCCATTCTATACCCACAGTTGATCCAGAGGAAGGCAAAAAAAACCCCAGCAGAGCATTCTCCAATTTGCTAAAGCAGGGAAAAAAAAATCCTTCCTGATCCCCCGAGAGGCAATCGGATTTTCCCTGGATCAACTTTACCTATAAATGTCAGTACCCAGTTATATTATGTACATTTAGGAAAGTATCCAGGCCTTTCTTAAAGCAATCTACTGAGCTGGCTAGAACCACCTCTGCAGGGAGTCTATTCCACATTTTCACAGCTCTTACTGTGAAGAAACCTTTCCTTATTTGGAGATGAAATCTCTTCTCCTCTAGACGTAAAGAGTGCCCCCTTGTCCTCTTTGTTGACCGTAAAGTGAATAACTCAACACCAAGTTCACTATATGGACCCCTTATATATTTATACATGTTGATCATATCCCCCCTTAATCTCCTCTTATCAAGGGTGAATAAATTCAGTTCCTCTAATCTTTCCTCATAGCTGAGCTCCTCCATGCCTCTTATCAGTTTGGTTGCCCTTCTCTGCACTTTCTCCAGTTCCCCAATATCCTTTTTGAGAACTGGTGCCCAAAACTGAACTGCATATTCCAGATGAGGTCTTACTAATGATTTGAACAGGGGCAAAATTATATCTCTCTCTCTGGAGTCCATACCTCTCTTAATACAAGAAAGGACTTTGCTCGCTTTGGAAACCGCAGCTTGGCATTGCATGCTATTATGATCTACCAAAACCCCAGATCCTTCTCCACTATGGATTCCCCCAGTTGTACTCCCCCTAGTATGTATGATGCATGCATATTCTATATATAATCTCTGTTTCTGTACTTTCACAGTAGAAGTCGATCTGCAGGTAACGGGCACTGGCACAAGCTGATCGTCGGTAAAACGCACAGAACGGAGAAAACAAGGCAGATTTCCGTTTTTGACCAGGGAAAAGGGATGGATTTTGTGTCCCTGCACAAAGCAGGGAATAAAATTAATCTCTTCCCCTAGTAAAAGCAGCACATACAGTACACAAAAACATTAGCTAGTCACACAGTTAATCCTTTGACACCCTCCTAGATGTTTAACCCCTTCACAGCCAGTATCATTAGTGCAGTGACGGTGCATATTTTTAGCACTGATCACTGTATTAGTGTTACTGGTTCCTGCATGCCAGTAGAGTGAAGGGGGAGGAGTTCTCCACTGTGTGAGGATACCTCATGTTGGGAGAGGTGCAGTGGAGATACGTGAAGGGAGCCAGGCAAGTTTTAAGTACCCAGGCTGAAAGGAAAACCACACCAGTTGAGTGGAAATTGCAGGACAACTACCTAGCTGCCACAGGGCTTCTAATCTGGGTAGTAGGGATGTTCAGATGCAAGAGAGACTGAGATGATCAGCTACACTTCAACGGACGGTAGGTAGTACGACTTTCCTGCAAACCTTTTGGGTGATCACAATCTAATATATATACTGTGTATACTAGAAACCCCTGAGGGCTTTAGAGCTTGCATTTATGCATATGGCAGTTTAAATATTAGGAAATCCTATTTATTTGCCTTTGGCAGAGGAGTTGCTCTATATTATAGTGACTTGCCATAGATATCAGCTACTGGTAATCTATATAGGAGGTAGGTGTTAATGTTTATACAGTAGCTGACTAGATTATATAGCATGGGGTACCCAGGGTAGAAGGAAAGCTACACTGTGTGTGAAACTTGCATGGCACTTACCTAGCTGCCAAAAGGCTTTTAATTTAGGGATGGTGCAGACACAAGGGACAGGCATGATCACCTACAGTGCCTTGAAAAAGTATTCCTACCTATTGACATTTTCCATATTTTGTCATGTTACAACCAAAAACATAAATGTATTTTATTGGGATTTTATGTGATAGACCAACACAAAGTGGCACATCATTGTGAAGTGGAAGGAAAATGATAAATGGCCTTCAAATTTTTTTACAAATAAATATCTGAAAAGTGGCATGCATTTGTATTCAGACCCCTTTACTCTGATACACCTAACTAAAATCTAGTGGAACCAATTTGCCTTCGGAAGTCACCTAATTAGTAAATAGTGTCCACCTGTGTATAATTCAATCTCAGTATAAACACAGCTGTTCTGCAAAGCCCTCAGAGGTTTGTTGGAGAACCTTAGTGAACATACAGCATCATAAAGGCCAAGAAACACACCAGACAGGTCAGGGATAAAGTTGTGGAGATGTTTAAAACAGGATTAGATTATAAAAAAAATATCCCAAGCTTTGAACATGTCATAGAGCACTGTTCAATCCATTATACGAAAATGGAGAGAGTATGGCACAACTGGAAACCTACCAAGACATGGCTGTCCACCTAAACTGACCGGCCAGGCAAAGAGAGCATTAATCAAAGAAGCAACCAAAAGGCCCTTGGTAACTCTGGAGGCGCTGCAGAGATCCACAGCTCAGGTGGGAGAATCTGTCCACAGGACAACTATTAGTCGTGCACTATACAAATCTGACCTTTATGGAAGAGTGGCAAGAAGAAAGCCATTGTTGAAAGAAAGCCATAAGAAGTCCCGTTTGTAGTTTGTGAGAAGCCATGTGGGGGACACAGCAAACACGTGGAAGAAGGTGCTCTGGTCAGATGAGACCAAAGTCGAACTGTTTGGCCTAAAAGCAAAACGCTATATGTGGCGGGAAAAATAACACTGAACATCACCCTGAACACACCATCCCTACTGTAAAACTTGGTGGCAGCATCATGTTGTGGGGATGCTTTTCTTCAGCAGGGACAGGGAAGCTGGTCAGAGTTGATGGGAAGATGGATGGAAATACAGGGTAATCTTGGAAGAAAACCTGTTGGAGTCTGCAAAAGACTTGAGACTGGGGCGGAGGTTCACCTTCCTGCAGGTCAACAACCCTAAACGTACAGCCAGAGCTGTACAATGGGATGGTTTAGATCAAAGCATATTCACATGTTAGAATGGCCCAGTCAGAGTCCAGACCTAAATTCAATTGAGAATCTGTGGCAAGACTTGAAAACAGCCGCTTTCCATCCAATCTGACAGAGCTTGAGCCATTTTGAAAAAGAAGAATGGGCAAAAATGTCACTCTCTAGATGTAGTATTGACTGGGGGGGGGGGGGGCTGATTAGAAATGCACGCCACACTTTTCACATATTTATTTGTAAAAGATTTTGAAAATCATTTATCATTTCCCTTCCACTTCACAATTGCAACACAAGTGCCACTTTGTGTTGGTCCATCACATAAGATCCCAATAAAATACATTTGTGTTTTTGGTTGTAACATGCCAAAATTTGGAAAGTTTCAAAGAGTATGAATAATTTTTCAATGCACTGTACAACTTTCCTGTCATCAGGGATTGAACATCAGCAGTCATAAGTCTAATTTTGTTGCATGTCAATTTGTATTTTGTACTTTGTATGTATTGCTATACAATACCAATATCCAAAAGCCATTGCACTGCTGCTAATGACAGTCTGAAGTCTAAGCTAACATACAGGAGGACATTTTTCCAATTCTGTCACAGGGCAAGGTAATGCTAAATGGTAGCAGTGAGATGCATGTTAAGTCAGATATATTATAAGGTTACAGCCTGAGTTCCATGGCATGAAGAATCAGACATACACAATATTCTCAAAAGTATTGGGGCGCCTGCCTTTACAAGCACGTGAACTTTAATGGCATTGCAGTCTTAGTCTGTAGGGTTCAATATTGAGTTGACCCACCCTTTGCAGCTATAAAAGCTTCCACTCTTCTGGGAAGGCTGTCTCCAAGGTTTAGGAATGTGTCTATGGGAATGTTTGACCATTTTTCCAGAAGCGCATTTGTGAGGTCAGGCACTCTAATTCATCCCAAAGGTGTGCTATCAGGTTGAGGTCTGGACAGCCAAGTTCCCCCACCATAAACTCTGTCATCCATATCTTTTTTGGACCATGCTTTGTGCACTGGTGCGCAGTCATGTTGGAACAGGAAGGAGCCATCCCCAAACTGTTCCCACAAAGTTGGGAGCATAAAATTTAGCAAAATTTCTCGGTATGCTGATACCTTTAGAGTTCCCTTCACTGGAACCAAAGGGTCAAGCCCAACCCCTGAAAAACAACCCAACACTATAATCCCCCCCTCCCAAATGATTTGGACCAATGCACAAAGCAAGGTCCATAATCACATGGATAAGCGAGTTTGGGGGGAGGGGGACTTGACTGGCCTGCTTCAACCCGATACAACACATTTTAGGGTGAATTCGAGCGGAGACTGCAAGCCAAAACAGCATCAGTGCCTGACCTCACAAACATTCCCATAGACACACTCCTAAACCTTGTGGACAGCCTTCTCAGAAGAGTTGAAGCTGTTATAGCTGCAAGGTGTGGGCCTACTCAATATTGAACCCTATGGACTAAGACTAGAATTAAAGTTCATGTGTGTTCAAAGGCAGGTGTCCTAATACTTTTGACAATATTGGGTAATCCAGACAGACAGGCATAAGCAGACAGACTAACCTATTTATCGGGCAAAGAGTGAATGTCCAGTAGGCTATTTAAGAATTCTTGAACAGGGTAAGTGTGCACTGCTGAGATCTGAGCAGATTGGAAGGCTAAAGGCTGCTCATTACGATTGAACTGATCGGTTTTGAAAGTTTAAATTTAATTTAACTGAATATGAATAATGAATTCATGTTCAGACATGGCCAAAAAACATAGCCAATTTCATAATATTTGAAAAATCTAATATTTATGTAAAACAATATTAACCAATGATTATTAGAATTATTTTTCATCTGCGTTACTAATTTCGGCATTTTTGTCACTCAGTATTACATGGGATTATTATATCAAACTGTTGCACATTTATACTACAACTGTTGATTCAGAATTGTTTTTTGGTGCAGTTGAGGCCTATTCATTATCAAAATGGTAAATAATAATGAGTCATTATTATAGAAATTGAATAAATGGTCGTCCATTTCTTGATCACAGACATAAATATGATAAAAAAAAAGGCAGCCCTAGCAAGAGGATTTCTGGAATCAATCAGCCTAAAAGCTGTATGAAGAACATATTAGCAAAAACAGTGGCCTCACCTGACATTGTCTCGTGTCATCCCTTCTGTACGGTGATATGATTAATAGTACGTCAGTACTTCAGCATGATGGAATGATTTTCTACTGTCAGGTATAATGCCATTCAATCTCACACTTGAGTGAGTTTAATCATAACTGAAGCCCTTGTATAGAATTAATCTTTCATAAACTTATTTTATGTACAATTTTCAGGGAAACTTTGGAGTACTTTTGCGTATTGCAGGATTACTATGTTTCTGTCTGATTATATAAATATATAGTTGACTAATTTCAGTAGAAAGTAAATATTAGTACAATTGATTCAAAAAAGTTGTAAGTGGTACCTAAAAGAAAGAACTGGAAAAATCTTTTGCAACTAATAAGGTTAATTAACAACAGGTCAGTAACATAATTGGGTATAAAAAGGACGTTTTAGAGAGTCAGAGTGTCTCAGAATCCAAGTGGGCAGAGGTTCACCAATCTATGAAAAGCTGCATCTAAAAATTGTATAATTTCAGGATAATGTTACTTAGCGTAAAATTGCAAAGACTTTAACTATATCATCATCTAAAGTACATAATGTCATCAAAAGATTCTGAGAATCTGGAGAAATCTCTGTGCACAAAGGACAAGGTCGAAATGCAATATTGGATGCCTGTGATCTTTGGACCCTCAGACGGCACTGCAATTTAAAAACAGGCATGATTCTGAGATGGACATCACTGCATGGGCTCAGGAATACTTCCAGAAATCACTGTTTGTGAATACAGTTTGCCGTGCCATCCAAAAGTGCAAGTTAAAGCTTTATAATGCAAAGAAGGGGCCATATCTGAACATGATCCAGAAATGCTGCCATCTTCTCTGCACCAAAGCACATTTTGGAAAACTGCTCTATGGTCAGATGGATCAAAATTTGGCATTGTTTTTGGCAACCATAGGCACCATGTTCTCAGGACTAAAGAGAAGAGGGCATGTTGTTAGTGCTCAGTTCAAAAGCCTGCATCTCGGATGGAATGGGGATGCATTAGTATGTGTGGAATGGGCAGCTGGCATATCTGCAAAGGCCCCACCAAGATAAGAAATATATATATATATATATATATATATATAATATATAAATATAATATATATATATATATATATATAAAATATATCCAGGTATTAGAGCAGCATATGCTCCCATCCAGACAATGCATTTTCAGGAAAGGCCTTACATATTTCAGCAGGACAATTCTAAATTACAAACTGTAGCTATGAAAATGGCATGGCTTGATAGTAGAAGAGTCCAGGTGCGTAAGCCTGCAGTCCAGACTTTTCACCAATTGAAAATATTTGGCGCATCTCAAAACGAAAAAAATGCAACAAAGAAGACCCAGGACTTTTGAGCAGTTACAATCCTATATCAGGCAAGAATGGGTCAACATCCCCCTCCCAAAACTCCATCAACTGGTCTCCTCAGTCTTCAGATGTTTACAAAGTGTTGTTAAAAGAAGAGGGGATGCTACACTGTGGTAAACATGTCCCTGGCCAAACTTTTTTGAGACGTGTTGCTGTCATCAATTTCAAAATGACCCTATTATTTTCTTAAGTGTACATTTTCTCAGTTTAAACATTTGATATCATTTCTATTGTGATTTAAAATATGGGCTTATGAGATGGTTGCAAATTATTGCATTCTGTTTATGTAGATTTTCCACAGCATCCCAACTTTTTGGGATTTGGGGTTGTACCAACAATTACATTGTATAATGATCTTTAAAGCTCCAAGGACTGCCACTAACCTCTTACATTATGATAAACTGTGAACTAACTTGATGACATGCATTTTTATTTTTTGAGGGATTGTAAGTTGCAATTTTCAAACATGTGCATTGTGCAGTTCCTCAGTAAGACCCCCTTTCACACCACACCACCCATAGCGTCGGTGGTAAAACGCTGCTTTTTTTTTACGGTCGGATTTGCGGCGCATTTCGGCCCCTAGTGGGGCGCTTTTACCCCCTGCTGGCGGCCGAGAAAGGGTTAAAAACCCCGGCAAAATGCTGCAATGGCGGCGTTTTGCCGGCGGTATTACAGCACTGCCCCATTGATTTCAATGGGGAGCAGCGCTGGAGGATCGGTGGAGGAGCGGTGAATTCACCGCTTCTTCACCACTCCAAAGAAGCTGCTGGCAGGACTTTTCCTGACGTCCTGCCAGCGCACCGCTGCAGTGTGAAAGCCCTCGGGCTTTCACACTACAGATAATGGTGCAGCTGTTTTAGAGCGGATTACATTACTAATTAGGGCGGATTACTATTTCTAACGCTATAGCGCCTGCAAAACGCCCTTGGTGTGAAAGGGGTCTTGCAAAGATTCTCACTATTCTAAAGATTGCAACTTAAACATATTGGTTGGCATGGGTTTCTGCACGTTACTGCTCTATATGCTCTGTTGTTAAAGTTGATTAACGTACATATTGCCAGCACACAAAGGATCTTCAAATAATTTTCAAATATTTTTATTCAAAGTGATCACATCACAGTGGAAGAGTGCAATGTTTCAGGGTCACACAAGACCTCTTCATGATTATCACATGCCAGAGGAAGGGGTCCTATGTGGCCCTGAAACATTACATTCTTCAGCTGTGATATCATCACAGTGGAAAAAAAAAGGTTGGACATTGGAAATGCTTAAGCCTAATACACACAGGCCGAATATCGGGCGACCTCAGCCAGTTCAATAGAAGATGGGCAACATGCGGGCTGCCGACCGGCTCCTGGTCAGCACTTTCAGCCAATGGCTGAGGGCGCTGATCAGAAAGTTTTGGAGTGGGGCCATCCACCTGTCAGAACACAATAGCATAACAGGGGAGATTTCTGTACTAACATCGGATTGTTAGTACAGCGGCTCCAACCTGAGCTGTCAGTTTTTTTTTTTTTTTTCATCCAACCCAGCGGGTAGTAGTGTGTGCTAGGCTTTAGTGTGCTGGCAATATGTATGCTAATCTATGATGTTACCAGTTTCCAGCTGGCAGTTGCTACAACAGCCATCTACCTCATAGCCTACTGTCGGAATGTGTGTGTGATGGAAATAGTGTTATTAAAATAGCATACACCAAATTTTGCATCATATGGTCTCGTACACGTTTAACTTTTGGTGTCATCTTGCTGTTTGTGGAGCAGAAATGATGACAATGGCCATGACAATAACCATGGCATTGAGAGAGTGGTGGTGCAGTTTTCAAAAAACTGGTGTGCTTTTTTTTTTTGTTTTACTTATTGATTACTGTTCTTTTCTAATACAGCAAAGATATTTTGGTGTCATAATTTACGGCCTAAAGCACAACTCTGGGATATTACCAAACTTCACCCCCTCTAAGCAGCCGTTGGTATGAAAAAAGAAGAACAAGGCAAATGCGCATTTTACCTACCAGAAGCTTTGATCACATGACAACTGTCCTTTCTTCTTCTGGTTACTTCCTAGGTGTCCAAATCACTGTCTGTGTGATGTGGACACCTCCTGTTGATGTTGGAGAGAGTCCTCTCTCATAGGTTCCGGAGGCAGGAGAACTCGCAGGGGTGGTGAGGGGACCAGTGCCCAAGAATATAGAAAAAATTGCCGGGTCCCCAGGTCAGGACCTGAATTGGCCTGTAGAATGGATTGTGACTTTGATCCATTACACTGCAGGAAGTGGTGTTTGGAATCAAGATGGAGGAGTAAGGTAATTGATACCCAATGCACTACTTAAAAGTAAGTTTCCCTGGAGTTGGGGTTTAACATATGTAATAGGAGAGATCTCTCAACGTGCACTGAAGAGATCATGTGCACATATATTGAAAAAAAAAACTCTCATAAGGTTTCACTGGTGGAAAACATATGATCCTAACATCTTCTATGGACTGAACCAAGATCATATACTATAGTATGTGAGGTTTTTGGGGTTCTAAAATGCATCCCATATAGCTATATAAGGTTTTTTTTAATATGTTTACAAGCCCACGGGGAGTTCTGTGACCATACAAAAGCACTGGTTCTTTTCTATTCACAAAGTAACTCTGGTTTAACATGTTGCTTTGTTAGACATTACTTTGGAGGGAGCTTTATTTTTTGTATTTTTATTTTTTGGCAACAGAATACTGCAACCAAATAGACGCAACAGTATGAATAGGCTAGTGATCGAAAAACTTGGGCTATCAAGCTTGCTTTCAGCATCATATGCTTTGATTTGACTAAGAGCACAGTTGTCACTCACATGTTATAATCCTATATTGCTGGCAGCCTATTACACATCTCTTGCTGTTAATTAGTGTTCTCATCGCAAGCTTGGCATCACCTTCTTCCGGAAGCTATATGAATAAAATAGGAGTGCTTGTATAGGCATATTTATATTGTGCCATTAATCAAGAATATTTATTAGTGTTTTTTTTTTTTTTTTTTTTGCTTTAACAGTAGTGTTGTATTCCAGATATCTTGTTACAGCAGTATAACCCAAAGGGCAAAGACTCTCGTAGCAGAAAACATATTGAAACCCATTTTGGTTTGTTAATTTATTTAGTTTAGCCTTAATGCGTTGGTAGTTTATCACTGGCAGTACACAGACTGCAACTCCTTCTTTGTATCTGCATATGGTAAAGACAGTGATGGAGGTGGTTGAACTACACTTCCCATGATGTTATGCTGCAGTTGGGGGGGCAGAGGTTGTCTCCTAGCAAATTTAAGTTTGATTTTACAATAGAGAAGTGGCCCAGTGTGCATGGTTATACTTGGCCACACAAATCCATAAAACTGTTCTGCATCAATTACTGGTAGAATGCCCACAGGCTGTTCACTGCAGAATAATGTGTTCTACTAGTTGTGCAGCCAAATATAGTTCTATGTGCTCTGCTCCTGAAATTGTGCTTCTACTTGTTAAATGCTGTTATATGCAATTAAACAAATGCTGAGACTAAATGGGGGCAATGTGGCTTGATTATCTAGGCTGTTAATACATTTTTATTTTTTTTAGATTATAGTGAAGTTTGATTGTGTGATAATTTTATTGTCATTTTATAGAAGCATTGTGTAAAGTCAAAGTGCCTGATGAGTTTGTGCTGGCTTATTTGGCCTTGGAAAATAATTACGGATCAATAAAGCATTGGCTGTGATTTGTCATTGTGTTCTCAGATCCCCACATGGAACAGACTCTACTTTCATTTTCAATTTTTTTGACAGGCAATGGAGTGGCTCTCTGATTCCTGGAATGATTTTAGCTGGTGAACCATGCTTTTTTGAACATAGTTTTTCTGCTTTGTGATTAAATTAAGGGACCCTAATGGGTATTTTATTGATGGTGTGTAAATTGCAAGGTATTACATGAGGAGCTGCATTTAAGCTTGCCTTCAACAGCCTGCCTTACGCCAATGATGTTTCAGTTTTTTTTTGTGTGTGTTTTTTTTTTTTTTTGTTTTTTGTTTTTTTTTAAGTAATGTATGAATGTGCAAATGTCATACCCACAGAAATGCTTACTGTCACAGAAAAGGGTACACTTGAAATGGAAGTAAAAACTATGCTTAAATCCACTGACAACACCCCCCCGCCCACCTATGCTAGATAGTGCTGGTAAAAAAGATCTGCCGCTAGTTAGGTGACCTGATGCAGAAGTCCTGGCTCCCCTGTGTCATGGACCGCTTGACAACGGGGCTGAATTCTAGGAGCCATAACGTCACTCATCGGTTTCCATTGACGGTGCTCCCTCTTCTCCCCAGCAGCAGAAGTGGCTCTGTTACACAGGAGAGTTCTGAGCTTCTGTGTCACATGACCTGAGCAAATTAAAATAAGAAAACTTTTTTTTTTTTTTTTTTATACCAGCACTATATATACCAGCACTATATAATGTGGGTGGGTAGCAGTGGTTAAAGTGCATTGATCACCTAGAGGGGAATGGAGTGACTTTCTAAGTTCAACCAAAGTGGCAACCATGGCTGCCGCCATAGATACAGTGGAGGAGGTAGCAAAACCACCCTGGAAAAGGAAGTGTGTTATTTTCAGGATTATCAGCTAAAACACACACACACACACACACACACACACACACACACACACACACACACACACACACACACACACACACACACACACACACACACACACACACATAGACAAAGCTGTTTTTATAACCCCTGTCAATTTTTGTTTGTCCTCTGTGTCCCACTGCAGAAATGTTATCTTTACTTCCTGTCTCATAGTCAAAACATGAAGTGAGAGACAATCCCTGCAAATTAAGGGGATCCATTGGGGCCCCCCAGGTCACCAGAACTAGTGTCCCCATTGGACGATATCCCCTCTATTTACTCTTCAGGGGAAAACCCAAAATTAAAAATGTTCTTTTATTTTCATTTTCAATGATAATTTTAACAGGACAAATAGAAAGGGTGAATCTTCCTAATGGGGGGTACAAACAACAATAAAAACCTGACAGGTGTTCCAATTCATCTCTACTTTGTCCACACCTAAAAAAAAAAAAAAAGTTTTGCCTTTAGTTATATTTCAATACGGCAATGCAAAATACATGAAATGGTCATGTTTAAATTTTCATCAGTCTAGATCCTGAGATATTCAAAATTCTTAAATAAAAAGCCAGTTTACTGGCCTTTAAACTTTATTGTGGTTGGGGGCTGGAATATGGACATTGGAAGTAGAAAATACCCCAGTGGCAGTAAACGTTAGGCTTGGTGGTCAGTGGGAGTGGGAAAAAAAATGACATCGCTCCTGTGGTGTGGAGGATGAGTAAAAGTGCTCCATCATTGGTATTAGTGGGAGGAATAGTCCCCCGTTGTTGGTATCCGTTAAAGGAATGGTGCCCTATCCTTGGTGTCAGTGGGAGGAACAGTCCCCCATCTTGGTGTCACTGGATGGAATAGTTCCCCATCTTTGGTGTCAGTGGGAGGAATAGTGTTCATCATTTATATCAGTGGAGGATCTAATGCTGAATTGTTGGATTCAGTGGAAGAAATAGGGCCCATTTGTTGATGTCAGTGAGAGGAATAGTGCTTCATATCAGTGGGACGAATGATGCCCCCAGAGCTGAATACAAAGGGCCGCATTTCAGGAACCATTGGTTTCCCAGGGTTGATAAAGAGAGTAGTTAGGGCTTTTCAAATGTGCTCAAGTACATAGTATTTAAAAGGTGCTTTTGCGGTGTCAAAATATGGAACCAATTTTTCTTCTTTGTGTTTGTGTTTTATGGACTACCGTATATACTCGAGTATAAGCCGAGTTTTTCAGCACATTTTATTGTGCTGAAAGTGCCCCCCTCGGCTTATACTCGAGTCAAGCACTTTCCTGCAGCAGAAAATTACATTTTCTGACCCAACTTTGGGGCCCCGTATCTCGGGGCCTCTTGGTGCTAGGAACAAATTTTGGTGTGCAAACCCAGTGGAACCAACACTACAACATATCCAAAGATGGGGTTCCTAGCACTAAGTGGCCCCGAGATACGGGGCCCCAAAGTCAGTTCAGAAAATGTCATTCTCGGCTGCAGAAAAGTGCTTGACATTTTCCGAACCAAATTTGGGGCCACGTATCTCGGGGCCACTTGGTAATAGGAACCCCATCCTAGCACCAAGTGGCCCCAAGATACGGGGCCCCAAAATCGGTCAACTGTGTCCACCTGCAGCAATGTTATTTCATATTTCAGGGCCCTTTGGGTCCAGAGACCCAACATTTTGGCTGCAGATAGGGGGCATCTAGGAACCCTTAACTACCAAGTTTGAAGTTTGGGGACCTATGGCTGCAAATGGGCACAGTGAGGCTGCAAATGGGCATTGTTGACCCTCTTTTCCACTTATATTCCACTTATATTCGGGTTGTGCTTTGTATTAATTCATAGTAACCAATAATTTTCTATCTGTTATTCTGAGTAACATGAAGCATATGACGTTTTGTAAGGGAAAATACAGACACTGTGAAAAATAATAGATACTTTAATTCTGTTGTTGGATTGAGGAATACTGTATATCGAATTATAGGTACAATTGTTGATTTTCCACATTATTTACTATTTGCATTTAGATATATCAAATGATGCAATTCAGAAATCTAGGCAATATATGGTTTGTGATTCTTGCAGACTAGGCATATCTTCATGTATAAGGCTTTAATATTCAGTTTAAATTGAGGCCACACAGGACAAGACCTACAAAGCAAACCTTCTTTCAGTGTATTTAGCAGTTACAGTCTGTCACAAATTTACAGTTCACTGAATCAGCAGAACAGATGGTTGAACTGTCAGAACTTGGATCGGTTCAATGTTCCATTTATGAATAAATACAGATGCATAGATTTTAGTGTACAGATTGAGTTTGCCTTGGTGGCTTCAGAATGGTTTATTTTTTATTTATTGTCACCAATACATAAACTACTTTGAGGTGCAGAAACTCTTAGTAACATAATCTTATATATAGCATCTTAATATGCTAGCAGTGACATTTCAGAGAATATTGTGCACTTTATTAGACAAGTAATTTTTGTTTCAGACATAAAGCTCGCTTTGCAAGGTCAAAGAAGGTTTTTAAGCATTTTTCTGGTTGTCTAATTGTACGAATATTTGTGTTGCCCTTAACTGACGAGCGCAGCAGAGATGTAGGAGTATGAATTATGGTAAATAAACTGAATCTTGAAAGCTTTGCAAAGAATGGAAAGAAGTGAAGTGAATCGGTATTTTAACTAAAAGCGAACATACATCTGATTTTCTCCTTCATGGACTTTTCTCAAGGTTAATTTAGTCACCTAAAGCTGAGCGCTAAACATATTCAAGTATGAATCTCTGAGCTGTCATCGTTTTTGAGTGTACTGCAATTTTAAACAGCTGTTCATGCTTCTAATTAACTTCAAATGTTTCTCAAACTCTTTATGATACAAAGACAATTCGGTAGCAATTGTGGAATATCAAAGCAACTGCAGGAAAATATATTTTTCACTGAAATTCATTTAAAATAAAAAAGCCACTTTGTCTCGTGTGTGTGTGTGTGTGTGTGTTTTTTTTTTTTTTTTTATATATATAAATTAGTTCTGTGAAAATGAGATGCTGGATGCAAATGAGATAAAGAAAGAATATACTGCCTTTTGCTTGCCCAAAATGTAGCGAAATATGTAATGGAATTTTTATTGTGGCAATTACCTCTACATTTGGTCCTATCAAATAAAATTGTAGGTGGTAATTTCCACTTATGGGGAGGCCTGCATGTATGTGCGCCAGAAAAACGCATATCTCTGCAAAGGCACACAGAAAATAATGGTCTTCTATGTGCCCTGTACACACTTGAACACAGCATTCGGATGTGTTGTGGTATGATGCCGATTTCTGCATTTTTCTTTCTTGCACTGCAGCTTAACCACAGTTCTGTTTCTCCCTGCATTTCTATGCACCACAGCTGATCTGCAGTGTATAGAGATGAGCAAAGTTTATAGTGTGCAATCATTTATTATCGTTTTTATGAAACCTAAACAATATCCGATTCTTCCACACAAGACAATTGCAAGAAATGTTCGAACAGTCAAAGATTAGGTTTAAACAGATAGGCAAAATGCAACTCTCTGACTGTGGAACTTACACGACAACATTCAGGCTTTGCCTAAGTCAGGATATCCTGGAGCAACACATATACCAGGAAAAGATGGGGGTACATAGGAAAGCAAAGCAAGTCCAGAGAGATTAAAGGGGTTGTAAAGCTAAAAATGTTTTTGGCAATATCTGATCTATATGCTATATAGATCATGAATCTAGCTGTTATTTCTGCCGAAATTTTTTATTTACCTGTTAGATAAATAGGCTTTATCAGCACTTCCTCCTTTCCTCTCTGTATGTTCTCCTCAACTTCCGGGTTTTCGAGCGTGCTCCCTGCAGCAACATCACGGCTTTAAAGGAAGACTCCCCTGCTTCCTGTGCCTGTGATTGCACATGGCGTCTCCCCACAGGGATATAGTCCCAAGGGAGGGTACGAGCACGCTGACTAACCCCCAGCCAGAATGGCTCGGATGATGGGGGCAAGCTTCTAGAGGAGGAACAGGAGGTTGAAAATTCACACACAGAAAAAAAGCGTTTACAAAGGAAAAGGTAAGTGAACCAACAGTACACTACCTTAAAGGAAAATAAAAAACAAAACGTTAGTATCAGAGAGGAACAAAAAAGGAGGGATAGTGTGTGTATTACCAGCAGACCTGGGGGCAGGCTAGGTAGAGAGTTTTAGGCGACCTAAACTAAAAGGATGCAAAGATGGTAAAGCATACTTAAGGCATGGTTCCCATCGATTGAGGATTTTAGAGGGGGAGTCCCTTTAGGATGCTAGATAGTGTGACATTTCAATAAAGTTAAAAAAAAAAAAGTAATTGGTGCTGTGCACTTTAAAAGTGCAAAGCACCACTGGCCAAAAGCAACACTTCTGCATTGTAATATGTGATGTTGTGCCGAACGGGAAAAGTGAACCAGCCTCTAATGCTAATAAAACAGGACTGTTGTTTTAACCACCTCACACTCTTAGGACATACCTGATCATCCTTAGTTGCTGTGTCTGAGCCAATGAGGAGGGAGAGCAGAGAGAGATGCTGCTCTCGGGCACAGCACTGGATCGGGATATGTGGTTTAGGTAAGTATAAGGTGGGGCTTGGGGGGGAGCTGCTTGCAAAGAATGCATTAAGGTAAAAAAAAACTTCTGCCTTTAGAACCACTTTAACTGCTTTCTGCCCATGCTATAGCAGAAATACGGCTACAGCACAAGCTTACGTTGCTGGGAGGGCGTACATGGACGTCCTCCTGTGATCGTGCTGCCCACGCACCCCCGGAGGCACACTCTGTGATAGCCAAGTCCTTTGGACTCTGCTGAACACCGATTGGGGTAAAGGGCCAATCCCTGCGACCCTTTACCACGTAATCAGCTGTGTCCAATGACAGCTGATCATAGATGTGAACACAAGCCGGCTGAAAGTTTGAGGAGAGAAGAAGAGAGACGATAACAGGCTTGTGTTAAATGGACATCAGCACTGATAATCAGGGCACTGATTATCAGTGTCCTGATTATCAGTGCAGTCCCAACCAGTGCTGCCTATCAGTGCCACCTCATCAGTGCCCACCAGTGCCACCTCATCAGTGCTGCCTAATCAGCCCACATTACATGTTTGCAAAATTTTATAATTAAATACCACCAAAAAGATCAATTTGTGTGAAAAAAAAAATGAAAACAATTCTATGTGGACAGTTGCATGACTGCGCAATTGTCATTCAAAGTGTGACAGTGCTGAAAGCTGAAAATTGGTCTGGGCAGGAAAGGGGTAAAAGTGCCCAGTAGGCAAGTGGTTAAAGTGGTTGTAAACCCTCTCCATGTAACACAACCCAGTCAGTTTAAAATAGAAATGAAAGGCAAAACATTTACATATAGATAAAGAAAAAAGGTATCAAAGTTATTTTAATTTTTTTAATAAGTGTTCACATTCCCTCTCCCTGTTTTCAGCTGCATAAGAGCTGGGGGAAGAGAAACAGCAGCACACAGATTTTCCCAGGCACCGGGCAGTTCAAGTCATAATGTGCTAGAAGGCATCGCATAGCTACCTGAAAACAAAGCCCTCCAGCGGCACGCTGTTACCGCTGAAGGTGCTTCCATCTTCATCTGGTCTTCCTTCCGGGCCCACTGGCTTCAGCGATATGAATGGCCAAGCTGGTGATGATGTCACTCCTGTGCATGCATGCAGAAGTCACTGTTTAAGGCATGGCCCTGAAGGAACGGCACGGGTATGCCGTTCCTTCAGAGCACATGCATCGGTGAGGTCACCGGCTGCGTCTAAAGTAAATATCTCCTAAACGCTGAACGTTTAGGAAATATTTACTGCACATATAGGTAAGCCTTATTATACGCCTACTTATAGGTAAAAATCAAACATGGGAGTTTACTCCCACTTTAATTCAGATTGGATCCTTGGTGGTTCAAGCATTTAGGTCACCTGATTAGAGAAGCTCAGGAACCCTCTCGACTGATTCTAATGGTCATATTTGCACAGAATGGGAAGGAAGAAATTACCCTTTACCATGAGTGCAAGGCAAGCAGCATCCAGCATCTTTAAAGCAATTTTATTTTGCCAATACAGTAATTTTGGCCAAATATGAATTTTAATTTATTTAAATTTCATTTAATTATACTTCAACAGTTGACCTACCAGCCTGTCTTTGAATTGTGGGTGGAAACCAGGGTACCTGGAGGAAACGCACACAAGCACAGCAAGAACATGCAAACTCCTTGGGTTGTATTTGAAACGAGGAACCCAGTGCTGCAGGCAATAAGCCACTGTGCTTCCTTTTTAAAAAAAACAACAGAGTTGGTTGACCATGAAGGTACTGCTATATATATATTAGGAAATGGAAACTTTCATTTTTAGTAAACCTTGCCAAGCTGCATTACTGGCTTCTTTTTCTGAAAATGATAGCTGGCTGCATGTCGTGCTTCAGTACTGTAAATTACTGAGAAATTTTAATCTGCATACTTTTTCCAGGTCAGTGACTTAAAGTATTTATATCAGTGAGCCAGTGTAATAGCCAGATAACTAGCATCTTTAGATGGAGGTTAGCAATAGTAGCCCTTATGTATGGGATTTAAAAAAACAAACCAACATTTTATACTCGCCTAGGTGGATCCAGCATCGATCCAATGCTGCATCTGTCCTCCTTCAGCTCTGCAGTGTAAACTGAGTGATCAAATCACTCAACACACAGCCATTAATGTCTAAACCGCTGGCAACAAAAGCGAGTACACCCCTAAGTGAAAATGTCCAAATTGGGCCCAAAGTGTCAATTCTTTGTGTGGCCACCTTTATTTTCCAGCACTGCCTTAACCCTCTTGGGCATGGAGTTCACCAGAGCTTCAGAGGTTGCCACTGGAGTCCTCTTCCACTCCTCCATGACAACATCACAGTGCTGGTGGATGTTAGAGACCTTGCGCTCCTCCACCTTCCGTTTGAGGATGCCCCACAGATGCTCAATAGGATTTATGTCTGGAGTCATGCTTGGCCAGTCCATCACCTTTACCCTCAGCTTCTTTAGCAAGGCAGTGGTCATCTTGGAGGTGTGTTTGGGGTCGTTATCATGTTGGAAGACTGCCCTGTGGCCCAGTCTCCAAAGGGAAGGGGCTCATGCTCGGCTTCAGTATGTCACAGTACATATTGGCATTCATTATTCCCTCAATGAACTGTAGCTCCCCAGTGCCAGCAGCACTCATGCAGCACCAGACCATGACACTCCCACCACCATGCTTGACTGTAGGCAAGACATATTTGTCTTTTTGTACTCCCCACCTGGTTGCCGCCTTACAAGCTTGACATCATCTGAACCAAATAAGTTTATCTTGGTCTCATCGGTTCCAGTAATCCATGTCCTTAGTCTGCTTGTCTTCAGCAAACTGTTTTCGGCTTTCTTATGCATCTTTAGAAGAGGCTTCCTTCTTGGACAACAGCCATGCAGACCAATTTGATGCAGTGTGCGGCGTATGGTTTGAGCACTGACAGGCTGGCAGCACTAAAACGTCTATTTCCCAAATTTCCCCTAGGCCATCTTTACGTAGAGCAAAAAAACATTTTTTTCAACTTTCAGTGACCTGTATGAAAGCGCGAGAGCGATAACCCCAAATATAACACACCTTCTTCCCATTCACACCTAAGAACTTGTGTGAGTCGCAATTGGCTAATTGGACCCAATTTGGAAATTTTCACTTAGGGGTGTACTCACTTTTGTTGCCAGCGGTTTAGACATCAATGGCTGTGTGTTCAGTTATTGTGAGGGGACAGCAAATTTACACGGTTATACAAGCTGTACACTCACTACTTTACATTGTAGCAAACTGTCATTTCTTCAGTGTTGTCACATGAAAAGATATAATAAAATATTTACAAAAATGTAAGGGGTGTACTCACTTTTGTGAGATACTGTAGATGTTTGTTTTCATATACCGCACTTCTCTTTAACTGTTTTGGGAAACGGTTAAATTGGTGGGTTTAGTTTTTCACTTTAAAGTGAGTGAGTAAAGTTTTATATCTTAATGCATTCTATACATTAAGATAAAAAAAAACCTTCAATGTGCAGCCTCCCTTCTAATACTTACCTGAGCCCCATCTCAATCCAGCGATGTGCACGAGTGCCTCAGCTAGGACTCTCCCTCCTGATTGGCTGAGACATAACAGTGCCCCATAGCAAGCTGTTGTTGTGGGGGCACTCGAAAGAGGGAGGGGCCAGGAATCTTCAGTGAGGGACCTGAGAAGAGGAGGATCTGGGCCGCACTGTGCAAATCCCCTACACAGAGCATGTAAGCATAACATGTTTGTTATTTGTAAAGTAAAAAAAAAACTAGACTTTACTATCACTTTGATTGCTGTGCACAGTTACTCCAGATTTTGTCTGCTTCAATTTTTAACTGGAACTAAAGGCAGAGACACCCATCTTTCTAGAATCTCCTCCTGTGTGTCGGTTTTCTGACCTCTTCATTGGCCGGCGCAGGATGACATGACTGCTGCGCATGTGCAGGAGCTATTTATCCCAGCACCCAGGATGGGGCTGGCCGCTGTAAGTTGAGCTCTGCATGTGCAGCTCAGCTTACAGTACAGGGATTGCTGTGTGCAGGCCAGTAGGTGTAGTTTGTTACAGAAGAGACATTGCATGTCTCTTCTGCAAGAAAAAGCCTGGTCGCAGCGATTTACAATGGAACTTGAGTTCCACTGTAATAATTTCCCCTCTATGTTCCTAATTGTGATGTTATTTCCATGGAAAACATCATTAGCATAGAACAATTCTACCGATGCCACTGCACATCAGTCCACAAAGCCCCTAGTAATGCAGAAGACATGTTTGTTTGATTTTACTAAAAGTCACTCTGTAGAGACGTTTGAAAACCTACTTCTAATGATTGCAATATCATTTGCATATGAATTCGAATTTGATGAAGTAAGATTTTTCTTTTTCCTTCTAAAGCTACCTTTAACTTATTCTGTGGCAAACGGTTATGTAGAATGTTGCTTTACTGTGAAATGAAATTCAGCACCTCACACGGGGTTAATCCATTCACATTAATTGAATCTAATTATCCAACTACTATGGTGATAGCAAAAGCACACAAAAGTGTGCTTCTTCTTCTCATCAGGTTACATTATTAGTGCTGAAATGGTGATTCAGTAAAGACTGTAATCGTAGACTGAACCGGGAACACTTGTGGAGTATCTTGCATATAGCCGTGAAGGGAGGAAAATGTCAGTATGGTAGCCATGACAACCATGACATGGCTAAACCTTTTATGTTCATACATGAATATTCCTCAATGTAAATTTGCAGAATCCAAAGTGATGACATCGTAGAGCCTTGTTCCAAGCTGGATTGAGTGGGATTGTTTGGCGTTATTTACCTCAGCGACATGTTGATGATTTATGGCTGGCTCGTAATGATTCTTAAAGCTTTACAATCTAACCAAAGCTGGCATTTCTAAGTCACAGTTATGCTGAAACATGTTTTCTCCAAGTATATGACATCCATTTTATATAATACAGAAACGTTGTCAATGAGGGAAATGTGGTCATCAATCATGGTTATGGGGCTAGAGCAAGGAAAACAGAAGCAATAAGGTGGGGCTGTTGCCTATAGCAGCCAATAAGGTTTTACCCTCCATTCACTAGAATACTTAAACTAAATCTGATTTTGGTGCAGTTTTTAATCCTCCAGAAAATTATACAAAATGTAGGATGCATGGATTGTTTCATACAGCTGTTTTTGCATGCTTTTAGTCATGCTTTCTTTCTAGGAAGTTTTGATAGCATCCTGTTGCTGAGATCAGGATTCATGGTTTATCATGGGCTCAGTTTGAAATGCCAGTACAATAACTATGCAGTTACCACAGCGGTTCACATGACAATTGTACATAATGAATGGTTTTTATTCATGCCATTCATGTAGTTGTGTTGATCTCTGTGATTGGTCACAGTGATCACGTTACAAACGGGACCTATCACAGCCCATCTGTACCATGGGGTTAGCTGTGGCCAAACACAGCTAATCACAACAATACACACTGAATCTAAATCATTCAGAAAAAAAATGTGTTTAACAGTGATATTTACTTTTATAAACAAGACTTGCAGAAGAAATGAGGCACAGGAGTCCATGACTACAAAATTACTGAAACCAAACTATCAAACTGAAAGGGGATTTCAGAATGAATGGTCAGCCTCCACTCCATTTCCATTAGGATACAATAATTTGAGTGATGAATAAAAGCCCACTTCCGGGAATGAGGAAAAACTGTTCTTACAGATGAGCCCCCTATACTATGAGGTTAGATGCCTGTTAACTCTAGGGCATGAGGAATACGTTTTAATACTTACCTTACACTTCACACCAGCAGGCTTCGGCGCTGTCTTCCACTCCAGCTTGTGCGTAGTTCTTCTCTATCCTTGGCTACATCTTCTCTTTTTGTCTTGGTGACCATTGTGGAGTGATGGAAAATCCCAAATTTTAAGTTTTCATTGAAACAAGATTAGCAGGGAAATCTTCAAATGGGGACAATTGTTCCAATGATGGCAGTGTAAAAGTGGGTTTCCATTATGTTGGAGAGATTTTCATCCACTTTATGTTGTCTAGAGACATATTCTCTCTAATGGGACATGAATGGCAAATACAATCTGACCAGGGTAATAAGAAATCAAAGTTTTTTGCGTTGCCTTCCCCTGTGCACACACACACACACATATATATATATATATATATATATATATATATATATATATATATACAGTGTCTCACAAAAAACCCTCACATTTTAGTAAATATCTTATATATATTTTTTTTTATATCTTTTCATGTGCCAACACACATAACAAAAAAATAAAACCTTGCTACAATGTAAAGTAGTGAGTGTACAGCTTGTATAATGGTGTAAATTTGCTGTCCCCCTCAAAATAACTCAACACACAGTGAAAATGTCCAAATTGGGCCCAAAGTGTTAATATTGTGTGTGACCAACATTATTTTCCCTCAGCTTCTTTAGCAAGGCAGTGGTCGCCTTGGAGGTGTGTTTGGGGTCGTTATCATGTTGGAATAATGCCCTGTGGGTTAGTCTCCAAAGGGAGGTGGATCATGCTCTGCTTCAGTATGTCACAGTATGTCACAGTACATGTTGGCATTCATGGTTTCCTCAATGAGCTGTAGCTCCCCAGTGCCAGCAGAACTCATGCAGCCCCAGACCATGACACTCTCACCACCATGCTTGACTGTAGGCAAGACACACTTGTCTTTGTACTCCCCACACACGCTTGACACCATCTGAACCAAATAAGTTTATCTTGGACTCATCATACCACCGGACATGGTTCTAGTAATCCATGTCCTTAGTCTGCTTGTCTTCAGCAAACTGTTTGCAGGCTTTCTTGTTCATCATCTTTAGAAGAGGCTTCCTTCTGGGATGACAGACACGCAGACCAATTTTATACAGTTTGCTGCATATGGTCTGAGGATTGACAGGCTGACCCCCCCCCCCAGCCCTTCAACCTCTGCAGCAACGCTGGCAGCACTCATACGTATATTTCCCAAAGACCATCTCTGGATATGACGTTGAGCACGTGCACTCAACTTCTTTGGTTGACCATGGAGAGGCCTGTTCTGAGTGGAACCTTTCCTGTTAAACCGCTGTATGGTCTTGGCCTCCATGCTGCAGCTTAGTTTCCGGGTCTTTGCAATCTTCTTATAGCCTAGGCCATCTTTATGTAGAGCAACAATTCTTTTTTCAGATCCTCAGAGAGTTCTTTGCCATGAGGTGCCATGTTGAACTTCCAGTGACCAGTGTGAGAGAGTGAAAGCGATAACATCAAATTTAACACACCTGCTCCCCATTCACACCCGAGACCTTGTAACACTAACAAGTCACATGACATCGGGGAGGGAAAATGGCTAATTGGGCCCAATTTGGACATTTTCACTTAGGGGTGTACTCACTTTTGTTGCCAGCGGTTTAGACATTAATGGCTGTGTGTTGCGTTATTTTGAGGGGACAGCAAATTTACAATGTTATACAAGCTGTACACTCACTTCTTTACATTGTAGCAAAGTGTGATTTCTTCAGTGTTTTCACATAAAAAGATATAATAAAATATTTACAAAACTTTGAGCGGTGTACTCACTTTTGTGAGATATTGTATATAAAATCTCACTATTGGACATCCTTTATAAGGATGGCTACACTAGCCCTAACTGGGCTCCCTGTAGGGCTAGTGTAGCCAACTTATATGGCACATTCTAATAGTCAAGCACAGTAGTACATGACTGCGCTAGTGTTATTATGTCAGCAAGCTGCGTCATGAACTGTTCTACCTGTGCAATGCTGGCTGATAACAGTTCCAGGACATTGTAAATCCTTTGCATGCTGGGTCCACCCCCCATGATGAGTAATGTGTATTAGAGAATACTAGTGTAAGGCCTCATGGTATATATAGTTTGAGGCTAGCAATGTACATAAGCATGATGAAAGGTGCACTACTCAAACCTCAGACCATAAGTTCAAAGACCGTGCTTCTGAGCTTTGTGGGACAACTGCTAGATTAAAATTAAAAATGCTTTTTCTTGCTCATTCTGCAAAAAAAAAAAAAAATTAGATGGGCATTAGTATTTATAGAACTACTTTTACCTGCCTTTTTAATGTAAAGTTTTAGTAACCCTTTAAACCCAAACTCCAGCCTGTTAAGGGCAGACCTTTGTACGGGCTGCACTGATATCGAAAAACCATAGGAATATTATTTTGAGCAATAAATCCTCTGTTCATTTTCTTCCTTGTGATTGTGTAATATTTGCCAAGAATGTATCATATCCATGTTTTGTAATATTGGCTTTAATTTCTCCCCTTACAGAATTCTCTGCCAAGGAAAAAACCTCATCTAAATACTGATTTGCATATTATAAAAAAGGCTATAGACCATCAAATCAATTTTCCGATTATAGAACCACCTCATTCATCTGTTTTCTGTCCAGTCTGTTCCTTGCTGGCATCTCTGCTTTTAAGCTGACAACTGCTGGAACCACAGAAGCAGTAACGGCATGGTGCCTTCTTGATTTCTTGTCAACTGGCAATGGCAGCAGTTGTCTATTAAAAAAACATGGGAGGATTCATTTGTGCTGTCCTTAGTCATAGCTGCTGCCAGAGTTGGTACAATTTGTGATCAGAGACACTCGTATTATATAAAGGCCACAGCCTGGAGGATCAGTATATGCTGGAGAGCAGTGGAGGTTAAAGCAAACCTAGCTTGCTTTAAAGCCTAAATCTAACATATATTTTTTTAAGTTTTAGGTTGGAGAAGAAATAAACTGACAGGGGTGCTTAAAATATTCAGCTTTTATTTATGTAAAATCTTTATCCCAAAGGTGCCCTTGTACTTTTTCATCCTGAGTGGAGGCACTGTACTGGCCAGATCACCAGTTGAAAATAAGGGGGAAAAAATCCTAAAGAAGGAAACTAATACAACCACCACATCTAATGATTGGTAATCTACGATACATTTCATTTTTGGTTTTGGGTTTAAACAAGAAGTAAAGCTATTTTGACCATACTTCTCCTCACTTATGCCGCGTACACACGGTCGGAATTCTTGTCGGAAAAAGCTCTGATGGTTTTCCTGTCGGAATTCCGACGGAATTTCGCTCAAACTGTCTTGCCTGTCCTTTCCGTTGGAAAAATTGAGAACAGGTTCTCAATCCAAAGTCCGTCGGAAATTCCGACAGAAAAAGACCGTTGTGCATACACACGGTCGGAAAATCCGATGAAAAGCTCCCATCGGACTGTTTCCATCGGAAATTCCGACCGTGTGTACGCGGCATTAGTTCTGCACTGCTGTGAACCAGATTTAGCCAACAGTGGGCTAAAGTCCGCTGATGGCTGATATCACAGAGCATGTCCAAGTTCTGCAGGGATCCCAACAATATGTTAGAATATGTCCAGATGCCTGACCAGGAGCTGCTATTTATAGCGTGTAAAACCAATTGTATTATTGCCCTCTACATATGAGGAATGGCGGATTCATGTCGCTGATGCTCTATTGATAGAAAAACAAGTATATCAAAATAGGGGCATATAAAGTATGGGAGCCATGGTTGGCGATCCCCGGGTTAGCCCCTTTCTCTTTAGTGTCCTAAAGAATGCTACAGTGTTAATTGGCTGTATAAGAGGGTAAAGTACGGCATTGGAAAGCCTGAAAGGATCAAACTTCCAGTTTGCAAATATCCGTGTAAGCTACATTTTCAGTATGTGTAGGCATGTTCACTGTTTTCCTGATATGTATAGTAGACAAATGTCTTGGTGTAACTGGTTTAGGTACAACATTTGTTACACCTTAATTATATCAAAGTCTTCACATGCCACTATGATACTTACAGATTTGAGTATTATTAGCAGGGGTTATCCCAAGTCCTGGGTTCTAGCGGGACCCTCAGTAATAGATTAAGTTGTTTTTTTTTTTATCTTGAAACCTGTGCAAATACTAATGGTTATACGATTGGAAGCTGTCATGTATATTGGGCTATATTAATGTGCAGACGAGCTCACACTTTGTTTTTGTTTTTTTATTATACTTTTGTTTTTGTATGTCTTACTTTGTTAATAAGTGTTAAAAAAAAAAAACGTTTCAATAAAAATTGTCGGAAAAAAAACATGCTGTAGTCGCAAAAAGTGAATGGGGAAGTGCCGCAAACACCCCACAACTGCATTCTGTGGATGTGGTTGTGGTGCTTTGGTGTAGGCAATTACGAGGTTAAAACAAATGGTGAAGGTGCATCACTTACTATGAAGAAACATCATATCCCAGAATCCTTGGGTCCCAATCTAGTGCTCATGCAGGTGAGAACTTAACAGTAATTACATATGACCCACACAAACAGGCAGAGCATTCATGTACACACAGAGTTCCATCACACAGTGTTTAGCACTCCCACGTTAGCTTGCATTGGACGCTGTGTGACCCAGAGCAGGAAGCTGTTCTATCCACTTGACGCATACGTATCATCTAGCTGAAACAATACATGGAAATAGGGAAATCAATGAGCCAAACTGCAGCCTTAACATGTGAGCTCATCATTACAAAGCAAGACAAAAAGCAACATAAGGAATTTAAATAAACTAATACCAAGTAAAAAAAAAAAAAAATTCCTTTGATTGTCAGCTCCATTTAGTGAACATACTGTGGTATTTTTCTTATAGAGGTATTTCGAGAAAAAAATGCCATTATTGCCACTAGATGGAGTGGGCAGTCATAGGAAATTGACATATTAAAGTGTTACTAAACCCACAACAGTAAAATCAGTCTGTATATGCAGCAAAGCATGCTTGTTAGGTTACATGCACACTGAACATTAAAATAACGTTATAAAACGCCAGCAGCTTTGCAGTGAGTATTTCAGCTTTTTTAACATTTTTGCAATAGTGGTATTCAGCGTTTTTTAGCGTTTTTTTTTTTTTTTTTTCAATGGATCAAAAATGTCAAAAATGCTGGTGAACAACATTTTTAAATGATTATCGTCGTCTTTTGATGTTTAGAGCGTTTTTACAGCTGAAAATAGCTGAAAACTCCAAAAAAATAACCTGATATTTACAGAGCGAGGGGACGGGCTATGTATTGCTAGAGATTTTATTTATTTATTTTCTTGGGAGAGTGCATGTGATCAGCACAAGGCCAATCAGCACTGATCAGACAGAGAATTAGGGTATAATGAAAACTCCTTCTACAAGCTTCACTAGGAACTGATACAAGTCACAAGATTGCTATATACTGCTGATGCTGCATTCCCATGTTGTGTGTACTGTGGGAAACAGGAGTGCAAGTATAGCTACTACAGCATACTTTACCATAGTACAGCAAGAGCTTCACAGTGATTAAAAATTACATTTGACAATCTGTTTATGGCTTGTTTTACATTTATTTTTATTTTTTTAATATGGTTTGAATTATATCTTATATATATATACACACAGTATGTGTGTGTGTATATAATTTTTTTTCTCTCATTTAAAAATAGTTATTGTTAATTAAAGCACGGTGTTGTGTTTTATGTCATACCTAGGAAAGCTCTAAATATTCCATGTTTCT
Source organism: Lithobates sylvaticus (assembly GCA_028564925.1). Classification (NCBI taxonomy): domain Eukaryota; kingdom Metazoa; phylum Chordata; class Amphibia; order Anura; family Ranidae; genus Lithobates; species Lithobates sylvaticus. The sequence goes on from CM053028.1 coordinate 380,283,449, forward strand.
CTGCTATGAAATGTTAAAATATAAGCATGAGGCTAATCACCAGCATCAAACTTTGGTTTTAATGATGTGTTGTAAATTCCTTTCACATTCAGTCATACGAATTGGTTGGAATTGTGTAACAATCAGGCGGTCTTGCTTGTCAGTGTCACACTTAGGCATGCAACGGCCACTAGAGAGTTTGAAAGAATACATTTTACGTAACTCACATATTGTATACATAAACACTGATCTCAACTGTGTTTATGTGATCAAATTATTATATAATGGGAGAGGACATTGTTTTGCTGTGCTTTTATTCTGTTAGCAAGAACCATTTAGAAGATGCATAGGACACATTTTGCATTCTCACTATAGTAGCATGTGTACATGCGCAAAATCATAAAACGCACAAAAAAATGTATGCTTGCGGTACACTATATTCGTGTAGCGTGACAAAGTGTAAAAATTCCCATACATATGTATGACTAGTTCATAAGGAAGGAAGGTCTGTTTTCACTGGTGGGGTACTGTAATATTTAATTTTAGGTGGTTGAAATATAAACTGTATGCTTTGCTGATTCATAGCACCATAGACAAGCTTATCTTTTGTGTTTAGATGATGCTGCAGAGCAAAAAACTACTGACTGCCTTGCATTTCAACTGTATTTCATTTGGCAGGTCATTATAATCAAAATGTCTATGGGCACATGTTAAAACCTTTCTGTTGGTATAAGGGAATTTCTTCCTCGCTTCCTGTCAAGGAATCTCATAAAAGCAGGAAATATCTAGAAATCTATACAACAAGGACACAGCAATATGATTAGACCCTTAATAAAACCCAGAGCCTTCTTGTAATAGTGAGCCTTGGAGATGTATTTATTTATTTTAAGCCTCTGAGTCAAATCTCTGACCATTGGTCCATACATTGATTCTTTTACTTCCCTCTGTAGCTGACACCACACCTTTCTCAAGCTCCTTCCCCCTACTGTTCGGTATATTTGAATCTAAACGTATATCATTATAATGACATCATTAAAAAAATGCCTTCATCACAATATTTTTGTCTATCACTGACCACATGTTTATGAGCATGCTGTCATTGTCATTGCTTTGGATGTATCTCCATGAGAATTTGAGTTCTACTTTCGGAGTCTTTTGGGACAGCCAGTGCGCCCTTTGCTACATGGCTATCACTTTTGATATGCTTTATCCCTCTCCTTACCTTTTACCATTTTTGTTACTCATTGAAAGACTCATTCTGTCTTACCAAAAGTGACCTCTCTACAACTAGACAGAATGTTATAAATGAGGTCCAAAAAAACATTTATATAGGGAAATCAGGACCTCCTTCCTTCTGATGGTGACCCCTTTAGATGCATCCCATAACTTATCACTTATCACATATTCACTTTCCCCACTACCAGGCCACTCATTTTGCTGTTTTTACAATCATCTGAAATAAACACAAAGTTTTTTCTGGTTCTGGACAATGCTGTAGCGCCAATATTGTACTCGTAATATTGCACTTCTTACCAAAGTGCATTTTTTTTTCATTTAAAAGCAATGAACTGCAATTTCCACATCTTCGACCAATCTTCCAGTGCAACCCTAGTGCCCACCTTTTGTGTCATCGGCAAAAGACATACCCACCAAAGTTATATCATTTTAAGATTAAATAGGAAAGGACCTATTACAGGGCCTTCTGGTGCACCAATAGTGACTGGTCTGTGTTCTGAATGAACAAATTAACTGAGATGCAACAAAGGGAGAAAACATGCACTTCATTTAAAGAAAATGGCACTTGTTGACCATGCTATAGCTAGCCAAGTGTCATTCAGTTGGGGATTACATCTACTTTAAATCGGTCTGGGTGATCATATAACATAATGCTAGTATAGTGCTGGGAGCGATACAAATTGTTCTCTTGTAGTATCCTAAAAGTATGATTTTATTTTTTTTTAATGACGTGGCCTGTAGCTGTCTGTATAAATAAGTTTGCCCTCTGATAACTGGTCCCCGTGAGCTTCATTTTATGGCTTTTCTGTGAGGTGTACATGCAGATTTGATGATTGTTATAAATAGTTTTGTATCAAGGGATCACTTTTGATGTAAGGGTTAAAAAGTAAGGTTCAGAAGAAAACTGCTGTGGGAAGCCGATTTTTTTTTTTTATGTTCTTCTAATTGGTTGGATTTGTGGTTGTTGATATAAAAGAAATGACCCTTATGGTGCTTAGTCATGTAGAAAATGGTGGCTGACTCACTGATCTGTAAAAGGCCCTGCACTCAATTCCCTTTATGTCAAAATGTCAAAGGATCTGCTTATTTTATACCATGTAGCAAAGGCTAATCTATCAAAGAAGTAACTGCAAAGTTGCCATTGATACATAGCTCAAACTCAGCTGATGATTCAGACAAGGAAAAAGTTGCTTACTTCAGAGTGAAATGAGTCAGTTTTTTTAATTGAATTTTATGTAATTATATTTATTTTTGTTACAGGGGCGTCATGTTAAAACAGGGCAGCTGGCGGCCATCAAGGTCATGGATGTCACAGGGGTAATGTATACTTCTTTTACCCTCTAGCATTTGAGCGCTAGGATGTTTTTTTCTATAGGTGTGTTTACATACAGTACCTTTTGCAATGAATTAACATTGGCTACATAGTGTATCTTTGTGATAAATCTCACAAGCTGCTCAGTTAATTTAGTACAAGTTAGGGAGGAGGATCTATCTGTCTGTCTGTCTGTCTATCTAGCTATCTATCTCAGCTTCAACCAATGAAACTAATACTTCTGTCAACGTTTAATTTGCTGTCTGTGTCCCTATTGGGGAGAATTCACCTCACTTCTTGCTTACCTGACAGCCTGTGACCACAGGTCAAAAAAAAAGTTGAGTAACCACCACCAGGACTGGAAGTCACAGACAGTAATAATATTCTGACAGAGGTTTTACTCCTTCCCTTCTTGACAGGAAGTATGGGGAAATCTTTAGAGTCTTTAAAGGGGTTTTAGCTGGAGTTAGGTTTTAAGGCCATAAGGTTTTGCTACAGTGACATAGAAGACTGCATTAATTGGCATGCAAGTTACAGAACTGTCATTCCTACTTGCTGTCAGTTGGAATGGCAGGTCATAGCTAGTCTCTGAGGTAGGAAGCTCCCATGGTTGGATGAATCAATATTTACTGGGATCATTTGAGGTTTACTAAGTCCTGGCATGCAGATGTGGCAAACCTGATAGAACATTTATATATCAGAATGTAACAAGGTACTAAAAGCTGGAGCATAAATTATATTGCTGACTCTTTGCTTTGCTTATTGGGTATTCTTTGGCATGCCAAAACTCTCTAGACAGTTCCCAGGGCATTCATTACACACATTATTGGCAATCCATGTCACTTCACCAAGTACCATCTTAAAGCCTAGTAGACACAGGCTGAATGTTGGGTGGCATCGGACATGTGGGCCGTGTATACTGCAGCCGGTTGGACAGAAGTCGCCTTCTGTCAATGGGGCATGACCGAAAAATGGCTTAACGCACTGACCAGAGTTTTCTGGCGGGGGCCCTCCTCCCTGTCAGAACACAATACCACAGCAGGGGAGATAGCTGTATTAACATTGCATGACTAGTACAGTGGCTCCTCCAGAGGTGTCTGTTTTTTTTTTTTTTCAGCCTTGCTGGGTTGAAAAAAAAAAAAAAACTACTAGTGGGTACTAAGCTTTAGAGGCAGAATAGATTAAACACTATGCTTTATTTTGTCCAATTAAATAGTGCTCCATCTAATGTTTACTCTAGAGTTGAATGCAGCCTGTAAACATACAAGCTTATGTGTTTACAGTGGTAGCTCTGGGCTAAAGGTCCTTTGAAAGACACCTTTACCTCTTTCACCAATGTGTAAGGGGACTACAACAGGATCAAGAAAAGAAGGCTAACCTGATTTTCATTGAATTCCATATTTCCAGTTTTGAAATTCTTTGTCAAAAGCTGTTGCCAAATTATTATATTTTGAATGGAGTGAATCAGTTGACATTCCACTAAAACATTGATGTTTTTGTTATCATTTCCTCCTTTATCTGGAAAGTTCCAAGTGGAGGTCATTGAATTGTTCCAAAATAAACCTATTAGCATGGACGTTCCAAAGGAACATTGTGACTGTACCAGGGTCACTCTTGTTGGGTTTGGTGAAAACATGTTCACTACAGTATTATGGTCATTATGCTCATGTGAGTGCTTGGCCCTCATGCAAAATCAAAACATGGACCATAATATAATTTAAATACCTGATAGTTCTGGAGGTTTTTTTTTTGTACAAACTCCTGTAAATTGTCTACAAGCATAAACAGCTGATTTCAGAATGGTGCAAGGAAACAACAAAGTAATACTGCTTTGCCCTGTGCATCTGTTGAATGAAAGCCGGTAGTAGTTGGGTTGGGCCCAGGATCCATTACATATAGTGTGACATGAAAGTTAAAAGTACACTACTTTCAAAGTTTCGCATTTATGCTAATATTGTCCAAATCCGTAATATATACAAAGTAATTGATAGGATTGGTATCAACAATCTTTGATACCAATTGTTTGATCTTTGATCCACCTCCACTTGGAACAATTAAATATAGCTTAATTGTGTCCATGTAATGTGTAAATAATAAGAAAAAAGTATACACTCAGGAACTGAATTGCATAATTGAAGTGTCAAAATTATAAAGTGATGTCTATGTGCAAAGAAAAATAAGGCAAGCGCTGACCTTAAAAGTTCAACTGTTCCCAGACAACGGGCATTACTATTCTTGACGAGCAGTAAGAGCGCTTTAAAACAAACCCTCACCGACCTCTCTAGCTCCATGTACTGTGAAATAATTCATTCTGAAATTTCTTCAAAAATCACAAAATATACTTTTTTTTCTTAAAGTTTATAAACACCTACTGTGTGTTTACATTAAAAGACCGACAGGCTGGCAGAATTGAGCTTTTCTTAGAAATTAGCTGAGATTTCTGTACATCTTCAGTGAACTTTGATTCTTTTCTTCACAATACCTATAGCCTATAGTGAATGAGCGCTTGTTTTAAAGTGATTTTACTGCTTGTTTGGAATATGGAAATAATCCAGCATGTATAGGCTGGGCAGATTCACTTTAAAGGTAATTTTACAAAAGGTAGTAGAAATTGCAAAAATGACACTAATGTACACAGTTCACAAAAGCACAGAGGTAGTTCTATCCTGGTAAATGGGAAAATTGTCTCTGATTAATCAAAATGCAATAGCACGTAAGCCAATGTAAAGTGAGGCTATATTATCAAATTTAAGGATGTTTTAGAAGTCACTTATGCATAGCCTAAAGCCTAGTGCAGACACCTTTAAAAAAAATATCAGCACCAGGGACATAACTTACATTTAGTAGGAGGTGTTTTTTGTGTTGATGCCTCTTAGGTGAAATCCTCCTCTGTCCATGTCCCCCTTAGCCCCACTGCCATAATATTCCGGTGTGGCAGGGGTTAATGGAATTGTGGGAGCAGACATACAATAGATCAATGCAGCCTAACCAGTGTCCATCAAATGCAGCCTCACCGGTGCCTGTCTATCTGCAGTCTCTGACCATCTCTTGTATCATGTCCTCAGTCTCTAACCACCTCTTGTATCATGTCCTCAGTCTCTAACCACCTCTTTTTTTCTGGAAATCTGATGATACAGACAGGATTTTAGAACTGTATGTAATAGAATTTCTGCATGTATTGTCCTACTCAATGGACGTCTGTGCAAATACATGGGGCATAGTTTCTCTGTCACATCTGATTCTAGGATGAAGAGGAGGAGATCAAGCAGGAGATTAATATGCTCAAGAAATATTCCCATCACAGGAACATTGCTACTTACTATGGAGCCTTTATCAAAAAGAATCCCCCAGGAATGGATGACCAGCTTTGGGTAAGCTGAGTGTGCTAAAAAAAAATCCTAATTCAATAGAAGGTTTGTGTTGCAAATATAGATGTGCAGTCACTTCCTAAACACAGGTGACTGGACCCTGGGCTTTAATATTGTTAAACATCCGGTGACCATGGGAAAATTTGGTATATGGAGTGTGAAAGAACTCCATCAGATGCAGCAAGCATCTAAACTGATGTCATGAACTTCCAATACAATTTCAGAAATGCATCCATAGTCTCTCTTTAAACACATTTCATGCATACAGGAAGCAATCTTCAACTTGGATCTGTTTGCTTTGCTGTGGGTGGATTCAGTAGAGCCTTCATTCACCTCTGCAGTTCCTACTTATACATGGACTAAGCCTTTATTGTGGAACATATTGGTGATCACAAACTGCATATAGTTGTATACCTGCACCCACTATTGTACATAAAGTGTGTACTGTATAGGTGCACATATCTAAACCAATTTCAACTTACCCTTAAATTGTCACTAAACCCACATCATAAAAATATCAATAAATTATGTATTACATGCTGTTCATACTCAATCAGTCACTATGAGATTCATTTTCTGTATTCTGTAAAAAAAACTGGTTGATCCTGCTATTCTTTCTATCTCCCCATCTGTCCAAGTCCCCACTTCAGCTAGGGATTTTGCAGAGCAGTGTTGGCAGCTCTGCACATGCTCAGTTTTCAGTGAGTTTCTATGCTGACCATTTCCTCCCCATCACATCTGAGCAGCCCATGTGACTATAGAGTCACACATGTGGGTGTATACAGTGGTAAATGACAGCCCACTCCCTCCCTCCCTCCTCCATGTCCACTAACCAGATAAACACAATGAGGACAGGATATTACATGTAGCTTAAAGGAGGCTTCGCCTCCCTGTTCTCAGACACAGGCTGGAGGGACATGACACAGCCTGTGACTTGCAGAAACTTGCCCACGCCATGTTATTGCCAAAATTAATAAAGATTTGATTTTAAATATATATTTCTATGACAATTTAAAACAGTTTATTGATATTAGTTATTTATATTTACTCTTTATCCCAAAGGCTGTTTTTTTAATTTTGAACATGTGACCAGAAGCGGAGGACTAGAAGCTCCTCCTGCTTATGTTTCCCTGCAGACAGGCTGGGAAAGAGCTGGGTCATTTGACAGCTGTATATCGATTAGGAAACGCATCGTTTGTTTGTTTGTTTTTTTATTAAAATAATTACAGTGCCTTTATCCACATACAGAAATAGAAGTGGTAATGTAAATTAGACAGTGTGTGTGTTTTAGTGTAATTTACATTTTTATACAATATAAACACATCACCTGCCTTATAAAGAAAATACTGCATTCCATGCATGGTACTTGCTTACTGCAAGGACAGCCATTATTCATTATGACCCGGTCTTTCCAAATGTGTGATATGTCTGAGTATACCAGAGCACTGGAGGAATTAAAAAATACTTCCTTGGCCTTCGTTATGTCATTGACAACTTGGTTTGGTAAATGCCATAAGCATTACCTTTACATATCTTTGCATATTTGGTAAGAAAGGAGAGTGTGTGTTGGGGAGGTGTGTGTTTATGATTTTTGTTTTCCTTTTTTCATTTTTTTTCATAAATGCATGCTTATCCTTTAGAGCAGTGATATGCAATTAGCGGACCTCCAGCTGTTGCAAAACTACAAGACCCATCATGCCTCTGCCTCTGGGTGTCATGCTTGTGGTGGTCAGTCTTGCTATGCCTCATGGGACTTGTAGTTCTGCAACAGCTGGAGGTCCGCTAATTGCATATCCCTGCTTTAGATCTAGCTCAGCCTTACTTATTTTGTTGCTATATGTAAGCCTAAATTCTCTCAGAATCAAGGACCAAACTAAGGATATTTTTCAAGCGGTGTAAAGTGGAAACATTAGTTTTATTAGAACACTGCTTAAAGTATATGTAAAGCCATTTTTTTTTTTATGTTTTCCATGGAGTACAATAAAGTTAAACCTAATTTTAAATCCTTTATGCTGCCTGTTTGCCATTGGGAAGATTTACATTAAAGCGGAGTTCCACCCAGAAATGGAACTTCTGTGGATCTGATTCCTCCCCTCCTCCTGTGCCACATTTGGCACCTTTCAGGGGGGAGTGGATACCTGTCAAAACCGCTCCCACTTGTAGGGAAAGATCGCCGCAATCTTGTGCAGCGATCTATGCAATGTCCGGCCCTCCTCCTCCCACCCCTGCTGCCTTCTGGGAAACACACAGGTACCAGAAGACAGCAGGGACTATTAAGAAAGCGCGACTCGCACATGTGCAGTAGGAAACAGGCTGTGAAGCCACAAGGCTTCACTTCCTGTTTCCCTTAGTAAGGATGCCGGCACCTGCACCCGGAGCCGAGGGACGGGTTATAAGTGTTCTTATATTAAAAGTCAGCAGCTACAGTATTTGTAGCTGCTGGCCTTTAATTTTTTTTTCACCCAGGCGGAACTCCGCTTTAAGTTTCTGCCTTGGATGCATAACCTTATTGTAAAAGTAAATGTCCAAACTAAAGGGAATCTTCATGTAAACAGCAGTCACCAGAAGTGTCCCAATTTGGAAGATCTGTTCTCTAATCCTGTACCAGTGACAATAAAGAATATTCCTACTGGGGACACAGACAGCAAAAATAAACTGACAATATTTCTAATACATCCACAGTCTATCCAAAATTATCCACAGATATGATATAATTTAAATCAAGCAAGCACGCTTACCACATGCAGTTGACTTACCGGTAATTTATCTGCTTTCGTCACTGCAAATGCTTTTACAAAACGAATTACATGTCACTTTCTAATCATTTACAAAACTTAACAGGATGCCTAAAATTTGTCATTTACTCCCCAGCTGGTGATGGAATTTTGTGGCGCTGGATCTGTGACTGACTTAATCAAGAACACCAAAGGCAATACGTTAAAAGAAGAATGGATTGCATACATCTGTAGAGAGATCTTGCGGGTATGTTTGTATTTATACCTGCTGTTATTCAGTAATGTTCCTAACATTATTCAGATATACAGTATGTACAAAAAATGAGAATAGAAAATGAAGAGTTCTTAATGCAGAGCCGTTTTATATGGTTCTCTGTGAAGTGTGAAATCAATATCATTAGGCGGTAAGGAGGAAAATTGTATCACGATTATCAATTCTGCCAGTAAGCATTTATTTCACTCTGAATTATTTGATCTTTGTTTCCTAATAGGGATTTATCTTGCCTCCGTTCACCTGCAGATTTCTGCAAGGGTGGAAGGATAATTGAAGTCAGGGAATTGATTAGCTCTATGTCATGCATAGTAAAACTGCCACAGCTAGTCCTATGTGGTGGTTCACAGAATACTTAGTGCTTAATATACAGTAGGTGCCCAGTGGTAGTAACATTATTAATCTCATTGGACAATAGCAATGGTTCCTAGTTTCGTATGCTGTGTTTATTTCCAAGACTATTGAAAATAATATTAATTTTAGATTAACACAGAACTGCTCCTTTACCAAGATAGTCACTTCCATACAGTTAATGTGTGGAACAAGGTATATGGTAAGTCAGTAATGGGGGAAAAGATCAGCCATTGGAAGCCTACAGGCAATACTGGTAAGTAGTTCTTTGCCCTCTGCCTTGCCTTTTTGGGGAACAGCTTCTGCGGTACAGGTTCTCTTTAATGTCAGAAGATATTAGGGTAGCATATGGACATTATTAATAATCTTGTACAATCAAAGGGATTTGCAATTTATAAAATGGGTGAATCTAGAAACAAAAATAAGTTTTGTCTAACTCGTCCAGGAGATTTCTAAATTGCAGTTTGTGGGTCCTGCCATAAGTCACAGCTTGCAGAGAATGCCTCAGGCGTGCAATGCTGTATAGAAAAAGCAAAACCAAAGTTGTCAGTAAATTATTAATTTCCCATCCAAAATTGAAAAAGCAGATTTAGGATAACTAGCCACTCCCATATCGCCTCTCTCCCCTTCTGCTTCTCCTAACATTTGGAGATATTTCCCTAAATCCTGGACCGCCATCATTTAACTTTGGTCAACATACCCAGCACCCCCTATCCCCTGACAGCAGCCACAATCCTCACAATCTAATATCTCTTACTCTTCTGCCTAGAACCAGCCTCCCTTTCATCTCTGCCCTTTGGTATGCCTGCTCTGTTTGCATCAAACTTACCACTGTCCATGACCTATTTATCACAAACTCCTTCAACCTACTTGCAATTACGGAGACATGGCTTCAAGAATCTGACTTTCCTTCTCCTGCTGTCCTCTCCCACGGTGGCCTCCTGTGGACTCGCTCTCCCAGGCCTAGTGGATGGAAAGGAGGTGGTGTTGGAATACTCCTATCCCCTCAAAGCACTTTTCAGGTTCCTCATCCACCCCCTTCTCTGTCCCTCTCCTCATTTAAAGCTCACTGTATTCGACTATTTTCTCCAGTTTCGTTGAGAATTTCTGTCTTCTATCGGCCTCCTGGACCGGTATCACGCTTCCTTGACGTCTTCGCTGCCTGGCTACCCTACTTTCTCTCTTCTGAAATTCCAACAATCATTCTTGGTGACTTCAACTTCCCTGTTAATTTTAACACTCCCGCTACGTCTAAATTTCTGAGCCTAACCTCCTCTTTTGACCTAAAACTATAGACAAATGCTTCTACTCACTCTGTTGGCAACTGCCTTGACCTCATATTCTCCTACCAATGCACTCCGTGTAACCTCTCCAACATTTTTTTTTCCCTCTCTCTGATTATCACCTTATTAGTTTCACTCTCTCCTTATCTTTATCCTCCTTGCCTTTCAACTACCAAACAATTACCCTTCTTTTTTTCTGCTACAGATGGTCTTTATGCCAAAATCTCATCCTTATCCTGCCCCGACCTGGCCACTCTTTTTTCTACCTTTTTAACGATCGACTTTATCCTTCATTACCAACACTCACTAACTTACTCACTGCCCATGAGATTGCTAATCACTTCAAAAATAAGATTGAGACAATTCGTCTCAAGATCTTCACTCTACAGATATCTCCCTTACTTCACACTCTTTGTCCTCCTGTACCATCAATACTCTTGTTTAACCCAGCTACTACAGAGGAAATCGATAAACTTTTTTCTAACGCCCACCTAATTTCCTGCCCACCTAATTTCCTGACCCTGTTCCTTCTCAAATACTATGGTCGACCTCTGACTCTATCCTACACTCTTTAACTCATATCTTCAACCTCTCCCTCTCTACTTGCATCTTCCCCAACCCTTTGAAACATGCACTAGTCACTCCCATACCAAAAAAGGCCTCACTGCAGGTCTGAAGGAGGTCAAATTCATAGGTCAATGAGTTTTGAGTTATCTAAGAAGCACATCAAACTGATGTCAAATTGATACTATTGACAAAACCCATCAAAACAGGCCCTTAGAATAGGAATATCGGATGGTGGATGGATCAACCGTTTTCTATTTTGCAGTCATCTACACTGCTATGTATATAATTAATGATAATGAGAACAATCGTCATATTCATGTAGACAGAACACTGGCACACTCTCTGAAGGTCACTGTGAATAACTGACTTATGGATAATTATGAATGTGTAAAAAATTTAATGTGGGCATTACAACTGCTAAATGAACATTTTGTTGTAGGAAATATCAAGCGGTGAGTAAGCTTATCATAGGAAATTATGCAGACAGGCGTGCATAGATTGATGTTGACTTGTCATATAGTTACAAAGGTCTTAATTGTGTAAGCAGTGTCAGTTTCTCATAAGCTGTGGTCTTAAGATGTAAGCAATGAGTGACATTTTAGTCAACAGTTTTTATGAAGTCATAATTGCTGTACTTTATATTTGTTACTGCACTCAGAAAAGATACTTGATAGGTTGCGACATTACAGACTAATTTGAAGAAATATAATTTATTTTAGATGAGTATATATTTTTATGCATCATTACACCGTTTTTAAAGCAGTATTAAACCCAAACCAGAAATGTAATATATTGCAGCTTACCAATCCTTAGATGTTGGGACTGCATCATTTTTTTTCTTTTCCCCTTTGTTTTCACCTGGTGATCCTGAATAATTTGTCTTGTCTCACCAGTTCTAAAGTGAATCCGTGGCAAGGCTATAGCGTTAAAACATGAGGAAACAAGGATGATTAATATGAAAAGTCATAGCAATAGAAACAGTCATTGCAATATTAAAAACTCAAACTATGAGCTCGCTGAAAAAATACACTAACCCAGCACAATTTTTTTTATTTCTGATAGAGTAGGAAAGTTTTAAATTTTTATTTTCTCTTTCATTCACTGGAGGACACAGCTGTATTTTAGGGCATCACCTACTGGGTACAGTGCCACCTGCAACTTAAAAACAAAAGACAGGGTTGGCCCCTGCTAGCGGCTTACCCCCCCCCACACTGTGAAACAAGCTCCGTTAAATGGCACTGAAGTACAAAACGCCTGGGCCCCTTCAATGAATAAGCTTGTTTCGGAGCCTCGCAGGACCCCTTCATCTGGCACGATAAAGGGGTCCTGCAGGGCCCTGAAACATTGCTTTTGTAACTATCATGTGATTGCTGAATAAAGCTTTGGACCCATTCTGGAGATCCTTGGTGTGCTGGTGATAAACTTTCCACTTTGAATGTCTTCGGTTTCCAGCCGGTGGTTGCTGCAGCACCCACTTACACTCATGGACATATAGCAAACAGAATCTCCTGCACTCAAAAGTGATGTGACAGTGGTAGGTGTTGCCTAGGATCTCTATGGCTCCAGGTAAGTGCACAGACCTTGCTGCCTTCCAGGGGTCGGGGGAAACCCAATGGACCACTGTAAAAAAGGAAAAGAGGGCGTACCAACCTTGCGCATTACCCATGTAACGTTTATTGGTAAAACAAGAAAGGAAATATACTCACAAAAGAGTAGCAAAAAGGCGGGCCACCCCTCTTGAACATTATATTAACAGTGGTACTGTCGGTACCCATACAAAGTATAATAAATATATGAATGCATTACACACATCAAACGTAATTGTCAGAAGCAAATACCATAAATTAATAGTAATAATAAAACACCTGTACATCTACACCTCCAAACACAAGTGTGGAACACAAAAAAAAGTAAATAAAATGTAAAACTTTATTTAATACAAATAGGTGATATGTCACTCGTATGATAAATGTGTAAAATAATCTCAAAGACAACCTACCAAGTCGAGCTGCATATGGCCAGTGACCCTCAGATACAACTGAGGAGCTGTGTAGGTTGTACTGTATAGCATAATGTAAGGTGGATGACTGCAGAATGTGGAACGCACGTTGCTACGCTCGACCTGCCACCTTCTCCCTCCGGGACGTGCCAGACATATTATAGAAGGTAGGTGGTCCTTGAGATTATTTTACATGTATATCATACGAGTCATATTTCACCTATTTGTATTGAATAAACTTTAAAAAATATATATATATATATTTGGAGGTGTTTATGTGCAGGTGTTTTAGTGCCACTATCAGATGAGATGAGATGCCATAGCTTTGTGTGTTTTTATTATTACTATTATTTTATGGCAATTGCTTCTGACAATTAAATTTGATGTGTGTAATGCATTCATTCTATATTTTTTATTATTGTTTGTTTTTATTTGTATGGGTACTGTCAGTACCACTATTATTCTATTCTATGTTCAGGAGGGTGGCCCACATTTTTGCTACTCCCATCCCCACCCACCAGTGGGAGGGGTCTCGATACCATGTGACGAGACCCACTTGCTATATTAAGGGTGTCAGTGCAACAACACAGATCGGCTCTGAGGAAGAGGGTAACTCCCCTTGTAATGCGTCGGTTATCTAAAAGGTCTTCTAGCGTGCTTGACACGGTCCTGGTGACCTGGTCACTTTACGTTCATATGGGCCTTGATATTCTTCTATGATTGTCTCTTTTGTGAGTATATTACTCATGGACATATTTTCATAACGTGTAAGTTGGAAATAGTGTGCTTAAATTAATGAGGGGAAAGGATTTTACAGTGAGTAAAAAAAAAAAAATCCTTTCATTTATTAAAGGACACAGCTCGTCTTTATATCATTACCTTCTGGAGATCGCAAAGCAGTACCACAACGAGGCAGGCAAAAACAAAACGGAAAATAAACTAACCCACTCAAAGAAAACTATACAGGCCAATCAGACTGCCAGTTGCAAAATATAATACCCAAAACTGGCATCAGTTGCCGCTGCTCCCAAATCCATCATGTAAGCTTGGTGGACATATGAACTGACGTCCTAGTGGCTGCCTTTCTAAAAATGCTGTACCCTGTGCTTAATATCATATTCTAAGATAATAGTTTTCCAGATCAAGTGTAGCAGTCGGCTGCAAGGACATTACCCTTTACATTGGCCCTCTACAGCCATGAACAGGGAACCTGACCTACAGTATGAAACATGGACATGGCATTCAAATACACCCCAATTGCCCTAACTAAAAATGTAATTTTGAAAATCCACCTGAGAAAACCCCTTAGTTGCCAACATCCCAAGAACAATTAGAGAAACAAAAGGACTACCCCCAAAAAATGGGACTTTAAAAGCAACTGAAAATAATTTGATACTAGAATAGATAAAACAAGTTTATTACATCATATAAAAAAAACATACAAAAGTGACAAAATTACTAAAAGTTGGTAATAATGACTAAATACTCAATATATGTGGATATGTGTCATCCAACGCATTTCAGAAAAGGTTCATTTATTTCATCAGGGGTGGTGGGATTGCTTCCATATTAGAATTAACATTCATAAGGATTTATTACATATTGCAGACATTGTATACATTATTAGATGCTGCAAGAATTACATACCATTGAACATGAAGCAACACCTAGTACAGCCGTTAGGTATAAAATCAATGTTCAGCATCACCACTAGGTGAAAATAAACTGCAAACCCCCCAGTGTGCGCCGGGGATCTCGCGCTGGCCAAACAGGTGGAACATATGGGGAGTCTGGAGTAAAAAAAAATTGTATTATATAGATATAGATATAGATATATATCTATATATATATAATGGGGAACGGACTTAAAAAAATCACAATAACAGTACAGGGCCCCTGCATTGTATATATGTTTGGGGTGGCACTGAGTAAGAAGTCCCTCAGACTGATAAAGCCTGCAGGTATAGGCTCATGCAGTAAACAATATATGGAAAACATTCCAATAATGTTATCAAATCCACAGTGCCACATGTAGAAAGCATTCCAAGATGGGAGTAATAATGTATTGAGTAAAAGATGGAAAAATAGATTCCTCAATGGAGATCTCACCTGTTAGTGTATTACTGCAAAGATTTCCAGGTTTGTGTGGAGATGAGCTTCACCCCGACAGAGGCAAGTGCACAGATGCCTCACTCCCCATTAAAATATGGCTGCAGACATTTCTCTGGTGGATCTCTTTAATATCCCTGATGGGAGGTTTTTGCAACACTGACAATACCAGGTTAAGGTCCCACAGTGACCATGGTGGCCAGACTGTAGAGGCAATGCGCATAATGCCCTTAATAAAGGTGCAGACAAGCACCAGCAATGGCACAGAATGCTCAAATAAGACCACCAGTTCACACTGGTGCACGGAGCGGCACACAGTAGGAGTCCGGTGCGTCCCCCTTTGCCGTTTCAGGTCCGATTGTATTCATTTTTGTCTGAATTCAGACCTAAAATTGACCATAAGACGCACAGGACTCCTGTGAAATTCGCACTGGAGCCGCTGCAGAGACATGTGAACCGGCTCCATAGAGAGCTGGCCACAATCTCCTGATATGCGAATTGGGTGCGGAGCATCCACTACCAGACTAATAAGATCCTTGTATCATAACCTTAGGAGCTAATACAGACACCAAGATCACCTAAATACCCATGAATTCTCTCTGTAGTAGCTGTGGCAAATGTTTTATATATCAGTGTAATGAGTGTTAATCAGAGTGTAATGATCCCATGGAGCCACCAATGCATCTGTCATGTCTGACCAAAGGTCCTTTGCCCTTGCTACAAACCTGTCCAACTTTTGATTGAGGCATGATGCTATAAGATTAACATCTGGCATTCCCTATCGTTGGCCGATTAGCTGGAAGACTTTGGGTGATGTTCTAAAGTTTTATACCCTGTCTCTAAGCTGGATTTCCCAAACCTACATTTTAAAGATTATGTTGGGAAAGAATGGATAAAGAAGAGTAATGCCATTATTTAGATTTACCTACAATAGTTGGAGGAGAAGCAAGAATTAGATTGCCACCATCTTGCCTGAGATTAAAAATGTTTATATTTCAAAAATAGAGCATAGAATCCATTTTGATAGTTCTCTGCATGTATGTACAGTATACATTATTAAAACTGACATTTTCAGACCAAGATATTATCGAAACAAGGAAATAGGTCGCTCATGCTAAAAATAACAATATACCTGTTAGCAGTTCTATTTTATTCAATATGGTCATTTAGATAATATGATGATTGCAGCCTAATTGTTTTAAAATGGAAAGCTTTGCTGATAATTTATGAAATGAAAGCAGTTTAATATATCTCTTACACAACCAGATGCATTGCCGTCTCTATGTGTGGTTTAACCACAGTCTGTGAGAAGGACTAATTGCACGCAATGTGGTCTTTGCAAACAAAATGCTTCTGATAATCTAGATACCAAAAGCACAGTGATCATGATTTTTAATTAATAAAAAAAATAAAAAAATCACAAATAACCAAAATAATGTTGTCTAGAGAGCAACAACATAGCTACATTTAAGATGCTGAAGAACTAAAAACTAAAAGAAAGTAGATTTGTGGTGAAGATTGTAACAAATGTCCCCAAGGTATAATCCAGGACAGAATGAGGTTCATATCCTGCTTCCTGAGTTGAGAAACCCCTATATATCAGCACTAATACACTGCCCAACAAGAATGCTCTTGCCTTTGTGCCTGTGTGTGTCAAAGAGATGAGCTCGGGCATTTTATTTGTGTGTATGTGTATGTGTGTATATATATATATATATATAATCTCTATCTTTTGTGGCCCCCAACAACTCCCCGAGCGCGGGCGTGTTATTTGGATATACTGTATTTATCGGCGTATAATACGCACAGGCGTATAACACGCACCTTCACTTTAAGAGGGAAGTTTCAGGAAAAAACGTACAATTTAAATAATGAACTGTGACGCAAAATAAGGGTCAGTGCCCATCAATGCAGCCTAATAAGTGCCCATCTGCAGCCTCACCATTGCCATGAATGCAGCCTCACCATTGCCATGAATTCAGCCTTTGAATGCAGCCTCAACATGTGCCATGAATGCAGCCTCAACATGTGCCATGAATGCAGCCTCAACATGTGCCATGAATGCAGCCTGATCGAGGCCCATCTGCAGCTTCAGAGGGGACAGGGAGCAGGACAAGCGCCAACAGATTACATACAGGAAAATCTCCTGTTTACTTGGCTGCCTCTTTAATACAAAGTCCGCCTCCTATGATAGACTGAACACTCCCACCCCTTCCCTGTCCCCTCCGAGGCAGCACCGATAAATATGGTATATATATATCCAAATTACCAGGGGGGCCATATTAAACCAGAACACGGGCCACAATTTGCCCGCGGGCCAGACTTTGGATATGCGTGCAATAGGCCCTAACCGAAAAGCTATCCACCAGCAAGCCTGCATTGGTTTGCATTTTATTATGTTTTAGAATGCCATTGTAGTGAAACGTTTGCTATTGGTTGAGCTATTTAAATGTAAAATTGGAAAAGTATTGGGGTTCATGAAACAAAATTAATTCAGTCCTATTGTCAGGTCACCTGAGCCCAGGTGACAGATGCACACTGTTGGAGTCAGGAGTGCACCGCTAAGGCCTGATTCACACCAATGCATTTTTAGTGCTTTTTGCATTTTGCAGATTTGCACTACAGAACGTGTTCCATAGGAAACCATGTTAAATGGACTGTAGTGCAAATCTGCAAAAAGCACTAAAAATGCATTGGTGTGAATCCAGCTTAAGGTAGTGGACCCTAAGGCTGACTGCTGCGGATGGAACTCTGGGCTGTTCAGGAAGGCAGGTCCACTAGAGCACCAACACCGATCCCACTGGGAGCTAGAGCATAAGATTCCCCAGGGCGCGGAGTCTAAGAGCCAGCAGGTGTTCACCAGGGCCTCTAGTGCCGCTGGTTCCAGGATGCAGCCCCCAGGATCTCCCAACTCGAGCTCACATTAGGCTACAAGAGGACAGAGAGGAAGCAGTAGCCCAGGACAACAAGAGATAGTCAGAAGATAAGCCAAAGGTCGGGGCAACATGCAGACAAGGATAGACAGAGAACACACCAAAGGTCAGGTTAACACGCAGGCAGGGATGGTCAAAGAACAAGCCAAGATCGGTAACAGAAACAGGCGTAGAGCACACGGCAAGACAGGTAACCAAACGCACAATATTGCTCGGCAAGGCAGGCTTGGAGAACACGGTGTTAAATAGTGATTACTGTTGAGGCTAAGGTTGAGCCACACTGAGGGAAGATTACTTAACAATGCAGGTGTGAGAGCGCAGGCCCTAAGGCTGATACACAGACCAAGTATGAGACAGACAGGGCATGAAAGTATTACTGCAGATTCATGACAGCCATTTTAAAGAACAACTTCACCCACAATACAGTGTAGGTTTTGCGTAGATGTTATAATGTAAATTTTCTTTACCACTACCTTAGTTATTTTTAGTGTAAGGATCTCACTGTGAGGTTTCAGTGTAGACCCTATTAGTTTGATTTGTGGGAGGATTACAGTTATGGGTTGGGGTCCAATTAAGGTCTTTTTTTTATGGTTAATTTTAAGGGTGACATTAGGGTTAGTTCATCTTTTCACAAAAACTGAAAAGGTCAGCACGTTCATGTGGCCACTCGCGGTTGCTTGTATTATGCTGTTACACTGCCTTTGGCATCCTGTTGTGATATTTTAATGTGCCAGAGAGTTAAACTGGCTGAAGAGGGTGGCGGAAGATGGGGAGCATGTAAGGTACATGCAGCAGGTACCAGAGGGGTGGGGAGGGTGTTGTGGGGGAGTTCACCTTTTTATTTTTTGTGAAAAGGTGAACTATACCCTTTAACTGTTTTCAGTTTGATATTAGGATTTAGGTTATGGTAGGGTTAACTGTTAAAGTCTGCTAATAGAGTTGATGGATGAAGAGGGCTACAGCTATTTTAATTGTTTTTCATTTATCCAGGTCATTATATAACTAGTATTATATAGTCACATTCAACTGGACTTGAAACATTTTGCAACTTGCTAAGTAGCTTGCTCAGTCCAGATGCATATTGGGAATGTACCTCCTGTATTTGTAGGCGCACAGGTAGCTCAGTCACTTTGTTAAAGAACAAAAACCAGAAAAATAATTTCTAGATGCACAGTGCATATAACCAGCACCCTAGTGACGATAAAAGGCTGGTTAAGAGCATTGTTTGCCCACAGTTGTATTCCCTGTTTTTATACATCGTTGCTTTTAACAGTAAAGGAGTTTCTTGGGTTTGGTCAGTGATTGAGTTCAGGAAACTCATATAGTGTCAGTATTTTGGTTTTAAATTTTTTTTGTACTCAGTCACCTCAATCTAATCACCATAGAAATTGTCAAGGTCAATGATTGTTTGTCCAAGAACATGATAGGGTGTGCGAAACATTGTATCTTCCATCCATGACAACCAGATATGGAGAGACTAGACTGATCAACACAAACTGGGAGTCTTGACTGTGAAATCATCCAGAGAATATTGTCTGCCCTACTCTGCTCCAAAACACCTTCCTGTTAGAAAAGAGGGATCTTACATTGCTTATTAGGGTTCCAAGCATAATTATCCTGGCAGCAGACAAGTAGACAGGCTCTGTTCTGATGAATGCATCCAATTCTCTTTCTAAGGTGTCTACTCTGTAAAGTGATACCAGTATTTATGAGCCATTAAAACAGGACCCATCAGCTGTTACTAGGCAAAAGAAAATGGACTATGTTTTGTGTCAAGGAAGAGGGATGACTTGGGCTTTAAAGTTATTTACTTACACAGACCAGTATAATCTTTTTGATTCCCACAACCACTAGAACACAAATTGGGGTTATTAGGAGTTCTTAGTACATGGCTGAGGTGGAAACAAAAAACAGAGTCTAAAGAGAAAGAAGACGGGTATCTTAGAAGGTTGTCCACAAGGGTTAGCAATAACATGGGACTATCAAACGGAGGAAAAAAGAAAAATATGTAGTAATTTAGTCATTCCACATGTTAGAAAAACTCCTCCCAGCGCTTTTTAGGCCCAGCAACACACCATTTTTACATCAAAAAGATCCAATACCCAAACTCAAGGAAAAAAAATTATTTATAAAATTCAGTGTAGAGAGGAATTAAAAGGTTTATAAATTGCGGAGGCAAAGCAGCCTCTGTTACAGAAGCACTTGGCCCAACATCGGAGGGCAAACTTTGCAGCTGAGAATGTCCATCTTCCTACACCTTAAAGTGGTTCTAAAGCCTTAAGGTTTTTTACCTTAATGCATTCTATAATGGTAAAAAACCTTCTGTGTCACAGACTCCCCTCTCACCCTCCTTTAAATTTACATGAGCCCATCGCAATTCAGCACTGTGCATGAGAGCTGCAGCCCTCTTGGTTTTGTAGCTCCTCACTGGGCAGATAGATAGCATTGGGAGCCATTGGCTCAGTCTCCTGTCAATCAACTCCAGTGATGAGGGAACGGGTGATGGGGCTGAGTCCCCCTGAGCAAGAATGCACGAGTGCCCCCATCAGAATCAGCTTCCTATTGGGAAGACCAGGAGAGGAGGAGGAGCCCGGAGCACCAACGGGGGAACCCAAGAAGAGGAGGATCGGGGCCATTCTGCAATTCTATTGCACAAAGCAGGTAAGTATAGACATGTTTTGTTATTTAAAAAATTCTTTACAAACACTTTAAATTGAAGCTGTGTCTAGATCAGTGTTTCACAACCTTTTGTCAAGGCACCCTTTCAAAATCTGCACAATCTCAAGGCACCCTCTTCTAAAATGTAAAAAAATGTGAAACTATTAGTTTTACATATTGCAGCAGCATCCACACATGTTAGACACCCAATGTTAGAGACCATTTATTCTTTTAAAGCAAATATACAGTACTTTTTTCACACTGCTACAAACTAGAATGTCAGCATTTCTTCTTCCTTCTTTTCTCTTCCTCATGCAGCTAATGTGACCCCAGTGCTGACAGAAAGGGGGGGTCAAACTAGGATGCTGTGCAGTTGGTCATGTCCTCATCAACCAGTGCTGTCAGTGGTTGTTAGGAATCTGTGGCTGGCCTGCCCAGTGCTTAAGGTTGTAATGTTGCACAATGAACACCTGTGGCTTTCTGTATCAAAAAAAGCAGGTTTGATCCACCCGCTGGCTTGTACACAATTTCTGAGCAATTTGGGGCAATTTTTAGGCATTTTGCCAATACACATCTGAGGAACACAGGAGGCACCCTGGTTTAAAAAGGCTGACCTAGATCATAAACACTGAGTATTTGCATATTCTAAACAAGCTAAACATTTTAATGTGTACCTGTTTTTGGTAATGAGAACTATGCCAGCCTACCAACACCAAACATCCATATATAATGACCTCTTTCTGACAGCCACTGCATTACAAGGGTACTACAAGTTCTGCTTCTACTCTTCTTCTTAGCTAAAGTGAGCATTTCCAACCATTGGGATGGTAACAACACATGTAAGCCACTGGTACAAAGTGGTGTGCATCGCTTTGCTTAGGTTTGGCCAAAGAAAAGGAATAGCAATTACTAGGGTCGTTTCAGAATATGTTGATTGAGGAACATTGAGTTACTTTGGGGAAGACAGTAGCCCAATATCTACATTAGTACCTACAGTATATGTGCAGCCTGTGGAAGAGATTGAAGATCAGTTGGATTTAGTATCTTAGCAGCATAGTTCTCCAATTATGCTGTACTCAAAGTTTGAATCTATGCATTACCCTGCCGCATAGATGCTCATGTACTTTTTGGAGTTTTGAGCGACATTATGCTCAGGTGTATAACTGCATTTTTGAATATAATGGGTATGTTGTTGAGCTTTGTGAATGGGGCCTAAATTCAGCTTTCATTCAGTTTCTAACAGCCTTTAAACATGATTTTAAAATGCTTTTACTGCTTGTTCAGAGAATGTAAATACTGTAGTGTGTATTATCTGGGCACAGATTTACTTTAAATATCTTCAATTACAAATTACAGCATAAACTCTGTTGTTGCCATTTCTGAATGGAATTTTACAACGTTGTAGTTTCATCATGTTGCTGAATTATTTTGTAAATTACTAACTTTCAGCAAGTGTGACCTCACTGCTATAAAACAAGCCTGGCTTGAACCCAGTTTTAGTTTATAAAGTTCAAGTGACCAATTGCATTTCTTAGTTATTGTATTTTGTTGCCTTGAGATGGTCATTTCAATCTATGTTTCTTCCTCAATCTCCCAGGGCCTGAGTCATCTACACCAGCACAAGGTGATTCATCGAGACATTAAGGGGCAGAATGTGTTGCTGACAGAAAATGCAGAAGTAAAATTAGGTATGTTAGCCCATGGATTTGGAGAAAGGAAGACAATTCATTAACTTGTTGGTAGGATAAGAACAAAAAAGTACTCAAATACTGTATACTTTATGTGAAACATACTGTATATTGCATTAAATCAACACATTAACAGTTCATATAATGTTGTTCTAACTGTGGATCTTAATTTGATTTAGGATACAATTGAATATCGTATTTTTAGCAAATTAAAAAGATCAATGCAAAAAAAAACTTAAGAACGTATAAGTTGTGTATTTATATTTGACTTTTCTTTAATAGCCATTCTTTTGTCTTAACGCTAAACAATAAGCAAACATTTTCTGTATATAAGAGTCATGTGTGTTTATACTTCATCTTGGTGTGCATTGTGCATTTCATCCAGATCTGTGCAGTAATCCAGTGTGACACTTCTCTCTGTTCATGAACCTCCTGAACCACTGCTGCTCTCTCTCTCCTTGTGCAGGATAGCTAGTCTTGCCCCTGCCCCTTCCTGTAGTTTTCTGCAGAAACCTGTAGTGGGTGGAGTGTGCTGGGCCCCTCCCACAATTCTACTCTCTGCACATGCTAATTACATTTGAAGGGAGAGTGGTAGTCTGGAACATTATACTTGGAATGTGTTACTGACAGTAGTCCATGATGTATGACACTACCCCTGGTAGCCCTGAAATAGTGCTGTTGGCTATGCAGAAATACAGCCCTTATTACTATAAAAAAAAAAAAAAATAGCAGCCACAGCTATATTGTGTTTTCAGTTTTCTTTCTGCTGCAACCAAATCCATTGAATGAAAGTATCTGTTTTTGTTGATTAAGCTGGCAGTTTCATTATTTTCAGCCAATCTGTTCGCTAGGAACCTATGAGATCATTGTGGCAGATGTTTAGTGACTAATAGAACCTCAGGCTAATGGTTTAAGACACAGAGCAAAACTCGATGATTACAAAGTATGGTAACCCCAGGAAATGGATTTCATTCCCATGATTGGTGAAAAATAAATGTATTATTTTTTAGCTTTGGGATACCATGCTTTTCACATGTAGATTTGTGTGTTATCTACATAGTACATAGTGGTTAGCAGTTCTAACAAGTAAATCTCTCTCTAAAACAAATAAAAATAAAAGGCCCAACCAGCATAAATTAAACATTTCTTATGTCCCATGTCCCATGTTCTATAGTCAGTACTTATTAACCAGTTCAGCCTGGAAGGATTTACCCCCTTAATGACCAGGCCATTTTTTGCAATACGGCACTGCGTTACTTTAACTTTGTACCCAAACAAAATTGATGTCCTTTTTTTCCCCACAAATAGAGCTTTCGCTTGATCACCTCTGCGTGATAAACAAAAAAAAAGCAACAATTTTGAAAAAAATAAAATAAAATGTTTTACTTTCTGCTATAAAACACATCCAAGAAAAATATGTAAAAAATCAAATTTCTTCATCAATTTAGGCCAATTTGTATTTTGCTACAAATTTTTGGTAAAAAAAAATCCCAATTGGCGTACATTGATTGGTTTGCGCAAAAGATATAGCATCCACAAACTATGAGATAGATTTAGGGACTTTTTTTTAATGGTAATGGCGGCGATCGTCGCTTTTTAGTGGGACTGAGACATTGCGGCAGACAAATTGGATATTAAGTGACACTTTTTGGGGACCAGTGACCCCTATACAATGATCAGTACTAAAAAAATGCACTGACACTGTATAAATGACACTGGCAGGGAAGCGGTAAATCAAAGGGTTAAATGTGTTCCCTATGTGTGCTTTCTTACTGTGTGGGGAATGCTGACACTAGACACAGAGAGAGATCAGTGTTCCTGATTAGTAGGAATCGCAGATCTCACTCTTCCTCTGTGACAGAATGACGGTCTGCCTTGTTTTCATAGGCAGACCGCTGTTCTGTCATTCCCCCAGAACGTTCACGAGTAGCTGGCAGGCATCGCGGCTGCCTGAACCAGCTGTATGGCTCTTGCTGTGTCCAATCCGAGTGGGGGCAGGTGTGCGCCCCAGACCAGGAAGCACAATCAACGTACAGATACGTTGTTTCGCGCAGCCGGGCCGTATGTGCGGTCGGCAGTTCAGAAGTAGTTAAATTTAGCCGGTTCATCGGGAATCAGATTCATTTCAGTAGTTGTGTAGCCCTGCCTGTTCAACAGAAGCTGGTCATAAAACTGGCTTCTGTTGAGTGATCCTGCTGGAAAACCAGCATTCAATCAGCATTGATCATTGCATTCTGACAGGGGGTGGAGTCCCCAGTGTCAGAATACAATACCGTGGTAAGAGAAATCTCTGCAGCAACATTGCTTGTGTTGGATGCTGAGATCTGTGGTGGGGGGGGGGGGGGGGTCAATCCTCTGTGTGTATACCCTGCTTAAGTCTGTAGCTATAAGCAATTGAGATTGTAAGATTGTAACTGTAAGATGTAAATCTCAACTTTTCCTGTAAAAGCTGAGCTTCACTCTGCCTACTAGCATCTCTTTGGGCTCATTTATACTTGCTTTGGCTTTGCAACAAAATGTCCCACACTCCACTTGAGTGCTTTCGTCATATACCACTTCCTCCCAGTCTGAATATAGATATCAGATATTCCAACCGCTCACAAGCACAAAACAAGATGATGCTTGTTTAGTTGCTGAACATGGACTGTTTATTAGAACAATATACAAGTCTTATATACAGTTGAGGAGGAGATTCCTATCTCTATTCCTATCCTATCACGTGTGAAGACACCTGGTGCTCCCCACATAATAGACATGGTAAGTATATCTGCTTACCAGATTTTTAGACCCTCCAGGGTCACACATTCATCATATGAAAGAGGAAGATAAACTCATTGCGCAACATTCTTTGAAAGCACACAGATGTTTATTAAAAGTTGTACTTACAACAAAAACGATAAAATTAGGTTCAAAATGGAAACATTTGTTTGTCCAGCACCCTCCACGAGTGCTCGGACATCACTGCTGCTCCGTGCCTAGCAGTGGTGACGTCCGAACACTTGAGGTTGAGCCCGTAGTGAGAGGTGAAAGCTCCCTAATCCGCATATAGACCCTGGCGGCTCTAAAAATCTGGTAAGCAGATATACATACCCTGTGGGGAGCACCAGGTGTCTTCAAAAATTGAGCATTGGATCAGCACACGTTTTGAGTTCACCTTATGGATGTGGAATTGGGACACTTGGACTATTAACAATTTTTTTATTTCCTTTTTTTTTTCACATTTTCATCTTTATTTCATTATATTAGATGTTTTTTTTTTTTTTTGCACTTTAATCATTAAGGGCATGGTTTGACAGCGCTACACATTTTGATTTTGATTGTATTTAGTGACAGGGGCTTTGACTGGCATTCAGAGAGCTTTAACAAAGCGTGCCTGAAGCCATGTTTTGAAGCAAGTGTAAACTAGCCCTTTTGGTCATTGATACTTTGAAACATATTATTGGACCAAAAGGAAGGCTTATAAAGACAGAACAAGGTTAACATCAACTTTTAGTTAAAAATCATTTGTATATAAATAAATACATTTAGAGCTTTGCATCATTTTTTTTTTTTTTTTTTTTTTACTGTAGGTAACCTCTGATTATGCTTGGTTTTTACAATATACTATGTTTAAATTGCTCAGCATTGTGAAAAGTTTACTTCAATTGTCTAACTAAATTTAGAATTACCAATGTATGACTGAGGAAAGCTGAAGGAAAGTCGCCGTAAAAAAAAAAAAAAAAAAAAAGAAAATTGAACAAAAATGTCTGTACAAGGTACTGATTTTTTTTTTAATTTCTATATACTTTGCTGCAGTGGATTTTGGTGTAAGCGCTCAGTTAGACAGGACTGTGGGCCGGAGAAATACCTTTATTGGTACACCATATTGGATGGCTCCGGAAGTCATTGCCTGTGATGAAAATCCAGATGCAACATACGACTTTAAGGTATTTTTAATTTTTCATACATGTGGTATTAATATGTAAAATTAATCTTTGACTTCTGTTCTGTGTAAGATGAATTTGTATGTGTGTTTGTATGTATATATAGAGAGAGATATATAGCTCTATATCTATATCTATATATATATATATATATATATATATATATATATATATATATATATATATA
Organism: Lithobates sylvaticus; assembly: GCA_028564925.1. Classification (NCBI taxonomy): domain Eukaryota; kingdom Metazoa; phylum Chordata; class Amphibia; order Anura; family Ranidae; genus Lithobates; species Lithobates sylvaticus. Next base: position 380,310,048 of record CM053028.1, read on the forward strand.
TATATATCTCTCTATATCTATATATATATATATATATATATATATATATATATATATATATATCCATATCCAGAACAAGTATAGAAGTATAGAGGCACTCACAGGTCTTGCAGCAGAGACAAATCAAAACAACCATGTTTTATTTTCAGCATTTTGATGGAGCTCAATTCATCTTTGTGTATGTGGTATTCTTTAAACTTGTAAAAAAGACTGGAAAAAAGAACACGCTAACCTATAAAAGGCAGTGGGTATGGAACCCTGGTAAGGTTTCCAATCAGGAAAAAGGGCCTGGGCACTGTGTGGTCACCCAGAATACCACACAGAATAATTAATCATGTATAGCACACATTTTGATTTAGATCATCATGATGGGGGGCACAGTGGTGTAGTGTTGGTCATCTTACTTTAAAAAAGTAATTAGTTAAGTTACAAATTACTTCTCCCAAAAAGTAATTGTGTTAGTAACTCAGTTACTACATTGGAAAAGTAATTAGTTACTCAGCAAAGTAACTGTGACTTTTTTTTCCAGCCCATAGTCCACTGCGTCTGCTATGAGTCCATAGCAGACCCTTTTCCGAGCACACAGCCTGGCTGGTCATGAAAGGGGGTGGGGATGAGCAAGCACCCCCACCCCCTCCTGAACTGTACCAGGCTGCGTGCCCTCAACATGGGGGGGTACTTTGGCCCCCCCACCCCAAAGCACCTTGTCTGTGTTGTGTTTTTTGCGATTTGTGAAGTCTGATCTCACCTAGAGCTGCGTGTAAAATATTTAGCATTAGTGCTTACCTGGATTTACAAAGCTGTTGTCCTGCACAAACATTCTGAATGATGCCTTAGGCATTTTAGCTTCCAGTGTCAGCTGTATTGTAGACAGCTCTGAGAATAGCATATCCCAGGTAAATGAGTTTATGGTATTTTGGAGAGTGCAATTACTGCCCCAGGCACTGAAAGAGTAAAACACAGGAGAGTAGAACAGATGCTGATCCAGCCTGTTTCCAGTTCAGAATATATGAAGATAAGATGTAGACAATGAGCACACGAAGTGCTGCTGCACGAAATGCGTTAGTGTAGCCTGTGATTTCTAGTTTTGGACCTGTGGTTTCATTAATAAATCAGAGCACAGTCATTGTTTACATTTTATATTTTCCGGTATTAAGCTGAAGTGTATCCTGAGCTGTGAACTTGTTTATTACAGTTGTGATTACGCCAACAGATGGAGTATTTATGTAGACATGTTTATGGTAACCTTAGACAGAATCATGTCCAAATGACCAACAATTCTAGTTTATAGGGAGACTATATTGCTTTTTGAGCATGAAGTAAAACTGACATCTGCATATCTTTTAACTGCTTGCTGTTGCAGCCACAATTCTTCAAAGTCTGGTCTTCATTCCACTTTTTTTCTTATTTTGAAACTCAACAATTCACAGCTTCTATCTTTTTATTCTTGCTCTTAAAACAGCTGTCTGAGAAAATAATGTAAGAACAGAGGAAGGAGGGGGAGTGTGCTATCTGGCATGATAAAAAATGCTTAAGAAGTGGTCTTGAATTCTAAAGCTATGAAGTTTAATCCTATTATAAGCTTAATTCCCTGTTGGACTACTTGATATGGTCTTTTTTATATGAAGTCGTATTGTCTTTTTACCATTTATTCTAAAAACCATAAGACAAAAATAATGACACACGGAACTTTGCAATGTGCATGTGTGTACTTTTGTTTTGCATTTACAACTCCTTAGCGCAATTGTTGGGAAAACAATAGAACAACTCAAGATTATGCCAACATGCTTAAAATTTTTACTTGACGATGCTAAACTCCGTATTGTTCGGAATAGAATAAAAAAGAGTTGAACGTGAAAATTAGATTTCTTCCATTTCATTTCTCTTGAATTGCTAAGTGTGCATGATTCTACCACAAGTACATACTTTAGTAATAATATAATCCTTGCCTATGTCTGCCTATACAGTGCTTACTGCTGTGCCTTGCTGCAGTGGCAGAACATGTGTGTGTTCTGCTTTCTGTTGATGCTCCCTGTATGCCCTTGATTGCACTTGGTGCTGTTGCCAGCTTTCATGACAACTAAGAGGCCAGAAGACAGAAACAGAGGTTTCCAGCTGTTGATCAGCACCATTGGATGTTGATCAATTGACAAAGCCAAGATTACCAGGCACCTCTTTCTGATAAAAAAAAAAATGGGCTTTATGGCACACGAAGAGTTGAAGAGATCATACTATTTAGCATTTAAAAATGTTCACCAATACTAGACCTGGATTAGATAAACACCGCTATTGTTCTCTCCGACTGTCACAAAGGTGGCATAAGGAGGCACAGTTATTCACTGGTCTCTACTTACCATGACAGCAGATGGCATAAACTTCCAATAGAGGGGGGCGATTGGAGTAATCAGGCTGCTTCGTGGAGAAGAGGAGGATTGGGTTTTCAAACACAGAATTTTTAAGGAAACGACTATGAATGGTCCTGCCCCAGGGAAAGAGAGAGACCTCTGTATGTGGTTCAAAATGTTTACCAAGTGTCTTCTCCATTCATAACCTATATTGCAGAAAAAAATCTGGCACAAACAATGGGAACTTAAAAAATGTACAGGAAGAGCTGAATATGTGTCCACAAAAGAAAGCTAGGCTTTCTTGATAACATTTTTGATTCACAAGTTGAATTTGTCTACATGTACTGTAGACTTATAAAAAAAAAAAAAAGCAGCGCAGCGCTAAATTCATGCATAAATTTAAATCAAGAAAACTACAAAAGTTCATAAGTGTAATGCCCGTACACATGATCGGACTTTCCAACAACAAAACCGTGAATTTTTGTTTGAAGGATGTTTGCTCCAACCTGTCTTGCATACACACGATCACACAAATGGTGGCCAACAATTCCGAACGTAGTGACGTACAAGACGTACGTGATAGCTCCATTACGAACGCTAGTTTTACAAGACCGATCGCTTCCGGCTCGTACTTGATTCCGAGCATGCGTGGACTTTTGTCCGATGGACTTGTGTACACACAATCGGAAAGTCTAACAACAAACATTTGTTGGCGGAAAATTTGAGAACCTGCTAGCCAACATTTGTTGGCAGAAAGTCTGACAACAAATGTTCGATGGAGCGTACAAACGGTTAGACTTTCCGCCAACAAGCTCACATCCAACATTTGTTTTCTGAAAATCTGATCGTGTGTACGGGGCATAACAGTTCATATGTGAAATCCCATGTGGGTATCCAGAAGCAATTATTGCATATAAATGAACACTCAGGAGGAGAAAGAAATCCTTCCGGCTATGAAAGTGATGAAAGTAGAAATAGGTGTCGCCCAACAAAGTAAATGCAGCTGCGCTTACCAGAGGATGTTTGACCCCCTAATCAGCGCTTAATTACATTATCCAAGCCAAAGGATCAGGATCTCCCATACATCCGCACCCATCATCGGATATTCGCCATACACAGAAGCAAGTCAAACCAGGAAGTAAACTCTCCGAGCAATAACTTGCCCTCCGGGGTGGTCACGGATCACAAACCATGTAATGAAGGGATAATCCACATAGCATGATTTCATTTAAAAATGGGCCACTATGACTCTCAGTCCTTGAATCGACTTCATTGTGATTGTTGGTACGACTGATATCTGCATCCCCGGAAACATGTACTGTAGATGAATTTGTGGCTCGTGTATTCATTTTAAAAATATTTTTTATTTCAATTACTTATATTGCGCTGTCAATTTACGCAGCGCTTTGCATATACATTGTACATTTACATCAGGCCCTACCCTCAAGGAGCTTACAATCTAAGGTCCCAAACACACATTCATACATATCATATTAATATGGTTTTCTCCCTTTTAGAATAACTGCAGCTTTCAGACTTTTGCTGTACAGCTTGAAGAGTGTTGCCGTCCTACACAGCTGTCCCATTTCAAGCCTCAGTTCATACTGCTGAGAATAAAGAAATAAAAAAATAAAAAAACTTAGACGGGATCACCAGCCGAGACAGCCAGCGACACACAATTCATCTTGTTCGTTGTCGCTGTTCATTAGGAGTGAAAACCACAGCCCTTCACTATTGGAAAAGCATTTCCCATCAATTTGGAAGGACGTTGTCCTTACTTGTTTATTATTTTTCATTCCAAATAACACTTCCATCCAGAAAACAGAAAATTGATGACAGTCTGTCTTATATGCGAGTGTGAATCATTCATAGTTTGATTTTTTTTTCTGTGTTGCTATTATGTTATCTAATATTTCCCTGTTTGTCTATATTTTTCAGAGTGATTTGTGGTCCTTAGGAATTACAGCCATAGAGATGGCAGAGGGAGCTCCTCGTAAGTTAAACATAACTGATGTTTCATGAACAAGCTGTTAAACTAAACTAAACAAAAGCAATTAGCGCAGTCAGTAAATTCCCTAAATTGATTAGCAAGCATACACCAATCAGTGATTACACAACACCCTTCTACAATATCAAAACATAAAATAGTGCACACAAACAGACTTGGGGGGCACACCCTAAAAATGCATTTACATTCAAAATGGTGCTGCTATAAGACGGACAAACAGAACAAAATATATTATAGCGCACACATACAAAAATTACATTGAATCCGGCAAGGCTATTTAAAACGCCTGAACATGTAAAAAAAATATGGGGATTTGTTCATACCAAATGGCCATATAGTGCTAAGCCCACTACTGCGTCAAAGTACCCCATTATCGGTGGGTCCTACGCTATCCATTGAATGAAAGATCCTGCATCTCTACCATGGTAGACAAAGTCCTCTTTATGGGAGAACTATAAGGACTCCTCCTATAACACAGATGGGCACTAATAAAAGGTAATGGTGGGGGGATGGGGTGCTCCAACCCAAGGGATCTGATCAGGACCCTCACAACATACCAACAGACTTGGAGGGCACACCCTAAAAATGCGTTTACATTCAAGATGGTGCTGCTATAAGACTGACAAACAGAACAAAATAGATTATAACGCACACATACAAAAATGACTTGAATCCTACAAGGCTATTTAAAACACCTGAACATATTCAAAAATATGGGGATTTGGTCACACCATATGGTCATATACTGTGTCAAAGTACCCCATTATCAGTAGGTCCTACACTAATCATAGAATGAAAGATCCTGCATCGCTACTATGGGAGACAAACTTCTGTTTATGGGAGAACTATGGATAAAATAGTGCAGCTCTACCTGAGATATATCATATATGTAGATTTCCATCCAATGTGACACTGAATATTCACATGCAATAAAATAAAACATGCATAAAAATGTATAAATCCGTATAGACCCACACAAATTTTAGGGGAAACACCTAAGTGTCCTCACACACCATGCAATAACCAAAGGTTAATGATATCTAAGTCCAAAACAAAAAAATCTTCTGTAGTGAAATGTGTTAGAATTTTCTGTAATATAGGTGATAATAAATACTCCATAAATAATAACATATACTTCACCCAGTGTTGTGGGTCCGCTCACCTCTGTATTGGACCTCCTAGGCTTCCTACGAGGTCAAAACCGCTTAATCCATATATCTGCATTCAATTTAGATTTATCTTCAGTAATTAGTCCAGCAGACATCTTCCACAACAATAACTCGCAATAATAGGAATGACATAAAATAGAAAGAAAGACTATTAATGCTTTCCGTGTGCAATTTATTACAATAAAAAGGGTTAAAAACACACTCCCAAAAAAGATATATAAAGAATTGCATATAACTAAAAGATACTCCAAAATATTGCCAGTTCCCCGATTTAAATGTGATGGCAGCATCGGCACGTTCCACCACATTACATGCTCAACAGGGCTTCTTTAGTAGGTGACCTATATTACCACAGAAGATTCTGGCACATTGCACTACAGAGGATTTTTTTGTCTTGGACTTATTTATTATTCACTTTTGGCTCTCGCATGGTGTGTGAGGACACTTAAAGGGGTTGTAAAGGCAGAAGGTTTTTTATCTTAATGCATTCTATGCATTTAGATAAAAAGCCCTCTGTGTGTAGCAGCCCCCCTAATACTTACCTGAGGTCCTGCGATGTCCACGAGTGTCTCAGCCATCCGAGATTCTCCTTCCTGATTGGCACTGCTTTGGCGGTCGCTGCTGTCAATCAAAACCAGCTATCCAATCAAGAGAAATGGGGTGGGGCCAGGCGGGGCTCTGTGTCTGAGCGGACACAGGGAGCTGTGACTCAGCTCAGGTGCCCCCATAGAAAGATGCTTGCTGTGGGGGCACTGAACAGAAGGGAGGGGCCAGGATCACAGAAGAGGGACCTGAGAAGAGGCGGATCTGGGCTGCAACAGAGCAGGTAAGTATGACATGTTTGTTATTTTTATGGGGAAAAAAGAGACTTTACAATCACTTTAAAGTGGTTCTAAAGCCTAAACATTTTTTTTACCTTTCTTTCTTTGCATCAAGGTAAAAAATGTTTAGGTAGCAGTATCTCCCATTCTTACCTGAGCCCTCTCTCGATCCAGTGATGTGCCCATCTATAGTGGCTCTCCTCACTATTGGGAGCTTTGCTGAGGCAGCAGAAGCCAATGGCTGTCAGTCAAATCCTGTGAATAGGGGGCAGGGCTGAGCCACGCTATCTGCGTATATGGACGAAGGAAGTGCAGCACAGGAGCAAGCATGCAGGTGTGCCACAAATGGAAGCCGCATCCTATGATGGCATACTGAGAAGAGAAGGAGATGGGAATGCCACTGGGGGACCCAAGAAGAGGAGGTTTAGGGGCGCTCTGTGGAATTCCTGTGCAAGCTGCTTGTTTGGGCACTGAACAGGAGGAAGGGACCAGGATCACAGAAGAGGCACCAGAGAAGAGGAGGATCTGGGCTGCTCTGGACAAGTCCACTGCAACAGAGCAGGTAAGTATAACATGTTTGTTATTTTTATAGGAAAAAAAACAAGACTTTACAATCACTTTAAGTGTTCCCCTTATAATTTGTGGGGGTCTATACTGATTAATGCACATTTTTGATTCATGTTTTATTGTATTACATGTGAATATTCCATGTCACATTGGATGTAAATTCTTGTATATGATATATCTCAGGTGGCGCTGCCCTATTTTTTAATTTTTTGCAGCTGTTGAAATAGTTTCCTGAGAACATTGATGTTGTGCAGTTTAATCATATAGTTATTTGCTCTTAAAGCTAAACTGTTAGCCTTAAGCATGGCTGCCCAACTGTAACCCCCCACCAGTCCAGTCAATAACACCATTCTTATTGGGTTAGGTGCAAGTAGGGGAGTAGGGGATACCCTGGAGGTTAGTAATGGTATGTTTCTAGTATCAAAGTGAAACAAATTCATGCAGTTATGGCCCCTTTCACACTTGTGCGACCTGAAAGTCGTGTGATTTTGCCACGATATTTACCATTATTTTTGCAGTGATTTTGATGCAATTTTGACTCAACTCTATGGACCTCAAGTCGCATCAAAGTCGGGCCAAAGTAGTAGAGGAACTACTTTAAAGTCGCTGCGACTTAATGCCGCACAGATATGAATGGTACTACTGAATTGGAAATCATGGGGTACGACTTGTCATGCGATTTTGCAGTCCCAAGTCGCAGGTCAACTCACACACATGTGAAAGGGGCCTTAATGTTCCTTTGATTCTCATAAATATGTGCACCTAAAGGAAACACTTGAATTTAATTGTATCTCAGACAGTTCTAGCGCATTCACAGTATGGCTTAATACTTGTGGTACTTATCTTTATCTTTAGTTTGAATTATTTCATAGTTACATAGTTAGGTTGAAAATAAGACCATCTAGTTAAACCAATAATAATAATAATACAATGCAATATACACAATCCTATACCCAAAGCTGATCCAGAGGATGGCGAAAAACCCCAGCAAAGCATGATCCGATTTGTTACAGTAGGAGAAAAAAAATCCTTCCCGATCCCCTGATAGGCAATCAGATTTTCCCTGAATCAACTTTACCTATAAATGTTAGTACCCAGTTATATCACGTGCATTTAGGAAATAATCCAGGCCTTTTTTTAAAGGAATCTACTGAGCTGGCCAGAACCATCTCTGGAGGGAGTCTATTCCACATTTTCACAGCTCTTACTGTAAAGAAACCTTTCTGTATTTGGAGATGAAATCTCTTTTCCTCTAGTTGTAAAGAGTGCCCCCTTGTACTCTGTGATGAACTTTAAAGTGAATAACTCAACACCAAGTTCACTATATGGACCCCTTATGTATTTGTACATGTTGATCATATTCCCCTTAATCTCCTCTTTTCAAGAGAGCATACATTTAGTGCCTCTTATCAGTTTGGTTGCCCTTCTCTGCACTTTCTCCAGTTCCCCGATATCCTTTTTGAGAACTGGTGCCCAAAACTGAACTGCATATTCCAGAGGAGGTCTTACAATAATGATATCTCTCTCTGGAGTCCATACCTCTCTTAATACAAGAAGGGACTTTGCTCGCTTTGGATACCACAGCTTGGCATTGCATGCATCTGTCCTGATGCATTGTCCACATTCCCATTGATGTTACAGATCCTTTTCAATATTTTGCACATGTTCTTGTACATTTTACATACAGTATAAATGTGGACCTACCTTTAGATCCCTTTTAGGTCTAAGAATGAGCATTCGATGTTTGGCCTACACAAGCCCTTTAACACTCATGTATTTAAACTTATACAATAGCATTTACTAAGTGGGCTGAATGAACATTAGCTCTTTATTAGGTGTAGTGAATAAAGCAAGGTATTTTTTGTTGCTAAATTGTTTAATTCTATACCATAAATCAAACTTCATTAACTATTATCCCATTTAGAGATATGTCATCTTTAGGAACAGGTTTCTGTATAATAGGAGTAGACTAGTCTCTGCTTCAGTAGATTAGTGTAAAGGCTTCCTAAGCCCTATAGTGTTAATAACAGATACATTATTTTCTGTCACTATAAGCCAATGGCCTTAATTCCTCACACATATATAAAGCTTAAAATATTTTATGTTGCTTGCAGTTTCTGACTTTTTTTTTTTTAACCTTTAGCACTGTGTGATATGCATCCCATGAGAGCCTTGTTCCTAATCCCTCGGAATCCAGCTCCTAGATTGAAATCGAAGAAATGGTGAGTCATTGCTAAGGCTGATTTCCCCATGTATTTGTGAGATGAAAGCTCTGTATTGGCACTGGCCTGCATCTACAATAGGAAGATATATGTGATCCGTGGCGTGAGAAGGCTTGATAAACCTTAAACACCCTTATAAAATCAATTTGATCCTGTTTTTACTCTTCCACTCGCAGTGCATACTTGGTCCAGACCTGTTGAAACTTGACTTGGCAGCCCTTCTGCGTGTAGCATAGCGTAATTTTTCACTGGAAACAACTTGTCATTCTAGAAAGGCATCGTTTATCTTGAAGGATTAGGAATGCACCAACTTGAATAGCATTCAGGCTGGGGCTTGGCTTCTAGTACTGCTTAAACAAATTCTTTAGAAAGCCAAGGCAATATGAATCCGGTTGTACACCATGCAGTTGTTACTTTTTTTTCTAGCTGGTATGCAGTATTCAAAGGTAAATGCAAATCTGTGTAGTCGGAAAAACCACACATACCTGAAATGGTTTCATTGCAGACAGACAAAATCTTACAGTTTGAATGGCTGGTGACTTTAAAAGTCAATATTCACTCATTCTTCTTTCAACATCTGTGGTCCTATGCATACTATTTTAATGATTCTTCAATGTGAATTGTCATCCTTTAAGAAATCCAAATTGGCTTTAACTGGCCATTTATGAAAGGATCTGATTGTTCCCAATCAGACTCTCAATTCTCTACTTATCATATTCATCTGCTGCTCTTTGCATGGCAGGTGATCTTGCAATAACAGACTGTGTGCTAGCAATGAGGAGCTCTTTATTTGTGGGGAGCACCTTATCTGTGATCAGCACTGCTTGACAGCAGTTTATTTACTAGCTGTCAAGCTTGTCAAACTGCTGGAGCTCTTGTAAGGGCAACACTGATATCCCAGGGTTTTATGGATAGTCATTTTCACTCCATGTAAAAGAAGATTATTGCACAGCTGTACTGAAAACATCCTTTTTGTGCAGCAATCTTGTTTTGGTCTCCTCAAAGTGTATTTCCGCTTTTGCAGCCAAATGGAGTTAACACCTACTTTATATTTGTTACTTGTCCCCATTCACATAGCATACCCTCAAAATATTTAAAATTTGAAACTGATGTTTTTTAGGGGCCATTCACATCAGATGCAGTGGGTGGCATTTTTGACTGTGCTACAGCTGCAAAGACAGTCCAAAATCCATGTTATCCCATTGGCATAATTCACACTATTGTAGTGCAGTGCTGTGAAAAAGTACAGCAAGCTGTATTGCACTGCGAATGCACAGAAACGTGCGCAAATATATGTAGATGCACGAAAACATACCGCAACGTGGTGCAGTGCACATAAAGCCCAAAGAAGACTGAATTGCAAGCTTAGGAAAAAGGCATTGGAAATGCATGTAAAAACACAGCTCACGTTCACGTCACTGCGCATGCAAAAATGCACAGTAAATGTGCGGTTTCTTGTGTGAATAGGCCCTTGGATGCTCTACTCTGGACTTTTCAGCAAGGAAAAATCCTAGGTAGTTTTCTTTATGAGGAGGCTGGGCAGCTGTTTGTCATAATTATCCCTGTCTATACTGTAACTAGATTGGAACCCTGTCTGTCCAAACAAAGGGTTATTATTATTATACAGGATTTTATAGCACCAACAGTTTATGCAGCGCCTTATAAAGACATAGAGGCTGGGCTTCTTGTCGTGGGGCTGAACAAAAAAACAAGAACAGATTCCTCCATAAACACAAATAAGGGGGGTGGAAGAATTCATAATTCGCCCCCCTTCCCACCGACACATTGTATTCTGACAGCAGAACTGTTCAAATACACTGATCAGTGACTGCAGCTACTGATTTACAAGTTTTCTAGCTTGTCCATTCGACAGAAGACGATTGGGGATGGCCACACACAGATCAAAATTTGCCCAGTCTCGGCTGAACCAGCCAAATGTCAATCTGTCTATGGCCAGCAATGTTCAAAAAATCTTTCAGTCAGCCAAAACACCTCCTTCTGAGGAACATCTAGAAGGTAAAGAAAATTTAAGGCATGCTGTGTGACTGAGAGAACATAACAAACTGTACATATAATGGGATTTTTTCACATTGACTGCAATTTTGACAGGTGGAAATGCTCATTAAGGAGTAGAGAACCGTTAAAGTGATTCTAAACGTTTTTTTGTTTTTTATTTTAAATAACAAACATGTCATACCTTCCTGCTCTGTGCTATGGTTTTGCACAGAGCTATCCTAATCCTTCTCTTCTCAGGTCCCCTGCTTGCACTCATAGCTATTTCCCCACCAAGTGCCCCCAATAGATAGCAGTTTTCTATGGGGACACTTGTATGGGCTTGCTCCTGAGCTGCCCTATCTGCGTCTATTGACAAGGACAGGGCAGCTTGGCACCTTCCCCTCCTCCCCCCTAACTGGCTGTGATTGATAGCAGCTGAAGCCAATTGCTTATTGATTTATTTTGTTATGTCATTAAATACTGGCAGTTGTATAGTACTGTACTGACTGGACTCTCTGGCATTTGCCTGAAGCCTTGGTGTGTGTGACTTTATTTCTGGGATTATGAGAGTTCCTACTGATCCTTGGTCAGCCCAGCTCTGATGAAGTGTTTATTTATTAGGGCAGCCAATATGCCTTCTGTTCTTTACCCTCTGTATAGCCTTGAGCTGTCAGTGGTGCCAGCGCAAAGACATAATTGTTTTACTAAGCTTCGTAAAATGTTCACATACACAAATGATGCTGGTATCCTTTCTAAACAAGAGAAACGGGTCAGGATTTTTAGTCCCATTTCAGCACTGAATTACATAAAACACCTGAAATATGACATTTAATGTTAACTTAGATTTACACTCAAACTTTAGCAGCACAGCATTCCAGAAAACCTGCATACGCAGACTTCGACTTCTACGTGTATTACTACTTATAGCTAAGCTATATCCAAAGGCCTAATAAAAAGACCATACATACTTGGTGCTTTTTCTGCCAAATTAAAATTCTTCTTACATGGTATATGTTCCCGGATATTACTTGTACTATAAGGTCACTTTGGATTTTGTACATTATACATTCAATAGGAATTACTCAATTTTGTTTTTATTTCACAAAAGTGAAAAAGGAAAAAGTATACAGACGAGTAGTCCCATAAAGTAGCAATCAAGGTACATAACTTCATAGGGCAAAGGTTAGCCAATATGTAATATTACGGGACAAGGTGCACATAAAGTGGGGCAAGGTAATACAAAGAACCTAACCAAGAAAGGCCCTGTTTGTGAGGAACTACACTGGCCTTCAAGGATTTCGCTGATAGAATTTAAAGGTGGTTTAAAAACATTTTGTAAGTGCGGAATCAGAATGTTAGAAAATTTCTTATAAAAGATGGTGGTATAACCATCTGGGCCTTGCTGCTTGCCCATCTTCAAGTCCTTGATGGCCAAGTGTATTTCCTCAGACGTAATGTCAGCTTTCAGGGAAGTGAGGCCTTGGTTGGAGAATTTAGGGAGTTGGACCCCACAAAGGAATTCCTCTGCTTTATCAGCTTAATTTTGTTTTTATACTTATATGTTTATTTATTTTTGTTTGTTTTGGGAACATACTAAAGCATTCTAGCATCAGGTTTGGTTAACAGTTTTATAATCTTTGATTTCCTCTTTCACTTTTGTGGAATAATGCTTGCAAGGCCTATACTTCTATCCATAAATTGGTGTAGATTGCCAAGCAAAAAACAGCTGGTGTCCATCTCTGTATTCACATCATTGTTGTGCTGTCATCTTTCCATTGTGCCAACTTTTTAGAGTCTGTCAAGGAATCGCACAGTGCCAATAATATAGTATGGTGTGCCTGTACGCAAAAGTTCTTTGATTTGATTTTTTTTCCCTCCACATTCAGCCATTCACTAACCCCCTACTACCATTCTGTGTGCTTGCTGTGTCACCATCACCTTATGTTGTGGTAGCAGCTCTACTAGACCCGATTCCATGTCACAATCTTAAAATTAAATAATCTTTATTTGGGCCTGGTCCTTCATCAGAAAAGCCCAGAAGATCAAAAGCAGAAGGGAATATAATTCAGTAAGGTGTCATGTTCACATGTAAAGACATTTAAAAGAGAAGTTGGGGATTAACAAAAAAAATTTAAATAAAAAAGGGCTCACCTAGGTGGATGCAGCATCTGTCCCCTGTAACCTCCAAAACCCACTCCATAACTCACTGGAGCACCGGACTGTGAAGGGGGTGGGATCGGCTGACTCGGCTCTCTGCAGCTCACTAAAAGGCTGGAGCAGTTAAATATGGGTCACAAGAGTGCAGAACGAAGTGCACTCCTGTGATCCCCAGGAGAAGTAGGGCCAAAAGATCTTTAGCCCTACTCTGCCTTTAAAGTTTTGCATACTCTTCTTACTTGTTGTAGCCTAGCAGGCTTAAACAAGGGAAAGAGGATGGGCTGAATCAGGGAAAGAAGGTGGGTTCAACAAGATTTTGTATTTTAAAGTGGAGGGCCACCCTAAAAAAAAAAAAAGCGTTAATATTCTTAAAAAAATAAAACATTTGAAAAAAAAAAAAATGTTTTACCTTATCAGAAATCCCTGTTGCTAGGCAGTTTTACTAATCTGCCTCCTTCCTACTCCGCGGTGATCTTCGTTCGTCTTCTGTCTCCTCTCCTCCTTTCCTCCTCCGCGTTGTCTTCTGGGTAATGGGGCGCGCTGTGTTCCCTAACACAGCGCGTCCCATTCACAAAGCGCCGCACGACTCGCGCATGCGCAGTAGGAAACGGGCAGTGAAGCCGCAAGGCTCCACTGCCTGTTTCCCTTAGTGAGGATGGCGGCACTGGGACCGGAGAGCCGAGGGACATGTCGGCCTCCGCGGCCGGCATCGCGGGCACCCTTGAAAGGTAAGTGTACTTATTAAAAGTCAGCAGCTACTTTTTTTTTTTAGCTGCTGACTGTAAAAAAATTTTTTTTTACAGCTGAAACACCGCTTTAATTAGACCAGTATTCTTTCATAATAGAAATCAACTCCTCTCTGTTTATATGATGAATTTATTTTTTGCATTAGATACTAGTTTGCCCAACTTGCTGTTGTCCTCCTATATTTATTTTTAGCTGCTTTTCTTCTACTTATCTGCATTGTCATTGTGTCTGTGTCGTTCGTTCCTCTTTTAGACTGTCATCTATAGTTCATGTTTTTTGTCCTATCTCATTCTCTGCTTGACTTGAGCGAGCAACTTTGTGCTTTTTCATCACGGAGGAAATATGCCAGCTCAGTGATCTGAACAGAAAGATCCCATTTCCGCTGGGAACAGCACCTGGTGCGCATGTGGCTCAGGAGGAGGACTCCAGCAGCACATGGCGTGATCCTGCAGAGATCACCAAATGACACACAGAATAGCACAAAAAAAACACGTTGCACAGAGGTTCTTTGTCATTTGTACAGAGACAATTTGTATCATTTTTATTTCTTTTAGCTTCCAAGAACTGTACATTTCCAAACCATATGTTATTTGCATTTCTGCCTTGCTTTGTAAATTAAAGAGGACCTTCAGTCATTTTTTCAACTTTCCATCTATCAAATCTTCTGCTCTTGTTGTTTTAGCTTTGGATAGTAAAACATCTTTTCTGCCAGTAAATACCTTATACAGCCCACTTCCTGTTTCTTGTCTGGTAAAAAGTCTAAGCTTATGACATCATGCACAGCTCTCTATCACTCTTGTGAGAGTTTGCCAGGAAGGGAGGGGGGATGAGTCATAAGAGGGCCAATGAGAGCTGCAGCGCTGGAGGTGTGCCTCTGTGTAAATCTAGGAAGTAAACAGGCAGCAGCTTCAGCTGCCCACAGTTAAAGTTGATCCAGCCAGACTTAGTGGAGGGAGATTTCTGCAGCATATTTGGTAAGTAAAGAATCGCAGTATATATAAAATAATATGCAAAGTGGTTGGAGGGAATCTTCAGAATGGCAATGATATTTTTATTACAAATTATGTGAGCAGACTGCAGTTCCTCTTTAAAGTGTCTGTCAACCCAAAATATATATATGTTTTTTTTTAAGAGATCATTGTTGAAAATACTACATGAGGAGTGACCACCATCAGGGTCCCTAAAAGATTTGAGGAGTTTAGCGATTCGGCTTGCCAGTTTGTTTCAGAAACTGAGATGCCAGCTTTGGGTGGACTTATTATGTGTGTAATATGGTACCCATGTGTCATTACTAAAAAATGCTTTTATTTTTGTCCTGCCTATGGCAGAGTAACTACAGAGGCAAAAGTTCTTAAAAATGAACCCAGCTCACACAGCACTTTTTTAAATTAATGTTTTGTTTTTATTTGTTTTAGAAAAAACAAGTGTTTACTCATATCAAATGCTCCACATAAAAGAGCCCGTTTTCCCTTTTAGAAAATACAGCTAGGCTCCAGTGAACTCTGGGCATGAACGGTTTTAATAATTATATTAAAATATGAAATCTAAAAGTGTGTATGTGTGTATGTATATATACCGCATTTTCTGGCATATAAGACAACCTTTTATACTTAAAAATGTCCCCCAAAAATCGGGGGTCACCTTATACTGCAGTATTAAATGCCACCCGCTGGATATCAGCCTGCTGGATGCGCGGTAATACTGTGTGTAGCTTCGGCTACATACAGTATACCGCGCTGAGCCAATCACGGCGAGCCATGTATTCTATTAATGAATACAAAGCCTGCTTGGATTGGCAGAGGCTGTAACATCATCAGCCCACACCTCTCTGAATCTCCAAGCCAATCCGAGCAGGCTTTGTATTCATTAGTAGAATACATCGCTTGCCGTGATTGGCTCAGCGTGGTATACTGGATGTATACTGTATACAGCATGTTACCGAATGCGCTGATTGGAACCATCTCGTTTGGACAAAATCAAGCCTGTTCCAGTCAGCGGTTGTTCCGGCTACACCTCGGCTTCTCTTCCTTCCACGGCCATCTCGCCATCCACCACCGGAATTATAGAGCTAGGATCAGTGCCAAGACAAGGTCAAAGGATTTCAAAGTGAACCCCCAATCCCATCAAGTTTTTAAAGTCGCGATAGAAAAACGAACACAAATTTAAAACATGCATTTTTTTTTTACATTTACACATAGTAATATGTTATGAATGAAAGATACAATAGTAGCTTTCATTCATAGATGAAGGTAGAACAGGACCCCGAACTGTCAAACTGATAGCTCATTTCTTCAGATTAGCCATGGAGAACATAGCTCTTCTTACGTAATCATCAGAGCCCTGTGACAGCCGGTAGCTGTCTCCTGTGTATTAGCAGCATACAGAACTCTTGATAGGAAGTGGTCAACTGTCCCACTGACAGCAGAAAGTAGTACCACTGGTCACACAATGTTTGACCGCTCCGTTCTGCACAGTGCAGTCGATAGCTGGGTGATGCAGAAGCAGATAATAAGGCTCCTGCTCCAGTTATGCCCCTTATAGCACCACGCCCCGCACCTTTGCCACTGCCTCAGTCTGGCTCTGCCAGGGAATAATCAGGGCTTTGGGTAGCTGGGCGTGCCTTTGACTGCCAAAACCCACCGATCCTCCTCCTCAAAAAAAAGGAAAAATCACTGATGTGTGTTATCTACATTTCAAGAGTTTGTGTTCTGTTCATATATTCTAATAGCTGCTCATTTTTAGGTAATTTTTGGCCATAGAGAAGCAGTTTTGGTTCCAACTCGCTTGTGATTCTAGTCAAGTAGTGGACCTGGTGTCAGGAATACCCAGTAATCCTAGTGGACACAAGAGAATAAAATAAAACATCATTCAGTAAACTTCACTTTCTAGCCCAATTTATAAGCTCTTCTTACATCTGCTAGATTTTTACACCAAACGGTATCCTTGTCTGCGAATGGAGTGGATACCTGGAGATTTGTCGTGTAAATTACTTATTAAACATCACACATCCTCCAAACATAAGCAGAGACAAAAGGTCAGCAAGTTATATTAGGGAAATAGAATGAAATCTGGAAAGAGCTGGAAAGAGTGACAGGATGCAAACAACTTGTGATCCCAGGTATTGATACAATTAGCCCTTGGCACGGTGAATCATGATATAACAATGCAGTAAAGAATAAAATCAAGCGCACTGTAATAGAAAGTCAGTGTTCTCTTCAGTTCACACCAGTTGAATTCCAAGAAACTGAATGGGCACCCACATAAACTCACTTTTTTAAATAAATATAAATGTAAATTTCTATACACAGTTTTGCCGTTCATTTCTATTTTAAACTGAATGGGATGTTTTGCAAGGTAAGGGTTCACATGCTCCAACCGCACAATGGAGAATCTGAGGGTGCACAGGGAATATGTATTTTTTTTTTATTAATTTTTTTACTTTTTTGTGGGGAAATGTGACATAATCTGTTTCACTCCATAAATGGCAAACACATTTAAAGTGGTTGTAAAGTAAAAAGGTATTTTACCTTAAAGTGTATGTAAACCCGAAAAAATGTTTTTTTTGTCTGGCACAATATAGAGTATGGGATTTCAGATCAGCTGTGCCCAGTTTTGCCACAAAGAGTTAATCCAGCTCCGAGCAATCCTCATATCTTTTTTCAGTGAAATAAAATGGACAAACTGTGAAAACTTGTGGGGACTTTTCTGGGTTTTGACTAGATGTTAGTGATCATAGCAGAAGTTCAGTGTAAGAAATACACAGGAGAAAATGCATGTTGATAAGGGGAGTGTAGAGGTGGGCGGGGAGTCTACTGACATCACAACTCCACCCACTGAGCCCTGGAAAACAGACTCACCCACAAAATCTGCAGTTTTTCGGGTCTCGTAGCAGACAGAAGGGAGACATTTGACAGATAAGTATACATGCAGGAGGCATGTATATCCTTCTAGATAACCAATATTGCAATAGTTTAGAAAGGATGAGAGTGGGTTTGCATCCACTTTAATGCATTCTGTGCATTAAGGTAAAAATCTCGTCACTACTTGCTCCCTAAACACTTACGTTCCTCCTCTCTTGATCCAACATTGTCCAGACGGCAGCACCACTGCTCTCCTCCTGGTCTCACAGGAGACTCTGAGAGCAGTGGTATCCATGGACTCATGCAACTGTCAGTCAAATACTGGGAGGAGGGAGCGGGGGGCATGGGCGAGCTGTTCTGTATGCGTCTATGGAAGTACAGAGCTCGGCTCAGGAGCATGCCCGCAGAAAAGGAGAAGCGGACAGCGCCGTTCAGAAGAGGAGGTAGGGGACCAGTCTGTGCAATACAATTGTACAGAGCAGGTAAGTATAACATCTTTTTTATTTTATTAGAAATAAAAATTTGCCTTTTACAATCACTTTAAGAGTCTGTGGCTATGCACATCCATCAATCTGCATACAGTACATCACATTCAGAACATATTCAATCTTGAGCTGTCATGATGTATCATGGTCTGTAATCCATTTTATCTCAGCAGCTCCCCTTTATGACCCATGCTTCTGAAAATGCTAGTTTCCTGGCAGCCATGCTGACCTTGGTGCTCCAGTAGTCAGTGACCTGTATGTAGATATGGACCTCTGACTTTACTCCAAGTTTCATGCGCTGCATGCTAGTTCCTGGTGAGTGACTACGATGGTATTGAAGCAGGATAACAGTAAGTCGGCTAGCATTTTCAGAACAAGTTTGAAAATTGACACTTGCTTATTCAGGACAAAAATGACTTTAAAGTGTATCTGTGGCCAAGAAATATATACTGTATATATTTTTGTGTCCTGTTGGTTAGACCACACCTCCCTTTCTGTACACAACAGGTAGTTGGGGGAAATCCCATCTTGGAAAGTTGTCACAGGAACAGGTTTCACCCTTGGAAGATTGTCCTTCACCTCCTGCTATGGTGACACCACAGAATGTTGTCATTATTTGCCAACATTTCCCTTTATTTTCTTTTTGGGTGGCAGTGGTCACTATAGCAAATGGGGTGACTCTCCCCAACTGGAACACAGTTGGTAAAAAAAAAAAAAACCTTCTTTGTAGATCCAAAACTAAAAAAAAGGTATTGTCAATAAATACACAGTTTTTTTTTTTTTTTTTAGTAAAGATTAAGCTTAGAAACAACAAATCTAGTGCAAGTGCTATGGTTATTAGTTCACAGACAAAGTCATGAAACAAGCAACCCTTGGATTCTGGAGACCATGTAAGGACTGCATACTGGCTTACACGGATGTTGCTGTTCTCTTCCTGAATTATAATGTATTACCAAATGTACGAAATGGCTTTAAACGGCACACATATGGTTTGGTATCCCTTGGGCTGAATGGCTACAAGTGTGCAGGCCTCCTAATGTGTTGAAACATGCTCGGAAATCTCCTGTGCTATCTTTTGACCTCTTAAATAATAAATTGTCCTGGATAATGTTAAACGAATGCCTCTCTGCCATTCTGGAGGATAAGCTGCTCCGATCTGAAAAAAACCTGGGACCCCTCGATCACCTACCTGATGGAGACTGCCTTGTCCGATTTGAGGCAAGCCGCTTAGTGTCATAGGGGAGACATTGTGTTTATTTTCCTTCTCTTCTTCCTTTACCTCTTACTTTTTTCCTTCTTTGTCCTCTTCTCTTCTTTTCATTTATTAAACCTTTTGAAATCTTGGGGAGAGACATATGACCGCTGGTTGGCCTTACCAACTATGTAACTATGTAAGAATTATTCAGCTTAAAATTTCTAGACTATTTAAAGCGTTTTGTTACCCCCAACATTTCATATTCCTGATATATGCCTTCTGTACCATATGCTTGTATGAGTAAGTATCCTGTTTTTTTTGTACTGCTTCCTTTGTGTGAAATCCCTGGTGTTCCTGCCAGTCCCTCTGCTTTCCTATTAAAAACTGACCACACTAAGCAGGAGAGCTCACGTGGTCAGTTCTCTAGCTAGGCTGGGAACTCAGCCTGCTCTCCCCAATGATCAGACATGTCCTGAGATGCCCCCGCTGCCCAGCCATTCACTGGAAAACTGCTGCTTCTCCTACCCCCAGCTCTTATGCAGCTGAGAACAGAGGGAATGTGATCTTTTATTTAAAAAAAGGCATTTAATGTTTTTTTTTTTTGTTTTGTTTTTTTAATATATATACAAATATGTTTTGGCTTTAATTTCGATTTTAAACTGAATGGGTTGTTTTACAAGGTGATCATTTACAATCACTTTAAGATGGGTCTGTGCTCTACAGCAGGATGTTTTAGGGGTTGTGGTCACGTTTTATTTTTTGTTGGATTGTGTTTTTCATGTATGCTAATGGGAATTCAATAAATAGACCTAAAAAAAAAAAAAAAAAAAAAGTATGCAGATGCTTAGGACTCTACACATGCTTTAGCTACGTAGCTTTGCTTTGCCGCTGCAGAAAAAGTTAAACTGCATGTCACTTTTGGCAGGTGGTACCGTCACTGAACATGACCCACTCAATTGAAGGGGCACACAGAAAATAATTGTTTTCTATTTACACTGTTGACTCCATATATGTGTGTTGGCATGCACTGTGTGGGCAGTGTGTCTGTATTTTTAAAGCAGCACAACTCCCTACACTGCAGAGTGTGGCAAAGCTACAACTAGCATTGCTGATTTAAGTTTTTAAATATTAAACCCTTGTTATTTTTTTTTGTACTTGATTTTCCCAGTATATTTGTACCCTTGTGGTTTTGATAACTGTGTTGGATTTAGGCAATCTATACATAAAGGGAATAGGAAAAGAGCAGTTGGCTATGACATTGTTTGTCTTTTAAACCAAGCATGGCATCCTGCTGCTATATATATATATATATATATATATATATATATATATATATATATATATATATATATATATATATATATATATATATATATATATATATATTATATAAAGTTCCTCTTTCACTTTTACAGGGCTATTTAGAAATCAGTCCCATGTCTGCCTTGGTGTTTTCCTTGTGTCTATCTAGCAAGGTTACTTTGTGGTATAAGCAAGGAAGCTGAGACCTCTGCAGTGTATAAATGTGCTTTTGCTATACAAAAATGCTGTACATACAAATCTATTACAATATTAGGAATACAGTACAAGACTGACCGATATATATAGCGAATTAACAGCCTATGGTCTATACACAGTAAAAGTACACTTAAAAATGACTCAACTCCGGTTACTGTGGGTTAGTGATTTCCATTGACAACTGGGACTCATCCTTCTTTTAGAGATCAGGTACCTTCTTGGCTGGTTACAGATGAGTTTTTTGGTGGTAATGCATTATGGAGCCTCCTCTACCATCAGTCTCTGTTCCTGCCTTTATTTGGGCTTTTGTTGACAATGGTTACAAACTTGTTTACCTTAACCACTTCAGCCCCGGACCAATTGGCAGCCAGAGGACCAGGCCCCTTTTTGCGATTCGGCACTGCGTCGCTTTAACTGACAATTGCGCGGTCATGCAAAGTGGCTCCCAAACAAAATTGGCGTCCTTTTTTTCCCACAAATGGAGCTTTCTTTTGGTGGTATTTGATCGCCCCTGCAGTTTTTATTTTTTGCGCTATAAACAAAAATAGAGCGACAATTTTGAAAACAATGCAATATTTTTTGCTTTTTGTTATAATATCCCCAAAAAATATATAAAAAAACATTTTTTTTCCTCAGTTCAGGCCGATACGTATTCTTCTACATATTTTTGGTAAAAAAAATCGCAATTAGCGATTATTGATTGGTTTGCGCAAAAGTTATAGCGTTTACAAAATAGGGGATAGTTTTATAGCATTTTTATTTAATATTTTTTTTTTTTTTTACTAGTAATGGCGGCGATCAGCGATTTTTATTGTGACTGCGACATTATGGCGGACACATCGGACATTTTTGACACATTTTTGGGACCATTGTCATTTATACAGCAATCAATGCTATTTAAATGCATTGATTCCTGTATAAATGACACATGCAGTGAAAGAGTTAACCACTAGGGGGAGGGGTTATGGGCTGTGACTTGTGTGTGTTTTTTTACATTAGGGGGCGGGGCTGACGTCTGACATCATTGATCGGCTTTCCCGATGACCAGGAACAGCCGATCAATGACAGGCAGAGTAGGAAGTGCGGGGAGAGGTTTGTTTACACAGACCTCTCCCCGTTCTTCAGCTCTGTGACCCGATCGCGGGACACCAGCGGCGATCGGTCCGCTGGTCCCGCGGCCGGGGTCACTGAGCTCCCGACCGTGCCATTCTGCCGCAGTATATCTGCGTGAGGCAGTCGGGAAGCGGTTAACAACCAACTAAGGCCCCTTTCACACTGGGGCGGTGAGCCGCGGTGACGGTAAAGCAGCGCTATATTTAGCGCTGCTTTACCGTCGTTTTAACCGCGGTATTCGGCCACTCGCGGTGCGGTTTTAACCCCCGCGTAGCGGCGCTTTGCGGCGGTATTGCCGCGGTTTCACCGCGGTGTCCCATTCTATTCAATGGGAAGGAGCGGTATAGGAGCGGTGAACACACCGCTCCTATCCCGCTCCAAAGATGCTGCTAGCAGGACTTTTTTTGTCATCCTGCTAGCGCACCGCTCCAGTGTGAAAGCCCGCCGGCTTTCACACTGGAGTTAAAGGGGCAGGATTTTTTCATGCGGTGAACAGGCGCTATTTTTAGCGCTGCACCGCATGAAAAACGCTTAGGTGTGAAAGGGGCCTAACAGACATTTCTATAGCTTTCAATTAGAGATGCACTCTCACATTCTACCTCAAGATGGCACTCTGCCATCATAGATACCATAGGTTATATATTACCTGTTTACTGTAGCTAGACTGCTCAAAATGTCCCCATTGTATCCAAAAGCATTTTTTTGAGGAGCTTCCTTAAACAAACTCAACAGTAATCTGATTTGTGTTTCTATGACAAACTACTAAACAGACTGTCCCATGTAATGTTATGTCTGATTTAATATAAAAAAGAAAAAACATCATATTGTTTAACAAACGCAACACATTACGCCTTATTTTTTTTCTTTTTTTAGAAAACCACTTCATTACTAAGAAAACTCATACTAAACATTAATTTGCCTTGAATGCAATCCCCTCCCATATTTCTGCCACTGAGAAGGTGTTTCAGTCTTTGACTAAAAGTTCATCAGAAAGTCCATTCTAAAGTTCTTTAGGAACAAGTCCAGGCTTGTAATACATCAAAGGCCTTGCTCTCCACAGCTCTTGCGGTCCTACATTATTCTGTTCATCATGAAATCACTTTTCTCTGGTCTTCCTATTGATCAAATCAGAGACCGCTTGTGGAGTGGAAAACAAAGCAGATTATCTGTTCCTTCTAATAATACATAAACAGTAGATCCCAGCCCTTCAGCTACAATCTCTCCTCTAACTGGCTTCTTGCCTGGATATCTGACCAACACTTTGCCACCTACCTGTATCCACTTCTGACCCTCCCACAGAACATCAATAGGGAGGAGAGAAAATATTCTGATATTTCCCAAAAGATCACTGCGTTTTATTTTGGAAGGTTTGATGTTATACAGCCTCATTTTCCACTCTTGCTGAGAAGTATCCACTAACTGCCAATGCAAATGTAACTTCAAACCTTCCTGCCAGATTTCCTCTCATTCCTAGATAGGCTTTAGCTTCAGATACATCACTCTTGGTTTCTATGTCATGGGAAGCAGTAGCATGGTACCTGTTAAGCCCTTTTCTTTCAGGAACCTTATGTAAATACTGAACTCTGCACTGCAGCTGTGGAATCTGTGCCCCAGCCCCTACTTTCTCTCATATGGTGTGCTTTTGGCTATTGGCCTAGAGATTAACAACATGACTGCCTGTGTGAGGACCTGATCCCAGCCCCTTAGTGTATGTGTGGGTGTGACTTGCGTATCTGGTCCTTCAATAGCCCATTATATCTTTCAATCAAACCAGGTGGATGTTATGGGATGTGGCACAACCAGTACACTTAAGAATCTTTGGTCCACTGCTGTACTGTTGATCCTGTGAATTGTGAGTTGTTATCACTTTGGACTTGTTTGGGACAACCATAAGCAACGAGAAGTTTCTGGAGCAGTTGAAGCATTGCAGATTCATCTGCACGTTTGCAAGGATGAACAATAAAAATTCCTGAATAGGTGTCCACTGCAGTACAATCATTTCTCAGTCCATTGTTTCCCCCGGGGCGGGGGACCAATGAAGTCAATCTGAAAGATTTCTGCAGGCCACTCTTCCCTCTTAATCAACCCAGTGGAGTACTTTTGCAATGGCCATTGTCGCACTTCTCCACACACTGTACAGTCCCATATTACAGTCTTTATCATGTCAATGGATATAGGCAATTCTTTCTGCTGTGCCCATTCATTTGTTGCTTTCTGCCCCAAATGTCCAGATTGCTTGTGGGCCCAGTTGGCCAAGTTCATAAAGACAGGATCAATTGGCAAAACTGCATTCACTTTGGCAATTTCATCTACAACTGTTATAGTTCTCAAAGTCTGGGACTAGAGGCACATGTGCGTCAACATGCCCCACTTTTATGGTGTGGGAGTGAGCTTCCTTGCAGATGTAGTCCCAGACTTGCCTCCCCACACCACCTTTCCATAAATCATCCATTCATTGGACTTCCACGTGGGCATCCAAGTTGTCCTGCCTTTACACTGACAGCTGGGAGGTCTTTAAATATTGACATGGAAAGAAGGATCCTCCTGAAGAGTCATCACTACAGCTTTTAACTCTGCATACTGACTGAACCCTCCAATTCCGGTCTCTGCAGGACTGTGTCTGTATTTGGGTTGTAGGATGCTGCTGTCCATTGGTGCCCAGGCGAGGCAACTATGGTGGAACCATCAGATAACCATGCTGACTCTCAAGACTTCTGACAGAGTCTCAAAGGGTGGAGTCTTTAATGGGGAATGACCGCAGCACCGGAATTTCTTTTGCTGGCTCGGTGCTGGTGAAAGTAACAAGGCCTGCCACAACTGTTTTTAAATGTCTCTGGCATCCCCTGCTGCAATACCCCCTCTTTTTTGAAGGTACCACTTTAATTTCTTCAGTGTCTGGTTATGGGCTACAGCTGCCCTAGTGGTCAGTTTATTATCTCTCACCCATCCTGCTATTGGCAATGCAGTATGGATGGTGAATGTGTCCTTTCCTGTTATGGTTTCTACATGTTGAAGTGCTGTGTAGGCCCCAAACAGGTACTTCTCTAGGGGCGTGTATCTCTTCTGTGCCCATCAGTTGTTTGGACCAAAATCCAATGGGTATTGCTCGGTCCTTTTTCATTTTGCTGCCACAGACTCCAAGATATGGTACCATCCTGCTCCACTACATCCAGCTGAAATGGTACTCCTTGTCTCACAGGTCCTAATTTCTGATGCTTCAAAATGGCTCTGAACCCCATGAGAACTCAGTCTTTTTCCTGGTGACATTGTATATAGGCCTCAGAATCAGTCCAAGATGTGGGATGAACGATCTCCAGAATCCCACAGCTCCAATGAACTTCTGTGCCTCATTTTGGCAGTAGGGGGCGACAGCGCCTGGATAGTTTGCACAACTGTCTCTGGAATTTTCCTCTGCGGCCCAGTCCACATCATTCACAGGGATTTCACCTCTTCTTTCATCCCAGAGATCATGATGTCATCAATGTAGTAAAGCACAGTGACTTTCAAATTCAGGGTACTTAAATCTTGGGCAATCATTCCATAACAAATTGTTGGAGAATGAACATAGTCTTCAGGAAGCACAGTGAAAGTGTACTGGCGGCCCTTCCACACAAAGGCAAACTGGTTCTGACACTCTGGGTCTATCAAAATAGAAAAGAAACCATTAATGTCTATCACAGCATAATATTATCCTGCATCTTTAGTAATTTTCTCAATGATTGAGATCATATCAGGTACATTTGACTTCAATGGAGGTGCCACTTTGTTTAGACCTCTGTAATCCACAGTCATTCTATATGTCCCATCAGGTTTCTTTACTGGGAACACCGGAGATGAGAAAGGTCTTACAGCAGGTCTAAGGATCCCTACCCTCAACAGTTCTTGAATAGTCTCCCCAATTTCTTTGTGGCCTCCAGGAAGTCTGTACAGCTTGAGACAGACTGGCTTCTCTGGTGGAGGAATGTAGACAGGGGTCCATTTCGCATGACCTCTGACCACAGCCTTCACTGCCCTAACCAGATATGCTTTATCAGGATACCCAAATGTGAATGTACCCTGTTCCCCTGAATAGACTGACCTTGAAGTACACCCACCCCAAGAATATTTTCAAGTAACTCTGATACCAAAACATTTATCCAAAATCCTGGTGCCTTGCCAATAGCCAATTTCAACCATGTCCTAACTGCTGGTGTTGTTTGCCCTCCCAAACCTTCTACATAAATCAATTCTCCTTTGTGATGGGAAGGATTTCCTTGCAAAGGTGTAACTTCAGCTCCAGTCTCAACTAAAGCCATCAGATGTGTAGGAGAAGATGACTCCCCCCCCCCCCCCCCCCCCCCATCGTACAGTGACAGGTGCATATGATCCTGCTGTCACTGTCCTTACTGCTATTAAAGGAGACCCACCTTCCCTTCATAAAGGATAAGGAACCTCCCTGTCCCCTTTTCTGCTTCTATCGAACTCCTCCCCAGGATAAAGGGATTTGGGTTTAGGTTCATGTGCAGTTTTGGGAATTGGTTTGGGGCTAACAGGAGGGGGTTTTCTCTAAATCTAGGCTGATGTTATCTTCACTAGGAGTAGTGTTCCTAGCCCTGCCAGTTTTCCCCACTAAATGTTTCAACCGCTTCAGCATTTCAGCAGTAGAAATCCCATCCATCTCATCTTTAGGTACACCTGCTTTTAATAGGTCCACCCACATTTCTTTCCTAGAGATAACTAGCCTGGTTTTCTCTTAACCTCCTGTCTTCTCTACCCCTTTCCTTTTCATCTGTTCTTTTCTGCCTGTTTTCTTACTGTCTGGCTTTGACCTATCTACTGCCCTGACAGGTTTTGTTTTAGTCTCCTCTAGCTCCCCAACTGGCTTAAAAGGGTAGTGGCTTCATGAAACTTGCTGTTTAATTCCAGGCCTCCCAGCAAATACAATAAAGGAGCTCTGAGATTAAATGGTGCAGACCTCATTAGCTTAGAGCGCAGAGCAGACATAGAGGGTTCATCCATTCTGGAAATGTATTTAATCTGGTTATACAACTCATCTTGTGTAACCTAGAAATACCCTCTCCTATTGTTCTCCAGGAGTAGGTATTTTCCAGGTCACTAGGACTAGCGTATACTCACGAGGTCTAAAAGTGAATAATTCACACTAAACTCTCTGGCTTTTCGCATGGCTTGACGCAATTGTGGATCATGGGTTAACACTCCCAAAGTCACTGCTTCCTTAACTGACAAAACACTGTACGCCCCTTCATCCCACAAACGTAGGAGCAAACTCAATAGGGGTTCCTATAATACCAACCCATTGTGGACACTGTCCTCTTCTCTGCTTTACTTAAATCCAACCCCATAAGGCTAAAATCTACAAAATGATATGAGACTTTATCACCCCAAATCTTATTCAAGGGAGAAGCATACTTTACAAATTCTTTAGCAAGAGGCTCCCACTCATTGTCTCTGGCCCAGATAGGTAAGCTGCACACTCCCCTCTGGACACCAGAACCCTCTGCAGCCTTGCTCTTCCTAAACAGCTTTACGCAGCATTTTTACCTAGCACAAGCTACACAACACACCACAGAAAACAGATCTGCTTCAGTTGAATTATAGTGCAGATCGCGGAACGAGCCCCCAATTATCCCGGGGCGAGTCCCCAATTGTTTTGCTTGTGTCTATCTAGCGAGGTTATTTGCTAGATAGACACACCTCTGCAGTGTATAAATGTGCTTTTACTATACAAAAATGCTGTACATACAAAACTATTACAATATTAGGAATACAGTACAAGACTGAAAGGTATCTAAAAAATGAAGGCCTGATTGCCTGAATGAAATATTTGCCCTTTTAATGTGAAAATGTCTGATAATTAGTTCAATGGAGTTCACATATGTGCAATTAAAATGTCACATCATATCATTATAGATGCACACGTCTCTGGGGGGCCCAATATTTTGTTAGATAAATTTGAATTATCTAAACAAACTGCTTCACAAAGACCAAGGAGTTTTTCGATATGAGTCCAACACACCAAAATTCTACAGAGACACCAGTTAGGGTTAGGTCATACAACCAGTAAATTACTGTTTTTCTGTCTTAATGGGTTTAGTCTCACCATATTTTGCGATACGACACTGCGTCGCTTTAACTGACAATTGTCATGCGATGTTGTAGCCAAACACTATTGATTTTTCTTGCAAAAAGCTTTCTTTTGGTGGTATTTGATCACCTTTGCGGTTTTAATTTTTTTGCACTATTGACCAAAGAAGAGCGAAAATTTTGAAAAAAAAAAAAGCAATATTTTTTACTTTCTGCTATAACACATAAAAACAAATGTCAACATGTGAGTTTCTAAGTTAACCACTTCAATACAGGGCATTTATACACCCTTCCTGCCCAGACCATTTTTTAGCTTTCAGCTCTCTCACACTTTGAATGCCAATTACTCAGTTATGTAACACTGTACCCAAATCAAATTTTTTACCTTTTTTTCATACAAATAGAGATTTCTTTTGGTGGTATTTTAATCCCCACTGGGTTTTTTATTTTTTGCAAAATAAGTAAAAAAAAAAAAAGCAAAGATTTTGAAAAAAACACAACTAAAATTAATGGATATTATTTAGTCACAGTGAAAGTTATAAAGTCTACAATCTATGGTGCAAATCACTGAAAATTAATCACACCTGATCACACCTGATGCACTGACGGCCTATATAATTTCTTGAGGCTCTGAAATGTCAGGAAAGTACAAATACCCCCCAAATGACTTTTTGAAAAGTAGACAGTCAAAGGTATTTAGTAAGAGGCATGGTGAGTTTTTTGAAGTTGTAGTTTTTTCCCACAATTCTTGGGAAAATAAAGATTTTTTTTTTCACAAAATTGTCATAATAACAAGTTATTTCTCACACACACCATATGCATACTTCCAGTCATAACCCAAAATACATTCTGCTACTCTTCCCAAGTATGGCGATACCACATGTGTGAGACTTTTACACAGCCTGGCCACATACAGAGGCCCAACAAGCAGGGAGCACAGTCAGGTGTTCTAGGAGCATAATTACACACTTTTGAAGGCCCTGGAGCACCAGGACAATGGAATTACTCACAAAGTGACCCCATTTTGGAAAACAAACATCCCAATGTATATTCTATGAAGCATTATGAGTCTTTTGAACAGTTAATTTTTTTACACAAGTCTTCAGAAAATGTGGAAAGAAAATTAAAATCTTTTTTTTTTTTTTACACAAAGTTGTCAATTTATAAGATATTTCTAACACACAGCATGTATATAGCAAAAATTACACCCCAAAACACATTCTTCTACTCCTCCTGAGTATGGCGATACCACGTGTGAGACTTTCACACAGCCTGGCCACATACAGAGGCCCAACATTGAAGTAGTACCTTCAGGCGTTTTACAAGCATAAATCACACATCTCATTTCATTCCTACCTATCACACTTTTGAAGGTCCTGGAGCACCAGGACAGTGGAATTAACCACAAAATGACCCCATTTTGGAAAGCAAACACCCCAACATATATTCTATGAGGCATGGGCTGGAGACAGGTACTCGGTTTCTCTGATGGGCTGGAGACAGGTACTCGGTTACTCTGATGGGCTGGAGACAGGTACTCGGTTACTCTGATGGGCTGGAGACAGGTACTCGGTTACTCTGATGGGCTGGAGACAGGTACTCGGTTACTCTGATGGGCTGTTGACAGGTACTTGGGTACTCTGATGGCCTGGTGACAGGGACTCGGGTACTCTGATGGCCTGGTGTCAGGTACTCAGGTACTCTGATGGGCTACAGGTAGGTACTCGGGTAATCTGATGGGCTGGTAACTGGTACTCGGGTACTATGAAAGGGGGCGGTGACAGGTACTCAGATGGGCGGTGACAGGTACTCAGATGAACTGTGACAGATACTGAGATACTGAGATGGGCTGCGACAGGTGCTTAGGTACTCGTGTACTTAGATGAACTGTGACAGGTACTCGGGTACTCAGATGGACTGTGACAGGTACTCGGGTATTTAGATGGACTGTGACAGGTACTCAGGTACTCAGATATACTGTGACGGGTACTCAGATGGGCTGTGACATGTACTCAGGTACTTGGGTACTCAGATATACTGTGGCAGGTACTCGGGTACTCAGATGGGCTGTGACAGGTACTCTGGTACTCAGATGGACTGTGACAGGTGCTCAGGTACTCGGGTACTCAGATATACTGTGACAGGTACTCGGGTACTCAGATATACTGTGACAGGTACTAAGGTACTTGGGAACTCAGGTGGACTGTGACAGGTACTTTGATGGGTGACAGGTCCTGTTTATCAGTGTGGTTGGTGTACACTGTAAGCGGTAATGAGATGTTACCGCAATCTCCTTCTCACACACGATTTCATTGGCTCTTTACTGCGATTGGGGTTGGGCTGTGTCAGGTGACAAGCCTCATCCCTGATCGCCCTAATGGCATGCATGAGCGTCGTTAACATGGACAGTACATGTGACCGGCTGTGATTGGACACAGCCGGTCACGTGGTAAAGAGACATTTTATTTTTTTTATTGGCTCTTAAAACCACTCTGGGATGGGTTGTGTCTGAGGGACACATCTAATCCCTGATTGCTGCGATTGAAGTGGTTAAATGTAACCGTATTGCTACACTTAAAGGCGCCTCTCTTCTCTTTTATACTCTGTAGCTTCTGCTGGATTTTGCTTCTAATCCCCTTGTGGAGGTTGCCATTTGTGGATGGACATTTTATGGTTACACAACTAATTGCTTTAATCTTTTTATATGGACTATAAACTGAAGGAATTCTGAATAAATGATTGTGGAATGAATCATCTGAGTTTCCATTATTTCTTATGGGAAAATTTGCTTTGGATTACAAGCATGTTTCCAGAACAAATTATGCTCGCAATCCAAGGCTTTACTATATCGTAAACTTATGGTTGTAACGCCACCTTCCTGCTCACATGTTCCTGATCCAGTGAGACTTTAGCTGTTCAGCCTTCTTGTGGCCTGTCTGGTGAAAAATGGGTACTTTGGCAAAACCAAATCCACTGTATTTTGGTGGTTACATGATCCTTGTCCACACGTACCCCCTTTAAAGCTGAAGTTTAGCTACAAAAAGAAAATCCTGTAGCTTTAGTCACATCACTAACCTGTAAGAAGTAGGTCCCACGTTGTATAGGCAATTTGGATTCAGGAGAAATCTTAACTGCAGTGATGTCTGTCCTCTTCCTGTGTCTGAAATTTGGATTCTGCAATCGTTAAATATTAGAACATTTCTTAATAGAGGTGGAGGAATGAGGCAGTGTGCTCCCATGGGACCATTTGTACTGCTGTTCTGCCCAAAGACTCAAGCTGTTAACTATAACAGCACCTGAAGTTCAGAGACAGGAAGAGAATGGGGAATCCCAGCATTAAGATTTCTCCAGGATCCAGCTGCCTGCACAACGCGGGACAAACTTTATTACAGGTAAGTGCTGTGACTAAAACTGTAGGTTTTTTTTTTTTTTTCGCGACGCCTCGCCGCGCGCCACGCGCTTGCGGCCGCTCTTCGCCCACTGCGCCTACCCCGCCATCTGTCACCACCCCGCGTGGCTCGTCCCACCACTTCGGACCGGGCCCGCGCGGCCGGCGGCCTGCACTGCCCTACCGACTTCCCCACTGCCCCCCGGCCCTTGCGCGGTTCCCCTACCCTCCTCCCGCACCTCCAACGCCCTCCGCCCTAACATGTCCCTTTCCCTACGGCGCCTCCGGGGCCAGCCGCACCGTCTCGCGCGCCCCCGCCCCACGCCGCCCGCCCGCGTGTCCTCGGACACCTCGGCCCTGTGTTCCGCCCATGTCCTTCTGCTATCGCTTCGGCCCCGGCCCTCCCCGCCCCCCTCCCACTTCCCTTCCCCGCCCCGCCCGTTTCCCGTCCCCCCCTTCCTCTCTGTGCGTCCACCGTCCTCCTCCGCTCGCCTGCGTCTCGACCCGGTGCCCCCCCCCCCCCCGCGCCCCCCCCCCCCCCCCCCCCCCCCCCGGGGGGGTTAAACTTTGGCTTTAAACTGTAATTTTGCACCATCTGGAAAATGAATAATGGAAGAAGACAGAGAAATTCTTGTGATTCATCAGCTGAATCACACCATTAATAGAGTGACGTTTATCTTTTTTTATGCATTTAATGTAATTTGCTGCCTCTGTGCTTATTGTGTGAGTTGTTTCTTTTTACCCTAAAAAAAGAACAGTAGAACAATGCAATAGCTGTACATCTGTGACATTTATTATGTAGCTTGCAGAGGGAGCCTGTACTAATGCTTTTCACCTGAACTGTGAGGTAATTTTCTGGTGTCCTGTCACTAATACTTCCTGTCAGCAGACATGATGTGCGCCAAGCATTCCATTAACGGCTAACTGCTGTGCTCCTAACAATCTGCAGAGCAACACAACACAATTTACATCTCCCTCCACAAATGGATAAGACAGAAATTATTCATGATTAAGTTGCACCTCTATCTTTAACTGTTCCAGTTTTCTGAATTGGGATCATGTTGATATGGGGTAAATTGAAAACCACAATAAACAAATATAGAAAGGATTTTGTGGGACTTTTAAGGCGCAAAGATAACAAATAGAATATCGAACAATATAAATTTAATGAATTAAAATGGAATGAATACATAGAATAAACATTCCAAAAGTAGATCACAGAATAAACAAAACTAGATGCAAAGCTGATTAGTCTCTACATGTTTCGCCATACAATAAGGCTTCTTCAGGAGTACTTTGATATCAGACGTTATGCATGTAATCGCTATAAGGAGAAAATACACAATTAAGACACTCAAAAAAGAAAATACAATATAATTTTCACAAATTACAGCTTAGGCAGAATAGAGAGGAGACATAAATCTGGTTTGGATCCTGACCTGTGTATTCAATAGAAAGATGAACATCCAAACATGAATGGATAAAATTGGATCACATTGATTGTACCATAGAGAGGGATAAATTAATTAAGGAGAAAGCACCAAGGGTTCATCTATCAAATTGAAAACAATAAGATGTAACTAAACAGGATATCTAGATATTATGTATATATGGCGTCTTGAAACAACTGCCTACCTCTATCACATGATGGAAAAACTTCCAGAGTATTGGAGGAAGATGGAGTAAACTAAACCAAGAAAAATGGAATACTCCAAGGGAGACCTCAGGGTATAAGTATTACCGGGGTTCCCTTAAAATAAAGTAAAGTATTGACAATTAGCCAAAGGTACATTGATATTGATAATGCTGGTCAAAAATCTAAAATCAAGTTAATTACCTGAGTAGACTGAACCAGGAAGGATAGGGTGCTCCAAAAGGAGACCTTAGGGTATAGATAATACCGGGGTTCCCCTTCAAATAAAGTAGATATTAGCATTTAGCCATAGGTAAATTAGTAATGATAGTGCCAGACTTTGAGACTGGGCTTAACGCTCCTTTCATCCCCCTCCACCTCGTTTGGCGGAAAAAACGAGGAGGGGACACAATGAACGTCGGAATGCGATGGTGTTGCACCGGAATTGACGTTTGACGTCACGCGGCATACCGGAAATGACTTATCGGCATCCATAAGGCGCCGGAAATCATTGTGAAGGATAAACAAACCACCCAAAAGGCCCAGAAGTTCCACTGCACAGTGTCTCAAGTAAAAAATACGTCATCCGCGGCCAGCAAGTGCGCCATAGTAACACCAGTGCTAGATGAAAAGTCCACTCCAGATATCATTCCAAGAATGATAAGTGGACATAAGGTGTATAATGCATCGACTATTTGGCGCCATCTGCTGAAGCTCAATCGAACGTCAGCCAGAAAAGAGCCTTATGCCACGTACACACGACCGGACTTTTCGACGGACTAGGTCCGACGGTCTTCCCGACGGACTTTTGGCTGAGTTCCGACGGACTTTCCAAATGAACGGACTTGGCCACACACAAGCACACCAAAGTCCGACAGATTCGAAAGTGATGACGTACGACTGGACTAGAATAAGGAAGTTCATAGCCAGTAGCCGATAGCTGCCCTAGCGTCGTTTTTCGTCCGTCGGACTAGCATACAGACGAGCGGATTTCTCCATAGGAACTGGGTCTGGCGGAGTTCCGGCGGAAAAATTTGAAACCTGTTCTATTTCTAAAGTCCATCAGATTTTTGGACAGCAAAGGTCCGATGGAGCCCACACACGATCGAATTGTCCGACGGATTTGTTCTGTCGGACCTTTGCTGTCAAAGTCTGGTCGTGTGTACGCGGCATCAGGTGTCCATATGGTACAACTGAACTACAACCCATTCACTATTTTCTTATATTAGTCAAACAAAAATTGCAAGACTACCATCTCCTATTGGGTATAAATAAAATGATTATTAACCCAAGGAGTTGTGACACATTGATGAATATGTAATTTGCACCCACAATATGCATTCTTACATTATAGATGCATTCAGGAACTTAGATTACAGTTTTAATCTGTCAGTTGTATATATGTATAGTTATAGTTATGTGATCATTTATCTAAAATCAAGTTTACAATTCATGCAGGTTTACATCCCATCTCTGTGATCTACTTTTGGAACTGAGGAGTTTTACAGGTGTTTTTGCACTAAAAATAGCACCTGTAAACTGCCTCTTCTGCAACCCCAGTGTGAAAGCCTGGCGCGGGAGCGGTGTATACATCACTCCTAAACCACCCCTGCCATTGAAATTAATATGCAGTGCTACCGAAGCGGTGCTTTTCGGGCGCTTTTAACCCTTTCCTCAGCCACTAGCTGCCGAAAAGCGCTACTATAACAGCAGTGAAGCCCCACTAAAACTAGCTGTGCTTTACCGCTAAGCCCCCCCCCCGCCCCAGTGTGAAAGTAGCCTTGAATGTATAATGTTACTACATCCTGGGACATAGTTTAAGCTAAACTCAAGGCATAAATAAATAAAAAAACTATTCAGCTACTTTCACACAGAGGCGCTTTACAGGTGCTAGAGCGCTAAAAATAGCACCTGCATAGTGCCTGTAAAGAGCCTCTCCTCTCACTCCAGTGTGAAAGCCAGAGGGGTTTCGCGCTGGAGTGGTGCGCTTGGTTTTAACCCCTTTTCAGCCGCTAGCAGGGGTTAAAACCACCCTGCTAGCGGCCGAATAGCGCCGCTAAAACGACAGTAAAGCGGTGCTAAAAATAGCGCCGCTTTACCGCCAATGCCCGCCCCAGTGTGAAAGTAGCCTTAAGGCCCCTTTCACACTGGGGCGCTTCTAAACTGCCAGTAAAATACTGAGCCCTTTTGAAGAGCTTTCCATTCATTTCAATAGAGAGGGGCGTTTTTTCACCGCACTGCCCCAGTGTGAAAGCATTCATTGATTTTAATGGAAATAGGTTTTCGTGAGCTTTTCAGGCACTTTTTTTAGCATGAAAGCGTCTGAAAAGCGCCTCAGTGTGTTAAAAAATATACTTAAGGCTGCATTCACACCTGAGCGTTTTCAGGAAAAGCGCTGCAATGTGAAATGGGTATTAATGTATTTTTACGACCCCTTTCACACTGAGGCGCTTTTCAGGTGCTTTTGCGCTAAAAAAAGCACCTAAAAAACTAACAAAAACGTATTTCCATTAAAATCAATGAATGCTTTCACACTGGGGTGGTGCGCTGGCAGGACAGTGAAAAAAACTTCTGCAAGCAGCATAAAAGCGCTTCAAAAGCACCCCTCTCCATTGAAATGAATGTGAAGTACCTCAAAAGCGCACAAAAAGCTCTTCAAAATGGCACACTAACGCCTCAAAAGCGGTTGAAAAGCGCCTGGCAGTTTTCAAGCACCTCAGTGTGAAAGGGCTCTAAATTCAAATCCTTTAGGCTGCATTCACACTTAAGCATTTCAAGGTCGGGCGTTTTTACTGCGACTTTGCCGCGTTTTTGTTCAGGTCACCAATGTAAAAGGCAGAAAAACACCTGTAATTTGCCCAAAGAAGCTCATGTTCTTTTTTGAGCTTAGGGTGTTTTTCAGGGGTTTTGCTTCAGGTGACAAAACTCTCAAATGTGAACAGGTGCCATTGAAATTAATGTGATTTTGTATGTTGGGTGTTTTTCAGACGTTTTTTCGGGCGTTTTACGGGCGTTTTATGAACTAAAAATGCTCAGGTGTGAATGCAGCCTTAAGTATCTGACATAATAGCACCATCAATCGTTTCTGGGTCAGCACTAGAAACCAATCAGACTACATACAGATGTGCTGACAGGAAACATTCAAGAGAGCAGAAGTGTGAGCTAATCTGCCTGCTGCTGCTCATTCACTACTCAATTGCACACTGGGGCAGGGAGGTGATCAAAGCTTTTTTGTTCATGATGGACACCGCTATCCTCAGGAGTTTCCATAGAAATGGGGAGAGCAGTGTGTTCAATAAATGTGGTACCTGGGGCACACCATTCATAATAAAAGGTTGTGCAGCACCAGGCAAGGCCGCACAGGGAAAATCTCTGGAGGGCTCAAAGATGAGTATTTAACACTGCTGGGTACCTAGGGTTGGGGGGATTTACAAACAACAACTTCATTAAAAGTGATGTCCTTTTAACTGCAGTAGAAACAAAGTTTGATAAGCATACTCACTGGTGTCTGGCTACAGTGGGGGCAATTGGTGTGCCCTGTTTGGTTAGATACATTCCTGCAGCGTAAAAAAAGTAAAACGTTTTGGGCAGAAGTCTTCTGAAAATCTGCAATTTACGGAAGACTTCCACCAAAGTAACATTGGTTGGTGTGGTCTAAATGCTACGGGAAGACGAGGCAATTGGTACAATTACCAGGTACTTGGTTCTGATCATTGCATTTATATGAAGTGAATTTTTAAGAAGGACATATTAACATTTTTAATGCATGCAATGTTAGTGTTGTGGCCCATTTTGTAACTGACATGTTGGTAAACTAAACTGTTTACATATTGCAACTATGTGTATCCAGGTTGAAAAGTGTGTGTGTCTTGTTTGCTATTTTTCCCTGAGGCAAGGGATAGATTTCTCTCCATTTAGAATACACAGATGGGCTGCACAGTGAGTGATCACTGATAGCCAATCGGAGGCTATCACAGCATTCAGGTGACAGTCCCATGTCTTGCTTGTTGGTACAGGACTTGGGGCTCTAGTTGAGAGCCTGGTCAGTGTGCTATGCAGCCTCATGAAATGCCACATTAGTGATGCCACATGTATACAGTCAGTATGGAGAAAAGTTACCGACCGGTGTGTGTGTTTGTGTGTAATGTTGGATTGGGAATGTAAATTTGTAGCCTTTTACCAGAGATTGTTCTGTGTCTTTACTTTTTGTGAATCGATTTACTTTTGAAATCTGGAATATGCAGTTCAGTTTTGGGTACCAGTTCTCAAGATATCGGGACTGGAGAGTGCAGAGAAGGTCAACCAAACTGATTTTGCCTAGGTTAAGGTCATACGATCAGTCTGCTAAAGGCAATATCAAGCCTTTTCTTGGGTTAGGTTTAGACTACTGTAATGCGTATTTGACTCGCTTTATATTGCAATTATGTAATTTTGATATGATTTAACTGGCATTTTGTATGTGGTTTGCATATTCTTTGGGCCCAAATCCCACCAAAGTAGCACAGGATTTTTTCCCAAAGTTGCATCACAGCTGCTCTGCATTAATGTGAACGGACACCTTGGAAGCAAGGTTATTTTCATTGTCGTGCAAGTCAGTTCGAAGTCACATCTGAATACTATATGATGTCTAATTTGCTTACAGATTCTATGATGTAATAATCAAGAATATACATTGCTTCCTATGTCAATGGTTAAATAAGGTAATAGTAATTTTAGAGCTTTAAAGCTAAACCCTGGCACAAAAACTTTTTTTTAAATATATTTCTTAATAGCCGCACAGAATATAAATCCAAGAATACAAACTTCTCTTGTAGTTAGCAAATATTAGTTTAGATTCATTACTCACTATTGGATAACAATGCCTCAAGGTATTGCATGTTTCATGTTTGCATTTGAAGGCTTGAATTGTGATCAAATGTTTTCCACTTAGGTCCAAAAAGTTTCAGTCATTCATTGAAAGCTGCCTAGTGAAGAACCACAGCCAAAGGCCCACAACAGAGCAGCTTATGAAGCATCCGTTCATCAGAGACCAGCCAAATGAAAGACAGGTTCGAATTCAGCTGAAGGACCACATTGATCGAACTAAGAAAAAACGTGGGGAGAAAGGTAATAGGATTAATCAAAGCCACAAGTTGTGAATTAAGTTTTAACAGTGTAATCAATAATGTAATATCAGGCTTTCATTTTGGCTGATGGAACTGGGAAATTGATGGTAAGGAAACTTGTATGTCAAGTGACTTATTTATAAGCAATGTGTGCTAATTCAATTTTTTCGTTCAAATTTGCAGTCCATATGTTTTTTAGATCAAAACCCGCACATGCACATATTTATCAAACAAAGCGCAGATTAATACTGTGTGTATATATATATTCATTTGGACATAAATAAGCAGTTGTTTTGCATGTGCCTAATCAGATTTCTATATTTTTCCCAGATGAAACAGAGTATGAATATAGTGGAAGTGAAGAAGAGGAAGAAGAAAATGATTCAGGGGAGCCAAGGTAAATAGATGATGCTGCAAAAAATTTTCTTGTTGCTTATGTACAATAAAAAATATATGCCCTGTGTACATCAATAATGACATATACATTCATCTTTAATTTCATGTCATACAGAACTATGATCATTTTTGCTAAGACAAATACAAGCTTTACGTTAAAGCCTATGTCAAGGCAAAATAAAAAAAAAACATGAAATGCATCTCTACAATACTTTTTTCCCTTGTTACCTTTAAGGACCCTGCAAGACCAAATAAATACTTTTTAATCTGCCAGAAATACTCAGCCACTAAGCCCTGTTGTGGGCTGACAACGACAACACTCAGCATTTTTGTAAGCATAATGGTGCCAGCCCTGCCTGTTGTTTTTTTGCTAAATTACTCAATCACTCCTTTCTCAGATCTCTGAAGGCTAATCCTTCTCTAGTCCAAGATAAAGACAAGGGGGGATAAACAGGTTCTATGAGATAGCACAGGAGATATGCAAAGGAAACAGGACAACTCTGAATTCCTGACAAAATGAACAGGGTTTTTTGCATTTATCAACCAACTATGTAAGCCCAATTCCAATAAAGTTGGGAGGCTGTGTAAAATCTACATAAAAATAAAATGCAATGATTTTCAGATCTCATAATCCCATATTGTATTCATAATAGAAAATAGAAAAATTAATTAATTAAAAATGAATCGGTCTAATATCAAATGTTTAACCACTTCAGCCCTGGAAGGATTTACCCCCTTCCTGACCAGAGCATTTTTTTGCGATTCGGCACTGCGTCGCTTTAGCAGACAATTTTGCGGTCGTGCGACGTTGTACCCAAACAAAATTTACATTCTTTTTTTCCCCCACAAATAGAGCTTTCTTTTGGTGGTATTTGATCATTTGATCACCTCTGTGATTTTTTATTTTTTTTTTTTTTGCGCTATAAACAAAAAAAGACCAAAAATTTTGAAAAAAAAACTATTTTTTACTTGTTGCTATAATATCCCCCAAAAATATATAGAAAAACAAATTTCTTCCACAGTTTAGGCCCATATGTATTCTACATATTTTTGGTCACTGCTCCCGATGACAGGGAGCACTAGATCCCTGTCATGTTGCTAGGCAGAACAGGGAAATGCCTTGTTTACATGGGCATCTCCCTGTTCTGCCTCCCCTCACCACAATCCAGGGCCGCCGGACAAACATTGAGTTTGCAGGACCCACGCGCACCGCCGGCAGCCCGCATGCACCCGCTAGGCGGCAAATTCAAAGGGACGTATGGGTACACCTGCCTGTGCCATTCTGCCAACGTAAATCGGCGTGCAGGGGTCAGCAAGTGGTTAAACTAAGAAGATTTACACATTTAAGAAAAAA
Source organism: Lithobates sylvaticus (assembly GCA_028564925.1). Taxonomy (NCBI): domain Eukaryota; kingdom Metazoa; phylum Chordata; class Amphibia; order Anura; family Ranidae; genus Lithobates; species Lithobates sylvaticus. Next base: position 380,350,210 of record CM053028.1, read on the forward strand.
ATAAGGTCATTTTGAAATTGTTGGCAACAAAAGGCTTCTTTTAGAGACTGAGGGGTTAAACACTAGGGGGCGATCAAGGGGTTAAGTGTGTTCCCTGGATGGGCTCACTACAACATGACAGAGATCACGGCTCCCGATGACAGGGAGCACTAGATCTCTGTCATGTTGCTAGGCAGAACAGGGAAATGCCTGCCTTGTTTACATAGGCATCTCCCTGTTCTGCCTCCCCTCGCCACAATCCAGGCCCGCCGGAAGAACATCGAGTTTGCAGGACCCGCCCGCATGTGCCCGTTAGGCGGCAAATTCAAAGGGATGTATGGGTATGCCTGCCTGCCTATGCCATTCTGCCAACGTAAATCGGCATGCAGGGGTCAGCAAGTGGTTAAACTAAGAAGATTTACACATTTAAGAAAATGGCCCGCCAGACGAACATTGAGTTTGCAGGACCCGCGCGCACCGCCGGCAGCACGCATGCGCCCGCTAGGCGGCAAATTCAAAGGGACGTATGGGCACGCCTGCCTGTGCCATTCTGCCAACGTAAATCGGCGTGCAGGGGTCAGCAAGTGGTTAAACTAAGAAGATTTACACATTTAAGAAAAAAATAAGGTCATTTTGAAATTGATGGCAACAAAAGGCTTCTTTTAGAGAATGAGTGTCTCAGAAGGAAAGATGGGCTGAGGTTCAGCAATCTGTGAAAATTAATGTAAAAAAATTGTTGACCAATTTCAAAATGTTCCTCAACATAAAATTACAAAGACGTTAACTATATCATCATCTACAGCAGTGGTTCTCAACCTCAGTTCTCAACTACCCCCAACGGGCCATGACAGCTGCTTTAAATCAATATAAATGACATGGTATTGATAAGAGCTATTTTAACATGGCCCGTTGGGGGTACTTGAGGACTGAGGCTGAGAAACACTGATCTACAGTACATAATATCAAAAGATTCAGAGAATCTCTGTGTACAAGGGACAAGGCTGAAACGCAATATTGGAAGTCAATGATCTTGGGGCCTTCTGACGGCACAGCATTAAAAACAGGCAGGATTTTGGGATGGACATCACTGCCTGGGTTCAGGAATACTTCAGAAAATCACTGTCTGTGAACAAAATTCGCTGTGCCATCCAAAAATGAAAGATAAAGCTCTGTCACGCAAAGAAGAAGCCATCTCTGAACATGATCTAGAAATGCTGCCGTCTTCTCTGGGCCAAAGCTCATTGAAAATGGTCTGTTTCAAATTGGAAAACTGTTCTGTGGTTAGACAAATCGAAATTGGACATTCTTTTTGTCAACCATGTGTGCCGCATCCGACAGACTAAAGAAGAAAGAGGGACCTTCTGGCTTGTTATCAAGACTCAGTTAAAAAGCCTGCATCTCTAACGGTATGGGGGTACATTAGTGACATATAGAATGGGAAGCTTGCATATCTGTAAAAGCATCATCAATGCTAAAAGATATATCCAGGTTTTAGAGCACCATATGCTCCCATCCAGACTATGTCTTTTTCAGGACAAGCCTTGCATATTTCAACAGGACAATGCTAATCCACATACTGCATCTATGATAACAGAATTTCTTCATAGAAGAAGAGTCTGGGTGCTTAATTAGCCTGCCTGCAGTCCAGACCTTTAACCAATAAAAAATATGTGGCGCATCTTGAAATGAAAAATATGACGAAGACGACCCATAAACATGGCCCTGTCCCAACTTTTTTGAGACTTCTTGTTGCCATCAATTTCAAAATTACCTTATTTTTTCATTAGGGTATAAATAAAGGCAACACTTTTATTTTAAGTTTTAGATAGAGTGCAGAGGAATTAGGACACCTGCCAGTCTGTGCCCCCCATTAGGGAGATTCACCCTCTCTATCTGTCCTGTTTACCGTTGAAAGTGAAAGTAAAAGAAAATCCTAAATCTTGGGTTGTCCCCTGTGACAGGAGTCAATTTGGTTGGGTGGTATGTGTGTGTGTGTGTGTGTGTGTATATGTATATGTATATATATATATATATATATATATATATATATATATATATATATATATATATATATATATATATATATATATATATATATATATATATGTGTCTGTTGTCTTATGCTGTTGTGGACTCTTTGCTGTGATCGTTTGGGGTGGGGTTGTATTCCAATGTTCTATTGTGTCTGTTTGCCTTGGATATTATGGGATGTGTCTCTCTATGGAGGGAGGGGGGATTCCTCCAACAGCTCTCCCTGCTGATAAGACTGTTTACTGATGAGAAGTTGAACACACCTGACCTGTGTGTCTATTGTCATTGGACAGTTTACCCCGCCATGTTTTCCAAGGGTGGGGGGAAAGAGTCTGTGAGTTATTTTATCTGTTGTGTCCATGTGTGATAATCAGTTTGTTGTTTGCCACCCTATACTGAGTTGCGGCTGGTGACTGGGTGAGTTAAAGTGTTTGGATAGTGCTGGTTCTGGACAAAGGAAGCATTGATGGCGGACCAAGTTCTGTTGAAAACAAGGGTTTGTCACATTCCCAGAAAAGTAATACAGCTAAGATCTTCCAATGGGAAGGCCTGGTGACCTGGGGGGCCCCAAGGAATTCCCTTAGTTTGCAGGGATTTCCTCTCACTTCCTGTTTGGCTATGGGACAGGAAGCAAAGTAAAATCTCAGTAATGGTACACAGATGGGACACGGGTTATAACCCTCCCTTGCTCTATCCAAAATGAAAAACAAAAACATTTTGTGACTTTTAGTTATACTTTAAAAAGGTACATTTTCTCAGCTTAAACATTTGCTATGTTTATATTTTCTTTTGTGAATAAAATATGGGTTTATGATATTTGCAATCATTGCATGCTGTTTATATGTAGATTTTACACAGCATCCAACCTTTTCTGGAACTGGGGGTGGATTAAAATTCTTCCAATGGTATATTTACCAGACCAAAAGCGAGCCAATAGGAGAAGTTGAGTTTACATACACTTTTAGAGAAGTTAGTAGCCCAGGGGTAAGGGACCCTAAATGTTGTTTTAGGTTACATTTATAGATGTCCTGAAAGTCATTTTCCTTATGTTGTATGTTTTTTTTTAAACCTTTTTAGATGACGTAATTTAGCACACACATGTTAAATACTGTTAGATCAAAGATTGTATGGCTCAGTACAGTGGGAAACAAAGTCTTACTTTGGAAGTTTGCAGTCAGGGTGTCCAATACTGTTATGCTCCATGCACACTGGGCTTAAAAAACGTCTGTTCTCTTTGGAGTAAAAATGCTTGTATAGAGCATTTTTGTACAGAAGTTTAGACGAGTTTAGGAGAGTTTTGCGTTTTTTCTGCCAGTAAGCTCCAATCAGAAATGTGAACAAGAAGGGTTTTTTTTCTGCCTCTAAACGTTGAGCTCAAAATATGCCTCTGGACACATAGGATAACATTTAAGCTGCTTCTACAGGCAGAAAACAAAACTCCTGTAGAAGTTTATTTGAGAGATTTAGTATCACCACATAATGGTATAGTGGATACTATAAAAAATAATATGTGCCACGTGCCGAAAATTAAACTTGATGAAAGATTATGTATCAACTATTTCTGGTTGAAAATGATGGACTTTTTAGGCGTACAATCTAAATTCATAAAATTTATTAAAAATGCAAATATACAATTTACTAAATACAGCAAGCAGATATTATAATCTGCAGACAATATAGAAATTACTACAGGCTAGTAGACAGTTTTTGCTAAAGTAACGACGATATGGATCATTAGGTCACTTCAGTGCGGATATTACTATCCAAGTTATACTGTAAGGAATGACATTAAAGAATTAATTCTGAGCCATACAACAGCAAGATTTGTCAAGAGTAGCCTGTATTCCGTTGCCCTACATGTTGCGCGTTCGTATAACGCTTCTTCAGGAGCTTTCTATATTTTTGTTCCCTGGTAAAGAGAAGTCTCGAGAGCGGGGAATAATTCTGAGCTGTAACAGCAGCCTCCCATGATATGCTGAATGGGAAATTCAAATCCACAAACTATTACCAAATTAGGATACAATCAGGCAGAACAAAGGTCTCTTCCTTTCTCCCTGTCTGTTCCTATCACCTCTGACAAAAGGAATTGCTTTAAGCATCAGATAAAAAAAAATTTGGCACAACGGATGTGAAGAAAGAATATATCCTCCTGGGAACCTACAAATAACTACAGGAATATACCCAATTCAGGATAAAGGAACATTTATTCTCTCCTTTCCAATAAAATCACCCTATGATGACACGCTAAGGCACTGTATATCTTATTCCCCGCTCTCTTGAGACTTCTCTTTACCAGGGAACAAAAATATAGAAAGCTCCTGAGAAAGCGTTATACGAACGCGCAACATGTAGGGCAACGGAATACAGGCTACTCTTGACAAATCTTGCTGTTGTATGGCTCAGAATTAATTCTTTAATGTCATTCCTTACAGTATAACTTGGATAGTAATATCCGCACTGAAGTGACCTAATGATCCATATCGTCGTTACTTTAGCAAAAACTGTCTACTAGCCTGTAGTAATTTCTATATTGTCTGCAGATTATAATATCTGCTTGCTGTATTTAGTAAATTGTATATTTGCATTTTTAATAAATTTTATGAATTTAGATTGTACGCCTAAAAAGTCCATCATTTTCAACCAGAAATAGTTGATACATAATCTTTCATTAAACTCCTGTAGAAGCATTTTTTTTTTTTTTTAAGCCTGTGTTCATGGAGCCTAAGAAAATTACAAAAAAAAGTATATTTGTGAGCACTGCTTATCTGGACAAGCAAGTTCCCATCAACTTTATTTTGGGGGCCCATTCACACTTGTGCATAGTGGCAACGTGTGCTACAACACACGCATTGACACGTAGCAACGGACCAGCTCTATGAGCATTGCAGTGCACATTCTACTGTAGTTCACAAAGCATTACAGCTCACCACAACACTAATGCTAATTTATAAATACTGGTGTAAATGCAGTGTTGTTACCCATGGTGGACTCCTTGTTGTTCTTTCCCTGTTCCTTCCCTGTGCGGGTTAAAGAAGGGAACATACACTCTATCCTGGAACCATGTTACTTTGCGCCAGTTTCAATAAGTCAATGCCAGTGTTATCACAAATTTGCACCTACCAAGTATTTTTTTCCAGCCTTACACAATTTTGCCACATTTAAAATAGAAATAGATTGTTCTTGGCAAATTAAACGTACAGCGCCACTATTTTTTATTTTGTTTTCAAATGTTATTTAATGTTTGAAAGGTTTCGAATACCCACCAGAAGTAATGGAACGGTGTAACAAAAGAATTATGTGATGCAGATGGATAAGAATAAGAATCCTGTGAATTGGGGACATAAAAATGTCAATGAGAAATATATTTTTAAACCTTTTACAGAAATACAAAACATGTAATTTCAGTGCTTTTGATGAGCTACAGGTCAACGTAAGCTCAGATGATTACATCTGCTGGAAATGTTACTTATAAAACTGTTTCATTGAGGATTGTTAATGTTTCCTATGTGCTCAGCTCAATTTTAAATCTACCCGGAGAGTCAACACTAAGACGGGATTTCTTGAGGCTGCAGTTGGCTAACAAGGAGCGTTCAGAGGCCCTTAGACGTCAGCAGCTGGAACAACAGCAACGTGAGAATGAGGAGCACAAAAGGCAACTTCTGGCTGAGAGGCAGAAACGCATTGAAGAGCAGAAAGAACAAAGACGACGTTTAGAAGAGGTAATGCTGATTCATTTCCTTTGAAAGATGGTTGTGCAACTGTATAGGGGCCAAAAGTATCTGCAGAATGTATGAGCACATATATTTATAAATAGATCAAAACAGATTGTGAGATAGCACAATAGGTATCATTATCTAAGAGAAAAAAGCCAATTTACAGTATTTTATGTTGGGGGGGGAACAAAAAACATGCAGAAATACTCAGAATTTTAATAAATATGCAATTACATTTTATTGTAGGTATAGGGAGATGAACAATATACAGGCATACCCCACTCTTAAGTAGACAATGGGGTTTATTTACTAAAGCTGAAAAGTGCAAAATCAGGCTCACTTCTGCATAGAAACCAATGAGCTTCCAGGTTTTATTACCAAAGCTTAATTGAACAAGCTGAGGTTAGAAGCTCATTGGTCTCTATGTAGAAGTGAGCTGGATTTTGCACTTTCCAGCTTTAGTAAATAAACCCCATTGTGCACTTAAAAGTGGGGTATGCTTGTGTTTTAATTGGAACATACAAGTCAAAATCCAGGCTAAATGCAGCACTTCTTAAAGAAAATTCTCCTTACAAATCTACTAAATCAGCCATCTTTAATATCCTCTTTGTTTTCACTTACTTTGTGAGGCCTGTAACGCCACAGTTTCATTGCTGAACTTTAGCACTATTTCCCTTAACATTCGGCTCAGCAGTAATGTCATCACTCCTGTTGTCGGCTGTGGAGATAATGCTGAACATACCAATAGGTTTTAAATACTGCTTCTCTACTACTTCACTCCTCCCAGCCTCCTTAGTGCCCAACCCCTGCCTGGACAGGTAGAATTGCTTCTGAAGGAGATTTTTGTATGAAGAACCATGGATCCATGAATAGGGCTAATGATAAAGGTGTTAGTGATTTGTAAATGCAAAAAAGTTATTAAAAAAAAAAAGAAGTAACAAACAAGTTTATACTTACCTACTTTGAGCAATATAATTGCATAAAATTGCCTCAAACCTCCTCAGGTCCCCCGTTGGTGCTTCTAACGCCTTCTCCTCTGGCAAGTTCCCCCATACTGTATGAAGCGGCTTCCCTATGGGGACACTCAAGCATCATCCTTGGGGATGCTCCCAAGCCACACTGCCTGCATCTATAGACCCACACAGTTGGGTTCAGCCTGGAGCCTGTTTCCTCACCACTGGCTTTGGTTGACAGTAGGAGACAGTGGCTCCCGCTGCCTCAGCAAAGCCTGTGAGATCAGGAAGTGAGGGGGCCCTATAGACAGGCACAGCACTGGATTGAATGAGGGCTCCGGTAAGCATAGGGGGGGGTGAGAGGGGATACTACTACCAAAACATTTTTTATGTTAATGCAAGGAATGCATTAAGGTAGAAAAAAAAGTTTATGCTTATAACCACTTTAATATGTTTGGAGGCTGGCCATATACTTAAAGTGGTTGTAAAGGCAGACGTTTTTTTATCTTAATGCATTCTATGCATTAAGATAAAAAACCTTCTGTGTGCAGCAGCCCCTCTCAGCCCGACTAATACTTACCTGAGCCCCCTCTCGTTCCAGCGATGTCCATGAGTGCTTTGGCTGTCCGGGACTCTCCTTCCTGATTGGCTGAGACACAACAGCGGCGCCATTGGCTCCTGCTGCTGTCAATCAAAGTCAGTTAGCCAATGAGGAGAGAAAGGGGGTGGGGTTGGGCTGTTGCTTTGTGTCTGAATGGATACACGGTGCTACGGCTCGGCTCAGGTGCCCCCACAGCAAGCTGCATGCTGTGGGGGCACTCAACAGGAGGGAAGGGACAAGGAGTTCTGGCAAGGGACTCGAGAAGAGGAGGACCTGGGCTGCTCTGTGCAAAACTACTGCACATAGTAGGTAAGTATGACATGTTTGTAAAGTCATTTTTTTTTCTATAAAAATAACAATCACTTTAAAAATGCCAGTAAGGTAAACCATTGAACCCTTCAAGGCATGCTGGATGTCTCATCTTTTTTTTTTTTATGTTTGGAAAAATGGAGAATCTGTTCACGAAAAAAAGGTTACCTCTGCAGTTTTCTCACATGCCTTTATATCCTATAACTGTATTAGATTTGCATGAGTGGCTATCGTATAAAAAATAGGATTTATGGTTCTAGGATTTAGGAGTTATGGTTACACTTTATCCACTTGGTTGGCATGTTTTGTCCATGAAAATGATTTGGTAGAGGTGGTTTATTCCCATCTTATCAGGTGACACCCCTGGTAGGTTATACAGGCTCTCTCAAGGAGTTTAACTGACTGCTAAGTACTCCACAAGGAGTGAGGAGTTGATGACCCTAGTTGTCCCCCGGGCTACTTTGCTGCAAACTGACACCAGGTCACGGCTCTCTGGATTTTGCCACCAAGGGGTCAGAGGGGCAGAGTAGCTAGAGTACATTAAGGAGACAGGACAGGACAGGATAGATATGATAGCAAGTTAATTTCTAGTCGGAGCTCAATGCAGGCAACAGGCAAGAGAATATCCTGTGTCTATGCAGAGGGTGACACAGGTAAGTGGATAGTTCATATTAGGTAAAGGTTGAGGCAGGCTGCAGGCAAGAGAATAGTCTTTGTCTAGGAAGAGGTTGAGGCAGGTGGTAGGCAAAAGAATAGTCAGAGGCAGGCAAGAGAATGGTGTGCATTTAGGTAGAGGTTGGGGCAGGCAAGAGAATAACACAGAATTTCAGCTGTTTCTGGAAGCCTCCCATTTCACTTTTCTGTGTGTTTCATGTCAGTGCATATGCTTAGGGTACTTTGATTAAAGTGCTGGACTGCAGTACCAGTGTGTAAAATGCCTTTAAATCTCATGACCTTCAAGGAACAATGTCTCTTCAGACCACCTCTTGACAACATCATTAAAGTGGTTGTAAACCCTTCCAAATAAGTTATGGTAGTGCCAGGAGCTTAGTGGAAAAAGACAACTCTGCCCACATCCCTATTAAAGTACACAATGGGAGATTTTTCCTCCGTGGGACTTTAAAAGGCAGGGAGTCTTCAAACAATATTGGTATCAAAAATATATGTAAATTTATTTGAAAAAATTAAAACATGATAATGATAAAAAAGAGTTGGATGCATCTATGAATACACGATCAATAAAGCACGAGGAATTCGATACAACAATACAGGGAAAACGCCACACAAGACTGTCCTGACAATTGACAAGGACAGAGACTCCAAAGTGCAGTGAGAAATGAAAGAAATCCTCCTGAATAAGTTATATCTGATTATCTACAGTCTTCTCTCATCTAAATCTGTTCAAAGTGCAGAATTTATACAGCTTGTCTGAGCTTTCGGAAATCAAAAGTCAGGGAGATAAAATTACACTCTGCAGATCTCAGTGAGGAGAGCTTTGAGAACTAATTGGAGGGAAGGGACACTCCCCCTTCACAAAGCACACAGGAACAAAGGCTGCCAATCACAGGCTGTGTGCTGGAGATCCCTCCCTGTCACCTTTTTCTTTTAGTGTCAGAAAAACTTGTCAGAAGTCACTCATGCTGATAGTAGAGAAATAAGGCAGCAGAAAAGAAATGACACTTGGAGCTCTGGACTCAGACAAGTACACACTATAGGGGGATATTCTTTGTTCATAATTCAAATCTGAGGTTTACAACCACTTTAGGGATGCTACTGGTTACAAGAGCACCCGTCTCCCTCAGCAGATGAAACCCCCAGTACTAGTGCGCTGTTCTCTCATGGCATCCCCATCCCCATCCCCAGTGCAAATTATTATCAGCTGGTTCAGTCTCAACTGATGGCCTATAAAAGAGTCTCATTACCAAGGTGTCACACAAGAAACCTCTGACGGGTAAAAGCAAAGAGCTCTCTAAGACCTTTGCAACCTTATTGTTGCAAAACATACTGATAGCATTAATTACAGAAGGATTTCTAAACTTCTGAATATTTCAGTGAGCACTGTTGGGAACATAATCTGGAAGTGGAAAGAACATAATTTCACCATAAACCGGCCATGACCAGGTGCTCCTCACAAGATTTCTAACAGTAGAGTGAAAAGAATTAACAGAAGAGTTGTCCAAAAGCCAAGGAACACTTGTGGAGAACTTCAGAAAGACCTGGAATTGGCAAGTACAATTGTTTCAAAGAGAACAATAAGTAATACATTCAACCGCCATGGCCTGTATGCAAGACTCCATTCCTGAAGAAAAAGCATGTTAAAGCTTGTTTAACCTCTTCATGCCCACGCTATAGCTGAAAGACAGCTACAGAGTGCGCCTAAAATGCCAGGAGGGCGTCCATGTACGTCCTTCATGTGCTCTGTGATCAGCGAGTCCATGAGACTCGGCTGATCACAAATCGGAGTAAGGGGCCGATCCCGGCCCTTTACCATGTGATCAACTGTCAGGCAATGACCGCTGATTACATGATGTAAACAGAAGCTGGTAATCGTTTTTTTTTTTCCCTCCTGCTAACAGCGTGAGGAGAAAAACAAGACATGACATCTTGCTTTTTGGTCACTGATTTTAACAGAATGGCCGTTTAAGTCCAGGTCCTGAGGGAAGGGACATCTGAGTCTGTGGTTCCTACAATGCTAAAAGCTAGGAAGTTTTCCTCTTGCAAGGTCTATCGTCCGATGTGGAAGGCATACTTCACTTGGTGTTATTCTTGGGCTTTCACTTAGGAGTTTCTCTGTGGCCCAAATCCTGTTTTCCTGCAGCTAGGACTGGGCCTGGGCCAGCATTTGACTGTCAACACTATTAAAAGGTTGGGTTTCTACCGCTTATTTTTTTGTTTCAGCGAGACCCTTGGTGTTTTACTCCCCGATTTAAGACCTTTGTACAAGGGGCCTTCCATGTAGATCTCCTGTCTGTTCCCCTGGTTCTGTGTGCTCCAGAACCTGCCATTTGAACTCATTAAAGACATCCCTCTCTCTACTCTCACCCAAACATTGGCGATTATTGTAGACATTGCCTCTGAGAGGCAAGTGTCTAGACTGGTGGCCTTATTCTGCAACAAACCCCTTCTGGTTTTACATAGGATAGCATTTTGTGATTTAGAAAAAAGCATTTTAAGTTTTGTGTAAGTTATGAAAATAGTCTGTGAGCATACCACACTGCATCCAGCTTGTATCTGATAATTTGATTATTTTACTATCAGAAGAAATTGTGTGTAGGTACACCACTGGAAGTGCAGGCTTGGTCCTGGACAATGAATTACTATAACCAACGTACAGAGCTACCCTTTTAAATTTAGCTGCACCACTTTCACATGTATGGAACAAATACAAATTAACCCCAAACCATAAAAGCTACTAAGAACAAATACTCTTTTGACAAAATAATGGAAATGTTATATAGCATACAGTGCCTTGAAAAAGTATTCACACCCCTAGAAATTTTTAAAATTGTCATGTTGCAACCAAAAATATAATTATTTTTTATTGGGATTTTATGTGATAGACCAACACAAAGTGGCACATAATTGCGAAGTAGAAGGAAAATGATAAATGGTTTTCCAAATATTTTTACATAATAAATATCTGAAAAGTGTGGTGTGCATTTGTATTTAGCCCCCTTTACTCTGATATCCCTAACTAAAATCTAGTGGAACCAATTGCCTTCAGAACTCAACAAACCGCATCATGAAGGCCAAGGAATACACCAGACAGGTCAGGGATAACGTTGTGGAGAAGTTTAAAGCAGGGTTAGGGTATAAAAAATATCCCAAGCTTTGAACATCTCATGGAGCACTGTTCAATCCATCATCCGAAAATGGAAAGAGTATGGCACAACTGCAAACCTACCAAGACATAGCTATCCACCTAAACTGACAGGCCAGGCAAGGAGAACATTAATCAGAGAAGCAGCCAAGAGGCCCATGGTAACTCTGGAGGAGCTGCAGAGATCCACAGCTCAGGTGGGAGAATCTGTCCACAGGACAACTATTAGTCGTGCACTACACAAATCTGGCCTTCATGGAAGAGTGGATAGAAGAAAGCCATTGTTGAAAGAAAGCCATAAGAAGTCCTGTTTGCAGTTTGTATGAAGTCATGTGGGGGACACAGCAAACATGTGGAAGAAGGTGCTCTGGTCAGATGAGACCAAAATTGAACTTTTTGGCCTAAAAGCAAAAACGCTGTGTGGCGAGAAACTAACACTGCACATCACCCTAAACACATCATACCCATCATGAAACATTGTGGTGGCAGCATCATGTTGTGGGGATGCTTTTCTTCAGCAGGGACAGGGAAGCTGGTCAGCGTTGATGGGAAGATGGATGGAGCCAAATACAGGACAATCTTAGAAAAAAAACTGTTAGAGTGTGCAAAAGACTTGAGACTTCCAGCATAACAATGATCCTAAACATACAGCCATAGCTACAATGGAATTATTTAGATCAAAGCACATTCATGTGTTAGAATGGCCCAGTCAAAGTCCAGACATAAATCCAATTGAGAATCTGTGGCACGTCTTGAAAATTGCTGTTCACAGACGCTCTCCATCCAATCTGACAGAGTTTGAGCTATTTTGCAAAGAAGAATGGTCAAAAATGTCACTCTAGGTGTGCAAAGCTGGTAGGGACATACCCAAAAAGACTTGTAGCTGTAATTGCAGCAAAAGGTGGTTCTACAAAGTATTGACTCAGGGGGGCTGAATACAAATGCATGCCACACTTTTCCCTTTTTTTTTTTTTTGTAAAAAATTTGGAAAACCATTTATCATTTGCCTTCTACTTCACAATTATGTGCCACTTTGTGTTGGTCTATCACATACAATCCCAATAAAATACATTTATGTTTTTGGTTGTAACATGACAAAATGTTAAAAATGTCAAGGAGTATGAATATTATTTTCAATGAGGACATTTTAGAAGGGATAACCTACACTTGCAAATCTGGATTTGAAGTACTCATATAATGTGTCTATATAGTAACAGAGTAAAGTAAGAATATCAAGCTCTATAAATAGACAATGTAAAGTAATATAATGCAAAAATTATATACATGTAAGGGTGAGATGCCAGAGCAGGCTCAACATACAGTATATTGTGGTGCAGTGCTGCTTCATCAGTAGAATACATGCTATATAACATCATCTCCAGTATTTTGAGGAGGAATTGCTGTTGTAGCATACACCTTCTTCCTCTGATGTCCTCACCATTGCTGTAATCTTTCTGGTATGATGGGGGTCAATAGAACCAAGGTTTCTGTGACGGAAACTTATCAAGAGTGCCAAAACTATCCCTGCCCTTTTATCCCAGCACCTCCATTGATCAATACTGGTACTATAGCTTTTATGCATGAAACAGGATCTATGAGGCTGGATTTACCCCATCACCGCATGCATGCATGCATGCAGTGTGTATATATATATATATATATAATCTACATTTATTTTTTGCTTTTGTACATTTGTGACAATAGTACTGTACATATAAAAATATATCTATTGTTTTCTTTTCTTTGGATGCTAGTAGAAGAATTCTCACAAAATAGTTTCTACTGCCATGGTATCCTGCAAAATATAGGTTGCCACATCTCCCCGCATAGAGTGGCAGAAAAACTCCTCTCGCCTAAAAATAAAGTAACTGACATAAAGTACTGCTGTAAAGTATATACCAGCAGCTGAATTTGTGCATTCTAAAACAAAGCCTAGCACTTTGCTTCCTGACGAACAGGCTCTTTTATGTAGTGTTTATTCTCTGTTCCTTTTCCCAAGGCATTATCTATCACTGCAGCTTTTTTAGATCTACTGCATTATGTGCCTACTTTATGTCCTCTGCTGGCAATTGGCTCTGCCGAACACAGGAAGCAGCGGGGGCCGTGAGCTGCTGCTCAGCACATGCTTGACAAGATGTCCTTTCTGATCAGCATTCAGCAGAAGCATCGCTGCTGGCCACAAACAGGAAGTTACACCAGCCGGTATAAAATGAGAGAGTGATTACCTCACAAAAGCAAAGGGTTGGGGGGCAAAGTACACAGTTATTCATGGATTTCTGTCCCGTTGAGCTATTAAGTTGCATGAGGCTTTGTATTAGCCGCATGGCATTACATTATAGCTTTTTTAACCATTTATTTTTCTAGCTGTAGATTTTAGTTAGCAGCCAACAATAGATTGGATGTATTTGGACATAGAATTATGCAAAATTGTTGGTGCATTTTTATTTGAACCCTTCCAGAGCAGTCTCTTTAGCTAGCTAAAATCCTCCTGTTTTAGGCGTGTTTGAATTGGCTGTGAGATTTTCCTTCAGTGCACACAAAGCAGCTTTTAAGCATTGATGTTGTCTTTTGTATGGGAGAGTGGCTCCTCCTCCTGAAAGGCTCTGTCTTGATTGCCTCACCATCGGAAGTAGTGTGCAGAAAATCCTGCAAAGGTTGACATGTTGGCATTGCCTGGATTCATTTGTAGTAAGGGATGCATCCACTCAAAACAAAATTTTTCGTGGAGTTGCAAAATTAACTGTGGCCCCTGTAGCATAATCACTGATTTGATTGAAAGACAGTGATACCTATTACTGGATACAGTATTTGATTATTTTATTTAAGAATGTGGCAGTTAAAAATGATCTTATCATTGTGGTTTTACTCACAGATACCTGCAGAAAGGAAAACTTGTTTTGCTACATGCCTTCCGACATACCTTAGACGAGTCTTGCTGATATTTTTGTGTAATACTCTAGTTATCAAGAAATTACACATTTTTGTTTGTTAATTTAATGCTAAAATTCCAGTGAGTTTCACAGCAAGTTCACCTATCTCTAGATTAGGGATGGGCAGAAGCCAGCAGTTCATACAGTCCATAGGACATGATGCTTGGCATATTATGTACAATATTTATTTTATTGAACAAAATCTATAGTCACAGCATACACATTCATTTTATAACATCAATAATGTAATAATACAAACAATACTATTTTTGACAATACAATATTGGCTTACTTGAAAAATTCCCTTATGTATTGTGAGTATTGCCTGTCGGTTGACTCTCTTTCTACAGCGTCCTGGATTTCCTGCATGCTTTGCAGCTTCTCCTCTGTTGTTTCATTTTAACGTCTAAGAACTACATATCCCATGGTACCTTGCTTATTAAAAACTCCTCCTCTCAGCACTTCTGTAGTTCAGAAGGCAGGCTCTGTGAAATATGTGACAGAGCAGTGCCTACCCAGAGCATAGTGAACACGTTTCACAGAATTCAAGGAAGTAAATGTGTGGGGATCTTCACAAATCTTACATTTACTTTGCGTTTATAAACTTTGAGATCGTTCTGATTAACCACTTGCCAACCACCTACTGCAGATATACTGCGGTAGAGTGGCCCCACTGTGCCGGATCTACCCTTGCCGTCTCGCCTGTGCTGCTATTCGTTCCAGCATGTGCTGATCAGCAGGTCTTGGCCAATGATTTAAGGCCTGGGATGGGCCAATCGGCTGAGCGAATGAAAGAAGAAAGCCCTGTTTTGGTAAACCACACAGGACTGCCTTTTTTTTTTTTTTTTTAAACCAGCACATTGCTTAATGAATACAGCACCCAGTAAACACATTGTTAGGCATACAGACTCCCTTTGTCCTTAATTGTTCACCCCTTCCTAGCCAGTACATTAGTACAGTGGTAGTTTATATTATTAGCACTGATGACTATATTAGTGTCACTGGAAATGTCGGTGTCATTTAGTCAGTTCCCAGCCAGCATCAGTTAGTGTCAGATTGTCCGCTGCACAGTTCCACTATAAGTCGCTAATTGCCATTGGTAGTATATAAAAGAAAAAAATTCCAGTATCTATACTGGAACATATATATGGAACATGCTATAACTTTCATATACTTGCACTTACCGGGATTTTTATTTTATTTTTTACCATGTAGCAGAATATATTTTGGCCTAAATTTATGAAGCAATACGATTTTTTTTTTTTTTACTGGATATGTTTTATAGCAGAAAGTAAAAAATATATATATATATATATATATTTTTTTTTTAATTTATATAATTAAACATCGAAAGGATTCATCTCGCAAAGCTACACTGCACTCTTACAATACTTCCTGGGGCAACACCCCCTGAAAGTGAGAGAAAAATGGGAGAGGGATGTGGGACAAATGGACGGTGAGGAATGGGAAGAGATATTTCAGGTGGTGAGTGTCTGTTCTCTAAATGTGGCCCAAAGGCTTACCCAACTTTACATTATTTTGAGGGTGTACTATACACCGCACAGACTAAGGTTGATGGGCTTACAATCTGAGGATACGTGTACCAGATGTCGTCGAGACCATGGGGATCTTATACACCTTCTGTGGCGCTGCCCCAAATTACATTTATACTGGAATGAAGTGGTAAACCTGATTAATTCTGTATTTGTGCTGTCATTACCGGTTGATCCCAAAGTGTGCCTCTTGGGGGTGGTGGAGGAATTTGTGTTGGCAGTTCACACCAGGGAGGCGGTAAATAGGGTATTATTCCAAGCCAGAAGGTTGATCATGCTTTATTGGAAATCTGAGACACCCCCGACCTCGAGGGAATGGATAGGTAAAATAGGGGAAATGCTGCGCATGGAGAAACTTATATACCAGCATAGGGGGAGTACTAGGAAATATGAAAATCTCTGGGCCCCGTGGCTGGACAGGCTGCTTGGATAATGGAGGGATAAAGTAAATGATTGTATTGGCAATACTGTAAGAATAAAGTGAAGATGTGCCTTGTTATCATATGCAATAGTGTGCGTTTAAACAGAAGTGTTAGCTGCTGGTTTGATATTGTTGGATGTATACCACCTTTTTGTTCAATAAAAACATTTTTGTTGGTAAAAAAAACAAAAAAAAACAGTGGGGATAAAATATCACCAAAAGAAGGCTCAATTTGTGTCTGGGTACAGCGTGCAATTACCAGTTAAAGTAGCACAGTGTCGAATAGGTGAAGCTGAAATGGTTAATGGGAAAAAGCTAGAAATAACTGAAATACAGTGCAATCTTATATTTGTACTGTATATGATTGTCTCAAAGATTGAGAACCATTTGAATATCAGAATTATTTTGTAAGAGTAGTCTGAGTATTACCATTCATTTTTCTATTGTAATAAAGAAATATACCCCATGCAGACACCACAATGTGAACTTACACAGAACCCCCACTTCGCCCCCCCCCCCCAGTCCCGATGACCTGAACGGTAGTAATCACCGGTTCTGAGCCCCAGTATTGCCGCCTCACGGCTCCGGGGCTTAGAATATTTTCAGCTCTCTCCACTTCTTCCTCCCCGCTGACAGGACAAGCTACGCAGCTTCTGATTGGTCCGCGCTGCCCATTTGATGGCACTGACCAATTAGAATGCTCCTAAACATAGCATACGTTTAGGAGATTAAGCTCCGGGGGGCTCAGAACAGCGATCGCTGCCATTCAGGTCAGCGGGACTGGGGGGCGAGGTGGGGGTCCTGTGTAAGTTCACCTTACAGATTTTTCTGTAAAGGTGAACTTACCCTTTAACCACTTCCCACCCACACTACATCATATGACGTACTTCACTTTCAGTGGAGATATCTGAATGATGCCTGCAGAAACAGGCATCATTCAGATATCATTCTTTTCTGTCAGCGATTCTGTGCACTGTAAGAATGATCATAGCAGCAGTTCCGCCACTTGATCATTCTTACAGGTTACGGGCGTGACATTATGACATCACGTCCGGGCCGCGGATGTCAACAAAGCGCCGATCTCGGCTGGAAAGCATCAGATCTGTCTCTTTATTTTTTTGATCTGATGCTTTCCAGCCTCGAGGAGAGATGTGGGGTCCTAGAGACCCCATATCTCTCCATAAAGAGGACCTGCCACACACCATTCCTATTACAAGGGATTTTACATTCCTTGTAATAGGAATAAAAGTGATCAAATAAAAATTTGGGGTAAAAAAAAGTAAAAAAAAAACAAATTACAATAAAATAAACAATAAAAATTTTTTTAAAGCGCCCCCGTCCCCGTAAGTCCCGCCAACACATATGTAAACGCCGTTCAAACTAAACATGTGCGGTATTGCCGCGTGCGTTAGTGAGAGCAACAATTCTAGCACCAAACCTCTTCTGCAACTCTAAACATGTAACCTGTAAAAAAAATGTAAAGCGTCGCCTATGGAGATTTTTAAGTACTGAAGTTTGGCGTCATTCCACGAGTGTGCGCAATTTTAAAGTGTCACATTTGAGATATATATTTACTCCGCGTAACATCATCTTTCACATTATACAAAAAAAATGGGCTAACTTTACTGTTTTGTTATTTTTTAATTAATGAAATTTTTTTTCTCCAAAAAAACACATTTGAAAAATTGTTGCGCCAATACCGTTGCAACGACCGCCATTTTATTCCCTAGGATGTCTGCTAAACCATATATAATGTTTGGGGATTCTGAGTAATTTCTTAGCAAAAAAATTATGATTTTTACATGTAGGAGATAAGTGTCAGAATAGGCCTGGTATGGAAGTGGTTAAACATTTCTTTGTAGGGAAGGGCTACATCTTCTGTTTTGTTTTTATTGCGGTCTGTGTAAATGTCCCCTTGTTTTCTTTTGTGGTCACCAAAGACTCTAAGTGGAATCACTCCAATGGAGATTTTTAGTGTTTTTTTTGTTTTTTGTAGCAAACCTGAAATACCATTTTCTGCTACCATTTGGAAGTTAAATTACTAATTGCATTACTCCAGTTCAGTCAATAGTTTGGCTTCTTCTGTATAAATGTTGTTGAACTTGCCTAGTTAAGCTAAAAGGCAGGTTCAAGAGGAAGTGATATTGGTAGGAAAAAGGAGGGAGGCAGGAAGTGACATCACACAGCCATGTGTTTTTAGAAGCACACAGAGCTGCAGATTCTGCAGAAGGAAGAGCGAGCAATCAAGCCTGTGCCCCCTCAGAAAACAAGAACTCCATCTTGACCATTGCAGAAGCATACATCCACTATTAGAATGGATTTGTTCAGCTGTTAGACTTTCCTAAAGTAGCCAGAATATTTACATCAACTTTTCATGACCCATGTCCTGAGCAAATGCCCCTCCCTTACAGAGCCATGGCTAGTATTCAAATAGGGGTACCCCAGCCACAGATGCAGTGTCAGTTCAGCTGACTGCTACTGTCACTTGTAAACAAAGAGTCAGTAGAGAAAGTAGAGAAAGGCTTCCACTACTCGCTTCCTCTGCTGGACTCTGCATTAGATGATGTCATCAGTCAGAGCCCGACAGAGAAAGTGAATAGTGGAAGACTTCCTCTGCTGGCTCTTTGTCTACAAATGACAGAAGCATTTGGTTGAACTGTCACTGCATCTGCGGGTCCGCGCTGATAAAGGTCTCAATGGGCCAAGTGCCCACAATCCCCATCCCTGAGGCCCTCACCTGGCCCACTCCCTGGTCAGCCATACCCCCTCCACACGTGCTTTTTTACAAACCCCCAACTCCCCTCCTCATCCCAGCCTTGTGTTTTGGTCAGGTTCACAAATTATGTTATTCATCATATACTACCTAATCGCTATGTACACTGAAATCTGTCGCAGTATGAACACCCTTTTCTGTGCAGTATACTCTTCCTACAATCTTTGTTGTAGGAAGGTGCACGTAGGCTGGTATGATTATACACTAAGCCCTCTTTCACATTGAATCGATTTGTCTTGCGATTTGACAGGTCAAATTGCACGACAAGTCGCAGCCCGTTGGCACCGTTCCAATCAGTGCGACGCCACAACACCAATTTGGGTACAACTGCATGCGATTTCTGTTGAAGTTGCTTGATTTCAAAGCCGCATTCAATGTGAACAAGGGCTTAGGGATGTATATATAAAACAGTGAATGTGGCTCTTGCCAAACATTTACTGTATGTCCTTTAAATTACATTGATTGATTCACCATCAGTGTCTGGTGAAAGTGATTTATTAGTTGTTTAATACGACCTAAGTTTTGTTACTGCTATCATGCTTAGCCTGTTTCTCCCACTCCTGTCATTTTTAGTGTTGTAAAAAAAATACACAATTTAGAAATCACAACCTGCCCCATCATGTTGGCGCAAGTGTATTCCATGAAATATGATCTCATATAGTTCTTAGAACAGACAAAACCCCAAACAAATCATTGCAGGCTGCACAAGCTAACTTTTACAGCCCATTCTGGAGATTGTCATTGCTACTGCTGCCTCGATAATGGGGTGTCATTATCCCCTCTATAGCTGTCCTTTTCTTTAGTATTTATAGAGAGAACATCCTTGAAAGGGTAATGATTCCCTTTGCACTTCAGCAGCACATTCAATGACAGGGTAAAAAAAATAATTCATGCAGCTAATGATGTATCTGGTTAGTGAGTGCCTTTACAGGCTAGAATCTATACATTATATATATATATATATATATATATATATATATATATATATATATATATATATATATATATATATATATATATATATATATATATATATATATAAAATATAATTTTTGCTCTACATGAAGATGGCCTAGGCTATAAGAAGCTTGCCAAGGCGCTGAAATTGAGCTGCAGCACGGTGGTCAAGACCATACAGCGGTTTAACAGGACAGGTTCCATTCAGAACAGGCCTCACCATGGTCGACCAAAGAAGTTGAGTGCACATGCTCACCGTAAATATCCAGAGGTTGTCTTATGAGTGCTGCCAGCATTGCTACAGAGTGCTCTGGTCAGGAAGGGGGTAAAATCTTCCAGGGGTGAAGCGGTTTACCTGACCAACTGCATCAAAGTAATCCCTCTTCTGGCCAGTCCTACACTGCCTTGCCACTGCAAATGCTAAGGTGGACACCATGCCAACATGGGGCAAATTGACACCTGCTGCAGATTTTAGATTTTGAACGTGATGCGGGAAATGCACACAGAGGGCAGGTTTCCCACACTGCGTTCTTGTGTGAGTCACCAATTCTCCAATGCAGTTGGCCTGCAAATATATAGTAATAGTCACATTTAACTGAGCATGTTCTGTAATGTTGAAGACCTTTTTTTAGCTTATCCAAGCCACTTCTTCAGTTATTATGTGTGTCAGGAAAATACCTCAGCATTTATAGCCACACAGGTGGCACAGACATCTTTATCCAGTCACCATAAAAAAGCAGATGTTATCCAAGAACAGGATGAGAGGTGTAAAAGTTTTGAAACCACCCTATTCTAGTTACATAATTCCATCCTTGGTGTCAGGAAGGCTTCATAGGTATTAATTCTTCGATTTACATGCCTAAAGATGTGGATTGTCAAAAGGGCTAGGTAGCGAAGGTAAAATGGAATTATATATAGAGCACAGATGGTTTTAAAGACCCCCCACAAGTATTCAATAATGAGTTTGCCATAGTTGGCCTCTTTCATGCCACTTAAGAACCAATTGTCCCTCACTGTCCTCAAACAGGAGCCCCCTTTTCTTATGGTGCAGGAATACTCCTGGGTCCTGACCTGTAGAATAAATCTCTCACGCTGTGCCTTTGTGTTCTAACACGGGGACTGCCCCCCCCCATCAGAACACACAGCGCTGATCGGATGTTGGTTTTCCAGCATGTCCCTTCAACAAAAGCTGGTTGTTATGCCCCGTACACATGGTCGGAATATGTCCTATTGGACCATGTTGTCGGAAAATCCGACCGTGTGTGGGCTCCATCTGACTTTTTTCGTCGGATCCTGCTCTCAAATTTTCCGACAACAAAGTCCGACCTGACTCCGATCATGTGTAGAGAATTCAGACGGACACAGTGCTACGCATGCTCAGATCAAATTACGAGACCAAACCTATTGGCTACTAGCCTCTTCGTAGTTCCGTCATACGCAACGAACGTCACCACGTTCAGAATGATCGGATTTTCCGACAACTTTGTCCTACCGTGGGTATGCAACACCAGTGTCGGACAAAATCCGTCGGAAAAATTCCAACGGCTTTTGTGGTCGGAATTTCCACCGTGTGTACGGGGCATTAGACTGGCTTTTTTTGGAAAGACAGCTGTACATATTGACTCACAGTTGTCTAGTTCCTGTTGAACCGGCCGATAACGGCCAATATTTGGTCCGTATGTACCCTGCCTTACTCATTACCTGATGTCAGAGCCCATCCACACCACTTGTGCTGTCGCAAATTTGTGTTTCTGTGTGCGTTTCCCACACCACATGGGAACAAGCTGCCCTCTTTAGATGAGCACAGATGACATTATTTTGTTAATGGCACCCCAAATGCATTTACCAAACACTTGTGCATTTGCAGCCACCAAAGGATACTGCAGTATCATGCGATTTGATGCCGTGAGATTTTAACAGAGGCACCTGCTGTACTTTTTGAGCTGTTACCACACATTGAACAGCTCATCCAAATGCATTGTGTGTCAGAAATGTTTTGTACAGGAATGCACAAAAACACAAGCACTCGAACAAATGCTTTGTGGTATAAATAAGCCCTAAATGCTGGTGTATTTTTCATACACTCCTTAGGAGGACAGGAGTGTCATGGATAAGCTACCAAAAGATTTCAAAATTACAGAACAAGTCCAGTTATGTGACTAACTACTACTATATAGACCATAACCTGGATAAATGAGAACCTTTGCGGACAATTGGCCTGCATCAAAATCATCTAAGCACAATAATACGTTTGCTGACTTAATTTGCATATATAGTCTGGATCGTGCACAAGGCTACTTTTCATGTTTGTATTTTTTTTATTTCAATTTTTTTGGTGTTGAAATTGAGTAGTTTATAGTGTGCCATCAGTTACAGAACTGCATATTCTTTTAAAAGTTCAAACCATCTCTGGACATATATAATTGTGGTTGCTTTCTCCAGCCCTGATATTAACTGAAGTAGCAATCGTAAAATTTCAGTAGTCTTAAGTGTAATGCTCAGATTTATAATAATTATTACTCTAATTAGAGGGTCATTTAGGAAGGGAGTTTATTATCTTTAGAAGACAATTAATGTTAACCTAGCCACATGACGTCCCCTTTCCTTCTGTTGCACACCATTGCTACCCTGTGGCCATTTCACCAAGTGCACACTCTGCTTGGCTCAGAGTGCGTTGTTTAGACTTCTATGTTTCACAATTATAAAGCTTTTAGTTACGGTAGGCAAGGTCATGCAGGAAATAAAAACATTTCCGTCAAGTTTTACATGCCAAATTGATGTTGCCATCGGCTGGTATTCAGTGGAGAATTATTTATTTATTTTGTCTTTTATTTCAATCTAACACTTTTGAAGAATCAGCATCTAAGTTGTATGGTGCAGTACGTAGCATCAGCACTGCTCTGCACCTGGACTCCTTTAGATAACTGTTCAACATGAATGCATGCATTGGGAATGTTGTATTAACAGGTTTGCTATTGTTGTTTTACTGGGAGAAAAAAATGAAATCAAACATCCAGCAAATGGGAATTCTGTGGATTAGCTGGGGTGTAGCTGTACTCAGACTTTCAAAGGCTTGGTGTGGTCCAGCTGCCACTCCTGCCCTGCCACTGCGTGGGTCACATTTTTGGGGCTAATTTCTGAGGCTATATTTTAGCAAAGCACAATAATATTTTTTTGTTTGTTTTGTCTATGAGTGTCTGAACTGTGCTTTATTACCTCTTATACCTTTTTAACACTTGGATCCTAAGAAGTGATCTGATCTTTATCTGATGCTGGCCACAGCCTTTGATAACGAGATTAAAGATGAACTTGCATGAAAATATTTTTTTTCTTGTATTAAACATGGCTGCCAAAATGATAAATATCAATGTGTTTTTCCAACATGGTAGACAATCATTCACTGTGGACCATTAGTACCATAAACACAAATGATCAATGGTGTAAATGATTTTCAAGAAACTATATGAATAACTTGCAAAGTTAAATGTTTTAACAATTTTTATGACTTTGTCTTCTTTCCTGAACTGGATAAAAAAAAGTCCCACCCATCCTAAACATTGTCTTGTTTGGCAACTAGCCCATGTACAATTTTACATTTTCTATACCTTGATTGAGGTAAACATAGATCATTCCTGGTACTTTTTCCTCCAGTAGCACCCAGCCCCTTTGAGAGTATATAGTAATGCTGTTAGTGTCAGTAGAATGTGGCCAGAGATTCAGGTCTGGTAGCTGGAGCTCTTGCAATTTTGCTTGTTATCAGTGACAGAAATCAGCAAGTTTTTGGGTCTGTTGAGAATTCCAACAGTGATCTTAATTGGTTAACCCATTAGATCAATAAAGCTATAGTATTGTAAAATAAAATGTAACCTAGTTGGCTAATTATTTACGGTCTGAAGCTGTAAATATAATTTTTTGGCTTAAACTGATGCATTGTAATGTTTTTAATATTTGTCCAGAATGTGGCTTGAGCTCAGCGACTTCAAGCTGTGGAATGGCCTAGATTGTTCACAGGTGTATTGAAGCATTGCATCTTACTTTATCTGTCACGTACATTTTAAATACAGTAAAAGTTGCAATATGTTTGCTGTGTAACCAAAAGGGAATGACATTTGCATCAGAAAATCTTAAAATAAATGCCTTTTAACAAATAGATTAATTGGATATGGGGATGGATTTACTAGCTCCAGAGAGGCTTAGATGTGGTTTGTCTAATAAATTATATATATATATATATATATATATATATATATATATATATATATATATATATATATATATATATATATATATATATACAGTATTTCACAAAAGTGAGTATACCCCTCACATTTTTGTAAATATTTTATTATATTATATTTTCATGTGACAACACTGAAGAAATGACACTTTGCTACAATGTAATTAGTAAGTGTACAGCTTGTATAACAGTGTATATTTGCTGTCCCCTCAAAATAACCCAACACACTTCCATTAATGTCTAAACCACTGGCAACAAAAGTGAGTACACCCCTAAGTGAAAATTGGGCCCAAAGTGTCAATATTTTGTGTGGCCACCATCATTTCCCATTACTGTCTTAACCCTCTTGGGCATGGTGTTCACCAGAGCTTCACAGGTTGCAACTGGAGTCCTCTTCCACTCCTCCATGATGACATCACGGAGCTGGTGGATGTTAGAGACCTTGCGCTCCTACACACTTCTCAGTCATCTCAAAGCTGAATAAGGACTTTTTCCTATGTTCTTATTACTGGCATATATCATTGTTGAACACAAATTTGAAGATCTTTTACTAAAATATTGTATAATCGTCTATTACTCTACCTCCCCAAACTTATTGACCCAGATCAAGTTGCTTTTACTCCAACAAGGCTGCCAAATACTGTACCATCCAAGTCTTTAATATCATCCATGGCACCGCCTCTTGAAAAATACCCTTGCTGCTATTCTGCACTCATGCTAAAAAGGTGTTTGATATGGTGAGCAAAAAGTGTATGGATTGTATCCTTGAAAAAACTGGCCTGAGCCCGAACATGCATACTGTATCAAAGATATATTGTATATCATTTGTCCAACTTCAGCAATTTGAGCAAATGAAGCCCTGTCAGACTTCTTCCAGAAATGGCACCCGTCAGGGCTGCCCATTATTCCCTTGATCAGAGCTGGATCTAGCTGCTCTGATGTGGGGGTGCAGTAAAAAATGTCAGGGTGGCAAAGTAAGTGAGGTCAGCAGGACAGTGTATAGGAAGCAGTCGGGCAGTGTACAGGGGATCAGCAGGGCAGAGGATAGAGTCACCAGTTTGTAGGGCAGTGTACAGAGGCTATTGGTTTGTAGGGCAGTGTACAGTGGGTTAGCAGGGCAGGGTATAAGAGGTCAGCCGGGGAGTGTACAAGAGTCAGTAGGGTAGTGTACAGTAGGTCAGTAGGGCAGGGGACAGGGGTTAGCTGAGCAAATGAGAGGGGTCAGCTGGGTGGAGAGCAGCTGTTATCAGGGCAGAAGACAGGAGTCAGCAGGGCAGTGTACAGGAGGTCAGCAGGACGGTGTACAGGAGATCAGCAGGGCATTGTACAGGGGTCACATGGGCAGAGAGGGATCTGCAAGGCAGTGTACAGGGATCGGCAGGATGGAGGACAGGGTCAGTATGTCAAAGAGGGGGGTCACAAAAGAAATCTCCCCTCCTAGCACATATACTCCCCATTCATCCTCCTATAACAAATACCCTCCCAAATTACTCTTTCCATTACAAATAGCCCACCTTCCCATCTTCTCCACAAACATCTCATCCCAACCACAAATGGTCTTTGCCCCCCCCCCCTCCAATTGGGTTCACATTAAAATTTCCCTACCTGTAAGCTCCACCCCCTCTTGTCATAACTGCACTCCTCCATAGAGCAGATGTCACAGGATCGCTAGATCACACTGTACACACGCTGCTTGATTACCAGCCCCCTATGTCCTCCAAGGGTTGCTTACCTCCTGGCAGCAGGAAATGTGGGCAGGGGGCAGTAAACAAACTCCAAAGTCCGATGTCAGCACAGCTATGACAGGAAGGAGGAGAACACAGAGCAGCTGGCACCTCCCCTTGTATCTCTCCTCTGAGTTGCTGTCACGTCTCTCCAGACCTTTTAGTTTACTGCACTTAGGCTGCCTCCACGCCCTGTCCCGGCCTCGAGTGTGGGGATGGGGAGAAGAGCTCAGCGGGCCAGGCTCAATGTCCACGGGGGACACAGCCCCCCCCTAGATCGGGCCATGCCCTTGATATTCATCCTTGTGCTTGAAACCCTACCACACCACAATTAAAATATCAAGGGATTCCATCCAGTCAGGAAATCCATAAATCCACTTGCCGCCTACACAGATAATTTGATCCATACCAAACCCCATGCAACAACTCAAAACATTTGGCACCTTGACCAACTTTAAAATTAATATTAGCAAATCACAAACCATGACTGTTTCATTGTCCACAAAGCATCTTTTGAAAACTTCTCCAATCCTTCCCCTTCAAAGGGGTAAATACAGCCATAACATATTTAGGGATACAGGCCACACGCACAATGGACTGGCCCTTTGGAGCTGATTTCCCTCCCTTCCTCACTTTTGTTCGTGCTGATCTCTCCAGATGAAAAAACTTTTCTTGGATCAACCGCAACAATATATTAAAAACTAATGTTCTCCCACGCTTTCTATATCTACTGCAGACCATGCCCTTTCAGATATTCACACAATTCCTCCAATCTATCCGTAGGGAATTTCTCTAGACTTTTTTGGGGGGGTCAGAAAGCTCACTGTATTGACAAGTCTTTAAAAAAAAATTCTGAAATGTATGGTGGCATAGGCTTTTCAGATCCATGCTGCAGCCCACGCGGAACTAATACACAGGTCCGGAAATGTTCCAATCAAAAAATGGGTTGTCCTTGAGCAAGACTTTTCAAAATTACCACTAACAGAGTTACAATGGTTACATCATTCACATACTTTGCCTCTAATTTCCCATCCTCTTACAAAAGACAACATTGCAACATTCTGCACACACTCAAGATGACTTATTTTGCCTCCCATAGGAATGTTCCCGATAACTGTGAATCCCTGCTGTGCCTTGTGCTTCCAGGATCATTTCTTTGCAGCTGTAAACTCTGAATGATTTAAGACTCTTTTACTTTACCAAAGAAAATATTTACAAATCCATGCCAGAAATCCCTTCACTTGAATTTTGGATAAAAAATTTGAATCCAATACATTTCCTTATGAAATCTGTGCAACGCACACCCCTATTTTTTTCCATGAAACCTTTTGAACATACTTGCACTTGACCTGGGACTGTGAGGCACACGGTTTCTCAGAGGTATGCCCTTCTCTCACCACCATAGGATTATGTCCCACACTATATTACTCAATGGGAGACTGAACTAAAGACCTCTTTTACTAAGACCCAAGTAGACTATAAATGATATACTTTGCCCACAAAGCCTTCATAGCTAACTAAATCCAAGAAATGGGATGCAAGATTCGCACCAGGTGGTATAATGTCCCATCCACATTACATACCTCCCAACATCTTGAGATGGGAATGAGGGATACCTACTAGCAACCTTATGTAGGCATAGGACATGCCCCCTGCCACGCCCCTTAAAGGGGAAATAATCCCCACAAAAAAGCTTAATTAAATCCACGAGTGCTATTCCTTTATATTGGCTTTTAAAATTGACAAATGCAGTAATTTAGAAACTGGATGAAAGGTTTAGCACTGGGAAACACTTGTTGAAAGATTAAAAGTGCATTTTATATACAACTATATAGATCAGACCAAAATGAGGGACAAATGAGGAATGAGGGACAGAGGGACATTGCTCCAAATCAGGGACAGTCCCTTGAAATCAGAGACAGTTGGGAGCTATGACATTACATAAACTTTTCCCCACCTCACCATCCACATGCTGGAGATATGATGCACAAGAAATTTTCTTACAAATGTTCTTGTCCTGTCCAGTCCTATGCCCTTTTTGGAACAAAGCTAGGGAAATTGTCAAAACACTTAAAATTGTTGATTTAGGTCAAGACCCTGCAAAACTTCCCTAGGAAGCAGTATAAAAAGACACTCCTTATACTCATACTCACTGCAGCCAGGGCCTGTGTGCCTGTGATGTGAAAACAGACACAATCTCCTATTACCCAGTGGCTGGTTAAGGTGAGGGCGATTTGTTGCATGGAAGAACTCACTATCGCCATGCAGAATGAAGGAGAGCACTTCAGAAAGATGTGGCATTATTGGCTTGTGGTCACTACTCCTGGAAAATATTGAGGAATGTTAAGAGAGCCCCCTCTCTTCTTTCTGATTATGGCTAAGAAGCGCAGAATGTCACTTTGGGAAGACGGTAACAATCCCCCCCCCCCTCTTCTTTTTTTTTTTTTTTCCTCTTGCACTCACTTTCCTTATTTCTAACTTCCTACAAAATCATTCTGCTCTCACTTCCTGTGCCATTGTCTTCGCTATTCTTGTTTCCCATCCCTAGTTTTCTCATGTACTGATCTGTTGCAATTACAGTGCGATTCTATAGACCATACACCAAGGAGCTTACAGAGTACAGTTATCTCTTACTATGTATCATTGTAGTTCAAGTGGGCAGATTTGATAGATTCTGTTGTTCTCTTATATGGCTGGAGTAAAAGCAACTTTAGACCTCTTTCACACTGACAGCGCGGGGGCGTCGGCGGTAAATTGCCGCTAGTTTTTTTAGAAGCGATTCACCGCCACTTTAAAGGTGCTTTTAGGCCGCTAGCAAGGCACTTTTAATCCCCGCTAGCGGCCGAATAGAGGGTTAAAAG
Organism: Lithobates sylvaticus; assembly: GCA_028564925.1. Taxonomy (NCBI): domain Eukaryota; kingdom Metazoa; phylum Chordata; class Amphibia; order Anura; family Ranidae; genus Lithobates; species Lithobates sylvaticus. The sequence goes on from CM053028.1 coordinate 380,379,072, forward strand.
TTCTGCTGCCGAGGCGCTTTGCAGACGCTTCGGCGCTACTGCCCATTGATTTCAATGGCCAGGGGCGCCTTAGGAGCGGTGTATACACCACTCCTAAAGTGCCTCAAAGATGCTGCTTGCAGGACTTTTTTTCAACATCTTGCCAGCGCACCGCCCAGTGTGAAAGCCCTTGGGCTTTCACACTGGGATTGCAGATGAGGCATTTTTCAGTCGCTTTACAGGCGCTATTTTTTGCGCTAAAGCGCCTGAAAAACGCCTCCCAGTGTGAAAGGGGTCCTATATGGTCCTACATAACCGATATGGCTTGGTAATATATGCAAATTGTCACAGCTCTGTACCCAATAACTTTGACTTTTTGTATTTCCTGTACCTTGTTAAACCTTGTCAAATAACTAAAATGTTAAAAGTAAAGATTTTAAAATAAATTGAGGAAATGAATGAGATGTGGAATGATGTATACATTACAATGCTATGTGGAGCAGAGGCATCCATTAGGCATAACTGTGACCCAACATTTCTTGTCATTGTTCAGCAGCAAAGAAGAGAAAAAGAGGTGAGGAAACAGCAGGAAAGAGACCAGCGGCGGCGGTATGAAGAGCAAGTGAGAAGAGAGGAAGAACGGAGAAGAGCCGAGCATGAGAAGGTCTGACCTTTCTTCACGTAATCTTTATTTGATATATTTGAGCAGGAGTAGCACTGAATGCTTTTGTGGTGATCTCACAATATAAAGTAAAATTATGGAAGCATAATTGGCATATAAATGAGCATTCTTTGACTATAAGTGAGCATAAGGTATTTCAGGTTGTGTTGTTTTAAAATATGTTGTTTCTCCATTTCTTCAAAGAAGCACTTCAGACCATGTTAAAAACAGGATATAGCTTATTACAACCTTAGCATCATTCCTCGCAATGGCGTAGTGTGTGTGTGTGTGTGTGTGAGGGGGACATGGATGTGTTATGCAGTTAATACAATGCAAAATATAATGGTATCTGTGGCAACTCTCTCTCCACTGAATTGTGCTCATTGACCACTCGGCTAACACACAACAGAATAGGGGAACTCTTCATATGATAAAACTAGATATTTGTTTTTCTTGTCCCAGGCCTAGTTATTTTTGATATTCTAAAGAAGAAGCGCTTTCTTTTATACTGTATGTGTTGACTGTCAGATGGCATTCTCACTTTTTTTTGTATTAATCTGCATTGGTTATGCTGGTCAATTAGTTTACATGCAAATGGCAAGTGTTGTGCGCTGACCATTAAATTAGGGCTTTCACTTTCCATAGAGCAAGGGCAATTTATAATATAGTCATTCACAAAGTTTGGATTAAATGTAATAACATATGAAATCTACTAAAGTGTATGTACATTTCAGACTTTTTTTTTTAATTTTGGGTAGAGTAGGTAAGGGTTTTAAGTAGAGTAGGTACGTTATTTTGTATTGGCCTTGTCCTGTTGGAGAGAGTACCACTCATCTTCAGCTCTGTAGAAGCAACAAGAAGTGACTGTAAATATCTCCAAATTTAGGGGATTTGCCATCTTAGACAGTTGTCACCAAACATGTGTCCCCATTTGATAATTTACTCTCAACTCTTACTTTGGTGATTTATTTTTACTTCTAGATGTTGTTCTTCCTTCGGTATAGCCTTAAAAAGTATATTTATGTGTTGCCTGAGCTTTCTTGTACATCTGATCAATCCATGCATCTATAACACTGACAGTAGTTGTGGAGGATTCAGTAACATCCCTACAGCTAGATTTCATGACCAGTGTGAAAGTTCCTTACTTATGCTTCTTTTTACATCATTGCATAGAGCGAGAAGACACGTTTTTGTATATACTTGTATTGGCACACAAGAGTGATCACATTTGGCTTGGAAGGGTATAATATAAAATTATACTTTCCTCGGAAATATCCTAAAGCGTTTTCACCTTAAGATGTATTTCGTGACTATTTGTTTAATTTCCTTCTATTTCTGTGGTACCTAATATCGTATTCTCTGATGTATAGTCTTCTCTTTTCTCCTGCTTTCCAACACTGCCCATACCAGGAATACATCAGGCGACAGCTAGAGGAAGAGCAGAGGCAGTTAGAGATCTTGCAGCAGCAATTACTGCAGGAACAAGCTCTGCTTCTGGTAATAAAGAATTGTGTGCTGTTTTCCAGCATGTCTTCATCACCCAGTGTCCTTGCATGACAGACCTTGTGTGCTTGTCTATCATGCCATTTTTTTCATGACAGGTTGCATGACACTTGCATGTACTTGCACCCATGATATCACATTCATTTGTATTTGTTTCAGAACCCTTCATTCAGCATTTAAATAGATGGTAAGTGAAGCAATTGTGGAGCAACCACCCAGCGTTTGAGTTTATATTGTCTCAATGCTTTGGCAGTATTTCTCAGCCCTTTCTTTGGATAATTAGCTGAGTAGTTTTTGCAATTTTTTTGCAGACTCCTAGGCACAGCAATCCGGTAGCTGGCTATGACTGGCCAGTGAAAATTAGCTGAAAGATTTTTATCTGCTACAAATCTTCGCTACAAAGTTGTTGTGCCATCTCCTTTATTTAATGCACTTGTGCTCACTATCAACTAACATCCACTGTTAGTGAACCAGATTGGGAAGCAGTAATATGACATTTATCTGTTCATAAAAAAACGCTCATACAGATCTTATGAGTGATAAAACTACGGTATATATACACACATCAAACTTCATTCACATCCTTGCCACTGCACAGGTCTGCTATATAGTAGCCTGTGGTTTCTATAGTGGTAGTACACAGATAAGCACAATTAAAATGCCTCAAACGTAAGCAAAATAGTGTTAATGGCCATTAATAATATCCTTCTTGTAGCATTCATTACCGCAGCAAGTACAGGGCAGTAAGGGCTGACCTATATGTGGCCCATAGGACAGAGTGGTGTGACTATGGGGACAGTGTAACAATTACATGATATTATACCATGTTTTGGTTGTGTTGCTAATAGTCGTATAAAGTTAGTCCTTATAGATCATCAGCTTTATTCTTCTCTAAGATAGTTGATTTGCCTGTCCTGAAAACCTGTAAAATGTATTTATGACCCAGTTAAATAAACCATGTAAGTCCTGTGCACAGCAATCACATGCATCACTGAAACAGGCCATCTGCCGAATGCCATTTATGTAATACAGTATTGTAGGATGCCAGTGAAACCATATAGGTGTTTTTTGTTATAAAACAAATTTATTGAGGGCATTCGTAAAATTATTATTTGATAACATATTGACCAAGATTCGGTCAACTGTGTCCATTTGCAGCAATGTCATTTCGGGACCCTTTGGGTCCAGAGACCCCATATTTAGCCTGCAGCTAGGGGGCATCTAGAAACCCTTAACTACCAAGTTTGAAGTTTGGGGCACCTATGGCTGCAAATGGGCACAGTGAGGCATGCAAATGGACACAGTGAGGCTGCAAATGGGCATTGTTGACCCTCTTTTCCACTTACAGTAGCTGCGCATTTCTCACCCTAGGCTTACACTCGAGTCAATAAGTTTTCCCAGTTTTTTGTGGTAAAATTCGGTGCCTCGGCTTATATTCGGGTCAGCTTATACTCGAGTATATGCGGTATATATGGATTGAACATACAGTATGCGCCTACTGCCTGTAGGTTGGAATACCTTTTGATTTAGACTCTGCAGATGTATGTTTTTTTTTACTTCAGCAATGTAGGATATATGGGTGTTTCTTAATGAAAGGATTACTGGATTTTTCAGAGTTGCAGCATTTGACAGATGCATAAAAGAATTCCCACTTCAAGCAACATTTTAGTGTTGCAAGCATCTATACAGGAGCATTGACATAAAGTGTTGTATAACACTTAATACATATCTTTATTGCCCAATTTGCCCCATTTGAGCTATTATGCCTATATTTTGTATTTCTGTAGAGTATTGCACTAAACAAGTATAAATAATAGATGTGATAGATATTGGACCAAAAGATTATGAGCTGTACAATGAATGATAGAAGAGTTGCAAGGTGTCCTGCAAGTTGCAAATAAGATAGTATTTAAACAATATTAGTTTTTTTTTTTCAATCAAATCAGGTATAGACATTGCAGCTATGCTTTCAGGTGCCTGAGTTATCCCAGGTAAGGTGTTGGAGAAGTGTAATTGCAAACTTTCTTTTTTACGGGCTCCTGAATTTGCATAGTTGTGTTTAGGAGAATAAGATTAAACATTATCCATCTTCATCTTCCATTCCATTAATTGTTACCATCGTAGAAAATCCCCAGTGTTTGTGATTTTGCTCTGAAAACCATACAGCCTTTGTTTCATTAATAAAACTGTATCTCTTGTTTTGTCAACCAATTCCATTACAAATATTTGTATCACTTTCCCAAAAGGAATACAAACGCAAACAGCTAGAAGAACAAAGACAAGCGGAAAGATTGCAAAGGCAACTGCAGCAGGAGCGAGACTATCTGGTCTCTCTTCAGCAGCAACAACAACAGCAGCAGCAACAAAGGCAGCAAGAACAGAGACCACCAGACAAAAAGCCACTGTATCACTATAAGGAGGGGCTGAACCCTGCTGAGAAACCAGCTTGGGCAAAAGAGGTATGATTACTTTGTCATTTGGTCAGTGCTATTTGTATTCAAACAAGGTGACAGCATTTTATATTAACAAGATGACCTAATACAAGTTTTTTTTTTAATGCAATCACTTGTAATAATTGCTTTAAATTGGTGTCTTGTACAGTGGTGATTCACTAATGATGAACGAAGGATGTGTCATTCGATATATTGGGAGTTATTATGAAACATTTAACATTGTATGATTGTTTTGGGTTATAAAACATTATTTGTTTCATGGTCAGTTCATCAAGATCAGTTTTTAAGCTTCAGGTTCGTATTCAATTATTTACTTCTTATAAACCCATAATTCAGTATGCCCTACCGCAATTCTTTATAAGAAGTCTGCCAATCCAATTTTTATGTTACTTGACAGATTTTAGGCAATGTTCTGGCCTTTAGATCTTAAAGAGCATCTGTAATGGAAGTTTGTGTCTGGATTAAAATGCTGCTCTAAAATATAGTCCATAATAACTCAACTTCATATATATGTATAAAGCAGAAATAATTTTTCGTAAATGTCACATGATGTTCCATCAGTTCCTGGTCATTTAAATTCACAGACTACGACTATGGCTATATTCTCATTGCAAAAAAAAATACACTATAGACCCTTTTGTATACCTGGCTTATAATTACTTTACAGGTTCAAGTTCATAAACACTGCACTGATGGAGTGCATCAGTTAGTGTAGCCTGTAGGAAATGCTCTTAATGCTTTACACAGCATGCTGAACTCCCTACAGGGCTAGGTGTAGTGAAAACACAAATAGGATCCCAGTACAATTCCAAACATGGGAATTTAGACCTGCCCTTTATGGAAGCTATCAGATCTGCCAATTTGGTCATAGCCACTCAATATTTTATATACATATGTTGAAGAGATACCACATCTTACTGTAAACTGCAGGTCTGCTTTCTTTAATATAGTTGGCTGTGTGGTAACTGCCAATATAGCTCTCTTGGGGGGAGGGGAGAAGACATGAAAAACCTTTCTTCTCCCATTGTTATTCCTACTCCACATTATTATTGTGATCAAGAAATGTGGATTGTGAACCACAATATTGGGAGCCTTGCCGCCAATCATCATCCTGTTACTTACTGCCCATTGTTTCTGACTGAGCAAGAAGAAGCAGTAGGGACAATATGTGAAGTGGGAGATAACATATTGCCCCAACAAGTAGATGCAGAAAAGGTGAATTAACTTTAAAAGGCTGATTACTATTTGTGCTAAGCTTGACCTAAGACTACATTTTTCCCAAGGTTAAAAACGAATTTACTACATAAAAGAGCACCTTTTGGTCTCTTATGCCCCGTACACACGGTCGTATTTTCCGACGGAAAATGTCCTATCGGACCATGTTGTCGGAAATTCTGACCGTGTGTGGGCTCCATCTGACTTTTTCCGTCGGAATTTCCGACGGAAAAAGTTTGAGATCCTGCTCTCAAATTTTCCGACAACAAAGTTCTATCAGACTTTTTCCGATCGTGTGTAGCGAAATCCGACGGACAAAGTGCCACGCATGCTCAGATCACATTACAAGACCAAAGCTATTGGCTACTAGCCTCTACGTTGTCCCGTCGTACGCAACAAACGTCACCACGTTCAGAATGATCGGATTTTCCGACAACTTTGTCCGACCATGTGTATGCAACACCATTGTCGGAAAAAATCAGACGGCTTTTGTGGTCGGAATTTCCGACCGTGTGTACGGGGCATTAGAGCTGCGTGTGATCAGGATAGAAATTTGTAATTGTACCACTTATATTCAGAGTATAGTTTATTAGTTTCTATGGTTAGGGACAACCTGTTGAGGAATTGGAAACCCAAAGGGGTATAATATGAGTCACTGCATGCTATTAGGATCCATCTCTAACAATGGCTTAGTCAAAAAAATTAACATATTTTCAGTTGTTCACAGTCAACATCCTAAAGGAATGTGATGTGCATGCTCCATTAAATAAACTAATTTGTCATTGTGAGTTATTTTATGTTGTGTTGTAATAGTTTAATTTTGTGTGATCCCACTCCCAGGTTCAACAGCGATCTCTTAGTAATTCGCCTGTTCTTCCAGCTAAGCAGCAGCACACTTCTGTTATCGAGCAGCAGGTGCCCTTGGTAACCAAAGATGCATCTACTAGTTGGCAGCCCTCATCTAGGCCAAATTCTCAGAATCTGCAAGCATCAGATCGTGTGAAAATGGACAACTTAGCTCCACCCATGCTTTTGCCTTCAATTCAGATTTCCAAATCAGGGCCTTGGTCACAAGGAACACAGAGTGAAGTGCAATCTCTAGATGATGAAGTGAGATTCTTACTCCAAGTGACCTCACAAGAAAATGAACCAGGGAGAAAATCAGTTACATCCCTTAAAGGGTCTCGCTCACAAGGATGTAGTCCAGCCAGAGATACAGGATTGACAAAGGTCATGAGAGGTTTCAATTCTTTACCAAATTGTACATGCATGAACCATGTAACATGCTACTGTGAAGAAGGAATTAGCTACAAGGGAGATAGTTACAAGCTATCTTTGTGTATTAATGGTACTTCACTCCAGGAGAGGTCATGCATGAATAGTGTATGTCTTTGGAGTCTCCTCCATCTACAAGACAATTTAACATTTTATACCTGCTGTTAAAAGCATGTATTAACCCTAACTGGCTGTGGTGGCTTATATCTGAGCAGATTCCTTTTGGCACTTCATATTGTGAAAGCCAATCAGCAAACTTGGCTGGGCTTCTAACTTTACTGTCTGTCAGCTACCAGTTTCTATCAGGTGTCTTTACGGGCTTGTCCTCACTATGTGTTTGTAAGCATTTTCTGCATCACCAGCTTCGGGCTTCTCATCTCCTAACTATCCTACTTTTTCCATAATTATATTTTGGCAGTGTTTGAGCTATATTTTAGAGCATATGCAGTTATAAAAGTTGCTTGCCGCTTCCCTACATAATCACCTTAGCAAAGCATTGTAAAAGAGCAGATGCTTAAAAAATTCAGTTTAACTTGAGAAATAACATATGCATAATATTAAAAAAATAGGCATCATCAGCCCAAATGTCAACAGAATAGCTGTTGACCTACATAAATATTAGTGGGCCCAGGACAGTATTAATGGAGAGTGTTTTATTCTCTTGCATATGGCAACTATGCAGAATGTTCTGTTTTCATAGAAATAGAACAGGTGTCCAAGCAAGGACAGCAAGTTGCAGACAAACTTTGTGCAAAGATTACCGAAAAGTGCAGTGACCCATAGTAACCAATTTGTAACCATTTTACAACATATCCAGCTAAAATAACGTGGAATCAAATTGGTACCTCTGGTATTGCACATTATTTTTGCTTCTTAAGGTGCCTTTCAAATAATCCTGCATGAGTCTGGAATAGTATAGGCGTAGCGGCCATAACCCTCAGTGGGGCGGCCTTGACTTTTGGGCTTACCGGTTACCTCCGCTTGGCTTGTTCTTCCATGTCAAGGGGTTCTCAGGGTTAGTACCCAACAACTTTGGACACTGACACCATAAAAGTCCTTTTAGAAGGGTTTTTATTTGCAGGGGTAACATCCAACAAACACAGTCTCGTATGGGAACAGAGGGCAAGGGTGAAGAAACGCAGGCACCTTGAACTGCCAACCCTTAGAAGGTCTCTAATGCAAAACCCAGAGAGTAGCCACTCGCAGCTGGGCACTTCAAAGCTGAGCAATCTCTAGCCAGAGATTATGACAGTCAGCACTTAGATCCGGAACTTGCAAAGTCTCTGATCATGAATAAAGTCTCAACCGAGAATGAATTAGGAATCTTTTCTCAGTACCTGAAACGGTTTCTGTCTCCTTGGCAGTACTGCGAAACTGTGGATTCGTTAATGGTCTTAACAACCCAGCAACCAGGCACTTCTTGGGATGCCAGCTTGTTGGCCCTCCTCCGAAGAGTCCTCCCCCGGTCGCTTACACGAGCTGCAATGCCCCTCCAAGTTGAGAGCACACCCGGACACCTTGAATCCTCCCTCAGTCACTGCGCCTCGGACCAGCCGGTTCCGAGACTCTGGAACAGATAAATCCTTTGTCCCAGACCAAGCTGGTCTATGGGGCTAGTCAGATGAACCATGTTGCGGGACGGCAAACGCTTCCAGGCCCGGGACCCCTCGCGGGAGTACCCCGGTCCAGATTCAGGAACAGGCAGCTCCGGCCGAACCCCAAGCACGTGACTTCAGAACCTTAAGTACCCTTCCCCAGACTCCCCAGCGGGGCCAGACGCACCCACTGATTGGCTCCGGGGAATGTTGATACCCAAACCGTCCAACCAGGCCTGATTCTGAGCCTGTCATGTGTACCTTACTGTACCCATGACCAGGCAGAATCCTAGCACAGCCCAGCCAAACTGATGCCAAAGTTAAACCTGCACAATTAACCCTCAGAACCCCATTACTATTCTGAGGAGAAAAACGAAATTTTCACATAGCGGACACCTTGTAAAAGTGTCGCCGCTACATAGGGAACAGGAGCAGTGGACATGGGGACCATATACATAGACAGATGTTGTCACTGAGTAACTTTAGCAGAATAATCCATCCCAGAAAATCAGCATTCAGTTAGATATTAGTTGTCCCTGTGAGTTTTTTTTATGAGTTGTATAGTTGTTTTGAAAAAGACCTAAATGCCTGATACTATAGCACTAAGAGGGCCCATTAGGATGTTTTTTTCATATTGTACTTTATTATAGAGAGGGAATTTCATGCAAATATATTGTAGCTATATTGGCCTTTTTATATTACTAGTACTTTTATGTTTAAATTATAGATCAAGAAATTTAATTGGCTAAAGAAAAAAAAAAAAGAAAATCTTTCAATTTTGCTACAGTATAGTGTCCTTCTACTGCCATTATATTTGACTTTTTGCTATGAACTAATCTAATACAGTGTTTCCCAAATTTGTTTTCTGAGAATCCTAACCGTACATAAAAGTGAAATATTTAGCCTGCCATGGTGTGATTGTATCTACAAAGATAAAAAAAAAATAGCTTTTAGTGGTCATGGGGTTTGGGAAACACTGCTCTAATTCTTCTGAAGGTGCTTGGTTGGTATTGGAATCACAATTATTAATCTTTTGTCAGACATTTTTGTTGTGTGCAACACACTTTTAATTTTTCTTTTCTAGTGTGACATGCATTTATTCATTTCTTGTCTGTTTCAGTACAAGCATGATTGAGCACTACATCATTAAAAGCTGTTTAAGATTGAATTAGTTTGCATGGCTAGCAGTTCTGTTGTGCCACTATGTCTCCCAGTGGTAAAAATGTGTACTGTGTGCTCATAGAAGTACGAATTGCCTCTGAATTGAAAGATGAATTACCACTAGCAAATGTACAATGATTTTAATCTTGCCTCTTTATTTTATCTTAAACACAGATGATCTACTGTTTTTTTTTTCCTTTTTGTCTTTAACTTGGAAGACATTGCACGTTTAATTCTTCTAACTCTCCAATATTTTTTTCTTTTCTGTTTCCATACCATAAACATGAGATGCTGGTTGAAAGATCTTGCCTAGCATAATTCACCTGATCATGACATACATATACACTTCTATGGAGTTGTGTATATAGCCCTAGTGCAAACTTTATCTTGGGGTAACAATAGCTGTCAGCTGGGCAAATCCATTTGAGGTAAAATCAACCCTTTAAAATAATTTGGCCAATGAGTATTTTCTGAGATCACAAGCTGCTAGTAGACATATGGTAATTTCTCTATCCAACCATAATTAACTGGTTGGTGATTCGGTGGATTGTTTCACTAACATACCTGTCCAACCAATACATGTATGTTTCCAGATTGTATTTTTTCCTTTAAAGCAGATACAGACAATATTTCCCAGTTATAGAATGGTAATCCAAAATATGGCTTGCCAAAGCTGTGACTGGCTACTGTAGTAGAATGGACCAGCAACCTAAAACTTGAGTTGGCTTATATAAAAAAGCATAATAAAGGAAGAAAGACACACGGCTGGAGAAGGTTTGGTTGCTGCTCACCCCTAAGAGGTAGCAAAAAGGAAAAAATCCCCCCAAAAGGGTTTATGGGGTTTTTAGGCAGTGATTTGTAAAAAATTGTATATGATACCACGCTTTATCTAAATATAAATCTTTATTAAAGATGTCACAGAAGGGGCATAGTGGATAAAAGACATGGGTCCCAAATGGGAATAATAAAACAAAACAGAAAAAATGTATAAGAATTACACTGATAGACAAAAAACTTTTACAGCTGAGTATTTTAACACAGCCAACATAAGTTGAGGTAAGAGAAGCTGACGCGTTTCGACCCGTGTGGGTCTTCCTCAGAGGTAATTTGTCCAAGTGTGTGTTTTTCTGATGAGAATTACTCCTCATGTGAGGTTTCCCTGAAGAGGTTTTCTGTCCCCCGGGTGGCACTCGCAACGGCACCCTGCAATGTGTGCGAGCCGGGCCAGGGGGGGGGTGAGTGATCCAAAAGCGTGACTTACGGGGGGTCACCTCCAACGAATTGACCTCCCACAGGCAGACAAGTGGGCCGGTGGTTGAGAGCGGAGGAGGGGAGGGGAGATGATGGAATCCCCTTAGCGCATGCACCTGTCGTGAGAGTCCAACAGCAAGCAATTATCGATCTACCGTATATAGATATGGTACTTTTTAATTTGTAATTTTTGATATCCTGGAGAAGTTTTAGTTTAAGTGAGAGAGATTGGTCAGCATGTATGTGTAACAAGGTTCCTGTCATGATCGGTATGTGTGGTAGTTGCAACTGAAGAAAAAGTGATGGTAGTGAAATGAAAGGGAAAGGAAGGAGAAAGGAAGGAGAAAGGCAGTGCACGATAATTGCTTGCTGTTGGACTCTCACGACAGGTGCATGCGCTAAGGGGATTCCATCATCTCCCCTCCCCCTCCTCCGCTCTCAACCACCGGCCCACGTGTCTGCCTGTGGGAGATCAATTCGTTGGAGGTGACCCCCCGTAAGTCACGCTTTTGGATCACTCACCCCCCCTGGCCCGGCTCGCACACATTGCAGGGTGCCGTTGCGAGTGCAACCCGGGGGACAGAAAACCTCTTCAGGGAAACCTCACATGAGGAGTAATTCTCATCAGAAAAACACACACACTTGGACAAATTACCTCTGAGGAAGACCCACACGGGTCGAAACGCGCCAGTTTCTCTTTTACCTCACCTTATGTTGGCTGTGTTTAAAATACTCCGCTATAAAAGTTTTTTGTCTATCAGTGTAATTCTTATACATTTTTTCTGTTTTTGTTTTATTATTCCCATTTGAGACCCATGTCTTTTATCCACTATGCCACTTCTGTGACATCTTTAATAAAGATTTATATTTAGATAAAGCGTGGTATCCTATACAATTTTTTTCCAAATCGCTGCCTAAAAACCCCATAAACCCTTTTGGGGGATTTTTTCCTTTTTGATATAAAAAAGCATTAGCAAATATATGTATGTGTGAATGTATAATATACTGTATTTATATTTTATTGAAAAAAAATGGTGGAAATCAGAAATGAAGGTACCTGAGAAAAGGCTAAGGTCATTAAAGGGTAGCAACATTTTTATACCCTAATGCCCTTTTTAGTAATCCCAGTGTTTATGGCAGTCATACTCTTTATACCCTCTTTCTAGCATTAAATGGATGAAAATATAAACCAGATCTTGCAGTCCTTTAAAGTGATATTAAAAGTCTGTTGTTTGTTATTTTTAAACAAACAAAAACATTTTTTATACTTACCTGCTCTGTGCAGCCCAGATCCTCCTCTTCTCAGGTCCCCCGCCAGTGCTCCTGGCCCCTCCCTCCTGCCAAGTGCCACCACAGCAAGCAGCTTGCTATGGGGCACCCAAGCTGAGCCACTGCTCTGTGTCTCCATTCAGACACGGAGCCACAGCTCGACCCTGCCTACGCTCTCTCCTCATTGGCTCGCTGACTTTGACAGCAGCGGGAGCCAATGGCTCCTGTTGCTGCATCCTCAACCAATGAGGAGCAAGAGACGCGGGAGAGCCTCGGCTCTCGTGCACACCGCTGGATGGAGATCGGGCTTAGGTAAGTATTAGAGGGCTGAGGGGGGAGCTGAACACTGAAGGTTTTTTACCTTCATGCACAGAATGCATGAAGTTAAAAAACATTCAACCTTTACAACCACTTTAATATGTGTCAGAATTTATGTAGAAATCTTACCTGGTTATTTATTGGTGCATGGAGCCCTTGAGGGGGACCCTAGTGGTTTGGTTTTGGCACAAGTGTACTTCAGCATGGCTGTGAGTTTTTGCAAGGGTCGTCCAAATGGCTTCAAGCTAAGAGGAACACTAAACATAAAATATGAAGCATCTCACTACAAAGCTATCAGTTAATCTAAACTGATGGAAATTAAATACTGGTTGTGTAGCAAGATGTTGCTGTTTTATTAACAATTTACTCCAAAAAAAAAGGCTGGTTGTGTTTTTGCTCGGCTTACTGACAAAATGCTCAGCTCAGGAATCAAGCTCAGCAATCCTGGTTTGTAACTCTTTAGATGTTCACACACATCACCGTCCAATTTTACAATGCCCATTTGGTTTACTACCAACAACATAGTGTTATTACTCAACTGGTTGGACATCATTTTAAATTATAGGTATGTCCTTGTACTACATAGTTCTTGTTAAATCCAAAGGAAGATAGTACAGTAATGTTACAAAGCATTTATCCAGCTTTAATGTAGCAATACATAACCCTATATTTTAAAACAATTTCACAGCTTGAATTTTAACTTGCAAGAGCTGTGGTATACCGATTTTTGGGCTATAATGAGCTAGTGCATATCAAAAATACTGTGTTGTTGGCCATTCAGCAACTGTTGTATTTTCTGCTGTGGAATGGAAACAGTCAACTCTGTTTCAGATGCCCCACATCCATTTATCAGCAAATTGGGGATAGATATAGCAGTGATTTTTGATTGTACACTTTTTAAGCCTTACTGCTTCTCACTCTCAGAAATAAAACTGCTCACGTGTAAACATTTTATAAAAGCCACTCAGTATTTTAGGTTTCTTGGTCCTTTAAAAGGAAACTGAATATTCTGTAACCTAATGCTTTCTTTTTGTATTTTATTGCTGTAATATGATTTCAATCACTGTAAAGAATCTGTGCTTTTCTGTGCAGCATGTAACATCTACTACCTCCTGTCCACTGTGCTACAGTGTGCTGAATAAATCTGTGGCCTACCCAATGGAGATAGCTATGTTCTCTCCCCTTGATAAATGCATCATGGGCACATTAAGTGAATAATAAATGGATATGTTCTTTTCAAACCAGTATCAGTATCCTGGCAGGTGAATAATTAGCCAGTTCTAAAATACTATTATACATAGAATTTCCTATGATTTTACCCATTATTGTTTATTTTAATGATGTGGATTGGAGAGTTAAAAATGGCTATGATGGGAATGCCATCCATTGCTTGGCTTATTTGGCATGCTTTTTCTGTTTACAGGTAGAGGAACGCTCTCGGCTCAACCGTCAGAGCTCTCCTGCAATGCCACATAAAGTAGCTAACAGGATTTCTGACCCTAACCTGCCTCCAAGATCAGAATCTTTTAGCATCAGTGGGGTACAGGCAGCACGGACACCGCCAATGCACAGGCCAATAGACCCACAGGTATTTTTCTAATTTATGGCTACACGACATTCCTTTGTAATTCCTGTATCTAGGGAATTTTAATAGAATTCTATTTACAAATTCCAAAGCCTTGTTCTTCTCCACCATGGCCAGTAGGTGGCATCAGTTTACTTTCCTGATACTAATTTGTGAGGGAGGGAAATGGTGACATCACACTGTGGCTCTAGGGGGAGAACAATGCAAACTTTGGTTTGCTGCTCAAGAAATGCCAAGAATTTATTCTCAGCTCTCTCCTAGACAGAAAAGACAAATTACATAAGGGATTTAAAGTTTTATAGGTGACCCATCTCCAACAACATTTGTTAGTACAGCGAAAGAAAAACTTGTGATTCCTGTGTCTGCTCAACATTCTGTAATACTAGGAACACGCCTACATTATGCACACCGTACTGTTGCTGCAGGTTTGAAGGCAACCAAAAAATACATTGCGCACCAGTGCACACTTAAAAAATAGCTAGTAGATAATTGGCAGTAAAAAAATTTACAAGTGGATACTGCAGTAGATAACTTTCATGAAATAATGACGACAAAAATAGTGACAATGAGTTTATTAAAATAAGGCCTGTAGGTACTTTATAGAAACACCAGCCCCTGAGGCAGTTGCTTGAGTTGTTAAATGCTTATCCTGGTCAAAAAGTTATTTTTATGTCTCGGTTCTCTTTAGCAAATATTGACCCAACTTAAATCTAAATTTGTGAAATTAAAATAACTTTATTGGTTGGTTTAAACCTCCTCAGTCAGTTCAATTATCCAGTAAAGGGTCTTCAACCGAATGTTCTTGGATTTGGTGTACACATTGGTGCTGAATGCTTGGCAGAGTAGATGCTTTTATTATGGTGAATTAAAGTGATTGTAAAGGTAAGTTATACTTGCCTGCTCAGTGCAATCGTTTTGCACTGAGCGACCCCAACCCTCCTCCTCTGGGGTCCCCGCTGTCACTTTTGACTCCTCCTCTTCTCAGTGTGCCACCATAGGAAGCCGCTTCCTGTGGTGGCATACGAGTGGGCTCGGTCCCGAGCCCGGCTGTCTGTGTCTATTGGTACACACAGTGTGGCTTAGCCCCGCTCTCTCGTAACTGGATTTGAATTACAGCAGCTGGGGCCAATGGGTATATGAGGAAGCCACAAAGTCCAGTGAGGAAGGAAAGCGAGAGGAGCACCAGTTGTGCTCAGATACAGTAAGTATTTTGGGTGGCTGCGGTAGCTGCACATAAAAGATTATATACCTTTAATGCAAAGAATGAATTAAGGCAACAAAAAAAAAACTGAAGCCTTTACAACCACTTTAATTTTTGCTTGTATATGCATCAAATTCTCAAATCTATTTTCTTTTCTCCCATATTGCACAAAAATTCAGATTTGGTCAGATTTAAACATACTGTATATGTACGTATTGATATATTTAAAGGGACTCTGTCATGAAAGAAATTTGGGGGCCATCATTGCAGGCTTCCTTCTAAAAATGCTTTTTGCCTAGCTACAGTATGTCTGACATCAGTATGTTTATGTCACAGTCCTGGCAAAGGCATTCTGCAAATAAGTGACAAAAAAAATGCGGCGCTACATTTAATTATATACATAATACCAAAAATAAATCTCCAATATCAAATTATTAACAAACATACAAATCATAAAAATCTAAATCATACCCCAAAATAAACAAATGCAAATTTAAATAATAAACACTGACCACCTATATGTGCAAGTTGTGAGAGTGTTTAAGCATGTGACCAGCAGTGTTACAATCTCTCAATCACACAAACTCAGACAGCACTGAATTCAAAGTATCATAATTACAGCCAGAGGGCCAGCATTCCCAATAGTGACAGTGCCCATTTAATAATGGGCCAACTTAGCTTTACTACATGGTCATCTTAAAGTGGCACTCCAGGCAAAAGTTTTATTCAGTTATGTCTCATTGTAAACATATTTAATAACTCCTGTAAATCCCTGTGTAAACATACTAGAGGGGAGTAGAGGTATAACCTCACTAGTGATCTGCTGCTTTTTTATTGTCCAGATAAAGGTAGGGACCAATTCCACATACTAGGGTTTTGTGATTGGCCAGAAAATAAGTTTATTATTTAGTGGTCTCTGTATTTAGTTTTACTTGATTTTACTTTATTGTGTTACATTCTGGCCAGACTCGAATCCCCGGATATGTTGTTCGTGTCTACCATCTCATTCTTTTATTATATGCAATCTATTGCTGTTATTTTGTATTGTTGAATGTTGATACATATGTTCAAGTTTTTGATTTTGTTCTTTTTTGTGGGGATGGATATTGAGGTGCTTTTTGTCACCTCTTCTGCCCCCCTTTTTCTTTTTTTGTTTTGTGATATTAATTCATAATTATCATAATTTTTATTTTCATTCTCACTTTTTTCAATTTAAAAAATTAAATAAAACCCTTTATTTTTTTTATTGAGGTTTAAGCATATAATTTCATATTATGTTGTATACCGATTTTATTTATTTTTTTCTTTATTACTTCATATATATCTTCCCTCTTACTTTTTAGTTCAGCATATGTTTAAGCATATGTTCTTATTCACTAAGTGGTTTATACCTACTTACAGTGTGTATATGTATATGTTTGCTTGTCAAGATGTTTGGGAAGCTAATCACCTGACACCTGTGTTAGGTGGGGGTTCTTCCTTTTTAGGGCTTGGTGTTTTATTCTTTCCTTGGGTTTTGAAGAAGCACAATGTCTGTGTGAAACGTGTTACTACTTTCCTGTCTATGTCCTGGTGGCAGTTTTTACATGTCCAATAAACCTGTTGGATCGGCGAAGGTATGCAGCCAATTTCTTCTTGTTTGATCTTATGCTTGCGGATGCGTGCCGGGGGGCCAGCACCCAGTCCCTCCAGCTTGCAGATTACCACACTCGCCTGGAGCAGCAGTCTGCCTTTGTTCCTAGGGACAGGGCAATAACCAGGTGGTGCCTAAGAGCCCTTTCACACTGTGCCATCTAGGGCGTCAGCGGTAAAGTGGCGCTAATTTTAGCACCGCTTAACCATCGTTTTAGTGGCGCTATTTGGTCGCCATAGGGGCAGTTTTAACCCCCCGCTATCAACCGAAAAGGGGTTAAATCCACCCGCAAACTTGCTGCCACAGCTGCGTTTTGCTGGCGGTATAGCAGCACTGCCCCATTGATTTCAATGGGGAGGAGCGGAGAAGGAGCGGTGAGTTCACCGCTCCTAAGAAGCTGCTGACAGGACTTTTTCTGATGCCCTGCCAGCGCACCGCTTCACACTGGAGTAAATGGAGCAGCTATAACGCTATAGCGCCTGCAAAACGCCCCATTGTGAAAGGGGTCTAAGTGAAGAGAGGTCCGAGATCGGGATGTGTTGCTTGTCTTAGGTTCCTGGTTCACAAGCCTGACTAAACAAAATTACACATTCTTTGGCAGTTACAGTGACTTGCACATAAGTATTTAACTGTATATTTAGCTATTTTCCTGGAGCTAAGATTTAGTTGAGACTGTATAAAGGAACACTTGTTTATTCTATCTCCATCTAATTGGCATTACACATTGTCAAGTGTTTATACTGTATATTTAACATTACTGAGGCCTATAAATCTGTCTTACACCTTTTTGTTTTATACATCTATCCTGGTTAAGAACATGATTAGTAATTCATGTCAAAAGCAATTTTTGTTTTCAGGACCTAAGTGGAAGCGAAGCAAAGAAATGTCATCGGTAATATTATCTAATTTGTTTTTCATTTCTTTGTCAAATTCTAATAAAAGGTCAACAGGTATTTCAGAAATGATATACCGGTATACGTTTAATGGTAAAAAGAGCCCTATGAGCTAACAATAGAAAAAAGGCACTAAATGTATTTTAACCCAATAAACACCACTCTTACGATTTTAGAAAACATTAACTATAGTATCCATACTTTTAATGGTACAGTGTGCAAATACCTGTATTAGATTCTGATGGAGACACACATTTTTTCACATGCCAGTTCCTTGTAGCAATAAATACATATTTTGTTTTCATGCTGCACTTGATTATATAAACCTATAGGGAAATCATAGTTCTATAAATAATAGGCAGTTATCAAAAGAGCTTTGCATCCATTTGTAGTACTGTTTCCTATTTTCTGCATAATTGTTCATGCCGTTCTTTTCCCAACTGCTGTGTGCAATTTAAAAAGGTCCTATCTATTTCCCGTTCTTCCCCAGTAGCAGATGAAAGGGCTGAAAACAATGCAAATACTGGCTCTGTCCACAATGGGGCTGCGTTCATGTATGTCCTATGGCTTGCATCATCTTATCAG
This sequence comes from Lithobates sylvaticus, assembly GCA_028564925.1. Classification (NCBI taxonomy): domain Eukaryota; kingdom Metazoa; phylum Chordata; class Amphibia; order Anura; family Ranidae; genus Lithobates; species Lithobates sylvaticus. The sequence goes on from CM053028.1 coordinate 380,397,649, forward strand.
CATGGATCCAGCTTCAGGCGTAGTACGTGAACAGTTGAAACAATCACATCTCTACACTTTGATCTGCAGATCTGAAGAAAATAAATAAACACTAGTGTACACTAAGCAAGGGAAATGTATTTTCCCTTTCTGTGTCAGACATCAGAAGTCAAAAATTGAATGCAGGAAAAAAAGTTTTTAGAGAGGTTGATCAATCTATAGAATACATATAACAATCTGCCTGTTAAACTGGATTAAAAGGAACTCGCCAGGATGAAAATATGGGAATATCCATGGCTATGGCAACCAGAGATGTCAAATGTTGCCTAAATTAAAATGTGTGAACATGTTCAATTATGACTGGTCCTCTTTAAGGATACAGAAAAGTTTTTACTGTGAGCCCCCTCATATTTAACTGGCACAAATTTCCAGTTATAGCCATCATCATTGAAGTCTGAGTTGGCCATATATTTGGGAATAGTTTCTGAATTATCGTACTGTCAGAGGATTCCTAATTCACCCATCATGTTCCATGTTTTTAGTAGGGTAGCAAGACTTTGGCTTATTTTAACTGCAGTAGCACAGAGCAAAAGCCAATGTCTGCCAGGGTGATTATTTAAGGAAGATCATTCATTCCTGGAGCCAGAATTTTGGCCCTCGTGATCTTTTGGCAAAGCAGCCTTATGCCCCGTACAGCCTTATGGTCCGATCGAAAAATGTCCGATCGGACCATGTTGTCGGAAAATCCGACCGTGTGTGGGCTCCATCGGACTGAGATCCTGCTCTCAAATTTTCCCACAACAAAATCCGATCTGATTTTTTCCGATCGTGTGTAGAGAATTCCGACGGACAAAGTGCCACGCATGCTCAGATCAAATTAGGAGACCAAACCTATTGGCTAATGGCCTCCTACGTAGTTCCATCGTACGCAACGAACGTCGCCACGCTCAGAATGATCGGATTTTCTGACAACTTTGTCCGACTGTGTGTATGCAACACCAGTGTCGGACAAAATCCATCGGAAAAAGTCAGACGGATTTTGTGGTCGGAATTTCCGACCGTGTGTACAAGGCATAAGTCGTCAGTGCAAGGAATAGTGGGATCAGTATACAAACAAAAAGTTCACTTAAGTAATGGTTGGTGTTAGTGTTGGCAGGACAGTTCGCATAAGAGGGATCTTTGAATCGTGTATGGCTCTCTGCACCAAAATCCTGTGCTGATATCTAAGCACTATAAGCTATTTATATGGTTTCAAGCAGATCTTATGTATAGCCCATATACCCAATAAATTCATCAGTGCTCCTCTCTGTATGGCTAGTTTTAGATACTTTAAGCATGATAGTCAGGTAACAAGATAAATTTGATAATAATGTTAAGAAGAAAAATATTATATTCAAGTTGACACAGTTTAGAAGTCACATATTCCTTTATGCATAGATGAAATCTTTTTCTTTTTTTAATTGTATTTTTTATTAGATCCTTATACAAAATAACAATGGCATAGGAGTGGTACAAGTGCAATAAAGACAACAATAATCCAGTAGACACCAGATGAATCACATAGATAAATTACTCTATCAAAACTTTGCCTAGCGCCCAAGGTAAACACAAAGACAAATTGTAGGGCATCATAGTGCAGTAGACACAAATGATCGCCTGGAAGCATCACTAGAGGATCAACATGAAAATGTAAAAAATGGCTCACAAAAGATAAATTGGCTGCCAAACTCACCGACACCATGTATGCTTTTCACGAAACAATGGATCCAAGGGTCTCAAATGTATGCCCTCAGACTTCAATCACCACTTTCTAGATATATAAGCAACCATACAATCTCTCTGAAGCTGATGGGCCATCATTTACCGTCCCATGATGTGCCTCCCCTAACCTCTGACCCCCTGCCACCCTCTTCTACTCTTTCCCTCCGACTTCCCTTTCTTTTTTCACCCAGTCCCCCTTTTTTCTAATCTTTCCCACTCCTTAACTGCACACCAGTCATTGTTGGCTCGGGACATAAAGCCAAATACATAGTTACATAGAAGGCGAGGTTTAAAAAAGACACACGTCCATCAAGTCCAACCTATGTGTGTGATTTTATGTCAGTATTACATTTTATATCTCTGTATGTTGTGGTCATTCAGGTGCATATCTAATTGTTTTTTTAAATTATCGATGCTCCCCGCTGAAACCACTGCCTGTGGAAGAGAATTCCACATCCTAACCGCTCTTACAGTAAAGAACCCTCTATGCTGCGTGTCTTATGAAATTCCCTTTTGCAGAAAAGTTTTATCCCTATTGTGGGGTCACATATTTGTCCATTGAAATCATATCCCCTCTCAAGCGTCTCCTCTCCAGAGAGAACAAGTTCAGTGCCCGTAACCTATCCTCATAACTAAGGTCCTCCAGTCCCTTAATTAGTTTTGTTGCCCTTCTGTGGACTCTCTCCAGTTCCAGCACATCCTTCCTGAGGACTGGTGACCAGAACTAGACGGCATACTCCAGGTGTGGCCAGACCAGAGTCTTGTAGAGTGGGAGAATTATTGTTTTATCTCTGGAGTTAATTCCCTTTTTAATGCATGCCAATATTCTGTTTTGCTTTGCTTGCAGCAGCTTGGCATTGCATGCCATTGCTGAGCCTGTCATCTACTAGGACCCCCAAGTCCTTTTCCATGCTAGATTCCCCCAGTGGTTCTCCCCCCAGTGAGTAGATTGCATTCATATGTTTGCCACCCAAATGCATTATTTTACATTTTTCTACATTAAACCTCATTTGCCATGTAGTTGCCCACCCCATTAATTTGTTCAGATCTTCTTGCAAAGTTTCCACATCCCGCCGAGAAGTTATTGCCCTGCTTAGCTTAGAATCATCTGCAAATACAGAGATTGAGCTGTTTATCCCATCCTCCAGGTCACTTATGAAAAAATTTAAATAGGATTGGTCCCAGGACAGAACCCCGTGACCCCACTTTCCACCTGGGAACATTCAGAGTACTCTCTGTTTATCACTACCCTCTGAACTCGCCCCTGTAGCCAGTTTTCAATCCATGTACTCATCCTATGGTCCATGCCAATGGACCTTACTTTGTACAGTAAACGTTTATGGGGAACTGTATCATATGCTTTTTCAAAATCCAGATACACCACATCTACGGGCCCTCCTTTATCTAGATGGCAGCTCACCTCCTCATAGAAGGTTAATAGATTGGTTTGGCAAGAACGATTCTTCATGAATCCATGCTGATTACTGCTAATGATACTGTTGTCATTACTAAAATCTTGTATATAGTCCCTTATCACCCCCTCCAAGAGCTTGCATACAATTGGTGTTAGGCTAACTGGTCTGTAATTCCCAGGGATGTAACTTGGACCTTTTTTAAATATTGGTGCTACATTGGCTTTTCTCCAATCAGCTGGTACCATTCCAGTCAGTAGACTGTTCGAAAAAATAAGAACAATGGTCTGTCAATTGCGTAACTGTGTTCCTTAAGGACCCATCTGGTCCTGTTGACTCATTAATGTTAAGTTTTTCAAGTCCAATTCTAATTCTGTCCTCTGTTAGCCTTGAGGGTGCTTCCTGTGACATGTCATTAGGATAAACATTGCAGTTTTGGTTTGGGTTTTGGTTCCTGAACCCCCCCCCAATTCCCTCATGATTACCTTCACCATCTCTCCATCCTTAGTAACCAGATCCCCTTCATCATTCTTTATGGGACCAATATGATCTGACCTCCCTTTCTTACTATTTATGTACTTAATGAATTTCTTGGGATTTTTTTACTCTCCTCCGCTATGTGCCTTTTGTGTTTTATTTTAGCCGCCCTGATTGCACCTTTACATTTCTTGTTGAATTCTTGTAAAGTTGTAATGCTGATGATCCCTCAGCCATGTATTTTTTTGAAGGCCTTCTTTGCTTTTATATGCATTTTTACGTTGCAGTTAAGCCACCTAGGACTTTTATTAGCTCTTTTAACTTTATTTCCCATTGGGATGCACTGGCTAATGCCCTTATTTAATATGCTCTTAAAGCATACCCATTTTCCCTGCGTGTTCTTTATCCCAATTATCTTCTAGCAAGGATCGTAGTTTAGGGAAGTTGGCTCTTTTGAAATTCAGTGTCTTTGTATTCCCCTTATGTTTCCTATTTGTGTGATTTATACTAAAACTTATTGACCTGTGATCTCTGTTTCCTAAATTGCCCCATATTTCCACATCAGTGATTAGGTCTGTATTGTTGGTAATCAGTAGGTCTAGTAACGCTTTGTTTCTAGTTGGTGCATTTACCATCTGACCCATGAAATTGTCCTGCAAGACATTTAGGAGCTGGCGAGCCTTAGATGAATGCGCGGTTCCTTCCACCCAGTCTATGTCTGGATAATTAAAATCCTCCATTATAATGACACCTCCCAGTATTACTTTGCCCTTGGTTTCCTCCCTTTGTATCTCTTCCCATAAGGATTCCACTTCTCATATTCCCATCAGTTATCTCTCACTTGTACATCATTTTTGATATGCAGGCATACCCCCCCCCCTTTTTTACCCTCCCTATCACTGCGATATAGGGAATACCTTCATTGCCCTAGTCCTGTTATAGCTTGCCTCTCTCTGGGTCCCAGATGTCCCAGACCTGTGGGTTCAAAATTTGGTTTCACAGGAGTACAAAATAGAGTTAAAAAATCTACCCCTCACCACTTTCTTTTTTCAAATCGACCAAAAACTGCCCAAGCACAGTTAGCTTTACAGACTGCTCTGAACCATCTCTTGTACTAGGAAGATGGTGATCCAGCTCAACAAATCTGCTCTCCAGCCTCCCCTTCACCTGGAATACTTGGGTCTGGTCCTAGACACATCCCAGGCAAAGTTATTTTTCCTAGGAAAAAGTTTTCTCTAAGTGTCCATGCTCGAGAATTGAGATCCAAGAAACATTCCACAATAAGACTTTCCATGAGAGTTATAGCCCTAATGATAGTCTCCTTTAAGGAAATATAATTTGCCCAATTCCATTCAAGAACACTCCCAACTCAACATCTTTTGACTTGGAACAAGCAGGCTCCTTCTATTAATTTACTTGTGATCAGCCAAGCAAGGAATTCCGTATTTTAGTGACTCATCACCCCAGCCCTAACAGTGGGGAAGTCCTTCCTTACCCCTGGAAAGTTATCACCACAATGCAATTCTCTCAAGCTGCAGAGGGGTGTTCCAATACCGAACAGTGCAATGAACATGGCCACTGGGGGAACCAAGCATTCCATTAACATCCTGGAACTCAGAGCAGTCCAGTTGACCCTGCAGCACTGGCACACCCTTCGGAAGGTACACCCAGTCAGGGTGCAATCAGTGCCAGGGCTGTGGCCTACATCAACTATCAAGGGGGCACCAGGAGTCTGACCGTTGGTTGATGGAAGCTAACCAGATATTCTTACGAACAGAAATCCACTAGTCAGCATTCACTGTGGTCCACATCCCAGGAGTGGACAACTGAAAAGTGGATTAGCTCAGTTGCCACTACTTGGATCAAGAGAAATGGGCCCTTCATCCAGATTGTTCAATGTGGTATGCCAAAAATGGGGGATTCCAGATGTGAACATCCTAGCTTCCAGATTCAACAACGATCTATCTCTGACAGAACCAGGGATTCTCTAGCTCTAGGCTTGGGTGCCTTAAAAAATCCACTGATCTCAGTTCAGGCAATTATACACCTTCCCTCCTGTGCAAATTCTGCCTTGCCTGCTCCAGAAAATAGATCAAGAGAGAAAAATAGTGATCATAATCGTACCAGACTGGCTCAGAAGAACCTGATACAGACATACTCACACTATTAGCAGACATCCCCTGGCGTCATCCTAACAGGCCAGATCTTCTATCTCAAGTCCCTCTATTTCATCCTGCTTCTCAGTCTCTGGCTTTAACTGCATGGCTGTTGAAGTCCAGGTCCAAGGGAATAGAAGGTTTTCTGAGTCGGTGATTCCTACCTTGCTAAAAGCAAGACAAGCCGCTTCCAGGAAAATCTATCATCATATCTAGAAAACCTTTTTTTGTTGGCCTGGTATGAACACAGGCATTTCAGTCCCAGAGATTACTACAAACTGTTTTTTACCAGTGCTTGGCCTTAAGCACTCTCAAAGGTCAAGTCCATTCTTTATGGTAGATGATAAGCATCTCTATAGAATGGATAAATAGAGACCCACATATAACACAAACAGAGAGAGGCAATACCACGTCCCAAAATGCATGTATAAATAAAACCCTTAGCTAACAAATAATCAAACTTTATTGATACACCAAGGTATCATTAAACACAAAATTAAAACACATCAAAAATGTATTTTACAGTTTATAAAAAACAGACATCTAAAATCCACATATCAATTGTTACCCCCCCCCCCCATTTAACAATAGATGGACTCCCCCAGATATGGTATAAAAAGACCACTAGGTGTGCAGAAACATGCACTAGCAGTGCCATATTAAAGCGCTATGGGGAGCATCTCTTGGTTCCTCAACATTTTTCATGAAATGCCACTTCAGGAGTATGGAGGAGTCACAATAATAGTTATAAATAAAAGTATACAAAAGTAGATGTTAGCAACATACAACACAGAAATACAAAAATATTAAAAAAGCAAATGATGATGGCAAAATTGTTCATCAACAGGGTCAGACTCACTAAAAACCAGATGTTCGTATAATGGTTCACAAGCATCCGGGGTGCATCACCATACCGGGGCAAACGTGGGAGCACACACTGAAAGATTTAATTGTAGATAAGAAAGGGCCAAACCAAGGAGGAAGGTTGTATCTGGTAAACCTAAGCAAGACAAAGAGGATCCCCGCACAAAATGAAACAGACAAACCTGGGGATGGTGATACACCCCAGCTTCATCTTAACAATTACACCTATATCTTTTGATCTTTGTAAGGAAAAATTCATGCCAACCTTTCATGCATGCAAAGTATTTTGGCATAGATTACTCTCACTTAAAGCTGCACGATTCTGGATAAAAATGAAAATCAAAATTTTTTTGCATGGATAAAATATGATTCCCTGCGTAACATCATCTTTTACATTATACAAAAAAATTGGGCTGACTTTACTGTTAATTCTTTTTTAATTCGTCAAAATTTATTTTTTCCCAAAAAATTGCATTTGAAAGACAGCTGCACAAATACAGTGTGACATAAAATATTGCAACGACCACCATTTTATTCTCTAGTGTCTCTGCTTATATATATATATATATATATATATATATATATATATATATATTTATATATATAAAATGTTTGGGGTTCCAAGTAATTTTCTAGCAAAAAATACTGATTTTAACTTGTAAGCAGCAGTGATTGTAAATCTCGTTGTTGTTTTTTTTTTTTTTTTCTATAAAAATAACAAACATGTTGTACTTACCTGTTCTGTTGCAGTAGTTTTGCACAGAGCTGCCCAGATCTTCCTTATCTTGGGTCCCTCTTCTATGCCCCTGGCCCCTCCCTCCTGTTGAGTCCCCCAACAGCAAGCAGCTTGCTAAGGCGGGCAGTCAGACACGGAGCTGCAGTTCGGCCCTGCCCCTTCTCCTTCTCCTGATTGGCTAGCTGACTTTGACAGCAGCGGGAGCTATAGGTGTCGCTGCTGTGTCTCAGCCAATAAGAAGGGGAGTCCCAAATGGCAAAGACACTCGTAGACATCGCTGGACAGAGTTGGGGCTCAGGTAAGTATTAGGGGGGCTGATGCACACAGAAGACTTTTTACTTTAATGCATAGAATGCATTAACCACCTAAGGACCGGAAGGGTTTACCTCCTTAATGACCAGGCCATTTTTTGCAATATGGCACTGCGTCGCTTTAACTGACAATTGCACGGTCATGCAATGTTTTTTGTCCCATAAATAGAGCTTTATTTTGGTGGTATTTGATCACCTATGCGGTTTTTATTTTTTGTGCGATAACAAAAAAAAAACGCCAATTTTGAAAAAAGAAAAGTTTTTACTTTTTGCTATAATAAAGTTAATTTTAGGCCAATATTTATTCTTCTACATATTTTTTGTAAAAAAAATTACAATAAGCGTATATTGGTTTGCGCAAAAGTTATAGTGTCTACAAAATAGGGGAAAGATTTATGGTATTTTTATTATTTTAAATTTTTTTTTTTTACTAGTAATGGCGGTGATCAGCGATTTTTAGCGGGACTGTGACATTGCAGAATGTCAAAAATAGCCACTGATCATTGTATAAATGACAATGGCAAGGAAGGAGTTAACACTAGGGGGCAATCAAGGGGTTAAGTGTTCCCTAGGGAGTTGTTTCTAACTGTGGGGGGAGTGGACTGACTGACTGCTGTGTTTGCCCCCTGACAGAGAACTCTGCGCTCCCATTGAGTAGTGTGTGCCCCCCTAATGTTTTTCAGGTTAAGACTTCAGCCTGGAGTGGGCATTTCTTCACAGCTTGGGGCTGGAGGAGACATAACAGGACATGGTGTTCCCTCTGCCGGTTCCCAGCTTTCCCTGACCCATTAGAGCGGTAAAGGCCGGACTGGGAGCCCCCGCTATGTACAGATCCCGAGCATTATGCCGCTTGCAGGACATCGGCTCAGATCACACAGTCATGACAGAGCCCCCACACAGAACATCTGACACCCGGCCATCTCCCCCACACTACTGACCAGCATATCCACGATCACTGTCCTTGGAACACAGCATCTACCCCCCATCCTCTGCAAACAGCCCTGACCTGTCACTGCTAATAGGATCTGGTTACTGGTAATCACTGGCCAGTCAGGCCAACGTCTCCATAGAAATCCGTCAGGATGCCCTGTCCGAGCCATATGCAAATACAGGTGCTGTCAGATGGAATGTATCTTAACTGCAGTGCAGCCTGGAGCTGGTAAGTAGGTGGAGTCTGGGCTGTGCTGGCAGAGAAATGTGCTGCTGAATGGTGGTGTCTCTCCTCTCTCCCTCCACTCCTTCACTAGTTGCTGTACAGCAAGCTCCTGCCAGCCTCACACTTTCTTCCAGAGGGATTGCACCTGAATTTTTTTTTTTTTTTTAAAAGCCAGCAGCTACAAATACTGACTAACTGACTAACTAATAATTTTAATAAATAGACACTTACCTCTTCCAGGGTCCAGCAATGTCGGCAGCAGAGGCCGATCAATCGCTTGGCTCTCTGCTGCTGCTGGCACCATTCTCGGGGAGGGAATCAGGAAGTGAAGCGTTGCGGCTTCACTTCCCGGTTCCCTACTGCGCATGCGCGAGTTGCGTAGTGCAATGAGAATCGTCCGCGCTGTCTCTGGGACCCATGTGTGTCCCAGCAGACAGCGTGGCGGGCCAGGAAGATGCATAGACTCCCTTGGGAGTCTATGCCCGAAAGTGGGTGTAAATACCTGTCTTAGACAGGTTTCTGCACCCCCCTGAAAAGTGCCAAATGTGACACCGGAGGGGGGGAGGGTTCCGAAAAGAGGAAGTTCCACTTTAGGGTGGAATCCCGCTTTCACTTCTACTTGGAAAAGCTCCACCCTCCTGGTAAAGGGAGCAAATTATGAAGCTCAATAGGCGGGCCAGATCGGTAGTTCGGCCTGCCTGGATGAGCTCCTATTAACACAATGGAAGAATGTCAGAGTCGGAAAAAAAAGGTAGATTTTTTTTTTAATCTACCTAGCAACAGAGAGAGAGATAAACAATCAGGGAAGGGAAATCAACAGAAAAAATAATTACTCTATTTATCGGTGTATAACACGTGCTGGCGTATAACACGCACCCTAATTTTAAGAGGGAAGTTTCAGGATAAAAACATATTTTTAAAATAAACAACTTTGAAGCAAATTAAGGGTCAGTGCCCATCAATGTCCATCTGTAGCCTGATTAATGTCCTCAATACCGCCTGATCAATGCATCAATGTAGCCTGATTATTGTCCTCAATGCAGCCTAAATAAAGTCCTCAATGCAGCCTGATCAGTGCATCAATGCAGCCTAAATAAAGTCCTCAATGCAGCCTGATTAATGCCTTTTTTTAAACTACCGTCATTTGCAGCCTCACCAGCAGCCTAAATCAGGAAATCACTGAGCCGTCATCTCCTCTCCACTCAGCTCTTACATCACACACACACAGTCCTGCCTCTGCTATCGGCATTGGACCAGCTTCTGTGAAAGGCAGAAGACTAGTCCAATGCTGGTGGTGGAGACAGGACTGTGTGTGTGTGACCTGAAAAGCAGAGGAGCCGAGTGGGGAGGAGATGGTGGCTCGGTGAGGTACACTGTCGGCGTATAACACGCACCCCTGATTTGCCCCTGATTTTCAGGGGGAAAAAGTGCGTGTTATACGCCGATAAATACAGAATATTGTTTATTTTTCATTATTTTGTCCTGCCCCAGGAGTCCCTATGGACGAGCCTTTAATGATAGGAGTGATGGCCAGGTTTTGACAAACATTTTTGGCCATATACATATTATATATAGTATATTTCACAGAATTCTTGACACTTTATTTACCGGCTGATAAGTAAGCAATATATTATTCTGGGATTTAAAACTATACTCCACAAAAATAATTTGAACAGATTCTGTTCAGATTGTTTAGCGAAGGTGAAAAATGCGAATTGTGAAGATGTTTATGCTAGCAGGGTTTTCTTGCAGTTAATTTGTTATATATACAAGAGACAACAGCAATACTATATGTGAATAATTTTGGTGTCAGTAGACTAAATATTTGACTGGGACAAATTACATTGCTTGCTATAATATTTTTGGAGTCACTCATCCAGAACAAGTATGCTGTCATAGTGAATTCAGCACATCTGAGCTGGCCACTTTTTCCAGGTTAATGACTCAGAAGGACCCTAGAAAAAATTACAACCAGACAACTGCCATTTTCATAAGGAAAGGTCAGCAATGACAACCTCCTTATTTCTCACTGTGCCTGTTTCCTTTAAATTATGTGAATAGGCTGGAGAAATCTCTCTCATAGGGCTACACTGTAATGTAGACATCCTTAATTCAGTTATATTTAGAGGAGTAATATATATATTAAAGTAGTACCCAAAGTGCAGGGAAAAAGGGGAGACATCTAGTGCACAATGTTGCAAACCTGTCACTTCACTGTGGTCATGACTGTTAAAGGTGTGAAGAAAGTAGATATAAATTTACACATATAAATGCATGCTTCTGTGATAGCACAATCCTTTGTACTCTAGTACAGTGAAGGTGAACCTTGGCACCCCAGATGTTTTGGAACTACATTTCCCATGATGCTCACCTACACAGAGTGGGAAATGTAGTTCCAAAACATCTGGGGTGCCAAGGTTCACCATCTCTGCTCTAGTATGTAGATTGGAGTATGCCTGTAAATGTGCTTGCTCGCCTGCATGTGTAGAGTAAACAACAGGATTGAGGTAGAGTATATATTTACAGTATGTCCTGGTGCATTATGACTAAATCCACCAGGATATAGATATGCTATTAATTGACCTTAAAATGTTAAATGCAAACTCCCTAATAAATACATTTTTCATTATTAGGATAGATAATAAGGGATTGGTAGTAAAAAAAGATACTAAAGCGCTAGTATGTATAAAAAGACCATAAAACCTGATAAAATCAAGATGGCTAAATGAAATGCAGCTCCCAACAAAAAGTGTTCCCACACTTAAAAAGATATAGTAAAATATACAAAGTTTGTATAGATGGTGCGCAAAATCAACCTTATTGATGTAATAGATCGAAAATATAAGTATAACGATGTTAATGCATCCAATGCATATACACTATTGCCAGCAGGTCCAAAGTGGTCAATAATATATGAAGAAAATATATATAGTCTAAGTGGATAAGTGATCCAAGTGACTGATGAATAAGATCAGTGAATAAATAAATAAAATAAATCAAACGTGCAGATATAAAATACTCCAAAAAATTACACTAGGCAGCTTAATGTCATTCATATGTGTGGTGAAAAGATGTGCTTAAAGGTGAACAAACCAGTATTAAAATATTTGATACAATAATAAATTGATCAATCAATATTGGTTACTTCCTTTAACCAATAAAGGATTGGAAGTGTGTGTGTGCTCTGTGAATGAAGAGCAGCTGGTGATTAGTAACAAAAGGCACTGTTACTTCCTTAAATCAATGAGTGAGTAAAAACAGCTGATGTGTAGTCTGCAGACAATCAGCTAAACATATACTTAGTAACAAAAAACAATTGTATGTATCACATTAATGTTACTATGTATCATCTATGCAGTTAATGCAAGCAGTGGGGAATGTTGAATTGCTGCTATACATCTAAATAAAATAAAAGGAAACAGGTAAAACTTCCCTTTAACTTTTCCTGATTTTTGTTGTGGGTATGTTCTTCTGAAAAAAGGATTATTTTTCAAGTGCTGAAAAAAAGAAAATACAAAAAAACCATTGCGCAGCCTCCCTGAACTGAATAAAACATGAAGTGCCTGTATATGTTGTTGCACTCACGTGTACCCAAGAAATCAGATCGCGGTTAACTGTATTTAATGGTCAGGCTTCTTAGCTGGGGCTGTCCGCCCTTCTCCTCCTAGCTGAGATCTGTGTCTTACACAGTGTCACTTTAGGCTCCTCCTCCCGACATGTTGCATCACAGGACACGTGACTTTTTCAAGAGAATAGCCCTTGTGACCAGCATGGAGGTTTTTATAGTGGCAATGTAACAATCAGGTTGCTATAGTGACTTCAAGCATAATGACAATTAGCTCATCATTTCATTTAGTTAAGTACATAAGGAGTTAATAGCACATCTAACACAGGTACCCAAGCATGGGCGTCCGCAGAACTTTTTTCGGGGGGGGGGGGCATAATTTTAGGGTCACCCATGCACAGACCCTTTTCGACAATGTCATTATCACATTATTATGGTCAGAGTCTGCAGACTTATTACAGTCCCTAGGATAAGTAATGGGTAATGGCCAACAGGCTCTCTTACCAGACCCAGCGAAACTACAGCAGTGATCACTCCGGCTGGACGATCGTTCACTCTGGGTTCCCCGGGGGTGACACTGGTCAGTAGTGTAGCATGTCTGTACCCTGGTAGTGGCTCAGTCTTTCTCTCTCTGGTGGTGCTGGCCAGTGTGGCTCTCTCTCTGGTGGTGCTGGACAGCATGACTCTCTTTTGTGGCCCTGACAGGCTCCCTCTCTGGCTTCCGCCCAGCACACTCCTCGTCCTGTAGCACTCTCTCCCTCAGCTTCTTTCCAGGCTGCAGTCTCTCAATCTCTCTCTTGATCGAGCTGTAGCCTCCTCCCTGTGGAAAATGGAGCCACCAATCTTTTGGGACTACCTGTCCCATGAAGCTTGCCTCTCCTAGTTGCCTTTGATTGGCCCTCAGTTATGGCCAATAGGGAAGGAACGGAGCAGGGCAGGAAGCTGGGTGGGGAACCTGGTGAGAGCCGCCATCTCTTCTCCCTGACAGAAGACTGGGTGGGGCGAGCGGGGAAAACCTCTGATAGCCCGCAGCTCGCCATTCTTCCGTCACAGCACCGCCAAGTTCTCGCCAAGTGAGCAGGGAAAAGAGCCCAAAGTCACACTACACTTCACAGCACCTTAATGGTGTCACCCCACTGGTGGGTGGCACCTCGACAGAGACACAACTGTGCTGAATTTAAGATCCGATCCCTGATTCCAGGGGGGGGGCACTTGACCCCCCTTGCCCCTACCTGCGGACACCCATGTACCCAAGGTGGCGGTTTAACTAAATGGAATGATGAGCTAATTATCATTTTGCTTGAAGTCACTATAGCAACCTGATTGTTACATTGCCACTATAAAAACCTCCATGCTGGTCACAAGGGCTATTCCCTTGAAAAAGTCACGTGTCCTGTGATGCAACATGTCGGGAGGAGGAGCCTAAAGTGACACTGTGTAAGACACAGATCTCAGCTAGGAGGAGAAGGGCGGACAGCCCCAGCTAAGAAGCCTGACCATTAAATACAGTTAACCGCGATCTGATTTCTTGGGTACACGTGAGTGCAACAACATATACAGGCACTTCATGTTTTATTCAGTTCAGGGAGGCTGCGCAATGGTTTTTTTGTATTTTCTTTTTTTCAGCACTTGAAAAATAATCCTTTTTTCAGAAGAACATACCCACAACAAAAATCAGGAAAAGTTAAAGGGAAGTTTTACCTGTTTCCTTTTATTTTATTTAGATGTATAGCAGCAATTCAACATTCCCCACTGCTTGCATTAACTGCATAGATGATACATAGTAACATTAATGTGATACATACAATTGTTTTTTGTTACTAAGGTGTCCTTTTATTAAAGTGCGGTAAAATACCGCTATTCATTTCTCAGGCATTCTCAGGGGAGATCGCTCTCCTCTCAGTGCCTGTTTATGATTGTCTGTAGATCGCTTCTCATGTTGAGTTGAGAAGCGATCTACAAACGCCGGGAACGCCTCAGAATTTCTCCTCACACTGTAATCTCGTGAGATGTAGCGGGATTACAGTCTGAGGCGATTTAAAATACAAAAGTTAAACACTAATTAACACATTATTCCCCTACATATTAATAAAATAATAAAGTTAAATTCCCCCTACACAATATACATTAACCTAATTATTATAAAACATTGTTTTTTATCAATATTTAAATGTCACACATGTGCCTATTTAAATGTGAATGGTGTATAGTAAATTAATGTAATCCACATATGTAATGCAGCTATACACCATTCATATAAATGTAAAATACATTTATAATCATTAAAAAATAATTTTAATAAAGTATACAAGTATAAATATTTATTAATAAATTAAAATAAAATATATTTCATAATTGATAAATCCCTGTATAGGACCCCTTTCACACTGGGGCGGGAGTGGCGTCGGCGGGAAAGCAGCGCTTTATTTAGCGCTGCTTTACTGTCGTTTTAGCGGCGGTTTTCGGCCGCTAGCAATGCAGTTTTAACCCCCGCTAACGGCAGAAAAAGGGGTAAAACCGCTCCAAAGATGCTGCTAGCAGGACTTTTTTGACCGTCCTGCTAGAGCACCACTCCAGTGTGAAAGCAGAGTGAAAGGGGCCGGATTTTTTCAGGCGCTATTTTTAGCGCTGTAGCGCCTGGAAAAGGCCCAGTGTGAAAGGGGCCTTACTGTAAGGCCCCTTTCACACTGAGGCGCTTTGCAGGCACTAAGGCCCCTTTCACACTGGGGCGGGAGCCGCCGTGACGGTAAAGCAGCGATATATTTACCGTCGTTTTGCCCGCGAGATTCAGCCGCTCGTGGTGCGGTTTTACCCCCCACAAAGGCCAAAAAAGGGTTAAAATCCCCAGCAGAGCGACGCCCTAGCGGCGCTTTGCGGCGGTATTGCCGCGGTATTACCGCGGTATTACCGCGGTGTCCCATTCAAATCAATGGGAAGGAGCGGTGAATACACCGCTCCTATCCCGCTCCAAAGATGCTGATAGCAGGACTTTTTTTGCCGTCCTGCTAGCGCACCGCTCCAGTGTGAAAGCCCGCCAGCTTTCACACTGGAGTGAATGGGGCCGTTTTTTTTTCAGGCGGTGTACAGGCGCTATTTTTAGCGCTGTACCGCCTGAAAACCGCCCCAGTGTGAAAGGGGCCTAAAGTTCTAAAAATAGCGCCTGCAAAGCGCCTTCAAACAGCCGCAGGCTTTCACACTGGAGCGCTTGCAGGATGCTGAAAAATGTCCAAAAATGTGCAAGCCGCATCTTTGGAGCGCTGTAGGAGCTGTGTATTTACCGCTCCTAAAGCGCCTCTTCCCATTGAAAACAATGGGGCAGCGCTCCAAACCCCCCTGCAAAGCGCCGCTGCAGTGGCGCTTTGCGGGCGGTTTTAACCCTATTTCAGTCATTAGCGGGGGTAAAACTGCCCCGCTAGCGTTTGAAAAGCGCCGCTATAACGACGGTAAAGTGCCGCTAAATATAGCGCCGCTTTACCGCCAGCACGCCCAGCGCCTCAGTGTGAAAGTAGCCTAATGGAACATGCCATGGGTAAAACCATATTTCAGGGTTTACAAAATTTTATTTACTAATAAATTAAAAATGATATAAAAATGACATTAATAATAGCATTTAAATGCAGGTAGAATAATATATATACATATATATATATATATATATATATATATATATATATATATATATATATTTATATCTATTTATATATATATATATTTATATCTATTTATATATATATATATTTATATCTATTTTTATATATATATATATATATATATATATAATCATAGCATATAGCATATATATATGTGTGTGTGTGTGTGTGTGTTTATTTCAATGTGTATGTGTATATCTATCTATTTATATATATATATATATATATATATATATATATATATATATATATATATATATATATATATATATATATATATATATATATATATATATATATATATATTTATATAGATAGATAGATAGATGGATAGATATAGATATAGAAATATCTATATATATATATATATCTATATATATACATATATATACACTTTAGATTGCTAACCTGCTGGTTTTGGGGTGTGTAATGGTGGGGAAGATGTTCTCTCACTGTATGGCTGCTCCTGAGTGAAAGTAGGAAGTCAAAAGACTTCCTGCTTTCTCCAGAATACTGAGGCAGCTTCCCGCTTCTCTCTCTGATTCTCCACCTCTGAGATGGTGAATCAGAAAGTGAGAATCCTGTCACAGATCGCCAGTGAGGTGCTGAGATCGCACCTTCATACACTGGCCGTTTCTGTGACAGTCAGTTACAGATTCTCACTGTGCTGAGATAATCAGTGGAGAACATGTTCTCATCTGATTACCTCAGTTTCATACACTGGTAAAGACCTGAGATCAGCTGTGAGACTTGGGATCGCAGCTGATCTCAGTTTCATAAAAGGACACCTAAAGCTGGCCATACACGGGTCGAATTTCGAAAGATCTTTCTTTCGAAAATCTTATCCAAGAATTTTCGTATGAATTTCGCACCATTAGTGGGCTGCAGCAACGGCCGATTTCCGTGCGGCCATCGAATTTAAAAAATCCAACATGTTGGATATTTTTTAAAAAAACGAACGATTTTCGAACCAATGATGGGAGAATCGTGCGAGAAATGTAATTGAAAAAGAAATGCGCATGTGCAAGAAAAGAAGATTCCCGGAAAGAAAAGAAGATTCCCAGACAAGAAAATTCTTTTCTGTAGGAACATGAGGTGAAATGGAAGGTTTGGTTGGTCGAATTTCGAAATCAATGGTGGCACCATCGAATCACAAAATGCACGAATTTTCTGATTTTCAAAAGAAAGATCTTTCGAAATTCGACCCGTGTATGGCCAGCTTTAGTATATGTTTAGCTGATTGTCTGCAGACTACACATCAGCTGTTTTTACTCACTCATTGATTTAAGGAAGTAACAGTGCCTTTTGGTACTAATCACCAGCTGCTCTTCATTCACAGAGCACACACACACTTCCAATCCTTTATTGGTTAAAGGAAGTAACCAATATTGATTGATCAATTTATTTATTATTGTATCAAATATTTTAATACTGGTTTGTTCACCTTTGAGCACATCTTTTCACCACACATATGAATGACATTAAGCTGCCTAGTGTCATTTTTTGGAGTATTTTATATCTGCACGTTTGATTTATTTTATTTATTTATTCACTGATCTTATTCATCAGTCACTTGGATCACTTATCCACTTAGACTATATATATTTTCTTCATATATTATTGACCACTTTGGACCTGCTGGCAATAGTGTATATGCATTGGATGCATTAACATCATTATACTTATATTTTCGATCTATTACATTAATAAGGTTGATTTTGCGCACCATCTATACAAACTTTGTATATTTTACAATAAGGGATTGGTGCATCTTCCCTCTACTTATATTTCTTATACCCCATACACACAAACGGAAATTCCGCCAGCAAAAGTCTGATGTGAGCTTTTGGTCAGAAATTCCGACCGTGTGTATGCTCCATCGGACTTTTGATGGCGGAATTCCCGCCAGCAAAAGATTGAGAGCAGGTTCTCAATTTTTCGGTCGGAAAAAGTTCTAATCGGAAATTCTGATCGTCTGTACCAATTCCTATGCATGCTCGGAAACAATTTGACGTTTGCTCTGAAGCATTAAACTTCATTTTCTCAGCTCGTCGTAGTGTTGTACGTCACCGCTTTCTTGGCGGTTGAAAGTTCAGAGAACTTTTGTGTGACCGTGTGTATGCAAGCCAAGCTTGAGCGGAATTCCATCGGAAAAAAACATCCAAGATTTTTCCAACGGAAAATCCGATCATGTGTACGCAGCATTAGACCTTTTTGATGAGATCTTCGGTATGAGCATCTACTATGAACATTGTTTTGCCTTGCTTTAGGCTGAAAGAGTTACAGGACAATAATGAATGCTAGGGGGAAGAGGAAGAGCAATAAGTTCCTAACTGAAGCTAGTGTTCACCCATTCCTAGTGCTTACTGTATATCTGCCAATGCTCACTCATTTACATTTTACTTTCAGGTGCAATTGACCTAATAGGTAGGTAGGCAATTGACCTAATAGGTATAGTTGCAGGTAATGGAGAAATAAAAAAAAAAAAAGCCTGTAAATATTTTTAGTAATTTTTATAGTAATATTTATTTGCTTTGTACAGAAGAAAAGTGTGTATTTTAAATTTTTTTTTAATTAAATTCCCTTTTTCTCTGTAGCAACTTCCACTCTTGGTGTCCGTGAAAACCCCTGGACCTTCTTTATCGGCATCCCAGTCATTACACGAACAGTCTGCAAAAGGAATGTCTGCATTCCAGGAAGGGATCAAATCTCATCGACCTGAGATGCCAAGACAAAACTCTGACCCAACCTCTGAGAATCCTCCCCTCCCTCCTCGCATTGAAAAATTTGACCGAAGTTCTTGGTTACGTCAAGAGGAAGATCTTCCACCAAAGGTCTATAAACATTCGTTTGTATTGTCCCCTGTAATATTATTACCATTGTTTTTAAAGGTTCAAGGGTTTTACCTTAAAATATTCTATGCATTAAGGTAAAATACCTTCTGGGTGCAGCTCCCCCCCCCCCCAATACCTGAGCCCCATGTTGATTCAGTGATGTGCATGAGAGCAGGGTCTCTCCCAGGTCTCTCTCTCCTCATTGGCTCTCACAACAGCAGGAGCTAGTGGCTCTGACGGCGGGGAGGTACAATAGCTCAGCGGGAGTGTTTTTTTTTTTTAAACCCACCGGTTTTACTAATGTATAGGCTGCCACAGTATAAATATGTCTGTGTGTAGAAAAACAAAGCCTATTGTATATAGACAGCTGCAAATTAGGCAGACATCAATGATTGTGAGGCAATGACCCAATTATACCAAGTTAGGTGAAGGCCCTTCCCACAAACCTGGTGAATTTTTAGTGGTCTATGTTTTCAAAAACTGTGTTATATCTTGCTTATCACTTCTTCAGAATGCTGCTGTTGTATTTGTAATTTCTAAGCTGATTAGGACTCCTGTCTGGTAAAGTAGGTGTTCTTCTTACTGCAAGGTGTAGGAGTGTATTTTGTTTTTAGATGTTTTTAAGAGCAACTCTTTGTTACTATGCAGGATATTCTATTAATCTCTCTTGCTACAATGGCATTTTTTTGAATTCCATCTCTGTTACTAAGAAAACTTTTAATTCTCAACAAGGTAATAACATTATCCCTTTTATATGTCAATTGCAGGTGCCTCAAAGGACCACTTCCATCTCCCCTGCACTGCCACGTAAAAATTGCCCTGCCAATGGCAATCTGGGAAATCGACTAAGCACACAGCCCATAAGAGCAAGGTAAAATACCGCTAATAAAGACTCCCAGTCTTAGTCCGTAGGGTTCAATATTGAGTTGGCCCACCCTTTGCACCTATAACTGCTTCATCTCTTCTGGCAAGGCTGTCCACAAGGTTTAGGAGTGTCTATGGGAATATTTGACCATTCTTCCAGAGGCGCATTTGTAAGGTCAGACACTGATGTTGGACGAGA
Organism: Lithobates sylvaticus; assembly: GCA_028564925.1. Taxonomy (NCBI): domain Eukaryota; kingdom Metazoa; phylum Chordata; class Amphibia; order Anura; family Ranidae; genus Lithobates; species Lithobates sylvaticus. Next base: position 380,417,613 of record CM053028.1, read on the forward strand.
AGGCGTGGCTCAAGTCTTTGCTCTAATTCATCCGCAAGGTGTTCTATTGGTTTGAGGTCAGGCCAGTCAAGTTCCTCCACCCCAGACTCGCTCATTCATGTCTTTATGGACCTTTCTTTGTGCACTGGTGCAGAGTCACGTTGGAACAGGAAGGGGCCATCCCCAAACTGTTACCACAAAGTTGGGAGCATGAAATTGTACAAAATGTCTTGGTAGGCTGATGCCTTAAGAGTTCCCTTCACTGGAACTAAGGGACCAAGCCCAACCCCTGAAAAACTCCCTCACAATAATTCCCCCCTCCACCAAATTATTTGGACCTGTGCACAAATCAAGGTCCATAAAGACATGGATGAGTAAGTTTGGGGTGGAATAACCTAACTGGCCTGCACAGAGTCCTGACCTTAACCCAATAGAACACATTTTGGGATGAATTGGAGCAGAGACTGCGAGCCAGGCCTTCTTGTCCAACATCAGTGCCTGACCTCACAAATGCGCGTCTAAAAGAATGGTCAAACATTCCCATAGACACACTCCTAAACCTTGTGGACAGCCTTCCCAAAATATTTGAAGCTGTTATAGCTGCAAAGGGTGGGCCAACTCAATATTAAACCCTACGGACTGGGATGCCATTAAAGTTCATGTGCTTGTAAAGGCAGGCGTCCCAATGCTTTTAGTATTATAGTGTGTGTGTATTTTTTTTTCTTTTTCAACCACTTCAGGTTGAGTTGGAGATGTTCTGCTCTATTTCCCATTTACTATACACAGGGGCACTAGACAGGGGTGCCCACTTTCACCTGTTATTTGCACTGGCCATTGAGCTGTTGGCCAAGATTCTTTAGTTATCTGCTTCCTTTAGGAGCATCCAAATTGGTCAGTTGGAGGCACAATTTCGCTATACACGGATGACGTGTTCATATACCTTTCGAACCCGCCTCATTCTGTACCTGCAGTATTGCGACTCATTCAAGACTTTGGCCAATATTCAGGCTCTAAAGTTTATTGGACCAAATCAAATGTGTTCCCTTATAGATCCTGATCTCTTTTTTTTCTACCACTGGATTTCCCACTGCAGGCCACGGATACATTTCGATATTTTGGAAATCCAACTGCCAGTGTCTAAATTTTATAACAATTTATTTCCCAGGATTTCCTCCTTTTGTACTAAAACGGCTCATTGGGTTAAACTCCCTCTTAAGCCCCATACACACGGTCGGACTTTTTCATGGATTCTGTCCGATCGGACAATGTTGTTGAAAAATCAGACCGTGTGTATGCACCATCGGACAGTGTACGTCGGATTGTCCGACGGACAAAGTCTTATCTCCTGCTGGATAGATTTGCCGACAACCCGGTCCGATCACACCAAATCCGATCGTGTGTACGGTTGTCCGATCGGACAAAGTGCTACGCATGCTCAGATCACATTACAAGACCAAAGCTATTGGCTACTAGCCTCTACGTAGTCCCGTCGTAGGCAACAAACGTCACCACGTTCAGAATGATCGGATTTTCCGACAACTTTGTCCGACCGTGTGTACGCAAAACCAACATCAGACAAAGTATGACGGACAGGATCCGACCGACCTGGTCCGCGGATTGTCCGACCGTGTGTATGGGGCTTTACACTGCTGGAACGCATCAATCTTTTTAAAGCTGTGTTTCAGCCTTGGGAAAAAAAAATACTGTAGCTGCTGACTTTTAATATAAGGACACTTACCTGTCCAGGGAGCCCGCAATGTCGACACCCCAGCTGATTTTCGGATCGGCTCTAAGGCCCTGCCGCTGTCATTCGTGGTAAGGGAAACTGGCAGTGAAGCCTTTCGGCCTCACAGCTGGTTCCCTACTGCGCATGCGCGAAGCACACTACGCTTTCTAACTGGCCCGGCAGCGGAGAAAGGAGGAGGGGGGCCGAACTTCAGAGGGGTGGCGCAGTCTCCCAGAAGTGGGGACGGGTACCTGTCAAAAACAGGTACCCGTTCCCCCCTCCCCCTGAAAGGTGCCAAATGTGGCACCGGAGCTGGGGGGGGGGGGGGGGAGATCAGCGGAGCTTCTACTTTAGGGTGGAACTCCGCTTTAAGATGATTTACCTTTCAAAATTTTTATTTATCATGTCCAACTCCTCAGTCTGTTCCCATAAAGGTATTCAGGGATGTTGATTTGGTTTTATCCACCTTCCTATGGTCCCTCAAGACAGCTAGACTTTCTTTAGAGGCGTTAGCTTCCTACTTTACAGGAGGGCATAGCACTACCGAACCTTAGAATGTACTATTATGTTGCCCAGTTGGTATATATTCACTGGTGGCTATTCCCACAACTTAATACCGCTGCCATGGCAACAGAGGTCCTGTGGTTTCCTCTTATAAGATCCTTACTAATCCTATATATAGACATATTCACCCTACTATTGTAGGCAATGTCACATTAAAATAATGTCTCTACGATATTATATAATGAGTGCCTCTCTTTATTTTCTGACAGCTCTCATTTACTCTCTCCGAACCAGCCCCTTTTGTACAACCCTAGATTATCCAATTTTACACATTACAGGATGATCTGTTGTAGCCTTATCTACATCAACTATATCACCAGGGTACGTTTAAAACCTTTCTGACCCTGCACCAGGAATTGGGGATCCATGCTCACTTTAGATATTTACAATTGAGACATGCTGCAGAGACACAGTTCTGGCTCCGAGAGGTGCGACTATCAAATTCTACACTTGAAAAGACTCTACTATGCTCGACTCATTCAGGTCTTATTTCTACATACTCTTCTTTTAATGAGTAAACCTTCCCCTTATTTATCTAGGACTTTAAACATGCTGGTTAGTAGATCTTCCTGACATGACTGACGAAAACCTGCAGGAACTGTTTAATTCATGCACTTCCACAGTGATCTCTGCCAGGGATAAGACTGTTCAATTGCGCTATTTACATAGACTATATCATACCCCACAACTTTCTTTTTTATATGCATAAGAGGGTCTCGCCTCTGTCATAAAGTTGTTAAAGAGAATAGTGACTTTCTGCATATGGTGTGGTACTGTGATAGTTAGACCTTTTTGTTGGAGTATTATAGCCTTTATAGCTGACCCCTTCGATTTCCCAAATTTATGCAACCCTAAATAGTATTTAATGGGTGTGTTTGAGTACCTAGACATCTCTGTCACGTCCAAACAGTTCTTGAGGCTCATGTTATATTATGCTAGGAAAGTAATACCCCTTAACTAGCTTTTCTCTAAACTTCTGCATATAGGCTTGTGGAAAACATTAATGAACTAAACCCTGCCTCCGTACAAGCTGAAATATGAGGCAGGAGGCACCCAGGGACATTTTATAAGATTTGGGGACCCTGGGTAGATACACAGAATACTACTGAAGCGCACTACTCCCTTGGGAGCTGCTAGTTAGTTGCTGGTTTAACCCCTGCTGTAGTAAGGCACAGACGATTTAGAACAGTTCAAAACTTTAACTTTATTCCAGATTTTGGCATGTGCCAAATGATGCACAGAATACTGCTTCTGGATTGAAATGTATGAGTGATAGTCCCTCTCCTTTAATGAGCTGACACGCATGCCCCTCTATAGGGATGTGGTACTTTGAAACACTAGCAGTCCCAGGCCTCATCTGCCTTCTCCTCCTGCCCTTTTCTTCCCAGGCCAGCTCAGGAAAGGTCCAGGCCAACCCTGGTTCACTCCGGTCGGTTTGCGATTACTTCTTGCTTGATGGAAATCTTCCAGTTCTGGAGTCTCTGAACCTCCATCACCTTCCGGCGAAGATCCATGGCTTTCCAGCTCTGGAATCTCTGCACTTCCAGGCCTTCCAGCCCTGGGCCTTAATGTCACATTTTTCTGCCATTTTTGTCCCATCTGCAACTCCCCAGGGAACATGTGACCCCAGTGTATATGTATGGATCCTGCCCCTGACCAAGCAAATTAACGATTGGGCAAGGGCCCATACACACTGCCTGTCCTTCAGGGCCTGACCCGCCTCCTTTCCAGATACTTCTCTGGAGAAGTGAGGGAGTGTTTTCCAGGGTGATGAACAGGTGGTCACACCCCCCTCTAACCTATAATGCCACCCTAACCCAAACAAACCTCCAGACCTGTACAAAATACAGTAAGGCGTTGGCAATTTAACCTATCTTCTAAACTGATAGAACCCACCTAAAGTGGTGGGTGCTACACTACAGATTCTCTTTTTCTTGCTCGTGGATTCTGCACCATAGTTTCCTTATTTATGTATTGCCATGATGGCCATTTAATGAGCGCAAACGGGACTTGGTTGATGTTTTTTTCAGGCACAGGCCCTCCAGTTTATTATGCTTAGAACATGGGTGAGCATAACAATGACCCTTTTTCTCTAGAGGTTGTGCTATTGTATTATTTACAGTTTGGTTATGTGTTAACTGGCATTATGCTATCTGTTTCTTGCCAAATTTCTGTATGTATTCACTGTAGATGCATTTGATCCATGTCTACATTTGTTCAGTGTACTTTCTTATACCCGTTATTTGCCAATGTGACGTTTTGGATGTGTTCTCCTGTATTCAGAATATTCTAATGTGACTGTACATTTATTTGCATATACTCAGGAAAAACGAGTTAAAAAAAAAAAAAAAGTGCTATTTTAAAGTGATATTAAACCCAAAATCAAACATGTAATATATTGCAGTTTAACAATCATTAGATGAGGTGGCCATATTTGATTTCTTTTTTTTTATGCTTTTTTCCTTCTGTTTTCACCTGGTTATCTGTCCAGCCTCCTGTATTAGAGTGTATAGGAGCACAGAGACACCTTTGGACAGCAGCATTGTCTGTCTGGGGGGTATCATTAGAAGTAATAACAGATTTAGATACACTAAACAAAGCCAAATTCCAGCTAATACATTTGAAGCAGTTACAGCTTTATAAGCCCTTTTTTTCCTTTTAGAATAGTGGTATTGCATAAAAAAAAAGCTGATCATCGTAAGCACCCCTATCAGTGGTAAGTGGTTTGTCGCAACCCTTAAACTGCTACATCTGAAGGACAGCTTATTCTTTTGAAAAGCAACAGACTTATTGGCAGGATCATCAGGTGAAAATAAAAGAAAAAAGCCTAAAAAAGGAAAGAATGCAGTCATCACATCTAAGAATTGATAAACTGCAATATAATATGGGTTTGCTTTTGGGTTTAAAACCGCTTTAATGTCTCTATATGTATACAAGCAACAGTGCATCTCCTAACTTACAATAAGGATAGTTGATGAATAGAGGAATTTGAGAGAAATAGAAGAATAGAGTACTCAACGGTTTAATCCTAATTTCCTCTTTTAGTACCCTTTCACACCGGGGCGTTTTTCATGCGGTACAGCGCTAAAAATAGCGCCTGTTCACCGCATGGAAAAATCCGGCCCCTTTAACTCCAGTGTGAAAGCCGGCGGGCTTTCACACTGGAGCGGTGCGCTAGCAGGACGGCAAAAAAAAGTCCTGCTAGCAGCATCTTTGGAGCGGTATAGGAGCGGTGTGTTCACCGCTCCTTCCCATTGACCCCCCTTTCCCCAGAGCACCCCCCATGTTGAGGGCACGCGGCCCGGTACGGCTCAGGAGGGGGGGGGGGGCGCTCGCTCGTCCCCACCCCTTTCCTGGCCTGCCGGGCTGCGTGCTCGGATAAGGGTCTGAGACGGATTTGGGGGGGACCTTTAAATCCATGCCAGGTGACGGAGCTAGCGCGCCGGCATTTACTGCCTACGCTAGCTACGTACCTGAAGTCACGTGCTAAATGAACTGACTTTCCGATGAGCGGCAAGTCCGTTCATTTCAAAAGTCTGGCGGACTAGCCTACTAACGGCGGGATTGTCCGCTGGACTGCCAAGTCCAGCGGATAATTTTAAAACAAAACTTAAAACTTTAGTCCGCCGGATTTTTTGAAAAAAAGTCAGTCGGAGGCCCACACACGAGGGGATTATCCCCTGGACTTGAGTCCAGGGGATAATCCCGCGGGATAGTCCCTTCGTGTGTACGCGGCATTAATCATACTTACCTAGGTGGGTGCAGCTGAGCTTATGAGGGGGCGGGAGTGGTTGTCTAACCTCCAGGTGCAGGTCTAGGGTTGTGGGCGGATCTCAACTATAGTGTAACGATCTTTCCACCACCTGTGACATCAGCCGACAGCGGGCTTCAGCTGAAAATGGGTCACTGGAGAGTAGAATGAACTACACTTTTGTGATCCACAGAAGTACAGCCAAACAAGTTTTGGCTGTACTTCTCCTTTAGCTTGGGCTTTGTTGTCTAGCTAGGTTGCTCTTATGGTTACCCTTGACATTATTACCTTCAAAAGCTGTAAATTGTAAAAATCCATTTGGACTAGGTCTAAAATGATGAATGCCTTTTTTGAACGATTGAATATATGACTGTTACATTCTTTAGTAACCCTGATCTGAGGAGAACAGAAACCGTCATAGAAAATCCAATCCAAAGGACTAGCAGTGGCAGCTCCTCCAGTTCCAGCACCCCCAGCTCTCAGCCTAGCTCACAAGGTGGATCACAGCCTGGGTCTCAAGCAGGCTCTAGTGAGCGAAACAGAGTTCGAGGTAAGGTTCATTTGTAATCCTCTTGCATGACATTCAGAATTATAGGCTACACCCACAGTAACCTAAACCACAGGCACTGCTAGCAGTAGGGCTGCATTGTCACAGCATTGAATAATAACTTTGCATTGCACTCTTACACCCACATGCAGCTCTTGGAAGAGATTGTGTGCGTGGGAGAATCCCTTTGACTTTTTCTTTCAGCTTCACCAGTGTACAAGTAGAGCTTCACATTGTGCCAAGGTGCATTAGGTTAAAAAAAATGTTTCCCAATACAAAGAGTAATGTTTGATTTGTGTTTGACATTCCATCCTATTTCTAGCTGAGCTCTACACTGACTAAAATGGGATCTCTCAAAGCACACAGTGTACTATGTCTATATTTGCAACTATGGCTCACACTTCAGAATAACCTAGTTACTTTCACAAGAACTAAGGGTATCCAAGAAAGTAAAACAAATTACCAAACATACAATTTACAGAACATGTTGGGTTTTTGGGTTTTCTAGTACACTCCTAGTGGTGCTGTGCAATGCGGGTTACCAAATTTCAGATATCAAAGCAAACGTGTGCGTGTGTGTGTGTGTGTGTGTGTGTGTGTGTGTATATGTATGTATGTATGTATGTATGTATATATATATATATATATATATATATATATATATATATATATATATATATATATATATATGTGTATATATACACACTTATATATTTTCTGGACCTCCTCATGTCAGCAATGGGTTAGCTCTGACCCCTTCATGACAATTTCTTCATTAGCCTAAAAAGGATGACTGTCTCCCCCCAGTCGGTGTTGTTTTTTTTTTTTTTTTTTGTACTCATTTCGGACAACTACTTTTTTTGGGGGGGAAATTAAATATAGCACACTCCTTTTTTGTACAGAGGGTAATCCCCACCCAGTGCAGACTAATTGTCTGCAGAGTGCTGTGAAAGCATCGCCCACGAGTCTTGGATACAAACGTTAAGTCACACATTGGAGGACACGCTACCGCAAGGTCACAAAAAAGAGCAGACATTTGGTCAGAGCTCATCCTGGATAGTCTTCACCAGTGGTGGCCCATGGCAGTTGATCTCACCCAAGCCGGGGTGAATCGTACCAAAACAAGGCAGCCAAGGGCAGAAAATCTTGTTACAGGAGAAGAATATCATATTCAGATGATTCCACCGATAAGTCAGCTTGTTGGGTTTGCTCGGATCAGTCGTTGCCTGGGAAAGAAATGTGTACATCCTGTTTTAAGGATGTGGCATGCGACTCTGTGGCAGACACACAGAAAGTCAAAGAATATATTAGAACCACTGTCAAGGAAGGCTTGAAGAGTGCATCAAAGAACTATTCTCGTAGGGAGTAAGTGGACTCGTCATCCTTGGACGATTCGGAACCCATGGCTGGCACAGAATTTTTGCCACTTAAAGACAGTGCTGATTACCCATCAGGATTGGATGATGAACCAGAGACACATACATTCAACTTTTCTCTGGTGCCTGCCTTGGAGGATGCAGTGAAGGAGGCGATGAAGTGGCAGGAAGATGCCTCTTCACCAAAAAAGCAGTGCAGATATTACCCCGGCCTCAAAAAGTAAATTTCTTCCCTTTCTCTAATTTTTGAGATTCAAAAATTGTGGAGGAAGAGTCGGCAAAGCCAGATAAGAGATTCAATATTCACAACAGAGGGGCAAAGTTGTATCCATTCAATGCCAAGCGCGCATCCTTTGCAGAAATTGGCCCACCAATAACGCTTCTGCTGAAGGATCCCATGGATAGGAAGATTGATACTGATTTGAAGAGAATGTATATGTGGCAGAAGCAGGGTGTAGGCCGGCCATAGCCTTAACTTCATTGGCAGCAGCCCTTAGAGTATGGGTTTCAGATTTGATTTGGGGTCCCATGTTTAGGGAGAAGTGAAGAGGGGCAGGATTTCATCACCCCTACAGTTCATCAAGATGGCGGTTGACTTCCTGGCTGAAATGGCACTGGATCAGGTCAAAATGACAGCTAGATTTATGGCCCACTTGGTGACGGTTCAAAGAGTCTTATGGTTGAAGCATTGGGCAGCAGATAACACCTCCAAACAGAGCCTATGCTCAGTGCCCTTTGATGGCAAGCCTCTTTTAGGTAAGGCTCTGGAAGCAGAGATCCAGAGGGTCTCAGGGAGCAAGTCGACCAAGGCGAAGTGTAATCAGGCGGCAAAACCCGCTGACAAATCTTTCTGAAGGTGTCTCAACCCAGTCACCTCAGGTGGGAGCAAGACTGGCTCTTTTTGAGGAGACCTGGGTAGAAGAAGTGTAAAACGCATGGGTTTTGGGTATAATCCAAAGAGGATATTGGTTAGAATTTTTTGCGAGAGACCTCCTCAAACTGCCTTTGTAAAAACCCGGGTACCAAGGTGCCCCACAAAGCGGCAGTGTTTGAGAGCCTATATAATGGAATTATTAAAGGTACACTCTATCCTTCCGGTTCCGGAATGGGAATGCAAATAAGGCATATATACTCCTCTGTTTCTGGTCACAAGGTCATCGGAAGCCTTCAGACCAGTTCTAGATCTGAAGTTTCTAAATTCCTTCATGAAGGTTCCTCCCTTCAAAATGGAGTCACTGGAAACTATCATCTTGGTGGTAAAAGTGGGAGACTAGATGGCCTTGATCGAACTGACAGACCTCTATCTCCATGTGCCCATAGATCCAGCGCATTAACATTTCTTAAGCTGATTGATCGATCAACTTGTGTACAACCAGGGTGCCCAAACATGGATCAAAATTAGTTTGGTCCCTTCTGAACAGGCTGATTTTCGATCCATGTATGACCAGCTTAAGAATGATGGTCTTGGTGGTATCTTATCTGATCTAAATACAAACATGATATTGTAATCAGTTTAGCTGTCTTTATGAACCTCATCGGTTCATTAAAAAGTAAACAAATACATTCCATCAAGTTTGTGGAGAAACATAATCATTTGAAACAATACATTTTTTTCTACAAATTGCTGCATTAAAAAAGCCAAGAAGCTTGACTTTCCTTCCTGGCTCCAGGTTTTTGGCTAATAGCTTATTCACATTTATGTGTATCACATGTTATAATATGTACATGTGTGAACAATAAATTATACGTACGTGTAGCGATACCCCCGAAAGGGCCGCTGTAATATACGGGTCTTCTGTCCCACACCAGTGATGGCTCACCCTCACCTGGATCCAAGTAACACAAATACACTGTTTAAACTTTTAGCTGGGCTTTATTAAAACTAGCAATAAGCCCTGAAAAGAGATACCGTATATACTCGAGTATAAGCTGAGATTTTTCAGCCCTTTTTTTAGGCTGAAAGTGCCCCCCCCTCGGCCCCCTCTAGTCACCGCCGTCTGCCTACCTGATCAGCGTGTCATGCAGACAGACGGCGGCCATTGCAGTGTTCAAAAGCCACGCCGCCTCCTCCTCCTGGTCTGTGATAGGGGAACACAAATTTTCCCAGCAGTGAGTCAGTGTTCAGTGTTCCGCCTATCACGGACGTCCTGTCATTCTCATCTCATGGACGAGGATGAGAGGATGTTCGTGATAGGCGGAACACTGAACACTGACTGCTGGAAAAACTGAGTGTTCCTCCTATCACGGAAGAGGAGGAGGCGCGGCTTTTGTACATTGGAATGGCCGCCGCCTGTTTGCCTTACACGCTGATCGGCACAGGAAGACTGCAATGGTGGACAAAGAGGATGCAGTTCGCACAGGGAGGCATGCACAGGACCAGGTTGGTCCCAATTCAGTTTGACTGAGGCCCGCAGACATGCTACTTCACCTGGCTGCAAGACCTTTTCCGTTTTGTCCAACTTCCACAATTTTCCCTTTTGTTCCTGGACCAATCGCTGGTACACTGAGCGCAACATCGGATGTACACTTTTAACTGCAGCCTCACCCTCTGAGACCTGAGGAGTGAGTAACCTTCGAACAAAGTCAGTTTTTCGTTCCCACAATCATAGAACTCCGATTAGCCCCTCGGTGGCGGGGACATACAATGGCCAATGTGTCGGATGTCTCTGTCTGCCCTACAACAGATGGGCCAAATTCAAGCTTGACTGGAAGATATCGTCACAGGGGAGCTTCTTAGTGCCTATACCCCAAATCTCTAGACTTTCTAACTTCTGCAAGGGCAGGTGTTTCAGGTGTTTATCATAGAAATCACGGTAAATTAGAGTCACTTGGGCGCCAGAGTCTAGAAGGGCTTTTGTGTATATACCTTCCACCTGAACTGGCACTAAAGGAGAATGACCCACCAGCTTGTCAGGGAAATTGCTTGGCTGTTCTGGTGCAGCTTGCTCGGCTGTTTGGGCTTGAATCGCTCTTTTGGCCTGTGCACGTTTTCGTTGTTGTCTGGACTGATGGTTTTGGGTGTGGTGTGCACCGATCTACCGTGATCTGGGACCTGACTCTGAGAGTAGCTTGGGCAGCCTAGCTGAGGCTTTGGGTGAGGCTTGCTACAAAGGTTTAGGATTTAGCCGCCCTTCGTTTAAGACTTGAACTGGAGCGAGTTGACTTCGATGGCCTTAATTAAAGCTTCTTCTAGGTTAGCTTTGACCAATTTGGAATAAGTCAATGGCTTGTTCTGGTCTCTAGTCCGAAATTTCAACATTATGGGATCCAGTGGCAGTGCTCAGCTCCATGCCTCCTTTTAGAACGACCGGATGAAGGATTTTATCCAGCCGCCAGACATAAGTGGATAACTCTTCTCCTTCATTTTGATAGGTGTGTGAGAACATATAAATTGGCTCAGCACAGTCCTCCACCCCTCCAAAAATCTCTCCTAAAGCTTCTAGACACTCAGTGACTGTGCAGCCCGGCTTGTCCCTTTTTAGATTTCTGATTACATCAGAAGCGGGAGCTCTTAGGCTCTCGATTTAACCTTTGTCTTTTTACTATGTCAGCGACTTCCCATTCTTCCACAGCCTGCACTGCCTAATCTATCCAGGTTTCAAAGTCCTTTTCCCCAGATGGCACAGGGACCTTCCCAGAATAGAACCTTTCGATATCCATATTTGGCAGACACTGCTGAGTTTTGCGCCAACGTTTCCACCAGCTTTCCCATATCGGTAAAGAATGTAGCATGAGGGAACCTTGTAGTTGGGGTGGATGTAGTAGCTGATACTCCTGGTCCTGATGTTGTTGAGCTAGCATTTTCAGGATGATCATCCAGCATACTTTGCTGTATAAGCTAAGCTTCGAGGTCCCCTGGTAACTGTATGCTAACTCCCTGGAAACAGGTCCGGATCGCTCTTTTCCATTCTAGCAAAGCATAGGTGTGAGAGGCTGTCTGATCAACTTTCAGGTTCAATATGAATGTTTTCTGATCATAAAAGCTGACACTACTTGCTGGACCTGGTTCTCAGTCCAGGTGGCAATAGAGAGTCTCATAATTACACAGAGCCCCAACCTGCCATTTTGTTCTTCACACCACTTGGCAGCAATGACAGGATCCATCATGGTGACTTGGCTGGTAGAGGTAGTCATCACTCTGTGACAGGGACCAGAAGGTATCCCGGATAGGAACCCCCACATGTAGCGCTACCCCGGAAGGGCCGCTGTAATATACAGGTCTTCTGTCCCACACCAGTGATGGCTCACCTGGATCCAAGTAACACCAATACACCATTTAAACTTTTATCTGGGCTTTATTAAAACTAGCAATAAGCCCTGAAAAGATAAACTGATTAACAGAATACCAATATTAAATGCAATGATATAATGCAACTGCTCGGTAAATTAAAACAGGATTGGTGTTTGTTCACTTTCACCACCAGTGAGAGGCCTTGCCTGAAATGCACTGAGCGAGTGGTGAACGAAACTGTCAGTTGCACAATACAAGAATAATGTTCAACAATTTCCCAAAAGTGATATTACTGACTATAAGAGCCTATCTAAGTCTTGTAGGTTCTAGCTAACTACTGGCCAGTGGGAATTCTATTCACACACACACACACACACACAGTCTGCCAGCGTTGGGGCCCTTTAACCACTTCAGCCCTTGAAGATTTGGCTGCTCAATGACCAGGCCATTTTTGCGATTCGGCACTGCGTTGATTTAACTGACAATTCCGCGGTCGTGCGATGCTGTACCCAAACAAAATTGACTTCCTTTTTTTTCCCACAAATAGCTTTCTTTTGGTGGTATTTGATCATCTCTGCGGTTTTAATTTTTTTGCGCTATAAACAAAAAAGAACGACAATTTGGAAAAAAAACACTATTTTGTACTTTTTGCTATAATAAATATCCCCAATTTTTTCCTCAGTTTAAGTCGATATGTATTCTTATACATATTTTTGGTAATAAAAATCCCAATAAGCGTATATATTGATTGGTTTGCACAAAAGTTATAGCGTCTACAAAATAGGAGATAGATTTATGGCATTTTTATTATTATTTTTTTATCTAGTAATTTTTATCGGGACTGCAACATTATGGCGGACACATCGGACACTTTTGACACATTTTTTAAACCATTGACAATTATACAGCGATCAGTGCTATAAAAATGCACTGATTACTGTGTAAATGTCCCTGGCAGGGAAGGGGTTAACACTAGGGGGCGATCAAGGGGTTAACTATGTTCCCTGACTGTGTGTTCTAACTGTGGGGGGAGGGGACTGATTAGATTACAGCTTACAGAACAGGGATTTGTGTGTTTACACACATACGTCCCTGTTCTGCCTCTCGTGCCCTCGATCGCTCGAGGCCGGCGGTCATCGCTACCGCCGGCCACGAGCATCTGCTCCCCCGCAATGCAGCAGGCATGCCTGCTATCCTGCTTAAAGGAGCCAACGTACAGCTACGTCATTTCGCCCCCCACCCGTGCCATTCTTCCGCAGTAAAACTGCGACGGCTGGTCGGGAAGTGGTTAAATCCTGTGTTTGAGTACTTAGACTTTTGTGAAGCAATATTTGTTATCCACAGAATGGAAAGGGGTATATTCACAAAGTGTCACAGGGTAACAAAGATTAACCGTTGTGATGATCCACCTTCAGATAGAGCTGCATTAGTGGTAAATTGTACCTAGCAGGATTAAGCAAGATCCACTTACATAAAGATGGCAGAAGATCTCTCACCATTGGATGCACTTGATATATCTTGAAAAGGGGGGTAACTAATGCGCTCAACCACTAAGGGTTAAAATGAATGAAATCAGTAAATGGGGAGAGCAGCCAAAATATAAGTGGTCTCACACTGCAGTAAAGTCAATAGAAATGGGGGGTATGTGGCGCTAACCCCTAAATAAATAATCTCTACGATCCCCTATGGATCGTAATTTTCCAAATGATGGGTAACCTTATAGTAGTGTAGTGTCAGATTTACATAAAAATGCAAACAACATATGTACATAAATACAATATATAAAATAGCAATAAGATAATAAATGAAATGGTGAATACGTGCAATATTGTGACCAAAATGACCAATAAAAACGTGGGACGGTGAAATAAGATGATGTAAAAATAATTCAATAAAATTCCAAGAGATAAGATGTGAAATCTAAAATCAATTAGAAGGAAATGACTTCTGTGGACCAATAAAAATATTCCAATAAACTTCCGAGAGATAAAATGTGAAATCTAAAATCAATAAGAAGGAAATGCCTTCTGTGAACTAAAGGCTAATTTGGTTGGTCAGCAGACTGGTTGTGTCTGGAAGTGTCGCTTGGAGATTTTATGGGGACCGGAATGAGAGGCCTGATAACCCATAGGAATCCATAGGAAGGAGAGGCTTACCAGGTCATTCACCAGGACCACCACCCAGAGTTTTTTTGCGTGACTAGGGCTGTTGGGGCCATTATTAGAGGTGAGAGGCTGGGGGAAACAGGAGGGTGCACCCCTGAAAACACCACGGAGCACGACTGGTTCATCTGCATGAAAGTAACACTGAACTTCGCATCGTTTTAATTATCTGGAACTTTTCTTCCTTGCACTCACCAATAAGCTTAATATTAATACGTTACTGTGTGGACATTTTTTTGCCCCTTTGTGGCTTTTTGTGCAATCCTGATTGCAAGCTGGGACTTGTAGTGCACCACGATATTTATTCTTTTTAGGGGTTTATTTATTCCTCCTTGGAATTTTACACTCGTTTCTCCTTATTGTATGCTAGTCATTTGCTGCATTCTTGGAGTTTGATGCACTGTCATTTTTTTCTTTGCACGTCCAGACCTCAGTTTGGTCTTCATCCTTATTTGGATTAGTTTTATTTATTCCTTTTTAGTGATTTAGCTTATCACAGTCACTCTGCTGCATTATAGGAATTTTGATGCACTTTATTACTTTATTTCTTAATTTCTTTGCACTCACAGACCTTAGTTTGGTCTGTATTTCACGTATTTGCACGTTGCACTGTGCACTTTAGTTTTCTCTGATATTAGTTCACAGAAGGCACTTCCTTCTTATTGATTTTAGATTTCACATTTTATCTCTCGGAATTTTATTGGAATATTTTTATTGGTCCACAGAAGGCATTTCCTTCTTATTGATTTTAGATTTCACATCTTATCTCTTGGAATTGTATTGAATTATTTTTACATCATCTTATTTCACCGTACCACGTTTTTATTGGTCATTTTGGTCACAATATTGCACGTATTCACCATTTCATTTATTATCTTATTGCTATTTTATATATTGTATTTATGTACATATGTTGTTTGCATTTTTATTTAAATCTAACACTACACTACCATAAGGTTACCCATCATTTGGAAAATTACGATCCATAGGGGATCGTAGAGATTATTTATTTAGGGGTTAGCGCCACATACCCCCCATTTCTACTTGATATATCTTCCTTCGAGCAATTGGTAGACTGATCGCTGTCTCAGTCGACTGGATGGCGATGGGAGCAACACAGGCCACAGAATTCTCCAAACGGGATGATTTCACTGCACTGTTGGCACATCTTCAGTCATCAGGCGAAAGGGCAGAACACGCTGCAAACACCTCTCACAGGCTCTGGAAGTGCTCAGGAGACAAACACATGGGACACTTTCCCCTGTCTGGCTGCCACAATGCCAGTCCATGTCTCTCCTCCTGTGTCTTTCCCCCCCCCCCCCCCCCCCCCCCCCCCAATCACAGCTCCTGCGCTGCTATTCAATCCTGTCCTTCCTTGTTTTTGTTGTTAAGGGTGGGCTTCCTTCTTAGCTACAGCAGTAACCAATCTGCCTTCAATCCTGCAGCTGTACCCAATAGAGTCTCTCCTGGGCTGCTATCAGTTTAGTCAGAAAATGTAATGCAATGTTTCAGAGAGCAATACTCTGCATATATTACAGCGGCAATACTAAGTCAGTGCTACATACTTTTATGTTTCAGCAGGTAATCCTAAACCTGAAGGATCTCCAGTGATGCCACATGATGGACCTAATATGAAAGCTGAAGATAATATGACACGGCCAAGTAGACCAGCTGTAAGTTTAGTAAATCATGTCTGCTCTGCTTTTCACCCACTTAGCGTCCCAACCACTGTCTATAATCGTATAATTGACAAATTAACTTTTAGACTTTTCTTTTTGTTTTGCTTATTTAGCTGTAAAGATTGCATAATTGCAACCATATTTATTTGTTTTATATATACTATAGCTTTTAACAATGGGAGGTATGGTAGATATATACAGAACATAACTGGAGACATAAGATATAACAGCAACTATATGTTTAAAGGGAACTTGTGAAAATTTAAATATAGGCAGTTACACCAACTCGGCAATAGAAGCTTATATGTTTCTATCTATATAGTTCACATTAAGGGGACTATTAGTACAACAATGGTATATAAACCCCTATATGAAAAGATTACCCATAGAATCCTAAAATGGTCATCCATGGTATATTAATCAGAGGGTATTAGAGGTGGTCACCTGCTCAGCTGGCAGAAATGGACTTCTCATATTAAATCAAATCTGACCTCTGTATTACATTTCCTATACTTATGGCAGCTGGTATGAGTAAAGGATCCTGATGAGCAAGATGCAGCGGCATTTAGTTAAGCAAGTCAAGAGAATATTAACAGGTACATTTAATAAGTAGGTAAGTTTAAGAGTGGTGATGATAGTTTTCACAATTTTAGAGGATGAGAAGGGCCTCTTGCTGAGGTTACAAGGTACACAAGGCAGCTCAGAAGAACAGTTCACGAACAGAGTTTCGGGTTAGGGGTAAAGGAAAACTTAAACTGTATGTAATTTTGAATTTCTATAGTGCTATAACAATGCAAGCTTTGATTTCTGCAGCTATTTATCTGTTGTTGCACATTGATGTTTTGATCTTTCGGAATTTACCATTGAATTTAAGCCTTTTCACTTCTACAATAAAGTGAAAACCTTTTCATCTGCAATATCTTGTACCCTGAGTTTTAAAGCTGGAATCTGGGCAGCAGAAAAACATGACCTTGCAGTGGGCTGCCCTACACTGCAAGAGTTAATTGCTTGTTAAAGCAGAGTTCCACTCAAAAGTGGAACTTCCGCTTATCCGTCTCGTCCCCCCCTCCAGTGCCACATTTGGCACCTTTCATGGGGAAGGGGGGAAAAGGTACCTGTTTTTGACAGGTACCGTTCCCCACTTCCGGAGAGGGTGGGTTCCCTTACCGGGTTTGCCTGGTTCCCTTACCAGGAATGGCGGCGGCAGCATCCGACAGCCGATTCGAAGATCGGCTGGGGTGCCGATATCGCTGGCTCCCTGGACAGGTAAGTGTCCTAATATGAAATGCCAGCAGCTGCAGTATTTATAGCTGCTGACTTTTAATTTTTCGTGGGGGGGCTGGACTTTAAGTCTAGGGAGTTGGTAGAATAGGCTATAATACTTATTTTTTTTCAAAGCAGCCTCTCTTTGGCACTCCATCCAGCAGTTGCACCCTGATGTCATCATGTGCAATGCAGGACCAGTAGTCCTGCATTGTATCTGAGGACAGCAAAAGCCCACTAAAAATGTGGAGCTTCTCAGAGTAAAGGCTAGCTGCCACAGGTATGAGGAATAAGGCAAATATTGCAGCTTATTCCTCTTCCCCCTAGACTTAACAAGCATTTAATCCTTGGAATGTACAGCATCCCACTGGTAAAGGTGGTTTTTAAAAGTATTGCAGAATTCAGCTTTAAAAGGTTTTTATCGAACTGGAGTACAGTATTGCTAGAGGCCATCTTATTCATGGTTCTGGCATTATACCCACCCATACCAGTGTTGTGAATGTTCCCTTCCTCTTCCTGTATACCCTAATATATAAAACGCATAAAGAAATAGAACAGTGAGAGTGGCACTTATTTTCTGCGACAAGTGTGCTGATCTTCTCAGAGATCTCACCACCAACGATTCCTAAGAGATATAACTGCAGAATGTACAAGCAACTCTGTTAGTTTAGGGAAGCCTAACTGTTTAACCACTTGCTTACTGGGCACTTAACCGCCTGAGATCTGCGCCATAGCCAAATGACGGCTACAGCGCGGATCTGTTGTGCCAGGACGACGTCTATTGATGTCGTCCCGGCAACGAGCTGCCTGCGCGCCCCCTGAAGGGCGCGTGCGGCGCGCTCTGTGATCCGCGAGTCTGTGAGACTCGCTGGATCACAGATCCGAGTAAGGGGTCGATCCCGACCCCTTACCACGTGATCAGCTGTCAGCCAATGACAGCTGATCATGTGACAGTAACAGAGCCGGTAATCGGCTTTTTTTCCTGCTCGCGCTGACAGCGCAAGGAGAAAAAAAAAAGCCGATCACCGGTGGCAGTGAGAGGGACTGATATGCCCAGGGTCCATGGTGCCCAACCTGTGCTACTAAAAGTGCCCCCAGTGCCATCTGTCAGTGCCCCCAGTGCCATCTGTCAGTACCCCCAGTGCCATCTGTCAGTACCCACAGTGCCATCTGTCAGTGCCCACAGTGCCAGTGCTGCACATCAGTGTCCCCTACCAGTGCTCATCAGTGTCCCCTACCAGTGCTCATCAGTGTCCCCTACCAGTGCTCATCAGTGTCCCCTACCAGTGCTCATCAGTGTCCCCTACCAGTGCTCATCAGTGTCCCCTACCAGTGCTCATCAGTGTCCCCTACCAGTGTCCCCTACCAGTGCTCATCAGTGTCCCCTACCAGTGCTCATCAGTGCCATCTATCAGTGCCACCTATCAGTGCCCATCAGTGCCATCTATCAGTGCCATCCATCAGTGCCCATCAGTGCCATCTATCAGTGCCATCCATCAGTGCCCATCCGTTCCACCCATCTGTGCCACCCATCAGTGCCCATCAGTGCCATCTTTGCTGTGCCCATCAGTACTGACTTATCTGTCCCCACCAGTGCAGCCTATCAGTGCCCACCAGTGCCACCTATCGGTGCCCACCAGTGCCGCCTCATCAGCGCATATCAATGAAGCAGAACAATTACCTGTTTGCAAAATTTTATAACAAACTATTAAACATGATTTTATTTTATTTTTTAAATTTTCCTTCTTTTTTTATTTGTTTAGCAAAAAATAAAAACCCCAGCTGTGATTAAATACCACCAAAAGAAAGCTCTATTTGTGGGGAAAAAATTGTAAAAATTTCATTTGGGTACAGTGTTGTATGACCGCGCAATTGTCATTCCAAGTGCGTCAGCGCCGAAAGCTGAAAATTGGTCTGGTCACGAGGGGGGTTTAAGTGCAAAGTAATCAGGTGGTTAAACCCCCCTCCTGCCCAGACCAATTTTCAGCTTTCGGCGCTGACGCACTTTGAATGACAATTGCGCGGTCATACAACACTGTACCCAAATTACATTTTTATCATTTTTTTCCCCACAAATAGAGCTTTCTTTTGGTGGTATTTAATCACAGCTGGGGTTTTTATTTTTTGCTAAAAAATCATGTTTAATAGTTTGTTATAAAATTTTGCAAACAGGTAATTTTTGTGCTTCATTGATATGCGCTGATGAGGCTGCACTGGTGGGCACTGATAGGCTGCACTGGTGGGCACTGATAGGCTGCACTGGTGGGCACTGATAGGCTGCACTGGTGGGCACTGATAGGCTGCACTGGTGGGCACTGATAGGCTGCACTGGTGGGCACTGATAGGCTTCACTGGTGGGCACTGATAGGCTGCACCGGTGGCCACAGATAAGATGGCACTGGTGGCCACAGATAAGATGGCACTGATGGGCCCGATGGGTGGCACTGATGGGTGGCACTGATAGCTGGCACTGATGGGTACTGGTAGGTGACACTGATGGGGCACTGGTAGGTGACACTGATGAGGCACTGGTAGGTGACACTGATGTGCAGTACTGTTCAGGCCCCTTTTGTGGGCACTGACAGGTGGCACTGGTGGGCACTTACATGTGGAGCTCGTGGGCACTGGTAGGTGGCACTTGTAGGGGGCACAGATGGGCACAGTGGAGCCAGGGCACATTGCAGTGATCGGGACTAATGTCCCTCTCACTGCCGCCGGTTCAGCGCGAGGAGGAAAAATAGCCGATTACCGCCTCTGTTGATATCACATGATCAGCTGTCATTGGCTGACAGCTGATCACGTGGTAAGGGGTCGTAAGGACCCCTTACTTGGATCTGTGATCCAGCGAGTCTCACAGACACGCTGATCACAGAGCGATCCCTTCAGGGGGCTCGCAGGCCGCTCGTGAATGGGACGACGTCATATGACGTCGTCCCGGCAATATAGATCCGCGCTGTAGCCGTCATTCGGCTATGGTGCGGATCTCAGGAGGTTAATAATCATTTTTTTATTTATATTAATTTTCTGCAATGCCATACAGCACTACATTGCAAACATTAGACACAACAGATAATGTATGTTCTCTAAATATGATTTATATTATTAAATCATTTCTAATGTTATTATTATGATTTAAAAACTGACTTTTTTAATGACCGGCTTTGGAGAATGCAAAGAAAAAAAATAGGGAGGGTGAATGAAATTCATAATAACTCTGTTTATTCATCTTTGATAGCTTCGGTTTTTGGGTAATTTTAGTGTTGCAAGCTGTATTTACTGCTTAATCTTATAAAATCTTTGTCACAGATTATTATTTCATCCTACCATGTTCTGCTTATTAAGGTATTACAGCTCCACATGCTACAAATTACAATTTTTACTTATCTTCAACATACCTGTCCTTTTACTAAGGGACAATTAACTCATGATAAGGTTGTGAGGTAGGAAACATGAAATCTGCCTGTGCTTTATGTCACTATATACTACCATGGTTGGTCTGTGCAGTTAGGATTGTTAAAGGGTACCTCCACTTTTGTGGGAGCAAAATAGCAGAAATAATATTGTAGCATATATAATTTACTACACAAGTCATATTGTACTTGAATTACCATATTAAAAAACTACCTTTCCTTTTCAATCCGCAGCACTGTAATTTTCTGTAAAATTCAATGCAGTATGGCAACCTGGAGGTGTTTCGTACACCGTTGGTGTACGGAGTGCCTCCAAAAATGTATTTTAATGCGTGAATGATTGGCTCACTGATTTTCCCAGAAGTCTCCACTAAATTACAAGTCAGATTTTAGGCATCCTCTCCTCTGGAACAGAAACTTCACTTTTGGTGAGATGCTCCCAAAGGATTAATCACTTTAAAACATTTAGACTTTCCATTTTACTCATTAGAACTCTGCAAGTGCATCAGCTTATTGATAATGAAA
Organism: Lithobates sylvaticus; assembly: GCA_028564925.1. Classification (NCBI taxonomy): domain Eukaryota; kingdom Metazoa; phylum Chordata; class Amphibia; order Anura; family Ranidae; genus Lithobates; species Lithobates sylvaticus. The sequence continues at coordinate 380,438,826 of CM053028.1, forward strand.
AAGTCACAAACAACTTTTTCTTCAGAGCAGAAACAAGTAGGAATCTGCAACAAACGTCTTTTTTATTAAAAGGGGTTGTAAAGGTTTGTTTGTTTTTTTCTTAAATAACAAACATGTCATACTTGCCACTTCTGTGCAAGGGTCCTCTTCTTCTGGGGTCCCCCAGCACTGCTCCTGGCTCCTTCTCTTCATGAGTGCCCCTACGGAGAGCTGCTTTCCATGGAGGCACTCCCGAGTCCTGCTGTTGCGTCCATTGACACAGACAGTAGGACCCGGCCCCGTATCACTGGATTTGATTGACAGCAGTGGGAGCCAATGGCTCCTGCTGCAATCAATCTATCCAATGAGAACCCAAGACAGCGGCTGGAGCTGCTGTGCTCATCCCTGTCACTGGAACGATCGGGTTCAGGTAAGTAAAAGGCTCTGGGGGACATGTGAAAACATTTATGAAAACCTAAAGTGGGCATATGCCTATAATGTAAAGTTTAGCTGTCATTCGTATAGTTTAATGAGACAAAGAAAATTAGAGAAAATATGAACCTTTAGCATATACTTCCTGATTAGAAGCAGCAGAGCACTTTGTAACACATGGCAATGCCCAGCCACTCTCTACTTCTAGCCTCAAAGGAGCCTATCAGGAATTTGAAAGACAGACCCTGCCCACTGTTACTTCTGGTTACTGGGTTACATTGATAGTGTCATCAGAAACAAAATGAACATTGTCTACAAGAACAAAGTCCAACAGAAAAGGTGGGCCTAGCAAATGAGCAGCTGCAGCGTGCCAACTGCATGTGCTACTTCAATTACATGTGACTTATGTTGTACTGTTTGTAAGATAAGGTGGTCTGAGTCTAGATCCACTTAAGGTGATCATCAGTTAAGGTATCTAGTTAATCTAAATATTTAATAAACTCATATGATGGCGTTCTAGTGCGTATAGAAAAGACTTGTGTTTTTACCACACAGGTCACCAATGAGATAGTAATAATCTAACGTGGCATTAAAAATAAAATTTTAAGAACCGAATTTCAGTTTCATTTAGTAATGCATCACAGTGATATTTTGTGTATTAAAATAGATGAGCAAAAACATCCTAATAAAAAGGCAAAATTAATTGTTTGAGTAGGCAGTATCTGCCAGGTGCGAGTTTAGATACTGTAAATGTGTATACATTTACTGTATATATAGCATGTTGGTAAAAATGTAAAAGAGAGCAGCTTAAAGTGATTAATCACATCAATACGTATTTTTAATTTAAATGCATTGTTTCTGGTTTTATATTGTAATCTTGTATGTTTATGAAGGCAGCCACATTTAATCATTATACGTGCAGGCTTTTTTTCCTGCTTTGCAATGCTGCACAGTAGTTTGGCATTGCTGCTCCTTCTCACAATACAAGTCTAGGAGTATGTGAAATTATCAGAAAAACAATGTGCCCTTCATGGGGGTAATATTTTGGCAGTAATTGCATTGATTAAAATGCCAAAATATGCAAACGTGAGATTCTAAAATGTGAGTCATACTACAAATTATTAGTACTCACTAAAAATGTACTGTACTTCTCTTTTAAGATAAGATCTGAGTTCTGTGACTATGCAGTATTGAACCCGGGCATGCATGTGATTGGACCAATCACCATGTATGACCTAGCCCACCAAAATAGGGAGCTAATCTTAAGATCATAATGATACCCTAGTAGCAGACGTCATAAAATGTTTAATATTTTTGCTTAGGTTGTATAAATGCCAATTCTTTATCGTACATCACGGGACACAGAGCAGCCATAGTAATTACTATGTGGGTTATATGCCACCTATTGGTGAATGGACACTGGCACACCCAAAGACAGGAAGTCCTCCTCTATATAACCCCTCCCATTCAGGAAGTACCTCAGTTTTTTTTGCCAGTGTCTCAAGGTGATGGTCACGGTGGATTGAAGTCCTATAATATAGATAGCCCCGTTGGAGAAATCCATGCCAGGATCAAGGGGCTATGCAGTCGGATCCATTCAAAGTGGCAAAAGAAGGGCCAAAATGGATGGCACCCAAGTCTCAAGGAAGAAGAAAGGTTTTGCCTATAATGCTCCTCTTTGGAGGGCTGGACCCTGGGATCCAGGCCCTTGAATACATGACTAAACCCAAGGTTGTCCTGGCAGGGTGCTGTACAGGTCCAAGGGTGTGGACCCCAGTATGCAAGGGGGACCCGGTCCTTGAAGGTCTGTTCAAAGACCTGGCCCACCGTGATGGGTGAAGATTGGGTCTGGCTGTGTATTCCAGCAGTATCCTGCGGCAGGAATTGTAATTTAAAAAAAAAATCAAAAAACATACCTGGTGTTTACTTGTCCTGCTTAGTTTTTCTGTGTCTAGCAGCGCTCCTTTTGGAGACAGCATTAACCCTCATCCTGGTCTGCCAGTTGTCCAAGGCCCTGGGACCTCCCACCTCCTAGCCCTCCCCCCAGAGGTTGATTTTGACAACTGGAGCGGCCGGCATCCCTTCACGGTAAACGCAGCCCCTCTCTCTAGCCCCTCTCTCTCCCCTGAGCTATCGCGATAACGGGACTGCTTCGTCCACACAGCGCGGGGGTCAGCTTTGCTAAAAGGCCACCGTAGGATGCAGCTGGCATGGCTTAGGCACGGCCTGCCTGCATGTAGCATGGTGCAGACTCAGTGGCTATAAAGTTTCTGACTCTGTAAAGAGTGTTGAGCTGATGGAGGGACACAGAGTATACTGGGGCATGTAAGCACTGTATGGGTATGGATACAGGCATTTAGAGGCACGCCTACTGGGCATTAGGCTGAGCAGTGATAGCAGCATTTTTTTGCTGCACTACAGTTCAGCAGTGGATGCATATTGTGAGTACCTCTGCATTTTGTGCTTAGGAATATGTCTTCCCGAAAGAAAGGTGGGGGAATACAGGGAGGAGCGCAAGGGCGCCGCTGTCAGGATCTGAGGGTCCTAGTCACGCTTTCACAGTACTATCCTCCCCTTAGCCATTGAGGCTGTCAGGCATAGTGGCTACATCCAACATTTCAGCCTCTGCATACGTCACCAAGGACGATTTGACTTCAGCATTAGCTGGGTTGGAGGGTAAAATAGCCAACATGATCACGTCTGTCTCCTAGTCTGGGGAAAAAACGTGAAAGGTCCCCTTCTCCCCCTCCTAACCTTCCAGTATTGGAACAGGAATGGGCAGATGACATTGAGGGGCCATTGGGTGACTGGGAAGAAGGGCAGGCAGGTGACTCCTCTTCTGAGTATTCAATCTCAGAGGAGCCCTTCTCAGCCTCGCAATCCCAGAAACTGCTAGTCAAATACCTTATGTAATTGGTTCGTTCTGCATATATGTTGCCCCCAGTGGAGATAGCTGAGGCCCCCTTTTCTTTGGGTTCTTCGAGGCCTTCACAGGGCCTGCATGCTTTCCCTTTACACCCACTGCTGGAGCAACTAATATATGCAGACAGGGATCACCCAGATGGGTATTTTGTTCCTCCTGGGTGATTTTCTCTTCTTTATCCCATGGAGGAAAGGTTCGCTAAAAAGTGGAGTTTGCCAGCAGTGGAGGCTGCTATTTCTTCTGTGAATAGGAGTCTAACTTGTCCAGTAGACAATGTCCAGGTTTTCAAAGATCCAGCCGACAAGAAGCTGGAATCTTTACTAAGGCCCCTTTCACACTGGGGCGTTTTTCATGCAGTACAGCGCTAAAAATAGCGCCTGTTACCGCATGAAAAAATCCGGCCCCTTTAACTCCAGTGTGAAAGCCGGCGGGCTTTCACACTGGAGCAGTGCGCTAGCAGGATGACAAAAAAAGTCCTGCTAGCAGCATCTTTGGAGCGGTATAGGAGCGGTGTGTTCACCGCTCCTATACCGCTCCTTCCCATTGATTTGAATGGGAAACCGCGGTAAAACCGCGGCAATACCGCCGCAAAGCGCAGCTATGGCGGCGCTCTGCGGGGGGGTCTTTAACCCTTTTTCGGCCGCTCGCGGGGGGTAAAACCGCACCGCGAGCGGCCGAAAACCGCGGTTAAAACGACGGTAAAGCAGCGCTAAATATAGCGCTGCTTTACCGTCACCGCGGCTCCCCGCCCCAGTGTGAAAGGGGCCTTAAAGCCTCCTTTTCTATAGCTGGTTCAACATTACAATCTGCAGTAGCAGCGATATGGATTGTCAATCCTTAAAAGACCAGCTCAAGCAGGTCATTAAAGATGTCCCTGCTCAAGGGGAAGCGGCCCGCAAGTGGCGGAGCTGCCAAGGGCCTTATGTTTTGTGGTGGATGCCCGAAAAGATTCTATTCAACAGGTGTCACGCTTTGCCCTCTTATCTGTGCATATGCACAGAATTCTCTGGTTAAAGCATTGGTCAGCTGAATTGCCATGCAAAAAGCTATCGGCAAGTTTTCCTTTTCATGAGGAACGGTTGTTCGGATACGACTTGGATAAGTATAGTCAAAAAATTTCAGGTGGTAAGAGTGCCCTTTTACTGGTTAAAAGGAGTAGGCGTTCTTCATTTAAATGTTCTTCCCCAGTACCAGGCGCTGCAGCCTCCAGCCGGCTTCGACGGCCTCCCCTGTCGGGTTTAAGAGATAAGCCTCAAGGCCAAACACAAAGCCAGAAGAAGCCCTGGGGGCAGAAGCGTACAAAACAGAGTCCTAAGGCCTCCTTGTGAAGGGGCGCCCCCACTCAGTCGAGTGGGGGGAAGGCTTCTGCAGTTTTCAGGAGCCTGGCAGGAAGAGATCCTAGACAGATGGGTCATCTCCACAGTAGCTCTAGGCTACAAGCTAGAGTTTCGGGAGTACCCACCATTTTGTTTTCTAAGATGGAATGCTCCCAGAGAACCAATAGAAAGAAGGTCTTTATTCCAGGCAGTGGACCGGTTTTAGTCGCAGGGTGTGATTACAGAAATTCCAACAGAGGAGCAGGGCATGGGTTTTTATTCGAATCTCTTCACTGTGCCAAAACCGAATGGAGATGTCAGACCCATTCTAGATCTCAGAGATCTAAATCAATTCCTAACCATCCACTCCTTTTGCATGGAGTCAGTTGTGTCCTCTCTGAGGGTAGGAGAATTTCTAGCATCAATAGACATCAAAGATGCATATCTGGATGTGCCAATCTGCCCCACTCACCAGAAATTTCTGCGATTCGAGATGGAACAACACCATTTTCAGTTTGTGGCCTTGCCCTTCAGGTTAGCCACCACCCCCCAGGTGTTCACAATAATTCTGGCCCCAGTATTAGCAAGATTAAGGGTCCAGGGAATATCCGCAACGACATACCTAGACAACCTGCTGCTTATAGAATAGTCGGTTACATGGCTAGACTGCAGTGTGTCCAGCACGGGCAAGTATTTGGAACACCTGGTTTGGATTCTCAACCTAGAGAAGTCAGCCTTACGGCCAGTGAGAAGGCTAGAGTACTTGGGTCTGGTTATAGACACAGTCCAAGAAAAGGTCTTTTTGCGTTAGACGAAGGTCAGGGCTATAGGAGATCTGGTCCGTGTGGTCAAGGGAAAGAAGGATCCCTCCATTCGCCTTTGCATGAGGTTGCTAGGGAAAATGGTGGCTTTGTTCAAAGCTATTCCCTATGCCCAATTTCATTAGAGACTGTTGGAAAACAGTATTCTGTCTGCTTGGAACAAGAGGATCAAAGCCTTGGACTACCCAATGTATCTTTCCCCAAGGGTGCGCCAGAGTCTCAATTGGTGGTTGATAACCATTAATTTGCAGAAGGGGAAATCCTTCATGCCGGTAGCCTGGAAGGTGGTAACGACAGACGCCAGCCTCTTGGGTTGGGGAGCAGTTCTGGAGGAGGCCACTGTCCAGAGGAAGTGGTCAGAAACCAAAAAAGCCTTGTCAAGATTTCCTGTCCAGGTACAATCCGACAATGCCACAGCTGTGGCTTACATCAACCACCAAGGGGGTACCAGAAGTCCCAAAGGGAGGTGGACCTTTTTCTGACATGGGCAGAGAAACATGTGCCTTTTCTGTCAGCAGTCTTCATTCCGGGAGTGGAGAATTGACAGGCGGACTCCTTGAGCCACCAACATTTGTCCCTGGGGGAATGTTTCCTGCATCCCAAGGTTTTCTCAGCCATATGCCAAAAGTGGGGTACCCGGACATAGATCTATTGGCGTCCAGGTTCAACAAGATCCGCTCGCATTTGGGACAGATGCGCTAGTGACCCATTGAGATCAGTTTTCACAGATGTATGCATTCCCCCAGTTCAGTTGCTACCACTGCTTCTATGCAGGATCAAGGATGAAGGGAAGACGGTGATACTGGTAGCCCCAGCGTGGCCCAGAAGATCCTGGTATGCAGTGATAATAAGGTTGGCAGTAGAGAAACCATGGACTCTTCCATTCCATCCAGACTTGCTTTCGCAAGGACCGGTATTCCATCCTGCCTTAAAATCACCAAGTTTAACGGTTTGGCTATTGAAGCCCAAATTTTAAAGGATCGGGGGCTTTCGGGCTCAGTGGTGACTACCGTGATTAATGCAAGGAAGCCGGCTTCTAGGGCCATTTTTTATAGGATCTGCAGGTCCTATATTTCCTGGTGTGAAGACAAAAGATGGCATCCCTGAAAGTATGTCATAGAGTTCTTGCCTTCCTACAATTGGGAGTAGAAATTAAGCTAGCCTTGAGTACCCTTAAGGATCAGATCTCGGCCTTGTCAGTATTTTTTCAAAGACCGCTTGCTTCGCATTCTTTGATCTGGGCCTTTATACAAGGGGTAACTCATATAACTCCGCCAGTCAGGCCGCCATTGTGCCCATGGGATTTGAATCTAGTTTTGTCTTGCAAAGACAACCCTTTGAGCCTTTGCGCCATATTCCCTTGATCCTTTTGACAAGGAAGTTTTTTTTTTTTTTTGGTTGCAGTAACCTCGGCAAGGAGAGTATCAGAATTGGCAGCCTTTTCCTGTAAAGAGACATACTTAATTATTCATAAAGACAAGGAGGTATTGTGGCCTCACCCAACCTTTTTGCCTAAGGTAGTGTTCAGTTTTCACTTGAACAAAGATGTCTCCCTGCCTTCTTTTTTCCCAGAACCTCGCTCTGTGGAAGAAAAATTGTTGCATTCTCTCGATGTGGTGAGAGCTGTCAGGGTCTATCTGAAGGTGATAGCTCAGATGCGGAAGACTGATGTCTTGTTTGTGCTGCCAGAAGGTCCCAGAAAAGGGCAGGCGGCGTCAAAATCGACTATTTCACAGTGAATTTGTCAGGATATAATTCAGGCTTATGGATTGAAAAGAAGAGTTCCAATTAGAGTGCACTCTACCAGGGGAGTGAGTGCGTCATGGGCAATGCGTCATCGGGCCTCTATGGCTCAGATTTGCAAGGCCACAACTTGGTCGTCAGTGCATACATTTACAAAATTTTACCAGATGGATGTAAGGCGGCAGGAGGATGCTGCTTTTGGGCACAGTGTACTGCAGGCAGCAGTATAGTTCCTCACATCTGATGGCAGCCTGCTTTGATATATGTCTACCTCCCCTCAGGGGCATTGCTTTGGGACATCCCACATAGTAATTACTATGGCTGCTCTGTGTCCTGTGATGTACGATAAAGAAAATAGGATTTTTAATACAGCTTACCTGTAAAATCCTTTTCTTGGAGTACATCGCGGGACACAGAGGTCCCTTCCCTCTTGCTGGGATATACATTGCTTTGCTACAAAACGGAGGTACTTCCTGTATGGGAGGGGTTATATAGAGGTGGATGTCCTGTCTTTGAGTGTGCCAGTGTCCATTCACCTATAGGTGGCGTATAACCCACATAGTAATTACTATGGCTGCTCTGTGTCCCGTGATGTACTCCAAGAAAAGGATTTTACAGATAAGCTGTATTAAAGATCCTATTTTTATTCTTTTAGCTAAATTATATAACTAAACATTTTTTTCATTCTAACATTTGCATTATCTAACTTTTCTAAATTCCATTACACTTTAAACTACTGCTTTAAATATTGTATTTGACCCTGTACTAACATTTGTGCTTGTGTTACATTACTGTCCAATATCTCATTTGACGCTCTAGCACAGTTTCTTTTTTGTTATGAGAATGAAATCTTACAGTCAACCTTTCATTGGGATAGCAATGTATGATACTGCATGAAGTGTGCCTGGGTGCAGTGTATTAGGCTTACAGGTCATTCAGGGCTATTTGGATGTCATAGAATGATTTAATATGAGTTAGAAACTAATATAATCTCAGGGTTTATATTTACATAAATGTCTTCTATAGTGAGTGGTGAAGTGTAGCATTAGCTGGTATTAATACAGCATCTACGTTCTGTGTAGGTAATGTTGCAATTATTGCACATTATGTCTTACGTACTCTGTGCAAGCATGTGGCTGTGTATTGCCCATATACCGAGCTTGGTAAGCACCAAACTAACACTTGTATTTCTTACCTGCTTCCTTCCCTGTGGCTTACCCTTGACCTGCTCTGCTTTCTCCGATGCTGATTGCCATTCCCTTGCTCAGAGCTATAAGAAAGCAATAGATGAGGTTAGTGATATTTTAAAGTTTGCAATGTAACATTCACCCTAGACTTTATATTCAGTCATTACCAGAAAGTCTTGCACTCTCATTTCGAACTCACAATCCTCCGTCTAAACCACGTACTGGTAACCAATTCATGGTTTGTTCAGTGCTAAGCTATTTCATTCCAGTGTTTTGTCATGTGGCTGATAATGCCCTGCGATGAGAAACAAATGGACTGTACTTCTGTTGCTGGAAGTTTAACTTGCTAAGTACACGTGTTTCCTCATTCCTGTTCATTCAATTTAAATCTTTAAAAAGGATGAAGGTGATGAAAGCAGCTACAGCGAAAGCTGCATGTCATCTCTTCCCTCCTCTGTATGTATCCATATACTTCAATAGTTTTCCATAGTGCTGGCTGCTGCTCTGTCATTTTATATAGGCGTGCTGCTGTTTGTTTGCGTTGCAGGGGAATTGTCTGTTTGTCTGTTTTCTATCATATTGCTTTTGAAGATTTCTGCTAAACTGAAATCCAGACATTGCTGTGTGTAAGGCTGTTGAGTTTGTGTAAAGATTAACTATATTTTGAATCCCTTGCAACTAAGGAGAACAATAGTTCTGGGAATGTTCAACAAAAGGTGAAGATAGAGAGCCTCTATAATCCAATCTCATAAAAAACGTATTTATTATCTTGCCATTGCTGGTATACAAAAGCAAATTTCTGTTAAACAAAAAAGTAGATTGACAAAGAAGAGTTTGCTCAGAGAAATATAAACAATAGTGTGTCAGCCTCATAATTGTACAGGTCTGCTCTGTGTACTCATGGATGGACAACTTGTGGCCCAAAGAAAAAAAAATCACCAACACGCAATCCTGTATTACATTTGCTTATGTAATCACAAATCCAGTATAGATTTTCTAAATGTGATATCTGAGCGAGTTTAACCCTGTATAAGTGATTGATTATTTTATGCAGTATGTAAATAGCATCATCCAAGGAAGCGTCAAATCTAATTCAGTTTGCAGTATCAACATGTCATCCTTCCTCTTAATGTAATTTCTAATGCAGTTGCAGAACCCAGGAAAATGGTCTTCTGTCCTTCCGCTGCACAATGATTTTACTTCTAACCTGAGAAATTATTTTACAGGGATGAAAATCCAGGAGACCATGTAGGGTTGACATTCTGGCAGCAGCTCACAACAGCTCTGTGTCTACCGTACATGTTAAATTATTTATTGAGTGGCCAAGTTTCTTTGCTAAACTCCTTATTCATGCCTGGTAGAACTATCTCTTCCTGCAAGAACTATTTCAATTACATTTTATTAGATGCTGAGGATACCAATAGATACAAGATTGCTTATTATCAAATGATCAGCCATGATATAACCTTATGTAACACATAGTAAGCTGACCCTATAACACCTGACATGCAAACTCTCCTCATCACCTGATTCACACAGGGGTTGATTTACTAAAGGCAAATCCACTTTGCACTACAAGTGCACTTGAAAGTGCAGTCACTTAAGATCTGAGGGGAAGATCTAAAATGAGGTGACGCGCTGCTGATTTTATCATACAATCATGTGCAAACAAAAATACTGTTTTTTATTTTCCTTGTATGTCCCCCTCAGATCTACAGTGACTGCACTTCCAAGTGTACTTGCAGTGCATTTGTAGTGCAAAGTGCATTTGCCTTTGGTAAATAACCCCCCATGTGTCTACTTTTCCTTATTCAGGTCTTCCTTGTCAATAAACATAAATAATCCAAAACATTTTGTGATATTAATATTAGTGTACCCACCAATAATCAATTCCACAGTAGCGCAACCACTGCTTCTATGCAGTGGATAATCATATATCTGCAAGTGATATAATCAAAGGTGAAAATAATAAAAAATATTCAAAAATTTCAAAATAAGTCCATACATCTGTCAAAATAACGGTGTATAAATCAAAAAAAAAAAATTCAGTAAATTCAGGAAAGTTTGTGATTAACTGTCCACTCTCTATGCGAGTAGAGCCAGGAATAATCCTTTATGGAAATGCACTCCCCAGATTGAATTGCCTTTCACTCTCATGAAAAGGGCAAATAAGCTTTTAGGTCAATATCTACCTGATAGTATCCAGGGGAGGGCTGGCAGCTTTAGGCCTGGGGGGCAAGTCCAGTCAAGTGGCCCACCCACCATCCCCGAGGATCAGTGTGAAGAACAGAGCCGGTGCTAGAGGAAGCATGTGGTTGCAGTAGAGAGCAGACCCGATGATTTCTGTATCGCTGCTGTCACAGTGATGAAGTCGGAAATGATGAAAAGTTTCACGATGTGGCTATGCAGAGCTTGGTTTATGTGTTGATCATGGAAGAGTGTGGAAGGTGACTACACTGACAGTTGATACCAGCGTGGAGGTGATGAGACTGGGATGAGTTGTTGCCTATCTGATACCTACCCATTTACATGCAAATGTACAAGATGATTTTAAATGTGAGTGGTTTACTTGGATATTAAAAATTTTTTATGGGATCAATGCACTATTGGAGGCTTTTTGTTTTCTCTCACACACATGCGATGAAATGAGACCTGGTGATTGTGGAGTGATACTACCAGGTGGATATTGACCTTTAAAGCTTATTTTGCCTTTTCATGAGAGTGAAAGGCAATTCAATCTGTGCATTTCCATAAGAGAGACAGCTCTATTTAATCGCACTGGTGGTGGATATAAGGTTTATTATTCCTGACTCTGCTCGCACAGAGAGTGGACTGTTAATCACAAACTTTCCTGAATTTAATCACATTTAAGATTTATTTTTGATTTACACATCGTATGGACTTGTATGATTTAGAAATGTTTTAATATTTTGTATTATTTTCACATTTGATTATATCACTTGCAGATATATGATTGTCTACTGCATAGTAGCAGTGGTTGCGCTACTGTGGAATTGATTATTGGTTGGTACACTAATATTAATATCACAACATTTTTGGGGATTTATTATGTAAGTAGCAGCACTGAAATATATAACACTATAGGTGAAATTTGAAATCCTAAGCACAGTGAACCACACAAAAGATAAATAATCATCTGAAATCTTTCAAACTTGGTTTCCCAATATGTTTGCACATTTTATTTATTTTTTTAAATGTTGCGCTATTACTGTTTCATAGCAGGTCGCTTTGTAGTCTTCTTGTAATCTATCACGAAATAACAGAATGCAGTATGCTGAACGTTTTCAGCCTGGCTAACCAAGTTCTATATTGCAGTCTTAAACTTACTACACTGTACCATCTGCAGGTATAGGTCTTGCAGTGCACACATTTGTTGAGGTATGGCCACCAGAACATTGTGAAAAACAGTATTGAACTTTTAAGTTGGCATGTGAATGTAATCATGAATCTTATACGCATCTGCCAGAATCAGCCCTACATGGTATTCATGATGTTCATGTGTATTAACTGTTATTAGATTATTGCATGCCTGGGGAGGCATGTCCATTTTCATGGTGCTGAATACAAGATGATGTGATTTGCCCCATGATTCAATGTCCTAGTTGTTTATACCACCTTTTTTTGATCCGTGGATGTTCATTTGTATGATACAGAAAAATGTTTATTTCCTGTGCTTGTTTCGGGTTAGTCAGAAACTCGGGACAGAATAATAATCCCAAGTTTCCTGATTTCCCCACTTGATACTTCTCTACAGGCTGTTATCACACAGGCATTGCCCGCGGATGATGGAAAGATCATGCCGCGGAGGGTGAAAACTAAAAATAAGACGGTAAGAAAATCTTTCTTGCCTTTTATCAGACTTTGTCTCATACTCATAGCATAGGTCTTTGAGATATGTAGGATTTTCTTTACCCAACACACAACAGTGAATTTGAACCTAATATTCCATACAGATAGAAAGATCCATTGCTATATGCTTACCAATATAGAGAAAGTAATACATAATCCGCTGCAAAAAATTGTGAAATGATAATATGCCAATGTGTATTTGGATAGATGCATAGTCCCCCATTACCCTTCAACCAAAAAGAAAAAAATTGTTCTAGTCAATTTTGGGTAAAGTTGGGAGTAGATATGATCCAATTTCTTGCAATGGATTTGTCTTCGCAATTTAAATTGGTACGTCATTAGATCCATTTTAGGGTGGACAGTACAGTTAGTTTGGCTATTATGTTACTTTCTTGACAGTGACCGTGCCATTATACCTAATGGCAATAGTCTAAAATAGTAATGTCACTGTGATAGCAGCAATATTTTGACCTGTTCATGATGAGACTCGCCATATGTGCAGATTTCTATGATATAGAATATTTTACAGTAGTGTTTTCATTACTAGTGTTTTCATTACTACTACTACTACTACTATTTTTAACATTCCATAAGGCGCAATTTGTTGTATACTCTACTCAAAAAAGTAGTGGAAGATATTTATTGAGTGCTTTTTTTTTTTTTTTGCTTATTTATGAATGCATAGTTTAACCATATACAGTATATTGTAGTTTGGGTAGAAATAGTTAAATAGAAGATTACACGCATGTAGCAATAATCCATACTTCGATATGAGGAACTTCAAACCCCTGTATTTAGTGCTAATTACATAATGGTTTTAATCTGTAAGTGTTTGTTTAGTTTAAGGGTTAGTCCACTTAAAACTGATATTTTAGTTTCACTGGGTTTATATGTCTTAAACCCTTAGTAAAGATATCCCTCTATCACAGTCCCAACTTTGACATGGATTCAGAAGGAGCTCAACTCCTGCTGCATTTTCAATACTTAAAAAATGCATGCAATGCAGCAGTAATAAGACCTCTAATAATGGCCATGGCAGGTGTCAGATCTCATGGATAAAGTCCCACAGAGCGCTTTTATTGACTCTTCAAACTTAGAAACATTCGTTTTGATGTCTAACATGGGAATAGAATATATTCTTAAAATGGCCATACAGTAGTAGAATTTTGTTAAAAAACTTTCATTTTCTGAGCCTTTGTTTGATTTTTGATGATCACTTTTGACCATTGCGATGAGAAAATTGAGCAGGATGGAAAATGTTTCTGTACAAGCAAATTTCTAATCCTGTGGGTTTTTTGGGGGGGGAGATTCCATGTTAAAAGCAAATTCAATTTTAAAGTACTTTCAAATAAAATTTTTCAAATCTCTGTTGGCATTATTGAATGTGCTGACAAGATTTTTCCTATGACTGTATAAAAATCCACCAGTGTATGGCCAGCTTTATTGTAAGTTATCATAAAGATCCAGATTACTAATTGCAAGTCTGTTTTTTTAATTGGTTAGACATAAAAAAAAAGGAAATCCGTCAGAAAATTAGATAGTCGCATGTTTTTGCATGCATGTAAGTGTCCTGATTATGTTTAATCTAAAAACAAGGCTGTGCATAATTATTTATTACAGGTCAGAATAGACTAAAAACAACTTTTTCCTCAACCGGTTCCTATTATGTAAATTGATCAAGTATCATCAAGCAAATGACAATATATAATGTAGTAATAATAATAGGGGAGGAGTCATCAGTATGACACTGGAACTATACGCTATTAATAAAATAGCTGCTACCCCTCTAATAAAACCAAATTGTATATGACACGTCAAATAAGGTAACCTAAATTCAAATTTTGTATTACTATGCATTAAAAAGTCTGAAGCACATTGGCCAAGGAGTAATTACAATAACATACTGGCAACACATTGCCTTATAAATAATGAATATAATATAGGCTGAATAGACAATTTTGCTGAAACCATTCAAAATCATATATATAAACTTCAAAAGTGTAACGTGTAATCTTCAAGCAGACTAGAGGCCTATAATTGTCCTGTCTCGGTGCACATAATTCCAAGAAGGTGCTATGCAAGAGCTAAATATGCATAATGTAGAGTTCCAAGGTGGGCTGTTAAATGCAATTGTATATTTCTGAGGAGCCAATTGAGATGAATGTCCACAAGAAACCGATGTGGTATCTTATATATGACGTGTAGTATATGATGCAATGGAGTGCAGGCATAGGTGAGCAGTAGATCTGGGGAAAAAAATTCCAAACCTCAGTGTTAGCTGGTCACAGGTAATGTTCCATGGTTAAACATGGTTAAAGAGACCAATAGGCTGCAGGGTGCGTTGACTTGAGTTCATGTCATCAAACTAGCAACTCCACTCCAAATAGTGCATACAAGCAATCCAAACAAAGGTAACCAAAATAAGGATGAAACACATTCGCTCCACTAGGGTCGAACTATATGATGTCCAGTCCAAATGCAAAGTAATCAGCCCTTAGTAACATAAGAGAGTCTTTGTGCACATGCAGGAAATATAAGATATACTTATCCATCCATGAGGCTAATGTTGACCCAGTAATAAATTTGTTATAAATTATTTGACGTGTCATATACGGTTTGGTTTAATTAGAGGGGTAGCAATCAAAGTCCAGTGTTCTTATTGATGGTGTATATTTATTACAGGTACTTTTATAGCACCATCAATTTACATATATATTTATACATTCATATCAATCCCTGCCCTCAAGGAGCTTACAGTCTTAGGTCCCCAACTCACAGCCATACATACACTATCTCACAAAAGTGAATACATTTTTGTAAATATTTTAATATATCTTTTCATGTGACAACACTGAAGGAAAGACACTTTGCTACAATGTAAAGTAGTGAGTGTACAGCTTGTATAACAGTGTAAATTTGCTGTCCTCTCAAAATAACTCAACACACAGCCATTAATGTCTAAACCGCTGGCAAGAAAAAGTGAGTACACCCCTATGTGAAAATGTCCAAATTGGGCTCCAAGTGTCAATATTTTGTGTGGCCACCATTATTTTCCAGCACTGCCTCAACCCTCTTGGGCATGGAGTTCACCAGAGCTACACAGGTTGCCACTGGAGTCCTCTTCCACTCCTCCATGATGACATCACGGAGCTGGTGGATGTTGGAGACTTTGCGCTCCTCCACCTTTCGTTTGAGGATGCCCCACAGATGCTCAATAGGGTTTAGGTCTGGAGACATGCTTGGCCAGTCCACCACCTTTACCCTCAGCTTCTTTAGCAAGGCAGTGGTCGTACTGGAGGTGTGTTTGGGGTCGTTATCATGTTGGCATACTGCCCTGCGTCCCAGTCCCCGAAGGGAGGGAATCGTGCTCTGCTTCAGTATGTCACAGTACATGTTGGCATTCATGGTTCCCTCAATGAACTGTAGCTCTCTAGTGCTGGCAGCACTCATGCAGCCCCAGACCATGACACTCCCACCATTATGCTTGACTGTAGGCAAGACACACTTGTCTTTGTACTCCTCACCTGGTTGCCGCCACACACACTTGACACCATCTGAACCAAATAAGTTTATCTTGGTCTCATCAGACCACAGGACATGGTTCCAGTAATCCATGTCCTTAGTCTGCTTGTCTTCAGCAAACTGTTTGCAGGCTTTCTTGTGCATCATCTTTAGAAGAGGCTTCCTTCTGGGATGACATCCATGCAGACCAATTTGATGCAGTGTGCAGCGTATGGTCTGAGCACTGACAGGCTGACCCCCCACCCTTTCAACCTCTACAGCATTACTGGTAGCACTCGTATGTCTATTTCCCAAAGACAACCTCTGGATATGACGTTGAGCACGTGCACTCAACTTCTTTGGTCAACCATGGCGAGGCCTGTTCTTGGAACCTGTCCTGTTAAACTGCTGTATGGTCTTCGCCAGCATGCTGCAGCTCAGTTTCAGGGTCTTGGCAATTTTCTTATAGCCTAGGCCATCTTTATGTAGAGCAACAATTTATTTTTTTCAGATCCTCAGAAAGTTCTTTTCCATGAGGTGCCATGTTGAACTTCCAGTGACCAGTATGAGAGAGTGAGAGCGATAACACCAAATTTAACACACCTGCTTCCCATTCACACCTGAGACCTTGTAACACTAACGAGTCACATAACACTGGGTAGCGGTTTAGACATTTATCACTGTGTGTTGAGTTATTTTGAGGGGACAGCAAATTTACACTGTTGTACAAACTTTACACTCACTACTTTACATTGTAGCAAAGTGTAATTTCTTCAGTGTTGTCACATGAAAATATATAATAAAATATTAATACAAATGTGAGGGGTGTAATCACTTTTGTGAGATACTGTATACTAGGGCCAATTTAGACAAGAGCCAATTAACCTCCCAACATGTCTTTGTGTGAGAGTGTGGGAGGAAACTCATGCAGGCACAGGGAGAACATGCAAACGCCAGGCCAGTAGTGTCATAGTTTGAATTCGAACGATGACACCCAGTGCTGCTAGGGGGAAGTGCTAACCACTTAGCCGCTGTAATTATCTTCAGAATCCAGGTACAGAGCATGGTTAGATCCTCCAAATCAGTGCAGCCTTCTACCATAGATTCAAAGGAATTCTAGGAATCCATTTAGCTGCTTTTCTCCTGTCAATTACTCAAAAGCAGCAGAATTAATTTAGTAAATGCAAAAACTGTATTTGTATTAATCTGCTCTTTAAACTGCAATCTTGTTTCACATATAATAGATTATGATTACTGTTTCAGCACAGGACATAGGCTTTGCTAGATATTTCTCATAGGTTTATGTTTAATTTTGTATAAGAGCCAGACAGTAGGGCTGTTTGACAATAAATAAACGGTGACACTTATTGAATTTGGTAATGTTGAATATTTTTTTTCCTTAAAACCTTTGCTTATGATTGCATTGACGGCTACATTGGTCACTAATATAGGGGGAAATGGTAAGGCCAATGCTTTGTTCGTCATGTGCATGTTTTCTTCCACAGAACAAACCAACTCATCTACTGCAGATTCTTCATGCTTTACCACTACCTCACCTACATTGCTTTAAAGCATGACCTAGATACACTGACTGTATCTTAGACTTGCTGGCTGTGATGTTACAGTTAAAAATAAAAACAGTGCTGTCTTATTATCATGTCAAATTCATAGTAAGCTGAGAAAATGCTCTGCTCTTGTTGTACTTTAATTTAATGTTAGACTATAAGAAAATAAGAATTTACCACAGATTGTATGTAGCTCAAAATGTGAATTGTCTTGGACTTCAATCGAAAGAGGAAAATATTTTCCAGCTAACTATGACAGGAATTTCAAGTTTTCACAGAAAGTGTATCCATCTGTTCTGCGCACCAGGCACATAATGGTTGAAATTGCGTCTGTCAGTAAGACTGGCTCGTGATGTTCTTTTTTTTGCTTCAAACATTGTCTGTTTAAATGGGTGTGTAACTGCATTGCTCAGCTACTTTCTCACTGACTTTAGTGCAAGTGAATATACAAGGAGGCGGCTAATTTTACACATAACTGTGTCATTATTTAGTTGAATTACGATGTGAATTATTTTTCAGGACCTGACTGCTTTGGCGAAGGAGTTGAGAGAATTGCGTATCGAAGAGACAAACCGACCGATAAAGAAGGTGACTGACTACTCCTCATCTAGTGAGGAATCTGAGAGCAGTGAAGAAGAAGATGGCGAGAGTGAAAACCAGGATGGAACTGTGCCAGTTAGCGACATCCCTAGACTTATGTAAGCAATGCCTGCATCAGTATACTGACATGTTTGTCTTTCAGTATTCATATATTAAGGAGAAACCGATGCCCTGGAACATTGCACTCATATTTCAATTTATATATTGATCTATTTTTACTGAAAACTGTAATTACTTCTTCTCAGCCACCTCAGACCTGCTTTGAATGTTTGAATCTGTTTGGTAGCTGTGGAAAAGTAACCCCCATTTTTTGGTAAGAACACAGATATGTAAGTTTTCAAACATTTTCATCCAAAGTCCACAGTCAACACAGGTACAATATCTGCTCTTATATGCGTACTTAGGCTGGCCATACACGGTATGAATTTTGCACATTTCCGCCATCAACGCAGACAGTGCTGACAGGGGAATCAGCAATTGTCTTCTCCTGACGGGCGGGGGGGGGGGGGGCAAGTGGAAAAAACTGTCCCTGCCTGGAGAAGACAGTGATTATTGGTAGCAACTATAGCAGCCGCTAGGGATAGTCGCAAGAGAATCAGGCAGGCTGGTTGATCTATCAGCTTGGTACATTTAGCCTGCCCATTAGCAGTTATAATGGTAAATATGTAGCGCTGAATCAACCGCAATCAACACAGACAGTGCTCACAGGGGAATCAGCAATTGCCTTCTCCCGGCAGGGGGAGGCAAGTGGAAAAAACTGTCCCTGCCAGGAGAAGACAGTGATTATTGGTAGCAGCTATAGCAGCCGCTAGGGATAGTCGCAAGAGAATCAGGCAGGCTGGTCGATCTATCAGCTTGGTACATTCAGCCTGCCCATTAACAGTTCAAATCTCAGCCGGTTCCTGCTGAACCAGCCGAGATTGGAACTGTGTATGACCGGCCTTAGCATATAAGCATTAGTTATCGCAGAGCAGCTACAGGTGAATAGATTAGCACACTGGTAGTAGTACATTTCTAACAATGAAACTACATTACCATCTGTATGTTTCACTGCACTTGTACGATCAAGGGATCTTATATTTATGTTAATATTGTGTCATGCACAAACAATAGAGTACACTTATGTAAGTTACGAGTATGTAATGTCTGTTCATATCGCCCACTGGCTTCTTTAATATTACAGAGACTAAATAGCCGTGGTATTTTCACCTAAGATATCCACCCAACTGGTGTGTCTGTTACACAAAGTCTCACTCTGACAGTTTGCCCTTTCATTTAGGTTATAGTACAGAGAATGGAGAAGGAGGATTAGGACTCCTGTCAGTGGAGGCGGTGGCGTGAGATGTCATAGAAGGGGTGACCTAAGTTAGATACTCTGGAAAGGAGAGGTCACCACTGAAAGCACAGAGATACAAGAAGAGAAGTCTGTGATTCTGTCTGCGTACCTCATAATTTAAAACACAATTATTATGAATTGGGGGGGGGGGGGGGTTTGGATTGCGTAGAGAAGGCTTAGAACCTATTGCAGGTTTTTATTACTGTATTCTGTATGTCCATATTTGAAGCAATTAAAATCACTTTATGATGACATGGGGTTATAGGGATAGGAAGTGATGAGAAGTCTATCCAACTAAGACAGTTTCCAACAAAAACATATTTTTTAAAGTTTTTATTGTTTTCTGTGTTCTCCTCGCTCAATGACATGTTTGTCACTGCAACAGGAAATGAAATGAAGGTTGCATAAAATCCCCGACAGAAAGTCTAACCCTTATTTATTTTATTCAAAACGAAAAAAAAAATTAAAAACGTAATCAAATGTTAGCTTACCATTTTTTTTTTTTTTTTTTATTTAATAATGCTTCCTTATTTTTTGCTCACCAAAGCTGCTGTGTTACTATTATATTACCTTTGAACTGTGCTTTTGTGCTGCATGTTTGATGTTTGCCCTTTGTACAATGAGAGGTTTCAGTAAATGGTAAAGTGACTTCTCATATTGTTGCTTGAATGTAGACCAACAGGAGGATCTGGAAACAATGAGCCATATAATACAGGGACACAGGGTCTTGAAACCTCCCAGTCCGACACATTCAGAAGCATCTCCAGAGAAGGAACATTAATTGTCCGGGAGGTAAGCTGTTAAGACCTGCACTATGGTTAAAAACTAGTACAAAGGGTCATTTTCCTATCATCATTATAAAATGTATAATGTTTCCCCAATAGATATGCTAGGCTCTGTATTTTCTATTGATGTATGAGGTATGTCTATGAAGGATCTCATTAATCCAGGTCCTTATATAGCTAGTATTTTTTAGTCGCATGCAACTGGAATTGTTCTATATTGTTTTGTAGCTTCTCCAAGCCATATCTTCTGTTCTAATATCTTCTGTTCTAATGGGTGTCCAGTATATACCTTAGCATTTACAGTATATCCACAGAGGCAGCACAGACACTTTTTAATCCAGTTACCATAGAATGGTTAGATTTTCCAAGAACGGGATGTACATAATCCCATTCTTGGTGTCAGGAAATCTGCATAAGTGTTACTTTCTCTTATTACCTGGCTAAAAGTATGATTTGTTGTCAGATTGCTAGGACAGAGATGTTAAAGCGACATTATATGTGGAAGACAAACTGTTCAGGAATGGTTGTTCCAGTTTGACATAGATGGCCTCTTTCACACCTCTTGCAAACCAGTTGTTCACGCTGTTCAAAATGTGCACCTCGTAATTGAAAGAATGTTCTTGTTCTTATAGATATAGGAAGACTGTTACATCTTGACCTGTAGAATTAGCCCTCCTATGTTGGGCTATTTATCTGTTGAATTTTCTTTGTCTCTCTAATGTACAGGTCTTTGCATCCCTCACTACACTGTATTGAATATACCAAGTTTTGCTGGTGTTTGTATACTGGGTCTTTAGGGTGTCCAAGCATTTGTCTTAGTCTTTGGGTAGGCTTATAATTCTGTGTTATTTTGACACTTCAGCTACATACAGAATGCCTATATTATTCTGTGTGTTCTGCTTCACCCCTATGTTTGATGGTCCTGTGTTTTTTGCTTGTAGATGTTTTAATGAAAGTTCAGTTGGGGTAACCACAAAGAATGGTAATGTTCAGATTCTTACTAAGTGATATGAGAATCCTGCTTTCTAGTGGGGTCACGTTGAAAGAAGATGCTTTGGCACTGGTCAGGACCACCAGAACTCGCAGATGGAGCTTTTAGGATTCTTCTACTGATATGTGCTTGTTATTAATGGAAGAGTCTGTAACTGTGATATCTACCACATGAACATGTCTGGGTGCCACAGTAAAGTTCAGTCTCTTGGCTAAGACTTTCAAAACTTTTTTCAAACTAATTTCATACGTTTTCCATCTCAAAGTATCAATAGTGAAATGGGTCTGTATCACCAGCTCATGTATTTGTTTTTGGGTTCTTTCTAAAATGATATTGGCACTCTGATCTTTTACTGTGGAACCCAAGTGTATGTACATGTCATCTGTGGTGAAGCATAGGTGGCTTCTGTAATCCACAAGTTTTCTTGCAATTCCTCATATTCCCACACCAGATTCAGAGTATATACCCTCAAATCATTGCCAATATGTTTGTGAAGGTTCTCATTTATCCAGGTCATGGTATAGCCAATAATCATAAACCATATTCAACTGGACTTGTTCTGTAATATTGAAGATGGTTTGTAGCTTCTCCAAGAACCACTGGTTTAATTATAGTGAGTACAAGGGAGATGTCCTAGCATTTATATCAACACAGGTAGCGCAAGCACCTTTATTCAATCCCTGTGGAATGTGTAGATGTTGATTGTCCAAGAACAAATTGGTTGAAAGTTATGGAACTACAAGCTTTTTGTGAACAAATTAACTCAAAGTGAATAATTGCATAGCATTTATACAGGAAAAAACAGAATGACAAATTACCCTTTTTTGACCATGTGTCTTGGACACTGAGGTCTACAGGAAAGCTACTTTCTCAGATCAGTATCTGCTTTTTGACCCCCACCACCCACTGGAATACAAACTGGGGTTTTAAGAACTCTGCAACATCTGCCTGGGATGGCAACAACAAACTGAGTCTAAAGACAAACACAGACATATCAGAAGTGTTTTGAAAGTTGATGGCTACCCAGGCTGGGATTTCGTTACAACAACCAAAAAGTCAGGCAAAAACAGAGCACCACTGAACAGATGGGAAAAGCAGAACACAGAATAATATATTTATCTCGTATGTAGCTAGTGTCGGGAAAATTCAAAAGGATCTTTACAAACATTGCATCCTAGTGTCCTTCAAGCCCACCAATGCACTGAGACAGAAGCTTGTATATCCTAAAGACCCAAAACAAGCAAAGTACTTTGGTATATGCAGGGCGGTGTAGTGACGAATGCAAAGATCTGTACATTAGCGGGGCGAAACAAAACACCCAACATAGGAAGATAACTTCTACAGGTCGACTCAGCAGTCTTTCTGCACATTACAGGGACAGGGAGGTACACATTTTGAACAGAGAGAACCACAGGTTCACAAAATTGAAAAAGAAACAACCAACCCTCAACAGGAGTGGGAGGCTTTGACACATCTGTCCTCCACATTTAATGCCTTTTTAACATCTCAATGCCATCAATTTGACAGCAATTTACACCTTTAGCCATGTAAATTGAGGAATTAACACCCACGCAGACACCAAGGTTGGGAATATGTAACTAAAACAGGGAGGTATCACAACTTTCACACCTACCATCCGATTCTTGGACAATCGGCATGTTTTCATTCTATGGTGATTGGATCAAATTGTCTGTGCTACCCTGTTTCCCCGAAAATAAGACCTAGCTGATTGTCGGTGATGGCTGCGATATAAGCCCTACCCCCCAAATAAGCCCTAGTTAAAGTCCTTGTAGGTCTTGTTTTCAGGGTAGGGCTTATTTTCGTGGGAAACAGGGTAGGGCTTATTTGGGGTAGGGCTTATATTGCAGCCATCACTGACAATCCCGCTAGGTCTTATTTTCGGGGAAACAGGGTACCTCCTGTGGATATAAATTCTGTGTTACAGATCAAACCCAGTTGAAATGTGACTTAACACTACTAGCATTGTATGATATATTTATTATATGTTATATGATGTGGTATGGGGGGGGGGGGGGGGGGGGGGTATGCCATATCTTGAATAATTAATTATGAACTAAATAAAGTTATAACAAAAGATAAATGTATATAAAAGCTGGTCCCAGATATTTACACCACAGATAGAATTAACTATAAAGAAGGCTGGGGCTTCATTTGTTGCCGTTTCGCAGTAAACTTGGTATTAACTATTAAGCTAGACATAAAGAGATCACACAACTGGGAGAAGTCTAGAGCTTACTTTTTTCTTTTTTTGGTCATTGCAATGTATTCATGTTTTAGTAGAATGTAGAGAAGGTAGCCATTTTATGAGCTGAATCAATATTTATAGCCCAAAATTGTCTGGAATATTGAAAAGTCTATACAACTGTCAACTCTATGTGTTTATGGGTGACATGTATCCTAAAAACAGGTGAGTAAATTAATATTAACGTAAAAGTTAAACACCATGTAATAAAGTGATAGATATCAGTTTTTAAAAGGAGGGTGTCAGTTGTATTAATGTCTTTGAATATGTTACAGACCATATATATATGTTCAGAAGGTTGAGGTGCACGTGGGTCAAAGTAACAAGTGCAAACAATCAAGCCCTCACAAAGACTTATATTATAGGAAACAACAAAAAGGGATCACTGCACAAAAAATGTTTTAATGAAAAATATGATCAAAACATCCAAAGTATATAGGCCATCATCATAACAGTTTCGGACTAATACAGATCACGCCCTTCTTCAAAACTTGGTGTGTCATTTCCTATATATATATATATATATATATATATATATATATTAAAATTTATATATATATAATGGTGTAAATTTAAAATGCTTTCAGAAATAGACGTGTTAATAGTTTATTTTGGCCAATTAACAAAATGGAATGTAAATGAACAGGAGAGAGATCCAAATCAAATCAATATTTGCGTGACCAGTCCTTTGCATTTAAAACGGCATCAATCCTTCTAGGTACACTTAAACACAGTTTTTGAAGGAACTTAGCAGGTAGGTTGTTCCAACCATCTTTGAGATCTAATCACAAATCTTCTATGGATGTAGGCTGCCTCAAATCCTTCTCTCTTCATGTAATCCCAGACACACCTGATGATGTTGGTAACTGGGCTCTGTGGGGGCCAAACCATCACTTTCAGGACTCTGTTCTTCTTTACGCTGAAGATAGTTCTGAATGTTATTGACTGTATGTTTGGGGTCATTGTTCTGCTGCAGAATAAATTGGGGACCAATCGCAGGCCTCCCTGATGGTATGGCATGATGGATAAGTATCTGCCTGTATTACTGAGCATTGAGGACACCATTAATCCCGACCAAATTGCCAACTCCATTTGCAGAAATGCAGCCCCAAACTTGCAAGGAACCTCCACCATGTTTCACTGTTGCTTGCAAACATTCATTGTTGTACTGCTCTCCAGCCCTTTGGCAAACATGCAACTGTCTTTCACAACCTTACCTTAGTAGCAGAGTTTGGCTGTTCCTTCTAAGCCTCCTACACAGCTGTTTCAGTTTCAATTAGTGACTGTGTTTCAACCTTCATATGAAATGTATGATCATTAGCACCTGCTTGGTACAATTGGTTAATCATACACCAGACTCTAATCTTAAAAAAATCCCTGACTTTGTGCAAGTGTACAAAGTGTAAGAATTGATGCTGGTTTGAAGGCAAAAGGTAGTCTCACCAACTTTTGATGTGATTTTAGATTTTTTTTTTCTGTTTGTTACCTTTGCAAATTGATAATGTAAACAATTAAAACATTCATTTGTGAAAGCATTCTTACTTTACGCCTAAAACGCCTAAGACATTTACACAGTACTGTGTATATACTGTGAGAGAGAGACATATCAAACAATAAAGATGAATACACAGTAATGTAAGCAAAGTTGAATATAATGTATTCTACTGTACAGGGAACTTTTTAGTAGATATGCTTACACTACTCTACTAGGTATTACTGATTTAAATGTGAATAGACATATAGTAAGTCATAGACGTTTATATGAGAATCAAAAAAATGAAACGTTTCTCTGATAATGGGATAAATAGTTACAAAACTTGCACAAATATACATAAAATGTATATGAATAGCCTAATGTCCTGTTACTATAATACATTGTGCATCAGTTCTGCCTTATTCTGTTAGGACTACATCTATTCCATACGGAAGATGTTTAGGCTTCTAAATGGAGTTTTTTTCTTGGAGAAAAAACAGTGTTAACATTCATTCAAAGAAAAACTCTACTGCGAGAATTATTTAGGCTACAATTTGATTAGCTAGCTTTTTCAAAAGGGAGATCAGCAGCGGCAACAATAACCTGTATATTTTATGTGGGCTGGTGCATGTAGGCAGTGAGGTTATGCAGCTGAACCTTTATGAAATATAATTTCTGGGTCCCTGTTTATCTAAAATTGGTCCTTTTAAACCATATTAAACCGATTTGTAGTACACATTCTTGCATAAAATCTCTTGGGCTTAATCAGTGGAGAAGCGCATAGAGTGAAGCTAAAGTGTTACCCATATTAACCAGTCATATCACTGAAGGTAAAGTCCCTGCTCATTGCCATATTGAGCAATCTGTGTGTGTCCAATGTCCGATTATTTCTGGTGGACATTCTCTTTATACACACCTAAGAAAAATTGCAGTAGTTAATTATGTAGGCTTTGGTTTAAAGGTTTGGGACTATAGAACAGTGGGGTGTTTTACTATTCATATTGAATAAAGCAATATAGGTTTAGAAGAGGGCCTCTTGAGTTATGAACACAAGCAACATACAGTGCCTTGCACAAGTATTCACATCCTTGGATTTTTACCTATTTTGTTACATTACACCCTTTAGTACAATGTTTTTTTTAATCTGAATTATATGTGATAGATCAGAACACAATAGCCTAAGTTGGTGAAGTAAAATTAGAACAATATATACATAAAACTATTTTCTAGAAATAAAAAAATGATAATTGGCATGTGTGTATGTATTCACCCCATTTGTTATGAAGTCCATAAAAAGCTCTGGTGCAACCAATTACCTTCAGAAGTTACATAATTAGTGAAATGATGTCCACCTGTGTGCAATCTAAGTGTCACATGATCTGTCATTACATATACACACCCTTTTGAAAGGCCCCAGAGGCTGCAACACCTAAGCAAGAGGCACCACTAACTAAACACTGGCATGAAGACCAAGAAACTCTCCAAACAAGTAAGGGACAATGTTGTTGAGAAGTACAAGTCAGGGTTAGATTATAAAAAAATATCCAAATCTTTGATGATCCCTAGGAGTACCATCAAATCTATCATAACCAAATGGAAAAAACATGGCACAACAGCACACCTGCCAAGAGATGGCCGCACACCAAAACTCACGGACCGGGCAAGGAGGGCATTAATCAGAGAGGCAGCACAGAGACCTAATGTAACCCTGGAGGAGCTACAGAGTTCCACAGCAGAGACTGGAGTATCTGTCCATAGGACGACAATAAGCCGTACGCTCCATAGAGTTGGGCTTTATGGCAGAGTGGCCAGAAGAAAGACCTTACTTTCAGCAAAAAACAAAATGGAACGTTTTGAGTTTGGGAAAAGGCATGTTGGGAGACTCCCAAAATGTATGGAGGAAGGTGCTCTGGTCTGATGAGACTAAAATTTAACTTTTTGTCCATCAAACGCTATGTCTGGTGTAAACCCAACACATCACATCACCCAATGAACACCACCCCACAGTGAAACATGGTGGTGGCAGCATTATGCTGTGGGGATGTTTTTCAGCTGTCGGGACTGGGAAACTGGTCAAAGTTGCAGGAAAATGGATGATGCTAAATACAAGGATATTCTTGAGCATAACCTGTACCACTCTGTGTGTGATTTGAGGCTAGGATGGAGGTTCACCTTCCAGTAGGACAATGACCCCAAACACACTGCTAAAGCAACACTTGAGTGGTTTAAGGGGAAACATGTAAATGTGTTGGAATGGCCTAGTCAAAGCGCAGACCTCAATCCAATAGAAAATCTGTGGTCAGACTTAAAGATTGCTGTTCACAAGCACAAACCATCCAACTTGAAGGAGCTGGAGCAGTTTTGCAAGGAGAACTTGGCAAAAATCCCAGTGGTAAGAAGTGGCAAGCTCATAGAGACTTCCAAAGTGACTTGGAGTTGTGATAGCTGCAAAAGGTGGCTCTAAAAAGTATTGACTTTAGGGGGGTGAATAGTTATGCACATTGACTTTTTCTGCTATTTTTTCCTATTTTTTGTTTGCTTCACAATAAAAAAAAAAAAAAAGCCGTGGGCATGTTCTGTAAATTAAATGGTGCACATCCTCACAAAATCCATATTAATTCCAGTTTGTGAGGCAACAAAACACGAAAAATGGTAAGGGAGGGGGTGTGAATACTTTTGCAAGGCAATGTACATACTAAAAAAAAAAAAGATACCTGATGCTCAAATTCAAAAGCTTTATAAGAGAGGAAGTGTAAAAATGTCAGATAAACATTGAGATTCTTACCATGCTTCTTTTATTGATTTGGGCTATCATGGATCACTGAAAATTAGCTAGGATGTCTGAGTGAAAAACATCCTAGCATTCCCCCAGAACATTGATTTTTAAGTCTCTGGTTGTCTTGCATTCAGAATCTTCCCCAATAAATCACTTCCTGCTTTTTACAAATGCAAAGCAAGTTCTAAGAGTTTCTTGGCAAACTGGCAAAATGACTGCTGAGAAATGTATAATAAATATTTTATTTTATCCGGTCTATGCTTCACTACACTACATATGCACATGTGGCAGCTGAGGGGGAACAGTGATTCATGCTCAGGTTTTCATTAAATAAATGTCAATCCTGCCAGTGCATGCAGGAAGAGATTCATGCAGAGCTGACATCAAAGATAATTTAATTCTTGCTCGATCCATAATTCTACCTGGGAAGCTTAGTATTTGGATGGTTTCAATTAGTATGCATATTGGAGATTGGAAGAAAACTTAAAATTTAAATTTGCTCTTACTCTACTATTAAAATTGAAGTTTTAATATTAGTTGTGATGGAGGTGCATAAGAAGTAATGTTTTATAGTGGAATCTTATAGATTTTTAGCGTACCAATTGTCCATAGTTGTAATACGAGTATTCTCAGAGCACTGGGCATTGCCTCTAAATGGAACCCTAAAAGGATCCATCTGAAGAAATGGAGGGTTGAGAACAAATCAATGTTCTGATTCTTCTCTGAGCTCAGCTTGAGCTATTGATCTTTGTACATGGGTTTTTACAACAAAGGAGTAATGGTCATACTGGAAAACATTTGATAAGGTGCATAAAGCTTATGCTGCTAGTCAAATAAAAGAATACATAATTGTATATAATATTTCATATTTACATAGCTAAAAAATAAATATATATATATATATATATATATATTTATATATTATTATTTTTTTTTTAATGTTATTTATTAAATTATTAACTAGAGGGTTCTCCCACTGCATTTTCCAGTGAGTCAGACTTCCAGCTCCTAGACTACCCTTATGAGAAGCATTGCAATGCACAACCATTGTGTAGCACTGCAAAGCAGATAGTGTTTCTGTAGTAATCAAATTATATACAAAAAACAAGGTATTTACATTAAAGTGGACATTGCAGTAAACAGAATTGTCCACGTAATATAGAAGGGCCCTTTTCCCCGTAATAAATAGTAGCAAGAAAGTAAAAAAAAAACTGTAGGGAACTGGGTCAACCTCCCCCTCTGATCAGACTGCAGCTTCACCATTAACTCCTGGGATGAATTGTCACAGAAGATAATCTAAAGATATTATCTATTGAGGAGCCATCTAGTGGTCAATTGAAAAAACTGTGACCAAAATAAAACAAAAAAATGTAATCTAAAAAAATAAAAAATGTTAAATAATCAAAATTAAAAAAATCAAAGTGTGAATTTCAAAAATATGAATGTAAAAATAAATATAAATAAGAAATAATGATCTAAAAATATGTGATAAAAATATAAATAAAAATATTGATAAAAGTAAACAGATGTTCTTTAACCAGATATCGTAGCAACGTAGGATGAAAAACATCCCATGAGTAATAGAAGAACCACAGCCCAAATATAAAAAAAAAAAAAGAAAAAAAAACTGTTGGTATTATAGGTATGAGGCCTCATGTACACTGCTGCTGGTAAACGGACGTTTAGGAGCAGTTGGACATTTTTTTCAGCTGCCCCTGAACTCTTCTCTGTTATCTTGTCAGTACATGTACACAGGGTCGTTTATAGTCCTTTCTAAGCAGTTGAGTTTAGAAGCATTTTTTGGAATGCGTTTTTTGGAATGCAAAAAAAAAATGGGTTCAGACGGATGTTCAGAGGCAATTGAAATGCCAAATGCCTGTAACAGCCTGTAAACTGTTTTGTTTTTTTCTTTTTTTACAAATTCTTCTAGACATAAACTTGAGTAAACGCAGCATTTAAACGTGGCTAAATGGACGTTTTTAGATGCCAGTTTCTAGCTGTCAAGTTAAATCGTTCAGGAGAGGTTAAACAACTTCCAGTGTACCTGAAGCCTAAGTAAACGGAAGGGAGAGTGAAGATGTTTGACACAAAACATGACATGGTAGAGAGGGCCTGATGTTAAATTGTGGCATACAGTTAGGCACCGGGTGAACAGGAGTCACCCGAACCCCCAGAGAGGGGAACTCAAGAATAGGGTCTTCCCCAATGGGGATCACGGGGACCCCAGTCGCCAGGTGCCCTGGGCGTCTGTACAGCCAAGCTGAAAGAAAACGCCAATCCCAGCCACTGGTGGTCTCTAAAACAATAAGATTTTTATCAAAGAGATTTGCTGAATGTGTGGCAAATGTTGAAAAAGTATGTAAATTTAGGATAACTCAGAATCACTGTAAGCATATGCGTATTCTTGTGACATTTGTGATTCTGCTGTTGATTTTGGGAGAGGGGTCCTGATATATTACGTAGGCTTTGCTTTTTACTGTCAGGTTCGTTTTAAAGTGATCTCCTTCTGATGCATACAGTACTTAAAAAAAATAAAAAAGGAAATTTTAACTCTGCAACTGGGCTTTAAAGGAAAACAAAGATGTAATATTGCAGATGTAATATTGCAGCTTACCAGTCCTTAAATGTTGAGGCTGCATTATTAATTTTTTTCTTTTAAGCTAAGAACATTTCAGAGTAGAAGGAAACCGAGAACAGGGTGCAATGACCTAGTGTATTAACACAGATAATACATAAAATACACTCACAAGAAGTCAAAATTTCTTGGATCAGGGGCCAATGGCAGAAGGTGACATCCAGCAACCCTCCATGGCCAGCAGCACGGTTGCGTGTGCACAAGGGACTCCATCCTGGATTTCTGCTGAATGTGAAATGGCTCCCAGGCAACATCACTTTATATATAAAGAAGAAAGGAGGGCGCACAACCTTGTGCATTACCAAAGATAAAATGTATTAAAAACTACAGTAGTCATACTCACAAACGTGTTAAAAAGGCTTGTCAGTACACCAATAAATGGAACCGTGTCTCTAGACACCTGCAACCTGGACCGGTATTAAAGGGGACCAGATGTCATCGCAAACGGCTAACGCATTTCAAGGGAGGACCCTCTTCCTCAGAGCAAAAGCAGTAAACGACTGGCCCCCTCTGGTGTACTGACAAGCCTGTTTAACACGTTTGTGAGTAGGACTACTGCTGTTATCGTTTTTAATAGATTTTATCTTTGGTAATGCACAAGGTCGTGCGCCCTCCTTTCTTCTTTATATGTTTTAGTTCTAAGGATACCCATTGTTCTGAGGAGGGTAGCAAGACCACTAGCATTCCACCTTATATCCAAAGGGTTGGCTGCCTACCTATAGACTATGTTGTTAACATCACTTTATACAAAGGATTGTTGAATGGCATCTTCTGCTGCAGGCCCCTGATGGACGCATTAAATTGTGGCTTCTTGTGAGTATATTTTATGTATTGCCAAATTTTTTTATCCATGTTAATGCATCAGGTCATTGTGCCCTGTTGTTGGTTTCCTTTTACACAGTTTTGCTTGTGTCTGCTTGCTGCACCTGCATGTCAAGAACTAGATTGTACCTATAATATTGCTTTACAAATCTCCCTGAGGATATTAGTCGAGCGTGAGTCAGTTTTTTTTTTCTATGTGTTAAGAATATTTTAAGCAAAAAAAATACCTGTTTATTTTACAAGAATGTTGTGTCCTGAGCATCTCCTGTGACCTTAATAGAAAGCACAAACAAACATATTTTTCCTCTGTAAACTACCTGTAAACTACCAATCCTGTCAGCCCCTATGTAATCGCAATGAACAAAGACAGACATATTTAATGTCCAGCGTGGGTGGCAGCTTTGGGGGCCCCCATAGATACAGTGGAGTGAGTGAGCTTAGCCACCCAGGGATAGGGAACTGTGTTGCCATGTGAAAATTGAAGGCTATAACGGAAAACAAAGCCACCACATCCTAAGGACTTGTAAGCTGTAGTATTTTAAATGTTTGTTTTTGCATTTAGCAGCCAGGATACTATCATTTTTAGCGGTCAATCTATATATTTCTCCTGGCACAAGTTACCTTTAGTGGTATGCTGTTTTAGTTTTATTAAACATTTGTATACATAACAAACCGTATGCAAATATTTGGTTTCCTAGAAGATGAACACTGGGAGGTTGATTTACCAAAGGCAAATATACTGTGCACTGCAACTGCACGTTAAGTGCATTTGCTGTGGATCTGAGGGAAGCTCTGCTGGTTTCTATCATCCAATCATATACAAGCAAAAAATATGTTTTTTTTTTGTTTATTTTTCCTTGCATGTATTCTTGGCAAAGTGAAGTTTTACCTCATTTACAAAGCTCTGGAGCAAGTGCTCTTGCAGCGCACAGTATATTTGCCTTTAGTAAATCGCCCCCTATGTCTTGACATAATTGCAAAGGAAGTATAAATGCTATTGTGAAGGAGACATGGAGAAGATGCCTTTTTGTTGGACATTTTTGAATATTGGGTATATTTCTGGTGGGGTGTACAGGCAATATAGCTTTAGATATACAAAGATTGTAAAGCAGTACATTACTAAATTGCTTAGCCTTCTGGATAATACAGCTTGTCTATATGTCTGTGTTTCTGAACTCTGCTACTGTTTGATATGCACGTTACTATACAGACATCTAACTGCCAATTAAGCTCTTGTAATGGAGTTGTCCATGTACTTTCCTTTGTGTGTCCGCAGACATCTGGAGATAAAAAACGCTCAGGCCATGCAGAAAGTAATGGTTTTGCCGGCCACATAAATCTTCCTGACTTAGTCCAGCAGAGCCACTCCCCGGTGGGTACTCCAACCGAGCCTATAGGGAGAGGTTCACCGCATGCACAGGAAGTGGAGACTGGGACTGAAGTAGGTGGTGGCAGTACCAAACTAACACTTCCGCTTACTGGATAACTGGTTACTAGTACTGACCGTGGTGCTACTTTATTTCTCTTCTCTTTATCTTTCCTTCGCTAACCCTGTTTTAGCACTGCAGATGCATGCATGTTAGGTTGTTTGCTGGTGAAGGGAGAATGTGTCTTTATAACTGCTTTTGGTACCCCAAAATTGAGCAAATTCTGTTCTTCTCAGGTCATGCATGCTGTAGGGCCCTCCTTAATGCACCATTTGTTATTTGGCATAGCTGTATTCCAGAACAAAAAAAATGGATGTGTGTATATATATAAGGGGATGCAGTGGGCTATAGAAATACATCAACACAGCTAGTAATTAAGTTTTGATACAAAAATAGCTTAGATTTTAATGTTGAGTTTACATTGCATTCTTTGTTTGTGATGCAGATTATGAATGCCAAAAAAAAGTGTCAAGGGACCTAAAATGTTTTTTGTGGTCGCGTTTTGCCTACTTTTTCCTAAAGTAGTTAATATGTGGAATACATGCATTAGTACACAGCACCTAGTTAGAGAGGGTGGTATCAAATCCTGATAAAATTGTAATCTTGTGTGTCTGCTGCATGCTGGTACTGGTGTAGTGACATTGAATCCACTTAACTCCTATCTATATTCCCGTTGCACACATTCCTGGATCACTAAGCTCATCTGTAGCGGGTGCTGTAGCGACTACAAGCTGCAGACTCAATATCACAGATCAATGCACATACTTCTCAGCACACCATGGATCTTCAAATGCAGTCCAAAGCTTTTATTGCAGAGAGATCACATCACAAAAGAACAAGTGCAATGTTTCAGAGCCATGCAGGACCCCTTCGTCAGGCATGTGACCACATGCCTGACGAAGAGTTCTGCGCAGCTCCAAAACGTTGCACTTGTTTTTGTGATGTGATCTCTCTGTAATAAAAGCTTTGGACTGCATTTGAAGATCCATGGTGTGCTGAGAAGTATGTGCATCAAAACCACTTCACTTCACTGGTGTGATGTCACTAGTGCAAAACCAGCATTCAACTGACTTTTGTGTGACCAGATTTAAATTTCCACCTCCCTGAGCAGAGTGAGGCATGGAGAGCCACTAAACTCTAGACTTTAGGTGTTGTGTACTTCTAGGATTAAGTAATTACTTGTAATGCATGTTTATTATTGATATAATTATGATTACTTTTTAAACTAATATAATTCTATACAGTATTTTTACCATAAGAATTAAATTATCACTAATAATGCTGCTTATTGTCACATTAATATCATTAACGTTATTGTAAAATGTTTGTTTATAATGCACATGTTTGATTATTCTTTTTTTATTTTTTTTATTATGTTTTGCCTCTTTTTAACCATTATAGTATGGTGTAGGAAGTACAACAAAAGCCTCTTTTACACCATTTGTTGATACAAGAGTTTTCCAGACATCACCCACTGATAACGATGATGATGAAGATGAAGATGATGATGATGATGAAGAGTCGTCAGCAACAGGTATTGAGTTGATATGGTTTGTACGTGAACACTTCTTATGGTAGTGTAAAGATAGGTGTATAGGTGATTTATTTTGGTTTATAATGAATGTGTAAGGGTTTTATCCAGTACCATAGTGCTAAGAGCAGTGCTGTGCAGTCACCCATAGCAGTCAATAGCAGATCAACTAGCAATATACCAATTTTCAACTGGTAAAGCTTATATATGTATTAGCTATGGACTACAACACAGTACTTCTACTTCTGATACTTTAGTCCATATAGTGCTAGGAAGAATTGACACAACAGCTGCTTCCTTTACTAATAAAATAAATTCATTAGAACATATTAAATCCACCAAAGTAATACATTATGTGTGTCAGTTGGTCACATAATGTTCAGATTCACTAATTCATTTCTTCTTTATTATGCATTTTTTCTATGCTAGGCTTGAACTGGACCAGATTTCTTATATAAAGTATTTTCTTTTTTAATTTTCTGAATGGATGCAGTGGCGAATGGTGGACCTCAAGCATTATGATGTTTCTGGCAAAGCATAGAAGCATTGTTGGGTTACACCCATAGTAATGTTTCTGATTAGAACTGCTTGGGACTAATCGACACATTTATACATTTTTTTACTTTGAGAAATGGTCAGTTCACATATGGCTGTTAGCCTGATAATACGCTTTCAATTTTATTGGACTGATCTCATTGTTATCGTAAACAAGGCTTGGCTTACAACAGGGTAAATTTTCCCGGGACCACTCTTTCTTTTACAGACATAGGCTGGATCTAAGTGGATGGCAGAACCTCCTCCAGTACTGAATCATAAACAAAAAACATCATTACTTTAGATTCTTTACTTTAGATTACTTTAGTTATTTTAAGCTAAGTAAACATCAAAGTCATACAAGAAAATTATAGAGTTGACAAACCACCATGCTTGCCATCACCACGTTTTCCCTTAATCATCTAGTCAAAGCTGATGCTAATATAATTTGGGCTGCCCAATACTGATATCCCCTTGAAAAACACTTAGAGATCTCTTAATGGACAATTTAGTTTAATATCTTTTAAGTAAGTTGGCTAAAACTGAATGTCCTATTGAAAGTATCCACATGTTTCTTTTTTTATGTCTGTGCCTTCTTCATTTCATTTTTTGATAAGAGTTGGGAAATGTTAAAGCTGATCTCCATGTTTTAGTTAATTTCTAAATATCGGTGCTCTGTCCAACTTGAATTTGTTCTGGGAGCAGGACAGGAAGTCCACATCCCACTGCCGGAACACAGTGTGATATGTTGTAATGAATGTAACTAACAACCACTGCATGTGTTAGTGAAGTAAATAGTTTGTTTGGACGAGCTTGGTCCAAACAAACGTTTTAAACTTTAATAAAACCTGGAGATGAGCTTTAAAGCATCAATCAGGTTTGCATTGCTCAAACAATGAGAAAAGTTCCCTGCACACTTACCAGCTAGTCTGCAATAAAATGGACTGTCTAACCATTTCATTAAAAAAAAAGAGGTTTTAGTTGCACAAATTTGCAAATGCATGTGGAAGCTGCATTTGCATTGTATTGCTGTCTGTGATCTTACTGGAGATTCAACAGATACCATGACAAAACTTGGTTTAGAAACTTGGTGAAAGATTAGATTGTATTGCATTCTGTGACTAATCTGTAATACTGACAACCCCTCCATCCATTTCTTGCATGGTTAGGAAGGAAACGAAAAACTCTCCAATGTGGCAAACAAAAAAAATAACCTGACATCAGTTTCAACTCTTCCCCACTCTGTCCAAAACATGTTACAAAATGGCCAGATTTTAAATAACTGTACACGATAATCTGTTGCATCCATTTTCTTTCTTTATTAACTAGACCTGTGTTCCAATCTTTAAGGTTACTTATATATATATATATTTTTAAATCACTATTAAAACCCCCAGATCTGCTGGTCAGTCAGTGAACTTCTGTAATTAAAGCACTGAATAAATATTATTGTGTAAAACGAAGCAGCACCAGTTGTCATTCTTCCCAGCTGAAGGATATTAGGCCATTTTGATTTATTTATTTTATTTTTATGCTGCGCTTGAAGTTTTATTTCTTTACCTCCTTTCCCCTCTGAATGAGAATGTCTAATCATGAGTGGGTTAGCAGAGGCCTCATCAGCTATTGCTAAACTACATGCTTATCTGACAGAGGACTGTGGGAGATGTAGTTCAGCAACATCTGCAGCCCTCGAAGCAGTCCACCCCATGTATGAAATGTGAAATGCTGAGATTTGTCACAGAACACGCATGCTCCATTTTCTTATTCTTTTTTTGCTGAATGAAGAGAGTGTTTTTTTTAGCCCTGTTTACTAGCGAGCTGCTTAGACAAGAACAAGCCAAGCTGAATGAGGCCAGAAAAATATCAGTGGTAAACGTGAACCCTACCAATATTCGTCCTCACAGCGATACTCCAGAGATCCGGAAATACAAGAAACGCTTTAATTCTGAGATACTTTGTGCAGCATTATGGGGTAAGTCACCTTTTTGTTTTGGGGAAAAGTACATTTTTGTTGCATTTTCCTTTTTGGAATGTTTAGCCTAATCCCCTAATAATTTTTATGCAGGTTGCCTGTTATATATAGGCGACACAACAGATTTTCTGGTTTGGTGTGGGAAAATTTTCATGAACCACAGTACTTTGTAAGTCGCTGACCTAGAACAAGTATTCAAATTAGAAAGGCCACCACATGATGTGAGAACTCACAATCTATATACCGTATATACTCGAGTATAAGCCGAGTTTTTCAGCACATTTTTTTGTGCTGAAAGTGCTCCCTCGGCTTATACTTGAGTCAAGCACTTTTCTGCAGCAGAGAATGACATTTTCTGACCCAACTTTGGGGCCACTTGGTGCTAGGAACCCCAAATTTGGTGCGCAAACCCAGTGCAACTAGCACCAAGTGGCCCCAAGATACAGGCCCCAAAGTCGGTCAACTGTGTCCATCTTCAGCAATGTCATTTCGGGACCCTTTGGGTACAGAAACCCCAAATTTTGTCTTCAGCTACGGGGCATCTAGGAACCCTTAACTACCAAGTTTGAAGTTCGGGGGACCTATGGCTGCAAAATGGGCACAGTGAGCCTGCAAATGGGCATTGTTGACCCTCTTTTCCACTTGCAGTAGCTGCGCATTTCTCACCCTAGGCTTATACTCGAGTCAATGCGTTTTCCCATTTTTTTGTAGTAAAATTAGGTGCCTCAGCTTATATTCGGGTCGGCTTATACTCAAGTATACACGGTATGTTTTTTTGGGGAATGACTCAAATTATTCAAGCTTGCATTTGCATTAAAGCCAGGCAGTTAGAATTTTTTAAAGTAACCCAAACTTGAAAGAAATATGTGGGCTGCCATTTGAAACTGCTAGCCTCTTGGTTGTGTCTGGCTTCAATACGTCTCAATTACAGACCCATGAAAAGCAAATGAAGATTAGTGAAAGTTAGATGTTCTAAGGTCTACTTGTTCTGGGTCAGTGGCTCTGACATGTTGAAGCCAAAGCATCAAATTAAAGCTGGGCATAAACAGATCAAAATGTGTCCAATTCAGCAGGGACTGGTCTGAATTTCAGTTAATATGTTGCAACCCCCACTTGACAGAAATCATTCGTTAGATCGACTTCTGTCAAACAGGAATGTTGGAAAACTTTTCTCGATTTTATATATACTGAAAGTGGAAAAACCTGCATAGGGAATGCACTATCCCTACAGGGGAGGGGGATTCCTCCTTCTACCGCACTGCGGTGGATGGAGAAAACAAAAAACTAACCGTTTATGCCCAGCATAACAGGCAGTCAACTAGCATTTTTAAAAGAGGCAGCCTGCACTGTCAGCTTAAAAATTCCTCTTATTGTGGTGAAGATGAGGTGCGCATTGGACTATTAGAAGTATTGTGGCATGCACTTAATAGTTTGTGGCAGCTCTCTGGTGCAAAGGACCTTTTGGGATGGTCCTAGTGGAAACATGAAGGGAATTTCAGGGAAGAAGGCATCACTCCACTGGTGAAGTCCAGAAACTTTTATGTTTATTCAAGAGAAAAATTCAACCAATTTTGGGGTCTACAGGAAGCATACAATAGAAAATATAGTCAATGACAGATTTAACAATACAATATTTGCCAATTAATGTTAACTACAGTATCGGTTTAGTGTTTTACAATACAGGTTGTCATTTTATTAGACTAATTCTTGGTGACACATCAATTAATCTAATTTATAATAAATTCTTTGTAAATTGACAACCTTCAAAGTAATATTTAAATAAAAAAAACAATCTAAAATAATGATAATAAAAAGTAATATAATAATGTGGTCTAAAATAGTAAGAATTATAAGATTAATATCAATTATAATTCATTTAAACCTAAATACTGAAAACTGATTAAAACATGATGTGGTAAAGATTTATTGCCAAACATATATAAAATAATCTAGTAATCATTTGAAAGTTATTAGGGAAAAAAAATATAGGGGAAACTTTTTGGGACAGTATTTCCCTGATGAAGATTCTGGATGATTTGAAACGTGTTATTTGTCCTTTTGGTCATTTGTTGTGATGATCCCAATATGATTATGTATTTTTAATGTTTTTACACTGGTGGGTGTGGTTTGTAATGTATGTACAATAAACTTTATTTTAAACATTTTTGTTGTGTGTCATCAAAGTCCCAACCAGTTACCCAAAAGTTTTTCTGATATGTATTAGGGATGGGGCACTTTGATATATGATATATTAAAATGATATAGGGATTGATTTACTAAAACTGGAGAGTGCTAAATCTGGTGCAGCTCTGCATGGTAGCCAATCGGCTTCTAACTTCAGCTTGTTCAATTAAGCTTTGACAATAAAACCTGGAAGCTGATTGGTTTCTTTGCAGAGCTGCACCAGATTTTGCACTCTTTTAGTTTTAGTAAATCAACCCCATAGTTTGAAAAAAAAGTTAACTAAAAACTCAAAGACTAAGGTCTGGACTAAACTGGACAAGCAGCATAGCAGTCAATCTAAATAGGAATGGTAGTATAATGTTAAATCCCAGCATATGTGCATCTGTGTGAAAACACAAATAACGTATAGTACAGAAAATAGTGACTAGTGGTTGTCTATATATTTGATTAAAAGAAAGGAGGGAATAGTAGTAATAATGAATGGAATTAAGTGATAATAGTAGATAATCGAGAAACTAGATAAGCGTAGGAAGCCCTGTAGTGTGGGAGAAAAGGCAATATGCAGATATGGAAACTTACTGCAGAGTGCTGTGCTGTGCATGAGTGTTCTAGCGCAGGTTTGGCATCACTCGAACTAGGCTGCATCAGGGCTTCAAGTACTATTTTTTTATTGTAAAATCATACTTGCCTAGGTGTATGCAGCATCGGTCCAATGCTGCATCTGTCCCCCGCTGGCTCTGGCTCTAACACTGAGAACTGAGCGAACAAACACCACCGATCGCTCGTTCTCAGGGCTCCTGAGCAGAGAGCTGGTGACTGTCAGTCACTGCCCTCTGCTCTGCCCCCTTCTCACTCACTGGATCACTGAGCTGTGGAGGGGGCGGGAGCAGCTTTCTCAGGCTCTCAGTGGCTCGCTGAGAGGCTGAGCCAGGTGCCAGTCCAGGGATGTGGGCCAATCCCGACTTCATTGTAGCGATCTTGCCTGTGCCTGAGCCTGGACTGGCTCTGTGATATCAGCTGACAGAGCGCATGCGCTGATGACGTTTCAGTACCTACAGGTAAGCCTTATTATAGGCCTACTGTAGGTAAAATACAAACAAATGGACTTTACTACCACTTTAATTGAGACAAGTATACACTATAGAAGGATATGCTTTGTTCATACTTCATGTCTGAGGTTTACAACCATTTTAAAAACTGTAATCAAAGTTAATGTAAGCTGTCTAGCATGTGCTGACAACTGAGGCAAACTGATGCATGGCATTTTAAAATATAACCTTGAAAAATGTCAGTTTCACAACCATTTGGTGCTAAAAATATTTTTTTTTTTCTGCACACAGGTGTAAACTTACTAGTGGGCACAGAGAATGGGCTAATGTTGTTGGACCGCAGTGGGCAAGGAAAGGTCTACAGCCTTATCAACAGGAGGAGGTTTCAGCAGATGGATGTTCTAGAGGGACTGAATGTCCTGGTTACCATATCAGGTGTGTTATTGACTTTTTTCAGTCTTGTATGCTCCTGTATAAGAAACCAGTGGGACATTGTGTCTGTGACCATACCACAAACCAAGAACAGATCTAGAGTCCCAACTCCCTTGCCTTCAAAGTTCTGGACAGTCTTTTGTTCCCTTACCCAACCACCATGCATGTTGTATTGATGCAAATAAGCCATTCGCTGTAGATAATTTCATAGTCTGATGAGTGACTCAAAGATATTATAAATTTACTATACAGAATAAGAGCTTGAACACTGAAAGATTTTAAGTGACTAAAGTTGTAAAGGAAAATGGCAAACAACTGTGAGTTACAGTTCAGCATACATGCCTTTTTATCACTAAATCATTTGGGTATTCTATTAGGCCGGGTGGCGACGGTAAAGCAGCGCTATATTTAGCGCTGCTTTACCGTCGTTTTAGCCTCGGTATGCGGCCGCTAGCGGGGTGGTTTTAACCCCCGCTAGCGGCCGAAAATGGGTTAAAAACCCCGCAAAGCGCCACTGTGTCCCATTGATTTCAATGGGTAGGAGCGGTATAGGAGCGGTGAATACACCGCTCCAAAGATGCTGCTAGCAGGACTTTTGTTTACCGTCATGCTAGCGCACCGCTCCAGTGTGAAAGCACTGGAGTGAAAGGACCCGCTTTTTTCAGGAGCTACACAGGCACAGTGTGAAAGCACCCTAAAGCCCCATACACACGGTCGGACTTTTTCATGGATTCTGTCCGATCGGACAATGTTGTTGAAAAATCAGACCGTGTGTATGCACCATCGGACAGTGTACGTCGGATTGTCCGACGGACAAAGTCTTATCTCCTGCTGGAAAGATTTGCCGACAACACGGTCCGATCACACCAAATCCGATCGTGTGTACGGTTGTCCGACCGGACAAAGTGCTACGCATGCTCAGATCACATTACAAGACCAAAGCTATTGGCTACTAGCCTCTACGTAGTCCCGTCGTAGGCAACAAACGTCACCACGTTCAGAATGATCGGATTTTCCGACAACTTTGTCTGACCGTGTGTACGCAAAACCAACATCAGACAAAGTATGACGGACATGGTCCGACGGACCTGGTCCTCGGATAATCCGCGCGTGTGTATGGGGCTTTAGAGTTGTGCCTGGAAAGGTGTGAGAGTCAAATAAGCATGTGTGAGATAAAAGAAAAAAAGTAAACATTATAATGAAACTATGGCATTACCACTAAGTATTTTATCTAGATATATCTGGTTAACTAATTACAAGATTTGCATAGTGTATGGCATTTCATTCCTATAAAAACTTTTGCATTAGTAAACAGTGCTAAAAATAAGCAGAGTTTCCACTCATTTCAGATCTACCCCTTAGATTTAGAGCGACTGCACTTCCAATTGCTTTTTCAGTGCACTTGCAGTTCAAGTGGATTTGCCTTTCATAAATAACCCCAAGTATCTCACAAAAGTGAGTACACCCCTCACATCTTTTTGAAGAAATTACACTTTGCTTCAATGTAAAGTAGTGAGTGTACAGCTTGTAAAACAGTGTAAATTTTCAAAATAACTCAACACACACAGCCATTAATGTCTAAACCACTGAAAACAAAAGTGAGTACATCCCCTAAAGGCCGGTTCACACAGGGGCGACACGACTTCCAGCACGACTTTTGGAGGCAACTTGGACGTGACTTGAGGAGCTACTTCAACGTGACTTGGGACGACTTACAACACGACTTTAAGTCGCCCCAGGTCAGGCGACTTTGGCCGTGGCCAATCAGAGAATAATCAGCTCTGGAGGGAGAAATCCACGCCAAAGTTTAAATAAAAAACCGGCATGGATTCCCCTCCAGGAGCATAAC
The DNA here is from genome assembly GCA_028564925.1 of Lithobates sylvaticus. Classification (NCBI taxonomy): domain Eukaryota; kingdom Metazoa; phylum Chordata; class Amphibia; order Anura; family Ranidae; genus Lithobates; species Lithobates sylvaticus. Next base: position 380,480,823 of record CM053028.1, read on the forward strand.
AGGCCCTTTAGGTCTGGTATGGCTTTTGAGGGCAACCCCCCTACGCCGAAAAAACGGCGTGGGGGTCCCCCCAAAATCCATACCAGACCCTTGTCCGAGCACGCAGCCTGGCCGGTCAGGAAAGGGGGTGGGGACGAGCGAGCGCCCCCCTCCCTCCTGAACTGTACCAGGTCGCATGCCCTCAACATGGGGGGTGGGTGCTTTGGGGAAGGGGGCGCCCTGCGGCCCCCCACCCCAAAGCACCTTGCCCCCATGTTGATGAGGACAAGGGCCTCTTCCCGACAACCCTGGCCGTTGGTTGTCGGGGTCTGCGGGCGGGGGCTTATCAGAATCCGGGAGCCCCCTTTAATAAGGGGGCCCCCAGATACCGGCCCCCCACCCTATGTGAATAAGTATGGGGTACGATGTACGCCTACCCATTCACCCAAGGTGTAAAGGTGTAAAAGTGTAAATAAAAAAAACACACATTTTTTAAATATTTTATTGCACTGCTCCGGGGTCTTCTTCCTTCTTGGAGGGGTCTTCTCGCCGGACTCCTCCGCTCTCTTCTGCTCTTTTACCTAGCTCTTTCACGAGCGGAGGAGCCCGGCTTCCTTCTTCGTCATCACCGCTGTCGTCTGGGGGTCTCTTTCCGCCTTTGGGGGTCTTCCGGAGGTCTTCCGGGGTCTCTTCTGTTCTTGCCGATGTCGCCGCTTTCTGCGCCGTCTTCTTCTTCCGATGTTGACACGTCGCTCTCTCTGGCCGGAATGACAGAGCCGCGCTGTGCTGGGACTTATATAGGGACAAGGAGGCGGGGTCACATGCTCATGTCACATGGTGACCCCGCCCCCATATGATGTCACAGTCCCAGCATCCTCCGGGACTGTGACATCATATGGGGGCGGGGTCACCATGTGACATGAGCATGTGACTCCGCCTCCTTGTCCCTATATAAGTCCCAACACAGCGCGGCGCTGCCATTCTGGCCAGAGAGAGCGACGAGTCAACATCGGAAGAAGAAGAAGAAGATGACGGCGCAGAAAGCGGCGACATCGGCAAGAACAGAAGAGACCCGGAAGACCCCCGAAGGCGGAAAGAGACCCCCAGAAGACAGCGGCGACGACGACGAAGAAGGAAGCCGGGCTCCTCCGCTCGTGAAAGAGCAGAAGAGAGCGGAGGAGTCCGGCGAGAAGACCCCCAAGACGGAAGAAGACCCCGGAGCAGTGCAATAAAATATTTAAAAAATGTGTGTTTTTTTTTATTTACACTTTTACACCTTTACACCTTGGGTGAATGGGTAGGGGTACATCGTACCCCATACTCATTCACATAGGGTGGGGGGCCGGTATCTGGGGGCCCCCTTATTAAAGGGGGCTCCCGGATTCCGATAAGCCCCCCGCCCGCAGACCCCGACAACCAACGGCCAGGGTTGTCGGGAAGAGGCCCTTGTCCTCATCAACATGGGGGCAAGGTGCTTTGGGGTGGGGGGCCGCAGGGCGCCCCCTTCCCCAAAGCACCCACCCCCCCATGTTGAGGGCATGCGACCTGGTACGGTTCAGGAGGGAGGGGGGCGCTCGCTCGTCCCCACCCCCTTTCCTGACCGGCCAGGCTGCGTGCTCGGATAAGGGTCTGGTATGGATTTTGGGGGGACCCCCACGCCGTTTTTTTTCGGCGTAGGGGGTTGCCCTCAAAAGCCATACCAGACCTAAGGGCCTGGTATGCTCCTGGAGGGGGAACCCATGCCGGTTTTTTATTTTAAATTTGGCGTGGAGTTCCTCCTCAAGGAGACACTGTCGCGTCCATATAGATGGACATCCGACTTGGAGGCGACTTCCATTGAAAGCAATGGGTATAAGTCGCCTAGAAGTCGGATTGAAGTAGTACAGGAACCTTTTCTGAAGTCGGAGCGACTTCAGTAGTGTTCATTAAGACGGCTCTCATTCACTTACATGTCATTTCTGATGTCAAGTGACTTGGGGCGACTTGCAGTCTGACAAGTCGCCCCCCAAGTCACGGTAGTGTGAACGGGCTCTAAGTGAAAATGTCCAAATTGGGCCCAATTAACCATTTTCCCTCCTCATGTGACTCGTTAGCGTTACAAGGTCTCAGGTGTGAATGGGAAGCAGGTGCGTTAAATTTGTTGTTATCGCTCTCACTCTCTCTCATATAACATATCCTTTCGCAAATCTTTTTTTTTTTTCTCAAAACTTGTGTTATATGTCTCATTAGGGAAAAAGAACAAGCTAAGAGTTTATTACCTTTCCTGGCTGAGGAACCGAATATTGCACAATGATCCAGAGGTAGAGAAGAAGCAAGGCTGGATAACAGTAGGGGAATTAGAAGGCTGTGTGCATTATAAAGTTGGTGAGTTGTCTTTATTGTATTACAACAGAAATACCGTACACGTGGGGAGTAGTCCTCAACAGCCATTTGGCTATAGACTGATATTCCTATTTTTATTATAGTGGCCCAAAATAGTGGCCCAAAATAAGCTTTTGGCCCAAAACCTCTCTTTTAACCAAAGCTTATTTTTACAATCCCCCTTACTCTCCACTGCCCTATCCCTAATGTGAAATAATTAAGTGTCAGAATTTACCAGTTGGTGACAGCTGTCTGTTGTCACCGAATGGCTGGCTGTACCAGAATGTCACTCTGACAATATCTAGGTGACCTGCCTGAGAGGTTGTGCTCCTTCATCAGTGGCTAAAGGGGCCTGGAGCTTCTGTTGGGTAAGAACTGGACAGTTTGGCAAAAGAAAAATGAAGTGGGGGAGATTTAAAAAAAAAGCTTGGATTGTAAGAACGGTTTAGCTCTGACTTAAACTGGAAATGGCAAACATATGATTGCATATAGTGAACCATAGTACCAATATAAGTGACACAAAAATTCTCTTGTAAGAGGCGACACTTTATAATTACCGGTCTGGGCACATGTTTGTAAAGTCCTCGCTCTGGTGATATGAAAAGATGCCTGACACAGTAATTGCATAGAGGTGCCAAGAGGAACCAAAGAATGCGGTAGAGGATGCAAGCATCCAATATACCTGGAAATGTATTGGATGCAAAAGATTCTTGAAGCAGCTTTGTTTAGCAACAGAGCAAAGATTCATAAACGGGTGTCAGGATAGACAGGTATGAAGTGTCTTCATTTAGAAGAACATTTTTATTTATTCTGCTTTCAACAACAAGGTCACTTTAAAATAGTCTATCAAGTTAAAAGAAACATGTTGTGATAGCACAGTATGGATAAAGGTATTCGCACATTACATTTTTTTTTATATTCCTGCATTAAGATTCTATAATGATAAAGTCTGTATTTGTTTCACTCTTTTTTTCTAGTAAAATATGAAAGAATCAAATTCTTGGTTATTGCATTAAAGAGTTCTGTAGAGATTTATGCCTGGGCTCCAAAGCCGTACCATAAGTTTATGGCTTTTAAGGTATGTAGCATTTATTTATATTGTCATATGGAGGGCCCGAGATCACCAGCAAGCTGTTTGTAAAAGTAAATAGTCTTTATTGGTTTCCCAAAACAGGCAAACACAATTGGCTTTCTTCAACAAAAGTACAGTATTTGATTTACGGTCCAGGTATAATGAAAACCATACAACCTATTTGACCACAAGTCTCAGTCCCACACTGGGTTTAGGGTTACCACTTGTTTTGGGGTACAAGACAAGCCGCAGGAGTTCAGAAAAAAGAGTTTCAAACCTTGTACATATGGGCCAGCTTTCTGTCCAATGGGCGTCCCATCAGTGCTGCCAGATTAATGTGTTCTGGCAGGGGGAGGGTTGGGGAGTCAAGCTCCCCTGTCAGAATGCCAAGGCACAGCAGGGGAAATCACAGCACTAACATCGATTGTGTTAGTATGTCATTCTCAGTTTTTTTTTGTTCATCTCTCTGGGTTGAACGAAAAAAAAAACTGCTAGTATGTACCAGGCTTAAAGCCTGTCACGATTGGATTTTCCGCAGACAAAGCATCAGACTTTTGTTCGAAGGTTTGTGTGCCAGGAACTTGTCTTGCATACAAATGGTACACAATTGTCGGCCAACAAACACGAACGTAGTGACGTAATACGAGGAATTTCAGCCCTTGATCGCCACCCTTTATGCACCTTCTGCTAATGTCGTGTTTAGTGAGCATTGATTCTGAGCATGCGTGTTTAGACTTTGGACTTTTGTGTGACGGACTTTTGTGTACACACGATAGGAAGATCTGACAACAGACCGTTGTCCCCCGAAAATTTACTAGCCTACCATCCAACATTTGTTGGCAGAAAGTTGGCCAACAATTGTCTGATGGAACGTACGAACGGTCGAATTTCAGGCAAACAGTCTGTCATCACACAATTCCCTGCCGAAAATCCAATTGTGTGTACAAGGCTTAAGTCTCTAGGGGGTCCACCCTGTCCTCGCAAACTTCTGCTGCTTCCTTCCTGCTGTGCTCCCTTGCACATGGCTTAACCCTTTCTGGACCAGAAATGTACCTGCCATCCTGGACACACACCCACCGTCCTGTACATATATATTTACAGGTAAATATACACACACACATATACAGTAGATATGTATATATGCACATACAGAATATATCTGATCTATAGGATAAAGCACAGTATAACAAACCTATGATAATAAAATCCTGTGTAGTACCTACTGGTTGCTTTAATTTAATTTTAATTGGCAGGCAGAGTCACACTTTCTTTGTCTTTTTTTTTCCCATTTATAGGTATTTTATAACGCCGTCCAACACAGCTTATTACAAAAGTGAATAACATGAAACAAATATCAGGGTGCACACATAACCAAAAAGAAAAGATTCAGCACCATGAGTCCAGGGCCACAAAGGTGTAGTTAGAATCCAGTAGTCTCCCCTGTGGTGACTGTACACTACCTAACAACTGAGAAACCGTGTCAACCCAGACGTGGTGTAGGTTTTTAATTTTAATATTAAAAAGATGCTTTTGCTGCCACCATCGTAAGGCCCCTTTCACACGGGGGCGTTTTTCATGCGGTGCAGCGCTAAAAATAGCGCCTGTTCACCGCATGAAAAAATCCGGCCCCTTTAACTCCAGTGTGAAAGCCGGCGGGCTTTCACACTGGAGCGGTGCGCTAGCAGGATGACAAAAAAAGTCCTGCTAGCAGCATCTTTGGAGCGGGATAGGAGCGGTGTGTTCACCGCTCCTATACCGCTCCTTCCCATTGATTAGAATGGGACACTGCCGTGAAACTGCGGCAATACCGCCGCAAAGCGCCGCTACGGCGGCGCTCTGCGGGGGTCTTTAACCCCTTCGTCGTTTTAACCGCGGTTTTCGGCCGCTCGCGGTGCGGTTTTAACCCCCGCGAGCGGCCGAAAACCACGGTTAAAACGACGGTAAAGCAGCGCTAAATATAGCGCTGCTTTACCGTCACCGCGGCTCCCCGCCCCGGTGTGAAAGGGGCCTTAGTGTTATGGCGGAACAGAACTGCTTGCAGCTGTCCAGCTTATGTCAATTGCATTCTACACTCACCTATAAGCTCATGGTCGCTTTAGCAAGCACAGACGTATGATAGAATGTTTCCCTTGACTTGGCTGAATAAACAAATAGCTATGATCTACAGCTGCATCTCAAAACAGAATGAGAACAGGAACTTCCCATTTAAGTATATATTTTTTTTTGGTGTACAATAGCAGCAGATCAAGCAGAGTGTTGATGGTATTACTAAACTACTCCCAGCAATATATGATCCCAGGAAAGAATTGTAGTGACTTTGATGCTAGACACTAGCCCGTCCCTCCAGAAATCTATCACTTTCAGGCATATTAAGAATAGATGAAAGATGTCAGGCGGGAAACAATCATTCATGCTAAGCTGTAAGGAGTATTTCTACAGCAGTGTAAAGTATATCTTCTGAAGAACGTGTATCAAATTAGGCAGCTTTAGGCTGAGACCATCAAGGTAGTGATCAGTATTATTAGGCACAGGTAGGTGATAGGCTGAAAATTTGCTTTTGGTTTTCACACACCCCATGCTTCTGTTCATGGCGTTTTTCACCACATTCAAGTACCATGTATTTCCCGAACGTGGAAGTTTTGTGTTTGGGAAATATGTTGAAACGTGCGTGTGCATGTAAAAGCTGAGTATCTGCGCTTACCAGAGTACAGCGGGTCGCTTGTATGGCAGGCTTTACACGGCACCTACAACTCCCCGAGCACAGGAAAATTCCTGGAATTTTCTCCTGGGCATATTTTCAGGCTCTCACCATCCATTTACATAATGCCTTAGATGAAGGTGAAATGTTTGTCCTATCGTTACTATTTTGTCGTTCACCAAAAATGTTGCCCTTTTATTTTTAATTATTAAAATCAAAGTATAGACGTAGGAACAAGTATAAAGCTATCTTCTGTACTTCTGGGTTATAATTCAGATTCCATAGCTCTTTAAAAATCTAGCAGCAAAATAGCTGATGTATACAACAGCCTTGTTACAGCCGGTGTGCTAAGCCTATACCACTTGTGTTGCGGTAACACACGGCAAAGCATATTACATGCTTTGGTGTGCCACAGTGTCATTTATTGTGATTAGTATGCCAACACACCTCCAAAACACATGTGCACTGCAATGCAGCGTGGCACAACGCATTGTGTGCTGTGTGTTGCATGCAAATGCAGCCTGCCCCATTAGCTTATTCTTATTATATTGGCTGTATAAAGTACTGCAACAGGCATTTAGCAGAGTACTGTGTTATGATTTAAACGGTCCCTAAGTTTGTCACCTGCTGCTGTCAGAATACACTGATAAGGGGCTGCAGCCACTGACTGATGCAAATTTTCCAATATGTCCCTGCTGGACTGGCCAAATTTAGATTTGTGTATTGCCAACTGTAAATCTGTAAAAATCCAAACTGATTCATAAAATCCAAACTGTGCACGAGAAGAAAAGCAGCACATTTATGACAACCACCTATTGGAATTGATGTGGCCATTGTAGAATCACCTCTACCATCCCAGTTGTTCAATATTTGATGATATATCTGTTGGTCTTATATATTAAGCTTGGCCCATACTTGGCCTACGAATAATAACAAGCAATATTACTTTTTATTTTGTGTGGAGTTTCAGCTGCCGATAATAAAACAGAAGGTATATGTTTAGTCCTTTACAGACCTCCAGCATAGACCATTGCTCTGTGATCTCACTGTAGAAGAAGGTCAAAGGTTAAAAGTAATATTTGGCTCAAGCACTGGTTTCCACGTCATTGATGTTGATTCTGGAAATACATACGACATCTACATTCCATCTCATGTAAGTAAATATGTCCAGAATGTGGTTGAGGTATAATGGTGTACCTTTTTAAATTTATAGCAACATGTACCTGCCTGCACTTTATCTTTTGGAGATACAAACACATTTATTAACTATGCTAGGTCAAATAATGAATCATTCATATGTCCAGGACCACAGTTTATGGTGGTTCTGAATGTAAAAAAAAGTGAATCCCTAAACAAATTCTACACTAAAACAAGATTGGGCTTTGAGAAAGTCCATTATGATTATGGTATAAACATATTTAAGTAAACTGTAATTATTACTTGTGACATAACTAAAATATAGAAGTAAAGGTAAAAATCATGTAATGCACCTTGTGAGGTACAGTACATCATTTCTATTCTTGGACTGTTTATGGAGACAGGCTGGAAATGTTATTTACTGGTAGAAAATAATTCAAGATAATATAGGTTAAGTATAGCAAAATTCCAACTGAAGATTGCATTTTATGTTCCAAATGATATGATGCTTGTGTCTAAACTCAATCTTCTTTTTTTGTTTTCAGATTCAAGGGAACATTACTCCACATGCCATTGTCATCTTGCCCAAAACAGATGGCATGGAAATGCTTGTATGCTATGAGGATGAAGGGGTGTATGTTAATACATATGGCCGAATTACTAAAGATGTGGTGCTTCAGTGGGGTGAAATGCCCACTTCAGTAGGTTAGTGCTTTGGGTATTGACAAAACTGTGCCTCTAGTATCCATTGCATGTGTAATTAAATGATCAGGCCTTTGTTTGCATTGTGGATATTCAAATTTAAACAAAGGTCCTTAGAACTTATGCCTAACCCAACAAACACTGAACATCATGGGTACAGTGGGTAGCCAATGGCCACATAAAGCTTAAAATCTTCAGTCCTAAAAGTATACTGTCATGGTAGATTATTATGGCTGCCATTACTAAACTCTCCTTTAGAATTGTAGTTCTCTAGTTGTCATTCTGATGCACTTGACTTTAATGCTATCTGAGTCACTGACGTGGAATGAGTATTGAGAGAAGCAGTCATGGCACTCATTTACAGCAGACTTGTTCTGGGACTGTGACTAGCATTTTCAGAAAATGGCCTGTAATGCAGACCCCATTCTTCTTTTATGATAGTCAATTTTAAAAATTCTATGACATGACGTCTGCATTAGCATGACACTTAAGTACTCACAAATATTGGATTTCCCATGGCCAAATAAGTTGACAATGTAATGTCTGTGATCTACATGCAATAGACACAGTCATTGAAGAAATGGTGATCAAGAAGGTTGGAACGCCTTGTCTGAGTGCCGTTGTTTTTTCCTTTGATAAGCTGGCATTAGAGATATCTACAGATCATCTTCATAGGCATAAATGTGAACAGTCTCTGGAGGCCAAAGAAATAATGTGGCCAGAACAGAAGACTTAAGCTGTCCATACACACCTACTGTAAATTTCTTTCATTCTGCCTGCAGACTGAACAAAAGAAATCTAACAACACGAGTGGATAAATCTCCACTGCCAGCTTTTTTATTCTGAAAGTTGGCTGCAGCAACAGTCAGAATATCCAAGCAGTGTCAGTTTGTGCCAACAGAGGCACCCATGGCTCGAATTTTGTCAAACTCAGCATGCAGCTGGCAAGATTTTAACCATGTATGGGAGCCCTTAGGGTGGTTCAGTTGTGCCTGCACATTCAACTGTCTTGACAACTTTACTTCAGTAAGTGCTTTTAGTTTAATTCAATTTGAACTGTTTGACTCCCTTAGCACTAGTAGTGTGGAAAGAAATACAGGCTGTTATCAGCAAATCAACAGATCAAGGGGTCCATGTGCCCATGGCCTTATTTCTAGATATCTAGCATCTCCAGTCTAAAGCTTGTGTTGTCCTTTGCAGCATATATCCATTCCAATCAGATAATGGGCTGGGGAGAGAAAGCTATTGAAATCCGTTCAGTGGAGACCGGGCACCTGGATGGAGTATTCATGCACAAGAGAGCCCAGAGGTTAAAATTTTTGTGTGAGAGGAACGATAAGGTATGTACTACATAAGAACTATGGTTTGACTGCTGGATTATGGTGTAACCTTATTCACTCACACACAGAAAACTAAAAGCATATTACCATTTACTGAAGGATGGGTGTCTTCTTACCTTGGAGTCAGTACACCTTTTTACTGTTCTGATTACTGGTATATGATTTTGGCACTGTACAAAAAGAATATGTCGTTTATGCAAGCACAGACTGCAGAAGATATGTTTAAAGCTCCATGCACACTAGTGTTTTTTTTAAGCTTCTAAAAGCTGTTATTAGCATTTTTTTTCTGCTCCTAGAAGCTAAATAATTTTATCCAATGTGTCCATGCAAACTACTTTAGGTTATTAGCGTTTTTTGAACTTCGGCGTCTAGGAGCAAAAAAAAAAAATAGCTTTTGTTGAGTTTCTTGGAAGGTTTTTCCAACAGAAACACTCCTAAACTCTTCTAAATGCTACTCATAAATAGTGTTTTTGAGCTTTTTTTCTTTCCTTTTTTTCAATAAAGGAACTGCAAAAATGCTAATAAAAATGGTAACGCTTCTAAACATCTTAAACATGCTTAAAATACTACTAAAACGCTACTACAAAAAACTATTACCAGGGTTTTTTATCCAGCGCTTTTTCTGGCGTTTTTTTACCTTTAAAAAAATGCCAGTGTGCATGAATCCTAATGATGTCCCCCCAAACAAAATATTTACTTTGTATAATACTTTTCATACAAAGCAACAACCCAAAGAACGACTGTGTAACTGATATACCATTTTTTCCAGTAATTCATGGCCACTAGGGGCAGTGTTTCACTTTGAATTGATTGTATCTCTTTACAGCAAGAGATTGTACTCTTTACAGCAAGTAATATGAACTCTGAAAAGAAATACCCAAAGCATATATTATCTAAAGCATATGTAAAAGTAATGTAAACTCTACCTAAATTCAGCATTGTAATTGCTTTTCTTTCACAAGTCTTTTAACATGTAATAAATAGATGATGCATTAAAGCACTGGGCAGTGTATTGTTCTGAGTGCTGAAACTTTGCTATTCTTTGCATGTCTAATTTTTACTATACTACTCCACTGTCAAGCTGTCTACATTATACTGTTATAGTCTGATTGTGCAATCTTCTTTAGATTTCCCTAGAACTGTGTTTTACAGGGTTTCTAAAACTTTTTACCTTGGAGGAACCCTTGGCAAAAGGCTGAGATCTCAGGGAACCCCTGAAACAAATTTTCAAATCTACAGCTCACAGAACATTGGATCTGTTCAGCGAGTTGTAGATATAACAACAAGTAACAAACAGCATTAAATAATAGAATAAATATAAAAAAAGGCTGTTGCTATCCTCCATAGGCAGAGCAACGCAGGGAAGCTGCTGTTGTAACATGCCTTTTCCCTTTGATTCCCACTAGCCCTCCCCTTGTCCATCCAAGTGATATTACATACAAGAGCCTGGGACAGACAAAAGAGGAGGACTGGTGAGGAACAGCGCAGTAATTACCAGTATGCTTCCCTGCACCTCTCTGGTAATCGATAACACAGGGTTTCTCAACTGGGGTTCTGCCGCAAATCAGTATTATGGCAGATGTATATCCACCCAGTGTTTTCAATATGCACTGATACCTGTTGCCTCCTTTGTAGTTGCAGCTCCTGTGAACTCAGAGGGTGGTGCTGGGAGGGGTTTAGAGAGTGGGAACACGTGGCTGAATCAGGAGGTGACATCCTGTGTATGGCAGCAGTGAATGCAGACTGTGGAGGGGGCAGAGAGAGGAGGCACGGGCTGGATGAGACTCAATGTAGCGGGAGGGTTAGAGTATAATAGTTTTATGTACAGTTATGGCATAACATAAACCTATTATTATCTCACCTCCCATTACATTTAGTCTGATCCAGCTGTGTGCTCCCCCTCTCTGCAGTCTGCATCACCGCTGCCATGCACAAGATGTCACCTCCTGCTTCAGCCATGTGCTCTCTCTCTCTGACCACCCCCCACCTCCCGCAGTCTGTATTCACTGCTGCCTTACCATACAGAAGATCTCTCCTCCTAATCCAGCCATGTGCTCTACAGTGAAATACAGTACATGTGCACATTTCACTTGAATGGGCACATAGTGCCAATATTGGGTATGATGGCAATGTTAGAGGAGAGTAACAGAGCCACATCTGGTCACTGACCTGCATAATACAATACTTACATAGTTACTTTGGTTGAAAAAAAGATATCCATCAAGTTTAACCAAAAGATAATCAAAAACTCACAGCTTCCTCAGATTTAGGGATGAGCTTTAGGTTCAAGTTTACACCATTCGTCCGACTAGAACCAAAGCTGTTCACAGTTTGGCGAATAGGCAAAATAAATGGCCAAATTTAGCCAGTTTGCCCTCCCAACCCTCCAGCGCCTGCAGGTAATACATTATTACTACTGCAACTAAATGACAGATGCCGGATGCCCTCTGGCTTGTTTCAAATTGTACACAGGCTGGTTTGCATCCCTGGTGCGATCACTGATCAACTATAGTTATGACTATACTTGGTAAATGACATCAACCAGTGTGCTTGACTGGTTTGTTGACATTCAGCATCTGAACAAGGAGCTGTAATTTGTGACAGGAGAGACTCGAGAATGGGGGGGCAGCAATCGGCACAAGCGCTTCATGTCCACAGGTCCTGACTGGTGTATATAGGAGTCTGCAGGGGGAATGTATCAGAATCTGGAAGCACACTTCTAGAATAGGGGGGCCCTCAGATATCCAACATCCGCATAACCGAGTAAGGAATACATAGTATCCCTTGTTACTCATTCACAAAAAAAAGTAAATATAAACACAAAGTTGCCAAAGAAAAATTCCATAAAAAAATGATGTAGATCCAATGTTAATCACAATGAACAATGCCCCTTGAACTGCTGGTTTGATGATTCAACAACTATCTTCTCCTTCCGCACTCCCATTGCAAATTACAGCTCTCTAGCCTAATGCTGAATGTCAACAAACTGGCCATGGATGCTGGATGATGTCATTGTCCGTATTTGGTCAATGACATCACCCAAAAATCCCTGGGAGCTTTGTTTACAAACAGAATCGGGCAAGGAAAAGATGCGCTAGCAGGGCGGTCAAAAAAGTCCTGCTAGCAGCATCTTTGGAGCGGTGTATTCACCACTCCTAAACCGCTCCTACCCATTGAAATCAATGGGGCAGCGCGGCTGCACCGCTGGCAAAGCGCTGCTGCAGCGGTGCTTTGCGGGCAGTTTTAACCCTTTTTCGGCCGCTATCGGGGGTTAAAACCACACCGCTAGTGGACGAATTCCGCCGCTAAATCGTTTTTGGTAATCTTGCGAGTAACACACTTTCTGTGAATGTACCTACTATTTGATATCTATGGAGACAGCCATAGTTTTTGACACAGGCTGGGGTTTTCAAACATGCTTTTGCTCCCCTCCAAGAAAGGAAGATGAGCTTGTTTATGCTGTCTTTTAAAGTGATTGTAAACGCTACAATTTTTTTAACAATAAATCGTTTTATACCTACAGTACCAGCTCTGTGCAATGGAATTGCACAGAGCAGCCTGAACCTCCTCTTCTTGGGACCCCCACTGGCACTCCTGGCTTCTCCTTTTCTCAGTGTGCCATCATAGGAAGCCACTTCTTTTTGTGGCACACCGGGCTTGCTCCTGAGCCGCACTTCCTGCACCCATATCCGCAGACAGCATGGCTCAGCCCTGCCCCCTGCTCCCTATTCACAGGTTTTGACTGACAGCCATTGGCTTCTGCTGCCTCAGCAAAGCCTCTGATAGTGGGGAGAGCCTCTACAGATGGGCACATCACTGGATCGAGTGAGAACTCAGGTAAGTATATGGGGTGAGGGGGAAATACTGTTACCTAAATATTTTTTACCCTAATGAAAAGAAAAAATGTTTAGGCTTTAGAACCACTTTAACCACTATGCGACTGCCGGCTGTCAATTGACGGCCAGACGGCCCTCCAGGGAGCGCACGCGCGCCCGCCATGTCACTGGGCACCCAATGCGCGTGCCCAGCGGCCGCGATGTCCGACGGGCACCCGCGATTGCCCGGTAACACAGCGGGACCGTGGATCTGTGTGTGTAAACACACAGATCCACGGTCCTGTCAGAGGAGGGGAGCCGATGATGTGTTCTCAGTACAGAGAAACACCGATCTGTCTCCTCTCCTTGTGAGCCCCCTCCCCCTACAGTTAGAATCACTCCCAGGGAGCATATTAACCCCTTCACCGCCCCTAGTGGTTAACCCCTTCCCTGCCAGTCACATTTATACAGTAATCAATGCATTTTTATAGCACGGATCACTGTATAAATGTGAATGGTCCCAAAAATATGTCAAAAGTGTCTGATATGTCCGCCGCTATATCGCAGTCACAATAAAAATCGCAGATTACCGCCATTACTAGTTAAAAAACAAGTAATAAAAATGCTATAAATCTATCCTCTATTTTGTAGACGCTATAACTTTTGTGCAAACCAATCAATATACGCTTATTGCGATTTTTTTACCAAAAATATGTAGAAGAATATGTATCGGCCTAAACTGAGGAAAAAATATGTTTTTTTATATATTTTTGGGGGATATTTAGTATAACAAAAAGTAAAAAAAATATATATTTTTTAAACTTGTCCCTCTTATTTTATTTATAGCGCAAAAAATAAAAACCGCAGAGGTGACCAAATACCATCAAAAGAAAGCTCTATTTGTGGGGACAAAATGATAACAATTTCATTAGGGTACATTGTTGCATGACCGCACAATTGTCATTCAAAATGTGACAGCGCTAAAAGCTGAAAAATGGCTTGGGCAGGAAGGGGGGGAAAATGCACTGTATTGAGGTGGTTAAAGTGATTGTAAAGTCTTTTTTTTTTTTCCCATAAAAATAACATGTCATACTTACCTGCTCTGTTGCAGTGGATTTGCACAGAGCAGCCCGGATCCTCCTCTTCTCCGGTCCCTCTTCTGTGATCCTGGCCCGAGTCTCCTGTTCAGTGTCCCCACAGCAAGCAGCTTGCTATTGGGGCACCCGAGCCCAGTCACAGCTCAGTGTCCGTTTGGACATGGAGCCACAACTGGGCCCCGCCCCCTCTCTCCACTGATTGCCTAGCTGACTTTGATTGACAGCAGCAACAGCCAATGGCACCGCTGCTGTGGCTCAGCTAATCAGGAGGGAGAATCTCGGATGGCTGAGACACTCATGGACTGAGAGAGACCTCAGGTAAGTGTTAGGGGGGCTGAGGGGAGCTGCTGCACACAGAAGGATTTTTATCTTAATGCATTAGGACTTCTGACTTTACAACCCCTTTAAGCTCACTGGAAGTTACAAGGCATTTCTGGCAAGATCAATGAGTGTTTTCTGTACTTGCTAAAATGTTTCTTAACCTGAAAAATTAAAACTAATGAAGCTACCAAATCTAAAGACTGATAAGACCAACATATTACATTATTATTTTTGGGTTTATATACAATTTACATCTAGCATTAAAAGCTTTTTGTTATATCTGTTTGATATATGCAAGAAAAACTATTTGAGCCTGCCAGAAATCTTGTCAGCTGATTACATCCTGTGCTGGCTGTGTGAACTGTTACATTGTTCTCAGTCATCTCTGAGCACCACAGACCCCTGTGCAATAAAGGGAGGTTTTCTGTAACCCTGCTCTAGTGTGACAAAGCCGATCCTTCATAGATACAGTACAGTGACTAATGCCCCGTACACACGGTCGGAAATTCCGACGGAAAATGTCCGATCGAACCATGTTGTCGGAAAATCCGGCCGTGTGTGGGCGCCATCTGACTTTTTCCGTCAAAATTTCCGACGGAAAAAATTTGAGATCCTGCTCTCAAATTTTCCGACAACAAAATCCAATCTGACTTTTTCCAATCGTGTGTAGAGAATTCCGAAGGACAAAGTGCCACCCATGCTCAGATCAAATTACGAGACCAAAGCTATTGGCTACTAGCCTCTACGTAGTTCCGTCGTACGCAACGAGCGTCACCGCGTTCAGAATGATCAGATTTTCCGTTAACTTTGTCCCACCTTGTATATGCAACACCAGTGTCGGACAAAATCCGTCGGAAAAAATCTGACGGATTTTTTGGTCGGAATTTCCGACCGTGTGTACGGGGGCTAAGTGATGTCACCCTTGGACAGGAAGTGTGTTACTGGTAGGGTCATCAAGATAAAAAGTGAAAAAATGCCTGAGGAAAAAAAACTGGAAAGCTAAAATATGTTACATTTGTGTTCTTTGTTTTATATATGCTTTAAGTATGCTTTGTGTATGTATTTAGAATTATCCTGGTTGAGTAGGGATTGGCCATAGAGGGATCACTTTGGTAGAGCATAAGCACTGCTTTACATTATTTTAGTTGTGTCCTCAAGCTGTTCAGGGATGGTCAGCCTTTGAAGACCTTTCTAAGTGTAAAGTAGAAATTCAACTATCCACCCAATAGATGAGAAGAATATCCTTTTATTTGCTATAAATAATATTAAAAGATTTCTAGGAAGATTAGTAATCTCCTGTCCATTGGGGATCCTCTCACGTCCTAACATAGAGGGGTCTCCACTCTCTTCTCATGCTGGATTTTCATGGAATGGGCCCGTTATTACAAATTTCACCTGCAGCTCCACTTGCTGGTGAAATCTGGTATTGTCGCACAAGCTGACAATTCACTGGATCTTTAAAGAATCGCCAAATGTTTATGGATGACCTTTAGTCCACCAAGCACTTCAGAAGTTCTGTTGTGGTTCTTCAACTTAGTATACAAGCAAACCTGTTCATATAGTTTATCAGGCCTCATGTTTAAAGGTCACCATTTCTGAAATTCTTTCTTATGCTTGGCAACTTCAGGGACAGGTTTCAGTGTTGTGCATCCTGTCTGTTACTTTTTTATTTGCTGACCAGTCCTATATTTATGTCTCTCATTGGCTCTGTAACAAAGCGTTTTCTCAAAATGAAGTTCAAAGAAAAATTGCTGCTGTGAAAGGTGGAGTCTTCTCAGTGTCACTACACAAACACTCTAATTACATTAGGAATTTCCATTCGTTTTGAATTGCCAATAAATGCCCAATGCAAAATGATGTCACATGAGCAAACTTTTTTGTGTTTATGAATTCCGCTTGTCTTTTCTAGGTGTTCTTTGCGTCTGTCCGGTCAGGAGGCAGCAGCCAAGTTTTTTTTATGACATTGAACAGAAACTCCATGATGAACTGGTAACAGAGCTGTCCGAGCAATTCTATCCATGGCATTATTTCTAAGCTAGGTCTGGTTTTTGTAGACGTGCATAGCCTCGTGGGATTTTCTGCTGCTGCCTGACCAGGCTGGGTATTCTTGTTTATCAGATCTGCAGAGTACACCAGACTTTTTAAGAGCAGAATGCAAGGATTCAGCAGCCTTGCTAAAGAGCGAGAGAACAGAGACTTTGCACTTCAACACTGGGAACTGTGGTTCACAGGTCCACAGACATCAGCGGCTTGTTCATTTTACCTTTTTTTCATTGTGTCTTATTTTGTAAGAATGGCAAAAAAAAAAAAAAAAAGTATTGAGACTTGAGCCAGTTTGTTGATTCCTGTCTGCCTGCTCTAGCGTTATATATAAATATAGATATGTTGTAAAAATTACTGAGTAAAATAAGACAGCACAACAATGTACCTTTTTTCTGTTTTGCTGAACGCTAAAGCTGTATAGCTGGGTAATTGAAGAATTAAAGAAAAAACCTTTTTGCCTTCATCAACCTGAATGTTGCTTTTTGATAGCAACAGCCTAATTCATTTTTAATGGAAAGCAAAGTTTCCTCTTCTTTTGGGAAACGTAGTTTAAATGGCTAAACTAGCCGCCGTCTAAATAAATCTTATGCCATTACTCGATCTGTCTGTTCATGGAGTCAACCAATGCTTACACAACTGTGTGCGTTGGTATTGTAATGAACAGCGAGTGCTATTTAGCAAATGGAAAGAGACTCCTGTGCTGTTTTTTCTTTTTGTATATAATGCAACAGCCAAGGGCATAGGGCAAAAACCAAGAGGTAATGTTGGTGGAGAGGTTTCGGGTGACTGTCACCTTTTTAAATTTCAAACAGATAGCGAATAGGCAATAATAGGACTGTTGCCAATATTGTCACAATGACACTTTCTAGTATTAATCAATTAAAATGTCAGGAGCTTCTGTGAGGCTGTGGCCTACTACTTAAAAAATAAATAGAAAAAATAAAAATTAAATAGTTTTTTAACCAAAGGGTGGCAGAATGAGAGCAACTGCCACCACGGTTTACAGGCTTCAAGCTTTACTGGCCAACATTGTAAAGACAGATTTCTTAGAATTACCCAACGTACAGTAACAGACCACATCTGTGCAAAAAAATAAAATAAAAAAAAATTAAAAATTAAATAAAAAAATAAAAAAATCTACAAAAAAGTGTGTATGTAGTTCAGGTGATAATAAGTCTTTCAACACAAATGCTCTAATAATTTAATGATAAAATACGTGTATCAAAGGTTTATTTTTAATAGCTACAAGCATGGCTGGCTGTGATAATAGAGTGTTACATAAAGAAAAGTGTGGCGCCTTTTTTTTTTTTTTTGTTATTAAAAATTGATTTTATTTTTTGGTTTACCTACCTCGTTTTGCCTTTCTTTTTGAGCTCTTCATTGCAGCTTTGTTATTTGTATAACATACATCAGGGGTGTGCTAGGAACTGCCAGTGAAATACAGTTTGCCTCCTCCACCTTCAAAACAAAAACATTGCATTCAAAACCATATGCCTGCAGACTAGATAAGAACCACAGTATTGTTTGCACTTCACTAGGACACTTCACGGGAGAATAATGTTGATCTAGTGACTGTTTGATTTGGAGGAAAATTGCTGCACACTCAGTTATTTTACAATTTGGTTGCAAATTGTTTTCCTTTAGTGGCTGTGATTGTACTTTTCGCCGGGTGCTTTTACTATTTTGTTGCTAACTGATGAACCTTTTAACAGTAAAACAGTCAAAAAAAATACACAGTTGCAATTCTTTTTTTATTGTGGGTTTTTTGGGGTACAGTTATGAAATAAAAGGGAATTATTGTGTTTCACGTATTGTCTGAAATCATTTTCTTACACCTTTTTTTTATTTTTCGACAAGACAGGTGAAGAACACAAAGTAGATCTGAATTCTTGGGAGTTGTTTTACGGCAGCTATTCAGTTAAGATTTCTATACACAAACCAGCTGAGCTGTATGTACATCCCTGCAGTATTTGGAGTTACAGTGTAACTGGCCAGAATCAAAAATGGCGTAAGATACAGCCTTTCAGTAGCATTCACACTGCAATTTTTGTTTTTCTGAGCCCTACCTGTAACCTAGATTATTTACCAGTGATCTGGCCATACATGGATACAAATTTGGCTTGTTCAGCAGGGACTGTCTGAATTTCAATCCATGTATGGGCACTGTGTTTGTACAGAAGTCAATCTATTGATTGACTTTTGTACAAATGCCCTGTCAGATTGTCCTCACTCAATCAGCACTGCAGACTATAGCCTGCAACACTGATCAGTATATTCTAATGGTGGGAAAGTCTCCCCACTGTCAGAATTCAAAGACCCTGCAAGAGGATTCAGGTCAGCCCGCTGGGTGAATGAAAAAAGAATGAATGTATGGTCTGCTGTATGCTCCAACCTACTTTAAAAGAATAATCTCACCTGAAAAAGTTGAGTCAGTGTTAAACCATTTAACACTGACAGGAATGCTTACAATGATCAACTAAGTTACGTAAAGTGTTATCTGGAGTTGGGCTTTAAATTGTTAGTCACTTATGTAAAGTCCATCTACATCTACTAGTCCATTTAACTCATACCCTCTCCGCTGAGTGACAATGCTGCTGTCTAAGGGTGGCTACATTACTCCTTCATAGATACAGTGAAGGAGTAACTGTAGTCACCATACGACAAGAGGTGTGTTACTGGCTGATCACCAGATGAAAATAAAGGAATAAAACCAAACTAATACACCAGGCACGACATTCAATGATTAGTAAGATATAATATATTCAAGTTTTTTTTGGGGGGTTAATGCCTGGGACACATGGGGAGTTTTTTCATTCAAACCAGCAGGATGAATGAAAAAAACCTGACCGCTATACTAACACAAGCAATGTTAGTACAGCAATCTCCCCGCTGAGCTATTGTGACCCCCCTGCCAGAACACAGTGATCAGTGCTCACTGATTGGATGCCGGTTTTCCAGCATGCCCGTTAGAAGCTGGTCTAATGACCGCCTTTTATCTATCAAACAGACTGCTGTACACAGGGGGCCAAATGTCGACCGGACTATATTCGGCCCCGGTGTACCAGACTTTAGTTAGACTTTTAAGTACACATAGATATGAGATGTTGCCCAAGTTAAGCCAGATCAGGTGATCTTGTGTCTATTGAAGGTAGACAAGCCTGCCTGAACATCTAAAATTACCTAATCAGGCTGAAGTTCAGCTCCAGCAAACACTGAACACACACACGTGCACACACACACACACACACACACACTAATGAACATGCACGGGCTTTAAATCACTGCTGTCTTTTTATTACTATTCAGGAAATTGAGACAAAAAGAATATCGAAAGTGGTGACTGTCTTTGTTCACACACGCATATGAGTAAAAACTAAACAATACTTTCTAATAACTGACAGAAGAGAGAGACTGACCTTTCTTATCATGTGCATTTTGGATTTCTTATTTTTGCTATGCATTAATAAAATTAGCATTTTAGTTGCAACAAAAACTTTTTTTCTAGTATGTATACTTCTCTTGAATATATCAAAACCAACCAACCAGTCAAACCAACCCCCAATTGACCATGACCTTAACACGCACAATCACATTCATTTTGCATTGTGTTTAGGCAATGATCAGGCCTAAACATGGTTGCTGACCTAGTCAGAATAATAGTGATCGACCAGAACAAAATTAGTTCTTTCTTCATCTAAGACTAGTAAGCCTGAAGATGCATGAAGAGGTACTGAGTGTCCAAGGTGTCTGCATAGGTTATAGTGTACCCATGGTAAGTCTGAAGCTGTCTTCAGAGGTTTCTGCCTGCCCACGGTGAGCCAAAAGGTGTCTGCGGAGGTTTAATAGTGGCCGTGGTAAGTCTGGAGGTGTCTGCAGAGGTAATAGAGTACACCCATGGTAAACCTTCAATGTTTGTAGAGGTTACAAAGTTCCCATGGTGAGCCTGGAGGGGTCTGCAGAGGTGACCAAGTGTTCATAGTGAGCCGAGAGGTTTCCGAGTGCCCATGGTAAGTCTTGAGGTGTCTACAGGTCATAATGAGGGCCTATGGTGAGACCAGAAGTGTCTGCATAAGTTAGTGTGTCCATAGTAAACGTGAAGTTGTCTGCAGAGGTTACATAGAGGTCATTTATCAAAACTGGAGCAGCCCAAATGTATGACAGCCATCAGCTGTCTTTCATTTTCAAAGTTTACCTGAACAAGCTGAAAAATAAGCTGATTGGTTTCTATGCCTAGCTTCTGTAAATTCTGGCTGCTCCGCTTTTGATAAATCCCCCAAGAGTGTCCAAGGTGAGGCCTGGATGTGTCTTCAGAGGTTACCGAGTGCCCTGAGTGAGCCTGGAGGTGTTTGCAGAGGTTACAGTGTGCCCATGTAATTTTTCACTGTCATTTTCCCCAGCTGGCAGTGGATATTACTTAATGTCAATGGGCACCTTCAGAATTGAAAATTGTTACTCCAAGGTTTGTATCCAAAGCCACTGCAGCTCCTTATCATGTTAGCTCTCACCCTTAGAATAAGGGAATACCAGGTCCCTGTTCCCCCCTGCTCCCTAAAAGGGGAGGGGGGGAGGAAGCAAATAAGCAGAAGTTTCACTTTCGGGTGGAACTCTGCTTTAAGTTATAGCCAGACAGCTAGTCCTAATTTTTAAGGACAGCTTAGTGGCTGGAATGGTACCAGCTGATAGTCAGAAAGCCAGAGGTGTACCAATATTTAAAAAAGGGCCAAGATATACACTTGGAAACTACAGACCAGTCAGCCTAACATCAATGCTATGTAAACCATTGGAGGTGATGATAAGGGACTAAATCCATGAATTTGCTTATGAAAACATTATCATTACTAGTAATCCGCATGGATTTATGAAAGACCAATCTGTTAACATTCCATGGGGAAGTGAGCTGCCATATAGATGGAGGAATGCCTGTGGACGCGGTGTATCTGGATTTTGCCAAAGCATTCGATACAGTTCCCCATAAACGCTTTATCTACAAATTGAGGTCTGTTGGCGTGGACAATGATGTATGTACCTGTATAGAAAACTGGTTTCAGGGGTGTGTTCAAAGGATGGTGACAAATAGGGTGACCTCAGAATGGTCTGGAGGTGTGAGCGGGGTACCCCAAGGGTCTGTCATGGGACCAGTTCTGTTTAATTTTTTTATAAATGATATACAGTGCCTTGCAAAAGTATTCACCACCCTTGGCATTTTTCGTGTTTTGTTGCCTCACAACCTGGAATTAACATGGATTGTTTGAGGATTTGCATCATTTAATTTACAGAACATGTCCACAACTTTGAAGATTTTCTTTTATTTTTTTATTGTGAAGCAAACAACAAATAGGACAAAATAACAGAAAAAGTCAGTGTGCATAACTATTCACCCCCCTAAAGTAAATACTTTGTAGAGTCACCTTTTGCGGCTATCACAGCTCCAAGTCTCTTTGGATAAGTCTCTATGACCTTGCCACATCTTACTACTGGGATTTTTGCCCATTCCTCCTTGCAAAACTGCTCCAGCTCCTTCAAGTTGGATGGTTTGCGCTTGTGAACAACAATCTTTAAGTCTGACCACAGATTTTCTGTTGGATTGAGGTCTGGGCTTTGACTAGGCCATTCCGACACATTTACATGTTTCCCCTTAAACCACTCAAGTGTTGCTTTAGCAGTGTGTTTGGGGCCATTGTCCTGCTGGAAGGTGAACCTCCATCCTAGCCTCAAATCACACACAGAGTGGTACAGGTTTTGCTCAAAAATATCCCTGTATTTAGCACCATCCAGCTTTCCCAGTCCCGACTGTTGAAAAACATCCCCACAGCATGATGCTGCAACCACCATGTTTCACTGTGGGGATGGTGTTCTTTGGGTGATGTGATGTGTTGGGTTTGCGCCAGACATTGCGTTTTCTTTGATGGCCAAAAAGTTTTCAATTTTATTCTCATCAGACCAGAGCACCTTCCTCCATACATTTTGGGAGTCTCCCACATGCCTTTTTGCAAACTCAAAACGTGCCATTTTGTTTTTTGCTGACCACTCTGCCATAAAGCCCAACTCTATGGGGCGTACGGCTTATTGTCGTCCTATGTACAGTAACTTCAGTCTCTGCTGTGAAACTCTGCAGCTCCTCCAGGGTTACCTTGGGTCTCTGTGCTGCCTCTCTGATTAATGCCCTCTTTGCCCGGTCCGTGAGTTTTGGTGTGCGGTCTCTTGGCAGGTTTGCTGTTGTGCATGTTCTTTCCATTTGGTTATGATAGATTTGATGGTGCTCCTAGGGATCATCAAAGATTTGGATATTTTTTTATAACCTAATCCTGACTTGTACTTCTCAACAACATTGTCCCTTACTTGTTTGGAGAGTTCCTTGGTCTTCATGGCAGTGTTTGGTTAGTGGTGCCTCTTGCTTAGGTATTGCAGCCTCTGGGGCTTTTCAAAAAGGTGTGTATATGTAATGACAGATCATGTGACACTTAAATTGCGCACAGGTGGACATCATTTCACTAATTATGTGACTTCTGAAGGTAATTGGTTGCACCAGAGCTTTTTATGGGCTTCATAACAAAGGGGGTGAATACATACACAAATGCCAATTATAATTTTTTTATTTCTGAAAAATAGTTTTATGTATATATTTTTCAAATTTTACTTCACCTACTTAGACTGTATTGTGTTCTGATCCATCACATATAATTCAGATAAAAAAAACAAACATTGAAATAAAGGCTGTAATGTAACAAAATAGGAAAAAAGCCAAGGGGGTGAATACTTTTGCAAGGCACTGTAGAGTTTGGTATTAATAGTTCAATTTTAGTATTCGCTGCTGATACTAAACTAAGCAGGGCAATGGCTTCAACTTTACAAAAATACTTTAATAAAGTAAAGGGATGGGCAACTACATGTCAAATGTTGAAAATTTTAAACAAATGCTCTTGGGGGCTAAAAATATGAACGCAAATTTCTTTAGCACTGCTGAAGTTTGATAGACTATTTTTTTGATTTTATTAGAATTATAGTTTTGATTCCTTCCTTTTAAAAAATTAACGCAAATTACTCACTAGGGGGAGAACCTCTGGCGAAATCTAGGATGGAAAAAATCTGGGGGGGTCACAGTAGATTACAGGCTCAGAAAAAGCATGCAAGGCTAAGCTATAGCAAGCAGAGCTAGCAGACTATTAGCATGCATCAAAAAGGGGACGTGCTCAAGAGACAAGACTGATTCTACCACTTTACAAAACTCGAGTATGCCATTCAGTTCTGGTCACCAGTCCTCAGGAAGGATGTGCAGTAACTGGAGAGAGTCCAGAGAAGGGAAACAAAGCTAATAAGGGAACTGGAGGACCTCAGTTACCTCAAGGAATGACTAAAGAATTAAACTTCTTCTCACTGGAGAAGAAGTTTAAGAAGAGATATGATAGTGATATACAAATATCTCAATAGGGATTCTAGCTTAGGGAGAAAACTATTCAGTCTTGGGTCATTTAAGAGGAAACATGGTCACCCAATGAGGTTGGATGAAAAGTGTCTTAACCTTAAACCACATAAGGGTTCTCTACTGTCAGAGCAGTAATGATGTGGAACTTCCGTCCACAACCGGTCGTGTAATGGGAAGTGTCGATAATTAAAAAATAAACCTTTTAAATGTACAACTTAGCAAACGCAATATACACACACACACACAGGTTGAACTGGCGTCTTTATTCAACCTTACCAACTATGTAACCTATTACAGCAAAACTGAAATTTCCAGTGAAAAAGAATGCTGTTTAAATTAACGGTAAGTGACAGCTACTTGCTTT
Organism: Lithobates sylvaticus; assembly: GCA_028564925.1. NCBI lineage: Eukaryota > Metazoa > Chordata > Amphibia > Anura > Ranidae > Lithobates > Lithobates sylvaticus. The sequence goes on from CM053028.1 coordinate 380,505,175, forward strand.
GCTTTATTTGTAAGCAAAGCTGCCATGAATTCCCTTCATCTATACCAGAACCTTATCCTAGTTGAGAGTCTGGTATAGACATTAATGGAAGATTCTACAAAAAAAAACGAAAAACAGGATGGGGCTCCACCTAAGGCCCCTTTCACACTGGGGCGGTGCAGGCAGCTACGGTAAAGCGAACATATTACAGCGCACACATTCAAGAATGACGTTTCCTGCAGGGCTAGTTAAAAACACCTGAACATATTCAAAAAAATACGGGGGTTTGGTCACACTATATGGTTATATAGTGCTAAGCCCACTTACTGCGACAAAGTACCCCGAATTAGTGGGTCCTACCCTAGTAATAGAATGAAAGATCCTGCGTGTCAACCATGGGAGCCAAACCCCTCTATGTGGGAGAACTGAAAGGATTCCTCCTATACACTGGTGGTCACTAAATAAGAGGTAATGAAGAGGGGGAGGGGGAGGGGTGCTCTAACCCAAAAAAAAACCTGGTCAGGGTTCATTACAACATACAAAAACATATTTGGGAAGCATTGGTCTTATGGCAGCACCATCCTGAATTTAAACGCATTGGTGAGTGCTTCCCAAATATGTTTTTGTAAGCTACGGTAAAGCAGCGCTATATTTAGCGTTGCTTTACCGTCGTTTTAGCCGCGGTATTCGGCCGCTCGCGGGGGGGGGTTTATCCCCGCGAGCGGCCGAAAAAGGGTTAAAATCCCCCGCAAAGCACCGCCGTAGCGGCGCTATTACCACGGTGTCCCATTGAAATCAAGGGGTAGGAGCGGTATAGGAGCGGTGAATACACCGCTCCAAAGATGCTGCTAGCAGGACTTTTTTTACCGTCCTGCTAGCGCAACGCTCCAGTGTGAAAGCCCGCCGGCTTTCACACTGGAGTGAATGGGCCGTTTTTTTTCAGGCGGTGTACAGGCGCTATTTTTAGCGCTGTACTGCCTTAAAACCACCCCAGTGTGAAAGGGGCCTAACTGTACAAACCAGATCCTTATCCTTGATGAATGTCTGGTATGGATGTCAAGGGGAACCCTATGGAGAAAATTAATAAAAAACAATGTGGAGTTTACTTTGGCACGTGGAGCCAAAGTAACCCCCCTTGGGAGGTCAACCCGTCTTAGGGGGTGAAGCTATACATCCTACCCAGAGCAATAAGACTTTGGCATGGAAAGTTACAGTGCTGGCCCCCGTCTTGTGTTCGGTGTGCTGGTGCTTCAATGCCATATGTCTGTTAAGGAACACAGGCTGTGACATTTTAAATGTTGTGTTGCAAACATGGAGTGGGAGCTCCGGCCTTTTAAAATTAACATTTTTTTTCCCAACTACTATACCTGCCCAGTTTAGATTTTGAATGGCTTCACTTCTAATGTGTATGCCATTTTGCTTCCCCTGTGAGCTCTCTTGGTCAACACCCGGTCTACCACATCCTGCAGTACAGCACAGCAGTTAATGAACGATTCCTGACCGTACAGTGCCTAGCACAGACTGCTTCCCCATTTCATCACAGCAGCACCAAAGGTTGGGAATACTCCTTGGGGGGGGGGGGGCTTTTGGCACTGCACATGGCACATCATAAGTGCAGGGGGAAGGGATCAGATGGCATTCACAAGCTCAGATTAAGCTCAAAGCTCTTGGTCGGTGATAGTCTCTCTCCCAGTGCTCCTAGTACATTCTGTTTGGAAGACTGCCCCTAGTCTAAATCCCCTGCCCTTCTGTGGGAATTGTACTGCCCCTTCAACTCCCCCCCCCCCCCCCCCCCCCCCCACCCCTATATATCTAGAGAGGAGTTTTCTGCCACCATTCCTGATTTTTTTGGCAGGTTCTTGGGCAATCATCCCTTCTGAGTTGATTTCTGGCTTAGCTCTTGTGACTGATGCGCTGCTTGATGCAAGGTAGATAGAAAAGATCCCCCTCCAATTAGATATTTGGATCAGGATGAAATGCCTTCGGTTGAGATCTCATCAATGTTTAAGAATACCATAGCTGCTCATTTTAAAGCACTATCTCTTTAAATAGTAGTGGTTCAACCTGAGCCTGCTTACTCCAAGGTTTCCAGCATGTTCCTTGAAATTACCCAAACCTCACCATAAACAAGTTCTTTGATCCTTCTAAGCTCTGCAGTATCCTATTGAGGTGGGTTTCCTACATAAATAGATGATCTCTGCGGTTGACACAGCCATTTCTTGTCCTCCTAAAATCTGAATGGTTCCTGTTGAAGGACCTGGAGGAAAAGGGGTAAGAAGCCCTTTTTACAATACGTTTTTCTTTGACCGTCCCAGCTATGCATAATGCAGTTGCCTCCATGGCTGTCAGACCCTTGCTGCGTAGTGCATGGCCCAGGACCCTAGTTCAATCTTAACAGATCCCTCCGCTCACCCCCACATGGAGCTTTTATCTGTGACCTACTGCGTGAATAGATACAGTATACTTTGTCAGATTTCAAGGGTGATCAACCTCTCTGTCCATATAAGGAATGTCCGAAATGTGTCTGCAATGCTGTTCAATAGAATTGCCATGCAAAAAGTGCCTCTTGTGGCTACCCTTTGAGGAAGAATGCCTGTTTGGTCACTGATTGGACAAGGAGATCATGGGGGGGGGGTGGGGGGGGTCCTCCACCGAAAGAAGGTTCAGGCTTCTGCAGGTAGACCTTCCACTCCTGAGACTATAAGGTCTTTTGGTGCCTCTTGGGTCTCTACACACTTTCATTGGAAGACATGGATCTCCAAGCCCCCTTCCCAATGAAGGAGCACCCCATTTATCAGTGTAGGGGGAATGTATATCAGCATTTTTGGCTTTCTGACCCAAGGAAATCTCAGGCATTCGGGTCCAGAGTGTCATTTCCAGGGGATACAACCTTGCTTCACACTCTGAAATTTGCCTCCTTGCCCATAAAGATGGGTGGATCTTTTCTTTCTCAGGAAATCATTACCCCAGTCCTAAACAATGAATGTTTTTAGGTTTTCTACTTCTGTTCAAGGATCTCTAGCTAAATGGAGATGTTTGGCCCATCTTGAGTTTGCAAACCAGTTCCTGCTGAGTCAAATGTTTTGCACAGAATCAGCCAGGCCAGGTCAGCCATTGGGAAGCTTCTTTGTGGGAAGTTCCTTGAATACATGGACATTAGCGATGCTTACTTGCACATTCATATTTCTCCTCCTCACCAATGCCATTGGTTTTATTGCAGGTTCCTAGCACTACTTATTTTTCCACCCTTCCTTTTGGTCTGTACATGGCCTCTCAGCTCTTCATCAAGATGCTTCCCTGTGTACTAGCTGTGCTCTGTTCTCAAACAATTCATGTTGTGGAATATCAGAATGATCCCCTGTTCAAAGACCAGTCCTTCCTAACCCTGTCAGCCAATGTCCTCACGTGCCTGAGCCCACTGTTCTCAAGGTCGGCCCCCGATTTGTGCCTGCATGAGGGTCTGATGATAGCCTTCCTTCTTCACGGTAGTGCCATACATCCAGTTGCACTTTGCATTGCAGCTCAACATTCTGGCAGTGTAGAACAAACAACCTCATGCATCTGACCTATAAAGCCAGACTTGGTGGATTTCCAACACTGTGTCAGGGAAAAACTTTTCCTTTTTTCAAATATATATATATATATATATATATATATATATATATGTATATATATATATGTATGTATGTATATATATATATATATATATACACATATATATATATGTTTGTTTGTATATATATGTATATAACTTTTACACAATGAAATTGATGAAAAAAAATCCCAATATGCGTATAACAAAGACATGAAGCAGAAAACATTTTGGCCTAAATTTATGACGATATTTGATTTTATTGGATATGTTTTATGACAGAAAATATCGGGGGTTTTGTTTCAAAATTTTCATTTTTTTTTCATCATATACCACCAAAATCAATGATAAAGATGTAATTTGCATACAATTGCCAGTTAAAGTAGCGCAGTGCTTAATGACAAAAAAATGCCCTGGTCATGAAGAAGGTAAAAGTTTTCAGAGCTCAAGTAGTTAAAAAAAAAAAAAAAAATGGAGTTTAATACTGTTTTAAGTTCCACTAGGTGGATGTTTAGGCCCTTTCTGTTGGCGGTTTTGGTCAAAAGATGCTACAAGCTGTTCTCGGAGTAAGGTTGAGTCCCTTCCTGACCTGTTTGTTACATGGGCCTGCTGACATTTGGTGTGTTTCACCCCCCTCAGTTAGACTGCTTTTGGAAGTACCATGGTTATGATAGAGATCCTGTGTCCTGTACTGTACAATTTAATTGGATTATTGACTTCCAAACAAAACTGAGTATTGCCGAAAATGGGAGGGGGAAGCTAAAGAATGTCCCTGCAGCTTTCTTATTTGCCAGTGTCAAATCACTTGAAGGAGCTGCATAAACCTATGGTTAAAACTAAGATATGTCCTCCTCTAATGTACCCCAATAAACAATAATAATCTGCATACTGAGTAAAATTAATGACACATCAAATATGTAAAAATGTACAAAGGTCATATTGAAATTACATTAAGGTTAACATTATACTAACAAGAAATATGTACATGCACTATAGTTTTTCTTTTAAAGCTAAACACAAATGAAAACAGTTCTACAGTATATTCATTAATACAGATTTTGTTTTTTGGTGTAGATGGTTGAATTCCATTGGCATTGGCCCCTTGCAGACCCCTTTTATAGCACCATTCAGACTTAATGAAGGGGGGGCAAGACTGAAAGCCAATCAGTTGTGCTGCATGCAGATGTGTTCACAAGGAACAATAGAACTAGAGAGTATACTGAGCAGAGGGAAAACCTCATCAGTCTGCTGCTGCTCTTTATCTGCGAAGTCAGCAACCTGGGGTGGAGAAACTGTATTCCAAATATCATCTACAGACGCTATCAAATAATCCTGTACAAACATTGTATGAATTCCGTTATCTAAGGATCTTCCCGGATTTGGATACTGACCTAAACATGACACTGTTATTATAAAATTTAAATATACTTGTAGAACAAAAAACTCTTCACATTATGTTGACATTCTTAACGTCAAAGGTGTGTCCCTGTTTTGTTTCTAAAATATGAAAGGACAATGATTTAGCAAGGATTTGACGTGGCGTTCAGGAGGAAATAAGTGAAATCGTTTGAAGCCCAATGTTGTTGTTTTGCCTAGAGCGAGAGAATAATACTGCAGGCAATGGGTGTTCCCATACAGTAGTTTTATTACTTTTTCTTTTTTTTTGGAAGCCCATACACCTAAGATTTCTATTATGTGTAGTATTTATAGCTTAATGCAGAAACCTTTAATTGATGGATATTCCACATACAATGAATGATCTAGACAGAAGTCACAAAAATGACTGAAGTGGTAATCACAATGATGGAAAACCTGTACTGAGAGAAATATCACTGTAAATGATGGCTACCTTGATGTCCCTGGGTTTACTATTTTTGGGTCACTGACTTCAGACAAGCACACAGCTAGTGAGGAGGAAAGTCTGTATTCCTGATCCTTGTTCTGTTTCACTGTCTCACAGGCTTGTACAAGCACTGGATCAGCATAACAGTCGGGAATGAACATGTTTTCCATTTGCAGCATATGTATTTTGTCAGCACAAGTTTAATTTAAAGCTGTGTAAACAGTATTACTAAGATGGACAAATAAAGAGTAATAAGTGAGAGAAACACTGGCTGCAGCTGCTCTCTGTAACTGCTGCTCTGCAGTGCTGAACTGATAACAGCTATATCAGTCAGAGGAAGGAGCTGCTGAGAAAGAAGAGTTTAATGGACTGAATCAGGCAGCACTGCACTGTGGGAACCATAGTCCAGAGGAGAGAGTCTACTGTAATCAAAAGCTTTTGAACTGCATTTCCCAGAGAGAGATTGCAAGGAGGAGGGGAAAGAGCTGCATTTTCTTGGACTGTACAGGACACAGCTTCCCTTTTTTACTGTAAGGGAGACCAGAGAGTGTACAACCCTGTCCAGTGTGCACCATCACAGCTGCATATTGGCGGCCTGAGCAGGATCTGGAATGCTGAGTTTGGGGGTGGTGACAACCAGAGTCATCTGGATGCAGAGTAGAGAGTGGACTAATCGCGTGTGACTGGATGGTGAGCTGCAATATCACTGGGACATGTGAGCAGCTGCTGTGGGGATTTACTATCTGCTGCTAGAGAGACTGAGCCCTTTAGCAAATGACCATACCGCCATGTAGTAGCCTTACTGCTGCCTGCAGGCTTGACTGGGAATTTTATCATGTGCACCAATGATATAACTGGGCCACAACGCTAGCCGACTGAAGAGCTAGGACTAAAGACTGTCCCTTTGCAGCTGCTACTTCTCAGGGAAAATTGCACCATCTCCTAGCCATTTTCCTAGAGTACACTCTAGATTAGTTATAGTAGTATTATTCACATTGCAGTTATGTCTTATATGCACTGTTTACTGCTGACCCATGAGTTAATCCCAGTCTAGTGGTACAGAATTAAATTCTAAGTTACCTTGGCATAGTGATAATATTGTCTAGTGGATGGTGTCTGAACCCACTTTCTGTGTGTTCATTTATGCTCAAACCCCCATTAATTCTAACCCATACCAATACATTGAGTTAATTTACCACTAAATGATCTTGTGTCTTTTTTCTGGTTAAAGATATCTACACTATACTCATGTTCATATGAGTGCTTGCAGTAACTTTGATTCAACCAGGTGTGTCAGGGAGGCTGAGCCTGTTCTTAGAGTTAAGGTGCAGAACAGAGAACTCAAATTACCAGGTGGCTCCTGCAGGGATAGCACTACATGCCTCAGGCTCTTCTATTGCTGCTTAAATAGTAAAAGCCAAGGTATTTGGTGACATGATTGCTGTAAAAAGAGATATTCATTGTATACATTGGCTTATCTTCTCATCATAGATCATGTGATTGAAAGCCAAGGCATTTGCTATTTGAGCAATAGGAAATAATTTTCTCATGCAAAGGTAAATATTTAATCTCGGGGGCGTGTCCTAGACATGGCCGTGTGCAGTTGTCCTTTCTAAGAGCTCCCGACCCGAAGCCGCTCACCACGGCAAAAAACGACTAATACCGGTAAGAGCTCTCACAAGAGGTACAAAACAAGAGCAACCTCTCGGGGCACCCCCTCAGGCAAGATATTCAGCGCTATTTCCGAAATCTGCAGGAGACATCCCCAGGCGCCAGAGCTACAGCACCACGAGGCCCCGCTCACAGCACAACTCAGCGAGATCTCACAGCCCCCCCCCGGCGAATCAGTGCCCATCACCCGGCCATCGCCTGACAGCCCCACAGAGGACCTACCGTTCTCCCAGCAGGTAACGATGGCCTGCACCCAGTCCCCGGAATCCTCCCCACTCGAACAGGACATCAGGGAGATGCTACAGGCGCTCCCCACGCAGTCTGCAATAGAGGCCTTGATCCTCCGGCTGGAGGAAACACACAGGAGGGACATCCAGGAGGTCAGGGGTGAGGTCTCTTCCCTAGCAGAACGGGTAACCACCGGAGAGACCTCACTGTCATCCCTAGATGCACGGGTGGCGGCACTTGAACAATCACGCGACCACCATCAAGACGCCACGGTGTCGCTACAGCTCCACCTCAAGGACATTGAAGACCGGAGCCGCCAAAACAACCTGCGGCTCCAGGGAGTCCCGGAAACGCCCGAGGTGGAACAGGTCAGTGACACAGTCAGGGACATATTCTGGGATATATTGGAAGACCCGGGCACAGACATTATTCTGGATAGAGCCCACAGAGCTCTTGGTCCCAAGCCCACAGACCCAAGCAGGCCACGGGACATCATATGCAGGCTTCACCATTTCACCCAGAAGGAGGAGATCCTGCTGAGGGCATGGGAACGAGGGGATGTGGAAGTGCAGGGAGCACAAGTCAGAATACTACAAGACTTTTCCAGAGCAACCCTCTGACGCAGAGCCCTCCTCCGCCCGCTCCTGGACCTGGCCAAGCAAAACGGATCGACGTACCGCTGGGGATACCCACTATCTGTCACCTTTCGCAGGGAATCAGGATCCTTCACATTGCAAACACCTACAGATCTACCAGCCCTGTTCCAGTTTCTGGACACGGATCCAATCCGGGTACCCGACTGGTTGCAACTTCTTCCCCGCCAATTAGGAAGATTGGGACCCGCCGCAAATCGCGGTCCCCTACCACCCCGCCAGTTCCGCGGAAGAAGGAGACACCGCTCAAGATCCAGAGGCACCTTACGTGAGTAGGCCTTTAGCCACCTCTCTGACACTTGCCCCCTGATATCCACCTGATCCTAACTACCAAGGTTGCTGCTTTATGCTCCGTGGGAATACGAGGAACCCTTCAGTATTGCCCCTTACCCTGGACAATAGCCCCCACACTTTTCTGGACCTAGCCCACCCCCTGCCACAATCTCCACGGGCGGCTACCATGGATCCTAAGACTTGCTTCACCCCCATGCTTTCCGGGGCTAACCGCACCAGCCACATACGCATGCCTATGAAGGATGGGCATAGACACCACACTCCAGAACTCTTGGTTCTGCTGGCCCATACAGGGCAACCTACCTGACTGACGGGAGGCTGTAGCCTACTGCCCTGAGCCCGGAGCTGGATTTGTTATGTGGGGGGTGGGGGGATACAACATGAACCATAAAAAAAAAAAAGCTGGGGGTACCAATATGATCCCCACTGGAAGACCAACCACATTAGGCACACAGCCAAGGAGCCGTCTACTCCTGTTTTGTCTGGGTCTCTCCCCCCTCCCCTTTGTCCCCCCTCCCCGGGTCACACCCCCGTCACACACTGGAATGCTCCCAACTCTTGGGGATTATGGACACCCTCCTTACTGCCCTACTACCGCTGGAGAGGATTGGGACGTATAGTTTTATTGGAACGGGAGGGGGGGTCGTGTTTGGGGCCTACGATGCGGTTAGCAGTACTGTTTATTGCCAGAATTGCCTGTTATCTTGATGTTCCTACTATAGCATAAGTGATAAATGTTTCGGTTAATTACTTGTTCATATATGTCATTTTGAAATGCTCAGGTTTACTTAGTCGTCCAGTAGTATGAGTAATCTCATACCGGTATTGATACAATCTCACACCATAACGTGACGGGAGTGAGTGGGGGAGGTCGAGGGTAAATCCCCAGACCCTGTCTCACTACTCCCCCAACTAGGACCGTGCTCCATACCCAGGATAACTCCTGGGGAGTACTACAGCCACTTAGGCTACCTTAGCCTCTTCTACCAGAAAGACACACCTGTGTGTCGACTTTCTTAACCTTTTCTGCTCTTCTCCTGTTATTTCCTCTACTCAGCTCTAACTTACCACAACCTCTCCCACTCCCACCCTCTCCTCTCCCCCACCCTCCCCCCAAACATGGATTCTCTCCACATACTGTCATTAAACGCTAAAGGCTTAAATACGCCTGAAAAGAGACGGATGCTGCTCCATGACATGCGTCCCGCTAGGGCAGACATAGTCCTGCTACAGGAGACTCATTTCAGAGAGAATAGCCTCCCATTACTTAAGAACAGATTCTACCCCCTGGTCTACCATTCGAATTACACTGAAGCTAAATCCAAAGGGGTATCGATCCTCATCTCAGCTAGAATTCCTTGGACTTTCACGGACTCACAGACAGACAAAAACGGTCGCTTCTTATACCTGAAGGGGAGTATAGGTGACCAGAAGGTAACACTAGCCAACCTTTATGCCCCAAACTAACTCCAAGACGCTTTCATTAGTAAGAGAATGACCCAACTCCTGAAATTCTCTGAGGGTCAGCTCATCCTAGGAGGTGACCTAAACATCCCCCTCGATCCCACGGTGGACACTTCCATAGGTACGTCCTCTACATCACGGGAAGCGCACAAACGTATCGGTCAAGCGTTAGACACTGCACAACTAATAGACACGTGTCGTCTTTCACCCTGGAGAACGCGATTACACATTCTTCTCGACCCCGCACCAAAGCTACTCGCGTATTGACTACCTCCTGGTTCCCCACAAACAATTACACGCGATTAAAAGTACCTCCATCGATCACATGGTCTGACCATGCCCCAATCAGCTTACATTACGCTATATCAGACACTGGAGCGAGAAAACACCCACAGTGGCGACTGAACGAGGGTCTGCTACAGGACCAAGCAGTCCTGACTGACGTAGTCACAGAACTAGGTCACTATTTCACCGTGAACAACACCCCTGACAGTAACATTGGGATAGTGTGGGAGGCCCACAAAGCAGTGATCAGGGGGATCCTCATTAAACATGGATCCAGACTGAAGCAGATGCGGACAGCCCAACTAGACCTGCTAATCGCTAAACTTTGTGACCTGGAGCTAGCGCACAAGTCGACACCGACCAGGAGCCTGGGAATGGAGCTCGATACGGTTCGAACACAAATCACTGACCTCTTACAATTTAAAGCCAAAGCGGCACTACAGATATGCCGCAAAAAGGCCTATGAGTCAGGGAACAAATGCGGGAAATTATTAGCACAGACCATACAGACCCAGCGAGCAACAGCCTATATCCCACATCACAACCACCCCCGGCCAGAAGGTGTCTCTACCCCAACAAATAACAAAGGAGTTCAGAAATTACTATCACTCCCTGTATAACTTACCAACACCCCAACCTACGCAAGCGGACATGGCCAGTTACCTTGAACTGGCCCGAATGCCTACACTTCCGAGGGAAACCCAGGAATCCCTGGAGGAACCTATCACCTTGCCTCAACTCCAACAAGCCCTGAAGGGCATGAAACCGGGTAGGGCCCCAGGTCCAGACGGATTTGCATCCCCCTACTTTAAGATACTTCTCCCTTCCCTGGGCCAACACATGGTGAACATGTTCAACAGTCTTGGCACTGGGACAAAACTCCACGACACATCATTGCAAGCACCAACCGCAGTCATCCCCAAGGAGGGCAAAGACCCAGCCCAATGCAGGAGCTACCGCCCAATTTCCCTCCTGAATATCGATTTTAAAATTTTCACAAATTCTTGCATCCAGGTTACAGCAACACCTACCCCACCTTATCCACCTAGACCAGGTGGGATTTATCCCAAATAGAGAGGCCAGAGACAACACCTCCAAGGTTCTAAATCTCCTCCACCTAGCAATTAAACGCCAAGCGTCTTTCTAGGCACGGACGCCGAGAAGGCGTTTGATCGCGACAACTGGAGGTTTATGTTTGAGACTCTGCGACAGACGGGCCTGGGGAGCAAAATGATACACTGGATCTCAGCAGCTTACACGGCACCCTCGGCCAGGGTAAGGGCGAACGGCTTCCTTTCAGAGGCATTCCCGATTACCAACGGGACCAGGCAGGGATGCCCCCTCTCGCCCCTTCTATTCGCCCTTACCCTGGAACCATTTTTATGCCATGTCCGACTTAATCCGGACATTACAGGCATTGGAACCAAGGGAACACAACATAAAGTCTCCGCGTACGTAGACGACCTCATGTTCTCCCTCTCGAACCCCCTGGTCTCACTGCCGAACCTCCTACGTGAATTCGACACCTACGGGCACCTTTTCAATTTGAAGATCAATTTCTCCAAATCGGAAGCCATGGGAATAGGATTACCCCAACACCAGCTCCAGCGACTCAAGGACAGCTTTAAACTAAAGTGGTCCGACGTAGCACTGAAATATTTGGGCACCTACATCCCAGCTTCAATTTCCCAGCTATACAACCTTAATTTCCCCCCTTTACTGAAAACAGTCCAAGGGCTACTGAACGGTTGGAGCCGCGGCCTACACTCGTGGCTTGGCCGCTGCAACAGCCTCAAAATGACAATACTGCCCAAGTTCCTATACCTCCTTCAAGCGCTCCCGATCCATATACCCAGCAGTTACTTTAAACAAGTCCAAGCCACCTTTTCACGCTTTCTTTGGGCCGGGAAACACCCAAGATTGAGCGGGAAAATACTCTCCCTCCCAAAGACCCGGGGAGGACTGGCATTGCCGGACATCAAAACATACTATCAGGCAGCACACCTTACCAGGTTGATTGATTGGAGCCGACATAAGGAAGTTAAACTGTGGGCACAACTGGAACATGACCAGTAGGAAATACCACTTCACAGAACGCCCTGGTGCTATGCCGCACTACCGCCTTCACTTACACGCCATCCCCTGATAGGCAACACAGCCAAAGTTTGCTCACAGATACTGTCGAAAACCCAGCCTTTCTACCCGAGACTCTCCATTAAGACCCATTATTGGCCACCCTTATTTTGAACCGGGTTTGCGAGACAAAAAATGTATAGATCTCCAGACCGCGGGTCTATACCAGGCATCCCACTTTAGCTCCTCGGGAAGGTGGAAGACGCACAGGGTACTTGTTGACCCGAACGGTCAATACAAACTTGACTTCCTAAGAGCTTCACAACTCAGCCACTTTCTTAACAGTCTCCCAACCCCACCCAATGATACCCAACAGACTCTCACTACTTTAGAGATGATATGCATGGAGACTGGGACAATCACGCATACCCTATCGCTGACCTATGCCATCCTGATAGAACCATCTGGAGACTACCGACCCCCAGGTCTTATTAAGTGGGAAAGAGACCTTGACAGACACTTTACAACCCAGGTAACACAACACATCATTGATTTTACTCATAAATCCTCCCTGTGCGCTAAATCCATTGACAGACCTAGCCGGGACACAGGCTTTTTGAGAGGACTAAATGCGAGCCTCCTGCCAACCGATTATGGGCCCTGGATTTTAAGCGGCACAGGGTGAAGGAGAACCCCAACCATCAATAATCTGTGCTAGCCAGATTCAATGCTGTATATATGTGTATATATAATGTGTGTTGTCTCATGCTGTTGGGACACGCACTGTCAGATGCTAGTGTCATGAACTCAAGATGTTAATTGAGAGAGCTGATCACATTGTCCTCTGTACAATGTAGTAGACGGTCCGTCTGTTACTGGTGGTCTCCTGCTTTTGTGATAAAATGTCTTGTAGTTGTAATTATGATAATTTATAATCAACTGTGTTTAGCTTGGTGACAACAAGTCTGACCTGTAGTGAAATCCTGAGTCACAACGGCTACTTAAAGGGATTAGTTAATTAGTTTGTTAAGTTGCTACAGGTGTATTGTTAGAGTAATATGAGCAGGAGGGGGGACCTCCTCTTCTACTGTATATAAATACTTGTCAGTTTGGTTCTAATAAAACAGTCCATGTTGAGCAGCTAAGCAAGTGTCGTCTCGTTTGGTGCTTGGGAGCGGTTGGAATATCTGAGATCCATATTCAGACTGGGAGGAAGTGATATATGACGAACGCACTCAAGAGGAGTGTAGGGACGTTCTGTCACATTGTTGGCAAGCAGTGGGATGCTTCCTGCAGTCTGGGATATCCAAACCTCCACCTGGATCCAAGGTCCGGATAGCAGGAGAGGAGGAGAGGTACAGATACCAGCCGCCATGGAAGAGGAATTCGGAAGGAGGTTGCAAGAGATGCGGATACAGCACAGAGGATCAGTATCGGTGCAGGTCCTGCTGGGATGGTATGATTCTGTCCGCTTACAACTCTGGAAAGAAGCGCTAGCCTGTGAGCAGTGACACCAGAGAAAAGTTCTCCCCTCCATCCATGTAAGGTACTGGTCGCAGTATGAAGTACGAATGCTGTTATTGGGGGAACAACCGAAGCAGGAGTGGACAGCTGAGTTAAGCAGGCTGATCCGGGCAGAAATGTGCTTGGACGAGAGCTACAGAGCCCTCCGGTGGTATGTAGCCCAAGTGTGCCCGTGGACAGCAGATGACAGGCCCACGGAAGGCTTTGATTATGATGGCCTGGGATTGTTGTACTGGAGGCTGTCCGAGGACCCCGACTTTGGGAGTGATCTGGAGTGGCGTTTGGAGGAAATAATGGAGCACAGAGAGCAAAGATTGAATGTCTCGGAAGTGCTCTGGGCACAGGAAGATTTGGAGTTCCTGGCCACTCAGGAATGGGAGCTAGAGATCGCCTACAGACAGCTGCTAGACTCTGCTCAGCAGCAGGGTGGGGCTCCCTTTGCCTGGGACTATCAGGAAAGACCAGCAGACAGCTCTGAAATCCTGGCTGAAGAGTCGGCAATGTGGCATAGTAACAGAGTGCTTTGCCCACCTGCCCCCGCAGCTATGGACGCAGAGGTCTTATGGCGGATGCAGCAAGTGCTGACTGACCTTGACAAACCTGTTACTGCACAAGATGAGGTTGGATAGAGGAATGGGCCTGTCCAGCAGCATGCCAGAGAATCGGCAGTGGAAAATCTGGAGATTGCCATCCCCAAAGCTGAAGTGCTGACAACAGGGCAGAGCTCTGCTAACCTCTGCCCAGCACCGATGGCATCTTCTAGGTTCCACGGACAGATGGTGAACCTCTATCCCCAGACATCAGTTGTAGAGACAGGGAATTTAATAGACTTTTCTGCTGAGGAAAAACAACCTGATGAGCCTCCATCAGAAGAGCTGGCATTAGGGCCAAACTTCACTGAGCTCTGCCCAGCACCAACAGCAGTATCCGTGGAGTTACAAGGAACTTCCCCAGCTGAAGCGCTGGTCACCGGACAGAGGGTCCAAGACCTCTGCCCCACACCGGTGGCAGTTATGGAGGCTCAGGGTGAGAAGGTGGCAATCACTTTCCAGCAGCAGATACAGGGGGAGAAGGGAGAGGAGGTGTTTGTCGTCCCTCCCCAACAGTTGGCCAGGGTGGAGAAAGCGGTCTTTCCTCCCCAGCAAAGATTTGTGCACCTGGGAGACAGTACCAGAGACATGTTGTCCCAGCAGCCAGATGAGGGAATGGAAAAGAAGCAGCCAGTTCACCTCCCCAATGGAAGCTGGACAGTTTGGAAGTGGAGGAAGACAGCCTCCTGCCACAATGGTTAACCAGAGCGAAGGATGTGGAGGCCCCAGCAGAAGTGCTGCCACTGGGGCAGAGTGCTACCAACCTCTGCCCAGCACCGGCAACAACTGTGGAGTTCCAGGAAGCCGTGGCAATTGGCCCCTCTCTCCGGCGACAAGCTGATGTAGTGAAGCTGCTACTCCCAGCTGAATCACTGGCAACAGGGCAGAGCACCGCTGGCCTCTGCCTAGCACCTACAGTGTCTCTACAGCTTCAAGAAGCTGGGGCAATCGGTCACACTGTCCAGCAGCAGACGGAGCCCCGGAATGATAACACCAACCCAGCTAAAGTGCTGGCAACCGGACAGAGGGTCCAAGACCTCTGCCCCACACCTGAGGCAGTTCTGGAGGCCCAGGGTGAGGAGGTGGTGGTCACTCCCGAGCAGCAGCTCAGGACCCAAGGAGAGAATGCAATCTGCACTTCACAACTGCAGCTTGAGCTGATATCGGTGGATGGGACTTCCGTCTCCACTTGTATACTCCAGGGATGCTGGGCGGTCAGCCCAGATCCCCAACTGCATGATGGAGTGAGCCCAGTCACCCTGTCTTCTCCCCAGTGGCTGAAAAGACTCCAGGGAGAAGGGCCAGTCCAGGCCTCTCCCCAGCGGCGGATATGTTCTCTGAGAGAGGCAGAGGTTGGCTGGGTGAGTAGTGCTCTGTTTGAAACAATTTGTTTGGGGTACTGTGTGGGTACATGCATTAAAGGACTGGAACTATGGACTAACTTCGGAGTCAACCCATCTGGGGTCTCCTCCTGTGTTTGTCTCCTGCCGAAAGGGGAGAAATGTTACAGACCTAGCCGGGACACAGGCTTTTTGAGAGGACTAAATGCGAGCCTCCTGCCAACTGATTATGGGCCCTGGATTTTAAGGTAAAAATGTATATATAATGTGTGTTGTCTCATGATGTTGGGACACACACTGTCAGATGCTGTGTCATGAACTCAAGATGTTAATTGAGAGAGCTGATCACATTGTCCTCTGTACAATGTAGTAGACAGTCCGTCTGTTACTGGTGGTCTCCTGCTATTGTGATAAAATGTCTTGTAGTTGTAATTATGATCATTTATAATCAACTGTGTTTAGCTTGGTGACAACAAGTCTGACCCTGTAGTGAAATCCTGAGTCACATCGGCTGCTTAAAGGGATTAGTTAATTAGTTTATGTTAAGTTGTTACAGGTGTATTGTTAGAGTAATATGAGCAGGAGGGGGGACCCCCTCTTCTACTGTATATAAATACTTGTCAGTTTGGTTCTAATAAAACAGTCCATGTTGAGCAGCTAAGCAAGTGTCGTCTCGTTTGGTGCTTGGGAGCGGTTGGGATATCCTAGATCCATATTCAGACTGGGAGGAAGTGATATATGACGAACGCACTCAAGAGGAGTGTAGGGACGTTCCGTCACATGCCACCTCTCAGATGCGGCAAAAACCTGCATTCCACTGAATTGGAAATCCCCATACCCACCATCCATAGCCCAATGGCTACGCAAAGTAGATGAGGTAAGCAGGATGGAGGACTTGATCCTCACCAGCCAACATAGGGAGGAGAGTTACTCCAAGACGTGGCAAGCATGGAGCGCATTTAAATACTCCGAAGAAGGACAGAAACTTAGAAGCCTGGACTAGACAATTTAACCAGATAGGACTGGACCACCTGCCCCCAGAGGGAATAGAAAAAGAGACGCAGCCCTAACAGAGACGACCCACCGGTTCCATATTCACAACCCCTTCTCACCCCCACCCTATACCCCCCCCTACTTTTTCCACCCTTCTCTTCTCTGCTTTTCCCTCTCTTAGTGGTACTAGACCACACTTCTTGCTACATTTTAAAAAAAAAAAAATAATAGAATGGAGGCTGATCCCCAGGGGCCAAAACCTAATATCTTTCACATTTGAGAGACTCCTGGCCTCCGCCCAGCTGGAACGGAGCGACCTTAGCTCCGCACAACATACTCGTCCAATGAGATATTCCAGGCATGGACCTTTCATAGAAACTGTGATAAAGTATTACATGTTGGTGTTTTATTACTTAAATGTGACAATTGTTGTCTTATCTCTGTATTGTGATCCCTGTGGATCGGTTTCTCTGTCCTAAATAAAAAAAAAAAAATATATATATATATATATATATATATATATATATATATATATATTTAATCTCTTCTGCTAATCTTTACCTTTCCATACACCATACAGGGGTAGCAATTGCTGGCCTGCTTATGAAAATACTAATTGTCTGGTTGTCATGCTGTTCCAGTAGCTGCAGTACATTCTGAATCACCGACTCAGAACAAATATTGTGCAAGTGATACTGAAGCCAGAGCTCCTAAACTGCATACATATTCAGAATTCAGAAAGACCTAAAGCCAATGAGAAACAGCAAACCAGCATTTATAGGGTAGCAGCAATCCTTATTTCTCTTTGACCCAGTCAAAACTTTCTCTCTTTGTGTCTCAGAAAAAGTTTAGATGGATTTGAACCCGTAAGGTTTTTTTTTTATTTATTTATTTATTTTTTGCTGTCTGTGCCTTTTTACTAAGTACTATCCCTTTAATACCTGTCCCAAAGATATAACAAGGGATCAGTAGAAATCTAACCAAGGAAAAGGCCAAATCCTCACTGGAATATATCCCTGTCAGAAATCATGAATCAGACTGAGACAGAAGTACAGTTAAATCTCACTCGTTTAAAAATAGTAAAAAAAGGTAAACAGAGTAAACGTAGTCAAAACATAACCAGCGTTCAGGAACCGGAAGGGATAGTCAGACAAGCCAAAATGTCAGGGAGCCAGAGAGAACCGTAGTAGAACAGCAAGCAGGATCTGGAGCCAGAAGGAATGTCAGCCAAGCAAGTCTTTAATGGGAACACAGGAGAGCGTCTCTACAGATGTGACCAAGGCGAAGGCAGAGATCATCTGGGCTGGATGGCTTAAGTAGGCAGGACTGATGAGCAGGATATCATCAACAGGTGAGTCACTGTAAAGAGATAGGAGCTGGCAATTGGCTGACAGCTGAGTGGCCAGCTTAGAGAAGGAAGGGCTGAGCCCAGCCCTGACAATCCCTTCTACTCCTCAGTGTCAATTATAAAATCTCATTCTTTCCACTAAATGCAATGAATGGAGGAAGTACAAAAGTGTAGCCAGGTGCTGGCACAAGGGTCCCTTTAACGAAAATAAGGCAAATATGAACTTCACAGAACTATTATTGTGGGACAACGAATCCTGGCATGCTCGCTCACTATGTCCCTTTTATGTTTTTCCCCTGATCGGTCAATATCAGACTAAGAGGAGGACATACTGTTAAGAAAATGACTGTGGGAAGTGTAGTTTCAGTATGTACAAGTAGCACTGCATTACAGCAGCAAGAAAATGTAAGTTCCCAGCAAGCTATCTGGACTGAGAGGAGGAGTGAAAGGGGGCTCAGTGAACTGCTTTGGCACTTGGCCCCAGACTGAGGAAGAAAGCAGATGCCTGGGCTAGAGGCTGAGCCCTCAAGACACTCACCTCCAGCACAGACTAAGCAGCAGCACCCCAGTGTACCAGTGCGGGTTTGCCAGTCTTCTTGTGCATCTTTAACAGTACAGTGCAGGTTAACCGATCTACCAGAAGCCGTTGATCCATGAAGCCAATCTGACCCTCTGCCATTGGCATCCACAGCTGAAGCACAGGATTGATGAGAGAGTGGTCAACACATTACCCACACTGTACAGCAGGGATTGAGCCTTTAACCCAAAACAGCCTTATCCTCCTGCTCCATATGCATTGCTCTGCCTGTTAATCTTTCCCTGAGCACTGCCACATCTTTCCCTCCCAGGATTTCCTCATTCATTCAGAACCATATTTACTTCCTCCTGAACTTGTTTGCATTTTTTCTACTGTATAGGTTTTTCTGCAAATTAATTCCAACAAACACCTCAATAGTTTGTCTAAACTTAGAGCAGACGAAAGCCACTAAGCTTCACCACTTATGCACCACTGTAAGGGCCCCAACAAAGTTGGCAGAAATAAGTATTCTGAGACTATCCCATTTTGTTTTACAGTAATTTTTATGGGGTGTGTGATGAAAACTGGATCCAGTCACCATTGATGTTGCTCTTGGTATACAATTTTGTTAGAGTACTCTGTATAAAAACATGTTTTAGTATTTTGTCGCAGTTCTGTATTACCTTGCTTTATTTGAATAATCTATTTCTGAAATACACAGTGTTAATCTAACCTGGTGGTGTTCATTTAATTGAGTAGGGGTGTGTCAAAATGGTAAAGGTGGTAGACCAACTAACCAGAGAAAGAAACCAGTTTCAGAGTGCTTATCAAACTAGTGGCTCCTTTGGGAGTGCACTACAGAGTAATATTACAATTTCCCTGCTCCAATCACAGAATGCCTTCCACCAGGTGAAAATAATGCAACGCTTTTTTTTTTAATAAATGGAGGGGGTGCCAAGCGAAGGACCTCCTGCAATATTTGTGCTACAGCCGAAACTATAAAACACAGCAGCAGATGTTTATTGCCGACTGTCGAGTGCAGGCTGAATAAGCGCAAATGTTACATCAATTGCTGCAGCAGCCAGAGACTAGGCACATTTTATTGAAGGTAACTTATTTTTACTGTAAATATATACAAAAATCAATTAGTTATATCAATTCATATTTCAGCTTTCCTGGAGGTTATCTTTCAGCATCTCAGTTGCTCCACTGTGTAGATTTAACATGGAAGCATGCTAGCGCCCAGTGTGGAGTAAGGCCCAAGTAAAAAGTTTTGCTTAGTAGTACCCATTTCAGTGGCACCAGAACTGCAATAGGAGATATCCATTAACAAAACTACAAGAATTCAGGTGTGTGAGGCATTCAACAAGATGTGATAAGGAAAAGTGCAGAACTAGAAACACAAATATAACCCAGGTATGAACCTAGGGAAAAAAGAAACCGTCACAATTGAATTGTGCTAAAAGCAAAAAACTAGTGCAATAAAAACACTAATGTAATGTGCACTAAGGGTAAAACAAGTGCAATCAATAATATCAAAGGTCAGGTAGCACCATATGATCAGGTTACACCTTGAACTAAGAAAAGTAAAAACACATATAACAAAATATCAAGTGTACTTGTTATATCAATGAAAATGTAACTTTAGCACAATATAACACAGTGCAAAGTCCATAAATAGTAGATGACATGATGTATTCCTCTGAGAAAATGATGGTGTAGATACCAGATGTTATTAGATCTCAAACAAACATGAATGGTGATGATTCAATTTTCACAAGGCACCCAGGACTGTGCTTCCACCACTCAGAGGAGGTGTAATGTCTCAGACAGTGAGCTAGTAGTGTTTTTGTAGAGGATCACAGCTTCGGACTTATATACATACTATGTAGTTAAGTGGTTGCACCTTATGGCAAATTACAGATAAAGGAACGAAGGTATGTTGAAGGATTAATTTGTTTTTAGAGAGTTTATATACAGCCATAACTTGGGTATCAGAAGGGTCATCAAGGCATTAGCAGTTCAGAAGTACAAAGTTTATGCAGTTCAGATATACTTGCAGTGAGTTGCGTTTATGCTGATGGGGACACTCCATAGGTCTGGAGAGATGGTGAGATGGTGGTGGAGCATTTATTGGCCCAAAACGAAGAGTAGTAAGTCAGGGCTCTGTCTGGCCCAAATGAAGAGGATGAAGTGGGGCTCTGTCCGGCCCAAACGAAGAGGAGGAAGTGGGTCTCTATCCAGCCCAAACGAAGAGGATGAAGTGGGGCTCTGTCCGGCCCAAACTTGGAGAAGTAAGCAGCAACATGTGGCTGGTGCACTAGGCCTGGTAACAGGTTCCTAGCACGAGCGATGAGTCATTGGCGGCAGCTGTTTGAATAGGAACAAGAGGAGGTACCAGGTGATGTGGCTGAGACCTCATCAATGTGCTGAGGGGATAGTGGAGATGACTGAGCCCCCAGTGGATGAATCAGACATTACAGGAGGGGTAGGTACTCTTACCATAAGGTGTGGACACACGCAAGTGGCGGTGGGTCAAACAGGCGTAGATAGAAGCCAGAATCATGGGTCACGATCTCCTGTAGTTGGACAGATGTGGACACACACCTGCGATGATGCAGCAGACCGATGACACAGGAAACCGAGATTCAGCCATGATCTTCTGGATTGTGCAAACTCCTTGAAGCTCTCCTCCGACCGAGGAAAAATGTTGATCATAAAAGAAAAAATGGAAGGCTTCCACAGTCGTATGTCAAATAACGTATGGATTTAATAGTAAAAGAATAGTACAAACGTCGCCCAAGATGTGTACATTAAAATGTGATCAAAAAAATTGATAAAACAGGCGCAGTGTATAGAGCCTAGCAGGCAATAACCCGACGCATTTCATCCTATGGGACTTCAACTGGGGTGTAAGCCTGCTGTCACACACTGCGCTATATATATATAAAAAACTTTGTAACTCAACTAAACCATAATCAAATGCCTAATTAAGAATCCATTTTGGAGCATGGAGTGCGCTTCTCCCCTCGCTTTGGCTCACCAATCACAAGAGCGTAGCGTCAGAGTCACGTCATCATGACGTATGGCATGCATTTCTTGCCTCATTTCTGTTCACCAATCATGGGTGCATCAATGAAGGCTACGTGGCCATCATCATGAAATCATATGGCAAACGTCATCACTTAAACAATGTGGTGAACGTACGAGCCTAGTTGTGGCTATGCATACATAATTCACAACACACCAGGAGACGTACAACGGGGCATGACACATAAATGACGTTCACTATGTCCTGACTCACAACAACTAAGCCCCGCCCATGTGTGTCACAGACGTAAGATTAGACGAGTACATCAGAAGACCAACGTCAATAACACACCAAAAGGGCAAAAGGCTACTCATTAAGATGGAACAAAAACCTGCATTTACATGCAAGGCTATTATATGGCCCAATGAACAACACAAAGTCTAAAATTAATAAAGTCTAAAATTAAAAACGTTCATTAAATTCTGATATTTAACAATATATAAATGTATAAAAGTAAAAAAATGAAATTAAAAATATAAATAGAATAGTGGTAAATAACATGGAATGGTATATCGGCTCCTAATAAGGAACTCTCCTGCTGCCCTATCCCATAGTGGCCTCTATTGGACTCACTCCCCCAGACCTAATGGACAGAAAGGAGGTGGAGTTGGCTTCCTTCTATCCCCACAAAGCACCTTCCAAGTCCTTCCTATCCTTCCCTCTCTATCCCTCCCTTCTTTTGAGATACAAAAAGCCCTCCCTAGACCCCACCAACCTGAAAAACTTAAGGCCCATCTCATTGCTCCCATTCTCCTCTAACCTTCTAGAACGCTTAGTCTACAACCGTTTTAGCTCCTACCTCAGTGAAAATAACCTTCTTGACCCCTTACAGTCTGGCTTTCGCTTGCAGCACTCCACGGAAACTGCCTTACTAAAACTCACTAATGATTTACTAACTGCTAAAACCAACAGCCAGTACTCCATACTCCTACTACTTGACCTCTCTGCAGCCTTTGATACTGTTGACGACCCACTCCTTCTCAATAAACTACATTCCCTTGGCCGCCAAGTTTCTGCTCTATCCTGGTTCTCTGTCTATCTATAACGGCGCTCCTTCAGTGTCACCTACAACTCTGTCTCCTCCTCTCCATTGCCCCTTTCTGTGGGGGTCCCCCAAGGCTCTGTTCTTGGACCCCTTCTCTATCTACACCTCCTCCCTTGGTCACTTGATAACCCCCCATGGCTTCCAATACCACTTATACGCTGATGACACGCAAATCTATCTGTCTACTTCTCACCTCACTCCTTCAGTCTCCTCTCGCATTATTAACTTGCTAACTGACATCTCAGCATGGATGTCGCACCACTTCCTTAACCACTTCAGCCCCGGAATAATTTGCAGCCAAAGGACCAGGACCCCTTTTTGCGATTCGGCACTGCGTCACTTTAACTGACAATTGCGCAGTCGAGCGACGTGGCTTCCAAACAAAATTGGCGTCCATTTTTTCCCACAAATAGAGCTTTCTTTTGGTGGTATTTGATCGCCCCTGCGGTTTTTATTTTTTGCACTATAAACAAAAATAGAGCGACAATTTTGAAAAAAATGCAATATTTTTTACTTTTTGCTATAATAAATATCCCCAAAAAATATATAAAAATTTTTTTTTTTCCCTCAGTTTAGGCCGATACATATTCTTCTACATATTTTTGGTAACAAAAATCGCAATTAGCGATTATTGATTTGTTTGCGCAAAAGTTATAGCGTTTACAAAATAGGGGATAGTTTTATAGCATTTTTATTAATATTTGCTCTGTATCTGCTGCCACAACCGAGGTATCCCTCTTCACAGTGAGCGGTCCCCTTTCCGATAATGGTGGTCATCGCGGCGGATTCGCCGCGAGATCACCGTTATCGGCGGCGGGAGAGGTGCCCCCCCCCCGCTCCCGCCGCTCTCCCGCGCCTTCCGCCGCTTACGGAACCGTCGGCAGCGGCGGAGGCGATCGGGTCCGTTCCCTGCCTGTGTATAGAGATGAGTGAAGCTACGATGGCCGCCACTCATCTCTATACCATAGGAGGGCGGAAGCGACGTCAAAAACGTCACTTCCGCCCATACGTCTTAAAGGGGAATTTACAAATGTCATTTTTTTTTTTTTTTTATCTTTGAAGTCCAAATATGAGATCTGAGGACTTTTTGTCCCCAGATCTCATATTTAAGAGCACCTGTCATGCTTTTTTCTATTACAAGGGATGTTTACATTCCTTGTAATAGGAATAAAAGTGATCATTTTTTTTTTTTTTTTTTTTAAACAGTGTAAAAAAGAATACAATTAAGTAAAATAAATAAGAAAAAACAAAAAAAACTTTTTTAAAACACCCCGTCCCGACGAGCTCGCGCGCAGAAGCGAACGCATACGTGAGCAGCGCCCGCATATGAAAACGGTAGTCAAACCACACATGTGATGTATCTCCGCGATTGGTAGAGCGAGAGCAATAATTCTAGCCATAGACCTCCTCTGTAACTCAAAAAATGCAACCTGTAGAATTTTTTAAATGTTGCTTATGGAGATTTTTGAGGGTAAAAGTTTGACGCCATTCCACGAGCGGCCGCAATTTTGAAGCGTGACATGTTGGGTATCAATTTACTCGGCGTAACATTATATTTCACAATCCAAAAAAAATTGGGCTAATTTTACTGTTGTCTTATTTTTTTATTCAAAAAAGTGACTTTTTTCCAAAAAAAGTGCGCTTGTAAGACCGCTGCGCAAATACGGTGTGAAAAAAAGTATTGCAACGACTGCCATTTTATTCTCTAGGGTGTTAGAAAAAAAAACAATATATAATGTTTGGGGGTTCTAAGTTTTTTTCTAGCAAAAAAATATGTTTTAAACATGTAAACACCTAAAATCCAAAACGAGGCTGGTCTGGGAGTGGTTAAATGCACTGATTCCTATGTAAATGACAGTGGCAGTGAAGGAGTTAACCACTAGGGGCGGGGAGGAGTTAGTGTGACGTGTTGTGTGTTTTTTTTTTACAGTAGGGGGCGTGGCTGACGTCACTGATCGGCTGTTCCCGATGACAGGGGACAGCAGATCAGTGACAGGCAGTGTAGGAAGCGTGGGGAGAGGTTTGTTTACACAGACCTCTCCCCGTTCTTCAGCTCTGTGACCCGATCGCGGGACACCATCGGGTCCGCTGGTCCCGCGGCCGTGGTTACAGAGCTCCCGACCGGGTTGCGAGCGCGCCGCTGGCAGCACGCGCACGCGACCCCACGGCTAGGCAATTAAAGGGGACGTATATATACACGTGCTTTTGCCTAGACGTATATCTACAGGAGGCGGTCGGGAAGCGGTTAAACTAAATCTCTCTAAAACTGAGTTACTAATATTCCCCCCCACCCGTGACCCCGTCCATGACTTTTCCATCAAAATCAACAATGCAACTATCAGTCCCTCCCCTCACGCCAGGGTACTAGGTGTAATCCTAGACCCTGACTTGTCATTTCAGCCTCAAGTCCAATCGCTGTCAAAAGTTTGTAGACTTCACCTCCGTAACATCTCTAAAATTCGCCCCTTTTTAACAAATGAAAACACCAAGCTCCTCATTCACTCCCTCGTTATCTCTCGCCTTGACTATTGCAACTCCCTTCTCATTGGCCTGCCTCTCCATAGGCTATCCCCTCTTCAGTCTATCATGAATGCTGCTGCCAGACTTATCCACCTTACCAACCATTCAGTGTCTGCCAACCCTCTCCTCCAATCCCTACACGGGCTCCCGATCACCCAGCAAATTAAATTCAAAATACTAACCACAACTTACAAAGCCATCCACAACTCTGCCCTGAGCTATATCACCAATCTTGTCTCCAAACATATCCCAAACCGTCCTCTCCGCTCTTCTCAAGACCTCCTACTGTCAAGCTCTCTCGTCTCCTCCTCTCATGCTCATCTCCAGGATTTCTCCAGAGCCTCTCCAATCCTCTGGAACTCGCTACCTCAACCTGTCCGGCTATCCCCTACTCTAGCTACCTTCAGGCGATCCCTGAAAACTCATCTCTTTAGGGAAGCCTATCACGTCTCCAACTAATCTTTTACCACTTCCATCAGCTCATTCACCAAAGTTACAACCTTTTGTACCACCTCCTCCACCCTATTAGATTGTAAGCTCTTCTGAGCAGGGCCCTCTTAATCCTCTTGTTTTTTTATTGTATTATAACTGTATTGTTTTATATTGTAAAGCGCTGCGTAAACTGTTGGCGCTATATAAATCCTGTAATAAATAAATAAAAAACTAGTGTATAAACATGACCTGATGGAATGTATGGACCTAGTCTTTGGAATAAAGATGCATAATGGACAAAAAATCAGGAAAAACAAGACCCTAAAAAAATTAATCCACAATCAAAGGTCTAGGCTTTATTGATAAAGGCATTTATGTCCCAATCAATAGTCATCCCATATGGTGAATATGATTTGAGCTGGTATATCCAGAATGTTTCTAGACATGATACCCCCCGTAAACAAGAATCTCCTCTCCAGTGGGGTACAAATGTGTCTATGATCTGAAATTTAGTACCTAATGGGTTCCCTTCGAGATGGTGGAGATAATGTCTGCTATATCCAGAATGTTTCCTCCTGGTATACCCGTAATGTTCAGTCTCCCAAAAGTCCATAAGGATGCTGTACACCCCCCTGGTTGACCCATCATCAGCTATATTAGTTTCCATTTACAACCTTTAGTAAAATCCATTCCCTCCTACCTTAAGGACACCAGAGACACTAATCGCCTTCTGGAACAGGTGGACTACTGCAATGACTATTTGTTGGTCACAGCAGACATCGCAGCTCTGTATAATTGCATACCGCATGAGCTGGGACTTTCTGCTGTTGATTATTATTTAACTAAATGTGATCAGATTCATGTAATCCAACAAAGGTATATCATGAATCTACTCCAATTCGCAACGAAACACAACTACTTCTGGTTCAATAACCAGTTTTATTTGCAGCAGAAGGGAGTAGCTATGGGGGCTAAATTTGCCCCCCAGCCTCCCCAACCTTTTATGGCTCAATGAGAGGAGGATTTTGTTTATGCCCTGAATAGACCTGAATTGGTACTCTGGGCCAGATATATAGACGACCTGTGGAAGGGCGGCTAGGAGTCCTTACAGGATTTTATGGTTATTCTTAATTGTTAGGTCCTCTGTTTCAGCCCCTCTTTCCCTTTGCTGGACTTTGGTGGTCAATGGAAAAACTCTCTGTCCGGATGGGTAATCATAGACACCATACACAGTATATGGTTGGTCAAGAGTACGATTGTTTATTCCCTTCTGGCAGAATATATGTGATTACAAAGAAAAGGCATTGTTATGAAAGTCCCATGAACAACCAATCACATTCAAGCATTCATGTTATACAATTAATACTGATCTTGCAAAATATTCATAGTTTTTTGCCCAGAGACAGAATCATCATCACAATTTGTTACATCGTCACAATTCTAAGACTTAGACCTTATCACTAAACCTTATCACATTGGCCGCAATGGTCAAATGTCATTTAGCAAGCAGTATATGTTCCTGACATGTTTAATCTAAAAAGGCATATCCTGACTAACACCTCTCTCAGCACTTCTGCGCAAGCTAGCAAGCTAGCTAAAGGAAAAGAGAACTTTCTTGCAGAGAAACTCTTACAAAGTTAAAAATTAAAGGATAACTTTACATTCCATTGCAATAACCTTAAAGAGTGATCCCACATTTCCTTACAATCCCTCCTTTGATCATAGGAGACTAAAAGTCTCTGCTGATCACTCACTGTACCACTTATGTCCTGAGTAGAACATGGTCATGGCTGTTTCAGACTTATCAATTGGGTTCTTTGATTTTGCTACTTTACTTATCAGGCAGAACACCAATTTGATTGTCACATAAATAGCAAAATAGCAAAAGAAGGAAAATTGTCCAGGTGCTGCATTTTCTTGGCTCACAGGGAAATGTTATGGCAAGAATGGTTTGGGCGGCTAAGGAGTTTTGTGGGAGGGGGCAGGGGGTAATAGTGGCTGAGTTTCTTCTTGTGCAGTTATTTCCTTTCCTGTCTCCTTCATCTGTGGGCTCTTTTTCAACCTTGATTCATGGATCCATTGCGGGCTTTGATCCGTCAGTACTGCTGTCCTGGAGACCAAATGGACCTTGGAAGATGGGGCCTGGTTGTTTTCGGACTGCAAGTTGTTTGATCAGTACCTTATCCCCTGGGATAAAAGGATGTGTTGGTTCTGTGGAAAGAGAAGGAAAGGTGACAGCAACCTTATCATAAGTTTCAGCAAGGCTACTTACCAGATATTTCACGTGCTCTTCTTGTAAGGAATATAAGTTAGATTCCTCGCCTCTCTTAGGGGCTCTTTGAGCGGGTTTTCCCATGAGAATCTCAAAGGGGGAAAGTCCTGTCCTAGCATGGGGGATGGTCCTTATCTGGAAGAGTACCCCGGGAAGCAAATGAAGCCAGTTCTTCATGGTACCTTGTGTGGCCTCAATTTGTCTTTAATGTTTCTATTCATTCTTTCCACTACTCCTGCACTCTGGGGGTGGTAGGGGATGTGGAGCTTCCATTGTATCCCCAGAACTCTCACTAATTCTTTGGTAAGTTTCGCTGTAAAAGCGGGTCCTTGGTCAAAGTATGTAGTAGCTGGAAGACCAAACCTGCTAATCCAATGATTGACCAAACACCTGGTGGCTATCCCTGCGGTCTCTCCTGTTTCGGGAATAACTTCCGGCCGTGAGGAAAATTTGTCTATTATCACACAAAGATATTTGATATTACCTTTCTGTTTGGGCATGTGTGTGAAATCAATCTGTAAGTCCTGTAATGGGCCTAAGGGCGCTGGTAAGTGTCCATGAAGGCCATACTTCGGTCCCTGAATATTATTCTGGGCACAAGTTAAGCAGGAATTAATTAGTTGTTCAATCAATAGGTGAGTGGAATTGGTGCAAAAATTCTGTTTATACATTTGCTGTAGGGGTTTCTTACCTATGTGTCTGGGGGCCATGGAAATAAGATAAAATCAAAGGAGCTACTGTTTCTCGAATACCTATAATCCCCTCCTTGTTTGACCACAAGCCGTCCGGGCTGTGTGTCAAACCATGCGATTCCCAACAGGTAATGTCAGACAATTGAGCTTTCTTCTGTAGTAATGTGGCTAGGGCTGGAAAATTTGGGGAGGAAAAATCTGTAGAAAACAATTGGAGGGTTGGTTCTTTGATTGCCTCCTCAGCAGCAATTTTGTCTGCTCTGTCTGCTAAGTTGTTTCCCTTAGTAGCATCAGATATGTCATAGGAATGACCTTTTACTTTTATGACATTCATTTTTGAGGGTAAATGAAGTGCACTTAATAGATCCTCTACCCAGGCTTGATCTGAGATTTGCTTATCATCTGCCGTCTTGAACCCGCGTATCTACTG
Source organism: Lithobates sylvaticus (assembly GCA_028564925.1). Classification (NCBI taxonomy): domain Eukaryota; kingdom Metazoa; phylum Chordata; class Amphibia; order Anura; family Ranidae; genus Lithobates; species Lithobates sylvaticus. Next base: position 380,534,051 of record CM053028.1, read on the forward strand.
TCAGTGTAAATGTTTACTTTCTGTCCTTTGAATAACTGACAGGCACGTGTCATAGCATAGAGCTCTGCCTGTTGAGTGAAGTGGCTGCTAGTGGTTTTGCTTCTAGTATTATGTCTGGTAAAGTCACTACAGTATAACCAGTTTTGTAAGTGTCATCGCTTGGTCTAGAAACAGCTGCTGTCAACAAAAACATTTATGTAGTCGGCTCAGAGTTGGGTTGGTCAGTGAGGTCAGGTCTTGGTGAGGTGGAATGTAGCAGTTGTGTGGAGCAATCATGTTCTACTGGGATTTATACTGATGGGAGTCTGAGCAATGCATGTAGTAGTCTGACTGCAGGTGTTGTTTCAGAACAAGATTTGACAGTGAGTGTTGAGGAGGATGATCTCATAGCCACTGGAGCGTTGTGCTGTCATGTGATTTGTAGAAATGTTTTGTAAAAGGTGCACTACAGTATGTGTTGTATACAATGTAGTATCAGTTCCGAAAGTGATCTTGGATGCTTCTTTTACTGCCATAGCACAGGCAGCGACAGCTTGTAGGCAAGCTGGCATTCCTTGTACCTGAACGGGGAGTTTTTTGGATAGATAAGCCACGGGTCGGTAGTGGGTGCCGTGCTCTTGGGCCAGCACGGCAGCTAGCACAGGGCCCCTGACTATACAGTAAAGCACAAAGGATTTCTTATGATCTGGTAAACCGAGTGCTGGAGCACTGGCCAAAGACTGTAATAAGGCATGGAAGGCCTGTGTCATTTCCTCAGTGTAAATCACCTGCTTGGGGGCAGTGGCTGCAGTAGAGGGGCGCAAGATTGAATCATAAAAAGAACAATCTGGGATCCACTGCCTGCAGTAGACAATAGAGCCAAGAAAAGAAAGGAGCGCTGCCTTTTCTTTGGGTGGGCCGAGACAGGTCAGAGTCTTGACTCTTTCAGGGGACACTTGCCTGGTCCCGCCTGAGATAATACATCCTAGGTATTCCACGCTCTCCCTGCACCACTGGATCTCTTTGCGAGACGCCAAGTGACCCTTAAGAGATAAGTGAGTCATCAGGCTTTCAGAGTCTTCTGCACACTGTGCCCCACTCTCACTACATAACAGTAGGTCATCTACATATTGCAGGAGTACTGATCCCTGTGGGGGCACCCAGTCATCCCGAGCCCGAGCCCCAGGCAAAGGCAAAGATTTTTTGGAAATCCTCGTGAACATCAATGCTAAAGAAAGCATTGGACAAATCTAGTACCATATATACAGTGGAGGAAGCAGGGATGTTTATAAAAATTCCTGTGATGTTTGAGACTAGTGGTGGAAGTGGTTGAATACATTTGTTCACCCCCCTCGAATCCTGTACTAGCCTCCACTCGCCACTGGCTTTCTTTACTGGATGGGTGTATTCCAGGGACTGATAATGGGTTTTAGAATGCCTTTCTGCATGTATGTGGTGATCTGTGGTGCTATACCGTGTACTTTGTCAGCATGAAGGTGGTATTGTTTCTGAAAGAATGGTATGATGTTTGGTTTGAAAGTAGGGACATAGGGAGTATATTTGACATGTCCTACGTCTGTTTTGAACTTTGCCCATATCGGGTGAGTCTCTAATGGCGCCGGTATGGTCATAAAGTAAAACGTCAAATCTTTTCTTTTTGGCATAGTCAAGTCACATCTTGCTGATTTGGCAGTCATCCCCCCAATGAAGACATGAGATCTCTTCCCATCAGACATAAAGGGCAGTCCGTGAGGATGGCAAAGGTTTGCCTGGTTAAGGGTTTATCCTGCAAATCTGACACTTGCAGTGATTCGGTTATTTTGTGTGTGACATCTGTCCCATTTATTTCCATTGAGCAGCCCTCGGTACAATGTCTGGGGCGCTAAACGCAGATACCCCTCTGAATCTTCCATGTTTGAGTCATGGGGTTGGACAAGGGCAGAAGCAAGTGTTGTTTTTTTTTTTTTTAAGGGACTTGTCTAAGGAATGAGGCTTCTCTAATGGACGAGGGAAACACTTTCTATATTCTTTCAATGCTTTAGACCATATTTTATAACATTCACTCATATATTCTTTATCATAAGGAAACGGTGGATAATTATACTGTTTATGTTGGCCACACATTTTAGTGACCTCCTCCCATTCCTCTGCAGAACATGGTCCGCATTCAATTAGCCCCGCAATTTGTAGAGCATGTGCTCTGGTTAATATGTTTTTCCAGAAGGGTTCAGTATAATGTTTTCCATAGTTTCCAGACACAAAATCTAAAGGAGTGGGCTGATCCGGCTTACCTTCCGAACCTCCCTTCCCCGGCAGATTTCCCATGTTTACAATTCTTATACTTTATTTTATATTATAACTCTATTTATACACATCAGCTGCAGAACATACAGTCAATGACTTAGGGCAAACCACAAATGTTTCAGCAGTTCTAAATTCAATAGTACTTCTGACACCTTTAACAGTTAAAGCTTCTTGAAATTTTAAAAGTTTTATTCTTGGCAAAATACCAACAGGTTTAAACAGTACTTTCAATTGCTGTAATACTAATGCCGCAAACAATTCCCCACTATCTATTACGGTTGGTGAGATATTAGCATTTGAACCCTTGTTGGCAAAACGCCAAAATATCCAAATTTTGCACCTGACTTCCCCTGCGCAAGAGATGTCAGTGACAAAAGGAATTATTCACATAGCATGTTTTGATCAAAAGTTAGCCTCACCAATCCATGTATTACCCTAGAAAAATGTTATAACGTCCCTGATGTCACAATGTATCAAAGACTCTCCTGGAACACAAAACTATTATGTATATTAAACCTTAAAGTCTGTTTCCATGGTTTTCCTTCGTGGAACCAAAGACCCTTTCCCACTTTGTGGTAATAACCTACGGGAATACTAGCAACCAAAGAAGTATTTGATCCCTCATACACAAATAATAGGCCTGTTAAACACTCTGGGCAGCGTCCTGCCAAAAAACACTTAAACATGACATTAAACATGACATTAAATGATTTAGAGGTTTCCAATGACCAGTCCTTCTGGTTAAAAACAAGGTTTTCAACCTCCTTTTGTATTAATACAATACCCAGGAGGGATCCTGGCCAACCTAGCGAGGCATCCTGTCCCTTTATTTTAATACCTGGTATCCTGGCCAACCTAGCGAGGTATCCCTGTTCCTTTATATTAATACCTGGGATCCTGGCCAACCTAGCGAGGTATCCCTGTTTATGAGCGAGCTGCCTTACAATTTTCCTGGGATCCTGGCCAACCTAGCGAGGCATCCCCTTTTTGTCCCTGTCTCTCAGGCAAGTTAATTAAATAATTTAATAAATTATGCCTTGAGATGTATAATGCTATAATGTGACGGGGTATAACATTGACAGAGTAAGCTGTTCAAAAATACTTTGAAAAAGTAATTTTAAAGAAAGCTTACCTGTTCAAATGTTCCCCACTTCCTGGTACCATCTGTTAGGTCCTCTGTTTCAGCCCCTCTTTCCCTTTGTTGGACTTTGGTGGTCAATTGAAAAACTCTCTGTCTGGACGGATAATCATAGACACCATACACAGTATATGGTGGGTCAAGAGTACAATGGTTTATTCCCTTCTGACAGAATATATGTGATTACAAAGAAAAGGCGTTGTAGGGAAAGTCCCATTAACAACAATCACATTCAAGCATTCGTGTTATACAATTAATACTGATCTTGCAAAATATTCATAGTTTTCTGCCAGTTTTCTGGAAAAGAGAACTTTCTTGCAGAGAAACTCTTATCTCCTGCTGGATAGATTTGCCGACAACCCGGTCCGATCACACCAAATCCGGTCGGACTTTTTCATGGATTCTGTCCGATCCGGACAAGTTAAAAAATGTTGTTGAAAAATCAGACCGTGTGTATGCACCATCGGACAGTGTACGTCGGATTGTCCGACGGACAAAGTCTTATCTCCTGCTGGATAGATTTGCCGACAACCCGGTCCGATCACACCAAATCCGATCGTGTGTACGGTTGTCCGACCGGACAAAGTGCTACGCATGCTCAGATCACATTACAAGGCCAAAGCTATTGGCTACTAGCCTCTACGTAGTCCCGTCGTAGGCAACAAACGTCACCACGTTCAGAATGATCGGATTTTCCGACAACTTTGTCCGACCGTGTGTACGCAAAACCAACATCAGACAAAGTATGACGGACAGGATCCGACCGACCTGGTCCGCGGATTGTCCGACCGTGTGTATGGGGCTTTACAAAGTTAAAAAATAAAGGGTAACCCTACAGTCCCTTGCAATAACCTTAAAGAGTGATCCCACTTTACCTTACATTAATAACGAGAGAGGCATCGTATTTGAGTTATGAGGCTAGTAGTACCACCATTCACTTTCTTGATTTAGAAATTTCCATTTTAGATCACCGAATAATTACTAGGACTTTCTTCAAACCCACCGACCAGAATGGATACATTCTGGTCAACAGCTGTCACCACAGCTCTTGGCTGAAGTCAGTCCCACAAAGTCAATTATTGCACATTAGATGCAATTGTACTAACTTTTCTGATTTTCACTATCTGGCTTTAATTCCTAAGTAAATTTGTAGAGAAATGTTATCATCCCATAATCATAAAAAACAAGGAAGAGGGGCGCCTCTGAATGTATATCATAAATCTAATTTATTAAAACAACAGTATACACTCACATGGGGGAAAAGGATGTTGCATTCATATCCTGTATGCTGGGCTAAGGAGATGGTGTAGGACTGCAGGTCACATCAGATCCAGTCAGGCTAGCACCACATCAGATCCAGGCAGGAAGGGGTGGTATGGCTTAGCACAGCGTTGTCTCCTTCAGTGGTCCAGGTTCAGGTAACTTGTATCACAGTCCGGTGAGAGGAAAAGAGTCCATCACACAGGGATCAGGGTTCCAATGATAGTGAGAGGGGAGAGATAACAAAACGCCAGTGCTGGGGGTTAGCTTTGCTGTGTCTCCATAGTAATCATTCTGCCTCTGAGATGCTTGGGGGGCAAGCGCAGCACCTGGCAGTGACGTCACCAACATGCGATGCGTCTCAGAACTGGCAGGCCATTGGTGGAGGGGTGGCCACGTTCCTTTATCAATCATAGGGTCTATGGACACAGAGGGAAGTTTTTATAGACTGACGGGGGTGTGGCCAGAGCGTACTTGGAGGAAAAAAGTCAGTAATGCTACGGGGGAATGAATATTAAAAAGGGCACAATGCCAGAGGATTATGCATACCGTATACAAATTAATAAACAGAGAAAAATTATACATGGGAAGAAAGATTATGATTAATCAATTTGGTGCAATAAAATCAAAATTGAATAATACAATAAACAAAAATAGTGCAACTCTGCAATAAGGGGGGGGGTTATTGCAATAACAATCACATCACAATTATTATCCAAAATATAGAAATGAATTGCAAATAGATAGTATATAATAGATGAAATTCATAGTTAGAGGCTCTACATAAATAACTAAAAAGAAACAAATTCAATTGATTGAAAATAGTGGGACTCATAATTAAAATGCACATAAATAATAATATATATAAATATACATTAACATACAGAGACCACTAAAAAGATATATATATATAAACATACACATGTCTACATACATATAGACATATGTCTGTACGTATAAGGAAAATCATAATATTGTAGGTCAATACCATTATTAGATGGATTTGATTGGTATGTGGATGGTGATGATTTCTTAGTTAATCAATATCTATCTATATTAGTTCAGCAAATCTATAGAGAAGAGGGGGGGAGAGGTTTTACTGGAAACAGGGGAAACAGGGAAGTGGGGGGTGTAGTGGAAAAAGGAAAAAGGGGGAGAGAGGGGGAGAAAGGGGAGGAGGAAAAAGGGAAAAGTCCATAAATAAAAATGATATAGTTGGATCATGCTGGGGATCAGGCAGAACAATCCCTATTCTGCGAATATCGTATTCTTTGGTCGTTATATCGATGGCCTAATTGTCATCTGGGACGGTCCCCCTGACCCGATCCCTTTGTTTGTGGAACATTGCAACTCTAACCCTTACGGTCTATATTTCACACATACCTCTGACTCCACTAGCTTGGCCTTTCTAGATTTAGAACTAGGCCATGTGGGAGAGACCATTATAGCTAAAAAATTATACTAAACCCATGGCTGGCAACTATTTTTTGCACTATAAGAGTTGCTATTATCCAAAATGGACACAAAATATACCCAAAGGACAATTTTGTCATGTACGACAAAATTGTACCATGGAAGCTGATTATGAGAAAGAGAAAGAGAAAAAGAAAAAGTAGATCACTCCATGAGATTTATCACTACTTTTAATTTCCAATACAAAAAAATGGAAAACATATTAAACAATATTAAGCAAACACTGGAATATCCTACAACAGGATCCCCTACTCAAAACTATTCTCCCACCAGCACCCAGAATCACCTACCGCAAAGCCCCCAGTCTTAAAAATAAAATGTCAAAAAAAAAACCCTGGTGGGCATGTATCAATGCAAAACAACTTGCTGTAAAACTTGCTCGTTTATTCAACATGGTAAAAAATCTTTTCATTCTAAGGGAAAAACATTACCCATAGACCACTTTTACAATTGTTCATCCGACTTTGTCATATTTGGCCTTACGTGCCCTTGTGGGTTGATTTATGTTGGTTTTGCCACCCAAATGCATTTTAATGTACACATCTTGAGCGATGTTTGTACTATTCTTTTACTATTAAATCCATACGTTATTTTACCTACGCCATGTGGAAGCCTTCCTTTTTTCTTTTATGATCAACATTTTTTCTTGGTGGGAGGAGAGCTTCAAAGAGATGGCACAATCCATCTCCTTGTGGCTGAATCTCTGTTTCCTGTGTCATCGGTCTGTTGCATCATCGCAGGTGTGTGTCCACATCTGTCCAACTACAGGAGATCGTGACCCGTGATTCCGGCTTCTATCCATGCCTGTTTGACCAACCGCCGCTGGCATGTGTGTCCACTAGGGATGAGCCGAACACCCCCGGGTTCGGTTCGCACCAGAACCTGCGAACGGACCTAAAGTTCGCACGAACATTAGAACCCTATTAATTACAATGGACGCGAACGTTCAAAATCAAAAGTGCTAATTTTATAGGCTAATATGCATGTTATTGTCATAAAAAGTGTTTGGGGACCTGGGTCCTGCCCCAGGGGACATGTATCAATGCAAAATTTTTTTTTTAAAAACGGACGTTTTTCCGGAGCAGTGATTTTAATAATGCTTAATGTGAAACAATAAAAGTGTAATATTCTTTTAAATTTCATACCTGGGGGGTGTCTATAGTATGCCTGTGAAGGGGCGCATGTTTCTCGTGCTTAGAACTGTCCCTGCACAAAGTGTCATTTTTGCAGGAAAAAAAGCTATTTAAAATCACTCGCGGCTAATGAATTGTCGGCTCCCGTAACACAGAGAACAGTCATTCATTAAAAGTCATTGATAAAAAAAAAAGTCATTGATAAAAAAACAAAAAAAAAAGCGTGGGGGTCCCCCCAAATTCAACTACCAGGCCCTTCAGGTCTGCTATGGATATTAAGGGGAACCCCGGCCAAAAAAAAAAAATGGCGGGGGGTCCCCCTCAAAATCCATACCAGACCCTTAAGGTCTGGGATGGATTTTAAGGGGAAATCCGGCCAAAAAATAAATAAAATGGCGTGGGGTCCCCCTCAAAATCCATACCAGACCCTTATCCAAGCACGCAACCTGGCAGGCCGCAGGAAAAGAGGGGGGACGAGAGCAGCCCCCCTCCCTCCTGAACCGTACCAGGCCACATGCCCTCAACATTGGGAGGGTGCTTTGGGGGTCTGTGACCCCTCAAAGCACCTTGTCCCCATGTTGATGAGGACAAGGACCTCTTCCCCACAACCCTGGCCATTGGTTGTGGGGGTCTGCGCGCGGGGGGCTTATCGGAATCTGGAAGCCCCCTTTAACAAGGGGACCCCCAGATCCCACCCCCCCCCTGTGTGAAATGGTAAGGGGGTACAAAAGTACCCCTACCATTTCACCAAAAAAGTGACAAAAATTGTAAAAATGACAGGAGACGGTCTTTGACAATTCTTTTATTAAAATCTTCTTTCATCTTCTTTCTTCTGGTCTTCTTCCTTCTTCCTTTCTTCTTCATCCTTCGGTTTTTTCATCTTCTCCTTCAGCATCTTCTTCCATCTTCCATCTTCTTCTTCCTCCGATCTGCTTCTTCTTGCTCTGGTCTTCTCATCCGGCATCTTCTTCCATGGCGTCTGCGTCTCTTCTTGGGCCGCTCCGCGCAATGGGAGGCTCCCGCTGTGTGAGGCTTCGCTGCGTCTGACAGGTCTTTTATAATGGAGGGTGGGGCCACCTGGTGACCCCGCCCCCCTCTGATGTCATGGGGAAAGCCATAGGGAAGTCCCCATGACGTCCCTGTGCGTCAGAGGGGGCGGGGTCACCAGGTGGCCCCGCCCTCCGTTATAAAAGACCTGTCAGACGCAGCAAAGCCTCACACAGCGGGAGCCTCCCATTGCGCGGAGCGGCCCAAGAAGAGACGCCGACACCGTGGAAGAAGATGCCGGACGAGAAGACCAGAGCAAGAAGAAGCGGATCGGAGGAAGAAGAAGATGGAAGAAGAAGATGGAAGAAGATGCCGGAAGGAGAAGATGAAGAAACCGAAGGATGAAGAAAGGAAGAAGACCAGAAGACCAGAAGAAAGAAGATGAAAGAAGATTTTAATAAAAGAATTGTCAAAGACCGTCTCCTGTCATTTTTACCATTTTTGTCACTTTTTTGGTGAAATGGTAGGGGTACTTTTGTACCCCCTTACCATTTCACACGGGGGGGGGGGATCTGGGGGTCCCCTTGTTAAAGGGGGCTTCCAGATTCCGATAAGCCCCCCACCTGCAGACCCCCACAACCAATGGCCAGGGTTGTGGGGAAGAGGCTCTTGTCCTCATGAACATGGGGACAAGGTGCTTTGAGGGGTCACAGACCCCCAAAGCACCCTCCCAATGTTGAGGGCATGTGGCCTGGTACGGTTCAGGAGGGAGGGGGGGGGCGCTCTCGTCCCCCCTCTTTTCCTGCGGCCTGCCAGGTTGCATGCTCGGATAAGGGTCTGGTATGGATTTTGAGGGGGACCCCACGCCATTTTTTTTTTGGCCGGGGTTCCCCTTAAAATCCATCCCAGACCTCAAGGGTCTGGTATGGATTTTGAGGGGGACTCGCACGCCATTTTTTTTTTTTTTGGCCGGGGTTCCCCTTAATATACATAGCAGACCTGAAGGGTCTGGTAATTGAATTTGGGGGGACCCCCACGTTTTTTTTTTTTTTTTTTTTAATTAATGACTTTTGTTATCAATGACTTTCAATGAATGACTGTTCTCTGTGTTACGGGAGCCAGCAATTTATTAGCCGCAGATGGCTGCCTTAGATGACACAACAGGCCAGAAGGGTAAAGGGGGTTTAATGTGATACTGCAATGCTGTACTAACAGCACACACACACTACACTAATCCCCAGAATCACAGCAGATAATGTCAGACTCAGCAGAATGAATAATGTCACTGACACCGTCATGTTCCTAACGCCGCAACACACCACATGAGGCCGCCGGCGCGGCGGCCTTATATACTGTGGGGCGTGTACTAAACCCCCTGAGCTATAATTGGCCACAGGCATCCTGCCTGTGGCCAATTATTGCTCTCCCCGCCGCTGGCTCTATGCACTGTGACCCCGCATGCTTGGCCAATCATCAGCCAGCAATGCACTGCGACTGGGCCGTTCGCATCACACGAATTTGATGCGAACGGCCCACATAGTTCTGGGCTCGACGAGTGGACGAACGGTCGATGTTCGATTCGAACATGGGTTCGAATCGAACACCGGGCCCATCCCTAGTGTCCACACCTTATGGTAAGAGTACCTACCCCTCCCCTGGTTGGTTTAAGCACAGTCCTGGGTACCATGTGAAAACTGTATCACCACCATATATGTTTGTTTGAGATCTAATAATATCTGGTATCTACACCAGCATGGGTTTTCTCAGAGGAATACAGTATGTCATCTACTATTGTGTTATATTGTGCTAAAGTTACATTTTCATTGATATAACACATACACTTGGTATTTTGTTATATGTGTTTTTACTTTTCTTAGTTCAAGGTATCACCAGATCATATGGTGCTACCTGACCTTTGATATTATTGATTGCACTTGTTTTACTCTTAGTGCACATTACATTAGTGTTTTTATTGCACTCTTTTTAATTTTTTTTGCTTTTAGCACAATTCAATTGTGACAGTTTCTTTTTCCCTACCTGGGATATATTTGTGTTTCTAGCGCTGCACTTTTCCTTATCACACATTTATACACAATCAGTTTTATTGTTGGTGCTGGCAGCTCATTTTTAAATATTAGTAGCGCAATAATTCTTTATTTTACTATATTCAACAAGATGTATCTTTTTTTCCTTTGAACAGAAACCTAGTTTTCATTTATGTAGGGTTTTTACAGGTCTATCCTGAAAAAAAAATTAGATGATATGTAATGCATGATGGTTCATTGGCTAGAAAAGCTGTCCATCATTGGTAAGGTCACCACTGAATAATAACAGATAGTCGATGAGCTGACAACAGCAGGAATGTGCATTCACATCTGGCTTGGTAATATACTAAATGATAACAATGTCCATATATGTCCATACACAATGGTTAGCTTGTAATGAAGAATCTCAACACCAGCTTCAGTGTGGAAGACAAATGCACACAGCACCACAGTAATGAGACCAATCAACTTACCAGATGGTGTAGACCCTCAAATTATAGAGTGGTCTAAATGCACCTTTTAGTTGTTAAACTCAGAACCTCCCATGCTCTTCAGCAATGGCATAGATCAGGTATCCTCTGAGATATTAGAAATAATGAAGGAGGAAGCTGTGGCTTTAAATAATTACTATAATCATATGACCTATGCGGGGATAGCAGCATGTGAGTGAAGTTTTCTGATACATACACTACACGCTCTGCTGTTTTATGCTGTCGGTAAGCAATTATGCAGTATGCTGCGCACAAGCACTGTATCAGATTTTTCATCATTCTTCTGCACAGAGAGCACTTTTCATCACAGTTATGTAATGATCTTCATTGTCGTGGATCTGCACTGTGGATTGGACCTTCATTTTTTGCACATGTGGACTGAGTTGTATATATAGGAATTGTCAAATTGCTATTTTGCATATATTTATGTATATGTTTTCTTTGCATTTTTTTTTATATAATGTATATGCTGGGATACTCTGTATATGTGTTACACTTTGATAGTCATATGAGTTTTTAATGGGACAGCCACTTTATTTATTTTAAAGGGACAGGCACTTTATTAATTTTAAAGATACAAGCGTACCTTTTTGATTTATTTGTTAGGTTTGTATTCAGCCTTACCTGGTGCAGTTGTCATTGCTGGTCTGAGCACAGGTTTTATATAAATAGTTTTTTCAATACTATCTGTAATATGGCCAGTTTAAATCTGAATAATTCCTTACAGCTTTAGTCACATCACCTACCTGAAATTAAGTATGTCCTACATTGTGCAGACAGCTGAATGCTGGAGAAATGCAGGAATGCCTGTCCTCTTCCTGGCTCTCAACTTCCAGCACTGCAATGGTTAACAGCTTTGGGTCTTCAGGCAGAACAGATGGTCTGATAGGGACAACTCCCCCTTCCTCCTCCATTTAGAAAAGTTTTTGAATGGATTACACTGCATATAACACAATCTGTGAATGGGGGAGATAATTCTGTGACATATCAGACTCTTTCCCATTCACTGAACCTGTTACAAGCATTGTAAACAATAACCGCTTTTCTCAATGGAGGAGGAAAGAGGGGTTATATCCTCATAGGACAAACTGTACTGTTGTTCTTTCTGAAGCCAGAAGCTGTTAATCATTGTGCTGTACGAACTGTTGCTGTTAATAATAATCAAGAAGTTCAGAGTCAGGAAGAGGACAGGCATCCCTGCAGTGAAGATTTCTTCTGGATCCAGCTGCCTACACCCTGTAGGATATACTTCATTACAGGTGATGTGACTAAAACTGTAAGGATTTTTTTCAGCTAAATTTGAGCTTTAATTTTCATAATAAACAAAACGACTTCACAGTTCCAGTTCAGGCTCTGATGCGTGCCTTTTTCTTTAAACTGGAGTGCCCTCTTTTATGAACTGTTGGTTATAATATCCAATCTGGACAGGTCTGAAAGATGCATAGTACATTAGTGATAACTTTCTCTTTCTATGGTTCACACCTTAGGCACAGAAACAAGGAAATGTAAATGTTGTTTAAAAAATACACTTTAAAATCTACACAGGTCTCCCTTTGTGGGATTTGACTTTACTGCAACATGACCTATTCTAAAGTTTCACCTTAGAAGCAGCAAAGGTGTTCAAATCTGTGCACTTTGTTATACATTGATGGCTTGATAAACACACAACTGAAAAATAACTATTAGCACGCTGAAGTTTATATGTGGAAAAGTAAAAAAAACGTATGGCTAGTAAATGATATATTCAAGTCTAATCAAGTAATTCAAACAAATATAGAGATATTACAATAAATAGGCAAATTTTTTGCAGGTGACCAGAGACCTAAGTGTAAATGAACCCTTACTGTTCTGAGCCCCCTATAAGGCACTGATGTGCTGCTGTTTACTTGCACAATTGGTGCAACGCAGTGCATTTGTGACTTTCCATGGTTAGCTGTGCTTTGCCATAGACTTCTATTATATCCTGCAGGTGTGGTGCACTTTCTGAAAGCTCACCAAAACTCCTGCATTCAGAAAGTGCACCAAGCCAGCAGGATATAATAGAAGCCAATATCTAAGTGCAGCAAACCCACAGGAAAGCTGCAGGTACACAGCACTGCACTAGCAGCCTTATACTATTATACCCAGTGTATTGCTTCACACTAACCTGAAGATCTCTTATTTCCTGAGTGCAGTTGGTATCATTCCACATGGGACAGGAGCCAGCTATACAGAGGAGGCATCAGCTAATGCAGCTATTCCTCCCTACTACAGCTCCAACTTTACAAGTAGTCCCTATGCATTGCACTGTGATGCTCTGGGATGGTGGGTCAGACAGCACAGACCTCAATCTACCAGTCACCTGTCCGCAAACTACTAGCAAATCACAATCTACGGCTGCTGTCCACCACTGTAGGATGTAATAAGGTCATCAGTGTCCTGCTCGGTATAGAAGGCAAGGCTCCTCTGTTGCCAGAAGAGTCAATCACAGTTAAATGTTTTATTTTCATATGTAACGCATTTAATAAATGTATACTATTCTCCTTCTTTGTATCTGAGCCTATTTCTCTTTTCAAAAGAGCAAATATAGTTTTTTCCACCATGGCAGAAAACCTATTCAACCAATCACAAGTTCACAAATGATGCAATGCGTATTACAATAGGTTGAATCGCTCTGGAATATATTATAGTGTATGCATCAGCTTGAGGCAACACAAAGGCCTGAAATGGTAACAAGTAAAATAATTAATTGCGCAGTCACTAGAAATCCAAATCTGTTCAGTCTGCACTCTAGGGAATCACTGGGATAAAAATGAAAACAAAAATGTAATGCACCATTTCACATTATTCACTGAAGTCTACAAATTAATTAAATGTTTGTTAAATTCACTTGTATGGAAACAAAAAACTCCAAACCCCTTCTACCCATCCTATACTATGGTGGCTGGTGCCTGCATTCCTCTCTCCATCACCTACCCTGATGGTCTTTGGTTTCCTGCTGAACTTTCTTGTAATGACTGGTATGGGACACTCATGCATCTTCTCTGTCCTCAAACAATACATTGCTCAGTGTCTGAGTAGCCAAACTCAAACCTGCATGCAGCTAAATGGACGGGTACAGATCAGGGGTCAAGTCCTGGGAAAAAACGTATGGGAACTTACCCAAGATTCCCGCCCCCACCTCAAAAATAAAAAATGTGTGTGTGTGTGTGTATATATATATATATATATATATATATATATATATATATATATATATATATATATATATATATATATATATATATATATATATATATATATATATATATTGTAACATGGGGGTGTTTAACTCAAGTGAAAAGATGCATTTTTTTTAATGCAGTGAGTCCTCATCAGACAGGCGTATAGAGTTAAGGGCCTGGTAGCCCACGTTTATTGAAGAAAGGAAAAACACAAAAGTCCATCCAGAAGTCCCACGCAGGGGTTTAACTTCATTAAGCATTCATCAATGAAAAACATACCAAGCCACCTGGCTCTCTCTTGTCAGCAGTTCCTCTGCTTGCTCTCAACAGAGTTGATTCCTTCCAGTCCCCTGGACTCACTGGCTTCCTTAGTCTTCCCGACTCTCAAGGCTGTCCCTCCTTTCCCAGTCTCTGGGCAAAGAATCCCCCTTACACAGGGATGACCCCTCCACAGGTCTGTCTTCATACAGCAGCAGCAAGCTGCTCACACTCCACCATCCTCCACTCATTAGCCCCTCATTATATGGTCTGTGTGCAGCTGGGCACACACCTTGTTTGCCATCCTCAAGACCCGGACACAGTTGGAGATCCCATCCAGGACTAGCAAAACCTGGAGAAAACTGACAGAGCAGTTTTCTCCATTTAAATTCTATAGTCTGCAGATATGCAAACTCTGGATCTCCTTTACCTCCAATTTCAAAGGGACAGAGCTTCGCTCTGCCACATATCCCCCCCTTTGTTTCGATCCGGAGGGAGGAACACCAGCACCCGTCATGGTTGGAACACCTCTGTGCTGGCTGTCAGCCACGTAGGCCCAACCTTTTTTCCGGGTGCGCTTCCAGGCACGTCCCACCCTGGATCTTAACAGGGTCCTATATTTTCCCATCCTAAGCCTTCTTCTTCTTGGGTCCCTGGCTTAATCATTTTTTTGGGGGAAACTCTGCTTTCCCTGATCCTACCTTTAAACTCGCTGACATCAGCTTTAACCTTCAATATACACCAGTACAACCTCCTCACTTTGGCATGACCATGCAAGCTGCCACCCACATGGGCCAAATCTTGTCCCATCAGGTGAATTTCTCCACGTCCCCTTGCTGCATCTACTTGGGCTTTACAAAGACACTCCCATGCTTTTTTACGAGTGCACTTCCAAAAGCGATGTTTTCCCACTTCTCTTGGGCCTACACTAGTCCTTTTACCAATCTTGGTACCTTTTTGAACATGAGGTTGATTTCTGAATTTTACGGATCCAGTACCATTAAGGTTATAAAGTGCTCCCTCAATTTCCACTAG
Source organism: Lithobates sylvaticus (assembly GCA_028564925.1). NCBI lineage: Eukaryota > Metazoa > Chordata > Amphibia > Anura > Ranidae > Lithobates > Lithobates sylvaticus. Next base: position 380,549,357 of record CM053028.1, read on the forward strand.
ACCACCCCTTTTCTCTTTGCTTAATTTAGAAGGAACCACATTTTTAAACACTGGTTTAATGATAAGTGGGGGCTCTTTTATTAGGGTGACAATGGTCCCTCTCTGTACTCCAAGTACGGGCACCCTCTTACTGTCCAAACTTAGCGCCACTTGTTTCCTCATGTACACTGCATGCTTATTTTTGTCAGTTTCATCACTAACATCCTCATATGACTGCAGCCTCATCCTAGTCTCCCTCTGAAGGACATACTGACTGTCTTGCGACTTTAAGGTTTTAAAGTCATGAGACACCTTGCTGAGCTTTGGGCCATTTTCCTGCAACCATTGTTTATAACTATCCTTCTCAAACCTCAGAAAATCTTCCCCAGAAATACCCTCCTGAATCTGTAGGGGGCCTAATTCTGCTGTATCTTTTACCTCTTCTGTGTCAATCATACCATTCCCTATCTCATTACAATTTTCAGGGTTTGCTACAACCAGATCAACTTGACCAAGATCTTCAGGTCTACCATTATTTTTGTGGTCACCCATGGTAACCAAACCCTTACAAATTGACAATGAGCTGCATGTTTCATCACGGTCAGAAATATCAATGCATTTGTCATATTTCATTTCACTCATGTTCGGCAGGGCAGTGTCTGAAGAGGAACTGCATCCAGCGGAGTGGTTGTCCACGGCAGCTTCACTATCCACCAACTCCACTGGCCTGAGATCCTCTGCCAACAACTGTCCTGACTCCTGACCATCTTCCCATAAAGCATTTGGACCTGTGACTACAATCACTTCATTTATTGCTGTGCCATCTGGCACTTCCACCAACACATTTGGCACGGCATTATCCATTATCACATCATTGGGCCCTTTGTGGATCACAGACATGACCTCTTCTGTGCGTTCGCCCTTACTTGGCGTTTCCATCTCATGAGCACCATCATCTGCAGTAGCAAGTGCATCCTTGCATACAAGTTGCTCTGCAGGTCCTTTATCTGGCACTGCAGAAGTCATGTCTGCTTCACTTTTACCAACAGAGGCCTTTTCCAACAAAGCCAACAGGCTTTTTGTCCACCTGTCCCAGTCTGTTATCTCTGTGCTCCCAGAGGTACCACGCAGTACTGCTCCTACTGCACAAGGAGACTCAGAGGGACAGAGTGGTTCAGCAACAGACACATTGCACATATCACTTTGGTTCAAATACGATTTTGGCACTACATTTTTAACCATAGCAGACAGCAATACCACACCTTCACCACCTTGCTCTGGTGGCGCTTCATAAAACGCATTAGAGCTTTGATACCGGTCGTTGCTAGACTGCATTAACCCATTTCCACCATGAGTGTTTTCAAACATTTCAGTTTTAACATTTAACATCCTGTCATCACTATGTTCAGGTACCCTCTTATCCCTCAGAGCAGCACCAAAGTTGTCCCAGGCAACCTCCGGCTCCAAAACGCAGAGCTCCCTGGGGGTTTCTAGGGACCCCTCTATGGCCTTCTTCTTCACAGTTGCTAGGGGAGATAGCACATCTTTAACCGCATTCACAGCAAGGTTATCTCTAGTGAGCTGCACTAGCCCATTAGCAACTGGACCATTCACTTTAGCCAACACAATATTAGCAGTTTTACCCATCATATTGTCACATTCAAGTTTACCACTTGCCTCCCCACTGGACAGGGCACTGCAGCGAGGCAAGTCCTTTTCCAAACCGACAGTGGATCTCCCATTTGGGGCCACTCCAGTGTGCACAGTCACATATTCAGTCTCTTCTATGCATTTACCAGCACCAGTCTTTTTCAACATCAACCCAGCGGTTCCAGCCATTATTTCATTAAAGACAGTCTTACCCACCGCAGTAGTAGGGGTCACCATCTTCATTTGAGTACGTTGTCTCACAAACCAGTCCTCTGCTGCACTTTTACTGGCCCACTCTCCCTGGTGGCCACCGGATGAAATTACAGCAGGCATCTCCAACTGTTTAGCACCCCCTGCCGACACAACAGGAAAATCCTCATTGCAGGGGTGACTGCAAACATATTTGCACAGGAATCTGGGCCTGGAGATAACGACCTTTGCTCCTGGTAATTTTGAAATGCATACGCATCTTTAGGTGGATGCTTAGCTACATATGCCCTGTAGCTCCTCCTTTCCTTTGGCAATCTTTCTCCCGTTGCCATGGGAAACCACATACCTCTCCAACTTCCAGTCAGGCTTTCGGTCCATGATGCGATGGAACTCTCCTCTAAAAAGGATTTCCTCTTTAAACTTGCGGTAGTCATCCTGGTCCCCGTCCATCAAATGGTAAACCGACCGGAACTCTATCCGTAATAAGGTTTGCAACAGTTTTGGCCACCAGTCCCTAGGCCATTTTCTCTTTACAGCAACTTTTTCAAATCTTACAAGGAAGTCCCCAACCTCCTCTGTAGGCAGCATGGGTTGCATATAGTCAGAGGCCAAGATCTGAGCCCCTTGCACTGCGCCACACTCTTTGCGATTCTGCTTGAACCATTCATTCACTGTCTCACACATCACTGGCCCCTTTTGACTGGCCCTCCAAGGTGGAGACATCTTCTCAGGCCACGCTGAGCTCACTTCACCTTTAACTTGATTTAACATGAACTTCTTGTGTTTTGACTGCCTCATCCTTGCAGTCACATGCACAGCAGCCCGTTACACAGTTCACAGCATAGAAAAAAAAAAAAATTCTCACAAGTGCACTACCTGCACACAATGCAACACAGTCAATTGAACTCCTGCGCAATGCAGTTTGCCTGGCTGCCACACACAGCTAGCAGCAGTTCCTGAAATGACTCACCACTGGCGCAGAGACCGGATTTCACCGTCTGTATGCCCGCATTCAAACACCACTTGTAACATGGGGGTGTTTAACTCAAGTGAAAAGATGCATTTTTTTAATGCAGTGAGTCCTCATCAGACAGGCGTATAGAGTTAAGGGCCTGGTAGCCCACGTTTATTGAAGAAAGGAAAAACACAAAAGTCCATCCAGAAGTCCCACGCAGGGGTTTAACTTCATTAAGCATTCATCAATGAAAAACATACCAAGCCACCTGGCTCTCTAATGTCAGCAGTTCCTCTGCTTGCTCTCAACAGAGTTGATTCCTTCCAGCCCCTGGACTCACTGGCTTCCTTAGTCTTCCCGACTCTCAAGGCTGTCCCTCCTTTCCCAGTCTCTGGGCAAAGAATCCCCCTTACACAGGGATGACCCCTCCACAGATCTGTCTTCATACAGCAGCAGCAAGCTGCTCACACTCCACCATCCTCCACTCATTAGCCCCTCATTATATGGTCTGTGTGCAGCTGGGCACACACCTTGTTTGCCATCCTCAAGACCCGGACACAGTTGGAGATCCCATCCAGGACTAGCAAAACCTGGAGAAAACTGACAGAGCAGTTTTCTCCATTTAAATTCTATAGTCTGCAGATATGCAAACTCTGGATCTCCTTTACCTCCAATTTCAAAGGGACAGAGCTTCGCTCTGCCACAATATATCTATATGTATATGTGTGTAGCACACTACTCCCTTGGGAGCTGCAAATGTTGTTCATTACCTTTTTGTCAGTTAGCCCCGTTTCTTCCTTTCACCCAAGCAATTTACACATCAGACAACTTTAAGGTTGATAATGTTTTATTTCTCTGGTATCTTAATGAATGCTGAAGTAGATAGTATGAGATGCCCCGGTAATTTATCTTTTTGTGGCATGTTACATCTTTTCTCCTTGGAACTCCCTCCTGCACTTTGCTTTTGCTTAGTTAGAACTTAACAATTCCAATATGGACTGACCAGCATCACTCATAATAATGCGTGAGATAGACGACAAAGTCACAGGCCACACTGCCTATTTCCATGACCTTTGCAGCCATTCCTCCGTCAAGCCCTGGAATATGTATATCACTGCGGTCCTTGAACATACAGTGTGTTACGGAATAGCACTACTGGGTTGCACTCCCTTTGCTCTCTCCCAATCAACAGTCCATGTTACTCACAAGCCGATTCCCAGTTTTCTCCGTCTGCTTGACTCCTACTTCTTAATCCTTTATGGTCCGGTGTATCCCTGCATAGGACGACCAGTCTTTGTTAGATCTTTTACATGGTTGCGACTTTTCCAGGGACCAGTTGTGTGTCCCCTGGACTCCTACTCCTCCAGTTATCCAGTTCTGGGGTCTCTAAACCCCCAGGCCTTCAAACCTCTGCCCGGAGGCTCCGGGGTCTCTGAACCCCCGGCCCTCCGGCCCTCCTTCTCTCTCCTCTCTCTGAACTTCCAGCCCCCTCCTGAGCATGTGACCCCCCTTTTTATATGAGAGACACCCAGTGACCAGAGAAATTAACCATTAGTCCATTCTCTCACATGGGTTTCCTGCCACTCAAAACCTCAGTCCTTCCTCTCTGTCCAGTCCTACCCACTGTCCAGCAGAGGAGGTATCCCTGAGTCCAAGTGTTGGCGGTCACACCCCATTCTACACTAACACTCCCATCCCCAAATAAACAAACCAGGCCCAAGAAATGTACCTGTATCTGGCCTACACTCACAAAAAAAACAGTCTATTCCCCTGTCTAAACATGGGGTCCGCAATATATATATATATATATATATATATATATATATATGTATGTGTATATGTGTGTGATATATATATGCGTGTGATATATATATGTGTGTGTGTGTGTATATATACACAGTCCTCAGGCCATCTGTTTATTGTGCAAATTGGGGCCCAGGCCCCAGGCTGCTCACTCCTCAGTGCCCATCAAATGAAGCCTGATCATTGCCCAGCAATGCGGACTTACCAGTGTCCAGCAATGCAGCCTCACCAGTGCTCAGCAATGCAGCCTGATCAGTGCCAAGCAAAGCAGCCTCACCAGTGCCCCCAGCAATGCAGCCTCACCAGTGCCACCAGCAATGCAGCTTGATCAGTGTCCAAATCAGCGCAGCCTTATCAGTGTCCCCATCAGCGCAGCCTAATCAGTGTCCCCATTAGCGCAGCCTGATCAGTGCCCCTATCAGTGCAGCCTTACCAGTGGCAATGGTGGTAAGTCCGCCCTAGGTGCCACACATTGGGGGGTGTCATCCCAGTGCACCTGTCCTCCCCTCCTTCAGTCCTCCTCCTCCAGCGGCCGCTGTAACAAGGTCCTGCCTCCTATAACACACGCTGTGAAACCGGCATTGCCTATCACTGAACCCTAGGAGGCGGGACCTTGTTACAGGGTAAGGAAAGAAGAGGACTGAGGGAGGGGAGGATGGGTGAGCTGGGATGACACCCCTTCCCCAATGTGTGGCACCCAGGCAGTGCTGTCACCTGGTGAGGTAAAACATGGTGTCAGGCCCCCCCCCCCCCCAATATTTTTTTTCCCATATAACACTGGCCTGGGGAAAGAAGACAATGGCATCATTGGCAATGATGATTTGATTCAGATTTTTGAACTGACCTGCTGACACGTTGTGTTGCTTGCTGGATGGGATTTGAAGATGGCAAGATGCCGTGTCCTGCCAACAACAAAGTGAGTTACTTGTTGGATCATGGGTGTGTTGGACTGTATCTGATGGTTGCAGCCGGGAAGACGGCAAGATGCTGCTGTGACCTTCTGCTTGCTGGACAGATCTGACGTGGGTGTGAGTCACTGTCTATCTACACCTGGGCTGCAGACACCCCACCCACACCACCCCCCCTTAACAGACTAGCTTAGGGTGGCTCAGCTACTATACATGGGTGGCGGACACAGCAGCTCCGTGACTGCTATATTTTTTATTTTTTATATATATATTTTATATAACTAATTTAGCTGTGTACAGCAGCAAAAACCAACATCTCATCATCAAGCCACCAGCACCCCCCCCCCCCCCACACACACACACACACTAACAAACCAGAGCAGGGCACCAGAGTCGGACACACAAACTCTACTTATCCCACCAACTCTGAGTGGCTCAACCCACCCATCGCAACATCTCAGCTCGGCCGGCTGAGGACAGGACACACAGTGTGCAGCCGCGCTGCCTGGGCGGAGAATAGATAGTGACACAGGCTCAGGCATCAGTGCAGGAGTAAAGAGAGGAGGAAGAAGACGCAGGCCGTGGCGCTGGAGGTGTTTTCCGGGCCAGCTGAAAAAAAAAACTGCCTAAGGGAGCCAGGGCTTTTGTCACTCTCGGGATGGTGTCACCCCTCTAGCGGGTGTCAGACTGACCCCCGTTTGGCATGAACGCCTTCCCTTCCTGCACAACCACACTGCCTGCCACAAATCGCGGGCCTGCAGGACGCGGCAGCTAATGGGAACGAAGTTCCTGCTGTGAAAAAAGTGCAGAAACGTCGTTCTCACGTGTTCCCGCAGGACTCGAGACCTGGTACAGACAGTAGAGAACAAGAATCGACTTTCAAAGAGGGTCAGTCATTTTTTGCACAGATATTTTTGGTGGCGCCAGCAACAATTGGAGTAGTGAACAAGAAAGAGGACAGGGAGCATACCCTTTTCTTTTAAGTCCAAAAGTACTTCTGTGCTATGACAGGTTCCTTGCAGGAAATTATATCGCTAGCTTTTAACAGTTTTTGTAGAAAGTGGAAGGCTAAAGTCATTTTGGAAACTGGAATACGTTTTTTAACCTAAGCCATGGGTGTCCAACTTGAAGCCCTAGGCTGCATGTGGCCCTACATTTGGCCCAACACAAAATTGGAAACTTACCGGTACTTAAAAAATGTTATTTTTTATTTTTTGTAAAAATACATTTACACTTAGCGAACACATGCATTTGAAGAAAAATTTGACAGTGTCTCTTTGCTGGTCTTTTTCTCTTCCCAAAGAAAAATATTCCACTCTTCACAATCACACCTTATTCATGTCAACAGTTTTCGGCAACACCTACTGTATATTTGTGAGCAACTATTTTCTACGATGAAGAAAAATTAGAACTAAAATATCTGAGGAGCACCTTGAGAATTCATTGAGACTTGCTCCATCAAACCAGATATTGATGTGTTATGCCATGTACACACGGTCGGAATTTCCGATGGGAGCTTTTCATCGGAATTTCCGACCGTGTGTATGCCCATCGGTCTTTTTCTGTCGGAATTTCCGACGGACTTTGGATTGAGAACCTGTACGGAAGACAGACCTTTCTATCGGATTTTGGTGTGACCGTGTGTAGGCAAGACAGTTTGAGCGAAATTCCGTCGGAATTCAGACGGGAAAACGATCAGAGCTTTTTCCGACGAGAATTCCGACCGTGTGTACGCGGCATTAGTCTATCAAAAACTGTGACAAATATCGTACTAGTTTTATGTTGCCCTCTTTTACTTTTATAATAAAAATATTACAAAAAAATTAAGTTTTATTGATCAGATAAGTACATTATCTATATCAGTGATCGTTAACTTGTGATCTGCCTGACTTTTTCTGCTCATCAGCTATCCTTTTTTGTTAGTGTATTTTATGTGTGGCCCAAGATAATTCCTCTTCTTCCAATGTGGCCAAAAAAGGTCACAATGTTGGACATCCCTGACCTAAACGGTTGATTAATCAACTGTGATATAAGGGAAGAAAGGCTTCAGTTTAAAATAGCTAAATGCTTATTATATTTCTATTTATTCTGAATATTTTAGCGGCATTACTTATATTAATAATAATGTCAATTTGAATGTTAAAAACCAGTGTCTTGAGGCTAAGGTGTCATAAGTAAATATAATAAATCTGCAATCAAGAACCTGCATACACAAAAATGTTTAAGTGATCAGTCGTCATAAGCCAACAATACCAGTTTTACCTTTCAGCATAAGGTAAGCCTTCACAGGTGTCCTTCAGAACTGTTTGGTGAGCAGGAAGTTTTCATAAAATACAGGTATGCAGAACAATGGCAGTGTTAGATGTTGTTCAAAATGCCTGTTTTGTGTCGCAGTATTACACAAAGTATTGAAAACCCTCAGTGGAGCATTATAATTATCTGAAATAAAACTCTAGGCTTATTATTAAAAAAAACGCTAGGCTAAATGTTCACAGGCAACAAATATTGATGGGTGACTTATTCAGTAAACATAGAATAAAATCATATTATATTATGCCTGCCCAGCTCCCGCCCCCCCTCGTGCACAGCCATCTTTGAATGTCTTATGCGTGCACAGATGTGCAGAAGACCTGTGCCATGTCTTTGGGACCTGGCAGAGACTTACAGTATATAACCTTCAGGCAGGGGTTTCCCACTCATGTCCTCACAATGCTTCTATCTAGCACCTTGATACCTGCAGCATATGCGTGAAACCCTACATGCATGCTCAGCTGTGCCATGAGTCTCTGCTGAGTCTCAAAGCTCTGTGGTACATCTGTACATATGTTGAATCCTACGGCATGCGTGCACCTATCAGTTAAACTGCATCCTGGGATGTGTGACATGGACATCCCACAAAGCAGGGGGGGCTTGCTACATCATTCTCAAGAGAGAAAGAAGGTCAAAAACCCTTAAAATAAATCCAGCTGTAAGAGAGGGAGGGGGAGAGCCAGATGGAAATAAGTTTGTTTAATTGGGTGCAGGTCCCCTGCAAACCCTAGTACACACAGGTCGAATATCAGCCGGTTCAATAGCAACCAGCCGACATTCGGCCCGTGTGTGGGGCAGCCGGTCCATGACCGAAAAAGGTCTGGTGACCAATGGCTGAGAGTGCTGACTGGAGTGTTCTGGCAGGGGGGGTGGGCATCTTACTGTCGGAACACAATAGAACAGCAGGGAAGAGCGCTTCGACCTGAGCTGTCAGGTTTTTTTTTCATTCAACCTACTGGATTAAATGGAAAAAAACTAGTAGTGTGTATGGGGCTTAAGTCAAAAGGATATAGACATCCATTAAATATACATCAATACATTTTTCTATATGCAATTATATAAATACAAAAATTTAAATCTAAAAAGTTGCAGAAAAAAAAGGAATTTTAAGTCTTTCTTATTTACACATAAACATAAAAGTTCACTTGTGTATAAATATAAGTAAGCACTTCTACATTTTTATTTTACTTAATGATTAATGATTCCTTTTAGGCATTTTTGAAGCTTTAATTTATATGTCTTTATAAATGCATATGCAGTAGTAAAAAGAACTGATATACAATATCTCACAAAAGTGAGTACACCCCTCACATTTTTGTAAATATACTATTATATCTTTTCATGTGACAACACTGAAGAAATGACACTTTGCTCCAATGTAAAGTAGTGAGTGTACAGCTTGTATAACAGTGTAAATTTGCTGTCCCCTCAAAATAACTCAACACACAGCCATTAATTTCTAAACCACTGGCAACAAAAGTGAGTACACCCCTAAGTGAAAATGTCCAAATTGGGCTCAATTAGCCATTTTCCCTCCCCGGTGTCATGTGACTTGTTAGTGTTACAAGGTCTCAGGTGTGAATGGGGAGCAGGTGGGTTAAATTTGTTGTTATTGATCTCATACTGGTCACTGGAAGTTCAACATGGCACCTTATGGCAAAGAACTCTCTGAGGATCTGAAAAATTAAATTTTTGCTCTACATAAAGATGGCATAGTCTATAAGAGCTGCAGCACGGTGGCCAAGACCATACAGCGGTTTAACAGGACAGGTTCCACTCAGAACAGGCCTCGCCATGGTCGACCAAAGAAGTTGAGGGCACGTGCTCAGCGTCATATCCAGAGGTTGTCTCTGGGAAATAGACGTGGGCGTGCTGCCAGAATTGCTGCAGAGGTTGAAGGGGTGGTGGGTTAGCCTGGCAGTGCTCAGACCTTACGCCGCACACTGCATCAAATTGGTCTGCATGGCTGTCGTCCCAGTAGGAAGCCTCTTCTAAAGATTATGCACAAGAAAGCCTGCAAACGGTTTGCTGAAGACAAGCAGACTAAGGACATGGATTACTGGAACCATGTCCTGTGGTCTGACTAGACCAAGATGAACTTATTTGGTTCAGATGGTGTCAGGCATGTGTGGTGGTGCGCCTACAGTCAAGCGTGGTGATGGGAGTGTCATGGTCTGGGGCTGCAAGTGTGCTTCCGGCACTGGGGAGCTACAGTTTATTGAGGGAACCATGAATGTCAACATGTACTTTGACATACTGAAGCAGAGCATGATCCCCTGTCTTCAGAGACGGGCCGCAGGGCAGTATTCTAACATGATACTAACCCTAAACACACCTCCAAGACGATCACTGCCTTTCTAAAGAAGCTGAAGGTAAAGGTGATGGACTGGCCAAGCATGTCTCTAGACCTAAACCCTATTGAGCATCTGTGGGGCATCCTCAAATGGAAGATGCAGGAGCGCAAGGTCTCTAACATCCACCAGCTCTGTAATGTTGTCATGGAGAAGTGGAAGAGGACTTTAGTGGCAACCTGTGAAGCTCTGGTGAACTCCATGCCCAAGAGGGTTAAGGCAGTGCTGGAAAATAATGGTGGCCACACACAATATTGACACATTGGGACCAATTTAGACATTTTCACTTAGGGGTGTGCTCACTTTTGTTGCCAGAGGTTTAGACATTAATGGCTGTGTGTTGAGTTATTTTGAGGGGACAACAAATTTACACTGTTATGCAAGCTGTACACTCACTACTTTACATTGTAGCAAAGTGTAATTTCTTCAGTGTTGTCACGTGAAAAGTTATAATAAAATATTTACAAAAATGTGAGGGGTGTACTCACTTTTGTGAGATACTGTATATTTTGTGGGTGTCTATTTGCTTTTGACTTAATCTACTGGTTATACCGCATTATAATTGTACATTCTATGCAGAGGTACTTGAAAACTTTCCTGGTTGCCTGAAAAAGCAACAAGTGTACCTACTGTAAGTTGGGCTGCCCTAGACCACCCTGAATTATGGCGGCCCTTTGTAGAAGCTCTGCTTATTATATTAATTGAATAATTTAGCAAAATCCCATGCTAGACTGTGGTATTCGAGGAGGCATGCTTTATATTCATACTTATGGTAAACTCTTTATAACATCAAAGGAGAAAAATGAGAGACAGCACCAGATTTCTCTAACTATAGGGAGTCTTCTAACTCCTTTCAATATGCCTTTCACACACTTCCTCCCATTCATCCACTAAATATAGTTAGAAATGTGCAGAAAAAGCAAACAACATCAGAAAGAAATGAGCAGTATTTAAAAGTTTTTAGAGTAATGTTAGCATTTAAAAAATCATTGTCATCACACTGCTTTATGATGAAAGCCTCTGGGGGTTGATTTACTAAAGTCAAATAGACTGCTCACTTTACAAGGGAACTTGTATTTTGCATGGGAAGTTTCCCTTAGCTTTGAGAATGAGGCGAAGCTCTGTTGACTTCCATTATCCAATCATGTTCAAACAACTTTTTTTTTTTGTTTTCCTTGCACATGGTTGGTTATTCTTTGCAGAGTGAACTTTCACCACATTCACTAAGCTCTGGGGAAAAGTTCCTTACAAAGTACAACGGCATATTTGCCTTCTAGTACCGCTGTTCTTCAGAACTGAGGCATGCTGGAAGTGGAAGGGGTTATACCTGGATGGTCACACTTTTTAGCTTGCAGGTGTCCTGTTGACAGCAGTATAACCCATTTTTCCATGAATCCTTCATCCCTCACTGAACAAGAAATAAATATTTTTTCATGCTTTCAGTTCATTACATTGCTGAAAAGATCAGCAAATATATTCTGTAATTTCTGATAATGCAGCCACCTCATCTAAGAATGGGTAAACTACAACCTATTACATTTTTGTTTTTGGGTTTAGATATTCTTCAACACAGCAAGTGTAGTGGGGGGTGTGGTAGAATAATAAAGCAGCCGCATGATAGGGCCATGATCAATGCAATTTATCTTTTATAAGATGGTCAGAAATCCTAAAGGCAGACTACTGCAGTTGGTTTTGGAGGAGGGACAGCAGACTCCTGCCAGAACTATACCAGGTGGCAGAGCAGAAGTACCTATCTCATTTCTTCCCGGGGACCTTCCAAGCATTGGATATCATGGCAATGAGCCTGTGGAAGAGGTCCTAATCAGTGATGTAAGTAACTGAGTTAAAATAAACTGAGTTACCTAACTCAGTTACTTTAGAGGGTAACTAGTAATCTAACTGATTACTTTTCCCCTCATGGTAACTCAGTTCCCATTACTTTGGCTTAGTTACCCCAATTACATATACCGCCACTAGATGGCAGTAGTGTAATTCCGGTGTACTGCCGAAAAAGTTCCCCCGCCGGTTAAGGACCCCCTGTACTGCGCAGGCGCATCGCTTGCACAGTACGAAGGACTACGGAGCTTCCGAAAATTGCCAAACCTAAACAGCTCTGAGTGAACACGCAGGTGCAGTTAACATGTAACTGTACGAGGCAATGCCGCACACTCCCGATGCTCGTGCTACTCTGCAAGGGGCGTCTATCGTGTAAGTAAGGGGCGGGTCTAGTATTACTGTAACCAAGGTGCGCATTTATTATTGTTATATATAGAGCTCTGCCCATTAATTTAACATTCACCCTCTTCTGTAGCCATCCGCCCCTTACACAATATAATAATAATAGACCCGCCCCTTGCTTACACGCTATAACAGATCTGCCCCTTGGTTAGAGTAATAATAGAGCAGCCCCTTGGTTACACGATATATAACAATAATAATAAATGCGCCCCTTGCTTACAGTAATACTAGACCCGCCCCTTAGTTACACGTATAGAATATTTAAAAAAAAAGTCAGTTACTTTGCTGCGTAACTAATTACTTTTCCAATGTAGTAACTGAGTTACTAACGCAATTACTTTTTGGGAGAAGTAATTTGTAACTTAACGAATTACTTTTTTAAAGTAAGATGACCAACACTGGTCCTAATACAGGTTGTGGTAGTATCAATTGGCTTAGGTGGATACTGCCGTGGTGCTTTTGGCTGTTCTTTACCCAGGTTTAAGCCTCCTACACAGCTTTTGCTGTTTCAATTAATGACTGTGTTTCAACCTACATATTAAATTAATGATCATTAACACTTGCTTGGTAGAATTGGTAATTCATACATCTGACTCAAATCCTACAAAATCCCTGACTTTGTTTTGAAGCCAAGGGGTAGTCACACCAAATATTGACTTGATTTCGATTTTTCTCCTGTTGGCTCAAACTTGCATTTTGTAAATTGATAAAAATAAACAATTAAAATATATATTTTTTAAAGCATTCTTAATTTGCAGCATTTCCTCACACCTGCCTAAAACTTTTGCACAGTATTAAATATTATGTTAAACTGCTTTCATTATTATTATTAAACAATGTTTACCTCCTAAATCCATCTATCATTTATATTCTCATTTGCTTTCTTAAACTACAGTGCCTTGAAAAAGTATTCATACCCCTTGACATTTTCCACATTTTGTCATGTTTCAACCAAAAACGTAAATGTATTTTATTGGGATTTTATGTGATAGACCAACACAAAGTGGCACATAATTAAGAAGTGGAAGGAAAATGATAAATGGGTTTTAACATTTTTTTACAAATAAATATTTGAAAAGTGTGGCGTGCATTTGTATTCAGCCCCCCCCCCCCGAGTCAATACTTAGTAGCACCCCTTTTGCTGCAATTACAGCTTCAAGATTTTTTGGGGATGTCTCTACCAGCTTTGCACATCTAGAGAGTGACATTTTTGTCCATTCTTCTTTGCAAAATAGTGCACGCTCTGTCAGATTGGATGGAGAGTGTCGTGAACAGCAATTGTCAAGTCTTGCAACAGATTTTCAATTGGATTTAGGTCTGGACTTTGACTGGGTCATTCTAACACATGCATATGCTTTGATCTAACCATTTCATTGCAGCTCTGGCTATTTGTTGAGGGTCATTGTCCCGCTGGAAGGTGAACCTCCACCCCAGTCTCAAGTTTTTTTCAGACTTTAACAGGTTTTCTTCTAAGATTGCCCTGTCTTTGGCTCCATTCATCTTCCCATCAACTCTGACCAGCTTCCCTGTCCCTGCAAAAGAAAAGCATCTCCACAACATGATGCTGCCACCACCATGTATTACAATAGGGTTCAGGGTGATGTGCAGTGTTAGTTTTTTGCCACACATAACGTTTTGCTTTTAGCCCAAAAAAATTTGGTCTGATCTGACCAGTGCACCTTCTTCCACATGTTTGCTGTGTTCTCCACATGGCTTCTCGCAAACTGCAAATGGGACTTCTTATGGCTTTCTTTCAACAATTCCGATATAATTAAATACAATCAGCGCAAAGAAGTAAAAATGAATAATAAAATGCAGCTGAACACTAAGAGATTTTTCACATAATCAAAAGGGTAATAGTATACAGAGGCACATATCAGGGCACAATAAAACATAACAGATGTGATATAAAGTCCATATAAATCCAAAAAACAAGAATAGATGGTTGACTAACAGTCCCAGCAGGCAAGGATTCTACGTGAGAAAATTTCAATGCAAGAGTGACTTTCCCTCCACCTCCAGAGCAATCGCTTCACTCACCTCTAAGTGTGAACCACTGAACTAACAGATGGTCAACAACGCAGGTTCCATACGGGTATAACCTCCAGATACGTTCCAGGTCCACCGACCGATATCCCAAGGGGTAAGTATGGTAAGAGAAAAGCAAATCTAAATGCTCACTGGTATCGTAATTTTGCAACATTTTTATTAATAAAGAATGGATACTCACAATGGCCTCAATGTACAGTGCATAACAGAGCACACACTGAGGATATGGATATGGATATCCAGGATGGCAACTACTGATAGCTGATTTATTCAAAGCCCATATGACTGTTGCTATAGCCTCCCTATCACGTACCTTACAGCGGAGTCCGGATGCTGGGGATGGCCTCGTGCACGGTTCCGGTCCAAACACCCCTGGTGGTGGGAACAGGGAGTGCTGGGGCACGAAAGGGTGCAAGTGCCTGCGGCTGGTAGACTGGTGCTTGGAAGGACTGGTTCCTCTGGAGAGCTGGCGTACACGTTGGTATTCCAGGCTGTGCAGGAACGGCCGAACAGGTGGGTGTAGGCACTGCGAGGTCAAGACGGAAAACAGGTCGGCAACTGGCTGGCAAACAAGGTACAAGGCAGATGGCAAGTCCGTAGTCAAGGCAGGCAATAGGTTGGCAACAGGCTGGCAAACAAGGTACAAAGCGGAAGGCAAGTTCGTGGTCAAGGCAGGCAATAGGTTGGCAACAGGCAGGTGATAAAGTACCGAATCAGAGAGCAGAGCCGTAGTCCAGGGATCCAAGCTGAGGTCAAACCAAAGGGAGCAGTCAGTAAGCGGGGTCAATCCAGGAGGGGTAACAGGAAAACCAGGTGAATCAGGACCAAGGTAGGCAGGAACTTCAGGCAGGTATTCAGGAGATAAGACTGAAGACGATCCAGCACTGACAGCATGTGAAGGCCCTGTTTATATAGGGCGCCTTGTGCTGGGATTGGTGGAGGTGCGAGTCCGTGCGTGATTACGCGCACACGTTCGTGCTGTCGTGGAAGTGCGTGCCCTCGTTCGTATTGACAAACGAGGGCGCGCACAGGTCAGCGTTGGTACGCGGGTACGCCCGCACGTTCGGTTCCGTTGGGAAGGCTGCGCATGGGTATTAGCGTTCGTAGAGTGAGGATTCACCCCTGCTGGACGAGGATGGGCATGGAAAGCGTGAGTTCTCTGACATTGCCCCCTCCTTAGGGGCAGCCTCCGGATGCCCCTTTGAAACGAACCCTGGGGGCGGGAACAGTAAAATACCGGATGTATCCTGAATGAGGCAGGGAGTTCAAGTTCATAGGCCACCTGGGATGCGACCTCGCCTGCCCATCTGCTTGGCACGGTAGGAACCGTGACAGTTCCCCCCCCTTAAGTATGCCCCCCGAGAGCGAACAGACAGTTCGTCAAAAACGTCCATACCATAAGAGCCAATAAGAGTGCCATAGAACTTCTCCTTAACCCCTTTGGCCTCTTTCTTTGTCTTTGCTGGGGAAACTTTTGTCGCTAGTAAAGCTCCTTCAAACAACTCCAGATCCTGCTTACGGACCACGGTCCCATTTGAGGCATACGTGCAGTCAGGAGACAGATCTTCAAGCGGGGGCACAGAAACTTCAAGTGGGGATACAGGAACATGAACATCAAGAGGGGACACGGGAACAGGAATTTCAAGCGGGCACACGGGAACAGGAACTTCAAGCGGGCACACGGGAACAGGAACTTCAAGCGGGCACACGGGAACAGGAACTTCAAGCGGGCACACGGGAACAGGAACTTCAAGCGGGCACACGGGAACTTCAGGCTGGATAGCAGGCAGAGATTCATGGGTAGCAGGAAGGATCCTAATAGTACCCACTTGGAGAACTCTTGGCCGAGGTGGGCGAATTGGGCAGAGAGAGATAAGGTGCCCTCTCCCCCCACAGTAGAAACAAAGACCGCAGTCTCTTCTCCGCTCTCTTTCACCATGAGATAGCTTGGGCCAGATGACCCCGATCTCCATGGGTTCCACATCATCCAGGGTAGGGGTGGTGAAAACCTCAGGAGCGTCTAGGCTTTGAGGGCTTAGAACTTCATAGCTTGGCACAGACTGGGAAGGCTTGGACTCATATCTGTACGGGATATTCCCGTCCCTGGGTACCCGTAGGCTACGTGTACTAGGAGCAGACTTGGGAACACTGGTTTTCTTAGAAGCTGTAATATAAGAGTCCAAAGCAGACATGAAAGTTTCCCAGCTGTCCAAGACTGTACTCTTCTCCCGTAGTAGCTGGAAAGCCCATGTCTTGATTAGCCCAGTAAGCAGATTGATGGATGCGCGAACCTTTATAAAGTCAGAGGCATAGGTCCTAGGCTTAAGAGCAAACAACAGCTCGCAATCCATCCTAAAGTTCAAGAATGATGCACGATTCCCATTAAACTTCTCAGGCATCACCACGAAAGGTTCCGGACATACAGGTTCCAGGGTTGGGCGTACTGTGTCTTTAAGCGAGCGGACTTCTTGCTGCAACTCGGAAACTGTCTGGCCCAGGCTGGAGACTTGAAGGGCAAGAGAGGTCTGATGAGTTGCAGAGCCTGGGGTCATGGATTCCACTCTCTGTTCTAGTTGAAGATAGTCATCTCGCAGGCCCTGGACTACCTGGATAAGGGCCGACATCTGTTGGCACAGAGTTTCCAAAGGCGAGGCACCCCCTTCGGACTCCATTCTGGCTGGATCGTACTATCACGTACCTTACAGCGGAGTCCGGATGCTGGGGATGGCCTCGTGCACGGTTCCGGTCCAAACACCCCTGGTGGTGGGAACAGGGAGTGCTGGGGCACGAAAGGGTGCAAGTGCCTGCGGCTGGTAGACTGGTGCTTGGAAGGACTGGTTCCTCTGGAGAGCTGGCGTACACGTTGGTATTCCAGGCTGTGCAGGAACGGCCGAACAGGTGGGTGTAGGCACTGCGAGGTCAAGACGGAAAACAGGTCGGCAACTGGCTGGCAAACAAGGTACAAGGCAGATGGCAAGTCCGTAGTCAAGGCAGGCAATAGGTTGGCAACAGGCTGGCAAACAAGGTACAAAGCGGAAGGCAAGTTCGTGGTCAAGGCAGGCAATAGGTTGGCAACAGGCAGGTGATAAAGTACCGAATCAGAGAGCAGAGCCGTAGTCCAGGGATCCAAGCTGAGGTCAAACCAAAGGGAGCAGTCAGTAAGCGGGGTCAATCCAGGAGGGGTAACAGGAAAACCAGGTGAATCAGGACCAAGGTAGGCAGGAACTTCAGGCAGGTATTCAGGAGATAAGACTGAAGACGATCCAGCACTGACAGCATGTGAAGGCCCTGTTTATATAGGGCGCCTTGTGCTGGGATTGGTGGAGGTGCGAGTCCGTGCGTGATTACGCGCACACGTTCGTGCTGTCGTGGAAGTGCGTGCCCTCGTTCGTATTGACAAACGAGGGCGCGCACAGGTCAGCGTTGGTACGCGGGTACGCCCGCACGTTCGGTTCCGTTGGGAAGGCTGCGCATGGGTATTAGCGTTCGTAGAGTGAGGATTCACCCCTGCTGGACGAGGATGGGCATGGAAAGCGTGAGTTCTCTGACACTCCCGATGTCCAATCATAGTATATAGGGAGCTGACATGAGCCGTGACTAATATATTACCATTAGTACAAGGAAGGGCTTCAATAATGTGCTTCGTGTCCTCGCGCCTTGGCCAATATATAGATTTTTTTCTCAAACCTTTAGTGTGTGATACTCCTGCCTTCCTCAAGGGTATGAAGCACATTATACAGATTATTGAATCCCTTCCTTGTACTAATGGTATTATATTAGTCACGGCTGATGTCAGCTCCCTATATACTATCATTGGAGGGAGGCTATAGCATCAGTCAGATGGGCTTTGAACAAATCCGCTATCTGTAGTTCACATAAGAAATTTATTCTCCAGTGTTTAGAATTCTGCCTCACCAAAAATTACTTTTGGTATGACAGACAGTTTTTTCTTCAAGTTATGGGCGTAGCCACAGGGGCAAATTTCGCACCCAGCGTGGCCTAATTATTTATGGCACTGTGGGAGGATGAGTCCATTTTCCACAATCGCCCTGGCCAGTTAGTATGCTATAAACGCTACATTGATGATTTGATTATGGTGTGGGATGGTGATATGCCTAGCCTTAAAACCTACCTGTTAGGGTTGAACAACAACACCACAAATATTTCCCTTTCTTGGAACATTGATACTGTACGTATGGTGTTCCTCGATTTGGAAATTTTAAAGGAAGGGGATCATTATAGAACACGCAATTACTTCAAACCTACAGATAGAAATGGGTACATCCCACTTGATAGCTGCCACCACAGTAATATGCCCAGGGGCCAATTTATTAGTCTAAGGTGTAATTGCACCCTTGATTCTGATTATCAGGATCAATCATTGGTCTAGGGGAATAGATTCCTCCAAAAGGGCTACCAATCTGAGCAGGTCAACTCTGAGAGAGAAAAGAAAAGAAAAGGTTCTTTGGGGAGAAAAACACTGGTTGCTGACTCTAACGGAGCAAAGCGTGAAAACAAACATCAATATAAAATTGTTCTTGACTATAATGTGCAATATGGGCAATTTGAGAGGATTATCCTGAAGCATTGGGATGTCCTTAGGAAGGATAGGCTATTGGGTGCAGTTCTCCCAAATCGCCCTAAATTTATTTACAGATGAGCCCCGGCGCTTAGAGATGTCATTGCCCCTGGAGTGATTGACCCACCCATTTTTAGAGAAAATATAATTTTTTGCTCTTTGTAAGGCTTCTACACTTGTGGTAGATGCGTAGCATGCAGACAATGTAAGTGTAATATTAAAAAACGCAAATAATTCACTTCCTTTTATACCAAACGGAACTATCAGATCAATAATTCGATTACATGCAATACGCAGGGGGTTGTATATATGCTGGAGTGCAATTGTAGACTCCAGTATATTGGTAGAACATTTAGGCCCCTGAGCGTATGCATTGGGGAGCATGTTAACAATATTAAAAAGGGATTAAGATTCCATAGTGTCTCCAAACATTTTAGAGTCTGTCATGATAGGGACCCGAGGGGTCTCACATTTTGGGGCATAGAGACGGTTGATAGACATTGGAGGGGTGGTAACAATATATATCCGTTGCCTAAGCCAGAGAGAATCATTCTGGATTTTTGATGCCAAGGTTTTAAAACCTGATGGGTTAAATGTCGACTTTGACTTGAATTGTTCCATCTCTGATAGGTAGTATTTTAACATATTTTTTTTAATGAATTTTTAATTAATTTGAATACATTTTTATGATCATGTTTTTTATTTCATTATCTTATATTATGAATCTGATTGTATAATGTTTTTTATTGTCTTTGGGTATGTTGTTATAGGATGTGTGGATGTACAGGATGACAGTGGGTGGTAATGTCTATTTTTTGTAAATGGATTGTTATTTGTGCTGCCTTCTATGAAACGGCCAGTAGGGGTCAGTATTTTTACTGCCTTTGGTCTCTTTGGTAATGTAAGATTGCTATTTCCTGTCTGTAGATATGCTGCATGACAGTGGTATCTCTGGTTCCTTTTGGGAGAGTGGCTATCACCGCTGCCTCCATTTACGTCATGTTTCCATGACGATCAGTATGTTTATAAGTGGACGGGTGAAGCTGGTTGGCTCTGCCCCACTGACGAAGTTCTTGTGAACATAACGCGCACTGGGGAAGAGCCACGTCCTGATGTCACCCGCTGCCATCCTGGATATCTATATCCTCAGTGTCTGCTCTGTTATGCGCTGTACATTGAAGCCCTCGTGAGTAGCCATTCTTTATTAATAAAAACGTTGCAAAATGACGATACCAGTGAGCACTTAGATTTGCTTTTCTCTTACCATACTTACCCCTTGGGATATTGGTTGGTGGATATGGACCCTTTTTGGAGGTTATACCCGTATGGGACATGCGTTGTTGACCATTTGTTAGTTCAGTGGTCCACACTTAGAGGTGAGTGAAGCAATTGCTCTGGAGGTGGAGGAAAATTCACTCTTGCATTGAAATTTTCTCATGTGAATCCTTGCAAGCTGGGACTGTTAGTCCACCATCTATTCTTGTTTTTTGGATTTATATGGACTTTACAGTGCCTTTCAAATATATTCACCCCCCTTGGCATTTTTCGTGTTTTGTTGCCTCACAACCTGGAATTAACATGAATTGTTTGAGGATTTGCATCATTTAATTTAAAGAACATGTCCACAACTTTGAAGATTTTTTTTTTTATTGTGAAGCAAACAACAAATAGGACAAATAACAGAAATAGTCAATGTGCATAACTATTCACCCCCCTAATACTTTGTAGAGCCACCTTTTGTGGCTATCACAGCTCCAAGTCACTTTGGATAAGTCTCTATGAGCTTGTCACATCTTACCACTGGGATTTTTGCCCATTCCTCCTTGCAAAACTGCTTCAGCTCATTCAAGTTGGATGGTTTGCGCTTGTGAACAGCAATCTTTAAGTCTTACCACAGATTTTCTATTGAATAGAGGTCTGGACTTTGACTAGGCCTTTCCAACACATTTACATATTTCCCCTTAAGTCACTCAAGTGTTGCTTTAGCAGTGTGTTTGGGGTCATTGTCCTGCTGGAAGGTGAACCTCTGTCCTAGCCTCAAATTACACACAAAGTGGTACAGGTTTTGCTCAAGAATATCCCTGTATTTAGCACCATCCATCTTTTCCTCAATTCTGGCCAGTTTCCCAGTCCCGACTGCTGAAAAACATCCCCACAGCATGATGCTGCCACCACCATGTTTCACTGTGGGGTGGTGTTCTTTGGGTGATGTGATGTGTTGGGTTTACGCCAGACATAGCGTTTTCTTTCATGGACAAAAAGTAAAATTTTAGTCTCATCAGACCAGAGCACCTTCCTCCATACATTTTGGGAGTCTCCCGAATGCCTTTTCTCAAACTCAAAACATTCCATTTTGTTTTTTGCTGAAAGTAATGTCTTTCTTCTGGCCAATCTGCCATAAAGCCCAACTCTATGGAGCGTACGGCTTATTGTTGTCCTATGTACAGACACTCCTGTCTCTGCTGTGGAACTCTGCAGCGCCTCCAGGGTCTCTGTGCTGCCTCTCTGATTAATGCCCTCCTTGCCCGGTCCGTGAGTTTTGGTGTGCGGCCGTCTCTTGGCAGGTTTGCTGTTGTGCCATGTTCTTTCCATTTGGTTATGATGGTGCTCCTAGGGATCATCAAAGATTTGGATATTTCTTTATAATCTAACCCTGACTTGTACTTCTCAACAATATTGTCCCTTACTTGTTTGGATAGTCCCTTGGTCTTCATTGCAATGTTTGGTTAGTGGTGCCTCTTGCTTAGGTGTTGCAGCCTCTGGGGCCTTTCAAAAAGGTGTGTATATGTAATGACAGATCATGTGACACTTAGGTTGCACACAGGTGGACATCATTTCACTAATTATGTGACTTCTGAAGGTAATTGGTTGCATCAGAGCTTTTTACGGGCTTCATAACAAAGGGGGTGAATACATACGCACATGCCAATTATCAGTTTTTTTATTTCTGAAAAATTGTTTTATGTATATGTAGCACTAACCCCCGAAGGAGCTGTTGGTTTTATTTGGGCTTACCGTTACCTCACCTGCTGTAGCTCCGTCTTGGGGATCCCATGGTAAGTGACCCAAAGAAATGGTTAAGACTGACACTGAATTCTCTTTTGGGTTATTTATTCAGAAAAATAGAACACAGTCTCTTAATAGAAGGTAGAGGGTTTAGGGGATAGTTCAGGTACTTGGATTGCAAGGTGAAGATATTGAACAAATCCAGAGAAATTAACTGTTTCACAATCTGGATTTCTGCAGTCCCCCGGATAGGTCTCTCTCACTAGGCCTAGCAGCCGGTAGGATGCTCGGTAAACTCTCTGCCACAGACTTGTAAGTTACACTTCAGCGTCACTGAGATATTAGATGAACTTTAAAGAACTGTCATACGGTACCAGTTTCTCTCAGCCAATCCGGCGATACCATATGAGAGATGATCCAGGTTGTGTCCTTCAACTAAGCCTCCAGGCTCCTTCAGAGAAGCCAGCCTTGCGCATGGCCTTCTCCTGAAAGGGTCCCCCCCTGGGGTTCTTCAGTTGCTGGGCCTCTCCAATCCGATGAGACGGCACAGGACCTTCCTTAGATCAGTAGGCTCTAAAAGTCACTCGGGCCTACCCCTGCAGTTACATTGCCTCGGGCCAGCAAGCCCCGAGACACAGGATGCATTGTTCCGCACCCCAGGCCAGGAGGGCCATGAGGCTGGGTCAGGAGGACCACCAGAACCATGCCGACAGGAAAGAGCTCCCCGCCAACATGGTGTCCGTACCTTAAATATCCCTCCCCCAGAAAACGCAAAGCAAGAGAACACTCCCACTGGGCTGGTTCCGAGAGCTAAGTGGCATTCAATGCATCCAGCTAGACTGCTTTCTACTCTTGCCGGGGGTTACAGCGACACCTACGGTCAAGGAGAACTCAGTGCAACCCAACTGGACTGGTACTGAGACCAGAAATTTTAAATAATTATCCTCAAACCCAACTGTGGTTTCAGGCAACTTAATTTTCAAAAATAATAGCGCATGCTCGTCAGGAGCCAGTGCTACATATATATTTTTCTAATTTTACTTCACCAACTTGGACTATTGTCTATCTGATCAATCACATATAATTCAGATTAAAAAAAACATTGAACTAAAGGCTGTAATGTAACAAAATAGGTAAAAAGCCAAGGGGGTGAATACTTTTGCAAGGCACTGTACTTGAGCAGCCTCTTGCCTCATATGTTATTATGTAAAAAGGGAGGGCTTGGCTTATTAGCCTAGGCTTCGAGTGATCCTTGGAGGATCCAAGGATTTCCAATGTATAGCTATAACCATTTGATTATTTATTTATTTATTTTTTGGTCTAAGCACTTCTGTGACCCATCTGCATATGTCTCTACTGGGTGTAAGTTTTGGTCTAGGTTTTTCCAGGATTCATGAGCATCATCAGCATGTGTCTGTTTCCACTAGATGTTGCACACCTCTGCTCCAAAAAGGTCTGTCTGGAGGCAATGTCTAAAGCTGGCTACACATTATAGACTTTTCTTGTACAATTTTTCTTTAGATTTACCAAAACCATATAATATGAGGTCAAACCTAAACACTTTTAAATTGAATGCAATCAGTCAGGCCCTTGCACTACGTAGTTGAAGGTAAATCTAAAGGAAATTGAGCAAAAAATGTTATATAATGTGTAGCCAGCTTAGCAGGTTTGAGGGACAATTGGAGGTTTAAACTGGAAGAGCAGTGGCAATAGGGTGAGTGTTCAGTATACTCTACTAACTCTGCTCCTTCAATATCATATGGCACTTTGTCCGTCGGAATTCGATACACACGATCGGATTTGGTGTGATCGGACTTTGCTGTCGAAAAATCTATCCAGCAGGAGATAGGACTTTGCCCGTCGGACAATCCGATGGAAACTGTCCGATGGTGCCTACACACGGTCGGAATTTCCGACAACATTGTCCGATAGGACAGAATCCATCCGAAAATCCGACCGTGTGTATGGGGCTTAATTCTGTTCCACTCAGCCATCCATTTTTATATCTGCCCTAACAAAGTGGAATGCCAAAAACATGAGAGGAGGGTATCCAATCACTGAATCTGAGAAACACTGGACAATTCATATTAAAGGAAACTTTAGCTGAGACAAATGCATAAACTGTCATTGCTGATCTCCTTCTAAAATGCCGGTTGCCCACCAGTTGTGCTGAGTCCTGAGGCAAATAGGATGTTTACTTTGCAAAGGAAGTTGCACTTTGAAAGGGAATTTGCTGCACAGCTTAGTGAATGTGAATGAGATGAAATGCTGGATTCCATGATCCAGCCAGGTACAAGCAAAATACTGTTTATATTTGTCCTTGCATGTGACTGGGTACACTTTGCAAAATTAAGCTTTACCACATTCACTAAGCTCTGGGAAAAATTCCCTTTCAATATGAATAGCCTATTTGCCTTTGTTAAACCAATCCTATTGATTTAGAACAAGTATATGGTAGTAAAGTAAGAACACTGGATCAATATGGCAGCCAGAAAACTAGTACTTTCTGATGTAATGGCAGTTTGAGAAGTTCACTCTTTAACCACTTGCCGACCGCCGCATGACGATGTACGTTGGCAGAATGGCACGGGCAGGCATATGGGCGTACCTGTACGTTCCTGGTGCCTGCGGTGGTCGGATTTGCTTCAGGAGCAATCCGTGCTGAGGGGGAGGCCACTGATTCATGGCCACCCCCTCGTGATCGCTCCTGGCGAATGGAATGCTTCCTCTGCTTCTGAAATGTAAACAGAAGCAGAGGAAGTAATGTCATCTCTCCTCGTGTCGGTCTTTTCGGTCTGGCGTGTTAGGAGAGAAGACATCACGTAAGTCTGCACCAAACACTACACTTACAGTAGAACTTGTAGGCACACAAATCACCCCCGATCACTCCCCCTGCACCGCCTGTCACAGTGACAACAATAGCAGTTTTAATTTTTTTACTGATTACTGCATTGGTGTCATTTGTGACTGTTATAAGTGTTGGGGAAGTTAATGGTAGGCCCCTTTAGGTCTAGGGTACCCCCCTACCCCCCCTTAATAAAGGTTTAACCCCTTTATTAAACCCTGTTGCCAGTGTCACTAAGCAATCTTCTTTCTGATCGCCGTATTAGTGTCACAGGTGACGCTAGTTAGCCAGGTAAGTATTTAGGATCACCGTCAGCTTTTTATAGCATCAGGTACCCCCATTTACTACCTAGTAAAGGTTTTAATCCCCCTGATTGCCCCCTAGTTAAGCCGATCACCATATAACTGTTACAGGTGACGCTGGTTAGTTAGTTTGTTTTTTATAGTGTCAGGGCACCCGCCATTTATTACCCAATAAAGGTTTAATCCCCCTGATCACCCAGCGGGTGATAAAGGTTATGTTTTAGGGTCAGATAGGGTCTGCGTCGCCCCAGGCAGAATCAGGTTAGTGTCAGTACTGCTAACACCCACGCACGCAGCATACTTCTCCCTTACTGGTATAGTATCTGAACTGATCAATATCTGATCTAATCAGATCTATAATAGCGTCCCCAGCAGTTCAGATCAGCCCAGATACCTGCTAGCACCTGCGTTTCGCCCGGCCCAGCCCACCCAAGTGCCGTATCGATCGATCACTGTCACTTACAAAACACTAAACACATGTAACTGCAGCGTTCGCAGAGTCAGGCCTGATCCCTGCGATCGCTAACAATTTTTTTGGTATCGTTTGTTACATTTGCTGACAGTCAGAAGATTTTTTACCTGTGAGTCTCACTAGTGTACCAGTAAATTTAGAGCCCAAAATGGCAAATCGAAGGTACAGTAGTGAAGAGGCCTACACGTTTCTGAGCATGACAGATAGTGAAGAGGAAGTTACTCATCTGTCAGATTTATGCTCAGAATACGATCCTGTAGAGGACAGCGGCTCCATGACAGATAGCTCTGACGACAGAGTTGTGGTCCCTGCCAAGGTTAGGCGTACCAGACCCCGATCTTCTTCTGCTGTTGTTGAGGTGCAAGAACCGCAGGGCTCTCGTATGGAGCAGAGAAGTACTAGTGCCGCTATTCCTTCTGGTGAACTGGCAAGCACCAGCGGCCTATTACACCCTGGTCATACATCCAGCACTGCAGTATCACGTGGTGACGTGGCGAGTACCATATGTGCATTTCAAGCACAAGTAGTGTCCCACTGCCACCAAGAAGACAAATACAGGCCCGTCGTGCCCATAGTTCCCTTCCTGCAGAATTTTCCAATCCTATTTGGGAGCCCACCACTTCTGCAACACCCGTACTTCCCCCATTCACTGGCCAACCCGGCATTCAGGTGGAAACAGTTGATTTTACATTACTTGATTTTTATTCGCTGATCTCTCTAGATCTATTGTGGACCAAAGCAATTTGTATGCTGCTCAATTCATCACCGCTAATCCCCAGTCCTCCCATGCCAGAGATTGGAGACCAATTACGGTCTCCGAATTTAAGACCTTTCTGGGCCTATCCCTCAACATGGGCATAGTTAAAATTAGTATGTTGCGGTCATTTTGGTCAACTGACCCAATGTACCATATGCCTGTGTTCTCTGCTTCCATGGCCAGGACACGATACGAGCAGATTTTGCGGTTCATGCACTTCCACAACAATGAACTCTGTCGCCCTCGTGGAGACCCTGGACATGATCAGCTTTACAAAATTCAGCCCCTCGTAAACCACTTCAAGCTACGTTTTGCAGACCTGTTTACTCCCCATCAAGTTGTCTGCATTGATGAGTCCCTGATTAAGTTTTCTGGCCGCTTGTCATTCAAACAGTATCTTCCCAGCAAGCGTGCCAGATTTACTTATTCGGAAAGGGGTACCATTTGTATGTGTACAATTATTACACGAGCGTGCCACTTTTTAGTCACTTGTTTGATCATCAGATTGGAGCATGTGGCACTGTGCGATCTTATCGCCGGGGCTTTCCCCAGCGGCTTGTATATTCCCGTCTTAGGATGGGGGAGAGAGCCTGCTTGCAGTGTAATAACTTGCTCGCTATGAAGTGGAGGGATAATAAGAATGTTTTCGTTCTTACCTCCCTTCATGCAGACACGACGGTCCAAATTACTATGGCGGCTGGTGTTGTGGAGAAACCCCTCTGTGTCCACGAATATAACCAAAATATGGGAGGGGTGGACCTCAACGACCAGTACCTAGTTGCCCATAAAGCCAGACGCTGGTACAAAAAAGTGTCTGTTTATTTATTTCAATTGGCTTTGCTGAACGCTCATGTGCTATACAGAGCTTCAGGATGGACTGGATCCTTCCTTAAATTCCAGGAAGAGATCGTCAGAGCCCTTCTGTTTCCAGATGGTGCTCCACCTCACCATCCCCAACCAAATGCAGTAAGCTGGCTGCATGGGAGGCATTTTCCATATGTCCTCCCGAGTACCCCTACCCAACGAGCCCACCAAAGAAAATGTTGTGTCTATAGAAAGCGCGGATATAGGCGTGACACCTGTTATTATTGTCCCCGCTGTCCTGACAATCCTGGTCTTTGCATTGGTAAATGTTTTGAACGCTACCATACACTAGTGGAATTTTAGCGTAGGGTACAGCATTGCACAGACTAGGCACACTTTCACAGGGTCTCCCAAGATGCCATCACATTTTGAGAGACCCGAACCTGGAAACGAACAGTTACAGTTACAAATAAAAGTGTAAGGAAAAAAAAAAAGAAAAAAAAAAAAAAAAAGTTGTTGCTTTATTGTTCTCTCTATCTCTATTCTCTCTCTATTCTCTCTCTATTGTTCTGCTCTTTTTTTACTGTATTCTATTCTGCAATGTTTTATTGTGTTTTATTGTTAACCATTTTTTTGTTTTCAGGTACGCCATTCAGCTGCAGTGCGGATTTATTTATCTTGACAGCAACAGCGTTTGCTCCCATGATTCATAAAGCTGTGACTCCAGCACTGTTGGAGGTGATTTCACCACCACAGTTAAAAAAAAGAGCATATATGCCGAAGCATGGGGGCAGCAGGGGCGGAGGAGTGATTTGCTCCTAACTTTTGTGGGAGGATGCCCCCATGCTTCGGCATATATATATTTTAGGCACAGGTTGCGTTAAAAATTTTTTTATTTTTTACAGTTTTTTTTTGTATTTGCTTTGCAGGTATGGTATGTCTTACTTTTATACTGTAATGTTACTTTGTTTTAATGTTAACCATCATTTGCTTAGCAGGTAGGCCATTCGGCTGCAGCGCAATTTATTTATCTTGACAGCAACAGCGTTTGCTCCCACGATACATAAAGCCAGCACAACTCCAGCGCTGTAGGAGGTGATTTCACCACCACAGTTAAAAACAAAATGGTGCATGTATGCCCATCGTTAGAAGTGGGTGGATGAAGGGAGGTATTCTAATGGTGGGCATACCCACCGATCAATCTCTTTTTTTCGTTCAGCCCACAGGCTGCATAAAAAAAATATTACAATATATGCCCAACAAGGACCAGCAACGTACTGGTATGTTGCTGGACTTTGAGTGGTTATACCAGAATGATGCCTGTGGGTTTAGGTATCATCTTGGTATCATTCTTTTCAGCCAGCAATCAGCTTTCATGTAAAAGCAATCCTAGCGGCTAATTAGCCTCTAGACTGCTTTTACAAGCAGTGGGAAGGAATGCCCCCCCCCCACCGTCTTCCATGGTTTTCTCTGGCTCTCCTGTCCCAACAGGGAACCTGAGAATGCTGATCAAAGACCAGAACGGCTCCAATCATCTCTATGGCCTAAGAAACCGGAAGCTACAAGCATTTCATGACTTCGATTTCGCTGGATATAAACAGCGCCATTGGGAAATTGGGAAAGGATTTTATCACACCGATCTTGGTGTGGCCAGATGCTTTGAGGGCAGAGAAGGCCAACAAAAAAAAGCCGCAAGTCGCCTACGATCTGCCTCCATGGGAGGCACCCGCTGTAATGACCGGCCTCTCAGGTGACAGTTCTTTTATAACTGAGGGTGGGCCACGCGATGGCGTTGGGGACAAGGTGCTTTGGGGGGCTACCCCAAAGCACACTCCCAATGTTGAGGGCATGTGGCCTGGTACGGTTCAGGAGGGGGGGGGCGCTCTCTCGTCCCCCCTCTTTTCCTGCGGTCTGCCAGGTTGCATGCTCGGATAAGGGTCTGGTATGGATTTTTGGGGGGACCCCACGTCATTTTTTTTTATTTTGGCGCGAGGTTCCCCTTTAAATCCATACTAGACCTGAAGGGTCTGGTATGGATTTTGAGGGGGGCCCCCACGCCATTTTTTTTCTACTTTTGGTTTGGGGTTCCCCTGTGGGGGAATCCCATGCCATTTTTATCAATGAACTTTTATGTGTATTGCCAGGACCGACAATTCATTATAGCCGCGAGTACTTTTAAATAACTTTTTTCCTTTAGAAATGTTATTTTGCTCTCGGACTGTTCTAAACATGGGAAACATGCGCCACTTTACAGGCATACTATAGACACCCCCCAGGTACGAAATTTAAAGGAATATTACACTTTTATTGTTTCACTTTAAGCATTATTAAAATCACTGCTCACGAAAAAACTTTTGTTTTTTAAAACCTTTTTTTGTATTGATACATGTCCCCTGGGGCAGGACCCAGGTCCCCAAACACTTTTTATGACAATACCATGCATATAAGCCTTTAAAATTAGCACTTTTGATTTCTTCCATAGACTTTTAAAGGGTGTTCCGCGGCTTTCGAATTTGCCACGAACACCCCAAATTGTTTGCTATTTGACGAACAGGCCAACACCCGATGTTCGACTCGAACATCGGGCTCATCCTTAATTATAACTATCCAGTACTTATAAAATGCCTAAACTTTAGGTAGGGTTGTACAAATTCAATAAGTTTGCCAATGATAAAATAAACAGTAGAAAAGAATTGGAAAGTGGACTTGTGAATAAAATGGATATAAATAGTTGCTGCTTATAATCTAACCTCCCCCAGTGGTTTTAATTAATCAGGTGATTTTAAAAATATGCAGCTTGTGAGGCCAAGGCATGTTATATAATGAAGAAAATTGCCTCAATGGAGATAGGTATGGGTAGGGGCAGGTACCATCATCCTTAATTGATAATGATATAAAAGGGGTTGGCTGGAGCTTCTCCAATAAATGCCCCAAGAAAAAAATGGGAATGGACTATCTCGGTACCCAGGGATGAAGTGATTGAATATAAAAATAAATGTTATTGTACATAGACAGTTTTAACATATAAGTACAGAAAATTATTTAAAAACATTATTGCATACAGAAGCAAAAACGATTATTTCATACAGACTTTATGAGATAAGAACCCCACAGTGTAGTGGGGCTTCTGAAGATGTAGGTCCAATTTGAATTCCTCTACATGTTTCGCAAATAAATTTGCTTCCTCAGGAGGAATTGGCCTAGTACATCTAGAGGGAAATACAATTCTTTATTGATATTGTCACAAATTATAAAGATAATAGTTGGCAAGAGGGAAAGGGGGGGAAGTGGACATTCATATACAATTATTACAAGATACTTGAAGTAAATTAATAAAGCTGAGTCTGGCTTACCAATCAAGACCCAAACGGGGTAACGGGCGGCAAAATGTGAGGCACACAATATTATTGTGCAATCCCCCCGCGGCGGACACGGGACACTGTATAGGGTGCAATGAATGAGAAATATTATAAACATGAGAGTTATGAGCCGAATTGGTGACATGCAAGTGCAAGAAAAAATGAGTGCCAAGAGGGAAAAAAGAGGGTGATTAAGGGGTAAGAAGGAAGGAGAAAAGAATGGAGAGAGGGAGGACAGGGAGGGAGAAGGGAAAAGGGGGGATAAAAAGAAGATGATCAATTAGAAGAAGGAGTTGGGTAAGCGTGTAGAGAGTGAAACAAATGGGATAGTCTTGGGGCATTTATTGGAGTAGCTCCAGACAACCCCCTTTTATAGCATGTTATATGATGATCATGAGAATTCCACATTTTGTTTAATTTCTATGAGGACAATACACATCTTTAATATGAGTCGCAGAAATGTTAAGTATTGCAGATGAGTGGAGGATTGTCCGAAATGACATAGCATAAAATGTTCAAGACAAATACAGCCAAACCTTTTATTTTTAAAGGGATGGCTGTGTTTCCTGTTTAACTTTATTCAGGAAGATGTATTTGTGTAAAAACGTAAGAAACTCTGTGTGAAATTATTTCGCCAGGTAACTGAACAGCTGGAGCCTATTGTTACTGCCTGTGTCCTCACTGTGAGAAACCCAGAATGCAGACAAGATGTCTACAAGATGGTGGCAAAGACCTGACATCAAAGCTGATATTGGTCTTGAAAGGAGAGTTCCTGAGCAAAGTACATGACAGGCACAGACTTTTCACTAGGACACAGTGTTTTATTATCGGGTAAACACATGGGTGAACACTGAAAGCCAATGCATCTTTTCCTTCCAACTAAGATAACATGCTTTTACGTCATAGGAGTTGAAAAGGAAGCAGTTCCCAATATTAAACACCCCTTTCTGAGCTTTCCAGTATGTTGAAGGATCCCTGTAACCCCACATTGCTGATGTCATATTCCACATTTTTTGTTATTGTCATGTAACATCAGACTCAGATGTGTCACATCACTAGCAAGCATTAGGTATTGTAGCATAGAGTAGCCATGGGGCGAAATAAGCAGCAACCATTGGGGGCCAACGTGTTAATTCCAAAAAGCTTGTATCTTCCAGATTTTACAAGTGCTGTATAATTTGGGCTACAGGAGACCTTTGTGCTCTCAGATTTAGTAGACTATGTAATTTGTGTTTATTGAAATTATTATTGCTGCCAAGGACATATACAGGGACCTTATTCCCATTCTGAAACAGGCCCACAACTGTTTAAGTACAAAAGGTAGGATATGACTTTTTTGAGACAGAAATTTTAATTATTTTACAAAGTTTTTAGGTGTCCGAGAAATCTACCTTTTGGCATTTCACTATACCAACATCTGACTTGTGCTTAACTATAGAAAACATTATTTTTTTTTTTGCATACACATAATATTAAAGTATTAATTATAATAATATTTACATTTATAAAATGTTAAAGACACTCCCATATCATAGCCACAGGCATTAATCAGAACAGTATCTTTGAGGAAAATAAAGGTATTAAAGGCTCTTGGATATCAAAGGCTCAAATTTCGAGCCAACTCATGCTAAATTGGCTAAAATTCAAGCAATTGGAGGCACCACACAGCTTGACAAAAGGCAATACAAAAAAATGACAAAGTGGAAAAATTATCAGCTGAACAACAACTGCATCATATCAAATGCTACCACTGTCCTACATTTATATTAACTATTACAGTAGCTGACATTAGCACTTACCTTGTCTGCTGCTACACCTCATTTATAATTTTGCATTTTTTTATCAAATACTTTTTAATAAGTTTACATTTTTCTTACACATATACAAGCATAACACAAATTCCTAAGGTATACAGAACAAAACAAACCAAAAAAAACAAAAAAATATTTTAAATAGATAAATAAATATAACAATATCAATGATTTGTTCTAGTAAATAGCAGTCATGGCTGAGAAATGTTTAATGTTACAGCACAGATCATCCACACTAGTGGACACTATATATATGGGAAGGATAACCAAGAAGACCAGATCTTATTAGATTTATTCATACAACCCCTGTGCTTATAAATAAGTTGTTCTCTATCCAGCACAGCATTTACTTCCGTGCATCACTGAACACAAGTTGGCGGGTTAGGAGTTAGCCAACATTGAGAAATCAACTTACGGGCAAGAAATAACAAACGGGTAAGTAACATTTTCTAGGAAAATAATGGCCAATCCTCTGGAAATATGCCCAACAGGGCAAGTTTAGGTCCAGGAGTCAATTGAATTGAACAGTTCTGATAGAGTTCGATATATACCTTTCCTATACTGAAAAAGTTTAGGACAATGCCATAACATATTATAGGCTTACCTGTAGGTACAAGTGGTGTGAAAGGGTTTACAACCACTTTAATTCATAAGACTTACCTGTAGGTACTGGAAATATCTCCTAAACCTGCACGGTTTAGGGGATATTTAGCGTATATGCTTGCGCCAATGTCATTGGTGCATGCGCACTAAAGAAAGGGCACGAGAGTGCCATTTATATAGGGCCCGTGCGGCGACCGCTGGCTCCTGCACACATGTGCGGGAGTGACATCACACGACTCCGGCCAGTCACAAAGCCAGAGTCCACGGCCCCAGAAGGAAGATAGGTGAAGATGGACGTGGCCACCAGCGGGGACTTCATTTTTAGGTAAGTATAGCAATATGGTTACATTTAAAGAAGGTACAACATAAGTATGCAGGCATCCGGGGTAAAGCTGTCTACATAGACTGTCTTCTGTACCACCCCCACCATCAACACCATCCCTTCCATGATGAGCTCCAAGAGCGCTTCAAGCCTCGCTTTCAGATTGCTCTACTGCAGGGTAATCTTCCCGGTCATGATTGCAGACTGACAGCGGTGAGAGACGGCAGTGCGGAGGATGGTCTATGTGGACAGATTTACCCTGGATGCCTGCATACTTAGATGTGCCTGTTTTAATCAACTAAGTGGGTTGCTAAATGTTGTTCCTTCATTAAATGTAACCATTTTGCTACACTTAGAGGTGCCTCTCTTCTCTTTTATACTCTGTTGCTCCTGCTTGATTTTGCTTCTAATCCCCTTGTGGAGGCTTCCATTTGTGGATTGATCATTTATGGTTACACAACATTGTTATAATCTTTTTATATGGACTATAGACTGAAGGACTTATGAATAAATTAATGGTTGTGGAATAAATCATCTGAGTTTCCATTATTATGGAAATTTCCATTATTATGGGGAAATTCACTTTGATATACAAGTGCTGTAGACTACAAGCATGTTTCTGGAACAAATTATGCTTGTAAACCAAGGTTTTACTGTACCTCAATTATACAATCGATGAAGATATACAAAACCAGATTGTTTCCAATGCTCAAAAACTGTAAAAAAATTTACTTTGGGAAGATTAAAATGTATCCAGATGGGCATATACAGCATATTGCATTTGAGTGTGCACCCCAGAGCTCAAACACACATGCTGCTCTCTGCAGCCTCAGCTGCACTGGACAGTGAATGAATGGGAATTGATATGTGCTGAGTAACTTCCTGTTCATTCACAAACTGAAGCCTGGTAAACACAGTTTACTATGCTTCAGTAATGAATGAACACAGTGGGTGAGTGTGTCCACTGTTCATTTAGAAAAGAAAGGTGCTGGTAAATTACATATTTACTATCCCCTTCCCCCGCTCCCAATCCTGAAATATCCCCCACAGCAGCTGGGGGAAAGGAAAGGAGGGAAGCCAGCAGCACTGTGGGGCAGGGGGAGCCAACACGGGGGGAAGTAGAGGGAAACTGCAGTGTATGTAGTGTTTAGGGTGTGCCCAGGATCACCTGGCATACCCCCTGCGCATGTCTATGTGCATGTAGCAACAAAAAGGTTGGGGAGCAATGATACTTCCAAAAATTACCTGCCACCAACAAGGAGACAAGATGATCTATAGACAAAGAGGAGAGACGAACTCTCTGGATTGGATCATGAAATCAATTTCCACCCATCCTGCCATCTGTTGCATCTGAGATGCCAAGAAATATAATCTAGTGTTGGGAACCGCCAACCCACCACCATCCTTAGGAAGCTGTAAAGCACTTAGACGGATCCTAGCATAACCAATGCTTCCATTTGAGTCCTCAAAATAATGTATATGTCTAAATATGCGTCGGGGTATCCAAACTGGACAATTATGTAGAATAAAAAGGAGCTGGGGCATCCACACCATTTTTATCAAGTCGACCCTCCCTACTACTGACAATGGTAGTTTACACCAAACAGCACTAACTTTTGCACATTTTACATAGTAATGTAAAGATATTCAAATTAGGATATTCTGCCAAATTAAGGGACACCTCTACTCCCAAATATTTGAAAGATAGAGTCAACTTTATTTGAGAAGCTGCTACAGTAATCCATGTCCATGTCTCATCAGACCACAGGACATGGTTCCAGTAATCCATGTCCTTAGTCTGCTTGTCTTCAGCAAACTGTTTGCAAGCTTTCTTGTGCATCATCTTTAGGCTTCCTTCTGGGACGACAGCCATGCAGACCAATTTGATGCAGTGTGCAGCGTATGGTCTGAGCACTGACACGCTGACCCCCCACCCCTTCAACCTCTGCAGCAATGCTGGCAGCACTCATACATCTATTGCCCAAAGGCAACCTCTGGATATGACGCTAAGCATGTGCACTCAACTTCTTTGTTCGACCATGGCTAGGCCTGTTCTGAGTGTAACCTGTCCTGTTAAACCACTGATCATGGCCACCGTGCTACAGCTCAGTTTCAGGGTCTTGGCAATCTTCTTATAGCCTAGGCCATATTTATGTAGAGCAACAATTCTTTTTTTCAGATCCTCAGAGAGTTCTTTGCCATGAGGTGCCATGTTGAACTTCCAGTGACCAGTATGAGAGAGTGAGAGCGATAACACCAAATTTAACACACCTGCTCCCCCTTCACATCTGAGACCTTGTAATACTAACGAGTCACTTGACACTGGGAAGGGAAAAGGGCTAATTGGGCCCAATATGGACATTTTCACTTAAGGGTGCACTCACTTTTGTTGCCAGCAGTTTAGACATTAATAGCTGTTTGATGAGTTATTTTAAGGGGACAGCAAATTTACACTATTATACAAGCTGTACACTCACTATTTTACATTGTAGCAAAGTGTAATTTCTTCAGTGTTGTCACATGAAAAGTCATAATAAAATATTTACAAAAATGTGAGGGGTGTATTCACTTTTGTGAGATACTGTGTACATATATATATATATATATATATATATATATATATATATATATATATACACACACACACACACACACATACAACATACAACATACACTATATAACCTCAGAAGTAGTTATCCTTTTATCTATTATTCTATTATTTCCCCTACATAGCTCAAAGGTCTATGGGCTTTAACAATTGTCACTAGAAGATGACCCGTACACTCTCCCCCAAAGTAAGGTTGTTGCAGAAAAAAAATTATTTCTGCGCTACCTTTTTTTTATTGCTATAGATTCATATAATTTCTGTTGTTCTAACCATGTCACCTGATTGTGTGGGACTAGTAATATATCTAGCCTCTGTCTGGTTGATGGGCTTAATATTAGTTTCCCATGTCTTAGATCATTTTTACCTTAGAAATTTGAGCTATAAGAATACCCCTTATATATGCCTTCAATGAGTCCCATACTACATGTGCAGAGGGCTTGTTAATTTTTAGAAACTCCTGTAAAACTCAAGAAATACTATCTGGGAGGCAGTGTTAATTTCATCTACTAAGATATTTTCGTTGACTAAATTAACACTATTTTAGTCGACTAAAATACGACTAAATCTAAAACAATTCTTATGACTAAAATACGACTAAAACTAAAATAGCATTTTAGTCATAAGAATAAAATACGACTAAAACTAAAATGGCATTTTAGTCAAAAGACTAAAGACTAAAGCCCTTGTGGGTATATCTAGATTCTA
The DNA here is from genome assembly GCA_028564925.1 of Lithobates sylvaticus. Lineage (NCBI taxonomy): Eukaryota > Metazoa > Chordata > Amphibia > Anura > Ranidae > Lithobates > Lithobates sylvaticus. The sequence continues at coordinate 380,585,984 of CM053028.1, forward strand.
AATTCACAACTTGATGATTGGATAGAGCAGTCACATCTCTAAGAACAAACTGACCACCATTGGATTTTTCACTCCATTGAGGTACAACTTTTTACTTTCTTGACACCTATTGGGTTTGTTACATTGTCTTTATACACATGTAATACTTATATCATTTCTTTATTGCCCGGTAGTCTCTCTGCCCATACCATCTTTATAACTATGTTGGTCTGCATTCACGCATTTACCATATTCCATATTTCAGATAGTCCTTACCAACATACTCTAATAAGCTTAATTTATTTATTTACATCTTTATGTATATATAAATTACATTTTAGAACCTTATACATTAAGCTCCTTTTGCAATCATGATGCCCTCTGATATATGTGCATCCTTGCAGACATTTCCCAGACATGATTTTAAGGGGCTAAGTGGAGACCGTAGTGAGAAATACCCCTATCCAGACTGTGCTCCGGATGTTCCCCTGTTGTGGCTTTTGTTTGTTCCGCCCCCTCAGCTCCCGAGCTGGATGCACTACACGGCTTACATTTTGATATCCAGCGTTTGGCGATTTATTTCAGACCTTCGGTAAGTATGAGGTCTCTGTTTCAGACCTCTCTTGCCAATTATTCTGCCTGCCCCCATTTATCAACAACATAAATTTATTGATCTTATTATTTACATTGCAGATACAACATTCATGCATCCGCCCCTGAAGAAGCGAGCAGGGTCTCGCAAAATGCATAGGGCTTTATTGATGCTTGTTTTATGCCAGTACATGCTGGGTATTATTGATGTCTGCATTATGTTTACATACTTCCCTGTCCACATGTATGTACATTTTATTTTCTTATTGTGTATGTGTATTTACTGACCCAGAAACTTTTAAGTTTTATTGTTGCTCATGGATGTACAACATTTATAATAAATCTTTGTATATTTACTTTCTTTTGTGTTGTGTACATTGGCTATTATGCCAGGTAACTCACAATCATTGTTGTTGCCGCTCTGTTACATAACATTTTGAAACAAATAAATTGATTTTGTCTCAGTGTTCGCTGTGGACATTGGCTCAACCTCCCTCACCCCATCTAAAGTCCCAGGGCTATTTTTCTTGTTTTTTTGTGCATTATTAGGGATGGAGGTGTCAGAGGGGTCACACCAGACCTTAATCTCCCTTCTTAGATTAAACCTGGTTGGAAGACACCCATTCAGCCCACACACTGGTCTGTTGTTACCACTAGCGTTTGTCCATATTACATCCAGTGTATTATCACCCTTTGGCCAGTTATATTTGCATACTGCTCCCAGGGGGCCTTGCTGGGCTGAGCTGTTCCCCTTCGCTGTTTGTCTTTTATGGCCGTGGTTTCCATCCAGCTTGGGGGCTGCGATGTGCATAGGGGAGTTCTGTTCCTGATCTCTTGCTGCCCTCCCCTGTCTGTTGACGGGGGTGGCCACCTGCACATTGTCGCCATGTTTTCCACGCCCATACACTGACGTCTCCCTGACATAATTGAGGTGTGGGCTGTGTGGGTCATCCTGGACGGTTGGGTGGTTGTTGCATCTGTGCACCCCCTTTGATGGTGGACGTCTTATGGACGCCCATGTATCACCGCCCGTACATGATGCTGGGGGCATAACCTTTGAGCCCTTGTGGGTATATCTAGACATTTAGCATGGCTGGGATTCTGGTTCACAACTTGACAATTGGATAGAACAGTCACATCTCTGAGAACAAACTGACAACCATTGGATTTTTCACTCCATTGAGGTACAACTTTTTTACTTTCTTGACATCTATTGGGTTTGTTACATTGTCTTTATACACATGGAATACTTATATTATTTCTATATTGCTCCGTAGTCTCTCTACCCATACCAGCTTTATAACTATGTTGGTCTGCATTCATGCATTTACCATAGTCCATATTTCAGATAGTCCTTCTTACCAACATACTCTATTAAGCTTAATTTATTTATTTACATCTTTATGTATATATAAATTACATTTTAGAACCTTATACATTAAGCTCATTTTGCAATCATGATGCCCTCTGATATATGTGCATCTTTGCAGACATTTTTCAGACATGATTTTAAGGGGCTAAGTGGAGACCGCAGTGAGAAATACCCCTATCCAGACTGTGGTAATCCTCCAGATGTTCCCCTGTTGTGGCTTTTGTTTGTTCCGCCCCCTCAGCACCCAAGCTGGATGCACTACACGGCTTTCATTTTGATATCCAGCGTTTGGCGATTTATCTCAGACCTTCGGTAAGTATGAGGTCTCTGTTTCAGACCTCTCTTGCCAATTATTCCGCCCGCCCCCATTGATCAACAACATATATTTATTGATCTTATTATTTACATTGCAGATACAACATTCATGCATCCGCCCCTGAAGAAGCGAGCAGGGTCTCGCGAAATGCATAGGGCTTTATTGATGCTTGTTTTATGCCAGTACATGCTGGGTTTTATTGATGTCTGCATTATATTTACATACTTCCCTGTCCACATGTATGTACATTTTATTTTCTTATTGTGTATGTGTATTTACTGACCCAGAAACTTTTAAGTTTTATTGTTGCTCATGGATGTACAACATTTGTAATAAATCTTTGTATATTTACTTTCATCTGTGTTGTGTACATTGGCTATTATGCTGGGTAACTCACAATCATTGTTGTTGCCGCTCTGTTACATAACATTTTGAAACAAATAAATTGATTTAGTCTCGCTGTTCGCTGTGGACATTGGCTCAACCTCCCTCACCCCATCTAAAGTCCCAGGGCTATTTTTCTTGTTTTTTGTGCATTATTAGGGATAAAGGGGTGTCAGAGGGGTCACACCAGACCCTAATCTCCCTTCTTAGTCAAAAGACTATGACTAAAACTAAATTGAAAATTTACATCAAAATTACCACTACATATCCTGATAGCCTTGGACAATTCCATACAAAGCCTACAATAATAGCACATTAAAGTTTAAACATGTATTGCACTATTCCACTAACGCATAAAGATAAGTAAGGGGCATGTACTAAGCTGCTGAAAGAGAAAAAAAAAATAAGAAAAAGGCTTTTCTTATATTTTTTTTCCTAATATTTAATGTTGGTAATATATTCAGGTAATATGTGCAATGGCATTACAGCCAATAGACTTTACAGTTTTTTTGTTTTTTTTTTGTATGTTAAAGTTGCACTTCTGTTTGTCAAAAAGCAAGTTTTGTGTTTGTTTATGAAACTTGGTTTCATTTATAAAGACATTTTATATATCGCACCAGCTAAATCTGTGTCTATAGTGCATGTTCAAACCCTAATACCAGAACTAATAACATGTTAATAGATTTTAAATCCAGGAGTATAAAATTTGTTTGGAAGTTCTAGAGAAATGTTTAAACAATGCATTACAATTTAACTAAACCCATTAGATTTTAGTCGACTAAAATGTTTTGGAGATTTTAGTTGACAAAAATATGACTAAAACTAAAATGTAATTTTAACCACTTTGCGCCCGCGCTATAGCCGAAAGACGGCTGCAGTGCAGACGCTCCCTGCAGTTAGGACGTCCCTGGACGTCCTCCTGTTTACTTCCCTAATGCGCACTCCTGAGAGCGCGCATCGGGGAAGTTCTGTGCTGGCCGTGTCCGTCGGACACAGCCAGCCACAGATCGCTGTATCACAGCGGCCGTTTACAGCGCGATCGGCGTGTCCAATGAGAGATGATCTCATATGTAAACATATGAGATCATCTCTCAGCGCCGCTCTCCCTCCTCACACAGAGACCGCGTGTGAGGAGGGAGAGATGAACGGCTGCAGCAGTCGTGAGTACAACAAAAAAAACTAAAATAAAAATGTGCCATCTGTCCCCGCTGCCATCTGTCCCCAATGCCACCTGTCCCCAGTGCCATGTATAAGTGTCATCTGTCATCAGTGCCACGTCAGTGCCACGTGTCATCAGTGCCACGTCAGTGCCATCTGTCATCAGTGCCATATCAGTGTCGCGTGTCATCAGTGCCCCATATTAGTGCCATCTGTCACCAGTGCCACGTATCAGTGCCATCTGTCATCAGTGCCACCTGTCAGTGTCACGTGCCATCTGTTATCAGTGTCACGTGTCATCAATGCCACGTATCAGTTCCATCCATCATCAGTGTCACGTGTCATCAGTGCCACGTATCGGTGCCATCTGTCATCGGTACCACGTATTAGTGCCATCTGTCATCAGTGCCACGTATTAGTGCCACATGATATTAGTGTCACGTATAAGTGCCATCTGTCACCAGTGCCACATATTAGTGCCATCTGTCAGTGTCACGTGTCAGCAGTGCCCTGTATTAGTGCCATCTGTCATCAGTGCCACATCAGTGCCACGTCAGTGCCACCTGTCATCAGTGCCACGTCAGTGTCACGTGTCATTGTCCTGGTGCTCCAGGGCCTTCAAAAGTGTAATAGGTAGTCAACAAATTAGATGTGTAATCTATGCTCCTAGAACACGTGATGGCGCTCCCTGCATTTTGGGCCTCTCTAAGTAGCTAGGCTGTGTAAAAGTCCCACACATGTGGTATCGTAATACTCAGGAGGAGTAGCAGAATTTATTTTGGGGTGTCATTTGTGCTCTACACATGCCATGTGAGAGAAATAACCTATTACAATGACAATTTTGTGGAAAAAAATAAAAAATAAAAAAATTATTCATTTTGCAAAGAATTGTGGGGAAAAAATGACAACATCAAAAAGCTCACCATTCCTCTTACTAAATACCTTGGAATGTCTTCTTTCAAAAAGGGGTAATTTGATGGGTATTTGTACTTTCCTGGCTTGTTCGGGTCACAAGAAATGAGATTGGCCACCAGTACACCAGATGTGATCAATTTTGTATGATTCGCACTACAGCTTGTAGACTCTCTAACTTTCACAAAGACCAAATAATATCCACTAATTTGGGTTATTTTTACCAAAGATATGTAGCAGTATAAATTGTGGCCAAAATTTATGAAGAAAAATTAATAATTTGCTAAATTTTATCACAGAAACGAAGAAAAATGCTTTTTTTTTTCAAAATTTTCGGTCTTTTTTCAGTTATAGCGCAAAAAATAAAAAACCCAGAGGTGATCAAATACCACCAAAAGAAAGCTCTATTTGTGGGAAAAAAGGACAAAAAATTAATTTGGGTACAGTATTGCATGACTGAGTAATTGTCATTCAAAGTGTGAGAGCACCAAAATCTGAAAATTGGTCTGGGCATGAAGGGTGTTTAAGTGCCCAGTAAGCAAGTGGTTAATCAAAAGACTATGAATAAAACGAAATCAAAGTTTTCTGCCAGGGGGCGTGGCCACGGCATGAGAGTGTGAGGATGTGCAGAGGTCCCCCACCCATCATAACACAATAATAAAAATAATAGCTACAGCCAAAAATGAATTTCCCTGACTCCTTGCTATGATTTCCCTCCAATACTGTCACCTCTCTAGAGTCGTTCATCTCTTTCCATACACACAAACATGTAAGTTCACCAGATTTCCATGCTTGTATAATGACTGCTACCGATAGCTCTTGTTTGGAAGCCAGGTCATGCATGCATGGTTGGCCACTACCAATGAGATAGACTAAAACATCAGCAACAGCTATTGGGTAAGGCTGGGTTCACATATATGCGGGTCCGGGTTTAGTGCAAAGTGCGGTGCGGTTTCCATTCAGCGGTCCAGGTGCAATTCAGGTGCGAATTTGACACTGAAATTGCACCTGAACCGGATTTAAGACGCACAGGACCCTTTCAAAATTTGCATCGCAACCAGCCCGCATATCTGTGAACCAGCTCCATTGAAGACTAATAATATGCATGCATCATACATGCTAGGGGGAGTACAACTGGGGGAATCCATAGTGGAGAAGGATCTGGGGGTTTTGGTAGATCACAAGCTCAATAATAGCATGCAATGCCAAGCTGCGGTTTCCAAAGCGAGCAAAGTCCTTTCTTGTATTAAGAGAGGTATGGATTCCAGAGAGAGAGATATAATTTTGCCCCTGTTCAAATCATTAGTAAGACCTCATCTGGAATATGCAGTTCAGTTTGGGGCACCAGTTCTCAAAAAGGATATCGGGGAACTGGAGAAAGTGCAGAGAAGGGCAACCAAGCTGATAAGAGGCATGGAGGAACTCACCTCTGAGGAATGATTAGAGGAACTGTATTTTTTTCACTCTTGCGAAAAGAGGCGAATAAGGGGGGATATGATCAACATGTTCAAATATATAAGAGGTCCTTATAGTGAACTTGGTGTTGAGTTATTTACTTTACGATCAACACAGAGGACAAGGGGGCACTCTTTACATCTATAGGAAAAGAGATTTCATCTCCAAATACGGAAAGGTTTCTTCACAGTAAGGCTGCTTTCACACTGGGGCGTTGGAAAACCGTGCTAAAAACGCATATTAAAATTAGCATGATTTTACTGCGGTTTTTGCCGCGTTTGCGGTAAAAATAGCGCTAACGCCCATGCGTTTTTAATGCGTTTTTGAAGCGTTTTTTAAGCGTTGGCATCATCAAACAACCCCACCCCCTTACATCACTTCCTGTTATTCCGTGAAGGAAGAAAAAGACCAGGAAGAAGATGGAGTATTTTGAGCTGCTTCTGATGTTTGTGTAATATGTTTGGGGAGCATCTTCATCAGAGACCGCAGCGTCGCTATTGGGTTCATCCCATCCATCAAATGCACGCAGACAGAGGACAATACATGTCGCTGTATCATGACTTGAGATTGCATCCAGATAAATTCAGGAATTACACTCGGATGAGCATTGCAACGTAAGTGGCAATATCCCAGTCACCTACACCCACTCCTACGCACCCATGTTTATATGGTGATATATATTCAAGATTTTTCTACTGTCATATTTATTGTATATGTGATCTATGCGATTATGTGATTAGTAGGTCTACCAACCCTTTCCATATATATGATCTTTTGATTCACAATCCATTTGATTTATCATATTTGTTTGTTCACTATTTTTAGTGACACACATTCATATATTAATTTTTATGTTTGGATACTGTACCATAATTTAGTATCATCACTTTTAGACATTGATTGTTATTTTTCGTGCTCTATGAGCGCCGCACTTTTTTATATTCAAATTTTATTCACTCATTACAGTTACCTGTTGTGCAGGCCGCTAGTATACATATATTTTTCAATATCTTTATAAGACAGCGCAGTTTTTCTTTCCTTTTGCACTATTCACTCCTACGCACCCACCCTCCCATCCCCCATACACCCAAAATTACCACGCCATACTCCCAAACACCTAACCCTAATCTTACCCCCCATACTCCCAAACTCCTAACCCTAATCCCGCTCCCTATACCCCCAAACTCCTAACCCTAATCCCACTCCCCATACCCCCAAACTCCTAACCCTAATCCCTCTCTCCATACCCCCAAACTCCCAACCCTTACCCTAATCCCACTCCCCATACTCCCAAACTCCTAACCCTAATCCCTCTCCCCATACCCCCAAACTCCCAACCCTAACCCTAATTCCACTCCCCATACTCCCAAACTCCTAACCCTAACCCTAATCCCTCTCTCCATACCCCCAAACTCCCAACCCTAACCCTAATCCCACTCCCCATACTCCCAAACTCCTAACCCTAACTCTAATCCCTCTCCCCATACCCCCAAACTCCCAACCCTAACCCTAATCCCACTCCCCATACTCCCAAACTCCTAACCCTAACCATAATCCCTCTCTCCATACCCCAAACTCCCAACCCTAACCCTAATCCCACTCCCCCATACCCCCAAACTCCCAACCCTAACCCTAATCCCACTCCCCATACCCCAAAACTCCTAACCCTAACCCTAATCCCTCTCCCCATACCCCCAAACTCCTAACCATAACCCTAATCCCTCTCTCCATACCCCCAAACTCCCAACCCTAACCCTAATCCCACTCCCCATACTCCCAAACTCCCAACCCTAACCCTAATCCCTCTCCCCATACTCCCAAACTCCTAACCCTAGCCCTAATCCCTCTCTCCATACCCCCAAACTCCTAACCTTAACCCTAATCCCACTCCCCATACTCCCAAACTCCTAACCCTAACCCTAATCCCACTCCCCATACTCCCAAACTCCTAACCCTAACCCTAATCCCTCTCTCCATACCCCAAACTCCCAACCCTAACCCTAATCCCACTCCCCACACCCCCAAACTCCCAACCCTAACCCTAATCCCTCTCCCCATACCCCCAAACTCCCAACCCTAATCCCACTCCCCATACCCCAAAACTCCTAACCCTAACCCTAATCCCTCTCCCCATACCCCCAAACTCCTAACCATAACCCTAATCCCTCTCTCCATACCCCCAAACTCCCAACCCTAACCCTAATCCCACTCCCCATACTCCCAAACTTCCAACCCTAACCCTAATCCCTCTCCCCATACTCCCAAACTCCTAACCCTAGCCCTAATCCCTCTCGCCATACCCCCAAACTCCTAACCTTAACCCTAATCCCACTCCCCATACTCCCAAACTCCTAACCCTAATCCCTCTCTCCATACCCCCAAACTCCTAACCCTAATCCCACTCCCCATACCCCAAACTCCTAACCCTAACCCTAACCCCTCTCCCCATACACCCAAACTCCTAACCCTAATCCCTCTCTCCATACCCCCAAACTCCCAACCCTAATCCCACTCCCCAAACTCCCAACCCTAACCCTAACTCTAATCCCTCTCCCCATACTCCCAAACTCCTAACCCTAATCCCTCTCTCCATACCCCCAAATTCCCAACCCTAACCCTAATCCCACTCCCCATACCCCCAAACTCCTAACCCTAACCCTAATCCCTCTCTCCATACCCCAAACTCCCAACCCTAACCCTAATCCCACTCCCCATACTCCCAAACTCCTAACCCTAACCCTAATCCCACTCCCAATACTCCCAAACCCCTAACACTAACCCTAATCCCTCTCTCCATACCCCCAAACTCCTAACCCTAATCCCACTCCCCATACCCCCAAACTCCTAACCCTAACCCTAATCCCTCTCCCCATACCCCCCAAACTCTCAACCCTAACCCTAATCCCTCTCTCCATACCCCCAAACTCTCAACCCTAACCCTAATCCCACTCCCCATACTCCCAAACTCCCAACCCTAACCCTAATCCCTCTCCCCATACTCCCAAACTCCTAACCCTAACCCTAATCCCTCTCTCCATACCCCCAAATTCCCAACCCTAACCCTAATCCCACTCCCCATACTCCCAAACTCCTAACCCTAATCCCTCTCTCCATACCCCCAAACTCCCAACCCTAACCCTAATCCCACTCCCCATACCCCCAAACTCCTAACCCTAATCCCTCTCTCCATACCCCCAAACTCCCAACCCTTACCCTAATCCCACTCCCAAACTCCCAATCCTAACCCTAATCCCACTCCCCATACCCCCAAACTCCTAACCCTAACCCTAATCCCTCTCCCCATACCCCCAAATTCCTAACCCTAATCCCACTCCCCATACCCCCAAACTCCTAACCCTAACCCTAATCCCTCTCTCCATACCCCCAAACTCCCAACCCTAACCCTAATACCACTCCCCATATTCCCAAACTCCCAACCCTAACCCTAATCCCACTCCCCATACCCCCAAACTCCTAACCCTAAGCCTTATCCCTCTCCCCATACCCCCAAACTCCTAACCCTAACCCTAATTCCTCTCTCTATACCCCCAAACTCCCAACCCTAACCCTAATCCCACTCCCCATACTCCCAAACTCCCAACCCTATTCCCACTCCCCATACTCCCAAACACCTAACCCTAATCCCTCTCTCCATACCCCAAACTCCCAACCCTAACCCTAATCCCACTCCCCATACCCCCAAACTCCTAACCCTAACCCTAATCCCTCTCCCCATACTCCTAACCCTAATCCCTCTCCCCATACCCCCAAACTCCTAACCCTAATCCCTCTCTCCATACCCCCAAACTCCCAACCCTAACCCTAATCCCACTCCCCATACTCCCAAACTCCCAACCCTAACCCTAATCCCTCTCCCTATACTCCCAAACTCCTAACCCTAACCCTAATCCCTCTCTCCATACCCCCAAACTCCCAACCCTAACCCTAATCCCACTCCCCATACCCCCAAACTCCTAACCCTAATCCCTCTCTCCATACCCCCAAACTCCCAACCCTAATCCCACTCCCTATACTCCCAAACTCCTAACCCTAACCCTAATCCCTCTCTCCTTACCCCCAAACTCCCAACCCTAACCCTAATCCCACTCCCCATACCCCAAACTCCTAACCCTAACCCCTCTCCCCATACCCCCAAACTCCTAACCCTAACCCCTCTCCCCATACCCCCAAACTCCTAACCCTAACCCTAATCCCTCTCTCCATACCCCCAAACTCCCAACCCTAACCCTAATCCCACTCCCCATACTCCCAAACTCCCAACCCTAACCCTAATCCCTCTCCCCATACCCCCAAACTCCTAAAGCTAACCCTAATCCCTCTCCCCATACCCTCAAACTCCTAACCCTAATCCCTCTCCCATACCCCCAAACTCCTAACCCTAATCCCTCTCTCCATACCCCCAAACTCCCAACCCTAACCCTAATCCCTCTCTCCATACCCCCAAACTCCCAACCCTAACCCTAATCCCACTCCCCATACTCCCAAACTCCCAACCCTAACCCTAATCCCTCTCCCCATACCCCCAAACTCCCAACCCTAACCCTAATCCCTCTCTCCATACTCCCAAACTCCCAACCCTAACCCTAATCCCAAACACCTATTATTAACCCTTGTTCAGCATATAACATGGGTTAACATATAATAGGTCAATCGTTTATCGATTATAGTGTTAATAACTGATGTATTTCTTTTATTAGATTTGACTTCCTGCTTGATCTGTTGACACCTGCCTTGTTGAGACAGGATACAAATTGCAGGGATGCTATCACACCATGTGAATGATTATTGATAACGCTGAGGTAATTTGTATAATGATTCAATGCTTGTACATGTAATAATACATAAAAACAATCGTTTTTGATAACTGTAAAAATTTATTTTTTATTCATGTAAAACAAATACTATATTGGTGTTTTGAAAATACCATAGCACAACATGTGCATAACAAAATATATTAAAAACGTATAAAACTTTTTATTTAAATATCTTATAGGTAGATATGTGCGTATATATATTTAGATATTTATGTAAACATAAAACTTTTATCATACATTGTATGAGACAACTTTTGTTTCTAAATTGTATTGTAAACAACCAAAAACATGCCAGTATAACTGCCATTAAACTGTAACAACTTTGGATTCCAAAACATTTGGTTTAACATCACCTACAAACACAATGGAATTATAGGTCTTGGTAAGACGGTGGTAGTGGGTGTGAATCTGTCAGGGAAACCTTCAGTTTAACGCTGGGCGCCGGGTGCCTATGCGCATGCGCGACGGGACGGCGCTCCGACGCATGCGCATGCGCGGCTCGGCGCTCCGACGCACGCGCATGCGCACTAGCGCACGCCTGAGCGTCCCAGTGCGTGGCAGCGTCACATGACCACTTACACTGCCCATTTAAGGAAGTGGTTGAGATCAGTCCAGCGCTGGCTTGTCTTCAGCTTCCTGCCAAAGCTCTGTTCCTGTTTCCTGTATCCTGATTGCCTGATTGCCTGATTTGACCCGGATTTGCCTTTTGACCTTGCTGCCTTCTCCTGCCCTTGACCTCTGGATTGTTTACTGGACTAACCTGCTTCCTCCCTCTGGCCCCCTTGAACCTTTGCTTGTGACCCGGATTTGTCTGCTGTCTCCTGCCTTGAACCTTTGCTTGTGACCCGGATTTGTCTACCTACAGCCCTGTACCTGCACCTGTGTTCTGGAACTTCCCAACGTATTCCTGACCCCAGCATTTGGCTCCTACTTCAGTCCTTACCCTCTGGTTGGGTAGCCTGTGCTTCTTTGTGCCATTCACCCCCTGTCTCACCTCCAGGGGGCGGACTGCGCTCAGTTGCAAGGGTGAACCCCTCTCGGCACTTCGGCCTCGGTAAGTACTCTCCTGATAGAATCCTCCCGAGGTTGATGATGGGGATGAGGAGTATGAGGAGGATGTTGATTTGGGGGACGAAGGGGCATGTCATAATGCACTCCCTGAAAATGGGTATTATAATTGGGAGGCATGGGAATGTGATGTGGTTGGAAGGACATGACTCGATTTTCATAAGATGTTCCTGGTATAGCGTTATTGATATACCCTCCTTGAGGATTTTGATGGAGAACATCATACGATTGTGATTGGACGTTTATAGATCTAGATCACTCTTGATATGTTTTGATTAAACATAATTGAAACTAGATCACATCTAAATGCCGGGTCAACCTTTGCCATTTGCGGGATCAAACTCCTAGCTATGGTTGCTAGTTCACTCGTTTCCTGCTTCTGGGACGCAATTAGGTTCTTAACCACTTCAATGAATTCCTGAGTTTGTTGCGATTTAGTTTTCTGTTTCGATCGGTTCCTCGTTGGACGTGGCTCTGGTGCATTCTCGGGTGCATCTTCAGGTACATATTCATTGGCATCATCATCCATGAGCAATTGAATTATCATTCATGTCATTGCCTATTGTCGGGGTATGCTCCTCCTCTGATTCCGAGCTAATATTGCTCTCAGTTCTGAAGAAAAAAATCAGTAATTAATAATAATAATTTGTGTATCATTCTGTAAACATTTCTTGAACAGACATAAAACACAGTAAATGTAATACTTACTGCCTCAGCTGCATTACAGGCTTCAAAAACTGTAGCTCTGCAAAATGGCAATATACTCTGTTGGTCTTGCCGCTTGACCCACTTTTTTATTGTTTAGTTAACCCTCTGCGGAAATTATCGCGCATTGTTTTCCATCTTATTCTTAACACCTTTACTGAAATATAAAAATATTTTTCTCTTGTTACAGATACTTGGCAACTGGAAATACGTACACAACACTACAGTATGAATTCAGAATCGGAATATCTACTGTTGGTGAAATCGTAAAACATACGTGGGATGAAATATGGAATCTCAAAAATCAATTTATGCCAATTCCAAATGAACAAACATGGGAAGATATTGCACAGCGCTTCTTCATCAAGACCAATTTCCCAAACTGTCTTGGAGCAATTGATGGCAAACATATTAGATTAAAAAAACCTTGCCATAGTGGAAGCCAATACTATAATTACAAAAAGTATTTTTCAGTGGTTCTAATGGCTGTTGTAGATTCCGACTACAAAAACATTTGGAAGCTGTGCAGACTCCACAGTCTTCCAGAATACTAAATTTGGAAAGCGTCTTACTTCCAACCAACTAGACCTGCCAGATAACAAACCATTGCCAGGGACAGATGGTCCTGACATGCCATATGTTTTTGTGGCTGATGATGCATTTGCCATCCATGAGCATCTTATGAAGCCATACTCTTTGAGAAATCTGGATACTCGGAAGAGAATATTCAATTACCGTCTATGCCGAGCAAGAAGACTAGTCGAAGGCGCCTTTGGAATACTGGCCAATAAATGGCAGATATTTCATAAACCAATTAACTTAAAAGTAGAAAATGCTTGTAAAGTTATAAAGGCAGCTTGTGTTTTACACAACTTAGTACGGGAGAGAGATGGCATTAATTTTGAGGAAACATTGTCACATAACATGGAACCTGCAGAGTTTCCTCATGTCCGTGGCCCAAAAGTGGGGTTCACGATAAGGGATGTGTTTGCTGCTTATTTTTTGAGCCCTGCTGGTGCAGTCAGTTGGTAAGATGATATGATCTAAACCCTTTTAAAAATATGTATTTTACAGGCTTTTTTATATGTCTTCATACTGGACATGTTTGTTATCAAAAACATATTTGATGTAAAATTAAGTTCATGATTATGATGTTTATGTTAGAAGATTCTGCAATCCATGATTTAACATTTTCCATTTCCAATTTTTTATCTTTAATTCTTGATTTCGCAATTTCCAATGTTACGATTTATATACTTTTGAAATTCCATAATTTCTGAATTTATTAACAAGTAATGATAAATTACTACATATTAATTAGAATTGTTATTTTGTTTACATGTTTGCTTAGATGATACTCTTTGACTATCACATTTGTTGCATACATTTAATACCGGTACATTTTAAAATAAATAAAATTGATAACCGTTTTGTGAGCCATCACTAAAGAAGACATAAACTATTACAATTGAGTCTGATTATGTCTTTTGGGACTATGGGAAGTGGGATAAAGGTTAGGAGTTTGGGGGTATGGAGAGAGGGATTAGGGTTAGGGTTAGGAGTTTGGGGGCATGGGGAGAGGGATTAGGGTTAGGGTTAGGAGTTTGGAGGTATGGGGAGTGGGATTAGGGTTGGGGTTGGGAGTTTGGGGGTATGGGGAGAGGGATTAGGGTTAGGGTTAGGAGTTTGGGAGTATGGGGAGTTGGATTAGGGTTAGGGTTGGGAGTTTGGGGGTATGGAGAGAGGGATTAGGGTTAGGGTTAGGAGTTTGGGAGTATGGGGAGTGGGATTAGGGTTAGGGTTAGGAATTTGGGGGTATGGGGAGAGGGATTAGGGTTAGGGTTAGGAGTTTGGGAGTATGGGGAGTGGGATTAGGGTTAGGAGTTTGGGAGTATGGAGAGTGGGATTAGGGTTGGGAGTTTGGGGTTATGGAGAGAGGGGTTAGGGTTAGGGTTAGGAGTTTGGGAGTATGGGGAGTGGGATTAGGGTTAGGGTTGGGAGTTTGGGGTATGGAGAGAGGGATTAGGGTTAGGGTTAGGAGTTTGGGAGTATGGGGAGTGGGATTAGGGTTAGGGTTGGGAGTTTGGGGGTATGGAGAGAGGGGTTAGGGTTAGGAGTTTGGGAGCATGGGGAGTGGGGTTAGGGTTGGGAGTTTGGGGGTATGGAGAGAGGGATTAGGGTTAGGGTTAGGAGTTTGGGAGTATGGGGAGTGGGATTAGGGTTAGGAGTTTGGGGTATGGAGAGAGGGATTGGGTTTAGGGTTAGGAGTTTGGGAGTATGGGGAGTGGGATTAGGGTTAGGGTTGGGAGTTTGGGGGTATGGAGAGAGGGATTAGGGTTAGGGTTAGGAGTTTGGGAGTATGGGGAGTGGGATTAGGGTTAGGGTTGGGAGTTTGGGGTATGGAGAGAGGGATTAGGGTTAGGGCTAGCAGTTTGGGGGTATGGGGAGAGGGATTAGGGTTAGGGTTAGGAGTTTGGGGGTATGGGGAGAGGGATTAGGGTTAGGGTTGGGAGTTTGGGGGTATGGGGAGAGGGATTAGGGTTAGGGTTGGGAGTATGGGGAGTGGGATTAGGATTAGGGTTTAGGGTTAGGGTTGGGAGTTTGGGGTATGGAGAGAGGGATTAGGGTTAGGGTTGGGAGTTTGGGGGTATGGGGAGTGGGATTAGGGTTAGGAGTTTGGGGGTAGGGGAGAGGGATTAGGGTTAGGAGTTTGGGAGTATGGGGAGTGGGGTTAGGGTTGGGAGTTTGGGGGTATGGAGAGAGGGATTAGGGTTAGGAGTTTGGGAGTATGGGGAGTGGGATTAGGGTTAGGGTTGGGAGTTTGGGGGTATGGAGATAGGGATTAGGGTTAGGGTTAGGAGTTTGGGGGTATGGAGAGAGGGATTAGGGTTATGGTTAGGAGTTTGGGGGTATGGGGAGATGGGATTAGGGTTAGGGGTGGGAGTTTGGGGGTATGGGGAGTGCGGTAAAGGTTGGGACTATGTCTTTTGGGACTATGGGAAGTGGGATAAAGGTTGGGATTAGGTATTTTGGGACTATGTGGAGTGCAGTAAAGGTTGGGATTAGGTCTTTTGGGACTATGGGGAGTGGGATAAAGGTTGGGATTAGAACTTTTGGGACTATGGGGAGTGGGATAAAGGTTGGGATTAGGTATTTTGGGACTATGTGGAGTGTAGTAAAGGTTGGGATTAGGTCTTTTGGAACTATGGGGAGTGGGATAAAGGTTGGGATTAGAACTTTTGGGACTATGGGGAGTGGGATAAAGGTTGGGATTAGGTGTTTTGGGACTATGGGGAGTGGGATAAAGGTTGGGATTAGGTCTTTTGGGACTATGGGGAGTGGGATAAAGGTTGGGATTAGGTGTTTTGGGACTATGGGGAGTGGGATAAAGGTTGGGATTAGGTGTTTTTGGACTATGGGGAGTGCGGTAAAGGTTGGGATTAGGTCTTTTGGGACTATGGGGAGTGGGATAAAGGTTGGGATTAGAACTTTTGGGACTATGGGGAGTGGGATAAAGGTTGGGATTAGGTGTTTTGGGACTATGGTGAGTGGGATAAAGGTTGGGTTTATGTCTTTTGGGACTATGGGGAGTGGGATAAAGGTTGGGATTAGATCTTTTGGGACTATGGGGAGTGGGATAAAGGTTGGGATTAGGTGTTTTGGGACTATGGGGAGTGCGGTAAGGGTTGGGATTAGGTCTTTTGGGACTATGGTGAGTGGGATAAAGGTTGGGATTAGGTCTTTTGGGACTATGGGGAGTGCAGTAGAGGTTGGGATTAGGTCTTTTGGGACTATGGGGAGTAGGATAAAGGTAGGGATTTTGTCTTTTGGGACTATGGGGAGTAGGATAGAGGTAGGGATTCTGTCTTTTGGGTCTATGGG
This sequence comes from Lithobates sylvaticus, assembly GCA_028564925.1. Lineage (NCBI taxonomy): Eukaryota > Metazoa > Chordata > Amphibia > Anura > Ranidae > Lithobates > Lithobates sylvaticus. The sequence continues at coordinate 380,602,641 of CM053028.1, forward strand.
GAGTGGGATAACGGTTGGGGTTATGTCTTTTGGGACTATGGGGAGTGGTAGTAGGGTTATGGTTAGGTGTTTGAGACTACAGGGGCTTGGATTTTGATTATGGTTGTGTTTTGGGGACTACAGGGACTGGGATTTTGGGTGCTTGGAACTACAGGGACTGAGATAGGGGTTTGGGACTACTGGGACTGGGTTTATGGGGTTTGGAATAAAGGGACTAGAGGGAATAGGTTAACTTACTTTTGGCAGTTCTGTCTTTTTTTTTCAGGGAGGCCCAGCGTGGAATGTGCAGGCTGGCAACTGTATTCCATCCTTCTCTTGGTTCTATTGGAATACCATGCACTTTTCTTATCCCAGAGTTCTGGGTGTTCCCTCATTGTTTGGATGAACTGTTCTGGTTCAATTGAGGCAGAGGCTCTCCCTGTTGATTCTTCATCTCTGGGCTGTACCTCCTGGCTTGCTTCAGCATCCATGCTATTCTGCTGTTATATCTGTCTCTCTCTACACTTGTCAAACCGGATTTCCTGGTATCCCAGCATCCCCCACTGTGATGTGTTCATGTGACCTTCCCACAGCATCCAGGGAATGGTTTTCAGGCGGTTTTGGCTTATTTCCAGGCGTTTTTTGAGCGGTTCCAATGTATTCCTATGGATATAGGCGTTTTTCAGGCGCTATTTATACCGCACAAAACATGCTCCAAAGATGCTGCTTGCATGAGTTTTTTCACCGCACAGCCAGCGCAACGCCTCAGTGTGAAAGCTTACATTGACATACATGGGAGGGAGTTTTCAAGCGCTATTCAGGCGCTATTTTTAGCGCTAAAACGCCTTCTAAACATCCCAGTGTGAAAGCAGCCTAAGAGCTTTGAAAATGTGGAATAGACTCCATCCAGAGGTGGTTCTGGCTAGCTCAGTAGATTGCTTTAAGAAAGGCCTGGATACTTTCCTAAATGTACATAATATAAGGGGGTACTAACATTTATAGGTAAAGTTTATCCAGGGAAAATCTGATTGCCTCTTGGGGGATCAGGAAGGGATTTTTTCCCCTGCTGTAGCAGATTGGAGCATGCTCTGCTGGTTTTTTTTTTGCCTTCCTCTGGATCAACTGTGGGTATAGAATTGGGTATATTGGATTATAAAAAATAATGAGAAATACTAAAATAATAATAATAATATATCTCCCTCAGCGCACACGAATCAATTGTTTGCTTTGAGCAAACACTAAAAGCAGCTACTATAATATAATTTAAATGATCAAATAAATATGTCAGAGAAATAAAATTACCATAACATTAGCAGCGCTATAAAAATTGCAGATATCTAAAATACCATCAATCAAAATTATTTGGTATAACAATGAATAATACGATTAAATCCACTGTGAGTCAATATAATGATAATACAATAATCAATTCAAGTCCATAAAGTGCAAAATGTATTAGTGTCATGTGGAATATCCAGAGAACAAGCTGTCGCTTGTGCCGTAGCCCTGCAGGACATCTACTTACCAGACCCAGCTGGTTTATGCACTTATCAGGCTGATAAATAGTCTCTAATTCTCTGGGCGCATCCCATCTGTATTATGCTCATTACAAGCAATGAATAAAAGAAGGCCACATGGTGTAATCCTGTATCACACTATTTTATTTTTAAAAACATATCTCATGATAAAACACTCACTATATATCCATAAAACAAGAGCGTATTTATAATCAATAAAATTTGCCACTGCAATCCCGTTCTAACCTCTCACCGCTCCTGCGGTGTTCCCGGGTAGTAGAGATACGAGATGAGTGACACTGGGGGTTGCAGCGTAGCTGCGTACAGATGGGATGCGCCCAGAGAATTAGAGACTATTTATCAGCCTGATAAGTGCATAAACCAGCTGGGTCTGGTAAGTAGATGTCCTGCAGGAGGGGGGTTTGGGCAGGAGGGGGGTTTAAGTGCCCTGTTGGCAAGTGGTTAATGATTCTTTAATTGCAGTTTATTTAGTTAGGGTGAGAAAAGTCCCTAAATAGCTAGAGTCCAGTGTGTTGAGTAGTATGCAGGGCCGCCATCAGGGGGGTATAGCCGGTACACAAGTAAGGGGCCCGAGAGTATGTCCGGGGGGGTTAGTTGGTGCCAGTGGAGGGCCCCATGGAGGATGAGGTCAGGGAGGAGGAGCCCCCCCGCTCTTTCTTGCGGCTGCCACCAGTGAGCCTGGTGGAGATGCAACACAGGCTCAGCTTTCCCGCCTGGTGCTGCTGGACAGGTGAGGGCTGGGTGCTTCATAAGATGTGTGTGATGCTGCCCCCCACCTGTGACACTGCCCGCCCACCTGTCCTGCTGCTCCTTCACCTGTTCCACTGCCACCACCTCTTCTGCTGCCCCTTCACCTGTTCTACTGCCCCTCACCTTTCCTGCCTACCCTTCACCTGTGACACTGCCCCCCTTCCATGACACTTCTCCCTCCTGTCCTGCTGCTCCCCACCTGCCCTGCTGCCCTTTCACCTTTTCTGCTGCCCCCTACCTTTCCTGCTGCCCCCCACCTTTGACACTGCCTCCCTCCTGTCCTGCTGCCCCTTTACCTGTTATACTGCCCCCACCTTTCCTGCTGCCCCCACCTGTGACACTGCTCCCCCACCTTTGCTGCTGCCCCCACCTGTAATCCTCCCATGACACTTCCCCCTCCAGTTCCGCTGCCCCCCCTTTTATCTGGCTGACCCCTCCTGTCATGTTGCTCTTCTTTTGTGACATTTCCCCCTCCTGTCTCCCTGCCCTCTCCAAACACACTGCCCCCCACCTGTCCCACTGCTCCCCTCCTGTCCTACTTCCACCTCCTGTGGTGGGAGGAGATGGGACTGGAGGAGAAGGAGGACATGGGATAGATGAGTTGTGAGAAGGAGTTGTGAGAGGAGAAGTAATTGGATGGAGGAGATGGGACTGGAGGAGAAGGAGGACATGGGATGGAGGACATTTGACAGCAGGAGGAGGACATGGGATGGAGAAGATGGAACTGGAGTAAGAGTACATGGGATGGAGTAGATGGGTCTGGAGGAGGAGGACATGGGAGAGAGGAGATGGGACTGGAGTAGGAGTACATGGGATGGAGGAGATGGGTCTGGAGGAGGAGGACATGGGATGGAGGAGATGAGACTGGGGGAGGAGGATGTGGGATGGAGGAGATGGAACTGGAGTAGGAGTACATGGGATGCAGGAGATGGGACTAGGGGAGGAGGAGGAGGGCATGGGATGGCGGATATAGGACTGGGGGAGGAAAGGGATGGAGGAGATGGGATTGCAGGCGAAGGAGGATGACATGGGATGGAGAAGGAGGATGACATGGGATGGGCATTTGTGGGATGGCCAGTGGGCGGATTCGGTGGGACAGCCAGAGGGTGGGCCCTGGGGAATGTTGGTGGTCAGGCCTAAAGCTGTGTAAGGGGCCCCAAAATTTCTGATGGCTGCCCTGGGAGTATGTACCAACTACTTAAAGCAATGTAAAGTGGGTGTCTGATAATATTATGCACCACATGTCTACCAAATACACTTCCATGATGGTTTGCAAAAGCCTGATGTTAAATGGTATGAGTGATTAAATCCTTAGGACAATGGCCACATCTGAATGTATGAGCTCATTGCTTGCATTGCTCTGGTAGTGCACTGTTCTTGATCTTTTCACTAAAGCATATGGAATAAAGGAATAATTTGAGATTCACCCACACACCAAGTATTCATAAATTAATAAATGTAACCAGTACTGAGAGGAACTGGAAGATTGCCTTTACTGACCCATTCCTAAAAATGCTAGTTGCTTGGCTCTCATATTGATCTAAAACGTTGATACCTTCCAAACTATTAATCCAGAATAAGTTCATAGGCTGCTTTGATATTAAATGTCTGAGCACAGCTGTGCCTCATCACAATGACTTATTCCTTATTAGATTTCTCAGTCCATAGGTACAGTCAGACATAGGGATTGATGATATATTGGTGTTGATTTACTAAAACTGGAGAGTGCAGCTGTGCATGGTTGGTAGCCAATCAGCTTCTAACCATAGCTTGTTCAATTAAGCTTTGACAAAAAAACATGGAAGCTGATTGGTTTCTGCGCCAGATTTTGCACTCTTCAGTTTTAGTAAATCAACCCCATTGCTTCTTTAGATATTAGCTAAACCTATGACGCTCTGGGAATCCTTTGTCATATAAACACAAATACATACAGGATCTATTTATATAGCTACACACACACGCACGCGCGCGCGCGCACGCATCAATTTAAAAATCTCCCAAATTATGATAGTTCTGTGCCAATTTGGCTCCTGAAGGAAACACCTGCAAACTGCGTTATCATTTTACAATTCTCAATACCAAACAATTCCACACAAATCCATTAGGATAGAAGAATAATGTTTACAAAAGTGTTTTTAACCTCTGACATAAAAAAAACTCTGTCTTATCACAAAAACATTTTTTAGTGACATACAGTATGTTGTTTTGTTCCCCACTGAGTGGTCACTATACATTCTTTTGCCTCAAGAATAGGGATGAGCCGAACACCCCCGGGTTCGGTTCGCACCAGAACCTTCGAACCGACCGAAAGTTCGCGCGAATTTTCGAACCCTATACGTTATAATGGACGCGAACGTTCGAAATCAAAAGTGCTAATTACAACGGCCAATATGCATGTTAATGTCATAAAACAGGTTTGGGGACCCGGGTCCTGCCCCAGGGGACATATATCAATGCAAAAAGAACTTTTAAAAACTAACGTTTTTTCGGGAGCAGTCATTTTAATGATGCATAAAGTGAAAAAAAAAAAGTGACATTTTCCTTTAAATATGGTACCTGGGGGGTGTCTAAAGTATGCCTGTGAAGTGGCATGTGTTTCCCGTGTTTAGAACTGTCCTTGCACAAAATGACATTTGTAAAGGAAAAAAAGAAGCCATTTAAAACCACTTGCGGCTTTAGGTTTGTTCTTAAGTAGAATCTGAACAGGTACATTATGAAGTGTAGCTCCATCCCAAAAAAATCTATTTTTAAGCTTTTTGGAGAACATAGGGAGGGGTTATCACCCCTGTAACATTTGCTGTCTTTGCACATCTGTTCAGAACATGTCACCTCACTTTCCGTCCCAATGACAAATGTTTTTGGAAAAAGTGGGGTTTTAATTGAAAAAGGATTGGTGATAAAGTATCAGTAGAGAGGAGATACCTTTTTCCCAAATTAAATCTAACAGGATAGAATTTCCCTTCCTAGGGGTAGATTTCCTCTCATTTCCTGTTTTCTCTTTCCATTTGCAAGTAGGAGTCGTTTGTAAGTTGGATGTTTGAAAGTAGGGGCCTGGCGTATATACTCTGCAGAAATTTGCCCTATTAGATGTTGGTGTAGCCACAAGACTGGTGGGCACAGGAATGGGCCCTGCTGTGAGTTAATAGATCAAGATTTGTAATTGCATGCACCTGTTGAACAGGGCAGAAAAATTAGGGGTGGTGGTGGTGGTGGTGGACGGTTTTTTGCCACAAGACTGTAAGCTCTCACAGTTACTCTTGGTGGGCGCAGGAATGGGCCCTGCTGTGAGTTATTAGATCAAGATTTGTAATTGCAAGCACCTGATGAACAGGGCAGAAAAATTGGGCCTTTGGCGGTGGTGGTGGACGGTGTTGCCACAAGACTGTAGGCTCTCACAGTTACTCTTGGTGGGCGCAGGAATGGGCCCTGCTGTGAGTTATTAGATCAAGATTTGTAATTGCAAGCACCTGATGAACAGGGCAGAAAAATTGGGCCTTTGGCGGTGGTGGTGGACGGTGTTGCCACAAGACTGTAGGCCCTCATAGTTACTCTTGGTGGGCGCAGGAATGGGCCCTGCTGTGAGTTATTAGATCAAGATTTGTAATTGCAAGCACCTGATGAACAGGGCAGAAAAATTGGGCCTTTGGCGGTGGTGGTGGACGGTGTTGCCACAAGACTGCAGGCCCTCATAGTTACTCTTGGTGGGCACAGGAATGGGCCCTGCTGTGAACTATTAGATCAAGATTTGTAATTACCCGCCCCTGTTAAACAGGGGCTGAAAAATTGTGCCTTAGGCACTGGTGCTGGTGCCACAACACTGCAACCCCTCACAGAGACTGTACTTGGAGCACAGCAGTCACACGTGTTGCGAAGCATTTTTTTAAAAATTGTAAGTACACGCCCCTGTTAAACAGGGGCTGAAAAATTGTGCCTTAGGCACTGGTGCTGGTGCCACAACACTGCAACCCGGCCCTCACAGATACTGTACTTGGAGCACAGCAGTCACACGTGTTGCGAAGCATTTTTTTAAAAAATTGTAAGTACCCGCCCCTGTTAAACAGGGGCTGAAAAATTGTGCCTTAGGCACTGGTGCTGGTGCCACAACACTGCAACCCCTCACAGATACTGTACTTGGAGCACAGCAGTCACACGTGTTGCGAAGCATTTTTTTAAAAAATTGTAAGTACACGCCCCTGTTAAACAGGGGCTGAAAAATTGTGCCTTAGGCACTGGTGCTGGTGCCACAACACTGCAACCCGGCCCTCACAGATACTGTACTTGGAGCACAGCAGTCACACGTGTTGCGAAGCATTTTTTTAAAAAATTGTAAGTACCCGCCCCTGTTAAACAGGGCTGAAAAATTGTGCCTTAGGCACTGGTGCTGGTGCCACAACACTGCAACCCCTCACAGATACTGTACTTGGAGCACAGCAGTCACACGTGTTGCGAAGCATTTTTTTAAAAAATTGTAAGTACCCGCCCCTGTTAAACAGGGGCTGAAAAATTGTGCCTTAGGCACTGGTGTGGTGGCATGGATAATTGAGGAGGAGGAAGAGGATAGTCAGTGAACATAAGAGGACAGTCACTCAGCATCAGCATAGGCAGTCTTGAAGGGATGTGACATTAAAAATTATTCGGTTATATCCGCCTCAGGTGCCTGGTAGCTGGTGGTGATCCAAGACTGATTCATTTTGATGAAGGTCAGTCGATCAACCGAGGCGGTGGACAGGCGCACCCTATGATCAGTCACAAATCCTCCAGCAGCACTGAATGTGCGTTCGGAAAGAACGCTGGAGGCAGGACAGGCCAGTAGCTCAATTGCATACTGTGCAAGCTCTGGCCAGTGATCCATCCTCAGGACCCAGTAAGCCAGAGGATTTTCGGTGGGAAAGGTGTCCAAGTCTGACCTTGCCCCAAGGTATTCCTGCACCATGTATATCAGACGCTGGCGATGGTTGCTGGAACCGATCATACCTTGGGGCTGCGGACTAAAAAATTGTCTGAACGCATCGGTCAGACGTCCACCTTTCCCACCGCTCCTTCTGCCACTGACCGAAGCCTCAGCAACTCGTCGCCCAGGACCAGGAGTTTGTAGCCTCCCAGTTTCTGGGAACGCGTTGCACAGACCTTTCTGCAAGGCCTCCCTGAGATGTCTCATCCTCTGCTCCCTCTGCGACGGCAAGATAAGGTCCGCAACCTTACCCTTGTACCGCGGATCAAGGAGAGTGGCCAGCCAGTAATGGTCCCTCTCCTTGATCCGAAGAACACGAGGATCCTTCCGCAGGCTTTGCAGGATCAGGGAGGCCATGCAGCGTAGGTTAGCTGAGGCATTCGGTCCGGAGTCTTCTGGGTCACTGAGGATGACATGATCGCCAGCCACCTCCTCCCAGCCACGTACAAGTCCACTGGCTTGTTGGGACTGTACATCATCCCTAAAAGACTGCTGCTGCTGATGCTGAGTGCCAGGCTCCACCTCCATGCTCACACAATCCTCCTCCTCCTCCTCCTCCTCCTCTTCCTGTGTGATGGGTGGGACAGAAGGAACACTGTCCGGATAAAGGGGGCCTTGAAAGGCAAGGAAGTCCTCCTCTTCCTGCCTCTGTTCTGCCTCAAGTGCCCTGTCCATTATCCCACGCAGCGTATGCTCCAACAGGTGGACAAGAGGGACAGTGTCACTGATGCATGCACTGTCACTGCTCACCATCCTCGTGGCCTCCTCAAATGGTGAGAGGACAGTGCATGCATCCCTGATCATGCTCCACTGACGTGGGGAAAAAAAACCAAGCTCCCCTGACCCTGTCCTGGTGCCGTAGTCGCAAAGGTACTCATTGATGGCCCTCTGCTGCGTGTGCAGTCGCTGCAGCATGGCCAACGTTGAGTTCCACCTGGTGGGCATGTCACATATTAGGCGGTTCTTGGGCAGGTTCAGCTCCTTTTGCAGCTCAGTCAGCCGAGCACTGGCATTATAAGATCGGCGGAAATGCACACAGACTTTCCTGGCCTGCCTCAGGACATCCTGTAAGCCTGGGAACCTGCCCAAGAACCGCTGCACCACCAGGTTGAGGACGTGAGCCATGCAGGGCACATGGGTGAGCTGCCCCTGTCGCAGGGCGGAGAGGAGGTTGGTGCCATTGTCAGAAACGACCATTCCTGGCTTAAGCTGACGTGGCGTCAACCACCTCTCGGCCTGCCCCTGCAGAGCTGCCAGAACCTCTGGCCCAGTGTGGCTCCTGTCCCCCAAACACACCAGCGCAAGCACGGCATGGCATCTTTTTGCCTGCGTACTTGCGTAGCCCCTTGTACGCCTACGGAGCACCGCTGGTTCCAAGGACAGAGCACTGGAGGAAGAAGAAGAGGAGGGGGTGGAGGAGAGAGGTGTGTCACAACCAGTAGCAGTAGTAGCGTTTTGGAGGCGTGGTGGCGGAACAACCTCCAACACTACTGCACCTTGTCCTGCATCCCTCCCAGCTGCCAATAGAGTGACCCAATGGGCCGTGAAAGAAAGGTACCGTCCCTGTCCATGCCTGCTGGACCATGAGTCAGCGGTAATATGCACCTTACCGCTGACCGCCCTGTCCAGCGAGGCATGGACATTGCCCTCCACATGCCGGTAGAGAGACGGAATCGCCTTCCGTGAGAAAAAGTGGCGTTTGGGAACCTGCCACTGAGGAACCGCACATTGAACAAACTCACGGAAGGGGGCCGAGTCTACCAACTGAAAAGGCAGCAGTTGAAGTGCTAGCAATTTAGCCAGGCTAGCATTCAACCGCTGGGCATGTGGATGGCTGGGAGTGTACTTCTTTCTACGGTCCAGCAGCTGGGGCAGGGAAATTTGCCTGCTGCAATCGGACGTCGGTGTACTGCAAGTACTTGGTTGTGACACACCTAATTCTACACCTTCAGTCCTCTCAGAGCAGCTTTCAGAGAGGACTGAAGGTGTAGTGGGGATGGAGATCCCAGCTGAGGAGGAGCAAGGAGAGGTCCGCTTAGTTCTTTGGTGTGGGTCTTTTATGTGTGCCTGCCAACGAGCTGCATGGCAGGTCGCCATATGTCTGGTCATGCTTGTGGTGCCCAAGCGGCTGATGTTTTGGCCACGCGAGATACGCTTGAGACAAATATTGCAAATAGCAGTGGTGCGATCTGCTGCACTCGTCTCAAAAAAGGCCCACACCAAAGAACTTTTCTGATAACGTGCAGAGGCAGCGCCCTGCACAGGCGGAGCTCTGCGGTGTTGTACAGTTGCTGTGCTGGCCTCTACCTGGCCTCCAGGGGGCATCCTGCCTCGTTGGACATGTGACGCCGCATCCTCCTCGTCCTCGTCCTCGTCCTCATCCTCTCTCCCTTCAGGCACCCACGTGGAGTCAGTGACCTCATCATCCCCTCCCTCTTCACCACTAGAGCAAACCTGGCAGTAAGCTGCAGCTGGTGGAACAGTACTGCCAGATTCCTCAAGCTGGGTATCATCATCCGAGCCTTCGAATCGTTGGGCATCCTCCTGGAGCATGTACCCAACACTGTGCTCAAAGAGTTCGGGGGACTCCTCAGGAGGACATGGTGGGTCTAGGGAAGGGGTGGCTGATGATGCTCTGTCAGTACCCTGAGCCTGGGTGAGAGAGGATGAGGAGGATGAGGAGGGCTTGGTCATCCATTCTACCAAGCCTTCAGCATGATGCGGCTCCACATGTCCAGCTGCCGAAAACAAAGACGCGCGTGTCCCATGGCCACGTGCTGATGACGATGCACGACCACGTCCACGTCCACGGCCACGTCCACTAGAAACAGAGCCTGCCTGCCCTGTGTTCTTGGCTCTGCACGCTCTGCCTCCCCTTGGCGGTCTTCCAGCCATTGTAGTCGGTAGTCCTGTGGGTGCTGCTGAGAAGAATATATAGGAGCTCTGTGTGATGCCACTAACACACTAGAAGTCCTATGGGTGCTTCTGCAAAGAAAATAGAGGAGCTCTGTGTGATGCCACTAACACACTAGAAGTCCTGTGGGTGCTGCTGAGAAGAAAATATAGGAGCTCTGTGTGATGCCACTAACACACTAGAAGTCCTATGGGTGCTTCTGCAAAGAAAATAGAGGAGCTCTGTGTGATGCCACTAACACACTAGAAGTCCTGTGGGTGCTTCTGCAAAGAAAATAGAGGAGCTCTGTGTGATGCCACTAACACACTAGAAGTCCTGTGGGTGCTGCTGAGAAGAAAATATAGGAGCTCTGTGTGATGCCACTAACACACTAGAAGTCCTATGGGTGCTTCTGCAAAGAAAATAGAGGAGCTCTGTGTGATGCCACTAACACACTAGAAGTCCTGTGGGTGCTTCTGCAAAGAAAATAGAGGAGCTCTGTGTGATGCCACTAACACACTAGAAGTCCTGTGGGTGCTTCTGCAAAGAAAATAGAGGAGCTCTGTGTGATGGGACTAACACACTTCAAGTCCTGTGGGTGCTGCTGAGAAGAAAATATAGGAGCTCTGTGTGATGCCACTAACACACTAGAAGTCCTATGGGTGCTTCTGCAAAGAAAATAGAGGAGCTCTGTGTGATGCCACTAACACACTAGAAGTCCTGTGGGTGCTTCTGCAAAGAAAATAGAGGAGCTCTGTGTGATGCCACTAACACACTAGAAGTCCTGTGGGTGCTACTGCAAAGAAAATAGAGGAGCTCTGTGTGATGCCACTAACACACTAGAAGTCCTGTGGGTGCTTCTGCAAAGAAAATAGAGGAGCTCTGTGTGATGCCACTAACACACTAGAAGTCCTGTGGGTGCTGCTGAGAAGAAAATATAGGAGCTCTGTGTGATGCCACTAACACACTAGAAGTCCTATGGGTGCTTCTGCAAAGAAAATAGAGGAGCTCTGTGTGATGCCACTAACACACTAGAAGTCCTGTGGGTGCTTCTGCAAAGAAAATAGAGGAGCTCTGTGTGATGCCACTAACACACTAGAAGTCCTGTGGGTGCTTCTGCAAAGAAAATAGAGGAGCTCTGTGTGATGGGACTAACACACTTCAAGTCCTATGGGTGCTTCTGGGAAGAAAATATAGGTCTGTGTGATGGGACTAACACACTTCAAGTCCTATAGGTGCCTCTGGGAACAAAATATATGATCTCTGTGTGATGGGACTAACACACTTCAAGTCCTATAGGTGCTTCTGGGAAGAAAATGTAGGTCTGTGTGATGGGACTAACACACTTCAAGTCCTATAGGTGCTTCTGGGAACAAAATATATGATCTCTGTGTGATGGGACTAACACACTTCAAGTCCTATAGGTGCTTCTGGGAAGAAAATGTAGGTCTGTGTGATGGGACTAACACACTTCAAGTCCTATAGGTGCTTCTGGGAAGGAAATATAGGTCTGTGTGATGGGACTAACACACTTCAAGTCCTATAGGTGCTTCTGGGAACAAAATATATGATCTCTGTGTGATGGGACTAACACACTTCAAGTCCTATAGGTGCTTCTGGGAAGGAAATAAAGGTCTGTGTAATGGGACTAACACACTTCAAGTCCTATAGGTGCTTCTGTGAACAAAATATATGATCTCTGTGTGATGGGACTAACACACTTCAAGTCCTATAGGTGCTTCTGGGAAGAAAATGTAGGTCTGTGTGATGGGACTAACACACTTCAAGTCCTATAGGTGCTTCTGGGAACAAAATATAGGATCTCTGTGTGATGGGACTAACACACTTCAAGTCCTATAGGTGCTTCTGGGAACAAAATATATGATCTCTGTGTGATGGGACTAACACACTTCAAGTCCTATAGGTGCTTCTGGGAAGAAAATGTAGGTCTGTGTGATGGGACTAACACACTTCAAGTCCTATAGGTGCTTCTGGGAACAAAATATAGGATCTCTGTGTGATGGGACTAACACACTTCAAGTCCTATAGGTGCTTCTGGGAAGGAAATATAGGTCTGTGTGATGGGACTAACACACTTCAAGTCCTATAGGTGCTTCTGGGAACAAAATATATGATCTCTGTGTGATGGGACTAACACACTTCAAGTCCTATAGGTGCTTCTGGGAACAAAATATATGATCTCTGTGTGATGGGACTAACACACTTCAAGTCCTATAGGTGCTTCTGGGAAGAAAATGTAGGTCTGTGTGATGGGACTAACACACTTCAAGTCCTATAGGTGCTTCTGGGAAGGAAATATAGGTCTGTGTGATGGGACTAACACACTTCAAGTCCTATAGGTGCTTCTGGGAACAAAATATATGATCTCTGTGTGATGGGACTAACACACTTCAAGTCCTATAGGTGCTTCTGGGAAGAAAATGTAGGTCTGTGTGATGGGACTAACACACTTCAAGTCCTATAGGTGCTTCTGGGAACAAAATATATGATCTCTGTGTGATGGGACTAACACACTTCAAGTCCTATAGGTGCTTCTGGGAAGGAAATATAGGTCTGTGTGATGGGACTAACACACTTCAAGTCCTATAGGTGCTTCTGGGAACAAAATATATGATCTCTGTGTGATGGGACTAACACACTTCAAGTCCTATAGGTGCTTCTGGGAAGAAAATGTAGGTCTGTGTGATGGGACTAACACACTTCAAGTCCTATAGGTGCTTCTGGGAACAAAATATAGGAGCTCTGCCTGCCTGCCACGAACACACTACAAGTCCTATAGGTGCTTCTGGGAACAAAATATAGGAGCTCTGCCTGCCTGCCACGAACACACTACAAGTCCTATAGGTGCTTCTGGGGACAAAATATAGGAGCTCTGCCTGCCTGCCACGAACACACTACAAGTCCTATAGGTGCTTCTGGGAACAAAATATAGGAGCTCTGCCTGCCTGCCACGAACACACTACAAGTCCTATAGGTGCTTCTGGGAACAAAATATAGGAGCTCTGCCTGCCTGCCACGAACACACTACAAGCCCCTCTTTCTAAATCAATCTAAATGAATGAATCTATCTAACTCAATCTCTCTAAGTAAATCTCTCTAACTAACTAAATCCAGCAGAGTGTCACAGATCTAGCCTGCTCTATCTGCGCCGGAACAGCATGTGACCGGCGCAGACGGCGTGGCGGCCTTTTATAGGGGGGGGCGTGTACTACAGCCCCTGAGCTGTAATTGGCTACAGGCGTCCTGCCTGTAGCCAATTATGGCTCTTCGAGTTTCCGGGGCTGTGATTGGCCAAGCATGCGGGGTCACAGTGCATGCTTGGCCAATCATCAGCCAGCAATGCACTGCGCCGGCCGCGCCGGCCGCAATGCATTGCGGGGCCGCTCGCATCACACGAACGTGATGCGAGCGGCCAAAATAGTTCTGGGCTCGCCGAGCGAGCGAACGCCCGGTGCTCGATGCGAACGTGGGTTCGCATCGAGCACCGGGCCCATCCCTACTCAAGAACTGGTTCAACACCTTCTTGGGGGAGTATAGGAAAATGCTTAGGGACTAAGCAAAACAATGCCATGGCTCTTTTACTGTATATCTGCACCTCTGAACTGTGAAGTTTAATTTGGATAATTTTAGACAGATACTGTATGTCAGTGTGTCAGGACAATAGATACATAATGTAAAAATCCATGAAAAAAACAAACCTGCAAACCTTTCTTACTACTTATAGGATAATGCACATGTTTTATAAATTAAGAAAAGTGATACAATGGAGCACACAGCTGGAGCACACAGAATCTGGTGTAACTATGCATGGTCACCAATCGGCTTCTAACTTCAGCTTGTTCAATTAAGCTTTAAAGATAAAACCTGGAAGCTGATTGGTTTCTATGCAGACCTGCACTAGATTTTGCACAAGTTTTAGTAAAGCAACCCCAATGTGTAAAGTATATCTAAACACAGTTACACAACTTTTCCAACATTATTATCAAAAAATAACTAATTACAATATTATGAATTCTTATACTAAATGTGTTTTTATACTAAAGATACGTAGTTTTTCAGTGGTGTACCTAGTGTATTGTAAAATCATGTATTTGACATTCAGGGTTGATTTTTAACATGACCCCCCGTATATGTCAAAATAATTTTTAGTAACAACCACAAAGTTAAATGAATACTAATAAGGTCCAGAGGCAGTGGAAATATTCTCCCCAAGCAGCCCCTACTCCCATCTAAAACACACCCCTGTGCCCAGCAAAAATCTTCCCCTGGCCTTCCCTCTAGCAAAAATCCCCCTTGATCCATTAAAAAACTTTCCACATATAAGATTCAGATGTCAGTTGTGCATAACTCTAAGGTTTCTCCTTGACTTGTTATTATGTGACAAGACAGTGACAAGGATGAGCCTGGGGGAACATCCCTCCCCTCTGAATTCGAGGTCTCCACTGGGCAGTCACATTCCTGCTATACTGGTGCTTCTGCAGAGACATGGGGAAAAAAATTGTGTGGCTTTGCGGGAATATATGCATAGTAGTAATGTGTATGGTGGACAACACAGATATCTTCTCCGTGCCCCTGGTTGTTATCAGGGCCAACTTTAATATTGATTGGACCTTGGGCAAAAAAAAATCTTGCCCCCCCCCCCATGCAATTTTGCTCTCAACCTGCTCTGAGACATACAATAAATAGCAGCTAGACTTAAAATCAGTTTACTGTATCATATCAGGCAGCAATTGCGATTGGTTGCCAGTGGTTACAGCATATCATTACTGCTTACAGACTGGTTGCTAGAGGTTACAGCACAGATTACGGCTCACTGATTAGTTGCTAGAGGTTACAGCAAATGATTTCTGCGTGTTAATTGGTTGCTAGAGATTACTGTACAGTAATACTGCTCACTGAATGGTTGCTAGAGGTTACAGTACATCTTCTCCTCACTGCAGAGGGGCATGATATACAAGTCCTATGGGTGCTTCTGGGAAGAAAATATAGGTCTGTGTGATGGGACTAACACACTTCAAGTCCTATAGGTGCCTCTGGGAACAAAATATATGATCTCTGTGTGATGGGACTAACACACTTCAAGTCCTATAGGTGCTTCTGGGAAGAAAATGTAGGTCTGTGTGATGGGACTAACACACTTCAAGTCCTATAGGTGCTTCTGGGAACAAAATATATGATCTCTGTGTGATGGGACTAACACACTTCAAGTCCTATAGGTGCTTCTGGGAAGAAAATGTAGGTCTGTGTGATGGGACTAACACACTTCAAGTCCTATAGGTGCTTCTGGGAAGGAAATATAGGTCTGTGTGATGGGACTAACACACTTCAAGTCCTATAGGTGCTTCTGGGAACAAAATATATGATCTCTGTGTGATGGACTAACACACTTCAAGTCCTATAGGTGCTTCTGGGAAGGAAATAAAGGTCTGTGTAATGGGACTAACACACTTCAAGTCCTATAGGTGCTTCTGTGAACAAAATATATGATCTCTGTGTGATGGGACTAACACACTTCAAGTCCTATAGGTGCTTCTGGGAAGAAAATGTAGGTCTGTGTGATGGGACTAACACACTTCAAGTCCTATAGGTGCTTCTGGGAACAAAATATAGGATCTCTGTGTGATGGGACTAACACACTTCAAGTCCTATAGGTGCTTCTGGGAACAAAATATATGATCTCTGTGTGATGGGACTAACACACTTCAAGTCCTATAGGTGCTTCTGGGAAGAAAATGTAGGTCTGTGTGATGGGACTAACACACTTCAAGTCCTATAGGTGCTTCTGGGAACAAAATATAGGATCTCTGTGTGATGGGACTAACACACTTCAAGTCCTATAGGTGCTTCTGGGAAGGAAATATAGGTCTGTGTGATGGGACTAACACACTTCAAGTCCTATAGGTGCTTCTGGGAACAAAATATATGATCTCTGTGTGATGGGACTAACACACTTCAAGTCCTATAGGTGCTTCTGGGAACAAAATATATGATCTCTGTGTGATGGGACTAACACACTTCAAGTCCTATAGGTGCTTCTGGGAAGAAAATGTAGGTCTGTGTGATGGGACTAACACACTTCAAGTCCTATAGGTGCTTCTGGGAAGGAAATATAGGTCTGTGTGATGGGACTAACACACTTCAAGTCCTATAGGTGCTTCTGGGAACAAAATATATGATCTCTGTGTGATGGGACTAACACACTTCAAGTCCTATAGGTGCTTCTGGGAAGAAAATGTAGGTCTGTGTGATGGGACTAACACACTTCAAGTCCTATAGGTGCTTCTGGGAACAACATATATGATCTCTGTGTGATGGGACTAACACACTTCAAGTCCTATAGGTGCTTCTGGGAAGGAAATATAGGTCTGTGTGATGGACTAACACACTTCAAGTCCTATAGGTGCTTCTGGGAACAAAATATATGATCTCTGTGTGATGGGACTAACACACTTCAAGTCCTATAGGTGCTTCTGGGAAGAAAATGTAGGTCTGTGTGATGGGACTAACACACTTCAAGTCCTATAGGTGCTTCTGGAACAAAATATAGGAGCTCTGCCTGCCTGCCACGAACACACTACAAGTCCTATAGGTGCTTCTGGGAACAAAATATAGGAGCTCTGCCTGCCTGCCACGAACACACTACAAGTCCTATAGGTGCTTCTGGGGACAAAATATAGGAGCTCTGCCTGCCTGCCACGAACACACTACAAGTCCTATAGGTGCTTCTGGGAACAAAATATAGGAGCTCTGCCTGCCTGCCACGAACACACTACAAGTCCTATAGGTGCTTCTGGGAACAAAATATAGGAGCTCTGCCTGCCTGCCACGAACACACTACAAGCCCCTCTTTCTAAATCAATCTAAATGAATGAATCTATCTAACTCAATCTCTCTAAGTAAATCTCTCTAACTAACTAAATCCAGCAGAGTGTCACAGATCTAGCCTGCTCTATCTGCGCCGGAACAGCATGTGACCGGCGCAGACGGCGTGGCGGCCTTTTATAGGGGGGGGCGTGTACTACAGCCCCTGAGCTGTAATTGGCTACAGGCGTCCTGCCTGTAGCCAATTATGGCTCTTCGAGTTTCCGGGGCTGTGATTGGCCAAGCATGCGGGGTCACAGTGCATGCTTGGCCAATCATCAGCCAGCAATGCACTGCGCCGGCCGCGCCGGCCGCAATGCATTGCGGGGCCGCTCGCATCACACGAACGTGATGCGAGCGGCCAAAATAGTTCTGGGCTCGCCGAGCGAGCGAACGCCCGGTGCTCGATGCGAACGTGGGTTCGCATCGAGCACCGGGCCCATCCCTACTCAAGAACTGGTTCAACACCTTCTTGGGGGAGTATAGGAAAATGCTTAGGGACTAAGCAAAACAATGCCATGGCTCTTTTACTGTATATCTGCACCTCTGAACTGTGAAGTTTCATTTGGATAATTTTAGACAGATACTGTATGTCAGTGTTTCAGGACAATAGATACATAATGTAAAAATACATGAAAAAAACAAACCTGCAAACCTTTCTTGCTACTTATAGGATAATGCACATGTTTTATAAATTAAGAAAAGTGATACAATGGAGCACACAGCTGGAGCACACAGAATCTGGTGTAGCTATGCATGGTCACCAATCGGCTTCTAACTTCAGCTTGTTCAATTAAGCTTTAAAGATAAAACCTGGAAGCTGATTGGTTTCTATGCAGACCTGCACTAGATTTTGCACAAGTTTTAGTAAAGCAACCCCAATGTGTAAAGTATATCTAAACACAGTTACACAACTTTTCCAACATTATTATCAAAAAATAACTAATTACAATATTATGAATTCTTATACTAAATGTGTTTTTATACTAAAGACACATAGTTTTTCAGTGGTGTACCTAGTGTATTGTAAAATCATGTATTTGACATCCAGGGTTGATTTTTAACATGACCCCCCCCCCGTATATGTCAAAATAATTTTTAGTAACAACCACAAAGTTAAATGAATACTAATAAGGTCCAGAGGCAGTGGAAATATTCTCCCCAAGCAGCCCCTACTCCCATCTAAAACACACCCCTGTGCCCAGCAAAAATCTTCCCCTGGCCTTCCCTCTAGCAAAAATCCCCCTTGATCCATTAAAAAACTTTCCACATATAAGATTCAGATGTCAGTTGTGCATAACTCTAAGGTTTCTCCTTGACTTGTTATTATGTGACAAGACAGTGACAAGGATGAGCCTGGGGGAACATCCCTCCCCTCTGAATTCGAGGTCTCCACTGGGCAGTCACATTCCTGCTATACTGGTGCTTCTGCAGAGACATGGGGAAAAAAATTGTGTGGCTTTGCGGGAATATATGCATAGTAGTAATGTGTATGGTGGACAACACAGATATCTTCTCCGTGCCCCTGGTTGTTATCAGGGCCAACTTTAATATTGATTGGACCTTGGGCAAAAAAAAATCTTGCCCCCCCCCCCATGCAATTTTGCTCTCAACCTGCTCTGAGACATACAATAAATAGCAGCTAGACTTAAAATCAGTTTACTGTATCATATCAGGCAGCAATTGCGATTGGTTGCCAGTGGTTACAGCATATCATTACTGCTTACAGACTGGTTGCTAGAGGTTACAGCACAGATTACGGCTCACTGATTAGTTGCTAGAGGTTACAGCAAATGATTTCTGCGTGTTAATTGGTTGCTAGAGATTACTGTACAGTAATACTGCTCACTGAATGGTTGCTAGAGGTTACAGTACATCTTCTCCTCACTGCAGAGGGGCATGATATACATATGAATGTCGCCTTTATTTACATATCAATGCCGCCAGCCGCAGCTATTTACTTATGAATGCCGCCGCTATTTACATATGAATGCCGGTTATTTACATGTAAACACAGGGTCTGCAGGTGAGTCATCTGTACACAACAATAGGGCAGAGCTGGGCAGCATTAGTACCATCACACTGAGATGTAGGGACACAGCACAGGACTAAAACTTCAAAGGACAAGGGAATTTAAACTGAGATAGTTGGCAAGTATGAGGCAGCTGCTTTGGGCCCCACAACAATGACAAGACCCAGGGCAGCTGTCCCTTTTGCCCTACCTTAAAGATGGCCCTTGTTGTTATATATCACTGGTGAGGTTAAAAATACTGAATAAAAATACTTCAGTGAGATTCTCCTTTTACGTAAATGTGATCATTCTATGTCTACATACATTTGTAAAAAAGACATATGATGTAAGGGTTCTACTTTTAAAGAAGAAGTACAGCCAAAGCTCGTTTGGCTGTAGTTCCCCTGTGGATGTACTTTTCCGCTGTCTGCTGACGTCACAGAGCTGGTCCAGGCCGAAGCAAGTTTACGACAATATGGTCGGGATCCACCCACAACCCTGGACCGCCACTTGGCTCAAGCTCTCAGTGGGGGCTGAGAGTCTGAGTCAGCTGCTCCTGCCCCCCAGCACTCCAGTGAGCTGGGGACAAAGCAGACAGATGGTTGACTGACAGTCACCAGTTCTCTGCTCACTGAGCTCTGAGAGCTCTGAGAGCTGAGCGATCGGTGGCCTTGGATCGCACGGTTCTTAGTTTTAGAGCCGGCGGACCAATGCTGCATCCACCTAGGAAAGTATGATTCTTGAAAAAAAAAATGACAAACTTCTCTTTAAAGTTAGCTTTTTTTCTCAAAGTATGTGTGTATATTGGTGATTAACTCTTAGGTGCTCTCAGCTTGTGGTGCGCTAATTATGAAATATTGTTTGGTCACAAGGACTGTGGCATGAGTTCAGCAACAGTATTTATTCACTCCTACTTAAAGTGACATTAAACCTTGGTTTTGCACTGAGCAGCCCCCTATCCTCCTCTTCTGGGATCCGACACTCCTGCATCCTCCCCCCTTCTGAGTAACTCCCTAGCAAGCTGCTAGCTAAGGGGGGTACTCGTGCAGGCTCGCTCCCAAGCCACGCTATTTGCATCCATTGACACAGACAGATCCCTCATCAGGCTTCCCACTGCTATCAATCTGCCCTGTAAGATCGGGCTTAGGTAAGTAAAAGGGAGGGGAGGGGGGTTCCTGCACACAGAAGATTTTTACCTTAATGCGGAGAATGCTTTAGAACCACTTTAAAGTGATATTAACCACCTCAGGACACTTTCGCCTTCTTCCTGTCCATGCCATTTTTCAGCTTTCAGCACTGTCACACTTTGAAGGACAATTGCGCTGTCATGCTACACTGTAACTATGTGACATTTTTATCATTTTCTTCACACAAATAGAGCTTATTTTTGGTGGTATTTAATCATTGCTAGGAATTTTATAAAAAAAAAAAAAACAAAAGACCGAAAATTTTGAAATAAAAAAGTTTTTCTTCGTTTCTGTCAGTAAATTTTGTAAATAAGTAATTTTTCTCCTTCACTGATGTGCGCTGATGAGGCTGCACTGATGGGCACTGATGAGGAGGCACTAATATGCCGCACTTATGGGCACTGATAGGTGACACTGATATGTGGTACTGATGAGCACTGATAGGCGGCACTGATGGGCGGCACTGGTGGGCGGCACTGGTGGGCGGCACTGGTGGGCGGCACTGGTGGGCACTGATAGGCGGCACTGATGGGTGGCACTGATAAGCACTGACTTGCATAACTGATTGCTGGCACTGGTGGGCACTGATTGCTGACACTGGTGGTGCTTTACTGTAATCAGGGCACTGATGATCAGTGCCCGGATTACATGTCTTGTTGTCCCCTGCGAGGAGATGCCGCTGATCAGCTCTCCTTGCCACACACTCTGTCAGTGTGAGGCGCTGAGAGACGATTGTAGGAGAAGTGGATGGAAGGCGCGTGATCAACCGCTTGTGTCAAATTCATACAGTTTATTCATGTATAGTGGAATACATACATTGAATTAAAATACCAATAAATATAATAATATATATATATATAAAAGAGGAAGATCAATACATGTAAATATATATATATATATATATATATAAAAATATATTATAAAATATAATATATAAAAATATATTAAAAACTAAGTGACATAGGAAATAGGTTACAAATTGAGCACTTAAAGGTTAAAAATGGAACATGCCCATGCAAGGGCAAGTGTTTAAGATGATGAGAGATGATTACCGGCAATTCCTGTATTTAGTAATTTACATGTGACCGGCTATGACTGGACACAACTGATCACATGGTTAAAGAGCCGCTACAGCGGCTCTTTACAGAGATCGGGGTCACGCCATGTCCTAGCAACATGGCGTGGCCACGATTGCCACACTGCGTGCCCCAGGGGGCGTGCATAAGCAGCCGTTTGGGTGCGCCATCATATGACGTTCACCCAGAACAAGAGCCGCACCGTCCCTCTGTCATTTTATCATAACAAAAATTTTGTGCAGTGGTTTTGCACAGGGCAGCCCTGATCCTTCTTCTCTCCTCCTTCTCTCGGGTCCCTCGCAGGTGCTCCTGGCCCCTCCCTTTTGTCGAGTGCCCCCATAGCAAGCAGCTTGCTATGGGGGCACCTAAGCATGCTCACTCCTGATCTGCTGCTCTGTGTGTTCATTTACACACAGTGCGTGATTCAGCCCTATCCCCACTCTCTCCTCATTGGCTCACTGGTGTTGATTGACATTTGCGGGAGAGACCTGGGAGAGCGAGGCTCCAATGCACATCGCTGGAGGAAGATCAGGCTCAGGGCTGCTGTACACAGAAGGTTTTTTTTACCTTCTTACGTAGAATGCCTTAAATGATGCCATTAATTAACCTTAAACTGCATAGAGGGTTCTTTACTGTAAGAGTGGTAAGGATGTGGAATTCTCTTCCACAAGCAGTGGTTTCAGCAGGGAGCATCGATAATTTCAAAAAACGAATAGATGGGCACCTAAACGACCCCAACATACAGGGATATACAATGTACTATTAAAGTGGATGTAAACCCACTCTCATCCTGTCTAAACTGCTGCCATTGTGGTCATCTATAAGGATATACATGCCTCCTGCATGTATCCTTACCTCTCAAATGTCTCCCCTCTGTCTGTTATGAGACCCGAAAAACTGCAGATTCTGTAGGTGGGTCTGATGTCCAGGGCTCAGTGAGTGGAGTCGTAATGTCAGTAGACTCCCCACCCACCTCTAAACTCCCCTTGTAAACATGCATTTTCTCCTGTGTATTTCTTACACTGAACTTCTGCTATGATCACTAACATCCAGTCTTAACCCAGAAAAGTCACCACATGACTTCAGCATGCCCAATCATGCTGAGATGCGGGGCAGCTAATCCTGGGAGAGCTGGAGAACAAAGGAAGAGGGGATCTGAAGTACGCATAATGTCTCTCTCAGTCTCATGCATGAGATATGTAAATCACCTGTCACTCACAGCAAGTGGGAGAAACTGACTCCTATTTCTCTGTCTGTCCATTTTTATCTCACTGAAAAAAGATAAGAGGACTGGATTAACTCTCAGTGGCAAGATTGGGCACAGATGACATGAAATCTTATACTGTACAAGGTGCAACCCTTAATTAAAAAAATAATAATTTCGGGTTTACATCCACTTTAACATAAAAGCACACACACAAGTTGGACTTGTGTCTTTTTTTCAACCTCACCAAATATGTAACTACAGTATCTCACAGAAGTGAGTACACCCCTCACATTTTTGTAAATATTTTATTATAACTTTTTAAGTGACAACACTGAAGAAATGACACTTTGCTACAATGTAAAGTAGTGAGTGTGCATCTTGTATAACAGTGAAAATTTGCTGTCCCCTCAAAATAACTCAACACACAGCCATTAATGTCTAAATCGCTGTCAACAAAACTGAGCACAACCCTAAGTGAAAATTTCAAAATTGGGTCCAATTAGCCATTTTCCCTCCCCGGTGTCATGTGACTCGTTAGTGTTACAAGGTCTCATGTGTGATTGGGGAGCAGGTGTGTTAAATTTGGTGTTATCGCTCTCACTCTCTCATACTGGTCACTGGAAGTTCAACATGGCACCTTGTGGCAAAGACATCTCTGAGGATCTGAAAAAAAGCATTGTTGCTCTACATAAAGATGGCCTAGGCTATAATAAGATTGCCAAGACCCTGAAACTGAGCTGTAGCATGGTGGCCAAGACCATACGGCGGTTTAACAGGTCAGTTTCCACTCAGAACAGGCCTCGCCATGGTCGACCAAAAAACTTGAGTGCACATGCTCAGCGTCATATCCAGAGGTTGTCTTTGGGAATTAGACATATGAGTGCTGCCAGCATTGCTGCAGAGCTTGAAGGGGTGGGGGGGTCAGCTTGTAAGTGCTCAGACCATACGCCGCACACTGCATCAAATTGGTCTGCATGGCTGTCATCCCTGAAGGAATCCTCTTCTAAAGATAATGCACAAGAAAGTCCACAAACAGTTTGCTGAAGACAGGCAGACTAAGGACATGGATTACTGGAACCATGTCCTGTGGTCTGATCAGACCAAGATAAACTTATTTGGTTCAGATGGTGTCAAGCGTGTGTGGCAGAAACCAGGTGAGGAGACCAAAGTTAAGTGTGTATTGCCTACAGTCAAGCATGGTGGTGGGAGTGTCATGGTCTGGGGTTGCATGAGTGCTGCTGGCAATGGGGAGCTACAGTTCATTGAGGGAATAATGAATGCCAACATGTACTGTGACATACTGAAGCAGGGCATGATCCCATCCCTTTTGAGACTGGGCTGCAGCGCAGTAATCCAACATGATAACGACCCCAAACACACCTCCAAGATGACCACTGCCTTGCTAAAGAAGGGTAAAGGTGATGGACTGGCCAAGCATGTCTCCAGACCTAAACCCTGTTGAGCATTGGTGGGGCATCCTCCCACGAAAGGTGGAGGAGTGCAAGGTCTGTAACATCCACCAGCTCCGTGATGTCATCATAGAGGAGTGAAAGAGGACTCCAGCAGCAACCTGTGTAGCTCTGGTGAACTCCATGCCCAATAGGATTAAGGCAGTTCTGGAAAATAATGGTGGCCACACAAAATATTGACACTTTGGGCCCAAGTTGGACATTTTCACTTAGGGGTGTACTCACTTTTGTTGCCAGCTGTTTAGACATTAATGGCTGTGTGTTGAGTTATTCTGAGGGGACATCAAATTTACATTGTTATACAAGCTGTACACTCACTACTTTACATTGTAGCAAAGTGTCATTTCTTTAGTGTTGAAACATGAAGAGATATAATAAAATATTTACAAAAATGTGAGGGGCGTACTCACTTTTGTGAGATACTGTATGTAAAAAACCTTGAGCCTTTAGAACCACTTTAAATCCACACCTATATTCACGGCTCTACAGCATGAGTAACAAGATTAGTTGACCTTGTGCAGCATCAAAGAAGAGCTCCAGGCCATTTAGGTTATTGTTTCAAAATTACATAGGTTTGCATATGCCTTTCACATGGTTATTATGGTGGCCACACACGATAATTAAATTGGTCATAAGATGCAACTAAACTAATCTAATCAATAAAATTCACTAACCAAAGACAAGATATTTTTATTAACTATGAATTGCTTGTTTGTGATCTCTCGTACCTAGATCAATTGCAAATTACTATGTCTATGGTTTACAGAGTCAAGGGGTCCTTAAATAAATTGGATATAAAGACCTGTTATATATACTTACACCGCCATTATTGTCAGTAGGTTGGATCAACAAAGTTAACATTAATACTTTGTGGGGTCAGTCTGACCCTTGGTTTTCAGTGATCGCTAAGCCACCAGAGTCTTGTGAAATGTACAGCAAAAGAGACACTCATGCGCACGAATGTGTTAGCCAGGCAGTTCAAAGTTCAGGATGGACAATAGCTTTTGGCCTTGCTGCCCTCCAGGATAAGGATATCCTAGCAGTCAAACAGGAAAACAGAAAAGAGAGGGCGCACCAGCCTTGTGCATTATCCTTTGACACATTTATTAACCACTTGACATCCGCGCTATGGCCGAATGACGGCCACAGCGCGCATCTCAATTCCCGGGAGGCCGTCATATGACGTCCTCCCCTGTGCACACTCCCCCCGTGCGCCTATAGGGCGCACGGGGAGCGTGCTGTGATCACTGAGTCACTGAGACTCCGTGATCAGCGATCCGAGTAAGGGGCGGGTCCCGGCCCCTTACCATGTGATCAGCTGTCAGCCAATGACAGCTGATCACATGATCAAAACAAAAGCTCGGTGATCGTTTTTTTTTCTCCTCACGCTGACAGTGGAGGAGAAAAAAAAGCCGATCACTGGCTCATCTTAAAGGGACATCGGTCCCCAAAAAGTCAGAGGCAATTAGGCCTCATGTATGGCACCTGTCAATGCCCACAAGTGCCATCTGTCAATGCCCATAAGTGCCACCTATCAATGCCCACAAGTGCCACCTATCAATGCCCACAAGTGCCACCTATCAATGCCCACCAGTGCTGCCAATCAGTGCCACCTAAAAGTGCTGCCCATCACTGTCACCCATCAGTGCCCATCACTGCCACCTATCGGTGCCCGTCACTGCCGCCTCATCAGCGTACATCAATGATGGACAAAAATTACCCATTTTACATTTTTATAACAAAATTTAAAAAAAAAAACTTTTTTTTTTTAAATTCAGTCTTTTCAAAAAAATTTAACAAAAAAAAAAAAAAAATCGCAGAGGTGATCAAATACCACCAAAAGAAAGCTCTATTTGGGGGAAAAAATGATAAAAATCTCATTTGGGTACAGTGTTGTATGACCGTGCAATTGTCATTCAAAATGCGACAGCGCTGAAAGCTGAAAATTGGTCTGGATACGAGGGGGGTTTAAGTGCCCAGTAAGCAAGTGGTTATGAAAAAACATAATTAAAACTACTCACAAAGGTAGATGGAAAATCACACTTAAAACAGTCTTTGAGCCCCCGTTCACACCTATGCGAATTAGATTACAGCGCATCCAATTCGCAGGACATTTCAAAATACATTCATTTTAATGAGGCTGGTTCACATATCTGCGGTGCATTTGCACTGCGCATTGCAGAAAAAACGGTTGCATTTTTTGGGCAGTGCGGTCCGGCTCAGGTGCGAATTCAGGCCCATTATCTTCTATATTCACGCATCTGATTCGCACCTAAAACGCTGACAAACCGCTGAACAACTGACTTTTTTGTGCGCAGTTAAACCGAACATTCAATTCGCAACGCACTGGTGTGAACCCGGGCTGACTTGTGTTTGTTCTGCTGTACTGAATATACTTCGGTGACTCTAGCTGCAAAATGTGACTGTCCCGGCAGTTTTTTGATCGGATTCTAACTGAATTTTGAAATGACGATGGTTAAATTAATAGTCTCAAGTCAAAGACTGTTTTAAGTGTGATTTTCATCTACATTTTTGAGTAGTTTCAATTATGTTTTTTCTTAATAAATGTGTCAAAGGATAATGGACAAGGTGGGTGTGCCCTCTCTTTTCTGTTTTCCTGTTTGACTGCTAGGATATCCCTATCCTGGAGGGCAGCAAGGCCGAAAGCTATTGTCCTAAACTTTGAATTGCCTGCATAACAAATTTGTGTGCAAGAGTGTTTATTTTGATGTGATGTCAAGATGTGCCTGGCAGTATATACTGGTTCTCACAATATCAGTCGCAATCCAGATACAAATTAATATTATATTTTATTTCTAAGTACCTTAATATTAAAAAAAAAAAAAAAAAACTGTTTATATTTTTATCTATTACAGGATTTATATAGCGCCAACAGTTTACGCAGCGCTTTACAATATAAAAAGTGAGACAATACAGTTATAATACAATAAAATACAAGAGGATTAAGAGGGCCCTGCTCAGAAGAGCTTACAATCTAATAATGCAAATCAGATGTCAGGATCTTTCAGCAGGATATTTTTTGTTTACTGTTACAAAGTACTGTGTGCAACAGAATGAATTCTGCAATGTCTCCCGCTAAAATGTCTGCTATTGAAGTCAACCAATTTCCAAAATTCAAGAAAATATGGAATCCATGGATAAAGACTCATTTACCCCCGAATTTCAATGATTCAGTCCTACAGCCATGGTAACTGATTATTTAACTAATTACCTGATTACTTAACAAAACCGTTTTTTTATTCATACATGTAATAAATACGCAGAACCATGCTCTGGTACCTGGACCAACCTTGTGAACTTACTCTTCTCCTTCCTTTTCTCTTACCTTTCTTTTTTATCTCATTTCATGTTATGGTTCAATATTTGATCATCCATATCTTCTCTATATTTATACATACTAGACCGATATATGTACTAAGTTTTTATAAAGACATCTTCTGTTAGATATTTATAGTTACAACTTTCATACTTATAAGATAAAGTAACATAGAGCAGTTAATTAATTAAATGTATGTGATGAAGTTTAATGCAAACAATAACATACTATGTTACCTATATATATAATTTGTTTTATTGTTTAACAAGAGCTTATGTTTATACATCCTTGTACATGTAACCAATGTACTTTCATTTTATTGTGCAATCAATAAACCTTTTTGACAAGGAACAAAGTACTGTGTGCATTTTGCATAAAGAACCTGAAATGACAGTATCGTATGGGGGTCTTCCCCTTCTTTCCATTTTATCTACATATATAAACATATATGCTCAGGAAATTTAAACTATGCATGTTTATAGACTAATCGTTAAAAATAAAGATCTTTTTGCTGTACTTTGCTGTACTTTGTGTAGCGCTTAGCCCCACTGGAGCCGTTTGGTATAAAGGATCCTCTGTTCTCTGCCATGACTCTATAAACTGCTTTGTCCCTTTGACACAACTGGTTAAATTCTGTGTGGCAAAGGACCTATATAAGCTTAGGTAATAGAATGCTACCCACAACTATTGACATATAGGAAATAAACACCAGGCTAGTAGACTGTAAATAAAGTATGTATATATTCAAAAAAGCAACCTAAATGGCAGTACGTCAGCATTAATACACAGGTAAAGAGACCATTAAATTGCAGTAGAGTAACTGAATGGCATTCCTCTAATGAAGAGGGCTCGTCCCTGGAAACGCGTTAGCTGGCATGTCTTGTTGATGCCAGGGTGTACTGGTACTTCCTCTTATGAAAATCACCCTGCTACTTGGGCCTGGTGTACATTGTGAATTAGCCTTGGCCTTTTGTGAATATGCACTAATTTCTTTTAAAAAAGGCTTATCTAGTAGTGCACTAGGCTTTATCATCCTTTTGTTTGTTCTTTGTTGTCAAGATTTCCCAGTTTGAAGAGGGCAGCATTGGCACAAGCTGCCACGGTGTGCTATGAGGTGATGTTTTAAATGGTTCACACTACCACTCTGATAATTCTTTTAGTGCTACTGTGTCATTTGGAGATTTATAACTGATGTGAATACTAGGCTATGATAACCTAGACCACAATAATACTGAACCAGGTTAATCTGATATACACAACTTTGATAAAGAACAGCAGACACAGTGAAAAATATAAATGGCAATAAACAAACTGACAGTGACTCTCTGCAACAGCTGATCAAGAAAGGTGTCCCAGGGTGCAGTGTGGCAGTGTTTTGTATAGTACTTGGTGCCTAAATTGCAAACATAAGCCAGCTAATGATGAGGCCCGTCTGTACAGCGGTGCACTTATTACCGTCTCTTAAAGACTGCATGTAATGATTTGTATTTTAGGCTGTTATGCAAATAGGCAGTCTCCTAATGTACTTAACAAGCTAAACAGTGGCAAAATAAGCACAGTTGCATCTGCTCACTAGTCCTGGGGCAAAGCGTTGTCCTGGACACTTATCAGGCTGCAGTTATCAGGGTCCAGATCCTTGGTGGCTTGTTCCCAGCATTTTGGTCCTCACAGGCTCCTTCTTTCTGGTGTAGGCACAGACTGGTCCAAGCAGCAGGTCTGTACGCCACAATCCACAGCAGCAAGAGGCTCTCAGTGGTTCAATCCTTAGCCTCTATACACACAGCACACAGCTCCAGTACCCGCACGCCAGTCCTCTCTGGCTGTCTCTATGGTGGAGGCACCAGCACCCAGGCAAACAGGTCTGCACCACTCTATTTGTTCCCGCCAAAGCCCAGCTTCCTCTTCTTAAAGCAGAGTTCCACCTACATCTTAGATTTTTTTTTAAATAACTCTTATGCCCCGTACACATGAGTGGAAATTCCGCCAGCAAAAGTCCGATGAGAGATTTTGGTCCGAAAATGCGACCGTGTGTATGCTCTATCTGACTTTTTTCTCAATTTTCCGGTCGGAAAAAGTTCCGATCGGAAATTCCGATCGTCTGTACCAATTCCGCTGCGCAAAATTCCTACGCATGCTCGGAAACAATTTGACGCATGCTCGGAAGCATTAAACTTCATTTTCTCAGCTCCTCGTAGTGTTGTATGTCACCACTAGGGATGAGCTGAACACCCCCGGGTTCGGTTCGCACCAGAACCTTCGAACGGACCGAAAGTTTGCGCGAATTTTCGAACCCTATTCGTTATAATGGACGCGAACGTTCAAAATTGCTAATTACAACGGCCAATATGCATGTTAATGTCATAAAACAGGTTTGGGGACTCGGGTCCTGCCCCAGGGGACATATATCAATGCAAAAAGAACTTTTAAAAACTAACGTTTTTTCGGGAGCAGTCATTTTAATGATGCATAAAGTGAAAAAAAAAAGTGAAATTTTCCTTTAAATATGGTACCTGGGGGGTGTCTAAAGTATGCCTGTGAAGTGGCATGTGTTTCCCGTGTTTAGAACTGTCCTTGCACAAAATGACATTTGTAAAGGAAAAAAAGAAGCCATTTAAAACCACTTGCGGCTTTAATGTCATGTCTTGTCCTGGCCGCCATATGGCTGAAAATCCTTGAGAAAAATGGCATGGCTACCCCATCACCCCCCCCCCCCACCCCAGCCCCTTTGGGTCTTGTATGGATATTAAGGGGGACCCAGCACCCAAAATAAAACCCTATACCTACAACCCTATATACTCTGAACAGCACTATATAGGTGGTGCAAACAAGACATGGACTGTAGGTTTGTTCTTAAGTAGAATCTGAACAGGTACATTATGAAGTGTAGCTCCATCCCCAAAAAATCAATTTTTAAGCTTTTTGGAGAACATAGGGAGGGGTTATCACCCCTGTAACATTTGCTATCTTTGCACATCTGTTCAGAACATGTCACCTCACTTTCCGTCCCAATGACAAATGTTTTTGGAAAAGTGGGGTTTTATTGAAACAAGGATTGGTGATAAAGCATCAGTAGAGAGGAGATACCTTTTTCCCAAATTAAATCTAACAGGATAGAATTTCCCTTCCTAGGGGTAGATTTCCTCTCACTTCCTGTTTTCTCTTTCCGTTTCCATGTAGAAGTCGTTTGTAAGTTGGATGTTTGAAAGTAGGGGCCTGCCGTATATACTCTGCAGAAATTTGCCCTATTAGATGTTGGTGTAGCCACAAGACCGGTGGGCACAGGAATGGGCCCTGCTGTGAGTTAATAGATCAAGATTTGTACTTGCATGCACCTGTTGAACCGGGCAGAAAAATTGGGCCTTTGGTGGTGGACGGTGTTGCCACAAGACTGTAAGCCCTCACAGTTACTCTTGGTGGGTGCAGGAATGGGCCCTGCTGTGAGTTATTACATCAAGATTTGTAATTGCATGCACCTGTTGAACAGGGCAGAAAAATTGGGCCTTTGGCGGTGGTGGTGGACGGTGTTGCCACAAGACTGTAGGCCCTCATAGTTACTCTTGGTGGGCGCAGGAATGGGCCTTGCTGTGAACTATTAGATCAAGATTTGTAATTACACGCCCCTGTTAAACAGGGGCTGAAAAATTGTGCCTTAGGCATTGGTGCTGGTGCCACAACACTGCAACCCCTCACAGATACTGTACTCTTAGCACAGCAATGAGACCTGTTGCAAAACATTGCCTAAAAATTGTAATTACACGCACCAACAGGGGCTGAAAAATTGTGCCTTAGGCACTGGTGCTGGTGCCACAACACTGCAACCCCTCACAGATACTGTACTTGGAGCACAGCAGTCACACCTGTTGCGAAGCATCTTTTTAAAAAATTGTAATTACACGCCCCTGTTATACAGGGGCTGAAAAATTATGCCTTAGGCACTGGTGCTGGTGCCACAACACTGCAACCCCTCACAGATACTGTACTCTGAGCACAGCAATGAGACCTGTTGCAAAGCATTGCCTAAAAATTGTAATTACACGCCCCAACAGGGGCTGAAAAATTGTGCCTTAGGCACTGGTGCTGGTGCCACAACACTGCAACCCCTCACAGATACTGTACTTGGAGCACAGCAGTCACACCTGTTGCGAAGCATCTTTTTAAAAAATTGTAATTACACGCCCCTGTTATACAGGGGCTGAAAAATTGTGCCTTAGGCACTGGTGCTGGTGCCACAACACTGCAACCCCTCACAGATACTGTACTCTGAGCACAGCAATGAGACCTGTTGCAAAGCATTACCTAAAAATTGTAATTACACGCCCCAACAGGGGCTGAAAAATTGTGCCTTAGGCACTGGTGCTGGTGCCACAACACTGCAACCCCTCACAGATACTGTACTTGGAGCACAGCAGTCACACCTGTTGCGAAGCATTTTTAAAAAAAAATGTAAGTGCACGCCCCTGTTATACAGGGGCTGAAAAATTGTGCCTTAGGCACTGGTGTGGTGGCATGGATCATTGAGGAGGAGGAAGAGGATAGTCAGTGAACATAACAGGACAGTCACTCAGCATCAGCATAGGCAGTCTTGAAGGGATGTGACATTATAAATTATTCCGTTATATCCGCTTCAGGTGCCTGGTAGCAGGTGGTGATCCAAGACTGATTCATTTTTATGAAGGTCAGTTGATCAACCGAGTCGGTGGACAGGCGCACCCTATGATCGGTGACAAATCCTCCAGCAGCACTGAATGTGCGTTCGGAAAGAACGCTGGATGCAGGACAGGCCAGTAGCTCAATTGCATACTGTGCAAGCTCTGGCCAGTGATCCATCCTCAGGACCCAGTAAGCCAGAGGATTTTCGGTGGGAAAGGTGTCCAAGTCTGACCTTGCCCCTAGGTATTCCTGCACCATGTATATCAGACGCTGGCGATGGTTGCTGGAACCGATCATACCTTGGGGCTGCGGACTAAAAAATTGTCTGAACGCATCGGTCAGACGTCCACCTTCCCCACCGCTCCTTCTGCTACTGACCGAAGCCTCAGCAACTCGTCGTCCAGGACCAGGAGTTTGTAACCTCCCAGTTTCTGGGAACGCGTTGCACAGACCTTTCTGCAAGGCCTCCCTGAGATGTCTCATCCTCTGCTCCCTCTGCGATGGCAAGATAAGGTCCGCAACCTTACCCTTGTACCGTGGATCAAGGAGAGTGGCCAGCCAGTAATGGTCCCTCTCCTTGATCCGAAGAACACGAGGATCCTTCCGCAGGCTTTGCAGGATCAGGGAGGCCATGCAGCGAAGGTTAGCTGAGGCATTCGGTCCGGAGTCTTCTGGGTCACTGAGGATGACATGATCGCCAGCCACCTCCTCCCAGCCACGTACAAGTCCACTGGTTTGTTGGGACTGTACATCATCCCTAAAAGACTGCTGCTGCTGCTGATGCTGAGTGCCAGGCTCCACCTCCATGCTCACACAATCCTCCTCCTCCTCCTCCTCCTCATCCTCTTCCTGTGTGATGGGTGGGACAGAAGGAACACTGCCTGGATAAAGGGGGCCTTGAGAGGCAAGGAAGTCCTCCTCTTCCTGCCTCTGTTCTGCCTCAAGTGCCCTGTCCATTATCCCACGCAGCGTATGCTCCAACAGGTGGACAAGAGGTACAGTGTCACTGATGCATGCACTGTCACTGCTTACCATCCTCGTGGCCTCCTCAAATGGTGAGAGGACAGTGCATGCATCCCTGATCATGCTCCACTGGCGTGGCGAAAAAAAGCCAAGCTCCCCTGACCCTGTCCTGGTGCCGTAGTCGCAAAGGTACTCATTGATGGCCCTCTGCTGCGTGTGCAGTCGCTGCAGCATGGCCAACGTTGAGTTCCACCTGGTGGGCATGTCACATATTAGGCAGTTCTTGGGCAGGTTCAGCTCCTTTTGCAGCTCAGTCAGCCGAGCACTGGCATTATAAGATCGGCGGAAATGCACACAGACTTTCCTGGCCTGCCTCAGGACATCTTGTAAGCCTGGGAACCTGCCCAAGAACCGCTGCACCACCAGGTTGAGGACGTGAGCCATACAGGGCACATGGGTGAGCTGCCCCTGTCGCAGGGCTGAGAGGAGGTTGGTGCCATTGTCAGAAATGACCATTCCTGGCTTAAGCTGGCGTGGCGTCAACCACCTCTCGGCCTGCCCCTGCAGAGCTGCCAGAACCTCTGGCCCAGTGTGGCTCCTGTCCCCCAAACACACCAGCGCAAGCACGGCATGGCATCTTTTTGCCTGCGTACTCGCGTAGCCCCTTGTACGCCTACGGAGCACCGCTGGTTCCGAGGACAGAGCACTGGAGGAAGAAGAAGAGGAGGGGTGGAGGAGAGAGGTGTGTCACAACCAGTAGTAGCATTTTGGAGGCGTGGTGGCGGAACAACCTCCAACACTACTGCACCTTGTCCTGAATCCCTCCCAGCTGCCAATAGAGTGACCCAATGGGCCGTGAAAGAAAGATAACGTCCCTGTCCATGCCTGCTGGACCATGAGTCAGCGGTAATATGTACTGCTGACCGCCCTGTCCAGCGAGGCATGGACATTGCCTTCCACATGCCGGTAGAGAGACGGAATCGCCTTCCGTGAGAAAAAGTGGCATTTGGGAACCTGCCACTGAGGAACCGCACATTGAACAAACTCACGGAAGGGGGCCGAGTCTACTAACTGAAAAGGCAGCAGTTGAAGTGCTAGCAATTTAGCCAAGCTAGCATTCAACCGCTGGGCATGTGGATGGCTGGGAGTATACTTCTTTCGACGGTCCAGCAGCTGGGGCAGGGAAATTTGCCTTCTACAATCGGACGTCGGTGTACTGCAAGTACTTGGTTGTGACACACCTAATTCTACACCTTCAGTCCTCTCAGAGCAGCTTTCAGAGAGGACTGAAGATATAGTGGGGATGGAGATCCCAGCTGATGAGGAGCAAGGAGAGGTCCGCTTTGTTCTTTGGTGTGGGTCTTTTATGTGTGCTTGCCAACGAGCTGCATGGCAGGTCGACATATGTCTGCTCATGCTTGTGGTGCCCAAGCGGCTGATGTTTTGGCCACGCGAGATACGCTTGAGACAAATATTGCAAATAGCAGTGGTGCGATCTGATGCACTCGTCTCAAAAAAGGCCCACACCAAAGAACTTTTGTGATAACATGCAGAGGCAGTGCCCTGCACAGGCGGAGCTCTGCGGTGTGGTACAGTTGCTGTGCTGGCCTCTAGCTGGCCTCCAGGGGGCATCCTGCCTCGTTGGACATGTGACGCCGCATCCTCCTCCTCCTCCTCCTCTCTCCCTTCAGGCACCCACGTGGAGTCAGTGACCTCATCATCCCCTCCCTCTTCACCACTAGAGCAAACCTGGCAGTAAGCTGCAGCTGGTGGAACAGTAGTGCCAGATTGCTGTCCTTCAGCATCCCCTCTCTCTGCGCGCACACTACTGCCTTCCTCAAGCTGGGTATCATCATCCGAGCCTTCGAATCGTTGGGCATCCTCCTGGAGCATGTACCCAACACTGTGCTCAAAGAGTTCGGGGGACTCCTCAGGAGGACATGGTGGGTCTAGGGAAGGGGTGGCTGATGATGCCATTGAGTACGCGTTGGCAGCTGCTCTGCCAGTACCCTGAGCCTGGGTGAGAGAGGATGAGGAGGATGAGGAGGGCTTGGTCATCCATTCTACCAAGCCTTCGGCATGATGCGGCTCCACATGTCCAGCTGCCGAAAACAAAGACAAGCGTGTCCCATGGCCACGTGCTGATGACGATGCACGACCACGTCCACGGCTAGCACTGTTGTCTCTAGAAACAGAGCCTGCCTGCCCTGTGTTCTTGCCTCGGCACACTCTGCCTCTCCTTGGCAGTCTTCCAGCCATTGTAGTCGGTAGTGTATATAGTATAAAAAATGGGTGCTGCTGAGAAGAAAATATAGGAGCTCTGTGTGATGCCACTAACACACTAGAAGTCCTATGGGTGCTTCTGGGAAGAAAATATAGGAGCTCTGTGTGATGCCACTAACACACTAGAAGTCCTATGGGTGCTGCTGAGAAGAAAATATAGGAGCTCTGTGTGATGCCACTAACACACTAGAAGTCCTATGGGTGCTTCTGGGAAGAAAATATTGGAGCTCTGTGTGATGCCACTAACACACTAGAAGTCCTATGGGTGCTTCTGGGAAGAAAATATAGGAGCTCTGTGTGATGCCACTAACACACTAGAAGTCCTTTGGGTGCTGCTGAGAAGAAAATATAGGAGCTCTGTGTGATGCCACTAACACACTAGAAGTCCTATGGGTGCTTCTGGGAAGAAAATATAGGAGCTCTGTGTGATGCCACTAACACACTAGAAGTCCTATGGGTGCTTCTGGGAAGAAAATATGGGAGCTCTGTGTGATGCCACTAACACACTAGAAGTCCTATGGGTGCTGCTGAGAAGAAAATATAGGAGCTCTGTGTGATGCCACTAACACACTAGAAGTCCTATGGGTGCTTCTGGGAAGAAAATATGGGAGCTCTGTGTGATGCCACTAACACACTAGAAGTCCTATGGGTGCTTCTGGGAAGAAAATATGGGAGCTCTGTGTGATGCCACTAACACACTAGAAGTCCTATGGGTGCTGCTGAGAAGAAAATATAGGAGCTCTGTTTGCTGCCACTAACACACTAGAAGTCCTATGGGTGCCTTTGGGGTGCAATGCTGTGCTAACAGCACTGCGGTTGGTACTACTGCAATACTGTACTAACAGTAAGCACGCACCAGACTAATCCCCAGCAGCAGCTAAAAACACACTAACTGTGCAATCAGCAGCACTGAACGATCAATGACTTAGGTAGCAATGGTTTAGCAAAGAACTAGCCAATGGTTTAGCAAAGAAGAGCAAATCTTTCTGGAGCAATGAATCAAGCAAAGACCGAATCAGCAGACTGATCTCTCCTAAAGCCGGAACTCATGTGACCCGCGCCGACGGCGTGGCGGCCTTTTAAATGGTGGGGCGTGTACTAAAGCCCCTGAGCTTTAATTGGCTACAGGCGTCCTGCCTGTAGCCAATTATTGCTCTCCGAGTTTCCGGCGCTGTGATTGGCCAAGCATGCGGGGTCACAGTGCATGCTTGGCCAATCATCAGCCAGCAATGCACTGCGCCGGCCGCGCCGGCCGCAATGCATTGCGGGGCCGCTCACATCACACGAATGTGATGCGAACGGCCAAAATAGTTCTGGGCTCGCTGAGCGAGCAAACGCCCGGTGCTCGATGCGAACGTGGGTTCGCATCGAGCACCGGGCCCATCCCTAGTCACCACGTTATTGCCGGTCAAAAGTTCAGCGAACTTTTGTGTGACCGTGTGTATGCAAGCCAAACTTGAGTGGAATTCACTCGTGTGTATGCTTTTATGATTATTTTATTGGAAAAAATACCTTTGATTTTGCCTTCTTGGGGATTCCCATCTTGCTTGTTGGCAGGAGAAGCCCACAAGCATATTGTTCCGGGGTATGGCGCTGCTGTATTGCCAGCATGCACCACCTGTTCTCGTGCATGTGCAGTAACAGCACATATCGGTTCTGGAAACTACACAGGTTGCCATCACAACGAGCGACTCCTGGGAAATGTTGACACACATCTCCCAGAAGCAGAGGCACAGAGGGAAATGACGTCAGGTGCCACGGTGAGGAAGGGGAAGATTAGAAGGGACCACATAGCAACAGGCATTAAAAGGTAAGTAAAAAAAAAATTATTTCTGTCCAAATGTCATTAGGTTATTTGCTGCACAGTAATGTCAACTTATTTTTATGGGTGGAACTCCGCTTTAAGCCCCGGAAACTCCCCTGCTCGCCTGGATCTTTGGGTCCTGTATTTTGCTGCTTCATTCACTTTCACTATACGGGGCTCTTTGAAGACTACATGTCTCAGTGTCCTGAGCGCTGCTGTGTCATCAGTCTCTTTGTTGCCCACAGGCTCCCACTGCTGTTGCCAGGAGAAGGGGGAACGAGTGCAGAACACACACACAGCCTCCGCAATTGCTGGCAACACAGTGGCAATGGAAGGATCCAGTTGCACAAAGGATCAGTGATTTTTATTGTGACTGCGACATTAGTGTGACGTGTGTGTGTTTTTTTTTACAGTAGGGGGCGTGGCTTTACGTCTGACATCACTGATCGGCTTTCCCGATGACAGGGAACAGCCGATCAGTGACAGGCAGTGTAGGAAGCATGGGGAGAGGTTTGTTTACACAGACCTCTCCCCGTTCTTCAGCTCTGTGACCCGATTGCCGGACACCATCGGTGATCGGGTCCGCTGGTCCCGCGGCCCGCGGTCACGGAGCTCAGGACCGGCTGGCAATTAAAGGGGACATACCGGTACGTGCTTTTGCCCAGCCGTGCCATTCTGTTGACGTAAATCTATAGGAGGCGGTCCTGAAGTGGTTAAACACTTGCCAACTGCCCCACGTACATATAGTGGCTCTTCTGTGTGAAATCACGTACAGGTACGTGATTTCGCTCTTCCGGTGACTGGACACAGCCGGAGTCAATTAGTGGGTCTTGGTGACCAGATGTCTGCCGGGTACCTCCAAACATTCCTGAGAGTGACAGAACGGCGGTCTGCCTATGTAAACAAGGCTGATCGCCATCCTGTGACAAGGGATGACAGAGATCCTGTATTTCTGCTAAGCAGGAACACGGATCTCTGTCTTTCCACAGTTAAAGTATCCTCCACACAGTTAGAAAGCACTTCCTAGGGACACATTTGACCCTTTGATCGCCCCTGATGTTAACCCTTACCTTGCCAGTGTCTTAGTACAGTGAATGTGCATATTTTTTTAGCACTGATCACTGTATTCGTCTCACTGGTCCCCCCAAAAAAGTGTCAAAGGTGTCACTTAGTGTCTGATTTGTCTGCCGCAATGTCGCAAACCCGCTATAAGTTGCTGATCGCCGCCATTACTAGTAAAAAAGAAAGAAAGAAAGAAAAATTTCATAAAAATATCCCATAGTTTTTTAGACGCTATACTTTTGCGCAAACCCATCAATATCCGCTTATTGGGATTTATTTTTACCAAAAACATGTAGCGAAAAACATACTGGCCAAACTTGATGAAAAAAATTAAATTTTTTTATTGGATATGTATTATTGCAGAAAGTAAAAAATATTTTCTTTTTTTTTTTGTTTGTTTTTTAAATTGTGGGTCTTTTTTTGTTTATAGCACAAAAAATAGGTGATCAAATACCACCAAAAGAAAGCTCTATTTGTGGGGAAAAAAGGACATCAATTTTATTTGTGTATAGCGTAGCATGAACGCGCAATTGTCAGTTAAAATAACGCAGTGCCGTATCGCAAAAAATGGCCTGGTCGTGAAGGGGGGTAAACCTTCCGGAGATGCAGTGGTTAAATGAGAAATAGAATTTTGAAGTTTACCACCTGGGTTTGTTAATACTGTTATGCAAGGCTTTACAATGCATTATGAACTATGATCTTTAAAACTCCTAAGTTTTATAGCTATATTATAGGTAAAGGAACAAAGTATAAAAAATATTGATAGATAAGCATATACGCTCAACATTCTGACTAATCACCATGAAATCCAAGCTATTTATAGTTCACTGAACTAAATGGCTAGGATTGACCAATTTGCCTGCCCGCTCTCCGGAATCTTCAACTGTGGCAACCAGAAGTTATTCATTCAGTAACAGTAGTTAGAAGCACGCCCACCTCCCCCCCACACCCCGTCATGCAGATTGCATACATGGATAAGGGTCTGGTATAGATTTAGAGGGGACCCCATGCAAAAAAATACAATAAAAGGCATTCGCCCTCCCCTAAAATCCATACCAGACCCTTATTCTAGATAGACTTTAGTAGAGTCCATGCAATTTGTTCGGGGTTTTCAGATTGTGGCAGAAATTTTTGGCAATTGTCCTCCTGCTAAACAAATGTTGCTCATTTTGCTCATCACTAATTCAGACTGAGAAATATTTGTAAGTCGTAATACATGTCTTTAGCATATGCATGATTGATTAGACATGCTCCCCGTGAAACAGATATATTACTATGTTAATACTTTTCTATTCTAATCCCAATAAAGGTTATCTGATTTCAGCTTTACTTCTGAATTTTAGGGTCAAAGCTATGATGGTCGTGAATTCTCTGTCAGTTATTGGAGCACTGCTGATGGGGCTGGCTCCACTGGGTCAAGCTCACGCTTTAGTTATTGCTGGCAGACTTTTTACTGGGCTTTACTGTGGTAAGTGAGACCATATGTAGACATTTTATTGGAATTTGCAGCATATGTTTAGCAGTCTTTTATATATAGTTTTATATATATTTTTACATAAATAAATGATTGCGGTGTAAATGTTTACAGCTTGAGAAGAATATTTTGAACCCACATCCTTATCCACAACAATTTGCCAAGCCTTTATTTCTATGGTCCAACCCTTAAAAATGAGGAGCTTTAGATGGGTGCTATAAGTGCTCTCCCAAATAATATACAGGGGGTCCCCGAGTTACGAACTCGTTAGGGACTGCCCACCTGTACAGAAGTCGGAAATGTTCGTAAGTCAGCCGCGCATGCGCAGACCGACAAATACGGAGATTTCCGGACATTTCCGACGTTCCGTCTAATGCCGTTCTGCGCATGCGCGGCAAATTACGGACATTTCTGGCATTTTCCGACGCTCCGTATGGGCGCGCATGCGCAGAACGGCCGAAAGACGGCGAAAAACACCGAAAAATGGCGGAGGGTCCCCGCAGCGTCCCGTTCGTAAGTAGGGGTTGTTCGTAGGTCGGGCGTTCGTAAGTCGGGGACCCCCTGTATCAGTAAAGAAGAACAAGGACATTGTGTTGTTTGTTTAATCACTTGACTTTCAGATTCACCAAGTTGTGCTTGCAGAGTTACCTCTTGTTTAAACGATGCCCCCTAAGAATAAGTTATTCAATAATGCCCTTGTTTATAAGACTTTTCAATGAAGTTCAGGACAAAAGAGAACAATGGAAGCTGATTTTTATAATATGAAAATAATAGTTCTTGATATAAATATTTGAATATTATTCTTTTTTTTCTCTACCTGGAACAATGAAAGCGGTAAATAAACTTGCTGTTTTATAGTAAAATAGGGATTGCTTGTTGTGCTGAATACCAACCAACTTTGGTTTGGCAGTGGGAGCAGTCTGGCCCAGATGCAGGCGGTTAAGAGATGATCTCAGGTCTCCTGCTTGTTGATCCTGGTGTAGTAGCATCCAGCTGCTATGCAGGAGGACCTGAGTGAAATGATCTCCAGTAGGACACTCCCAACAAAGTTCCAACATCAATGTCACTCAGTGTAGCCACAACCAGCAGTGCAGGATCTGTAGCTTCTTTTCTTTCAGGAAATAAAGAAAGAGGGTCTGGACTTTAAATGAGGTGTGTATATTGTAGCTAATCAAAGGAGTCAAAGTGAAAACATGATCAAGTATTTATTTGTTTGCCATGATTGCGTAAGTACATAGCAGACAATACATGCAATAGTGGCACATAATATAACAAATCATGTATCCAAATCATTTACATGTTAAAAGCATGAATAAAATATACAATAATATTGTCCTCAATAATAAAAAATCACTATAATATAACAGTTATAATCAACAGTATTGCCTAGATCCAAAGACCATGTAAGCATGTATGCATTGCATATAGGTTAATGGGATCTATCCAATCATCAGGGGCGGAACATGATACATATATCTGCTTAGTGTGAAACAAACACACCGCCAGGGTGCTAAGGCCGAAATGAATGCCTGGTTCGGAATCTGTGGTAATAGGATCCAACAGGAACAATGGAAGCTGATATTTATAATTTGAAAATAATAGTTCTTGATATAAATATTTGAATATTATTCTTTTTTTTCTCTACCTGGAACAATGAAAGCAGTAAATAAACTTGCTGTTTTATAGTAAAATAGGGATTGCTTGTTGTGCCAAATACCAACCAACTTTGGTTTGGCAGTGGGAGCAGTCTGGCCCAGATGCAGGCGGTTAAGAGATGATCTCAGGTCTCCTGCTTGGTGATCCTGGTAAGTAAGGACCAGCGATGTCTGGTGCAGACTGCACAAGATGTGTATCAGTCAGAGAACTAACTGTGAATGAAAGAAGTGTGTTTAAATGCTCCCTATGTAATGAGCGGACCCGCCGAGTGGGAGTGAAAACCAGTAGTAACAGGTGCAGACTACACAAATTATACGTCAGTGTAGGAACTGGCTGTGAATGAAAAAAACAGCTGTTTTAAATGCTACCTGTGTAGCGAGCGGACCCCACCCAGCATCACGCAAGGCATGACATTTAGGATGGGCACCAGAGTCAGGGCGAAGGACGCTCATTGAACCCCAGATGTCCATCCCACCGTCAGCCTTACTCCTATATCAGCAACACCAGAATGGAGCCCACCTGTCCTACTGTTCCAGACACTCTGGGTTACACTTACATTCATGCTCCCTGTGTTCCTGCTGGACCCTATTACCACAGCTTCCGGACCAGGCATTGATTTCGGCCCTAGCACCCTGGCGGTGTTTGTTTCACACTAAGAAGATATATGTATCATGCATCCGCCCCTGATGGATAGATCCCATGAAACGCGTCAGACTTAACCTATATGCAATGCATACATGCTTACATGGTCTTTGGATCCAGGCAATACTGTGGATTATAACTGTTATATTATAGTGATTTTTTATTATTGAGGACAACATTATTGTATTCTTTTTTTTGCCACTTCAGCAAACTTTTTGGAGAGACTTGAATCAACTTTACCGTTCATCTTTGTCCCTTCTCATTTTCACATCATTGTAGCGTTTATCTATTGCATTCCTTTTTTTTTATTTTTTATTTCTTTACTTGTATTATTTTTAGAAACATTTAGACTTTGTATAAAACAAGTTCACATTATGCACATATTCTCAAAATACTACCACCCACTTCCCCATAATCCCACCCCCTCGACCCACCCTCGAATCTCTTCATTATCTATCTATAGTCCTACCCCCTCAACCTTCGCTCGTACTACCTTCCTTCTACCATCCTTTCAGCGTATCTCGGCGATTGCTTATACTTTGGGGGTACCGAACATCAAAACTTATTATAACTCAATTATTTTGGCACAGGTGGTGGAATGGGTAAAAAAAAAAAAACAAAGAAAAAAGGTGGGTTAAATTGGAAAGTATGATCAGTAAAGTTTCTTTGTAAAAAGTGATATGGGTCCCGACACATTTAAGAGATTTAGATGGACATACGCACATGATTACACGGATAGCTATGGCAACGTGGGACGGGGTACACAAAAAGGGATAAGTGGGAGTATAACTCCCCATTGATACCATTAAGCGACACTCACTATTTTGCACCTGGGAGAGATTTTTTTTGGCAGGTGGATTAAGAAAAAAGATGCACAATTAAAAGATATTATAAGTAAAGGTAAAATATGCACCTATTAACTAATAAAAAATAGGTTTTAGATATAAACTGGTGGAGGTACACACAGTTGAAACACTTTGTGGAGTCCCTCCCCCAACCGATCAGGTCGGAAGACAGCCTGCTTCCATTAGAACGGCTGTGCTTGGCGACAGATGGCAGGAGAGGAATTTCAAGGATTTATACAATTTTAAATGGATTAAAAATACTGGGGACCCCGCCATTTATTAAAAAATGGGAGGATGAGATGGGAATAGGAGGCACGGAGGCAGAGGTTTGTAAAATTTTACGAATGACGCACGCGATATCACCGGATTGCAGCTCACTGGAAATTAATTATAAGTGCTTGGCACGATGGTACATAACCCCAGATAGATGACATCAATTTCAAAGAGAGGCCTCTAACCTATGCTGGAGGGGATGTGCAGAAATTGGAACTATGTTCCACATTTGGTGGACGTGTCCTAAAATAAAAGTGTGTTGGAAAGATGTAATACTAATAATTGAAGAAATCACTGGCTCTAAAATACCTGAGGAGCCAAGGGTTTGTTTGCTCCACGGGGTTAGCATGTCCATTAAACATTATAGGAGATTATTGCTACCTCATCGTCTAAACGCAGCAAAAAGTATAATCCCTCGACAGTGGAAGGATTCCGAGAGCCCCTCATTGAAGAGCTGGTTACGTAAAATGAATAAAATCTATAACTTGGAGCTCCTAAAATTCAGCGGCGAAATAGAAGAAGCAGGGTTTGAAAAGAGATGGAAAGACTGGGTAAAGTATAAGCAATATTATTGTATATTCTATTCATCCTTTTAACATGTAAATGATTTGGATACATGATTTGTTATATTATGTGCCACTAATGCATGTATTGTCTGCCATGTACTTACTCAATCATGGCAAACAAATAAATACTTGTTCATGTTTTCACTTTGACTCCTTCAATTAGCTACAATATACACACCTCATTTCTTTATGTACCTGATTAGGGATGGAGATGCATGTTATCATGCGTGTCATTCAAAGTCCCAAAAACCCCCTCTATTTCTTTCAGGAAAATACACTGATACTGTAATCCATTAGCCAAGCTTTCACTGACAACCAATGTAAGGGTACACATCCCTGCTATTCACAAATGTTAGGAGGGCACAATACTGATCAACAAAGTAAAGGGGCATTTCATCACTCACTACTGAAGTAAGGTGGGGGGGGGGGGCTACATGGACCCTTAGTGTAACAGGGCACAACACTAACCACTAGTGTAACAGGAGTACCTCACTGACCACCTATGGCAGGGGTATTCTCCACCACTAAACACAAATTATCTATATTCTGTAAGCTGGGTAATACAGTATATGCATGCATACTTCTGAGAGCTCCATTGTCTATGTTTTTATGAGAATTATTTATTAAATGTTGTCATATAGAGGGGAGAGGTGTTAAGAAAATGATTCTCAGAGGGAGCCAAATACAAAGTACATCACTCTTAATCAATCAGATTCACTCCTCTACCTAGTAATGACTGGAAGGGCCTGGTAG
This sequence comes from Lithobates sylvaticus, assembly GCA_028564925.1. Taxonomy (NCBI): domain Eukaryota; kingdom Metazoa; phylum Chordata; class Amphibia; order Anura; family Ranidae; genus Lithobates; species Lithobates sylvaticus. Next base: position 380,646,892 of record CM053028.1, read on the forward strand.
TTATAGGTAACACCCATGGTTTTCCTTTCAGATATGTTTATTCATGAAGCCCTTCACTTGTACTAAAAGGTTGATATACTGATTTTCTTTTTTTCTTTTTTTAACAAATGTACTGATTTTCTTATTTAAAAAAACAAAAACAACTATACATTTAAAAAGTGGCCTTGTGTTCTCTTGTATTTTTCCAGGACTGGTGGCAGGACTTATACCTATCTATATTGGGGAGGTTTCTCCAACACCACTAAGAGGAGCTATGGGTACCCTGAATCAACTTGGTGTTGTCACAGGAATTCTTATTAGTCAGGTATTCATCAGCAATTGAACTGCCTAAAACTGATATATACTGTATAATATTGTAAGGCAATGGCTGGCATGATGTATATGTGTCACCTAGGTTTCTCACCTACACATGTGAGGGGATCCAGGGTTTGTGTATGTATGTGAAGGAAACAAACTGTTGTTTTCTCAGATCCTAATAGGTTGTGCTCATGTGGGGAGGGGGGGGGGGGCGCATAGCATCACATGCGGCTGAAACTATCCATACTGTAAGTAGATCTCTCTCTCCCTTCAGCAGTACTCCTAACCCCTGCATTATGTACCTTACAAATTCCTGACCTCTACACTCTGTTTACTGGACTGTACATTACTCTTACTTCTGACCCTTGCACTCTGTATGGTGATTTTACATATGAAAACAAGAAAAACAGAAGGGCGCACCGACCCTTGTGCATTACCACTAAAAAGGTTTTATTAAAATATATAAAAACAGCAAAATGACTACTCACAAACGAGTACACGGTATAGGCAAAAACATGGATGGATGCACACGTCCACTGCTTTCAGTCACAATTCTTAAACACCGGGAGGATCTGATGGTTCCTCAGTGAATGGCTGACGCGTTTCAGGGGAGTACCCCTTTCATCAGAGCCTACAAGTGGGCGATGGTCTTGACCATCGCCCACTTGTAGGCTCTGATGAAAGGGGTACTCCCCTGAAACGCGTCAGCCATTCACTGAGGAACCATCAGATCCTCCCGGTGTTTAAGAATTGTGACTGAAAGCAGTGGACGTGTGCATCCATCCATGTTTTTGCCTATACCGTGTACTCGTTTGTGAGTAGTCATTTTGCTGTTTTTATATATTTTAATAAAACCTTTTTAGTGGTAATGCACAAGGGTCGGTGCGCCCTTCTGTTTTTCTTGTTTCCGTAGTGTTGTGAACACCCATTGTTCAAAGGAGGGCTGCAAGATTCTGGACATTACTTTGAGGAATTACACCTATATACTTTTTTATGAACCAAGAGACTAGACACCAGAGCGCAGGAGAATTTGTCGGGATTTTACATATGACCCGTTCACTCTGTATGTTACTTTTACTCACTCCTGACCCCTGCATTCTATATGTTGCACACCCTGACTCCTGCACTCTGTGTATTACTTATTCTTAAACCCTTAACACTATACATTACACATTCCTTACCCCAACACAATGTACATTGCTTACTCCTGATTACTAAACTCTGTTCACTGGACTATATGTTACTTTTACTCCTGATCTCTGCACTCTGTACAGTACATACACCTGACCACTGCATACTCTACGTTATGCACTCCTGATCTCTGCATTTTGTACCTTACACACTTCTGACCCCTGCAATCTGTGTATTACACACTCCTGACCCCTACATTATAGGCAGAAGGTTTTTTATCGCAATGCTTTCTATGCATTAAGATAAAAAGCCTGCTTTGTGCAGCAGCCGCCCCAGCTCCCCCTAATACCTACCGAGCCCCATCTCTATTCAGCAATGTTCACGAGTGCCTCGGCCTTCTGGGATTAGCTCTCCTGATTGGCTGAGACACAGCAGCGGCACCATTGGCTCCCGCTGCTGTCAATCAAGGTCAGTTAGCCAATCAGGAGAGAGAGGGGCGGGGCCGAACCAGGGCTCCATGACTCGGCTCAGTTCCCCACATAGCAAGCTGCTTGCTGTTGGGACACTCGACAGGAGGGATGGGGCCATGAGAGCCGAAGAGGGACCCAAGAAGAGGAGGATCTGGGCTGCCCTGCACAGAGCAGGTAAGTATAACAGGTTTATTATTTTTATAGAAAAAAAACAAGACTTTACATTCACTTTAAATACTCCAGAACCTTGAACTCTGTACATTTAACAATCCTGGCCTCTGCACTCTGTACATTATATACTCCCGACTCCTGCATTACACCCTCCCTGTATCACACACTTCTGCACTCTGTACCTTACATATACGTGATCCCTGCACTCTTTCCATGGGTATACAAACACATTCTTAAGGCATGAGTAAGACGGTTGTGCATGCAAATCACATTTATGCATCCTAACCCTGGGCACTGGATGACTTTGTCCCAGGACTGGGTACATGTGTTGACTGTTTGTTTTAGGGAACCCATGAGGGGGCACTTGTTAGTTTATTGCTCGAGGGAGCAGATTTACTTTTTGTTTTATGCTATGGACTTAATGTATAAACCCTCCTGCACTGAACTGTGTTTGTTTATTGCATTGCTACATAAAAGTGCAGGTCAAACCTGTGTGGACTGTTTCTGGGTGTCCCTGTCTCATGCATGGTTTACTGCTGCCACTGTATGTGTCCAGTGTACTGATGTTTATACTATCCATCATACAATCTGGAATCTTGACTTATAGTGATCTATCAGATATGGTAATATATGGCCTTGAGTGGCCAATTTGCTGTGCATGCCCATACCTGATGTTGTAAATTTGTTTAGTCCTTTAGTCCTTCCAATTGCCGGATAAGGGTCTGGTATGGACTTTGGGGGGACCCCCACGCAGTTTTCTTCGGCGTAGTGGTTCCCCTCTAAATCCATACCAGGCGATGGGGCTAGCAAGGTGTCAATCTCGCCGCCTCCATTGGCGACATTGACTTCCTTCGTTAGTCGCGTTCAAAATGAACAGACTTTACTCCATGTGTGGGCAAGTCCGTTAATTTCAAAAGTTCGGCGGACCTCCGCCAAAAGTCCGGCGGATTCTCCGCCGGATCTAGTTCGCCGGAAAAGTCCGGTCGTGTGTGGGCGTGTGTGGGCAAGTCCGCTCATTCGGAAAGTCCGGCGGACCTCCGCTGGAAAGTCCAGCGAATTGGCCGCCGGATAGTCTGATCGTGTGTACGCAGCATAACAGTCACTGGACCACTGTTCCTGTTGGAAGACTGACTCTTACATATTGTTCCGGTGACACCTCCCAGTCCGTCAGGCATTGTAACTGATGGTCCTCTGGTGACACTTTTCAAATTTTAGAATTACTAGGACAAATATAGGACAAAACAAGGTTTAACCTTTAGATAAACTTTATTGAAGAACAGTATTTAAAATGTATACGTGTACATAGTGACCTATTATTAAAGTGATCGTAAAGGAAAAAAGTTTACTTAAAAAATAAACATATTATAATTACCTGCTCTGTGCAGTGGTTTTGCACAGAGCAGCCCCGATCCTCCTCTTCTCGGGTCCCCCACCGCCACTCTGGGCCCCTCCCCCTTGCCGATTGCCCCCATAGCAAGCCGCTAGCAAGCCAGCTCTCTGTGTCCATAAGACACAGAGAGCGTGGCTCGGCCCATCCCCTGTTCCCGCCTCACTGGCTGTGATTGACAGCAGTGGGAGCCAATGGCTCCTGCATCCTAGCCAATCAGGACGGAGAGACCCGGGATAGCCTCAGGTCTCATGGACATTGCTGGATCGGGATCAGGCTTAGACCCCCATACACCCTATTAGACTTTCTGCAGACTTTTGTCTTCAGATTGACCAAAACCATGTAGTGCAAGGGCCAGTCTGATTGCATACAAATTGAAACTATTAAGGTTTGACCTCCTATTATATGGTTTTGGTAAATCTGAAGACCAAAATCTGCAGAAAATCTAATAGTGTGTATGGGGTCTTAAATAAGTATTGAGGGGCTGAGGGGGAGGGGGAGCTGCACATTGAAGGTTTTTTACCTTCATGCATAGAATGCATGATGGTAAAAAAACGTTGGGCTTTACAACCACTTTAATTGCTTCATTGGACCCAGCCAAAGGTGGTAAACAAATGTATTATTTTTTATTATTATACATGATTTATATAGCGCCAACAGTTTACACAGCGCTTTACAATGTAGAGGGGGGACAGCACAATTACAGGTACGGTTCAATACATAAGGGACAAGAGGGCCCTGCTCATAGAGCTTACATTCTAAAGGGAGAGGGTGGTGGTACAAAAGGTAATAGATGTGGGGAATGATTTGATTGGGGTGGCTCGGGACAGTTGTTAGGTGGGTGTGTGGGTGTGGCTTCCCTGAATAAGTGAGTATTCAGGGATCTGCTAAAGGTGGACAGGTTAGGGGCTGATCCTGGGGCAGGGAGTTCCAGAGGATGGGAGAGGCTCTGGAGAAATAAGCATGGGAGGAGGTAACAAAGGAGCTAGAGAGCAGGAGGTCCTGGGAGGAGCGGAGGGGACGATTTGGGTGATATCTGCAGATGAGGTTGGTGATGCAGCTGGGGGCGATGTTGTGGATGGCCTTGTATGTTGTGCTTAGCATTTTGAATTTTATATGGTGGGGTAGAGGAAGCCAGTGAAGGGATGGCAGCAGTCACGGATCGGTTAGTGAGGTGTATTAGTCTAGCAGAAGAATTCATAATAGACTGAAGGGGGGATAGCCTGCGTAAGGGTATGCCATTAAAGGAGAGAGTTGCAGTAGTCAAGGCGGGAAATAATCAAGGGGTGAATAAGTTGCTTTGTGGTGTCATTAGTCAGGAATGGTCGAATTCTGGAGATGTTGCAAAGGTTAAGGCGGCAGGATTTAGCCAGTGATTGGATGTGGGGGCTGAAGGAGAGGTCAGAGTCAAGGATTACACCCAGGACCCTGGCATGTGTGGAGGGACCAATGATTGTGCTGTTAATCTTAATGGTAAAGTCATGAGGGGGAGGAGGAAATATAACAAGCTCAGTTTTAGAAAGATTGAGTTTTAGAAAGTGGTGTGACATCCATTGAGGTCCGTGAGGAGATCCAGGGGGTGAGTTGAGGAGTGGAGAGATAGATCTGGGTGTCATTGGCGTAGAGGTGGTATTGGAAGCCATGGGAGGTTATCAACTGGCCCAGGGAAGAGGTATAGAGTGAGAATAGGAGGGGCCCAAGGACAGAGCCTTGGGGTACCCCAACAGAAAGAGGTAGAGGAGCAGAGGAGATGGAGTTGTAGGTAACACTAAAAGTGCGCTGAGATAGGTAGGAGGAGAACCAGGATAAAGCAGAATCACGGAGGCCAAAGGGAGTGTAGTTTGCTGAGGAGGAGCAGGTGGTCAACTGTGTCGAAGGCAGCAGAGAGGTCTAAGAGTATGAGTATGGAGTAATGGCCATTGGTTTTAGCAGTTAGTAGGTCATTGGTGAGTTTTAGTAGGGCAGTTTCAGTGGAATGTTGTGGACGGAAGCCGGACTGTAGGGGGTTGAGAAGGTTGTTGTCCGTGAGGTAGCGACTCATTCGGTCATTAATAAGGCATTCGATGAGCTTGGAGGCAAATGGAAGCAGGGAGATGGGTCTTAAGTTATTCAAACAGGTTGGGTCTAGTGAGGGTTTTTTAAGGATGGGGGTAACCAGTGCATGTTTGAGCGGGGAAGAAAAAGGTGCCGGAGGAGAGGGAGAGGGTTGAAGATGTAGGTTAGGGAGTTTAGGATAGAGTGGGAAGGTGGTGGCAGTAATTGTGAGGGGACAGGGTCCAGGTGACAGGTGGTGAGGTGGGCCATGGAGAGAAGTTTATCAACTTCATTGGTGGTAACTGGGCAGAAGGAGGAGAGTATTGAGTGCGGTGTTGGGTAGGGGAGGAAGTGGCATGCTGGATATCTCCTTGCGAATTGTGTTGAAGTTGCTTTTGAAATGGTTGGCAATCTGTTGAGCGGTAAGCAAGTTGGTGGGTGGGGACAATGGGAGGTGAAGTAAGGAATTAAGGGTAGAAAACAGTTAACGACGTTTGGATGAGAGGGTTTTGGTGAGAGTGTTGTAGTAGGTTTGTTTAGCAGTGTTAAGGCAGGAGCTGTATTTGAGAAGGGCAGATTTGTAGAGGGTAAAGTCTTGCAGGGATATAGATTTAAGCCATGCTTGCTAAAATTTATGTATTTGTATTTAGGGAACACTTAACATAAAACATACCTACCATACCTTGAAATTTTGTCTGACTGCAGCTTTAATATGCAAAAGTGACTGTCGTGTCCTTTGATGTAGATGCAATAACTGTATTGTTTTTTCTTAGATTTTTGGACTAGAATTTATCCTGGGTAGTGAAAAACTGTGGCCTGTCCTCTTGGGACTTTCTGGTGTACCAGCAGTTATTCAAACGATATTACTCTTCTTTTGCCCAGAAAGCCCAAGATATGTTTTTATTAATCTTGGAAAGGAGGAAGCTGCTAAGTCAAGTAAGTAAAGCAATAACAATAATATGAACAATGTCAATCTCATGCTCCTTTGATCACATGTCTGTAGTATGTTAGGTCATGTAGGATTTGGTGGAGGGTTAAATGGAGATGTAGTTATCTTGAGATCAAAGTGAAAAGTCTGTAAGGGGAGCTTAAAAACTCTATAGGGTTGAATTACTTAAGGCAAATAGGCAAAAGATCTCCGATATAACTTTGTGGAGAGGCACAAGTCAAGAGATGGATACAATTTTTTTTTTTTTAAGGTTTTAGAAATGCATAGAAGCACAGTGAAATCTATTATTAAGAAGTGGAAGGTATTTGGTACAACACAGACCCTCCCTGGGTCAGGATGTTGCCCCCTCATCTTTTCCTTTCAAAGATCCTTCTGTCCATCTTTTTTGAAACAAAGGTAAAGTTAGACTTTGATTAATTTTCTCAGCTAATCTGCCAACAAAACTTTGTTCAACATATGTACAGTAAAACAAAAAAAAAAAGATGAAGAGTGCAATATATAAATTAAAAAACTGTAAAGGTAATGGACTTTTAACCCCAAAGAAAGCTATAAGTCTATTATTTTGACTGCAAAAGGCCTTGTAACCATGTTGTTTTCCAAGCTTGAATCTAGTAGCTGCAGGTATCCATTTACATCTATCACTGTCTATGTAGATTATCCCTGAACTCTGGTTAAAAGTTAACAAAGATAAGATACATGTAGTTAATACTAAAAAACTGACCTATTGCTTGGTTAAATAGAACAAAGATATTGATTAATCATGGTAACATTCTCATTCATAATTCTTTAGAGATATGTGCAATAAGGAATGAATATAGTAGCTGAAAGATTTATCAAGGGGGTTTATCTGGTGTCTGAAATTAAGCTCCACCATTGCTTCCAAAATTTCGGATTTCCTGTATTTTTTGTCCTATTGACAATAATATAAAAGACAAACAGAGAGGCTGATTTTCTTTCCAGTGGGGACACAGATAGCCATGAAAACCTGGCAGGGGTTCTTGTCTTTTCACAAGAACCCCTAAAGAAATGTTTGAATAGAGGCATACTTTGATAATATTTCGTTAGCCAGTGTTCCGTCAGATATGGCGACCCATCAGAATTGGTAAAGGAAGTGAGGTCCCGACGCCGCCATCTTGCTACACCCCACACTCCTCCACAGGAGCGATACACCGAGAAGGGGGCAAGTGGACATCTTGTTACACCTATCGGAGTTTTGCATTTCACAGTTATTTTTAACAGTAAACGGAGCTTATAAGGTGAAATACAGTATTTATAAATTAGATGGACTGTTTAGATGTTGAATTTTAAAAGCAGCGGCAAACCTGCTGATCTCACAGGTTTGCTAATGTGACAGAACACCACTGCTTATATGATTCAACATGTAAACAGTCTGCCGGATTTCCAAATAATGTATTTCACCATATACAGTCAGGTCCATAAATATTGGGACATCGACACAATTCTAATCTTTTGGGCTCTATACACCACCACAATGGATTTGAAATGAAACAAACAAGATGTGCTTTAACTTTCAGCTTTAATTTTACATCCAAATCAGGTGAAAGGTGTAGGAATTACAACAGTTTGTATATGTGCCTCCCACTTTTTAAGTACCAAAAGTAATGGGACAATTGGCTGCTCAGCTGTTCCATGGCCAGGTGTGTTTTATTCCCTCATTATCCCATTTACAAGGAGCAGATAAAAGGTCCAGAGTTAATTTTAAGTGTGCTATTTGCATTGGGAATCTGTTGCTGTCAACTCTCAATATGAGATCCAAAGAGCTGTCACTATCAGTGAAGCAAGCCATCATTAGGCTGAAAAAACCAATCAAAATCAGAGAGATAGCAAAAATATTAGGTGTGGGCAAATCAACTGTTTGGAACATCCTTAAAAAGAAAGAACGCATCGGTGAGCTCAGCAACACCAAAAGACACGGAAGACCATGGAAAACAACTGTGGTGGATGACCGAAGAATTATTTCCCTGGTGAAGAAAACACCCTTCACAACAGTTGGCCAGACAGACAGAATCGTCATTTTGTGACTACATGAGGCAGTCTCCCCCTACATGGGAAGTCCCCTCAGTGCTACTCACTCTGTCCTCTCTTGCTCCCGTGCCTCCAGAAAGACTTCCTCCTCTGAGTTTTAGTAGGAATCCTCCAGCACCCAAGCCTCGGCCCAGGAGCATGGACCTAATCCACCCACCCCTCCTGCTATAGCCAATGGTTGATTCATATCTGCAGCTTGTCTTGATTGTAAACACTTTCCACAGACAAGAAATGGCAAGACAAATGCAGAAGCTGAGACATCTCCCTCCCTCTGCATTCCTCTTGCTGTTGGCTGTCTCAGGAAAGTTTTTACAGCCAAAACAAGCTGCAGCTAATCAACTCTCTCCTTACAATCTGTCATTGGATTGACCACAGAAAGAGGGGAGGAGGTCAGGTCCATACTCATAACTAGGGTTTAGTAAGCACTTAGAAACAAGGGACAATGTACTACATATAGTTTGTCCCAAAGGGGACAGAACTGTAAAATAAACCTTTTAATGATAGATTTTATTTAAAGTTAAAATACTAAAGGTCTTGGCTATAGTAAATAATAAGATCTCCCTTGATGGGCAATGTTGTCTAAGGCCCCTTTCAGAATCCTTCTGATTCTCTGCTCAGCAGAGAATCTCTCCACTGGTCTCTGCTAAACAGGTGGATAACAGGTCCGTGTCACCTCCTCTATGCAGAATGGACACAGACACAGCCTACTCTCCTCTATGGGGTGATCGGATGGAAACGGACTACATGCCTACCGGATACCTATCCGTCTGTTTTTAGCGGACCAGGTTGGATTGGATGCCAGTGGGTGTCAGTGGACACGTCTGTAACGAAAATGTAAGCGTAGAATAGTTTTGCCTTAGCGAGATGTGATGTGATCTGTAGAAGTAGTGTAATTGTAGATGTAGTTTAATTCTGGGTTATCAAAAATATACAATTCAATGTCAGTTTCTATGATCGAAGTGACACCTAGATGCCAATAAAAGTTCCCATTAGAGTAAACATAGATTGCCACCTTCCTGAGACCTCAAAGAAAACTGCTAGTCATCTTGGCTACACGGATCCGCAGGGGGCATTCGCAAGGCCCCAGACGGTCTGCAAACTTTGATTAATATCAACAGATCTAAGGAACCTATTTTATCTCTCATAAAAGCTAAAATATTAGCGAGAGATGAAAATAATTCACTTTGATCGTACATGTGATGGGTTACGTGTACATGTATCTGTATTTTTAGCATGTGTGGAATCCTAGATAACCACACAAAATAGTTATATGGCGCCTGATTGCGTCAGGCAGGCAGTAATTGGTACTGTCGCGATTGGACTGATGCACTGGTATCGGAAATTCTATCCATGACCCAGCAATCAGCGCAGTTCTGGGCCAATTCGACTCTGGTAGTTTCAGAACACAAAACATCCTGTGGGCTGAGACAGGAACACCCCCCAGGGTTGATTGGCCAAGGGCTAAAGTACAGCCCACATCCATATTTCAATAAATTGGGTAGCCTGAGATATGGACATTGTTCTTGGGGAAACCAGGGAGTTCCCACATGGTCCAGTATGCTTCTACTAATAGATAGACTTCGGTAAAGTTTATGTCTGTTTTTATCCCCTTTTATTTTCATAGCAAATTGCCAATTTGTGTGTCTTTCTGTATTTTGTATCTTTTTTGGTAAATCCTTTTTCTTTGTATATCTTATATGCACTGCCCACTTTCGGGATATTAAATGATAAAATTAATAAGTGGCTTCTGTGTACTAAGCTAGGACTCCTATCTCTGGAGAGGTTGTTGTATTTTAATGCCTAAGTACTCGGTCTAAGGAACCTAAAGTCACAATGAACTCTGAAATTGATAATGTTTTGCGTGATGTAAAAAGTCATGATCTGTGCCGTGCAGATGTTCCCTCTGCTGCAGTGATGACTCCCAGGGCCCACCGGTCTGCCCCGAACTGGTCATTGCCCACTGCTACAGAGGGACTTTCTGTAAAAGGGCCCAATCCAACTGGGTCGGACCCTTCTGAACTTGGCCAAGCAGGCCTGAGGTCCCCTCACACTGTTATCTCCCTGGCATCTGTGGCAGATTGCTCTGAGTCCCCTGAGGCTTTTAAAATTGACATCAGCCTGGAGGAGTACAGAGGTCTGGCTGACAGACTGCCAGTTGGGGATGGCGGGATGAGGGTGTATGGGGAACAGGACTGTGACTCGGTAACCATTTGTAAAGAAAAGGAATGTTTTGAAGTACCTGCAGAAAAGGCAAACTGTGTTTCAGTAGATCCTGGTAAGGACAAGGAAGGTGTGCTTGTAACCTTATGTGAGGCAAAGTCTTCTGTGGTCTGCTCCTCTGCTATCACAGCTACCAGTACTTCCATTGTGGATTCTGGGCTGTGCATCACAGAGGAAGGACCACAGGGTGAGGGGGGGAAATCTTACCCAATCTGACTTTACTCCCTTGGCAGTTGCGGCTCACAGCACTAAGTTCTTAGGGGCTGATACATTTGCTGCCAGCCTAGAGGAACTCAGGTGTTGTGCCAACAGAAGCTCTGCTGAGGACAGAGTAGGAGTATGTGATGTGGGTCAGAGGACAACCCCTGGTGGAATTCAGTCTTCTGTGACCTTCTCCTCTGTCACCACAGTTGCGAGTACTGCCACTGCGGATTCATTGCTGTGTGTTACAGAGAGAATATTACAGGGTGACAGGGCAAATCTGGCCCCATCAGGGCCTACTACCTCAGCAGCTGCAGCTGACAACACCGAGTACTTTATGGCTGATAAGTCTTATGTTGGCCCAGAGGAACTGAGGTGTTGCGCTGGCAGGCCTTCTGCTGAGGAGGACACAGAAGGAGAGTGTGACACGGATCAGACAAGGGGATTTTTGTATGGCGCGCACAGGATATAGCTCATAGAATGCATATGGTAAGTGACAGTGGGAGGGGAGGGGAGGGGGATAACATGAGTATTGGTACAAGAATTTTAGATATTAGTCCATGTACAAATGCTAAAATTAGAGCATAATTGCTGATCATAAAAGGCTGCCAGTCCAAAAAAGCAAGAAGGAGCTCTGAAATGCAAACAGAAAGAGAGAGAGACGACGCCCTCTAAGTGCAGCAAATTCAAATTAATTTATTATAAAACAGGAATAAGAACACTCACAAGATGGATGTGTCATGAAGGCATATCAGGAATTAAAAAGTCATCCGTTGTGGGTCCCGGGTGAAGTGGTGGATATCATCAGATGTCATCAGGTCTGCTATCTTAACCTTGCTGTGTAGTCCAGTGGAGGACCGGTTGCGCTGTGGGTTCTCAGCGTTTCGGACAGCTGGGGAACAAGCTGTGGAGACAGAGGGCTGCTTCATACAGGGCAGCAGCGGTGTTGATGAGAATTCACTTCCGGGTACGGGTCACGTGGGCGGCGCTTCGGGCATGCGTGCCCCTTCATCAGGCTGTTCCCCAGCTGTCCGAAACGCTGAGAACCCACAGCGTAACCGGACCTCCACTGGACTACACAGCAAGGTTGAGATAGCAGACCTGATGACATCTGATGATATCCACCACTTCACCCGGGACCCAAAACGGATGACTTTTTAATTCCTGATATGCCTTCATGACACATCCATCTTGTGAGTGTTCTTAATCCTGTTTTATAATAAATTGATTTTAATTTGCTGCACTTAGAGGGCGCCGTCTCTCTCTCTTTCTGTTGACACGGATCAGAGAGGATGACCCCTATGGCTTTATCCTCTGTCCCCACAGCTATGAGTATCATGATTGAGGATTCATTGCTGTGCATAACAGGGGAAGAACCACAGGATTATGGGGGAAAACTGACCCCATCTGAATCTGCCCTCAGAGGCTGCAGCTGATGGCACTGCGTTCCTACAGGCTGATATGTTTGGTGTCAGCGTAGAGGAATTCAGGGGTTGTGCTGGCAGGCCTTCTGTTGAGGCAGGAAGAGAAAAGGTGTGGGAGACAGGCCAAAGGGTGGAGGCCCTGGTACCCAGGCCATGGAACCAGGCCCAGACCACCCAGGGACGGCCTTATGCCAGGCTCAAACATCTGGGTGTGGTAAATAATAGAGTACCACCAGATGGCCAGGGCCAATGGCTGAGAGTGATGACAGCACACAATGACAAATTTGCCTGTACCGTTTCAGTAAGTAGTCTGTGTTCAGTGGATGAAGCGGATCCGCTGGGCAATCTGCTGGTCGATCCTGATCCAGTCAGAGGGGTGCGGTCATCCTCTCCTATCTGCAAAGGGACAGGCTGAAATGTCAGTGGTGCCAAGCTTCAGTTGGGGGAATCTTCACCCCCAACCCAGGGAACCTTCTATGCAGACGCGTTAGCTGACTCGTCTAGGCTCAGCTGTGCGTCATCTGGAAGGGGGAGATGTAATGAAAATGTAAGCATAGGATAGTTTAGCCTTAGCGAGATGTGATGTGATCTGTAGAAGTAGTGTAATTGTAGACGTAGTTTAATTCTGGGTTATTAAAAATATAGAATTCAACGTCAGTCATGCACATATGTTCTTTCATTAGCATTTGAAAAGGACAGAGACAGTTTCTAGGATCGAAGTGACACCTAGATGCCAATAAAAGTTCCCATTAGAGTAAACATAGATTGCCACCTTCCTGAGACCTCAAAGAAAACTGCTAGTCATCTTGGCTACACGGATCCGCAGGGGGCATTCGCAAGGCCCCAGCCGGTCTGCAAACTTTGATTAATAGCAACAGATCTAAGGAACCTATTTTATCTCTCATAAAAGCTAAAATATTAGCGGCAGAGAGATGAAAATAATTCCCTTTGATCGTATACGTGATGGGTTATGCGTACATGTATCTCTGTATTTTTAGCATGTGTGGAATCCTAGAGAACCACACAAAATCGTTATATGGCACCTGATTGCATCAGGCAGGCAGTGATTGGTACTGTTGCGATTGAACTGATGCACTGGTATCGGAAATCCTATCCATGACCCAGCAATCAGCGCCGTTCTGGGCCAATTGGACTTTATTGGCCAGGGTTGATTGGCCAAGGGCTAAAGTACAGCCCACATCCATATTTCAATAAATTGGGTAGCCTGAGATATGGACATTGTTCTTCCACGAAGCCAGTTCGAAACTGGGGAGTTCCCACATGGTCCAGTATGCTTCTACTAATGGATAGACTTCGGTAAAGTTTATTTCTGTTTTTATCCCCTTTTTTTTTTCATAGCAAATTGACAATTTGTGTGTCTTTCTGTATTTTTTGTATCTTTTTTGGTAAATCCTTTTTCTTTGTATATCTTATAGGCACTGCCCACTTTCGGGATATTAAATGATAAAATTAATAAGGGATTTCTGTGTACTAAGCTAGGACTCATATCTCTGGAGAGGTTGTTGTATTTTAGTGCCTAAGTACTCGGCCTAAGTTACGCGCCAATCGGTATGCAATTGCGATGCGTGTTGGCAGATTGCATGCAGATTGTAAGCTAACAGATCTGCCAGACAGAGATCTGTGTGTGTGGTGGCTCAGCAGACCAGTCTGTGGACAAACTGTTGGGTGGTGGCAGGCTTTAGTTTATTGTGTGTCTGGTGTGTGGGTGTGGGGACAGTGGGAAGAGTAATTAACACTGAGGTTTAAGCTTGCAGGATAGCTGGAGGAACCCTAGAAGTGGGTAGTAATTGCTAGACTGCTCCCAAACCCTTAGAGTGCACCAGATTGTATGTAAGATTCGTATCTGCCTGTTTGTGGTCAGCTAGTTGGATTGGAGTGGAGTCTCTCTCTAGTGGTGGCCAAAGGTAGTGCGAGCTGTGAAAGTACCACAGCCAGTCTTACATGCTCAGTATAATTTCCCCCTTATTCCCTTAGTTCCTCATATACCCCGGTCACGGAACGCACATCGCGATTAGCTAGTCGCCGTGGGCGGGCGTAATCCGTGACAACTTCTGCTGACATTCGCTGCTCCATAGAGAACAATAGGTGGTCCAATCAGGTATAACCACCAATAGCAGTACTGATTCAGTAGGTAATTACACATGTCTGTGTCAATTGGTATGCACCCACAAGGGAGTTTTTAATGTCAAGTCAAAATGTAGTTCTAAAAAGGGGTGGATTTACCAAAACTGTAGCGCACAGAATTCGATGCAGCTGTGCGTAGTAACCAATCGATGCAGTTAAGCTTTTAAGTTTAAGTTTAATTAAGCGTTGACAATAAAATCTAAAAGCTCATTGGTTACTATGCACAGCTGCACCAGATTCTGTGTACTCCAGTTTTAGTAACTCCCCCCAAAGTATTATTAAACCCTACATTTTATTAACTATTACAGCAGCTCACTTACCTTGTCTAATGCTTCATCATATTTAAAATCTTGCATGTGTTCTGAATTTTGATAGTCCACACTGCTGGTTTCCTGTTTTAGGGTGCGTACATTGCCTTGAGGGAGCCTTCAGGCCACCCTTGCGTGTATGCTCCCAGCCAATTGTCCCTACGCTGTACATGTCAACACAGAGAGCCCCGAAGCCTAGGGTTGGAAGGCCACACCCCTACTCCCCCTCCAAACTAAGATCAAAGCTGGAGACTGTGGTGTCCCTCATGATTGGCCCCAAGTGACACAGTTAGTGTGAGCTCACCCTGTCAGAAAGTTTGGGGAAGCAGCGATCAAAGAGCAAGGCACATGAACTGTGAGTGCTTAGACACATACTGTATAAATAAATATCTCATTAGTAAATGTTAATTGGCTTTATCAGAATGTATTCATTTCAAAATTACTAATGTGCCTGGATTTGACTCTGGTCTCAGTCCAAACCAGGGGCGGACTGACCATTAGACTACTCGGGCACTGCCCGTGGGCCCAGGGCCACTAGAGGGCCCCATCAGGGTTGCCAGCCTAAGTAAAACCAGGGACAGTATGTAAAAATCTGTGTTTTTTTTTTTACATCTATTTCTGAAATGTCCCTTACCGACATCCTTTTGGTCTAAATTTCCCGAGATTATAGCTGCCCCACCTCTCCAGTACCTTCTCAGCCAATAGAAACATGGCTGTGTATACCTGTATGTTTATACTGTGTGATTGTATACTGAGTGTGTATACTGTGTGGCCCCATAATCTCTGATTGCCTGGAGGCCCCATAATCTCCCATTGCCCGGGGGCCCCACGAGTAGTCAGTCCGACCCTGGTCCAAACCCATGTTCAAAGTCTGTTGTTCTGGCTGCTGCCGCTTGGCCCAGGAATGACAATCACCATCAGTCAAAATCTGTGAGAGCTTAATAAAACTTTAATGCTGATAGCTAATTTTGACCATCCATCAAAATTACAACAGGATTAGAGGTGAACCAAAAGCAATCTAATCCTGGTCATGTGACACATAACAATAAAAAGAAATGAAAGTATTTACAATCTTGTGTAATGACAAGACAATTTGATACCTACAATATTTATAGCTATAATATTTATTCGAAAAGATGATTGGAAAAGTGGTGAACTTACTTAAAACCAAGAAGTAGACACTGATTCACAGTTGCTATCCCATGGCCTCAACTTATTTTTCTCTTTATTTTTGTGCCCCATTTGCAGTTTTGAAAAGGCTTAGAGGAGATTATTATGACCCATCCAAAGACCTCGAGGAGATGAGGAGGGAGAAGGAAGAAATAGCCAAAGAAAAGAAAGTATCCATCTTGCAGCTATTTAAATCTTCAAATTATAGACAGCCAATGTTCGTTTCACTGGTACTGCACATGTCTCAGCAGTTCTCAGGAATTAATGGGGTAAGTTCTACAATTGTTGAAAATTTTGAGAAATTACAGTATATCTTATAAATGCACAGCATGCTTGCCAATATATGCAAAAAAATCCACAAGTATAATGAATTACAACCATATCCATCCAAATCCTCCCCCCAACGTTTCTATTCTTTTTTCAGGTTATCTCTGACCTGAGGGCTCCTGTTTGGTACTTGTGCAATTGTATAAACTTAAAATTTTGCACAGCCTGTAACTGGGGACCACTAGGTACATTCACGTAAAGGTACAAATAGTGCAATGCGTGTGAATGAGTCCTAAAAGAGTGCAACTTTTCCGTCATTCCGTAAGCAATTTACACTTGTGTGAAAAAAATGCTGTAAACGAAGAATGCTTCCAGAAATAGAAGTGCTAATAGTTTATTTTTATCAATTAACAAAATGGAAAGTAAATGAACGAAAGAGAAATCCAAATGAAATCAATATTTGGTGTGACCACCCTCTGCCTTCAAAACAGCATCAATTCCTCAAGGTGCACTTGCACACAGTTTTTGAAGCAGCAGGTATGTTTCTCCAAACCTCTTGGAGAACAAACCACAGATCTTATGTGGATGTAGGCTGCCTCAAATCCATCTGTCTCTTCATGTAATTATAGACAGACTGGATGATGTTGAGATCAAGGCTCTGTGGGGGCCAAACCATTACTTCAAGGACTCCTTGTTCTTTTTTACGCCAAAGATAATTCTTAATGACATTGGCAGTATGTTTGGGGTCGCTGCCCTGCTGCAGAATACATTTGGGGCAAATCACACAACTCCCTGCTGGTATGGCATGATGGATAAGTATCTGCCTGTATGTGTCAGCATTGAGGACACCATTGGCCCTGACCAAATCTCCAACTCTATTAACAGAAATGCAGCCCCGAACTTGCAAGGAACCTCCACCATGCTTCACTGTTGCCAGCAGACACTCATTATTGTACCTCTCTCCAGCCCTTCGGTGAACAAACTGCCTCCTGCTACAGCTAAATATCTCATCATCAGTCCAAAGCACCTAATGTATAGAAAAAAATGTAGCACTGGAAAATATGTGCCAGTTACTATTAAGTAAAAAAAAACCTGACAGGAGACGTGCAGTGCAGCCTATGGATGGGCTGAGAGTGGAGAAGAAGAGGCGGGCATAGCTGCGTATGTCCAAAGCACCTGTTGAAATGTTTCTGTACCTATGTTTAAGGCTAGGTTTCCATTAGTGCGACTTTTCATGTGATTTGGGACTGTACCCCATGATTTCCAATGAGTACCGTTCATATCTGTGCGACTTCAAGACGCAGCGACTTCAAAGTAGTCCCTGCACTACTTTGGTCCCACTTTGATGTGACTTGAGGTCCATAGACCTCAAGAATACACAGGCATTGCTTCAAGTCGCGTCAAAAAATAGCGGTAAAATTGCAGCAAAATTGTGCGACTTTGGGGATCCAATAGTGGAAACATAGCCTGAGTGCATAGTTGGGTCGCTTAGCCTTGTTTCCACGTCGGAGGTATGGCTTTTTGGCCGCAATTCTTTCATGAAGACCAATTCTGGCCAGACTTCTCCAGACAGAAGATGGGTGTACCTGGGTCTCACTGGTTTCCTCCAGTTCTGTGCTGATGGCACTGCTGGGCATCTTCTGATGTCAAAGGGAAGTAGCAGAGTTTGGCTGTTCCTCACTCAGTTTTAAGCCTCCTACACAGCTCTTCCTGTTTCAATAAATTACTGTGTTTCATCCTACATATGAAACTGATGATCATTAGCATCTGCTTGGTATAATTGGTTATTCATACACCTAACTCTAACCCTACAAAATTCCTGACTTTGTGCAAGTGTACAAAGTGTGCAAATGTAAGAATTGATGCTGGCTTGAAGCTAAAAAGGTATTCACATCAAATATTGATATAATATAGATTTCTCTTCTGTTTGCTCACTTCGCATTTTGTAAATTGATTAAAATAAACAATTTAAAATATATATTTTGGAAAGCATTCTTACTTTACAGCATTTCTTCAAACCTTCCTAAACATTTTGAACAGTACTGTATACAGTATATACATACCTTCACATTATATATAGAGTATATGTTTATGCAAATATACAGAATTAAAACTACTGTAGTAGTTGAAAACAAGCTCACTACTACATAATCGCACTGCAAATTGAGTCAAAATCAAATAGCAGTAGTGTAAACTGGGCCTAACGTACATAGTAGTGCTTGCCTAATCACATGTTATTTACCCATATTATTGTATGTTACAAGACATTTTCACCACTAAGGCCTCATGCACACTGGACGTTTTACTAACTCTCCTAGACTTCTTTCCTCCTGGCAACAGTGTTTTGACAGATAAAATGCTCGACCCTTGTAACATGTTTAGGCATGTCAAGCGCATTGGGCGTTAATTCACTTAATTGACCATAATAATAATTTATTATGGCCATTGAAAAGAATTACTGCTCAAGCGCTAAATGTGCTTAGCACGTTTTTAGACTCCTTTAAGCGCATTTAGGCATATCAAGCATTATTTCTGCTGCTCCTGGACACACTGGCTGTGTTTTTTTTTTTCTGCCTCTAAAAGCCTCTACTTCTAAACTCATATAAAGCTCATAAGTGCATGAAAACTAACATACAGGGGTGTTTAGAGGCAGGGAATAAAATGCCAAACACCCCTAGAAGCAAAAAACATCCACTATGCATGAGGCCCAATCCACATAGAGTACAGGTCAGTGTTACAGAGCAGCTCAGCAGGTACAGGGACAGAGTTCTGCACACACTGATGAGCTGCAGTCCTGATTTATGCTGGTTGTGCATTTTAACTGAGTTCATCATAGGTTTTCGGGGATAGGGACATGCTGAAGTCAGACAATAATGTATGTCTTATGCCGTGTACACACACGAGCGGACTTTTCGACAGCAAAGGTCCGACGGAACGAATCCGTCGGACAATTCGATCGTGTGTGGGCTCCATCAGACCTTTGCTGTCGACAAATCTGACGGACTTTAGAAATAGAACCTGCTTCAAATTTTTCCACCGGAACTCCGCCGGACCCAGTTCCTATCGAGAAATACGCTCGTCTGTATGCTAGTCTGAAGGACATACAACGACGCTAGGGCAGCTATTGGCTACTGGCTACAAACTTCCTTATTCTAGTCCGGTTGTACATCATCACGTTCAAATCCGTCAGACTTTAGTGTGATTGTGTGTGGCCAAGTCCGTTCATTCGGAAAGTCCGTCGGAACTCCGCCGAAAGTCCGTTGGAAAGACCGTCGGACCTAGTCCGTCGAAAAGTCCGGTCGTGTGAAAACGGCATCAGTAGAAAGAAGTTTCCTCTGTGCACCTTCTCATATACTGTATATGTTTTCTTCAATTGGGGGTAGCTCTTTTGCTTTGTAATGCTGGGGGTCTGAATCCTATGTGCATGGTGAGTTGTCTATCCTCTGTGTGTGGATTTTCACTACTATGTGCTTCAGTTTCTTCATACTGATATCTTCTGGCTTCAGACCAAATTGTTCCTACACTGTATGTGTGTATGACTGTGACAGGGACATTAGACTGTAAGTCTAGGTTCATATCTATGCAGTTGATGCGTTTTGTATTTTTAAACCTGTGTTTTTTATGTGTTTTTGCATGCAGTTTTCATACATTTTGCGTTTTTTTTCTCTTTAAACATACTGTATATAGCTTTTTGCAAAGGAGCAGGCTGGGAAGCCGGTCACTGTATCCTTAACAACTGATGAGTCATCAGCTGTCAGCGGGGTTCCCCGCTGACAGCTAGATGTAAAAAAAAGAATTGCCGGCAAAAAAAAAATGTTGAAAAAAATGGCATGGGGTCCCCCGCAAATCTGCACCAGGTATGGATTTGTGGGGGGCCCCACACTGTTTTTTTCCCAATTTTTTTTGCCCGCAATTCTTTTTTTTTACATTCAGTTGTCAGCAGGGAATCCCGGCCCGCTCCTTAGCAGTCAGCTATCTACAGTGTTTTTCAAAGGAAAAAAAAGACAAAACGCATAAAAAATGCAAAACTTGCATTTTTGGTGGGACTCCATTGAAGCCTATTACATGCAAAACGCAATCTGCTGTGAAAATAAAAGTCCCCGACCCTTTTCAAAAAATGAACACTTCAAAAACGCACATGTGTGAACTACATCCATAGGTAACCATGTTAAATAAACAGTAGTGCTTTTCTGCAAAATGCAAAACGCACCAAAAAGTGCATCGGTGTGAACGTAGGGTAAAGATAGGGGGTAGAGGAACATAGGGTAAGATCTTCTGCGGCAGGGACTGAAGTTAGGCCTCCTTCAAATGGCCATAAATGGCAGGGATATGCAATTAGTGAACCTCCAGCTGTTGCAAAACTACAAGTCCCATCATGCCTCTAGGTGTCATGCTTGTGGCTGTCAGAGTGTTGCTATGCGTCATGGGACTTGTAGTTCTGCAACAGCTGGAGGCCTGCTAATTGCGTATCCCAGATAGAGGGTATCATACCACCAAAAATGAGCATATTTGTGCGGCAGGTAGCACAGGTTGAGGTCAGCAGTGGAAAGCAAAGATGTTTCCATGTTATTGCACATCAAGTGGTTATATGTGGTTAATTAGACGAGTGGCCTTGGACACAGACAGTTTGCGTTTAGGGATGCTCATCTGTCCATAACTGCATGTAACCACTTAATGCAGGATTACATGCGAACAGCAGCGGTCGCCTGTTGATGATCGGGTGATCATAAACATCTTTTGCTCCCCGCTGCACAAAAATTCTCATTGTTTGGTGTTTTTGACTTTCACCAAACATTCAGTGATTGTGAATAAAACACTTGCACCAGGAGGATTCACCAACAGCTTAGTGAATGTCAGATTGACTGCTTTATTAATATGCCCTTAATTATGTTACTTACACTAGGGTGACCAGACATCCCGGTTTCCGGGGACAGTCCCCGGATTGAGGACACTGTCCCTGGACCAAGTCTGTCCCCGGTTTTGTCCCCGGATTGTATTTGAACAGGGGCTGGGGCAATTTCAAAGACAGTCAGTGCAGAATAAAAAAAAAAATTCTGAATTATAACCCCCCCCCTCCATCGCTCCTTAGGCCTGCCTATCACCTTGCCTTCCCTGGCAGAGTGATCTTCTTCCACTCCTCACCCAGTAGTACCCGGGGCCTGAAGAGTAAGACTTGACAGGCTGTGAGGCAGGCGGCGATGGGCAGAGAGTCACTGATTGCCACCATTGCTAGTAAAAAAAAAAATATGTCCCCGGATTTCATTTTAGAAATCTGGTTACCTTAATTTACACAGGATTGTGATGCTATTAGCTTTAGCCCAGTAGTCTGATATTCTATGCTTTTTTTGTCTGGTGTTCTTTCTTTTTACATTGTTGTTATTTTGGAACCTTCTACATAGCATTAGGCTGAGAATGCAATGCAATAACACTGTCTCAATCTGCCTGTGTGTAATTTGTTTTGTTCGTGGTTGACAGTATTTTATCTGGTTGTAACTAGTCAGCAGTAAAATAAAAGAAGCTTCCTTTTGTACAAAGGGAACAAGGTCAAAGTGATATAGTAAGAGCTTTTTTTATTTTTATTATCCAAACCTTCTACATAGCAATATTTAATTTTGTATTTTGTTTAACAGATTTTCTACTATTCTACAAGTATCTTTGCGAAGGCAGGAATTAGCCAACCAGTATATGCAACCATAGGAGTTGGTGCAGTAAATACAGCCTCCACTATTGCTTCAGTAAGTTTTCAGGCTGGGTAACTATATCACTTGGAAAAAATACATATGTATGTGCCCACAGTACATATAAACATTTTCTTGTGGAGGTGCTAAACTGAGTGGGTTAGGGAACACTTTTTGGATGAAATATCTTTATTCCTGTAGGCCGGCTAACTACCTTTGCACTTTGGTAAGGCATACGTTACTGCATTAGCAACACAGAAACAGCGCTCAATGGATTCATGAATGAAGTTTATTTCTAAAACTGCTCCAGTATAAAAACAGAACAGATCACAGTTCAATATAGCATGTTATTAGGATCTTTGAAAAAATGGGGTGTTGAAACTGTCATTTGAATATAAAAGAACACAGTATAGCATCATACCGCCTCAGGTCCTGATAACTGGGGATGTGTTGATGTTAATATGTCTAACCTTTATCACGGTCTGTAAAAGCCAACTCACCACTCCATGTGCCTCAAGGGGGAATGGTATCGTGGAGGGGCAAGGCGCAGGAACACTCTCCTAGGTGGTTAATAGGGCTCTACCGCTGGATGCAAAAGATTGAATGAAGGGGACAAAAATGGGTTGTCCCATGCACTCTCAAGCGCCGGCGTCCGGAGCGTTCAGCGTCTCGCTGTAAGGAGGAGAGGAAACCTCGATCTGGCATCCGGAAGAGGAAAACACATCGCCGATCGGGAGCACGTGACGGCTGGACGCGTACTGTTGGGGGTATCCAAGGCGACCGTGACTTACTAGTTTCGCGCGCATGCGCATGCGACAAAGCGCATGCGCGCGAAACTAGTAAGTCACGGTCGCCTTGGATACCCCCAACAGTACGCGTCCAGCCGTCACGTGCTCCCGATCGGCGATGTGTTTTCCTCTTCCGGATGCCAGATCGAGGTTTCCTCTCCTCCTTACAGCGAGACGCTGAACGCTCCGGACGCCGGCGCTTGAGAGTGCATGGGACAACCCATTTTTGTCCCCTTCATTCAATCTTTTGCATCCAGCGGTAGAGCCCTATTAACCACCTAGGAGAGTGTTCCTGCGCCTTGCCCCTCCACGATACCATTCCCCCTTGAGGCACATGGAGTGGTGAGTTGGCTTTTACAGACCGTGATAAAGGTTAGACATATTAACATCAACACATCCCCAGTTATCAGGACCTGAGGCGGTATGATGCTATACTGTGTTCTTTTATATTCAAATGACAGTTTCAACACCCCATTTTTTCAAAGATCCTAATAACATGCTATATTGAACTGTGATCTGTTCTGTTTTTATACTGGAGCAGTTTTAGAAATAAACTTCATTCATGAATCCATTGAGCGCTGTTTCTGTGTTGCTATTTCTGTCTGAACTTTGTCTCTGAAAGTTTAAACAGCTGCCTGGGTTCTGAGTACACCCCATCTCTGAAATTTCCCTGACATTTGGTGATACAAGACTGTTCTCTGGAGCGCATTGAAACTTTTTTGCTGGTATTTTATACGTTACTGCATTGCATGATATTACAGTTGCACGCAATAGTCTGTTTCTGTATCATTCTTTCTGAATAGCACCCCATAGGCAATGGACCTGGATTGCAGCACACCACAATGCATGGTAATACACTACTATGCATGGTGGTGTGCTGTATCCAAAAAAAAGGCCAGGTTCAGTTTCTGGTGTGCTGGCTGATAACACAACACACATTAACACGTGACATAATGGGAGTGTGTTAACACAATATAACACATCTCAAAGGTTTGGAGGGGCCCTTTAGCATAGAGAACAAAACCATACAAATTATTCCCATACAGTATCTCACAAAAGTGAGTACACCCCTCACATTTTTGTTAATATTTTATTATATATTTTCATGTGACAACACTGAAGAAATTACACTTTGCTACAATGTAAAGTAGTGAGTGTACAGCTTGCATAACAGTTTAAATTTGTTGTCCCCTCAAAATAACTCAACACACAGCCATTAATGTCTAAACCACTGGCAACAAAAGTGAGTACACCCCTAAGTGAAAATGTCCAAATTGGGCCCAATTAGCCATTTTCCCTACCCGGTGTAATATGACTTGTTAGTGTTACAAGGTCTCAGGCGTGAATGGGGAGCAGGTGTGTTAAATTTGGTGTTATCGCTCTCACTCTCTCATACTGGTCACTGGAAGTTCAACATTGCACCTCATGGCAAAGAACTCCTGAGGATCTGAAAAAAAGAATTGTTTCTCTACATAAAGATGGCCTAGGCTATAAGAAGATTGCCAAGACCCAGAAACTGAGCTGCAGCATGGTGGCCAAGACCATACAGCGGTTTAACAGGACAGGTTCCACTCAGAACAGGCCTCACCATGGTCGACCAAAGAAGTTGAGTGCGTGTGCTCAGCATCATATCCTGAGGTTGCCTCTGGGAAATAGATGTATGAGTGCCAAAAGCATTGCTGCAGAGGTTATATGGGGTGGGGGGGGGGGTCAGCCTGTCAGTGCTCAGTCCATATGCCGCACACTGCATCAAATTGGTCTGCATGGCTGTCATCCCAGAAGGAAGCCTCTTCTAAAGATGATGCAGAAAGTCCGCAAACAGTCTGCTGAAGACAGGCAGACTAAGGACATGGATTACTAGAACCATGTCCTGTGGTTTGATGAGACCAAGATAAACTTATTTGGTTCAGATGTTGTCAAGCGTGTGTGGCGGCAACCAGGTGAGAAGTACAAAGACAAGTGTGTCTTGCCTTCAGTCAAGCATGGTGGTGGGAGTGTCATGGTCTGGGGCGACATTAGTACAGGTGTGAGGGGGGCTGAGAGCGTACAGGTGTGAGGGGGCTGAGAGCGTACAGGTGTGAGGGGGGCTGAGAGCGTACAGGTGTGATGGGGGCTGAGAGTGTACAGGTGTGAGGGGGGCTGAGAGCATACAGGTGTGAGGGGGGCTGAGGCACTGAAGGACTTGGTGGGATGGCTAGTGGGCAGATTCGGTGGGACAGCCAATGGGCGGGACCCTGGGGAATGTTGGTGGTTAAGCTCGGGGGGAGCAGGCCTAAAGCTGTGTAAGAGGCCCCACAATTTCTGATGGCTGCCCTGCCTGCATGATCCCAGTATAGATGTCCACCATGACATCAAAGGTCTGACAGATTCAATGAGGATCCCCCCTGCATAATGTCAACCTTCATGTTTATCAATGTATCATTGGTATAAAGAAGATAGTTTGTACATAAACCCAGAATAATCCTAGCATACACGGCCACTTCTATGAGGACTAGGTAGAGTGAGGATTCCCCCCTAGAGTCCTACAGGCTTCCAGACAGATACAGGAATTCTTGATGACATAACTATGATGAATAATTAGTAAACCATTAAATTCTTCAGTAAGCTGTAAATAGCCTTTTTTTAGAATGCTGTGTACAGCACTCACCTGCCAAGCACCGTACAAAATGAACATGTTCAGCCAATAGCTGAAAAGAGGTTAAAGTGTTACTGAATATTTTGCAACGGAGATCTTTTGCAAGGTAATGGTTGCAAATTCAGACATATTGTGGCACTGAAGCGGACACAGCTGTCCAGCAGGTTGATTAATCTGGGTTAGAGAGTGGAGCCGAGTCTCAGGTACTTTGCTGACTAGACGTTTACCTGGCAGAGCAGTGCATTCTGTTTCTTTCTATCCTGTAAGCATTTTATCTGAGCTTACAAGGTCAAACGCAAATCAAATGCTGACACCCACAAAATTGGCAAAGTAAGCTGAGCAGTCTGTTATTTATTACCACAGAGGTTAGATAATGGTTAAACCCAGAAACAGAACAGGACGATACAATGTAAAATGTAAATATCCTTTCATTCTAAAAATAGATTATTAAAAATATTAAACTATTCTAAAAATAGATTAATTTCACTAGAAACTTTCACTGATCCTAATATAAAAAACAATAAAACCCACTGCAGGAAATCTAATATATATCAAAACCATTCAGCAAACAAATGCATGAAAAATATGTGATTTTTTTTTATTTTTATTTTGTTTTAGCAATAAAGACAATTCAAACTATTAACACCTATTTACATACCTTCCACACTGTTCTTAAATGTTTTCACATTTAGGCCCCTTTCACATGGGGCAGAGTCTGGTATGGTCAGCAGGGCATCTGTCTTCTGTTCCCCTGCTTATCGGAGCAGAGAGGGCGTTTGACAGGTCCATGTCCACTCAGTTTCTGCTGAGTGGAATGAAATCAAATGTAATCAGGGCTGGGTTTCTATTTAGACAATTTTGGTCCATGCCTATCTAAGACATCACTGTAGAAAATACAGTAGATAAAAACAGAGGAGGCACTGGCCTAGTGCATTAACCAACGACAATTTTAGTAGCGATAAAATATAGCTACACACAAACAGATAGTAAAATCGCTCATCCAGCCACTGCACGTGGCTACAATTTCCCAGCATTGCTGAAGCCTCTAGCTTAAGGAGGACCTCCACAGGGTCCCTGCTTGTTGACGCGTTTCGAAGGTGTGTCCTTCACCAGAGCGCTGATGAAGAAGGACATGCCTTCAAAACATGTCTGCCAGCAGGCTATATTTTAGCTATATTTACCTATATTTTATATTTTATCTCTAATAAAATTGTAGTTGGTAAATGCACTAGGCCAGTGCACCCTCTGTTTTTATCTATTTTCCACTATGTTCTGAGGACAACCCCAGTCCTAGAGTGCAGCAAGGCTCTATAGCTATACCCACTGTAGACTTCTCTTTTGGTTTGGGCTATCACACCTATGCACAGGTGATTATTGTTGCAGTTGTTCTATAGGCATCACTACAGGAGGGGCATCTCAGGGTCCGCTGTTATTTTGACTCCAGTACAGGACAGAATAGTGATGTAGTGGCCAGCAGGTGGATGCACAGAATGCAGTTTGTTTGCTGCTGAATTGGACTTACCACCCCTACCTTATCCCCAGGGGTACTGAATTTCATACAGCATCATTCACTGGTGTTATTTGTATTTTCTTTATTCTGCTTCAACTTATAAAGTTGCTTAAATAAACTACTATTAGCTACTCACAGCCAATCTTCTCATGCTACAGGTGTTTCTTGTTGAAAAAGCCGGAAGAAGATCTCTTTATTTGATTGGCTTATCAGGCATGTGCATATGTGCGATCGTCATGACTATTGCTCTAACCCTACTGGTAAGTCTGGTTTAAATTTCAATCACCTGAATACTACATAAAAAATGTCATACAATGGTACTGTATAAATGAATGGCTACGCTTTTTACAAATATTACATTTAATATTAATAATTTCAAATAATTAATTCTATTATAATTACTCTTTTTATATAGTAAAGCCTTTATCTTACTTTGGTAATAAGGGGGTTAGTCAATTTTGTATTGAAATGTTTGCTAGGTTAAAAGGGAATTCCATCTTCTGCAGAGATCCTTTGACTACTTTTGATTTGATACAAAATTCCAACAAGTGCAGTTGAAATTTAAAAACTCAGTAATGCTAAATTCACATGGCCGTAAAAACTTTACTAATGCTTTTCTACAACAAAAGTTCCTGTGTAAATGATACTTGCTTTTAGATCAGTTTTAAATGCAACCTGTTTTTTTTATTTTATTTCTTTCAATACCAAAATGCATGCTAGACATGTATACACATGTCCTCAGATGCAGATTTTTGTGTTATCGAACTGAGCGTTGTGCGTGTTTATACACCTGTTTAAATGTCTATATTGCAGGGACATGCAGTCAGGGGAGGCAGGTGAGGCAGAGCCATGAACATTAAAAAAATAAATAAAAATAATTTGAGCTTCGAGGGTCGCTTCTACGACCTATGGTTCCTGGAGATACGGGGCTCCTTGTGCAGTCTGTCAAATGCTACATACAGAGCAGCCAGTTTAAATCCAAGCTGGCACACTCTGTTTGCAGCAGACTGAGAGGTTGAGCTCACAGTGTCTCTGCTCCCATCTTGTCAGAGGCACTGAGCTCAATGGACAGCTTGGAGTCTTGGACCAAGGGTAAAGTACCATTAGATCCAGCTGTCCAATAAAAATGCTGCAGTGGAGGCAGGCTTCTCACTGCAGTATTGTAGAAGGGGGGCATGTATCTAAAGTCGCGCACACACGATCAAATTTTCCAACGGGAAATGTGTGATGATAGGCTGTTGGCAGAAAAGCCAACTATTTGTACGCTCCATCGGACAATTGTTGAATTTTCTGCAGACAAATGTCTGTTGTCGGATTTTCCAAGCGTGTGTGCACAAGTCCGTCGGACAAAAGTCTAAAGTACAATCACGCATGCTCGGAAGCAAGGACGAGCCAGAAGTGGTCGGTCTTGTAAACTAGCGTTCGTAATGAAGAATTAACATTTGTTACGTGGCAAATTATGAAATCTCGAAATGCAGCGCACAAGTCTCTTCTTCTTTAATGGGATAATAATGAAGCTGCTTAGCTGGTGATACTGATGGAGTTATTGCAAACTAATTTTCAAAGGCGCTTTTTTTCTAGTGATCAAGAATAATATTATTATGCTTTTTTTAATTTTATTTTTTTGGGCAAGTTATCACAGCACCATTATCCCGTAGTTTTTAAGATCAAAGATACAACTATGTTGGTGTCCTTTGTCAACTTACTTGCCTACTCCCAAACTGTCATTTGAAGTAAAACACATAGACTTAAGTATTATTCTCCACAATTTTTTTATTGTGCATTAAAAAAAGAAAACAAATAAAATTAGACATGCTATCTGACAATAGAACCAAAAAGTGCATTCAACCAAAAAATAAAATAAAAGCCTCATGCATGTGTCCTGCTTCTTAATATAGGAGGTCAACAATGCCAAGAGTTGGGGAAAGCAGGGGTCCATCATCCGGAGATAATTCCGAAAATCATCTGGATTATTCTCCTGGAGCTCCCGCAGCAAAGGCATATGACATAATTTGTCACGATTAATAAAGAAAAACAATTTTTGGTCCAAGAACTCCTCCTCCTCCTGTTCCTGGACTGGACTTGGGTCAAAGCAATAACTCCAGGGCCAATAATAAATAACATGTTATCTCCTCTGATTCCGCAACATGTCTGGTTGACGAACGGCCGTTCAGAAACAAACTGAAACGCACGAAATGAAAAGCGTGAATCAACACTCACCAAACTTCTACTGACACGAAATTAGCAGAAGGAGCCCAAAGGGTGGCGCTAAAGAGCTGAAAAACCACGTAGAACGTCACTACGTTCGTGTTTGTTGGCCGACAATTCCTTGCCGTTTGTATGCAAGACAAAATCCAGGCACACGCCTTTGGACAAAAGTCAGAGGTTTTGTCTGTGGAAAATCCGATCCTGTGTACAAGGCTTAAGGCCCCTTTCACACGTGCGGACAGTATGTCTGTATTTCATCCATCCGTTTTCGGATGAAATACGGACATACATGCATCCCTATGGGATAGCATCCGCTGACACCCGATATCATCCGTCCCCGCTATGGTCCGATTCTGCAGACAAAGGAAAATCCTATTTTTCTATCCGTCTGCAGAGCGGATCGGATAAACACGGACAGATGGTCCATGTTAATCCGATCCCCCCCTAGGGGAGAGCATAGATCTGACAGGGCGGTCCCTGCACAGAGTGCAGGGACCGCCCTGTCATCCGCCGGCTCAGCAGGGATCAACGGAGCAATCCCCGCTGAGCAAGCGGATGTTCACGGGCGGATCATCATAGATCCATCCTGTGTGAAAGGACCCTAATGCCCCGTACACACGGTCGGAAATTCCGACCACAAAATCCGTCAGACTTTTTCCGACGGATTTTGTCCGACACTGGTGTTGCATACACACGGTCGGACAAAGTTGTCGGAAAATCTGATCATTCTGAACGTGGTGACGTTCGTTGCATACGACGGAACTACGTAGAGGCTATTAGCCAATAGGGTTGGTCTCCTAATGTGATCTGAGCATGCGTGGCACTTTGTCCATCGGAATTCTCTACACACGATCGGAAAAAGTCTGATCGGATTTTGTTGTCGTAAAATTTGAGAGCAGGATCTCAAATTTTTTCCGTCCGGAAAAAGTCAGATGGAGCCCACACACGGTCGGATTTTCCGACAACATGGTCCAATAGGACATTTTCTGTCGGAATTTCCGACCATGTGTACGGGGCATAAGAGACAAATGCTCCCTTTCAACCCAGCTCTCTTAACTACAAGGAAAAAACATGGGTTTATGGGTATAATATTTACCCATAATCCCATGTTTTTCTCGCACAGTGAAGAGGGAGAATGAGAATCTGCTGCTGCTTCAAATAATGTATAAGCTAAATCATATATTATTATGCTATATGTTATAAGATAATAATTTATTATTTATCTATTTACTGTGGAATTACTGGTTAGAAGTTATAACTTCAAACTTCACTAATTTTCTGTTAAGCCACCTGCTTGAGTACAGTTTTTGAAAATATAGTAAATTACCTTAAAAATAATATATAATAATTATTTGTATATTACTTACTTATGGTAATTAACCCTTTGCCACCCAGACCAATTCTGACACTTCTCTCCTACATGTAAAAATCATATTTTTTTTTGCTAGAAATTTACTCAGAACTCCAAAACATTATATATATTGTTTTAGCAGACACCCTAGGGAACAAAACGGTGGTCATTGTAACTTTTTAGGTTACACAGTATTTGCGCAGAAACACTAAAGTTAGCCCAAATTTTTTGTATACTATGAAAGAGGATGTTATGCCAAGTAAATAAATACCTAACAAGTCATGCTTTAAAATTGTGCACACTTGTGGAATGGCGCCAAACTTCAGTACTTATAAATCTTCATAGGCGAAGCTTTAACATTTTTACAGGTTACATGTTTAGAGTTACAGAGGAGATCTAGTGCTAGAATTATTGCTCTCGCTCTAACATTTGCGGCGTATATAACCTGTGTGTATGTGGCTCTGATACTAGCCAGTGCCTCACCAGCCACTGACCTCACTGCACATCCCTGCTATATTGAAAACAATGTAGCTGCGTTCAGATCCATCAATAAATAATGTTTGAAAAGGCAATTTTTTTACGACCTTGTGAATGTAGCCTCTCCACAGAAAGACCAGAAGCAGATGTAAAATTTCCAATCCAAGTAGAAATTTCCTTTAATTTCAACAAATAATGCCAACAATATTACAAATTAGGGCAGCCCATAGATCATGTGAATTTCTTTCCTGCAACCACAGGTTGCAGGAAAGAAATATGCATGATTCCCCCATCAACACAGACAGTGTTGACAGGGGAATCCCTCCTGCCGAGCATTTGTCTTCTCCCTGCGAGAAGACAGAGATTATTGCTAGCGGCTATAGCTGCCGCTTACAATAATCAAAAGCAAATCTGTCAGGCTGGTTGTACCCAAGTTGATCAATAGATCAGCTTGGTACATTCAGCCTGCCCATCAATGCTGAACCTTCCGAGATTGGAACCGTGTATGGCCGGCACAAATATATTTCTAACTGCTTTTGTTTCCTTATAGACTACTCATGCTGGAATGAGCTATCTCTGTATGGTTGCCATCTTCCTGTTTGTGGTCTTCTTTGAAGTTGGACCTGGTCCCATCCCTTGGTTTATAGTTGCTGAACTATTCAGCCAGGGTCCTCGACCTGCAGCTATGGCTATGTCTGGGTTCTGCAACTGGAGCTGTAATTTCATAATTGGAATGTGCTTCCAATACATTGCGGTGAGTATGAATTTTTCAGACTATTATCAGTTATATCTCTAGCTCTTTGTAGTTCTACTTTTCTTATTTAACTTGGGCCTTGAAAGTTACATAGCCCCTCAAAATGTCTACTTCACGAATCAGTAAAGTTCAGTATTATAACTTGTTTTTTGATGGGCATGGTGTGCATGGATTAAGAGCCCTTTCACACTGAGCCATCCCGGGCGATATTTGGCCGCTAGCGGGGCGCTTTCAACCCCCCGCTAGAGGCCAAAATAGGATTAAAACAACCCGCAAAGCACTGCTACAGCAGCGCTGCACATTGATTTCAGCTGCTGGCAGGACTTTTTCTGACGCCCTGCCCTCGGGCTTTCACACTGGAGTGAATGGAGCCGCTGTTTCAGGGCGCTTTGAAGGCGCTATTTTTAACGCTATAGCGCTAGCAAAGCGCCTCAGTGTGAAAGGGGTATTAGTCCTTCAGGCTCTCCCTAAAAGTTTTCTCTGTTCACAGTAAACACTTTCATTTTCTAACATCAACCTTATAATAGCAAAAGAAAATATACTTATTTTTGATAATCCATTATAAGCTTAATTAAAATATTCTTCTTTCATATTATGACTGCTGCCTGTCAGCTGACCATCTCTTTCCACAACTTTCTCGATTCCTTGCATACTTTGCAACTTCTCCTCTGGTTACCTTCCACATCTAAGGTGCGAGCCATTTACATGCCTTCTGAAGCCTGTCTGAAAAACTCCCAGAGATTGTATCATCCTATTCTGACTTGTTGCTGGGACGTTGCTAAGTCTCCCAGCTGTTATTGTTCACCTCCACCATCACATGCACTTTCTCTCTCCTGACGCAAAAGCTCTCAGCTCAGCATTTGAGAGCTTGCTCCTGTGATTGTTGTGAACAGTAGCAACTGGGAGTCCCTTAGCAGCATCCTAGCAACAAGGCAGGATGGAATGATACAATCTGTGGGAGTTTCCTACCATATACAAAGGGTATTATCCAACTTTAGTAAAAGCTTTGTTTTTATCTACAGACACCTTATCTACATAGGCACTTTTTGGTAAAGATAAACTATGCCTTTAAAGAAAGAAAAAGTACTTTCATACCAATCCCCTTCAATCATGAGCACAGCATATCCTTTTCTAAAACAGCACCGTCAATATGTTTTCCATTGCACAGCTTTTACCTGATTCTTCAGAATCAATCCAAGCTGTACTGACCCATGCATACTCCAGTCTTTTATCATTTCAGTGGTAAGGCCATCCTAGTTTACAGGTTCCCCATTGAAGTAAAAAGTGGCTACCGCATGCATGTGCATGTACAAATTAGGATTATCTGAGGATTTCATCAACAGGCTATGTAGCGCAAGGTCACATGATCAACACAGATATTAGTAATGAAGTTGTGCTATGTTTATCATGATGGGGGAGGATGTGTAGTAGTCATTGTTTACCCTTTCCCCATTACTACCCTAGACTTTCAAATACTTCACTGAGGGCATCTTCTGGTGAGGAGCTATTGTTTTGACTTGGCTAATCAGAAAATATTCTCCAAGGGGTGTGACTTCATAATGATGTCATCTGATAGGTCTGCATCCCCAGCCAATCAGAAGCAAGCACTGGACACACCAAACGTTTTTTTTTAACAAATTTGAATATATTCACTACACCCTGGAGTGAAGGAGCTACCATTGTTGCATCAGAAGTGGCTTTGACTGTGTTTTTTTTCATGGTCATAAGTGAGGGACAGGGATGCCAAGGCAGGGCAAAGCTCACAATGTCCATCATATGGAAAGGTGCTACTCCATTAACTGAAGAAACGTTTTGGCACTGGAAATCTAATGACACCACTAGTTCTTAACAAATAAATAAAACTACATTGTTAATTTCAAGCTGTAAGCTATTAAGTTAAAAAAAAAAGGTCTCTTAAAAAAACTTGTGTTTTAAGCTTTCATTTGTATATCTGCATGCAACAGCTAACAAAAATGTCCTTTTTAAAGAGTTGTTTTGCTTTTCTTTTTAGGAAGCCTGTGGGTCCTATGTGTTTATTATATTTGCAGTACTCCTATTTGGTTTCGCCGTTTTTACATACTTCAAAGTGCCAGAAACAAAAGGGAAGTCCTTTGAAGAAATATCTGCTGAGTTCCGCAAGAAAAAACATGGAGGAAAGAAATCCACTGAGATGGAGTACCTGGGAACAAGTTCAGAGGCTTGAACTAATAAGATGTATAAATGGGACATCAAATTCAATTACATTTCACAGACTGTTATATTAAACAGGGTAAACAATGGGCAAATAGTTTTTTTTTTAAGATACTTATTTTTGTAACGCTGAATCTCTTTTGGTGAAACATAGATATTCGTGTTTTATGTTTATGTAGCACTACTTTCGTAGGAGCCACATTGGATAGAATGAATCCTCTTGTTCTTGGCCTTGACCTTCTCAGAAACCTCAAACTCTCTGACTCACCTGATTAGGTGGAGGCCTGTATAGTACCACAAAACCCACTGGGGACGCGCCTAATACCCAGCAATAATGTTCTATCAGAGAGAAAAACAGAAAATCTGATAGTAAAAGGTAATTCAATGTATTGTGAATCAAGTCAATGGGTAACTAGGAAAAACACTAATTGGATTGACCATAGTATTGACTGATATACAGGGTAATCACTGTCAGAATAGAAACCACTGTTTGAATTTGACCTCCAGATCAGCATAAACAGTAACAGTAATAGAGTTGAACTACTAATAAATGAGGCTTTACTGCTAACATGCACTAATGGCAGCTATGGTAGACCTAAACTGACTGCATTGGCCCAGATCATATGGAAATGATTGAATACTTAAAGTGGGGTTGCCACCAAAAAAAAAAAAAAATGTGGCTTAAAAATCATAAAAAAAATAAAAAAAAAATAATTGGAAAAAAAAAAAAAAATTACTCACCTCTAAATGCCTGTTGCTAGGGGGTCCCTCGTAGTCTGCCACCTTCATTGCCCGGGCTAAACGTCACTTCCTGTAGGCGCCGCACAGTCATCTGGGACCTGTCAAGTGTCCCAGATGAGTGAGCGTCGAATCACGGCTCACACATGCGCAGTGGGTACCCGGCTGTGAAGCCACAGCCGGGTTCCCACATTAAGAATGCCGGCGCCGCGAGCGGAGCGGGGAACGAGGGGGGGTCTCATTCCCCCGCATCGCTGGACCCCGGGACAGGTAATTGTCCGATTATTAAAAGTCAGCAGCTGCAGTATTTGTAGCTGCTGACTTTTCATTTTTTTTTTGTGGGCACTCCACTTTAAAGAGAATAATGGGGAGTAGTAATAGTAATGGGAGAGACAGTCTCTAACATGGTTCTTCAGCCGACTGCAGATGGGTCCCTTTAAAAATGTTGGTGCACTTGGTGAAAGTCTCCTTTGACAACCTGCAGGCAGTGAATAAGCAGTAAGTACTGGCTTGTTTCAGTATATTTCTTTATGATCCATAAGCCATAAAGTCCATTCCTAAAAAAAAGTCCTCAAGGCAAAGCAGCACTTCCAAATAATGTTGTACACCGTTAAATGACAATAGTACAAAACACCCAGTGAGACAAATTCGGTCAAGATGCTTGAATAACAGTTCATAGAAATTCATCAGGTGTATGGAGAATCCACCTTCACCGCACTGCGTGATTCCACTCCCACAGGAATTGCACTTACCAGAAATCTGTCAAATAACGCTTTGGATATTTATGCCCAAACAGTATAAGGAAATCATCGTCCAGGGTATCTCAATTAAAACACCATGGATTGGTACACTTCAAATCACGTTAATCTCACTCATGTGATCATAGGTGTTTCCTCAGACTAAAACATAAAGGAAAACAATCCTCATTTCATCTAACGGTGTACAACATTATTTGGAAACGTTGCTTTGCCTTGAGGACCTTTTTTTAGGAATGGACTTTATGGCTTATGGATCATATTATATTGTATTGTATTAATATAGTGGCTGCTAGTTCTACCATCTTTTAAGAATAATTAACCCTCAATTAGATTGAAGCATCGGATAAGTGACCCTGTTTACTTTATTTTACCTAGTTCTTTATGGCTGCAGTCATTTAGGGATGCAGTTTGATATTCCTGCGGCTCAGACCCCCTGTGCCCAGAAGCATATCAGGATCTGTAGTTTTGAAATCCAGTTGTTCCTTTACATGGCTGTTGCTTTGGATTACACCTACCAAGATTTCCTGCGTCATGCATGGAAATCAATGGGTTTGCTTGGCTTTAGTTCTCCCCCTACTGACCAAAGAAGAATGGTGCAGCATAGTTTCAATATCTCAGCAAAAGGGGGACAGAATATAAGCAATATCTCTATCTCCATACTGCGGTAGTCCAGAACCTGACCACATATATGATGTAAGAAATTTATAACAGAAATGGGTTAAGCATTATTCATAAAATCGTGGTAAAAATTCAAGGGTCAACACATTTTCCATTGTGATCCTTGTACAGAACCATATATCCCTCCTGGACATCATAACATATTACAGGCATATATTACAGTATGATATATGTATAAAGTAAGTACACTACTGAGAGTGCACACTGGTGTGAACATCAGCACTAACTGCATTGTGTTACATTTCCTGTGTGCTTTGCTGTACTTTAAAAGAAACAGCACAGTATACTGGTGTAACTGAGGCCTTCATGATGCAGACCGATGGTGAGTCACAAAGATACAATATAGTAGGATTATGTTTTGTTCTTATTATGTTTAAGAATAACTTATATATCATGTACACAAGTAAAACTATGAGTTTAAAGGGCATGCATTTACCATATGAAGCTATGCGAGTGTACTAAGAGTATTGGCGTTTTGTGAAACACATTAACCAAGCAG
Organism: Lithobates sylvaticus; assembly: GCA_028564925.1. Classification (NCBI taxonomy): domain Eukaryota; kingdom Metazoa; phylum Chordata; class Amphibia; order Anura; family Ranidae; genus Lithobates; species Lithobates sylvaticus. The sequence goes on from CM053028.1 coordinate 380,683,376, forward strand.
ATATGACCTCTGATCAGCCTAAATATGTGAAACAAATTCAAACTGGTTTCTGTTTTTTTATTTTGTGTTACTACACAATATTGGTGTTTGCACTGTTTTAGCAAAACTGGTCTTTGTGATTGCAGTGGATTTTTTGATCATAGGCAAACAACTTAGAGTTTTTTTTATCATCTACTGTATGAGTCCCAACATGAGATTAAAGTAAATCTGCCATGAGGAAAAACATGGAGGCTGCCTGACTCTTATGCTGACTCTACCGTGTCAGTATGTTCAGTATTTTAACCTGGAAAAAGTGTGCAGATAAGGATGCTTGACTTTTCTCTGACTTTCCTGATCTGCACACTTTTTGGGTCAAATACCATTTTAAGTTTATTTTTAAAAATATTTTTATCAGATTTTTTTGTTTTATTCCTTGTTTTACAAATAAACTTTTAATATGACAAAGGATTACTAGAGCACTATGGTTTGCTGAATAGAGCACAGAAGAAGTACCTCCCTTTTAGGCTAGGATTTAGGCTAGGATTGGAATATCATCCTGAACTTTGTGAACAGGCTTTTTTTTTACAACACTGTGTGAAAGATGGACTAAACCTTTATCTTGTAAATGACAACAAAAGAACCTTTAGAAATGTTTACTGATGTCAATCCACAAACAGATACATATGGATTGTTGCAGTGCTCCTGGCCCCTCCCTCCTGTTGAGTGCCGCCACAGCAAGCAGCTTCTGCGGTTTTATCCAGGCCCTCCTCCTTCCCCCCGTCGCCTTCTGGGACCTGTGTATGTGTCCCAAAAGACAACAGGACCATTCAGAAAGCGCCACGCGACTCACGCATATGTGCAGTAGGAAACAGGGTGTGAAGGGTGTCACTTCCTGTTTCCCTTTAGTAAGCATGCTGGCGCCTGCACCCAGAGCCAATGGACAGGGCGGCTTCGGGTGCCGACATCGCAGGCTCCCTGGACAGGTAAGTGTCCATATATTAAACGCAGCAGCTATATTTTCTTTTTTTTCACCCAGGCTGGAACTCTGCTTTAATGTGAAACTTCATGCTCCCCATCAACATTGATTATTTTTAATCCTCATGGTGCTAGCATTGGTAAATATATAGGAAAGCATATCATATTTACTTGTTTTATACTTTTTTTTACATTTCTTCAGTTACTTCCTAGTTTCTTGCCTAGGCAAATGATGTCATTCATCCCAGGAGTCTTCAGGAGGTGATGAGAGGAGGAGGGGTTTTCTCAGCTAAGCACACCCTCCTGCATGCATGCTTGAGCTAAGGGCAGGTGGATTCCATGAAGCAAATGCTCAAAAGAGGAGAGCAACGGGGGTGGGACTTTAAATGAAGTGCGAAATTGCGATAAAGTAAATTGGTGAACAATTGGGAAGATTTAATAAGTTCATAAAAGGTATAACATGTACATAATTGTAACAGTTCAATTGATAAAAGATACTGGCAATACATGATATCAGCATATGTATACAATAATCATATGAACATTAAAAAGATTCCACAGTACACGTTATACCTTTTATGAACTTATTAAATCTTCCCAATTGTTCACCAATTTACTTTATCGCAATTTCGCACTTCATTTAAAGTCCCACCCCCGTTGCTCTCCTCTTTTGATCATTACAGGGATGGAAAAACATGACCTTACCAGGCCAAGTTCTTCACTTAAAGTCCCAAGGGATGGAAATAGGTGGCCTTACCAGGCCACAACTTCATTTAAAGTCCGTAAACCTCTCCTCCTTTTACCATGAAGCAAATGCTACATGAATCATTTTCCCTTAGTCAAGATGGCCATGGCAAGAAATGCTGGGGAGGTGTTTTTCAAAGTGATTTCTCAACAAAATAAAGCATAGGGACATGAATGGATGGGGGAATTTGCTTTGAATATTAACAAATTAATTAAATAATGTTTTTGATTTGTGGTGCTCAGATGCAGTGAAGATCTGCTTTAATGAAGAAAGATTTGGTATTAATCTATGAATGGTATACACTGCAATTGTAGTGGGGGATGTAAGAGCCCTTCTTTTTTTTTTATTTGGATGATGATCAACAATCAACTTCTGTAGCTTTTTGTTTACAATGTTTGCTCCAGTCTGTTACATAAGCTTTAAAGTCTAATTTTGGCAACAAAAGACACAATAGGGCTTATTTTCGAAGTAGGTCTTATCATGTAATGTGCCGTCTTCTCCCTCCCTGCCTGTCAGGAAACCCCAGTGTGGACCGAGTTAAAGTGGTTGTAGAATCCTAGAATCCACTCTATTATATAATGTGTGTGTGTGTATATATATATATATATATATATATATATATATATATATAATGTATATAATATATATACACATATATATATATATACACAATGTGTGTGTTTCTGTAATACAATTGTGCCAAATACCTTCAATACGGCGCCACTCGGTGCTTCCGTTACCCGCCGGAGCTCTCTTCCCCACTCCGAGCACTGCAGAGGGAAGAGCTGAGATCCCCCCTGCTGACAGCTGGGAGAAATGGAGAACAGCGGGAGGTCAGCTGAGCGGCACTATACCGAAGGTATTTGGCACAATTATATTACAGAAACCCACACATTGTAGATTATATAATACTGTAATAGAGTGGATTAAAGGATTTTACAACCACTTTAAACTAGGGCTTATTTTTGGGGTAGGGCTTATAAAATCACACTAGGTCTTTATTTCAGGGTAGGTCTTATTTTTGGGGAAACACAATGTAGATAGAATTCTATATCCTCCACTGAACAAATATTTATAATAAACCATAGGCATACATTTGTGCCACTGGTTATAATTTATAATGAGAGGTTTAAAATGAAACACATCCATCAATGGTAATTTGAAATATTCTGTGCCAACAAATAGAAATGTTTTATAGACAAAAAGATCAGTCATATTGTTATGGCAAACTTCTTTTCTATATTTAATGAACCAAAATTTACTTGGCAACAGCCAGGAACTAATTTATGTTGTATTTTAAAAAGTAACAGTATATTTTGTAGTCAATAATTGATACAAATAGACATTAAATTTCTTTTTGTAATAACAATATTGTAACAGGCAATTATCGTTCATCCCAAAGACTCTGTCAGGGCAGAACTAGGCTTCTTTAGTGACACTGTCTATATACCATGTGCTGCGGAGCCACTGCACTATGTGGTAGAGAAGACTTTAATGAAGATATATCATCTAAAATAAACCAGGAACCTTTCTTCTGTTCCAAGCCAACTGTCTGACTGTGTGCACTCATTCTCAGGCTGGCCCCTATCTGCCACAGCACCAGCTAAAAAAATCATGATCAATTTCTTTAATTACTGATCAATTTGGCTGATTCATATCTGGCAGTTAATGGGATTGTTGTGCATTTTGAATCAATTCAATAAGCATTTTGTGCAAAATGTGTCAATGTACTGTTACTAACAACTTCTACACAGTTGAAACTTTCAGGGTAGGTCTGATAGAAACTGGTGGAAGGAACTCCAGTTCTTAGTAATAACACATTGATACATAAGGCCTTTTATGGTCAATAACTGTCCAATAACTGTCACTGGATAACTTGAATGTGGCGGCAAACTATTGACAAACTGATCGATTTTGCGTTTAACTATATATATATATATATATATATATATATATATATATATATATATATATATATATATATATATAAATATATATATATATATATATATATATATATATAAATAATATACACATACAGGTATATATAAACAATAAACCATTGACTGAACCCTTTCTGCTTCGGTTGCACACAAAAAAATCAGTTTTGTGGACTTTTGAAGTACCGGTAGTTAGCTTTTCCTTGTGTCCGGAATATATAAGTGCAGCATCACCCTTTTGCCCTAAGCGCACAATTCTTTTAGGGTTAGTATTCTTTAATATATCTTTTATCAAAAAAATGATGTCATATATGTGTATATCCTGAATATTGAATTTATGAAGAGCTAGAAAAAGAATTTATAACAACATTTATTTAAACAAATGATGCCAATACAGAGCCAAATTTTAGGAGTTCAATGGACCTCATGTATGAAAATGAGAAGATGGAAAAGTGGATTTGTGACCCTTAGCAACCAAATCACATTGCAGCTATTATTTCTTTGAACAAGTTAGAAAAGAGAAGTACATTTTAGACTGTTACCACAGACAACACTTGATTTTGTGCTTTGAGGCCCAGTAAATAAGAGAACAAAAAAGCTTGTTTAACCATATTGCTTTCTGAGTCTTCTTTTGACAAATATATATACATTATATTACACGTATAACATCATCCTTATTTGCATACTGGTACACAAGGTCTAATATTTTGTTGCCCTCCTTATGTTTTATCATGATACATATGTATATAACATGCCATGCCCTTAACAAGAGTTAGAAACTAAATACAATTGGTTGGTAAATACATATATTCAATTTTTTGTTTTCAACTTAAGAGTAAAACATGTTGTTTTCTGCTGAGTATCAAAAGTTTTTGTAACAATGTTTTTATTTTACTGTAACATGCACATATCAGTATTAACTTTTTTTTTTTTTTTTTTTTTTTTAATTACTGAAAAAATAAAAATATTTATAAGTGTTTCCTAGTAGTCATGTATTCTTATATGCCTTTAAAGTGATACTAAACACACACTGTTTAATTAACATTATCTGTTCTATTTCTGTATGTGGATGATGGCACTGTAATTATTTTAATAATTTAAAAAAAGTCTAATACCTTTTTCCTAATCGTGTACAGCTGTCACATGACCCAGCTCTTTCCCAGCCTGTCTGCAGGGAAACAGTGGCAGGAGGAGCTTATAGTCCTCTGATGATGATCACATGTTGAATAAAATAAAAAACAGCCTTTGGAATACAGAATAAAAATAAATAATATCAATAAACAGTTTTAAATTGTTATACAAATATATATATTTGAAATGCAATCTTTATTATTTTATGGCAATAACATGATATTGGCAGATTTCTGCAAGTCACAGGTTGTGTCGCACACCTCCAGCCTGTGTCTTAGAGTAAGAGGGAGGCAAAGCCTCCATCAATCTACATGTAATATCCTGCCCCAATTGTGTTTAGCTGGTTAATAGGCATGGAGGAGGAGGGAGGGAGTGGGCTGTCATTTACCATTGTGTATACGTTCACATGTGTGACTCTTTAGTGACATAGGTTGCTTAGAGGTGATAGGGAGGAAATGCTCAGCATAGAAACTTACTGAAAACTGAGCATGTGCAGAGCTGCTCTGTAAAATCCCTAGCGGAATTGACCCCAAAATCGGTTTGCAAAATGCTGTGCGATTTGCAGAATCACATGGGTGTGAACACCCATGCGAACCGATTCTGGTGCAAAAAAAAAGGGTCCTGCACAAGTTTGGTGTGAATGTGGTGCATTTTGAGCCATGCAAATCCATGGCTCAAATCGCACCCCAGAGACACTGCATGTAATTCGCACAGAAATGTGCTGCGATTCCTGTGGGAATTACATGCGGTGTCCCGCATCGCAGCAGTGTGAACCCAGACTAATACATATACTATAGTGTTCCCCTCTATAGCCGTTAAAGGGGAAATTATATCGTATTTTCAGTGCGTAAACATTATAAATTAGGATTGTAAAGTTATCCTGAAGAAAATATTTGGTGGGATTTTGACATAATTCTTGTTTGTTATAAAAATTTTAAACAAAGGTTTTCAGGCACAGATTTTTAGATTCTTCCTTTTGAATGGCTAGCAAAATTGGCAACCACACTTAGGCTTGAATAGATATATAAAAGTATCCCTGCGGCAACTCAAATGAATAGAGTGAAATGACTGCTGCACACACTGGGGCAAAAGTCTGAAGCCAAAAAGTAAGTAGTGTAAAGGGTAGTGGTGCGCTGTATAGAACAATGAAGGTGTGCTAGAAAAAAATAGCTAGGTGAACATCAAGAGGTAGGTAATAGTGATGGCAGAGCTCTTACGGCAAGTGCAAGCTGGGGATAAAGGTTGAAACCTTAATCAGGTGCAAATAACGCAAATTTCAATAAAAAGATGAAAACACCAGACGACCTGGTGGTTAAAATAAATATCCTGGTACAATGCAGACTGAGGTAGGTGAGGGTATAATACCAATAATAGATAAGGAAGGGTGTCCTGGTTTAATAAAAACCCACAAATAGATAAGTAAAATAATACAAATCAATATATAACGGTGTAAGAGAATGAATAAGAATTGAGTAAACTGGTAAAGTGCAAGGTGCTGGAAAGAAAGTAAATAATAATGAGCACTATTTCAAGCTCAAACAGGTGTATAGGTGCTGAAGGTGGCACCTAAAGTGACTGGTGATCCTCAGTGGTAAGCAATAATTATGACAATAAAAATGCACAGGTAATAATGAGCGAATAATATACGGATAATATAAGGTACGCCAAGAAACAGTAGGTGTGAAAAATATAATGAAACGTGGACCTGTACTGGTCAGTGCAAATATAAGTGAATAAACGTGCAAACTGGCATCCTATTCACTCCAATAGGGAAACCCAAGCAAAGGATGGGTATGGAACTGTATGGCACACACCGTATTTAAACGGTTGACACACAGTGGAAGTCCATAAAAGTTTTGGTGCAATGTGGCATAAGCTGAATCCAGAAAATAAAGTGCAGGTGCTTGGCAATGCAGATCAGTGCAGTGCTATATGGAGCAGTGGATGATCCGTGCGTTCTCCTCCGTGCAGATTTAGGTGAATGGGTGTCCCCTTACCTTACGGCTGTAAGGTAACAGCATATAGTAGAGGTCTTTTTTGGGTCCTTGGTGGTCGTTCCTAGTGTACTGCCTCGGGTCCTATCCTGCCTATGCCACACTTAGGCTCCATTCACATCTTTGCAGTTTGCGATTGGTGCGTTCTACACGCAATTTTGGCACAATTTTGGGCATTAAAAAATGCAAATTAAAAAAGTCCCTGACCCTTTCCAAAAATGCAGCGCCTGAAAAAAGCAACAATGTCAAAGTGTCCCATAGGAAACCATGTTAAATGTCTGTAGAGCGTTTCTGAAATAAAAACACCAAAAAAAGCATAGATGTGTACCAGGCCTTACTAAACAACCACTGAGGTAACAGGATAAACCATCTTCAGATTGTATTTTTTTCAATGAGTGTGAGAAGAATGAGAGACATTTACTGAGGTAGAGGAACAGTACAACACTAGGCAGTACCAGTAAGAAGGCAAAAGGTAAGTATGCATGACTGCACCTAGGTAGAGTACATACAGTGCTGTATATCCTTAAACGTTCATAAATAGAAACACATTTGTAAAACAATAAAGTAGATACATCACTAAAATCTCAATAAAACTTAACCATGTTCATGCAAATTCAAAAGTTGTTTTCAAAATGTCCTTTAATAACTCCCCTCACCCCGTTGTGGTAAATACAAGTACTTACCTTTTTCCCTGTGCAGCCAAGCCCACGGCACAGCCTTTCTCCTGAAAACATCCCAACCGACTCATCAGTCTTCTTTGTTGCATTTGTGCCATTGCTCTATTCATTCTGATGGGTGAGCCGTGTTTTGCAGCTTTTTTTGTGAAGCGGAAAAATAAGCAATATATCAAAATGTTACATACAGCTATAAATTATTTAACACTTGTGGACTCTTTTGCAGAGATAGTGAGTAAATATTTCTTCTGTCAAAAGGCGAACTGCACTTTCCAAAAAAAAAAAAAAAACTATAACACAATTACCTTCCCTTAGCAAAAAGTATAATGTCTGTCTTTCATAGGACTCATAGTATGTAGCAGCATCACAGGGTGTAAATAATGCACAAAATGGGGCAGTGAGGGCTCTGACTTTCTGAGGTCTGTACTGCTAGTTTGCTTTTTGTACAAGAAGGGTGTTGGGGTGGGATAGGTTTTGTGGCTGCCCATTAAGAGCTTTGTGTTCAAAAGTGATCTGCTGCTTAGTGGCTCTTATGAGTACTGTAACAGAGGTCCAAGAAGTTAAAGGAAACCTTTGAGGACTGAAATATAGCCGCTAACACTGCTCACTTGTTTATCTTGCTTTTGAATAAAGGTGCAATTCCAATTCTGGGATTATAACCTAGCAGTGTTGTCAACCTAACAGATTGAAATTTACTGACATGACACCCAAAATGTACTGGAACAGCCAAGTTTTTACTGACATTTCCAAAAGTTACAAAATTACAGTTTCAAGTGCAAATTTCAGTAGAATGTGCAATTAGCAATGTGATTTAAGGTAGATATGAAGGCAAAAAACATATTTCTTATTTTATTTTTAATATAGTAAGTAAGTAGCTCAGGGACAGGACACACACATGAAACTGGCTCTCACAGTGACACTGACAGCATTGTGCAGCAGCACAGATGATGATGACCAGTGATGTAACTAACTGAGTTAAAGTGGTTGTATACTCATTTTTGTAACTCTTACCTACAGGTAAGACTATAATAAGGCTTACCTGTAGGTAAAAAGAATATCTCCTAAACGTGCAGACTCCAGACCCTGCCGGGAAGAAAACTCCTGCGCGCCTGCTCGGGAGTGACGGCATCGCGGCTCCGGCCACTCACAGCGCCGGAGCCGCGATACCCGGAAGACCCGCTGAGGGAACATGTCAGCTCCCTCGGCATGGACCGAGTGAGATGCCGGCGCCTCTTTCTAAGGTAAGTATTTCATAATGAGCTAGTATACAGTGCATACTAGCTCATTATGCCTTTTCCTTTACAGCTGTAAAAAAAAAAAAAAGTCAGCGAGTTTACTCCCGCTTTAAAGTTAACAACGTTACTTAACGCCGTTACTTTAGAGGGTAACGAGTAATCTAACTGATTACTCTTCCCCTCATGGTAACGCCGTTCCCATTACTTGGGTGGCGTTACCGCAATTACATCTACCGCCCCTAGGGGTGCAACAGATCGTCACCCACCGCAATCCGCGGCCTCGGCCTTAGGAAAGGCTGCGGCTTTGGCCTAGCTTCGGAGCAGTGGCCATCTTGGTGCACCTGTCGGCCGTTTACAATGTGATTGCTCCATCAAATGTTCCTCTTTCCCCTCTGTGTACAGATCTGTACAGTGGAGGGGAGAGATTGGATGGCAGCAGCACTGTGGGCTGGATCTGTAGTGCCCACAGCGCTGCTCTGTGACAATTGCAGTCACAGCCATCCCTCTATACCCTTCCAATACTCTGCAATACTCTGCAATACCCTGCCAATACTCTGCAATACCCTGCCAATACTCTGCAATACCCAGGCAATATCCTGCCATACCCAGCCAATACTCTGCCATACCCAGGCATACTCGGTAATACCCAGCCATACTCTGCCATACTCTGCAGTACTCTGCAATACTCTGCAATACCCTGCCATACTCTGCCATACTCTGCCATACTCTGCCATACTCTGCAATACTCGGTAATACCCAGCCATACTCTGCAATACTCGGTAATACCCAGCCATACTCTGCCATACTCTGCCATACTCGGTAATACCCAGCCATACTCTGCCATACTCTGCAATACTCGGTAATACCCAGCTATACTCTGCGATGCCCAGCCGTACCCAGCCATACTCAGCCAATATTACAGTGGGGGAGATGACGTGGATATTACAGTGGGGGAGTTGTATATTACAGTGGGGGAGATGACGTGGATATTACAGTGGGGGAGATTGTGGATATTACAGTGGGGGAGATGTATATTACACTGGGGGAGATTGTGGATATTACAGTGGGGACTATATGGTGGTGGAATTTTCACAGGTTTTTGCAAATGCAATTATTATTTGCTGATCCGAAAAATTATCCGATCCGTGACTCTGATCCGAGGAACGATCCGATCCATGAGTTTGGGGGGACAGATGTACAGAGGGGGAACAGATATATGTGTGTGGGGGGGATGTACAGGGGGACAGTGTGTGGGGGGGGGGGACAGACGTGTAGTGGGGTACAGAGGGGGAACAGATATATGTGTGGGGGGGAACAGACGTGCAGGGGGGTACAGAGGGGAAATAGACGTGCAGGAGGTACAGAGGGGAAATAGACTTGCAGGGGGGAATGCGCCCCTTGCTTACAGTAATACTAGACCCGCCCCTTAGAATATAAAAAAAAAAGTCACAGTTACTTTGCTGAGTAACTAATTACTTTTCCAATGTAGTAACTGAGTTACTAACACAATTACTTTTTGGGAGAAGTAATTTGTAACTTAAGTAATTACTTTTTTAAAGTAAGATGACCAACACTGATGATGACACCTTACTGAAACAACACGTCCCCTCCTGAGTCACAGAGACAGTCTCTCTCCACGTCAGGTGGTCCCATCTGTCCACTCCAGTCCAAACAGCATAAACAGTCCAGCTTCTGGCTTGCCTTGCTCCCGTCCCGCAGATCCGCAAGCAATGCTCCGGCCACCTCGCTGGGGTCCCTTGCAACATGACATCACAAGACACAGTCCATCAGAACCGCCCCACCATCCCCCCCCCCAACCGGCGCTGCTCAAACACACTGTAGCAGGCACTTAGATAGTCTTGTTTCCCAAGTGTCAAAGTCATTTTTTTAACTAGCAACCTTTTCCTGTCACTGTCATTTACTGGCAGGAGAAAAGTGAAAGTTTTTTACTGGTTGCCAGTAAAAATACTGATGGTTGGCAACACTATCACCTAGTGAGTCACTCACATAAAACAAGCCGGCAAGAGTAGTGGCATAGTGGAAGGACCCACTGCAGATGGTAGGGGTCGCACTATCCGACATACCTAAAGGTGTCAGATAGCAATGGTGCTAACAGCTTTCAAGGGAACAGTGATTTAACTGCCAATCAGAAAGGTAAATATTAAGCATCCTCTTTTAGGCATCTTTTTTACTGCTGAATGGGAATTTTGCATGGGAATACAGCTGTTCCACCTGTCAAACTCGACATGTTGAGCTAAAATTGCAGTGAAGCAAAGCATCGGAGCTGACACTTGTGTATGAACCCTTTTGGCTACAATATTAGGTTTTAGGTGGGCAGTCAGAGGGGTTGGTAAAAACACAGATCAACTGCCGATTTTTACCACCACTTTGCCACCCATGTAAAAGGTGCTTTCCAGTGAGGAAACGGAATAGAAGCGCACACCAGACAGCTGTCTCTGTTTCTAGGATATTAGAAGTGCTTCAGCTTTGCCTCCTCTAAAAACCACGCCCCCTAATGTCTTAAAGTAATTTAGTCTAAGCCAACCCATTTAATATAATTGTATAATTGACTGCAGCCCATACCAAGAATCAATGGTGCGTTCAGTAGAAATGTGAAATTGCACCATCTTACAAGCAATACATTAGGCTCTAGGATAGGGTCTGCTCGTTATTGGAGAGTTTTGGATCACATGACCACCAAAGAATAGAGGAAAATAAGGTACTTATGCAGCTATTTTGAAATATTTTCAGTAAGAAAGGGATTGAATAGTTCCTGAAGTGCCATGGAGATGTTTGTTCATTGCCTTTCCATCTACATAAAAAAAATATTGCTGCACAAGCATAAATAATAAATAATGTTGCCACCAATGTGCATGGGTTAAACAAAAAAAAACTGGCACAAACTAAAAATTCTGTTTGAATCCCCACAGGACCAAGTGCATGTACCTTTTCTGAACCATGAATTAAAATCCGTGCATTAAAAGCACATTTTATTTCAGCCTGTGATGTGCTATAACTCCACCCTAGGCTAAAAGTCACATTTATGGGTATGCCTATGGGGGAGCTACAACACAGCAACATTTCCACCATTTTGTGTACATTATATTCAGAGCCCGACCAGCATCTGGCAGTACAGTGGCTGTTTACTATTATCTGGCAGCCCCACAATGGTTACTGATCATTTTCTATTGTAAGAAGCTAGCTCTGGCAGGGCTGTGTGAGCTGCCAGTGTAGTGTATGCTTACTAGCAGCCAGGTGATAGCTCACACAGCCCCACAGCAATTACATTACAATTTACATTAGTAAATGATCAATCAGCACAGCAGAGCTGTGTGATTTATCTGCCGGCTGATAGTAAACATCCACTGTGTCAAATACCTGGTGATGTAGCCTCACGTAATGAGGAAGGCTTCTCTTACATCTTTGGCTCAAGGCCTTCTGTTAAGGTAACAGGAGGTGCAAGAGTGCAGAGTGGCACAAGTGCCTGTTCGTACTTCCAGCAGTTGGTGCCGGTAGGTGGCCAGTGAGTCCATGGAGTCACGCCAGACGGCAGGAGCAGCTGATGGCAGCTGATACAAGACTGACAAGACTGACAAGGTAGCCTACTGGGGGACAGTAGTCACTGGCTGGAAGCAAATGATCGACAGCAGGTATTAGGCTGGTGGGTGGGTGGATGGTCAGCAGACACTTGACTGGTGGGTGGATGGTCAGCTGGCACTTAGTTAGCGAATGAATGGTCAGCATGCCCTTGGCTGGTGAATCGCTGGTCAGTAAGCACCTGGTAGACAGGTAGTAGCAGGTTAGCATAATCAGGCTTCAGTTGCCATTAGTAACTGAAGGTTCAGATCAGGTCCAAACAGGAGACAAGAGAGTAGACAGAGTTAAGGTCGGATTCATAAAAAATAGGACAAGTTAGGCAGAAGGCAGGGGCGGATTTCAGGGACAGGCCAAGTTCAGGCATAGTCAGAGGTGGCCCAGGTCAGTAACACAAGAACTGGTCATAGGTTGTGTAAGAAACACTGTAGACCAACCAGTGCAGCAGCTCCATTTAAACAGATTGTTTGGCACCAGTGTTAATGACAGGCTGAGCGTACACACAATCCTGTGCCCACATACTCACCTGTTTGCCGCCCTGCGCTGCAAAGAACCATTTTGTGTATGTGCATGCCTTCCCTGACACACTGTGCTTGCAGATTGCTCACACGGCCCTGCATCGCTGGTTGATCTTTTATTCTCGTAATTGAACAGTCATCGCTTCTATTATTAATGGAGCAGACCTTGCCCCCTACTGTGCTGAATGGCGGCAATTGTCTTCAGTGTTCCCCCTGCTGCCACAGACAAGAGCTCTCAATCAGCCCTCATTAAGTTTTCATCTCCTTGCTAGCATCGTGGCCAAAAAATTGTGGGGGTTGGAGCTGTCCAATCTATGCTTAAGATTTATGTTGCTCCCCCCCCCCCCCCCCCCCCCATGACAGAACTGGATGCCTGAGTGGCCAGTCACCATGTACTAGTGCATACATTTGGGAGCAAAATTAGTAACTCATATGCTCCACATACCTGGAAGTATGGAAGTACGGGTATTTCTCTCTGATTGTGTGCTACTGGTAAGGGAGGTAAAATGAGCCTGAATTTTGTTTTATAGGATGCAAATAAAGATATTTGTTGTCCAATATACACATCTGCAGATACCTGACCTCAGTTATCACCATGTTTGGTAAAGTATCACCTACAAGTTAATGCATGCACCAGTGCCATCGCTAGGGTCTTCTGGGGCTATAGTCCCGAATCTGAGGCCCATAGCCCTGAGTTTCTTACCAGGGGCAGCAGGTGATTAACGTAGGGACTATTGGAGCTGCAGCTCCAGGCCCCTACCTTATTTTAATCCCAGCTGTCCAAAAAGCACAGACCCCCCTGTCAGCCCCCGCATCCCACCATATCACAGCCGTGTCCCCATGCGAGCTCCAATGCTTCCCGAGCCACCTTGTGCCTATATCTGACTGTACCATGTGTTCAGGGGGGTGAACTTCCACCTGCTGTGCAGGGAGCCTTGTACTAGGCACTGATGCTGCACCGCTCCCCCTCTGCCGAGTGGCGCAGTTGAAGATTCCAGTGTGCAATTCTCATTCCTGTGTGAGCCTCACACATACACATAGCAGAGCGGAGACCAGCCAGGTACACGGGGAACCTCTGGAAGGGAGCCCTCTGTAAGGGGAGGCTCTCCGGAGACCCCGATGTAAAGAGGAGGTTCTCTGGGGACCCTTATGTAAAGGGGGGCCCTCGGTGGACCCTGATGTAAGGGGGGCTCTGGGGACCCTGATGTAAGGGGGGGCTCTCTGGGGACCCTGATGTAAGGGGGGAGGCTCTCTGGGGACCCTGATGTAAGGGGGAGGCTCTCTGGGGACCCTGAGGTAAGGAGAGGCTCTCTGGGGACCCAGATGTAAGGAAGGGGCTCTCTGGTGACCCCAATTTAAGGGGGGCTCCCTGGGGATCCTGATGGAAGGGGGAGCTCTTTGAGGACCTTGATGGAAGGAAGGGGCTCTCTGGGGACTCTGATGTAAGGAAGGGCTCTCTGGGGACCCTGATGTAAAGGGAAGCTCTCTGGGGACCCTGATGTAAGGAAGGGGCTCTCTGGGGACCCTGATGTAAGGAAGGGGCTCTCTGGGGACCCTGATATAGGGTGGGCTCTCTGGGGATCCTGATGTAAGGAGGGGCTATCTGGGGTCCCTTATGTAAGGGGGACTCTCTAGGGACCCTGATGTAAGGAAGGGGCTCTCTGGGAACCCAGATGTAAGGAAGGGGCTCTCTGGGGAAGCTGATGTAAGGTGGGCTCCCTGAGGACCTTGATGTAAGGAGGGGCTCTCTGGGGACACTGATGTAAGGGGGGGCTCTCTGGGGACCCTGATGTAAGGGGGGCTCTCTGGGGACCCTGATGTAAGGGGGGGCTCTCTGGGGACCCTGATGTAAGGGGGGATCCGCTCTCAGATATGTAACGATATTTTATATATATTATACACTCACACACACACACACACGTTTATTATATACATGTGTATGCCCGCCCAAGCGTATGAGTTTCTTTACTTCGCTGTTATAGGCTCTAGCCCCAGATCTTTTGTAAACCTAGCAACGCCCCTTTCATGCACTCATACAAATGTGTACCCTATAACCACTTCAGCCCCGGACCAATTGGCAGCCAAAGGACCAGGCCCCTTTTTGCGATTCGGCACTGTGTCGATTTAACTGACAATTGCGCGGTCCTGCGACGTGGCTCCCAAACAAAATCGACGTCCTTTTTTTCCCACAAATAGAGCTTTCTTTTGGTGGTATTTGATCGCCCCTGCGGTTTTTATTTTTTGCGCTATAAACAGAAATAGAGCGACAATTTTGAAAAAAATGCAACATTTTTTGCTTTTTGCAATAATAAATATCCCCAAAAAAATATATAAAAAAATTTTTTTTTTTTTCTCAGTTTAGGCCGATACGTATTCTTCTACATATTTTTGGTAAAAAAAATCGCAATTAGCGATTATTGATTGGTTTGCGCAAAAGTTATAGCGTTTACAAAATAGGGGATAGTTTTATAGCATTTTTATTAATATTTTTTTTTTACTAGTAATGGCGGCGATCAGGGATTTTTTTTGTGACTGCTACATTATGGCGGACACATCGGACATTTTTGACACATTTTTGGGACCATTGTCATTTATACAGCAATCAATGCTATTTAAATGCATTGATTCCTGTATAAATGACAGTTGTAGTGAAAGAGTTAACCACTAGGGGGAGGGGTTATGGGCTGTAACGTGTGTGTGTTTTTTTTACATTAGGGGGCGGGGCTGACGTCTGACGTCATTGATCGGCTTTCCCGATGACCGGGAACAGCCAATCAATGACAGGCAGAGTAGGAAGCGCGGGGAGAGGTTTGTTTACACATACCTCTCCCCGTTCTTCAGCTCCGTAACCCGATCGCGGGGCACCAGCGGCGATCGGGTCCGCTGGTCCCGCGGCCGGGGTCACGGAGCTCCCGACCGGGAGCGCGCGACCCACGGGCAGGCATTTAAAGGGGACATACAGGTACATGCTTTTGCCTGCCCGTGCCATTCTGTAGACGTATATCTACATGAGGCGGTCGGGAAGCGGTTAAGGAAAGCACCACATGAGATTACCTGCCCTGTGAAGCAAATGTTAAACTCCAACTTAAAGTTCCATACCCCCTTCCCCAGAAAAATGAAACCTGCTGCCTTTGTGCCCCCCCCCCCCCCCCCCACTTGCAGGGTTTTGTGAACTTAATTTTTTATACTTACTTTTTCCAGATGTCTTAATGCCAGTCATGTGACACCAAAGGCCCCCCTTCTCTGGGCAGTCCTGAATAATGCAAAGAGTGGCACTGATTTGATGATGTCAGCCCCACTCGCTGTGTCATTACACTAAAGGGTGCCATGATGTGCATTATGTTAAGGCAATGAATGGGCTGGCGTGACACCAAAATGTCCAAAGAAATACAGATATGCACCATTTTAGCAACACACTGCATGATACTGCATTACTGTGCTTTGTGGTGTGCTGCAATGCAGGTGCGTAGGAGCTGCCTTGGTTTTGTGAATTGATGTGCCTTTCAAAATGAATGAATGACCATTACTATGGTGATCCACACTAGGAAAGTGTGAATTGGCCCTAAAGGACATTGGGGGTTATTAACGAAAGGCAAATCCACTTTGCACTACAAGCACTATCCACTTTGCACTAAATCTGAAAGTGCACTTGGAAGTGCAGTCACTGTAAATCTGAGGGGTAGATCTGAAATGAGGGGAAGCTCTGCTGATTTTATCATCCAATCATGTGCAAGCTAAAATGCTCTTTTTTATTTTCCTTGCATGTCCCCCTCGGATCTACAGCGACTTTACTTCCAAGTGTACTTTCAGTGCAATTTCAAGTGCACTTTGCACTTGTAGTGCAAAGTGGATTTGCCTTTAGTAAATAACCCCCAGTAACCCCCAGTCTCCCTTGTCTGAAAATATTTTGTCCAACTCTGATAAACAGAAGAATCCTATCTAACAATGATGAACTCCAGTGTCTATTTCTTCATAAATATGACACACAACATCTTCTAAGTACACCAACATGTTATATTTATGGGCTTTACGGCTTCCTGTCTGATGTAGGTCAGCTACATACAGAGCAAAACTTAGTAATACACACCACCCTGTGGAATTTCCATGGTACTACACAATACAGGAATATATTTACAATACAAATTCATACAGAAAGAATCAGAGGGCCCTGCTCATTAGAGCTTACAATCTAGGATATATAATAATTACATAGAAGAAGAAGAGGAACATTCCAGGGATTTCTTTTTGTAATGCAACCACTTAGATCCAAATCTGTATGGCTTCTGTACAGTATTTATTTGCTACATTATAACAACAGAAGAAATGTAAAGTTTATCCAAAGTCAAAACAAAAAAAAATAATGCCCACTTTTGATAGAGTAGAAAATAGTCAAAAAACGCCTATCTTTTTTGTTTTTGTTTGTTTTGTCATTTGTGTTCTGTTCAAGAAATTTCCCTTCAGAACTGGAAGTGAAAGCAAATTAGTCAAAAGTGAGGCAAATCTCCTCTTGAACAGATTTTACTGGAACATATGTCTCCTTTGTAAGGCTTCTAAACTATTGCTGTTCGGGCAGCAACTACATTTTTTAAATTCCCCTTACTTTCAGTGCCAGTAACAATGGTTCCCAGGACACAAGGATATAGTTAATCTTCCTAGCAGAGACACAGACATCGATAAAAACTTAACAGGGATTGTAATTCTTCCACGTTGTGTGAAAACATTTAAGGTATATACTGTACTGTGCAAAATTTTTAGGCAGGTGTGAAGAAATGAGGTAAAGAATTATTTCAAATATATATATTTTAATTGTTTATTTTTATCAATTTACAAAATGCAAAGGTAGAAAACAGAAGAAAAATCTAAATCAATTCTTACATTTGCACACTTTTGATTTACTAAAGGCAACTCCACTTTGCACTACAAGTGCACTGTAAGTGCACTTGGATGTGTAGTCACTTTAGATCTGAGGGTACAATCTGAAACGAGGGGGAAGCTCTGCTGTTTATCATCCAATCATGTACAAGCATGATTTGTATGTCCCCCTCAGATCTACAGTGACTGCACTTCCAAGTGCACTTGTAGTGCAAAGTGTATTTTCCTTTAGTAAATAAACCCCTTTGTACTCTTGCACAAAGTCAGAGGTTTCGTAGGATTACAGTCAGGTGTATGATTAACAAATTATACCAAGCAGGCGCTAATGATCATCAATTTCAAAATGTAGGTTGAAACACAGTCATTAACTGAAACATAAACAGCTGTGTAGGAGGCTTATAACTGGGTGAGGAACAGCCAAACTCTGCTACTAAGGTGAGGTTGTGGAAGACAGTTTTATGTCACAGGTCATACACCATGGCAAAACTGAGCACAGCAACAAGACACAAGGTAGATATACTGCAATAGCATGGTCTACCCTAGGCAACAATTGCAAAGCAGACTGGGGTTTCAAGATGTGCTTTTCAAGCTCTTTTAACCGCTTCCGGACTGCCCCACACATATATACTGCGGCAGGGCGGCCCTTCAGCGTGGAATCACATACCTGTATGCGATTTAATTTCCTGGGTCTAGGGCATGCACCAGCAGGAGCCAATCAGCGGGTCCGGTGGATCCGATGTCCGCCGGTACCCACCGATTGTTCCTGAGGCAGACAGAACGGCAGATCGCTGTTCTGTGAAAGAAGACAGAGATCTTGTGTTTCTGCTAAGCAGGAACACAGATCTCTGTCTTCTTACAGTACAAGCACCCCCCCCCCCCCCACAGTTAGAAAGCACTCCCAGGGAACACATTTAACCCTTTCATTGCCCTTGATGTTAACCCCTTCCCTGCCAGTGTCATTAGTACAGTTACAGTGCATATTATTTAGCACTGATTAGTGTCACTAGCCCCCCAAAAAAGTGTCAAAAGTGCCACTTAGTGTCCGATAATGTCGCAGTCTATGCTATAAGACTCTCATCGCCGCCATTACTAGTAAAAACAAAAAAAATTCCATAAAAATATCCCATAGTTTGTAGACGCTATAACTTTTGTGCAAACCAATCAATATACACTTACTAGGATTTTTTTTAACAAAAATATGTAGCAGAATACATATTGGCCTAAATTGAAGAAGAAATTAGATTTTTTTAAAAACAAATTTGGATGTGTTTTAAAGCAGAAAGTAAAAAATATATATATTTTTCAAAATTGTCAGCCTTTTTTTGTTTAAAATGCAATCAGAGGTGATCAAATACAACCGAAAGAAAGCTATATTTGTGGGGGAAAAAGGACATCAATTTTATTTGTGTGCTGCGTTGCACAACCACGCAATTGTCAGTTAAAGTAACGCAGTGCCGTATTGCAAAAAATGGCCTGGTCTTGAAGGGGGGTAAACTTTCCCAGAGCTGAAGAGGTTAAAGAAACACAAGGCAATGGACATTGTTAAGGACCGTATATGCAGTGGTCAGCCAAGGAATCCTAATGCAGCAGATGAAAGACACATAATGCTTACTTCCCTTCTACATCAGAAGATGTCCAGCAGTACCATCAGCACAGAACAGGCGGAAACCAGTGGGACCCAGGTACATCCATCTACTGTCAAGAGAAGTCTGGCCAGAGGTGGCCTTCATGAAACTTCGGCCAAAAAGCTATATATGATGTGGAAACAAGGCTAAGCGACTCAAGTATGCAGGAAAATGGAAAATTGTTATCACTTACCATAATTTTCCTTTCCTGGCCCATCCTCACATCAGCACATAACGGGTTAACACCTCCTTTAGAGCCCTACATGACCACATGTTCCAAGCTGAATAAAAGACAGCCCCTTCCCCAACTAAGATGTTCGATAACCTAGCCTGCAACAGGCTACTAGGGAGGGAGTCCTGTGCTGACTTGAGGATGGGCCAAGAAAGGAAAATTACGGTAAGTCTTAACAATTTTTTGTTATCCTGGCCCACTTCACTTCAGCACATAACAGGATATACCAGAGCTAATATAGGGCAGGAGAGAATAAATGAAAAGAGACACCGACAATCAAAGAAAAGCTACTAAAGCCAGAAAGAATCGATCTTTCTTGTCCCAAACTTGCTGGTCGTATATTTAGTTTTATATGGTTGAATGAAGGCCACACCAGACCTTCAAGCTAGCCCTTACCTATATCTTCCAAGCAATCCTGGCATAACTGCCCCAAAGGCTGCCACCCTTCTAATCAATTAGGCTTGCAATTGTTTCAGAGCAGAAAGGCCTACTTCCTTCACGTTAATCTAATCACCCTGGTAACCCAAGAGTGGATGACTCTTGAGAGCAGTGGCGGCTGGTGCTCAAAATTTTTGGGGGGGCGCAAACAAACAGCCTCACTGTGCCATCAAACGCTGCCACTGTGCCCCAAGTTCACCACTGTGCCCCAAGTGCTGCCACTGTGCCCAAGTGCTGCCACTGTGCCCCAAGTGCTGCCACTGTGCCCCAAGTGCTGCCACTGTGCCCCAAGTGCTGCCACTGTGCCCCAAGTTCTGCCACTGTGCCCCAAGTGCTGCCATTGTGCCCCAAGTTCTGCCACTGTGCCCCAAGTGCTGCCACTGTGCCCCAAGTTCTGCCACTGTGCCCCAAGTGCTGCCACTGTGCCCCAAGTGCTGCCATTGTGCCCCAAGTGCTGCCACTGTGCCCCAAGTTCTGCCACTGTGCCCCAAGTGCTGCCACTGTGCCCCAAGTTCTGCCACTGTGCCCCAAATTCTGCCACTGTGCCCCAAGTGCTGCCATTGTGCCCCTCAAGTGCTGCCACTGTGCCCCCTGCCTGCCCTCTGCACTTTCCTTGTCTCGGTGTGCAGCGCGCGGTGTCCCCTCATCTTCCCCTCATCTTCCGACATCTTCTCCCGCGCTTCTGTCTTCTGCTATGATTGGACGCCTAGCGTCCAATCACAGCGCCTGTGACTTCAGCCAATCAGGTGACAGGTAACAAACCTGGCAACCTGATTGGCTGAGAGGCGGGTCTGTGTTAGGGAAGCGATGTATTCGCTTCTCTAACACAATACTGTGTAATCAGCGAACGCACAGCAGTGCGCCCGCTGTTTACACTTATGGAAGCCTATTAGAGCCCACCGCTCTAATCGGGTCCCCTATTAGAGCTTTACAGCTCTAATAGGGCGCTTCCAGAAACACCCCCCCCCCCCGCTGTAATTCAGATGCCCAGCGCCCGACAAGGGGCCGGACACCTGAATAGAGGGCGGCAGTGGTGACAATAGATAGATTCATGCAATGCATGAATCTATCTATTGGTGATAGAGCGGTGCAGGAGAGGGGGGGGCGGCGCTCCTGCGCCCTCTATGCACGCACCGCCACTGCTTGAGGGCCTGGTGGCTAAATGAAAAGATTGTACACTTTCCTCCTTTGACCAAGTACACTGTTAGTAACTCGACCATGTGTAAGAAAACTGAAGTCTTCCTGTTGTGCACTCAGTGCCTCTCGTGTGAAAACTCAGAGGAGCTACTTCCCCGTTTTTCTGAAAACTGGATACCGCTTTAAAATTGAATTTTGGAGATAGACATGGTGCCCCTAACTCTGGTAAAAAGGAAAAGAAAAAAAAACAAAGGACCCTTGCAGGAAAGTGTTGCAATCTTCAACATCCTTCTGTCTGAAGTAGTTGCTGTCAGGAGAACTAGTTTTACCATGAGGTACTTCAATGGAAATTAAACCTATTGGAGCAAAGGGTGCTCTCAGATCCAAGCCTAAGTCCCACAGAGGGAACAAGGATTTCCCTCAAGATCATATGGATAGTCATCTGGAAGAAGCATCTGGTCACTGGCTTTTGCATCATCTGCATGGATAAAGTTTAGAGAACCTGTTACTGTAAATCGGTCTTCTGACAAGGTCTCTGTCATCCTTAATTAAAGTGGTTGTATAGTCAAAATTTGAACTTTTACCTACAGGTAAGCCTATAATAAGGCTTACCTGTAGGTAAAAAATATCTCCTAAACCTGTATGGTTTAGGAGATATTCCCCTTGCAATGAGCCGCTGACTGAAGTGGCGCATGCGCACAGGGGATTCTCGGCTGAAAGCCCGGCAGACACCGGACCATGAGCGGGAGTGATGACATCGCGGCTCCAGCCACTCACAGCGCTGGAGTCGCAATACCCGGAAGACACGCCGAGGGAACATGTCAGCTCCCTCGGCGCAGATTGGGTGAGATGTCGGGGCCTCGTTCTAAGGTAAGTATTTCATAATGAACTAGTATGCGGTGCATACTAGCTCATTATGCCTTTTTTACCTTACAGGTGTGTAAAAAAAATAATTTCAGTGGGTATACAACCCTTTTAATGAGAGATTTATGCTCTATACTTTTGGGAGAAGAAAATCCTTCATCAACGAGCACTTTATGCTCTATCATTGTGGGAAAAGACCATCCTCCATCAATGAGTGCTTTACACTCAATCATTATGGGAAAAGACCATCCTCCATCAACAAGCACTTTACGCTCTATCATTGTAGGAAAAGACCATTCTCCATAAACGAACGCTTTATGCTTTATCACTGTGGGAAAAGACCATCCTCCATCAATGAGCGATTTAAGCTCTATCACTGTGGGAAAAGACTATCCTCCATCAACGAGCGATTTATGCTCTATCACTGTGGGAAAAGACCATCCTTCATCAACGAGTGCTTTATGCTCTATCATTATGGGAAAAGACCATTCTTCATCAACGAGCGATTTACGCTCTATCATTATGGGAAAAGACCATTCTTCATCAACGAGAGCTTTACGCTCTATCATTGTGGGGAAAGGCCATCCTCCATCAATGAGCGCATTACGCTCTATCATTGTGGGGAAAGGCCATCCTCCATCAATGAGCGAATTACGCTCTATCATTGTGGGTGTTGCTTGTAGCGTGGATATTTGCAGCATACTTTCTGCTATAGCCGGCTTAATAGGGCTAAAGCCCCATACACACGGTCGGATTTTTTCATGGATTCTGTCCGATCGGACAATGTTGTTGAAAAATCAGACCGTGTGTATGCACCATCGGACAGTGTACGTCGGATTGTCCGACGGACAAAGTCTTATCTCCTGCTGGATAGATTTGCCGACAACACGGTCCGATCACTCCAAATCCGATCGTGTGTACGGTTGTCCGACCGGACAAAGTGCTACGCATGCTCAGATCACATTACAAGACCAAAGCTATTGGCTACTAGCCTCTACGTAGTCCCGTCGTAGGCAACAAACGTCACCACGTTCAGAATGATCGGATTTTCCGACAACTTTGTCCGACCGTGTGTACGCAAAACCAACATCAGACAAAGTATGACGGACAGGATCCGACCGACCTGGTCCGCGGATTGTCCGACCGTGTGTATGGGGCTTTAGAATTTTGCACAAACCACATCCTTGTGAGGCAACCTGTGCAATTTGGCGGTTCCCATCCTGTGCTGCCCATCTCCCCGTACTCTATGACCCCATTCACAGCCACTCTCAGACTGACAATAAAGCCAGGAAAGCAGTGCAAAGCGCTGCATATAAAAAGACAGAAAAAACCCCAAGGGAGAGGCAATGATGACAATGCAGAGCTCTTATAATACCACACCTGTACAATGTCAATGCTGTTTAAGCATCATTTTGCCCACGGCCTTGGCACAAAAAGGCACCCAGTTCTTAGAAGGATTTACCTTCAGCATTCAGGGTCTTCCAAGTCCATGAGAGGATGAACATGGAGGGGTAGGTTCAACGGGGGGGGGGGGGGGTGCAGCAAACAAATTACTTACCAACTGCAATCAACATGTGGCCTGGAGCATGACCAAAAAAAGAACATCTTAGTTGGGGGAGGGGCTGTCTTTTATTCAGCTTAGAACATGTGGTCATGTGGGGCTCCAAAGGAGGTGTTAACCCATTATGTGCTGACGTGAGGTGGGCCAGGAAAACATAGGAACTGCGATGCAGAAAAATGTAAGCAGGTGCTCTGGACTGATCAACATTTCAAATATTTGGCTGTAGCAGGAGGCAGTTTGTTCTTAGAAGGGCTGTAGAGCAGTACAATAATGAGTGTCTGCAAGCAACAGTGATGCATGGTGGAGGTTCCTTCCATGTTTGGGACTGCATAGCTGCAAATGGAGTTGGAGATTTGGTCAGGATTAATGGTATCCTCAATGCGAAGAAATACAGGCAGATATTTATCCATCATGCCATATCATCAGAGAGGCGTGCGATTGGCCCCAAAGGTATTCTGCAATGACCCCAAACATACAGTCAATGTCATTCAGAAATATCTTCAGCATAAAGAAGAAGAAGAAAGAGTCCTTGAAGGGACTCTTTGGCCCCACAGAGCCCAGGTACCAACATCATTGAGTCTGTCTGGGATTACATGAAGAGACAGAAGGATTTGAGGCAGCCTACATCCATGGAAGATCTGTGGTTAGTTCTCCAATATTTTCGGAATACTCTACCTTCTGAGTTCCTTCAAAATACTGTGTGCAAATGTACCTAGAAGAATTGAAGCTGTTTTGAAAGTAGAGTGGTCACACAAAGTATTAATTTGATTTGGATTTCTCTTCTGTTCATTTACTTTTCATTTTGTTAATTGATAAAAATAAACTATTTACACTTCTATTTCTGAGGGCATTCATAATTTACAGCATTTTTCCACACCTGCCTAAACCGTTTTACACAGTAGTGTATATCCAAGTATTACATAGTCAGGTTGAAAAAAGACACAAGTCCATCTAGTTCAACCAAAAATAAAAATAATCATAATCATACAATCCCATATGAACAATCCTTCCCCCACAGTTGATCCAGAGGCAGGTGAAAAACCCCAGCAAAGCATGCTCCAATTTGGTACAGCAGGGGAACAAAATCCTTCCTGATCCCCCTAGAGGCAATCGGATTTTCCCTGGATCAACTTGATTCCCTGGATCAAACGTTAGTACCCAGATATAATATGTACATTTAGCAATCTACTGAGCTTGCCAGAACCACCTCTGGAGAGAGTCTTTTTCACAGCTCTTACTGTGTACAAACCTTTCTGTATTTGGAGATTAAATCTTTTTTCCTCTAGACATAAAGAGTGCCCCCTTGTCCTCTGTGATGACCTTAAAGTGAATAACTCAACACCAAGTTCACTATATGGACCCCTTATGTATTTGTACATGTTGATCATATCCCCCCTTAATCTCCTCTTCTCAATAGAGAATAAATTCAGTTCCTCTAATCTTTCCTCATAGATGAGCTCCTCCATGCCTCTTATCAGTTTGGTTGTCCTTCTCTGCACTTTCTACAGTTCCCCAATATCCTTTTTGAGAATCGATGGCCAAAACTGAACTGCATATTCCAGATGAGGTCTTACTAATGATATGTACAGGGGCAAAATGATATCTCTCTCTCTGGAGTCCATACCTCTCTTAATACAAGAAAGGACTTTGCTTGCTTTGGAAACCGCAGCTTGGCAATGCATGCTATTATTGAGCTAATGATTTACCAAAACCCCCAAATCCTTCTCCACTATGGATTCCCCCAGTTGTACTCCCCCTAGTATGTATGATGCATGCATATTCTTAGCCCCCACGTGCATAACTTTACATTTATCACCATTAAACCTCATTTGCCACTCAGTTGCCCAATTAGACAGAGCATTGAGGTCGGCTTGTAAATTGGAGACATCCTGGAAGGACGTTATTCCACTGCATAGTTTGGTGTCATCTGCAAAGACTTAAATGGTACTTTTAATCCCAGACCCAATATCATTTATAAAGATATTAAAAAGTAAGGGTCCCAACACTGAACCTTGGGGTACACCACTAATAACCTTAGACCAATCATTAATCACTACACTCTGAATTCAGCTTTTTAACCAGTTTTCTATCCATTTACAAATTGATCTTTCCAAGCCTGTAGACTTTACCTTACACATTAGCCGTGTGTGGGGAACTGTGTCAAATGCTTTTTTAAAATTCAAGTATACCACAGCCACCGCTCTGTCCAAGGTTTTACTTGCCTCCTTATAAAAAGAAATCAGGCTGTTTGACAACTTCTGTCTTTAATGAATCCATGCTGCCTGTTGCTTAACTACTTCAATACAGGGCACTTACATCCACTTCCTGCCCAAGCCAATTTTCAGCTTTCAGCGCTGTCGCTGTTTACATGACAATTGCGCAGTCATGCTACACTGTATCCAAACAGAATTTTTATCATTTTGTTCCTACAAATAGAGCTCTCTTTTGGTGCTATTTGATCTGCGTTTTTTATTTTTTGCTTAACAACTAAAAAAAGATTTTGAAAAAAAAAAGTTTTTCTTTTGTTTCTGTTATAGATTTTGTAAATAAGTACGTTTTCTCCTACATTGATGGGCACTGATAAGGCGGCATTGACGGGGACGGATAAGGCAGTACTGATGAGGTGGCACCGATGGGCACTGGCGGGCACTGATGGGCACTGGTAGGCGGTACTGATGGGTGGCACTGATATGCAGCACTGATGGGCATTGATAGGCGGCACTGATGGGCACTCATGGGTGGCACTGGTGAGCACTGATGGGCACTTATATGTGACGCTGATGGGCACTGAAAGGCTGCACTGATGGGTACTTATGGGTGGCACTGATAGGCGGCACTGCTGGTCACTGATGGGCACTGATAGTCAGCACTGATGGGCACTGGTAGGCGGCACTGATGGGTGGCACTGATATGCAGCACTGGTGGGTATTGATAGGCGGCACTGATGGGCACTCATGGGTGGCACTGATGGGCACTGATAGGCGATACTGGGCACTGAAAGGCTGCATTGATGGGTACTTATGGGTGGCACTGATAGGCGGCACTGCTGGGCACTGATAGGCACTGATAGGCAGCACTTCTGGGCACTGATATGTGGCACTGACAGATGGCATTGATAGGCATCACTGATGGCACTGGCAGGCATTGGGGATGGGCACTGATTGGCAGCTGCCTGGGCACTGATTGGCATTTCCCTGGTGGTCTAGGGTGGCATACCTGGTGGTCCAGTGTGGTGCCAATCCCTGGTGGTCCTGGCGGCATTCTGGTGGTCCTGGGTGGGCATCTGAGGGGGAGCTGCACTGATAAACAATCAGCACAGACCCCCCCCCCCCCCCCTGTCAGGAGAGCAGGCGATCGGCCCTCCTCTACTCGCGTCTGTCAGACGCGAGTGAGGAAAAGCCGATCAATGGCTCTTCCTGTTTACATCGAGATCAGCCATGATTGGTCATGGCAGATCACGTGGTAAAGAGCCTCTGTCAGAGGCTCTTTACCGAAATCGGTGTAGCGGTGTGTCAGACTGACACACCGCACCACCGATCGCCGTAATGCGCGTCCCCACGGGTGCGCAAGAACGGCTGTTTTGGAGGGCCATCAAGGTAGGCCGGCGGCAAGTGGTTAAAATATTTTTTTCCAGCAAGAACTCGTCTATGTGGTCTTTTATTAAACTCTCCAGTATCTTCACGACTATAGAAGTTAAACTAACAGGTCTGTACTCAAACAAATAAAAACAGCGCTGGCAATCAGAAATTATTACAAACCGATGAAAGTGACCCCACAGAATTGACTGGCATCAATAATGTGTGTGATAAATAAATTATTTCACATAAGTGACATAAATATCCAGAATTAATAAACCACAACCTATATGTGATAAAATTAATATGAATGTAAATATAATTATCCAAAAGCATATAGTGTCCAATTAGTGTCCCAAAAACCAATATAACTGTGCATATAAGCTCTTCCTTGGAATGGACTCACCGGGCTAGCAGACAAGCAGAGCAGCAGAGCAGAAGGCAAGTATGTAGGCAAGCTGTGGTTTGGCAAGCAGGCACAGAAGCAAAGCTGAATGGACAAGCCAGTGAGATGAGAGGGTCCAGGGAGCGATGGATACACACAGGGCACAATGATGTTCTTGGAGGGTGTTGCAGCGATAAGAGAAGAAACCAAAATAGTGAAGTATTGTAGGAAGATTTCAAATTGCGCGCTCGGCGCTACTTACTGGATGCAGAAAGAAACACAAACTTCTCAGATACTTCCGTGATCTCAGTATCTGAGAAGTTTGTGTTTCTTTCTGCATCCAGTAAGTAGCGCCGAGCGCGCAATTTGAAATCTTCCTACAATACTTCACTATTTTGGTTTCTTCTCTTATCGGTGCAACACCCTCCAAGAACATCATTGTGCCCTGTGTGTATCCATCGCTCCCTGGACCCTCTCATCTCACTGGCTTGTCCATTCAGCTTTGCTTCTGTGCCTGCTTGCCAAACCACAGCTTGCCTGCATACTTGCCCTCTGCTCTGCTGCTCTGCTTGTCTGCTAGCCCGGTGAGTCCATTCCAAGGAAGAGCTTATATGCACAGTTATATTGGTTTTTGGGACACTAATTGGACACTATATGCTTTTGGATAATTATATTTACATTCATATTAATTTTATCACATATAGGTTGTGGTTTATTAATTCTGGATATTTATGTCACTTATATGAAATAATTTATTTATCACACACATTATTGATGCCAGTCAATTTTGTGGGGTCACTTTCATCGGTTTGTAATCATTTCTGATTGCCAGCGCTGTTTTTATTTGTTTGAGTATTTCTGAAAGTTTAAGCACTTTTTTATCAGCAGCTGCACAAATTTTTTTGCGTTTCTTCACGTTTTTTATTTAACATTGCACACGTTTATTCCAGCGCCATTTTATTTGTTTATATAACAGGTCTGTAGTTACTTGGTAAAGACTTTGATCCCTTCCTAAATTTGGGCACCATATTGGCCATACGCCAATCCAGTGGTACCATTCCAGTCATTAACGAGTCCCTAAAAAAAGAGAAACAATGGCTTTGAAATTATAGAGCTCAATTCTTTTAGGACCCGTGGGTGGATGCCATCTGGCCCAGGTACTTTATCCACCTTTATCACCATATCACTTTTGAGTCATTGTGGATCATTTGGGGCTGTGTCAATGCCACCCCCATTATGGACATGAGCTCCCCCATGCTCCTTTGTATACACAGATCTGAAGAAAATATTTAATAAATTTGCCTTCTCTTTGTCCCCAGTCACCCACTCTAGATTATTTTGTAAAGGGCCTACATGCTCAGACCTGAGCTTTTCACTATTAATATATTTGAAGAATTTTTGGGGGTTTGTCCTACTATCTTTTGCAATCTGTCATTTGTTTTGCATTTTTGTGTCTTTGATTTCCTTTTTACATATTCTGTTATATTCTTTGTAGCATTTAAACAATGATGGTGTACCTTCATTTTTATATTTTTTAAAAGTTCTTTCCTTATTTTTTATAGCCATTTTAACTTTGGCCGTGAGCCACATAGGTTTTATTTTTAGCCTTTTAAACTTATTGCCCATGGGAATATACTTTGCAGTGAGTTTGCATTCTTCTTTTTGATTTACTGTTCTGTGTCCATTGATGCTAATATTTCCTCCCAGTCTAAGTCCCGGAGAGCAGCCCTCATCCTTGGAAAAGTTGCTCTCTTAAAGTTAAGTGTTTTTATCTTTCCCGTATGTGTTTGTTGCTTACAGCAAACATTAAATTAAATCATGTTATGGTCACTGCTACCCAGATGTTCTTTTATATGAATATTGGTAATAAGCTCTGCATGGTTCGAGATTAAAGCAACATAATAAAAATCATTAAAAACTAGCATTCTTAGCCACCCTATTGAGGCCAAACCATAACTCCCAAACATCTACTATATGCCAACATCTACATATTATTCCAAACCCAAGCAACTAGGACTTATGATGCAGAATTGTTTTTTGTTGGTCTGTTGGTTATGGATATGGCCCCTTTGAACATGTTTCATTCATAGCTTCTTAGGAT
Organism: Lithobates sylvaticus; assembly: GCA_028564925.1. Taxonomy (NCBI): domain Eukaryota; kingdom Metazoa; phylum Chordata; class Amphibia; order Anura; family Ranidae; genus Lithobates; species Lithobates sylvaticus. The sequence continues at coordinate 380,712,951 of CM053028.1, forward strand.
GTAGGGTGCTAAAGGAGTAAATTACAACATTATATAGAGTGCCCTGCAAAAGTATTCACCCCCTTGGCATTTTTCGTGTTTTGTTGCCTTACATAGAATTAATATGGATTGTTTGAGGATTTGCATCATTTAATTTACAGAACATGCCCACAACTTTGAAGATGTTTTTTTTTTTATTGCGAAGCAAACAACAAATAGGACAAAATAACAGAAAAAGTCAATGTGCATAACTATTCACCCCCCTAAAGTCAATACTTTGTAGAGCCACCTTTTGCGGCTATAACAGCTGAAAGGTGCTTTGGATAAGTCTCTATGAGCTTGCCACATCTTACCATTGGGATTTTTACCCATTCCTCCTTGCAAAACTGCTCCAGCTCCAAGTTGGATAGTTTGCGCTTGTGAACAGCAGTCTTTAAGTCTGACCACAGATTTTCTATTGGATTGAGATCTGGGCTTTGACTAGGCCATTCCAACACATTTACATGTTCCCCCTTAAACCACTCAAGTGTTGCTTTAGCAGGGTGTTTGGGGTCATTGTCCTGCTGGGAGGTGAACCTCCATCCTAGCCTCAAATCACACACAGAGCGGTACAGGTGTTGCTCAAGAATATCCCTGTATTTAGCACCATCCATCTTTCCCTCAACTCTGACCAGTTTCCCAGTCCCGACTGCTGAAAAACATTCCCACAGCATGATGCTGCCACCACCATGTTTCACTGTGGGGATGGTGTTCTTTGGGTGATGTGATGTGTTGGGTTTGCGCCAGACATAGCGTTTTCTTTGATGGCCAAAAGGTTCAGTTTTAGACTCATCAGACCAGAGCACCTTCCTCCATACATTTTAGGAGTCTCCCACATGCCTTTTCGCAAACTCAAAACGTGCCATTGTGTTTTTTGCTGAAAGTAATGGCTTTCTTCTGGCCACTCTGGCATAAAGCCCAACTCTATGGAGCGTACGGCTTATTGTCGTCCTATGTACAGATACTCCAGTCTCTGCTGTGAAACTCTGCAGCTTATCCAGGGTTACATTAGGTCTCTGTCCTGCCTCTCTGAATAATGCCCTCCTTGCCCGGTCCGTGAGTTTTTGGATAATTTTTTATAACCTAACCCTGACTTGTACTTCTCAACAACATTGTCCCTTACTTGTTTGGAGAGCCTTGGTCTTCATGGCAGTGTTTGGTTAGTGGTGCCTTTTGCTTAGGTGTTGCAGCCTCTGGGGCCTTTCAAAAAGGTGTGTATATGTAATGACAGATCATGTGACACTTAGAATGCACACAGGTGGACATCATTTCACTAATTATGTGACTTCTGAAAGTAATTGGTTGCACCAGAGCTTTTTTTGGGCTTCATAGCAAAGGGGGTGAATACATACGCACATGCCAATTATCAGTTTTTAATTTCTGAAAAATTGTTTTATGTATATATTTTTCTAATTTTACTTCACCAACTTAGACTATTGTGTTCTGATCCATCACATATAATTCAGATTTAAAAAAACATTGAACTAAAGGCTGTAATGTAACAAAATAGGTAAAAAGCCAAGGGGGGTGAATACTTTTACAAGTCACTGTACATTCTTCATCTTACATATCTTCATATTGATATCCACAAGTGAATGCTAGATGTCCAAATGTCAGTACAAGACACGGGGACCACATTCCTCCCCAAAAGGCACCCGTTAATGTGGTTGTCAATAGCAAACATAGTACTGTCTAAGTATATAAAATACAAAAAATATAGGTGGTTCTCCTACCATATGATATAAGTATTTTCATAATCCTTTCAACTAGTCAAATCATCCGAGTACTGTAACACTTACCTTGGATTGCTATTGTGTGAGAACGGTGCTGTTGTATAACAATGCAAACAATACTTGTTCAGAAACATACACTCCTCCAAGTAAAGTTCAGAAGTGCTACAACATTCAAAGGTATCCGGGGGCGTCCTCTAAAATTAGAATAAATCAAACAGCATTCGCAACTATATCACACCCACCAGCAGTTGGGTAGAGGTATAAACATATGTAACCCAGATAAATCCCCAAAAAACTAAACAAAAATCTATTACCTCACATCAGGGCATAGAGAGCATGCATCAATACACCAAGCTGACCAGGAACAGACTGTCAAGTCGCTCCCAGCTGGTTAAAATGGTGCCAGCTACCCAAAAGCTCCACCCACAACACCAGAGCCAACAGAGCCATAAATTGTGTGATCTTGCCACTGGTCAGATGCAGCCTAACCATCCAATATGGCAGCTGCCATATATGCCCAGTGCGGCGGAGTGTGGGACAATGCTCTGAGGATGATGGCATAGCAAAGACAAAACCACACCTCCTGCCCATGTGATGGCAACAGAGGAGGAGAAGGGAGTCCTGGTTAATGGGTCCGAAACAGTAGGGAGATTGAGTCATTAACCACCTGATTACTTTGCACTTAAACCCCCCTCGTGACCAGACCAATTTTCAACTTTCGGCGCTGACGCACTTGGAATGACAATTGCGCGGTCATACAACACTGTACCCAAATGACATTTTTATCATTTTTTCCCCACAAATAGAGCTTTCTTTTGGTGGTATTTAATCACAGCTGGGGTTTTTATTTTTTGCTAAACAAATAAAAAAAGATGGAAAATTAAAAAAATAAATAAAATCATGTTTAATAGTTTGTTATAAAATTTTGGGGCACTGATAGGCTGCACTGGTGGGGACAGATAAGTCAGTACTGATGGGCACAGCAAAGATGGCACTGATGGGCACGGATGGGTGGCACGGATGGGTGGCACGGATGGGTGGTACGGATGGGCACTGATGGATGGCACTGATAGATGGCACTGATAGGTGGCACTGATAGATGGCACTGATGGGCACTGATAGGTGGCACTGATGGGCACTGATAGGTGGCACTGGGCACTGGTAGGGGACACTGATGAGCACTGGTAGGGGACACTGATGAGCACTGGTAGGTGACACTGATGTGCAGCACTGGCACTGTGGGCACTGACAGATGGCACTGGGGGCACTGACAGATGGCACTGGGGGCACTGACAGATGGCACTGGGGGCACTTTTATTACCAATGGTGGGCACCATGGACCCTTGGCATATTGCAGTGAGAGGGACTTATGTCCCTCTCACTGCCGCCGGTGATCGGCTTTTTTTTTTTTCTCCTCGCGCTGTCAGCGCGAGCAGGAAAAAAAGCCGATTACCGGCTCGGTAATTATCACATGATCAGCTGTCATTGGCTGACAGCTGATCACGTGGTAAGGGGTCGGGATCGACCCCTTACTCGGATCTGTGATCCAGCGAGTCTCACAGACTCGCGGATCACAGAGCGCGCCGCGCGCGCCCCTCAGGGGGCGCGCAGGCAGCTCGTTGCCGGGACGACGTCAATAGACGTCGTCCCGGCACATCAGATCCGCGCTGTAGCCGTCATTTGGCTATGGCGCGGATCCCAGGCGGTTAAAGTGGCAGGTCTGAACTTTAAAAGCAAAGCTTTGCATTTTAAAGTATGCTGTTCCCTGTAGAAAGGTGACGCTAAAGGCCCATACACACGTTCGGACTTCAAACCAACTTTTCCGTGGATTTCTGTCCAAAGGGTGTTGGCTGTGAAATTGTTATGCATACACACAGCAGGACTTTTTAGGCAACAAACACGAATGTAGTGCCGTTTCAACGTGCTGACAACACTTCAAAAGAGGAAGTTCAATTCTCCGGCAGTACCCTTTGGTCACCCTTCTGCTAATCTCGTTTTAGTAGAAGTTTGGTCAGTGTTGATTCACGCTTTTCAGTTTCGTGCTTTTCTATTCGTTTCTGAGTGGTCGTTGGTCAACCAGCCATGTTGCGCAATCCTACGCGAGAGCATGCTATTTATGGGCTTGGAGTTATTGCTTTGACTGTAGCCTGGTCCAGGAATAGGAGTAGTAAGAGGAGGAGTGTTTGGACCAAAAATTGGTTACTTAATCAGGACCAATTTTGTCATATGCCTTTGCTGTGTGAGAGCTCCAGGAGAATAATCCTGATGGTTTTCGTAATTATCTCCGGATGACGGACTCCTGCTTTCAGCAACTCTTGTCCTTGCTGTCCCCCTATATTAGGAAGCAGGACACTTGCATGAGGGCTGCTATTCCAGCAGAGCAAAGGCTCATTGCCACCTTGCAGTACTTGGCGACAGGGAGAAGTCTCCAGGATATAAAGTTTACTACTGGGATCTCTCCCCAGGCTCTGGGAGTCATTATTCCCGAGACCTGTAGTGCCATCATCCAAATCCTACAGAAGGACTAAATTCGTGTAAGTTTTATTCTTTAATATCACCTTCTATGTACTTCATGTTTTCTAATGTATTTTATATTTTTTGTATTCCATCCTTCCCATTTTTGTAATATGCTGTGAATGTCCTCTTTGTCCTCATGCATGCTGTAAGCTATTTTGGTGGCCTACATGCATATTTTCCTTCACTAACCTACCCTGTGTAGTGTTAATCATGCGTCTATAGATAAGATTACCCAAAGCTTCATAGGAGGATATCATTGCAAACTCAGCAGCAGTAGCAGCATTTTCCATCCAGTCCCTCCTGTAGGTCGGTAACTGTAAAGTCTCCAAGGAAAACCTGGGAGCCCCAGGGTGCCATAAAAATGAAGAGAGGGGAGACTCTATAGCTTGAAAGTGGTGTTTTTGAATGTAGAGCACGGAATTAGCTAAGAGATAGGGGAACTTAGGTAAAAACACAATTTTAAAAAGATTTGCACGCCCTAACAAAGTGAGAGGCAGGTTTAGCCATTATGTTAGTTTAGTGCGAAAGGAGGGGATACAAGGTAAGATATTATTATCAAAATATTTTTCTAATGGAAGCTGAATCTCGATTCCCAGATACCTAAATTTACTAGTAACCTGAAAGGGGACTTACATTTCTAAAGTTTAAAATTCAAAAAATAAATTGGAGGAATTAATTATTGTTAATAAAAGTATTTGTCTAGCCCAAAAAAATGGTACTGGACGAGTCTCTGTTATTCTTTTGATATTAAGATATACTGTATATCTGTTTGTCTAAACAAACACTCAATGCCCGTGTGGTCCTACCCACATATTGGAGGCGTTGTAACAGGTACACTACATTAAGCAAACAAGATAAATATGCACTAATAGTAAAAGGTTTGTGCAAACAGCTGCTGTACACTATGTCTTGATACCCGACATCTTACATAATTCAAATACAAACAGTGCAGCGCTTAAGTTCGCTTATATTAGTTACTATTGGTGGATGAACAGGTTGTGACGGACGCAGGTATCAGATCGCTGCCCTCCTCACTAACCCGTGACAAAGGACTGGCCAATCTCACACCGCGCTGTCACTTGGGTAACAATGCCACTCTCGACTGCACCCTGCACCCAAGATTTTGCCGCTTGAGGGACCACAAACTAGGTGCTCCAGAGCGCTTGTCATTGGACTAATTAAGCAACTAACCCTTTAAAATCCAAACCACCACCACTTTCTTTTGGTGGTATTTGATCGCCTATGTGGTTTTTATTTTTTGTACTATAAACAAAAAACACAGAAATTTAAAAAAAAAAAAAAATCTATATTTTTTTTACTTTCTGCTATAAAACACATCCAATAAATTTAAAAAAAAAATCTCTTCATCAATATAGGGTAATATGTATTCTGCTACATATTTTTGGTTAAAAAAAATCCCAATAAGCGTATATTGATTGGTTTGTGCAAAAGTTATATTGGATATTTTTATTTATTTCTTTTATTTAGTTATATATTTATATATATTATATTACTACTAATGGCAGCGATCCGTGACTTATAGCGGGACTGCGATATTGCGGCGAGCATATCTGACACTAAATTACACTTTTTGGGGACTAGTAACATTAATACAGTGGTCAGTGCTAAAAATATGCACTGTCACTATACTAATGACACTGGCTAGGAAGAGGTTAACATCAGGGGTGATCAAAGGGTTAAATGTGTGCCTAGCTAGTGTTTTACTAAACTGTGGGAGGTGCTTGTACTAGGAGAAGGCAAAGATCCATCTCCCTGCTTTGCAGGGACACAGGATCAATGCCTTCCCTACTGACAGAATGGCAATCTGCCTTGTTTGCATAGGCAGACTGCCATTCTGCCTGTGTAACGAATGATCACTGGGTGCCGGCGGACATCGAGTCTGCGGTACCCGGCGATCAGCTCCCGCTGTGTATGATCACAGCGGGAGCGGGCCGCTGGCGGCATGCTTGCACGCCCCCAACTCAGAAGTGCTGGATCACGTACTAGGTCCATGATCCAGCGCAGTAGAGCCGCCTTGCCGTATATGTAAGTGATACGGTCGGCAAGCAGTTAATAAATAGTATCTGGAAATGCACTGGGCTGGTGCACCCTTCTTGCTGTTTTTTACATTTTGCATGAGCCTGATTTGGATGTATTTCACTGTACATGACTACCGTATGCCCGTGTATTTATTTTTTACCTATACCAGGAAATTCCAAACCACAAGTGCTTGGTTTGCAAGTGCTTGGAGCAGTGGACAGTGATCTTGTCATTCTGACACAGAGACCCAGGCTGGGGGAGAAGCCACAGGCACGATTAGATCCCCTTAAACAAGGGATCTGATTAGCTGGTAAGCGGCAGTACTTTTACTGGTGGAGGATCCCTTTACTATACTATGGCACATCTTCTTGGGTGTCGTGTGTAACATCACTTTTGAGGGCTTAAGAAACAGATTTGGAGCTGTATTGTGGACTGTTTAACCCCTTCTGGAGTGTGGTCCATATATTGATATTTGGACATTTGAGCTATTTATTTTTATTTCATTTATTTTAGTTCATTATTGCACCAAATTTTATTTATTTGGAGTAGTTTTTCACTACTACCTAATTGGAGTAGTTTTCAATACCATTCATTTATATACACTATATGGGCAACTGTGTATGTTTTTTGCAGGAATTTATAGAGCAGCTTTTTTTCTTTTCGTTTATGTTAATATTGTGTTTATCTCACATTGAGTTTATTCATTGGAGGAACATATTAGACAGCGCTGTATTGCCATTTTTTCCATTTTCTATATACTGACCTACCTGACATACACTGACCTACCTGACATACATACACTTACCTACCTGACCGACACTGACCTACCTGACACACACTGACCTACACTGACCTACATACACTGCCCTACCTGACATACATACACTGACCTACCTGACACACACTGATCTACCTGACATACACTGACCTACCTGACGCACACTGACCTACACTGACCTACATACACTGCCCTACCTGACATACATACACTGACCTACCTGACACACACTGACCTACCTGACATACACTGACCTACCTGACACACACTGACCTACTTGACACACACTGACATACACTGACCTACCCGACATACATACTCTGACCTACCTGACACACACTGACCTACCTGACACACACTGACCTACCTGACATACATACACTGACCTACCTGACATACATACACTGACCTACCTACCTGACATACATACACTAACCTTCCTTACATACAGACACATACAGACAGACTTTATATGTCCAGGTCCTGCAGCTCAGCCGTAGTGCTGGTGTGCGAGGCAGCCAGAGGAGAGGAGGAGAGCCGCCCGCCCAAGAGCCGAGCGGGGATCGATGTGGCACTGCGGCCGCATTGTAATTCCCACCTTCTGGAGCCTTCTTCCTGTTCCTGTCACAGCGAGCTGGGAGAGGACTGAGGTTGGAGGAGTGCAGGCACTGGGAGGCGCCAGCGATGCTGCTCAGGGTGGTGGTGGCGGTGTCTTCTCTCTCTCTCTCTCTCCTGGGCTCTTCCCGGCTGCCCAGGCCTCCCCCTCCCTGTTTGATCCTGCTGCTCTGCACTCCACGCCACCACCGGACCAGCAGCGGGACGCTCCAGTCCAGGTGTCGCAGGCCAGGACCCACGAGCACTAGCGCAGAGGGGGAAGTGCAATCCTCCTCCGCTTTGAATGTTGGGCAGTGTGGGCACAGTGGGCAGGTAGGAAGTTGCGGTCGTGACGTCACTGGTTGCTAGCTGCTAGGCGGCTCTAGCAACCAGTGACCAAGAGTAGAGTCAGGTGGAGGTGGAGGCGGAGCTGGAGCCAGAGCCAGCGCTACCACGGCTCAGTCCGCCCCTGTCCCCTGCATTCTGGACCGGGACAAGAGACTCGGGACTATGTGCCCCAGACTCGGGGCTGTAGCCCCAATAGCCACCCCCTAGCGACGCCTCTGCTGGGATCTATAGTTCCTCTTCTCAGTCCACAAATCAAGCTTAATCTGTATGGAATCTATGTCTGTGGGAATCTTTCCTACAATCCTCATTTCCTCCCAGCATTCACAGCAGTTCAAGCACTTCACATCCTCTTCCTCTGTGTGAGGGTGGACGTAACAGGCTAAATAAACCCCTAGTAGTGTGGGGCCCCGACCGGGCAGAGAGAAAGAGGGAGAAAGTTAAAGAATAGAATAAAGAGGGGAGATGTAAGAAAGTGGGGGTGGAGGGGGGGGTGAGGGTGGGAGCGGGGACATCTTCCACGATCATGGGGTGTTTCTGAGACCTTAGGTCGTATCTAGGTGTACTGCTACAACAGCCTGTAGTGTGTAAGACCAGCGTCCAACGGACTCCATTTGCCTATCACGTTGTGGCTACAGATCCTCTCAGAGCCTGTCCTTCGTCTGAGTATATGAACATGGTCCATAATTGCCATGTTTTGGAAAAAGTTTCCTGTCTCTTTTGTGCTGTGAGGATGAGGTCCTCCATTCTCCTGATGTCCTCTACTTTCTGGAGCCACTGGTCAATGGTTGGCGGGAGAGCAGACTTCCAGCATATTGGGACACATGCCTTGGCTGCGTCAAGTAGGTGACGTACCCTGTTTCCCCGAAAATAAGACCAAGCGTGATTGTCGGCGATGGCTGCAATATAAGCCCTACCCCCCAAATAAGCCCTATTTAAAATCCTTGTAGGTCTTGTTTTCAGGGTAGGGCTTATTTTCGGGGAAACATGGTAGGGCTTATTTGGGGTGTAGGGCTTATATTGCAGCCATCACCGACAATCACGCTAGGTCTTATTTTCGGGGAAACAGGGTATCACTGATTTCTTGTAAATTCTATCAGGTACATCCGAAACGTGTAATAGGAAAAAGGCTGGGTCTCTTAATGGGACTTAGCTGTATTCCCAGTTCATCTTCCCATTTAAGAAGCCCTGGGGATAGAAAGCCCTCCGGTGGTGTGTTTATGAGGGCATACGTCAGCGAGATTGTGTGTGGGAGAATTCCCGTACTATTACAAGTCTCTTCTAAGGTCGTGAGTGCTTGGTCGCTGTCTACCGGAGGGGGTATAGAGCCCAAAAGGTGACTCAGTTGGAGAGCTCTCATAAAGTTCAGTCTGAACGGGCCTGTTGGGTCTGAAAGTTCTGTTGCTGTTGTCCACCGTCCTCCTGTGCTAAAATGGGCGGCCTGGTGTTTGCCTAGCGCAGATAAATTGCGAAAGGGTTCATCTCGGATCCCCGGAGTGAACATTGGGTTACCTAAAATTGGGTATAGGGGTGAGTTCAGGGATGAGAGGGATGTCTGGGTTATGAGGCGGTTGCAGATGCGTGCGGTGTTGCCAATTAGTGGGTGCCGTCTAACCTCTGGTGATAGTCCTGAGTAGCACCAAGGGATAACGTGAAGTGGGACTTTGCTTTGTGTCTGCTCCACTTGGGTCCACAATTTGGAATCCTGGTGGTGACACCAGTCTATGAGTCTCCCCAGATGTATGGCCTGGTAGTAGGCGCGGACACTAGGGAGGGACAAGCCACCATGTATTTTGGGGAGGACTAGTAGTGCATTTGCTAGTCTAGGCCTTTTCTTGGCCCAGACAAATTTTGAGAATATTTTTTGTATTTGTTTAAAATAGGAGGTAGGGATGTGTATGGGTAATGCCTGCATTAAGTACAAAAATTTGATAGGATTGTCATTTTCAGAATGTTGCATCGGCCCAACCAGGAATGCAGTCCTGTTTGCCAATTTTTAAAAAGATCTTCCACCTTTTTTAGAAGTGGAGGGAAGTTAAGGTTGTACAGTGATGAGAACTTTTGGGGTATGTATGTGCCTAAGTACTTCAAAGCGGAATTTGTCCACTTTAATTTAAAACTGGCCTGAAGGTGGGATAGTTGCGTGGTTGGGATATTTACACCCATCGCTTCCAACTTGGTAAGGTTAATTTTCAGATTTGATAGAGTGTTGTACAATGTGAATTCTAGTAGAAGGTTTGGTAGCGACACCGTCGGGTTGGAGACGGAAAACATAAGGTCGTCCGCGTAAGCGGATACCTTATGTTGGTTGTGACCTATCACGATCCCTGTGATGTCTGGGTTGCGACGTACATGGCATAGAAAGGGCTCTAGGGAGAGTGCGAATAAAGGGGGTGATAGTGGGCATCCCTGACGTGTCCCGTTTGTTATGGGGAAGAGGTCTGAGAGCACTCCGTTGGCTCTCACCCTTGCCTTTGGTGTCGTATACACCGCAGAGATCCATTTCATCATGTTGTTGCCCAGGCCCATGCTCTGCAGTGTGGCGAACATAAAGGCCCAGTTCACCATGTCAAAAGCTTTCTCGGCATCTGTGCCGAGAAAGACGCTTGGTGTTTTGGTTAGGTTGACATGGTGGAGTAAGTTCAGGACTTTGGTTGTGTTGTCCCTCGCTTCTCTAGATGGAACAAAGCCTACCTGATCTAGGTGAATTAAATGGGGTACGTGTAATTGCAGTCTAGTGGCTATTATTTTGGTGAACAGTTTCAGGTCTGTATTTAGCAGGGATATAGGGCGGTAACTCCCGCATTGGGCCAGGTCTTTTCCCTCTTTAGGTATCACTGCTATCTGCGCTTGTAGCGTAGTGTCGTGTAAATTGCTTCCTTTACCCAGGTCGTTAAAGAGCTTGGCTAAGTGGTGTCCTAACGCTGGGAGTAACATCTTGTAGTACTGGATCGTGAGCCCGTCAGGTCCTGGCGCCTTGTTCTGTTTGGTTTGTCCTATAGCTGTCTGTATGTCCGTCAAGGTAATGGGTTCGTCTAGAATCTCTTGCGTTTCAGATGGTAGGGTAGGCATTGCCGAGTCAGCTATATATGCTAATATACGATCGGGGTGAGGCCTTTCCACATTCAAGTTGTAGAGGGACTCATAATATGATTTGAATTCCTGTGTTATTTGTTATGGTAGGGACTTTCGTTGGCCTGTAAGGGAGTGTATGTGCGAGATATAGGATGCCGTCGTCTGAGATCGTAATGCTTGTGCCAGCAATTTCCCACATTTGTTGCCGGATTCGTAGACCTTCCTACGGGTGATCTGGAGTGCGGCTTTGGCTTTAAAGTGAAGTAAGTCATTTACCTGTGCGCGTATTGTATCTAGTTCTCCCCATAATGCTCTGGTTGGTGTCTGTTTGTGTTCCGCTTCTATCTTGTGTAGTTTGTCTAGTAACGTCATCATTTGGGCAGTTCTCTGTCTTTTTATCCTTGCCCCATGCTTAATTAACACCCCGCGTATCACCGCCTTGTGCGCTTCCCATACAAGACCTGTGTCGCAGTCGTCTGTAGTGTTGGTGTCAAAGTAGTGGGTAATTTCTTTTGTGACCTCTGCCAAGACTTCAGGGTCTTGGAGGAGGCTCTCTTTAAGTCTCCATGGTTTTTTCTGTGTTGTGTGTAAGTCATTCAGTGCGTATTTCAACATGACCGGGGCATGGTCCGACCAGGTAATAGATCCAATGGACGCGTCCTTGACTGCCTGAAGTTGGTTGTGCAGGATCAAAAAAAGGTCTATACGAGAGTATACTTGGTGTGTGCAGGAGATGAAGGAGTAATCCCGTTCACCAGGGTGCAGTAGACGCCACACGTCAATCAGACGTGAGTCGTGTAATGCTGAGTGGATTGTTTTGCGCAGTAGTCTAGTGGTCGAAGATGTGTCTTCTGTGGGGATCAGAGGAATATTCAGGTCTCCTCCTAGTATTAATTGGCCCTCGGAAAAGTTCCGGAGCGCCTCCAACTGTTTTTTGATGAAGGAATCTTGTTGGCTATTTGGAGCGTACAGGCTCGCAATAGTCACTTTCGTGTCCCCGATCAGCCCCTTAAGGAACAAAAATCTCCCCGCCGGGTCTGCTCTCATGTCAACCAGAGTCCACGGGATTCTCGCTGCAATTTGGATAGAGACTCCTCTAGATTTGGCTTCTGAGTAGGTTGCGTGATAGACTGTTGGGTAGAAGCTGTTCTTTAGAATTGGGAAATGGTTTTCCCTGAAATGCGTCTCCTGAATCAGGACGACATTGGCTCTCATACGTTTCATATCGTTGAGCAACATACGCCTTTTTTTCTGGTATGTTAAGCCCTTTGGCGTTCAATGAGACGACTTGGAGCACGTCCATGATCGTGGAGGGGTATGGGGAAGATTGGGTATGCGTCGAAGTGGGTCGGGTGGATACAGTAGGGGGGGGGGAGAGAAGGGGGAAAATTGGTTTAGATCAGAAAAGTGTGTTTAGAAAGGATAGGATACAGTAGGCTCCCAGTGGGAATACGGGAGATAAGTATAGTACACCGTCCACCGTCTAGCAGTGTCGGTTTCCTAGTCTGTACAGCTAAACTGCTGTTCAAACGTCTGCCAGATCCAGCTGGTAAGACGCTAGCCTATGTGTGGGAGTGTCTAGCAAGGACCATTGGGAGGGCTCCCTGTCCTTCTCCGGGCCATGGACAATTGGTGTGTAAGAGAGTGTGAGCTCTAGTTACGTAACTTTGTGGGCAAGAACCATGAAGACAAGGTAAGGTATTACTTCAAATATTCGAGTGTCTAATTAAACATTCAAAATCTACGTATCATAACGTTATAACATAACTATTAAGCGTAATGTTTGTACCGACTGGCAAAAATAAATGCATACTCATAGTGCAAAACCGTGACATTATAATTCTGCTTCCCAGGCGTTCGGGCAGAATCCCCCCTCTCCTGAACTCCCCCCAGAACTGCAGAGGTGGTCACCTCCATTTACGTGGTCTTGCAGTCTGGAGTAAAGCACCCGGGTCTCAAGAGAGGGAGGAGGCCGCCCCACGTCTCTATTATTCCACGTACTTTCCCGCCCCTCCCTCTCCTCCCGCCACAATATTAAGCAGGTTATACATATGCTCTAAATTCCCCAGTGTTCAAGGGGAACCCCAACTGCTTCACATTATAACATTTCCAAATCCCTTTGAATGATTTGAAGACCCCACCAGGCGGCATGTCTGGGTCGCAGTAAAGTGGGGAAACAAGAGCTGTGGGTATGTCTTACCCTTTTTCTGACGGATGGCGCTGACCTTGACCAGGTCCCATTGGTCGGAAGGGTTTGACGTACTGTCAGTCTCACAGCTCGTGTCAGGTGTGATCCCCTGTAGTTTCCCCCTTCGCATGTAAGTGGGGCTCCGTCAGAGAGGTAGGCCGAGTTTCGGGGGTTCGAAAGTGCTGCCACATGGTGGAGTAGCGTGATAGTATAGTAATAATAAAAAATTAAAAAAAGGGGGGGTAATAGGGGGAGGATAACAAGTTCAGTCGCAGCCTGGATAGTTATGTCTTGCGTACCTTATCTGCGGGGTGTCTGTGCTCATCCTCACGTCAGGTTCAAGTAAATGTGGCTCAGTGGTGGGTCCGCGGGGTCCAGTATCAGTACCTGTAGGAGATGCCGAGCGTCGGAGCCAGAGCGAGTAAAACATAACGGGGGAGGGCGGGATGCCAGTGATGGAAGCAGTTCATCAGGGGAACATTGTGGCCAGCCGGTAAACCGGAATCCTGAACTTTAAAGTGTAGATGTCATCATAGGTTTAAGACTCATGTGTTCCGTCCACAAGAGGTATGCGAGATCTTCCCCTGGGTCTCTGGGAGCATGCCGGTGGGTTGCTTCTACTGGAGTACGGGCCCGTACGGCCGGTCGGTCTGGGTATCCTCATCAGCCAGTTCTGCACTTGGATCGGCGCTGTCCCCAGGTATTCAAAAAGCGGCGGGAGATCAGTCGGTGATCGCAGAGTGAATGATGAACGGTCATTCCTGAACATTACCACCAAGGGGTAGCCCCATCTGTAGGTGCATCCGAGTCTCCTTGCCTTTTCCAGGACTGGTTTTAGCATAGCGCGGCGCTGTAAAGTGGCTCTTGATAAATCCGCTAGGATTTGGATTTGTGCCCCATCGAATTCTACATCTCCATGGTCCCAGGCTTTCCTTAATAGGATTTCTTTCTGCGCATAGCGATGCAGGCGGCATAGCACGTCTCGGGGCCGCGCGGGATCTGTCGACTTGGAGCCTAGGGTACGATGTACCCGATCTATCTCGAGGTTCGGAGGCGGGTTCGGGTTGCCCATGAGGTTTTGGAAGATGGCCGTAACCGTCTCAGCCAGATCTTCTGATCCGGTCGCCTCTGGCAGGCCCCGCAGCCGCAGATTGTTGTGGCGGCTACGGTCCTTCATTTCTTCCAAATGGAGTTGCATCTCCTGCGCCTCTCTCGTGTGGGTGTCTTGCATTTTTTCCAGGAGGTTCACTCTGGATTCAAGTGATGAGAGGTGAGTCTCACCAGAAGTGACCCGTTCCTCTATTCCCTGTAGTTCTTCCCGTACCTCCATTATGTCTTTAGCGTGGGCATCTTCTATCCGCAGGATTAATGCCTCTATGTCCGCTCTCGTTGGTAGAGCCTCAATCGCGGCTCGTGTAGGGAGGGCCCGCAGCATGCTGCGGAGATCATCATCCAGGGAAAGCTGGCTCTGTGTGGGGCCTGCCATATCTGCTCGGAATAGGTCCGGTGTGCCTGTGAGGACCTCCAGGTCGAGAGGGCGCCCTGGGCTATCCGGTATGGATGTAGCGATGTCCGCCGTCTCGCAGGGTGCACGAGGCGCTGTTGCAATGGCGCCAGGGTATGTCCTCCGGCTCTGTCCGAAAAAGTGCGGGATATCTGGCTGTGTATAGATATTTCAGTTCCCCCGGGTCGCCGATCTTGTCCTGTATCTGTTCGGGGTGTTCATGCCTTGCTCACATTCAGTTAAAAGCGTTTAGGTGTCCATATAGGCCAGATCGGGCAGGGAGCTCCTCCAGGACACGTTTCTACTCGGCCACCGCTAAGCCACGCCCCCGTAGTCTCTCCTTTCTGCTAGCATTGCAAACTGGGGGTGTACTTGGATGGGAATTATTACAAGCTAAAGGTATGAGACACCACAGCATAGCCCGAATCCTGCCTAAAATGTGAAGAGGAATGCTGACTTGTGATAAAATATGTCATGTGAATACTGAAAGAAAACTGTCGTTTTGTACATTTTGCCAACTTTATTCAGTAAACGGAATGGCTAGTTAAGTGGATCTTCAGGTATGATTTACTGGGAATACTGAGTGAAATCTTACAGTGTATGCAAACAGGGAATAAAGTATACTGTATGCCTAAATATTACCAGGAAATCGAGTGAAAGAAGCAGCCAGTTAGAGAATGGAAAAGAGGGGTGGATTGGTGGCTGTATGGTCTACCCATCTAGTGTCAGGGACCTTAAGTTAGGAGCCACTGCATAGCAAAATTTTCATATGGACTGGATCACAATTGTACGTACGAGCCATTGAAAAGTATACAGCTGTAGCACCCTCTACCTTAGGTAGGTTGCTAGAGGTAGTTTTTTTTTTGTTTGTTTCAGCAAATGCAGGTAAATTTAGGCAGGCCTAGCTAAAAGTTAGGCCTGTTTGTTTTTGATCTGGGGGCTGGGAGTGGTTTAAAGCAGCAGCAGGTGACTGACATGTGGCTTAATCTCTCTGGCGCCTCCCTCTGGTTTCCAGAAGGTTCTGGAAAAGAGGTGGGGAGAGAGGATTGGAGTGGCATGAGGTGTATCTGGGAGCCCTGACCAATCCCCAACTAGGATTGTTGGATTGATAGATGACCGGAGCGTGGTGGGAGGCCCCTCTCCCTCCCCCAATAAAAGTGATCTCGCCGCGGAGACCACTTTTATCAGAAAGAGGATCATCTGCCGTTTAAGAATATACGGGGGTAGTGGCAGCTATCTGCTGCGATAACCCTGGTATTCTACGTCAAAGTACCGACATATAACAACGGCGGCCGGTCCGCAAGTAGTTAAGCACAATTCACTAATAAAAAATTAAAAATAAAGATTTTGCGGTAAACAACGAGAAAAGAAATACTATTTAGTAAATATAGCAAAAAAAAATTGTGCGTTAATCTGTTAAGTCCAATTCACGAATGAAACTGGAACTAAAAAAGTGGGATATTTAACACCACCCTTTTTGTGACGATAACCAGTGCGGTACCAGAAAGAGGGCATGGTACAAACCCTCAGAAAGGGGCATTCCACCCACCGAGAGCCTAACTGTACCCAAAGAACATCCACAGGAAGGGCCACTATTCTACCCACAGAGAGGGGTGCAATACTACCCTCAGAGAGGGGTCTAATTCCACCCACAGAGGACTCGCAAAAAGTTGACACTATTCCACCAGCAGTGGACACACAAAAATGTGGCATTATATATCACGAATACACAAGCATTTTTTTTTTTTTTTTTTTTTAATCAAAATTCAAAAAGGCGTGCAAATTAGATGTTAACATCAGTTAAAATTTAACATCAAGAACCTAAAAAAAAATTTTTTTTAAAGGAAACGTTTACAAAAGTGCAACAATAGAGTATTATCCAGCTAGAAGTGCCCTCTTGAAGTGGCCACTGTAATACTTTTGGTTGTATACACCATTACAACAAGTTAAACTTGGATAGGATCATGAAAAATAAATAAAAATGTTTAAAAAAAATTATAAAAAAAATAAAGTCCAGTTTTCTTTTGTTTTCACAATATAAACATAGGCAGCAGCTCAGAATTGGGTCAAAAACATAGAAAAGAGCACTTTCAACAACTCTAGTAGGCCATACATTTACAAAAAAAAAACATTTTTATCAATGTATGGCATGATGGATTTATTAAAGGAGCTTGGATTACCAAGCATTAGGAGACATAAATTTGAGAAGGTAGTTCAAATTTCAATTCCTTCAAATACAGAGTACTGTAAAAAATGTTAGAGTAAAAAATAGTTTTTTGCAAAAGAAAAATAACAAACATGTTTAAAAGTAAAATATTATAAGGAAATTACCTTAAACAACCCTTAAGCACTGACATGTGCAATAAATGACAGCATGGGAAAATGTGGTAGTTATTGAACAATCGAAAAAATACTGCATTCGTTATTTAACGCTAAATTCTTATTGAATTGAACTTTCACAACTGATTTACTGCATGCGTTATTTTACTGTATTTTATTTACCTTTATTTAACTCATATGCCCCGTACACACGGTCGGAAATTCCGACCACAAAACGGTCAAAACCGATTTTGTCCGACACTGGTGTTGCATACACACGGTCGGACAAAGTTGTCGGAAAATCCGATCATCCTGAACGTGGTGACGTTCGTTGCGTATGACGGAACTACGTAGAGGCTAGTAGCCAATAGCTTTGGTCTTGTAATTTGATCTGAGCATGCGTGGCACTTTGTCCGTCGGAATTCGCTACACACGATCGGAAAAAGTCCGATAGGAATTTGTTGTCGGAAAATTTGAGAGCATGATCTCAAATTTTTTACGCCGGAAATTCCGACGGAAAAAGTCTGATGGAGCCCACACACGGTCGGATTTTCCGACAACATGGTCCGATCGGACATTTTCCAGCGGAAATTCCGACCGTGTGTACGGGGCATTAGTGAATCGACCCTTATGTTTATTTTAAGAACAAATAGGGCTTTCTTTTCGTGAATATTGTCTTGCAACACCGATATTTCTTTTTTTTTTTCGCAATCCTTAGAAAATTAAACATAATAAAACTAAACAAAATGCACTTTTTCTTTTTTTGAGCAGTGTTAGTTTAAAAATAAATAGTGTTACTGCGCATACAAAGTGTGCATTTTATTCCATATTTTGTGCTGTTTAAAACACTAAAACTATGATTCTGGTACAAAGCATTGCTATTTACGTATTAAGTAACGTCGTTTTTTTTTTACTTTTGCACTTTTTTCAATGTGATACATGAAAAATATATGTATAAGGTTTCAAAATATTAACGCAAACAAAAACAGAAAAAAGAGGTAGACCCAGAACAGAGTTCACAGCATCCTTGTCTCTAATTATTATTATTATTATTATTATACAGGATTTATATAGCGCCAACAGTTTGTGCAGCGCTTAACAAAATAAAGGCAGACATTACAATTACATTACAATTTGATACAAGAGGAATCAGAGGGCCCTGCTCGTTAGAGCTTACAATCTAATCAACTTGTAAGTAAACACTTTTTCGGTGCTTAGTGCTGGTTCCCCCTGTGCGCTCCCAGCACAGTTACCAGCGGGGCCCGGAAAGCTCCAAATGCATCCTTTACAATCAGCTTTCCAATAATGCGACCGTTGTGACAGCCAATCACAGCAGTTACATGACCTGAATGCCTCCCTCCGCCTCCTGGCATTTAGAAGCTCCTTATGGGCCGGGAGGAGGCGGGGAAAGGGGTTGAAAAGGTTTTTAACAAAATAAAAGAAAAAAAATGCAATTCTGTCAAAAAAGGGTGCAAAAAAAAAAGGGATTTTCAGTGGCGCCTCATCAGTGCTTTTAGTACTGAGAAATGCTGGGAAGAATCATTATAGGGATTTGTGCGTCAGTAGGTGGTGGGAGGAGCCACACTCCCATCTAATGCGCTGTCATGCGTTTAACCGCCTACAATACATCAACTAAAAAATGTGGCAGCAGGCCCAAGCCTTTTGGTAGTTTGTCTATAACTTGAGTCAGCCATCTCTGTAGATCCTCCTGTGTTTATTGAATGTGCTACATTGTACCATAATAAGCTCTCAGCAAAGTTACAAATGATGACTTCCTATGTGTTTTATTATTGAAGACTTAGTAACAATAGTGCTGGCATTAGACTTCACGTCCTTTCTCCCAGCAGGCTGTGTACATGAGGCCTGGGCAGCCAGGCTCGGCTCCACACAGAACGGGCCGCTCACACTGCAGCGTGACGCAGCCGGCGAGGGCGGGGCGTAATTCTTGTATGTGTCACTTCGCGCCGGATGTAGACGCGGCGGCCCCGCCCACCCTCGCAGCTCGTCCATTGTAAAGCCTATCCCCGCCCAACATAACAACGGAAGCGGAGGGGCCGTTCAGGGAGAAGTCTCTGTTGACCCCGCCTTCCCGGGCTGCCGCAGTGAAATTGGGCGCGTTTGCGCAGTGACGTTCCTTTTTTTTTGTTGGAAGGTAAGGAAGGGTTAGCATGGCGCCCGGGTTCCCCTCTTGTAAGCGGCGCTTTGACTTGACTGGCGGCGGTTGGCGCGGAGGCATGGCTTGGGGTTGGCGGCGGAGGGAGGGGAGGAGGTTGGTGGCGGTGGCGGGACAGGGTGAGGCCGGCACGGGCGGGGACTCAGGGCCTCCATCTGGTTTAGAGCGTGAGGCCTGCGTGCATGCCATGCTGCGGTGCCGAGCGTGAGGTGAGGGCGTGGGGGGGAGGTATTGGCCGGCAGCGGCTGTCTTCTTCACCTCTCATCTCCCGGACTGGGCTCGGCGGGCGCCATGTCACGGCGGGCCTGTGGGGGAGAGCACAGTCACTGAGCCTGGCCGGGGGGGAGGGGAGCGTTGTCAGGCCGCCACTACAGGGCGATGCCGGCTCCTGCGTAGCTCAGCCATGGGGTGGACACGTGGTTCCGGGCGGGGGGCTTTGTGTCACTATTGTCTGCCACATGTACGGGCCGATCACACAGCCATAGGCTCTACACGCCGTGTGTGAGGGATAGCTACAACACTGCCGGCCGATCCTCATCTACCAGCCGGAGCACAGCTGTCATCTGCCTGGAGCTTCTCACCAAGGCCGATCTCCTACTTTACAACTGTCATCTCAACGCTGATTATCATCGGGCCGGGCGCGGGTGACTCCTAGTAGCACTGCTCCTGGGCCTGTGCAGCCTCCTGACATGCCCATTGTGAGCAGTGCTGGACCTTTATACCGAGCCTTGTGTGTTTTAGATACTGCACAGAATAAATGTAACTAATCCGTTTAGGCAAAGCAGTCTCGGGCCATCTAGATCTCTTATTGTAACATTGTAACTAGGAAGTCATTGTAACATTTAACTGCATCGCTCTATACTTTTTAAAGTAGAACTAAAGTCTAAACGTTTTCATCTTTTTGGGTGGGGATGGATTTGAACCCCTCAGTTTTAGTTGTCTGTGCCCTCATTAGATTCTCTCCAATTGCTATTATTGAAAAGGAAAGTAAAAAAAACTTTTTTCTGGGATAGTAATAAAAGGACTAGTTGTGGGGCTCCCTAAGGGTTTCCCTCACTTCCTGTTTTTGGACAGGCAGTGAAGGAGAATCTCTCCAATGGGACATTGATGGCAATACAAACGACTGCTTATAACACTCACTTTATCCAAAATTAGTTTTGCCTCTGGTTTTACTTTAAGGCTTCATGCACACTAAAACAAATTTACAAGCATGTTTTAGATTCTAATACAGCTGCATGGTGTTTTTTTTTTTTTTCTTCTTCTCTGGGAACATCGCACGTGTGCAGTAACATGCAGGGCTTTCAGATCCATAAAATGCAATCTTCGTCTGAACGCATGTATGCCAGATGTGGGTTGTGTTAAAAGGGCAATTTTACAGAAGTTTTTTACTGATCATGCATAAAAATCAGTAAAAAAATTTACGCCCTTGTGAATGTAGCCAAACTGTAGGTGGTACGATTGCATTGTGCTGTAATGGCACGGTATCACAGGTTACTTGCCTCAGGGTGGCGCCTTTCATTCTAAAATGACACATCTCAGTGTGCAGAGCCACCTAACACATGTAGGAATTTTTATTCAAGTTGGCAGTCGGCGGATGGAAATTTGGCTATCAATTCATCTATGGCCTTCTAGTTTTGATTTCTCTCAAACTGGGACTGTTAGATTTGTTTTTTATCGACATATGCAGCCAATCGCCCACATCACTTTTCAATCAGCTGAGTGTCCCCCGTGTAAAGGCACAATGGGAGGATTCCTTCATTCACCTCAAATGTGTTTAAAAAAATTTAAACATGGTCAGCTTCAGACTTTGGTTGCCACGCACAGCTACTCATTGGTTTCTAGCTTTTATTTTCTAAGCTTATCTGAACAAGCTCAAGTCAGAATGCAGTTACCGTGCACAGCTCTCCAGATTGTCTGCTCTGATTTTACTAAATTGACAACCTTGGTGTCTGTAACAAAAGGCAACCTGCCCCATCTTTGCTTGTGTTTGAGCCATTTCATTTTGAATGGGATGTTTGGTGCAGTGTCGTGTGAATGGGTTCCAAGGGTAAAGCATTTCAGATGTGCTGTTTGACTGGTGTGGCTTGTGTTTGCATTTATCTGAAGGTTGGCACTGAAAGTATGCATGCTTTAGAGGAGAGTAGAAAATGTATCTAAACTGATTATTTCACTGCATTATGTGACTATTGGCTTTTTAAAGTTGAAGACCTTTACCAAACCTAGTTTTTCTTTGTGCAATGTATGTTGACAAAGTACACATGGTTATGGTAACAAAGCACAGGTCTGAATTCAGTCCTAAAACCCCACCAAGGGATGGAAAAAGCCTTGCCTTGAGCCCCAATGCACTGTAAGGCCACTTTCACACTAGGCGTATCCGCTTGCACAGAGTCCACCGGCTCTGCGGGAGATCTCTCTGATCTCATTGAGCAGTGAGGGGCTTGTCGTGCACTGCTAGTTTCTATGGAGAGATTGGATAAAAACAAAGCATGTCTGTTTTCATCAGATCTCATCCGATAGCGATGGATCTGGACGTAGGGCCATCCGTCTGCTTTTGGCGGATCGGATGTCAGCGGACATGTCACCGCTGACATTCGTCACTTCATAGACTAGCATGGAGCGCCCGTTCAGGTCCACTGTCAAAACTGACAGGCGGACCTGTACGGTCCGTCAGTGTGAAAGAGGCTAAATGCTTACCTCTAGGCAATAGAGGAAGAGGTTGTTTTTCTTGCTTTGCACCTCACGCAGTGCTGTTCTCTTGGGCCTTCCCCCACATACAATGCAGGGGAAGTTCTCCCCTTCCCCGCAACTTTCTGGGACACGTCGCAGGGCCCAGAAGGCTGTGGCACCATTTACAAAGCATAGTGGGCAGCCAGCTGTGAAGGCACAAGGAGTCACAGCCAGCTACCCACAGTCAAACATGCCAGGGACCCAAAGACCAGGGAAGAACTGGCTCCTCAACGCTGTCTTTATATTTATTGGCCTCCAGTTTTGGCTCCCTAAGCCTAACTTGGCTTAGAGCCAAATGGATATAGCTCTGCTCAATAACTTTTTTCAGTTGTGTGGGAAAGGATGGAAACTTTTTCAGGCAAATCTTGTCACTGGGTTTTGAGATCCAAAATATTGCTTTGGCCCACCTTTACTGTAATATCATTGGGGTTGGCTTTTTGTACTATAACCCAACCTGTAAGGGATGACTTGCCCATTAATTGGAATACTGACCAAAGCCTTTTAGATTTTGGTGTTGGGTTACTCTGTGTTTAGGAGCATACAGTACTAAACACAACTGCTTGGTACAGCGTCCAGACCTTGTATTTTAGCCTGCCATGCAGTGGGGCTGGTTGGTGCCCCTGAAATGCCAAGTTTTGATAATGGGGTGAACTGTGTGTGTAACTGTCTGTCATGGTGATGATGGAATTTGAACCAGAAAGTGAAGATAATACCTTGTTCCTTCCCTATAATTCCCAAAAAATGTTTGGGGTTATTTTAACTATATCTGTTTTCTGATATAATTTTGTAGCTTCTGTACAAGTAAAACATGTATTTTTTTTTTTTTTTTCTCTAGTACAAGTAGACACCCACCAATATGTCAGATGATATTGATTTCCACACTGGAGATGCTGGGGCTTCTGCCACCTTCCCTATGCAGTGCTCTGCCCTGCGTAAGAACGGGTTTGTGGTTCTGAAATCTCGTCCCTGCAAAATTGTTGAAATGTCAACTTCCAAGACTGGCAAGCATGGTCATGCCAAGGTAAATGTATAATGTTTGGTTGGGTATAAACTGTATTTCAGGTTGTAGTAAATAAGAAGTTACCATTCTTTATATTTCATTTCAAATTAAACATGTTTGCTGTAAACTAGAGAAATGGCTGCATAGTTGGTTTTATTCTTTGTCCAGATAACACTGGGAGGTTTAAGTGATTGTAAACAATCCTTGCTTGCTAGTGCAGTATTGGTGTGGGTCTATTGACAGTGCGATTGGCCCTGCTTCCTTGTCCCTGGATTTGGTTGACTGCAAAAGGAGCCAATGGCTTACTGCTCTTTGAGGGTGAGAGCAGCACTGGTTAGTATTTGGGGGGTTGGAACTGCAGCTAAAAGGGTGTGGTGTGTTTTTTGTTACATAAATGCATTAAGGTTAAAAAAAAAATCTTTAGCCTCTACAACCATTTAAGCTAGTTATAGCAATGAGATTGCATTCTGCAATCTAACCCCTTCATTAAACGGTGGATGCCATAAGGTAGCAATTGAATCTCATTTTGAAAGTTTCTAAGTGTTGTGTAACAGTGCCATTGAGGGGAGGAGCGGACATTCTCTGTACCTCCAGTAATCTAAATCTTGTTGGACTCCAGTAGTGCTTCAAGAAGGAATCTTGGCACCTTGTGGCTACCAAACTGGATGTTTCAGCTTGGTCCCCATACACAGAGCATTTTTCAGCTTTCCCTAAATACACTCAACATGCAAAATACCATTCTAAGGCTCCATGGATACTGGGTGTATAGCCCTGGTGCTGTGGGTGGAGAGTAAGTGTCTTTTTCCAGCCCTGCAGCCTGTCAAACTGATGGCTGTTGCAGCTTGTTGGTGCAAATGTTGAGTGCAGTATGCACCCAGGGACAAATACCTGGAAAGTGAACTTTTGTGCATTCCTGTGTTTGTACCTCCTAAGTGCACTGTCCATCAGCAGCTGTAAAGTTTAACAGGCTGTCCGTACTGGTCAGGATGCCTGTATCCTGTACTAGAGCCCAATGGACTGGGGTTATACTCCTCCTAGTGTTCATGGTGCTAGTGGTACCAGTTTACACTTGTATGCGCAGTTGCTCTAAACCTTGGACTCAGTCATGAGCTTTATTGTAGTCTGGATTTTTTGCCTATTAAACCTCAATGGGTGACCCTGGAATGTGCAACAAACTTATGCTCCCCTTGCCCAGGAAATACTTGATGCACTTGCATAAAGCTTGTAATGACTACTTTTTTTTTTTTTAACTCCATACTCAGACCTTGAACAAACATGCAGCAAGTTAGTCAATGGGATTACAATTTACTAAATCTTTACTACTGTGTCTGACTCTAGCCTAAAGCAGCATATATGCATATCTAACACTTTGACAAGTTGATCACAAAATGTGATGTGTAAGGGTTTGCCTTTACACTTCTCATTACAGAAGTACTTTAAAAAGCTGTGTTCTGTCCTTGTGCTCATGTCTTCTATATTTTGCAGGTTCACCTTGTTGGTATTGATATCTTCACTGGTAAGAAGTATGAAGATATCTGTCCATCCACCCACAACATGGATGTTCCTAATATAAAAAGAAATGACTACCAGGTAATCTTTTCTGCTAGAGCCATTTTTGTTTTCACACATTCAAATGAAGTATGGACCCTGGAGATTTAAAATGGCATTGACTGCAAAATTAGTCACATATTAACATTTATCAAAGCAAATCTCAGTAGAAACAATACTGGGGGCGCAATGTTGTATGAACTAAAATTACTTAATATTTTACCAAAGAGGCTGCAACAAGTAGGTACCAACATGGCAAGCCTTAAAATTGTGCATGCCCATGAAATGGTGATGAACTTTGGTACCTCCAGATTGTCCATAGATGTCACTTTACTGGTTTAGAGTTAGTTGTGAATGGCCCTAGATTCATTGCTCACTCAAACATGTTCCTGTTGGAGCTGCACGGTTCTGGTTAAAATGAGAATCACGATTTTTTGCTTGGGATAAAGATCATGCTTCTTGCAGCATAACATCTCACATTATGCAAAAAACTTTCATAATTTTTTTTATGTGAAAAATGTTACGCTAAGTAAATGCATAACATGTCGCACTTTTAAAAGTCGATCACTTGTGGAATGACGCCAAAATTTGGTACTTAAATCTCCATTGGCGATGCTTTAATTTTTGTGCGCACGACTTGTGTATGTGTTTGCTTATGTGTGCAGGGACAGGGGTGTTTAAAAAAAAAAAAAAAAAAATTGAATCCTATTATAAGGAATGTAAACATCCCTTGTAATATGGTGTGTGACAGGATGTGGGGTCTATAAGATGTCCCATTCTGCAAACTGTTTTACTGCCACCATGATGTTTTTATGGTGTACACTCGCTGTACAGAATCACCAGCTGAAAAATCTGGATGATGCAGGCATCATTCAGGTCTCCCCACTCAGTCTGATGTCATAAGACATACCTTGGGCAGGAAGTGGTTAGACACTAGCAATTGACCTTCCTGTGTGGTTTGGGACATTTTGACAAGTGGTAAATATTTCTGTATCAAGAAACATTGCCTGTGTAGATTGGCCTACAATGCACTTTGTTGGAAGGGTATAATGCCTCAGGATATTTTGCTTTAACTGGGCTTTAAATCGGAGTACCACCCATTAAAAGTCGGCAGCTACAAAAAGTAGTAATCAGACACTTGCCTGTCAAGCGATGCAGACGAACAAAGCCCTGCTACTCTCCCCCTCTGCGCCGCTGGCATAAATGTGGGCACCCAGCTGTGCATTCACAGCCGGGCACACACTATGCACGCGTGAGCCGAGCTGCGATTGGCCAGGCAATCTTCTGGTGGGTTGGGTGGGCAACAGGGTTGCTAGTCCCATGGCTCTGATCAGAGAGCCTCTTACAGATAAGAGCAGACCATTCTCCCTGCCCCCCCTTCCTCTCTCACATGGGATGACACAGCTGATCTGCTCCTTCTTGGTAAAAAAAACACAATAAGCGTATATATTGATTGGTTTGCGCAAAAGTTATAGCATCCACAAAATGGGGGATAGATTTGTGGCTTTTTTTTTTTTGTAATGGCAGCAATCTGCAGTATTTTATTTTTCTGCAACATTGTGGCACACCCTTTTGGGACCATTGTCCTTTATACAGCGATTAGTGCTATAAAATGCACTATTACTGTATAAATGACACTGGAAGGGGTTAAGTGTCCTAGGGAGTGATTCTAAGTGTGGGGGGCATGGGCTACCACTGACATGACAGCAATCGCTGATGACGGGGAGCAGTAGATCTGTCATATCACTAGGCAGAACTGGTAAATGCCTTGTTTACATGGGCATCTCCCTATTCTGCTGCTCTGACACGATTGCGGGAAACCGGCGGACACCGAGGGCATCGTCACGGAGTATGCAGGAGGCGTGCATGGGCCCACAATGCCGCATCCGTACCTCATTTGCGCAGCTGTGCCGTTGTGCCGACTTGTATCGTCGCGCACTGGTCGGCAGGTAGTTAAGCTTTCTCACTCGCTGGACTTAGACCCCTTTCACACAGAGGGCATTTTGCAGGCGTTATAGCGTTAAAAATAGCGCCTGCAATCCGCCCTCAAACTGCTGTTCCATTGTCTGCTGTGTGAAAGCCCTCGGCTTTTACACTGCAGCGGTGCACTGGCAGGGCGTTGCAAAGTCCTGCTCCCCATTGAAATGAATAAGGCAGCGCTGCAATACCGCCGGCAAAACGCTGCTATTGCGGCGTTTTGCCGGAGGTTTTAACCCTTTCTCGGCCGCTAGCTAGCGCTAGTGGCTGAAATGCACAGCAAATGCGGCGGTAAAACGCCGACGCTATGGGTGGTGTGAAAGGGGTCTAAAAGCAAACTAAACTCCTCAGCATACTCCACAGCAATGCAGCAGTTGCATCCTGTGTCAGTCGCTGCCATCTTCTCCCCAGGTGTAGGGTTTTTGGCTGGCGGGATATTATCAAATGCGTATCCACAGCCGATGTCAGTAGAAAACTGCAAACAGGCGGGTATGTTTTGTATTGCTTAAGAGACCTAGTATGTCTATTATACAATAAACTGCCTGCTCAGTTTTCCAAGTTGGGTTTTGTTTAGGATACTGTCTTATATTTTTTTTTTTTTCCCCATCGTACAGCTTATTGGCATAACTGAGGGATACCTGTCCCTGCTGTGTGACAATGGTGACGTTCGTGATGATCTCAAGCTGCCAGACGGAGACCTGGGAAAGGAAATCGAGGGTAGATATGAAGCGGGTGATGAGATAATGGTAAGTTAAATGTCCATTTCAGTGTTAAATTCCAAGGCAAACATTGAATAATTTTACAGTACCTGTCTGCTTTGTATTGCTGAAAATCCTGTCCCCCATGGGGGGGATATCATTCACTATTTGTCAATGGCTATTCTAAAATTTGAGGGGCAAACACAACTTTAGTTAGTAGATGCGTAAAGGGGATATACTTAAATGAGAACCACTATCAAAGATGCAATTGGAAGATGCAATACATCTGCTCACTTGTGTCCTGCTTGGAGTTGAGGAGAAATGTCTGCAAACCAGCAGAAACCCAACAGGTTTTCTACACTCTTGAGTTCTAATATAGAATGCTACTGCAAATCTGTGGTGTTTAACCACTTATGGACTGCCCCCCATGTATTTATATCGCTACCTTGACATTAAATATCATTGTTATGGCAGCAGATAAAGCAAACCGCCCACTGTTGGAGAATATCAGGGTTATAGCAGTTAAGATGAAATTGGTTTCTGCAGCAGACTTGCTGCAAGATCACTTTATCAGCAGTGGGAGAGGTGGTAGGGCAGACGCAAACGCCTCTTCTAACACCAGCTCAGATGACTGGGCGGTGGATACACTGCCAACCTACACCTCCCACCCCCTTATCACCAGCTCGCCTCACCTTTTTTATTGCAGTATATAAATGCAGCAAGCTTTTATAAAGCTTATGCCAAATTGACGCCCCAAGGCTGATCTTCTCATACACTCCGTGTGCAAAAATCAGCCATAGTAGATATTGTATCTTGTGTATTTCAGACCATTCAGTTCTTTATAACTGCAGTTATACAGCAAGTACAGAAACTGCTTATAAAAGATACAATGATTAAAGTTATTGTAAAATCTTGCTTTTTTTTATTGGGGGGGGGGGGGGGGAGAAACATGTTGTTCTTGCTCTGTTGCAGTGGAATTGCAGAGCAGCCCAGATCCTCTTGGGTCCCTCTTCAGCTCTCCTTGCCCCCTCCCTTCTGTTAAGCTGCTTGCTATTGGGACACCAGAGCTGAGTCACTGGAAATTCCTTGGTGTTTAAGAGGGTTTGGTCTGTTCAGGGATGCAGCTACTAAAATTCTTGCTCCTTTGGCTATTCCTCCAGCCATGGGGTGCTCCTGAGTCAAGTCAGACAATACCACAGCTGTGGCCTACATAAGTGATTTGGGAGAGAAGAGTAAGGCCCCTTTCACACGGGACGCATCCACATTGATCCGCCCCGTGAAGATCTGCTGATCCCCTGCTGAGCTGGCTGATGACAGGGCGGTCCCTGCACACTGTGCAGGGACCGCCCTGTCAGATGTCCGCTCTCCCCTATGGGGGATCGGATGAGCACGGACCGTCTGTCCGTGTTCATCCGATCCGCTCTGCAGACGGATGGAAAAATAGGGTTTTCCTCCATCTGCAGAATAGGACAATAGCGGAGGCGGACGGTGGCTGGTGTCAGCAGATGCTCATCCGCTGACACCCGTTATCCCATAGGGGTGCATGTATGTCCGGTTTCATCCAAAAATGGATGGATGAAAACGGACATACGGACCGCATGTGTGAAAGGGGCCAAAGGCCAATCTGATTATGGCTTGGCCAGAACTTCATATTTTACTTAAAAACCGCCCTGCGTATTGAGTTTGGAAAATTGACAAACTTCCTCAGTTTTTGCTTCAGGGCAATCTCTTCACTGAGGTGTTTTCAGGTTATCTGTTGCAGTTGGACTTTCTGGTGTTCAGATTCACCAACAATTTGGACATCATTGCCAGCACAAAGGGTTCTTCATTCTTAGTGGTGAATGAATTCATAGGATCAATTCACTCATCTCCCCCCCCCCCCCCCCCACTACCCCCCCCCCCCCCCCCCCCCTCAGTCATCCCTGGGATGTCTTGCCTGTTAAATCCTTGAAGTACAGGACACTGGTCCCTCTTGTTGTAATGCATTCTTTTTGCTTGTTTATTAGGGATAGTGTGCCAATATCCAGTCACCTGAAGGTGATTGCATGTTTGTGTCCTACTGGATTGTTAGCAGACCTCCAGCTTTTACAGAACTACAAGTCCCATGAGGCATAGCAAGACTGACAGCCGCAAGCATGACACCCAGAGGCATGATGGGACTTATAGTTTTGCAATAGCTGGACATCTAATTGCATGTCCCTGCAGTAGGCTTATGACTAAGCCTGTGTTTTGTACTGTATTGGGAAGGTGTCAAATCCTGTTTGCAGCCCCTGGCTTCTTTTACACTCCAGTAAATCAGGAATTGATGCCTTACATTTTCAAGCAGCAACATTTCCTATATACATCAGCAGAGTGGCACTGCTGCGCAAATGGGCATACCTGTACATCCCTCTGTAAGGGCAGGATAGCACCGCAGGAGTGTCTGCTGGCGGCCTGGGATCACAGTGAAAAGGCAGTTCTGCCTAGTGATCAGGAAAAGTCATCTGTCATGTTTCCCCCTACAGCAAAAACAGTTAACACCTTCCCTGCCAGTGTAATTTTTACATTGATCAGTGCATTTTTATAACTACATGGCAAATTAGTTTTTAATGTAGAACAATTTAAAATTATGCACTTGGGTGGCAATAATATGAATGCAATCTATACACTGGGGGAATCTACAATGGAAAAGAACCTGGGGGTCCTAGTAGGCTCAGCAATGGCATACAATGTCAAGCTGCTGCTAACAAAGCAAACAGAATATTGGCATGCATTAAAAAATGGATCAACTCCAGAGATGAAACCATTCTCCCGCTCTACAAGACTCTGATCCAACCGAACCTAGAGTGTGCTGTCCAGTTCTGGGCACCAGTCCTCAAGAAGGATGTACTGGTAAAAAGCAACAAAGCTAATAAAGGGTCTGGAGGAAAGGTTACGGACACAGAACTTATTCTCTCTGGAGAAGAGACGTTTGAGAGGGGAGATTTCAATTTATAAATTCCATACTGGTGACTCCCACAATAGGTTAACTTTTTTGAAGAAGAGTTTAACAAGACAAGTGGCCACTCATTAAAATTGGAAGAAAAGAGGTTTAACCATAAACTATGTAGAGGGTTCTTTACTGTAAGAGCTGCAAGGATGTGTAATTCCCTTCCATAGGCGGTGGTTTCAGCAGGGGGGGGGGATCGATGGTTTTAGAAAAAAATATTAGATGAGCACCTGAGTGACCACAAGGTACTACTGACATGTAATCACACATGGGTTGGACTTGTGTCTTTTTTTTTTTTTTTTTTTTTTTTCAACCTTGCCAACTATGTAACTGTCTTGTCACTGGTCCCCAAAAAGTTATTTGGGGTCAGTTGTCTGCTGCAATGTTGCAGTCCTGCTAAAACTCGTAGATCATCACCATTACCAGTAAAAAGTCCCTAAAATCTATCCCGTAGATTGAAGTTTTTTTTTTTTTCCTTCAAAATTGTTTTTTTTTTTTTTTGTTAGCGCAAAAAATAAAAAAACGCAGTGGTCAAATGCCACCAAAAGTTCTTTGTGGGGAAAATGTAAATTTTGTTTGGGTGCAACATCACACGACCGCAATTGTCAGTTAAGGTGACGCAGTGCCGTCTTGAAAAAAGGCTCATTAAGGGGGCAAATCCTTCCGGGCTGAAGTGGTTAAAGGAACAGGATTCTTTTTTTTTTTTTGTTAAACACTTTGAAGTGGCTGTAAAGCCTTAAACGTATTTGGTGAGGAAATCTTTTAAAGTGTACTGCAGCTGGGGTGAGACTAAACTTCGTTTCACCCTGGAGATGGGTGTTTAACCTATTGCCGACCGCCCACCGTCAATTGATGGCGGGGCAGTGCGGCTCTTGTGGCGGGACACCGTCATGACGGTGCTAACATTTCAGCCACTAGGGGGGCACGCACCTGCCACGTTGCTGGGGACCCGATGCACGTGCCCAGCGGCCGCAATGTCCAACGGGCACCCGCAATTGCCCAGTAACTGAGCAGGACGTGGATCTGTGTATGTAAACACACAGATCCACATCCTGTCAGAGGAGACCGATGGTGTCCCTTGTACATAGGGACACCGATCGGTCCCCCCCCCCCCCCCCCCCCCCGTTAAAATTACTCACATAAGGAACATATTAATCCCTGCAGCGCCCCTAGTGTTAACCCCTTCCCTGCCAGTCACATTTATACAGTAATCAATGCATTTTTATAGCACGGATCGCTGTATAAATGTGAATGGGTCAAGTGTCCGATATGTCCGCCGCAATGTCGCAGTCAAGATAAAAATCGCAGATGGCCGCCATTACTAGTAAAACAAAAAATAATAAATGCTATAAATCTATCCCCTATTTTGTAGACCCTATAACCTTTGCGCAAACCAATCAATATACGCTTATTGCGATTTCTTTTTTCTTTTTTTTTTTTACCAAAAATATGTAGAATACGTATCGGCCTTAACTGAGAAACATTTCTTTAAAAAAAAAAATTAAATATTAATTAAATGTGTTTTTTCAAACTTGTCCCTTTGTTTATAGCACAAGAAATAAAAACCGCAGAGGTGATCAAATACCACCAAAATAAAGCTCTATCTGTGGGGGAAAAAATGATAATTTTTATTTGGGTACAGCGTTGCATGACCATGCAATTGTCATTCAAAATGCAACAGCGCTGAAAAATGGCATGGTCAGAAAGCCTGGTAGGCAAGTGGTTAAGGATCAGTCTTTCCACAGATTCAAAAAAATTCCTCCTAGCTCAAGCTGAAAGGACATGGTCAAGTATGAAAACGAAATCCTCAAGCTCCTAAGTTTGGTAAACTGAGGTTTCTGCTTGTACCAGTAAAAGTTGCTGAAAATGAGACTGCTGTTAAAGTTAAAAAAAAATCTTCATTAATGCATTGCTGGGATGTGGTTCAGCGGCAGCATGTCTGCCTTGCCTGAGGGTAGGTAGCAGAATGAGTGGGGGAAATGTGTTCCCAGTCACTCAAGAACTAGGCGAGGAACATGGTAGCAAATCTGGCTACAGAACACTGGTGTACCATACGTCACCATTGTGTTCTGCAGTTGTCATTTAAAAAGCTGAGAGCCACAATCATTCTGATCAAGCAAGTACAGATCTACTGTGATTGGTGTGGTCTAAATGCTACAGGAAGACGAGGCAATTGGTACAATTACCAGGTACTTGGTTCTGATCATTGCATTTATATGAAGGGAATTTTTAAGCAGTGCACATTAACATTTTTAATGCATGCAATGTTAGTGTTGTGGCCCATTTTGTAACTGACATGTTGGTAAACTAAACTGTTTACATATTGCAACTATGTGTATCCAGGTTGAAAAATGTATCTTTTTTTTTTATTTTATTTTTTATTTTTATTTTTTTTACACTTGTTTGCTATTTTTCCCTGAGGCAAGGGATAGATTCCTCTCCATTCAGAATACAGATGGGCTGCACAGTGAGTGATCACTGATAGCCAATCGGAGGCTATCACAGCATTCAGGTGACCGTCCCATGTCCTGCTTGTTGGTACAGGACTTGAGGCTCTCGTTGAGAACCTGGTCAGTGTGCTGTGCAGCCTCATGAAAGGCCACTTTAGTGACGCCACATGTGTACAGTCAGTATGGGAAAAAAGTTAACGAACAGTGTAAATCCAATGTTGGATTGGGAATGTAAATTTGTAGCCTTTTACCAGAGATTGTTCTAAATGTCTTTACTTCCCAATTCTTGCTCTCGTGCCATGTTATAGTGGTTGGGGGGGGGGATTTGTGCTAAATATTGAAAAATAACATTTGGTAAGGTTTTTGTGAATTGATTACTTTTGGAATCTGGAATATGCAGTTCAGTTTTGGGCACCAGTTCTCAAGCTATCGGGACTGGAGAGTGCAGAGAAGGGCAACCAAACTGATGAGACATGGAGGAGCTTGGCTATGAGGACAGATTAGAGGAACTAAAATTCTCTTGCAAAGATTTTAGTGGTGGGAGGATATGATTAACATGTAAAAATACATAAGGGGTCCATATAGTGAACTTGGTGTTGAGTTATTCACTTTAAAGCGGTGTTCCACTGGTTTTTGAGTTTAAAAGTCAGCAGCTACAAAAGGTGTAGCTGCTGACTTTTAATACACTCACCTGTCCCAGTTTGCGGGTTCACAGCCAGGCACGCTCTGCGCATGCACAACCCGTGCTGTGCTCAGGCAATATTCTGGGAGGGGCCGCCTAGGGAGAGGAGGAATCACCTAGGTGGCCAGAAGGAGGAAGTGGGACAGGAAGTCCCACCCCAAACCAGGTACCCAGCCCCCCAAAAAAGTGGTATGTCAAGGGGTGACTTTGGGTTCGGTTTTTTTGTTAAACATGTTACCTTTCTGGAATAATTTTTAAGGTTTATATTCATGGCAACTAATCTAAACTGTTTTTTAAAGCTGCATTTTTGCTGTTTGTTGCAATGGTTTCCTAGATCTGGTTTTAAGTGTGGGGGTGCCCTGACTAGTGTAGTGGCTAGGTTGGCATATTTATTTTTATAGAGCCCTTCAAAGAATAACTGGCAAGTATGCAGTGGTGTAAGATTAAGGTTTATATTTTTTCTTTTGCAGATCTCAGTTTTGCAAGCAATGGAAGAAGAATGTGCGGTAGCCATCAAGGCCATGACCAAATAAACAGGGATCCGGAGACTCGAGCAATCTGCTCAGGTCAAGATTAACCACAGATCTTAAATTTGGTTCTGATTGTCACCAAAGCTATGGCCTTCACAAAAACCTCATTAGTTTTTTTTTTTTTTTTTATTTGTTTGCAAATACTGCTGGAGTCTAAATTTTGGTTATGCAGTCTAACTGGCAATGTCCAAAATCACTGCAGTTTTAAACTTCAGTACTCAAGTTACCTTTAACATACCTAAAGCCATTGAGTCCAATTGAACAGAACAAACCCCTCTGCAGTGGAGTTCAGAATCTGTTTACTTGTGATGCATACTTTAGATAAAGCCTGTAATGGGTAAATGCATCTAAAAGTGATAAAGGTAATTTTAGTGTTTAATGTTAAACCAACTTTGTATTCTGCTTAGGTTAACTGAAACAAATCTAAAATGTATTTTGCATGTCAGCATTTGGAACTTCCAAATGCATTCGCTTGGGACACTTCAAAATAAAGTGATTTTAGGATTGCCAGTTGATGCATTTTCCTGCCCCTTCCTTAAAAAACTACTCCTGGTGGCCATGTGCAAGTAAAAATTGTATTACCTCTGTGCTCTCCTGCCAACATGTTGGCTTGTATATTGTAACTTTATCAAAATGGTGTCAAAGCCTGCCCACAGGCACATGGGTATGTTGGGTGATTCTACACAGCAGGCACACATGGCACAAAATGAGGATTAGAGTTGTAAATGCTACAGATTTTCACTCGAGGCCTTTGTCATCCGACTGAAAAAAATAAAGAAAATGCAGTTCAGTTGCTCTTTTTCTTTTATTGTATTTATCTTGAAATATTAAAGTAAAGACCTTCCCAGGAATTGGTTTGCAGTGCTTCCAGTGTGATTTCTTTTAAATATTGGGAATCGACTTTTTGTAGCACAAATATGGATACTGGAAATTGGATCTGAGTGCTTATCTTGCCTGGCTAAAAACTGCCAGTAATGGGAATCCTGTCTCGTACCGAATTGCCATTTTCAGAATGTCCATGCTTGTTTATGGATCTGTTTTTTTTTTTTTTTCCTCAGTATGAATTTGCAACTCTAAACTAGTAGCCTCTGAGCTACTGGTTGTCATGTGCACATTATGGATATGTAGACATCATGAATCATTGCGCAAACATGAATTGTTACTTTTTTTATTTTATTTTTTCCCTTTTTGGACTAACTATGTATATAAAGATTGTCTTGTGCCTCCTTTTCTTGTCTTATCTGTCTTTACATTATACACACTTTGTCTCCATGGCACGTTATTTACAGGATCTTTCTGTATCCCATTATGTAAATCTGGTGTTGAGGTGCACCCAAAACTTTAAAGGGTTTCCAATTTATTGCTCGGTACTGCAGAACTAATTAAAGCTTACAGAATACACTTGAAATGTATAGGAGTAAAATGCACTACTGGGATGCTGGCTAAACTACAAGTCAAACTTGTTGCCCTTTCAGGAATTCCCTTTAACAAATCTCTCAGTGTAATGCAGACCAGCAATGCACCTCATTGGTGTTAACACTATGGGCCTATATCAATGTGTCTGATGGAAATTCTTTATTCGAATTGTAAAATAAAAATTTTGATTATTGGGCAATTCATAGTGAGACCATTCTTCAGACACTTCTTCTAGTTGGATCATGATCTTGCTGGTGTTTTGTTTTTTGCACCTGCCATTGGTTGCAACTCCCTCCCAGCTTTCATGCTATCAGATTTCACTTTTTCAGGCTGCAATCAAAAGTATGTGGTTTGCTACCCTTCATACATTACATTTGAGTACTGTAAAGGAATATAATTTGAACTCTTGCGTTGGTTTACAGCCATACTTGCATTATCTGGTAAAGCTGAGTTTGTTCTGCCTTTATGCCCCTGACATAAGTAACTTTTTTGTAGGGGTTGCCATTGCGCACATTGTTGCAAGTCTTGAGGGCATTTTAATGCTTGTGCATGAGGATCATACATTATGCATCGAAAATCACTTATATATTGCTCTGCACTGGCTCAAATGTAATTGCACTAAGTGGTATTTTTGACTTTTTAAAAAGGACCTAGGGTGGTGCATAACTGATTTGGGCAATACAACTTATTTCACACATCCCTTCTAGTATATACAGTATTGCCATGCCTGTAATATACATCTGTTAAATTAGTCCATGGTATCGAATAGATTCTTATGAGCTATGTTGTAGATGGCAGCATATATTTAGAAATTTTTATTTTGTGTGCGAAGTGAGTAGATGGTAGTATGGTGGGAGATAACAAAGGGTGGTGACTACATGAAGTTTTGTGCTTTTTGCAAATGTTTTCTAGTCCATTTTAATGTCAATAGTTTGTCTGCATGCTCTAGCCCCAGACATTGCAGTTCACAAGAGGGAAAAACTAAACCTTAAACTTTACCCCTCATTAAATACCCTACTTAAGTTTGCAGCAATACTCGCATTGATATACACCTTTTTAATAGGTTCTGTAGAAAACTCACTATGAGAGTAAAGGCTCAGTCATAACCTAATGGCAGGTTTAAATAGTGTATTGGGTTTGACATTTTTCACATTGTACAAAAGTCTAGCAGCCTTGTATATTTTGCATTTCCCTGTAAAGTAAACCTTCATTGGTTAATCAGAACATGTAAAGTTTCAATTGTGTTACTAGGTTATACAATTGTGAATTGAACAAAGTTAATAAGATCAATAAAATATAGGTGATTTCTGATGTCTTTAGTCATTTTCTTTACCCTTGCTTATATGGTAGACAGGCTTGAAAAACTTGTTCTCAGACTTGGTCTGTGTTTAATGCCTGCAATTCCCTAACAAAATGGTCTATATACTCAAAACCACTACAGGTTGATCTGTGCTGTAGCTGGGGGTCAGGTTAGTGCTGTTGCACTTTCTTCATGCAGAGCTAATAGACAGGCTTGAGGTGAGTATACACTTTTATTTTTTTATCCCCCCCCCCCCCCCCCCCCATTTGATTATTTGAGAACAGCATTTCCATTCAACTTTCACCACCTAAACTTTAGTTCTACTTTTTTTTTAAGCATGTTAAGTCTAGTTTTTTCTATAAACAACAAGCTTACACTGGATCCACTAATGCTTATGTGTGGTAAAATGTGGGTGTTGCACTGCACATTAACCTGCCACTGCAGTGTAATTCTTTTCAAATAAGGCACCAAATGACTTCATTAGTGGATAATACACCTGCACTGCAGCACAATTCAAAAGCCTATGTTTTAGTTTGCTACATTGATAAGTGTTTGGTCCACTTGTGTATAATAAACCTATTCTGCACAAAATAGTGCTGGGGGGGGGGGGATATTTTATCCCCCCTTCAGATTTTGTATGTTTGCCCACTTTCAAAGAAATGAAGGGTCTATAATTATGTCTGAGACCTATCAACCAAAAAACATGATGCAAATGTTAATTGAGTTGCAGTTCGGTGAGTAAAATTTGAGCCCCAAGCAAATCATGACTTGGTACTTGGAGAAACCTTTGGCAAGCACAGAAGTAAGATGTTTGTAGTTGGTGACCAGGTTTACACACATCGGGAGAGGTTTTTGTCTACTCTTTACAGATCTTTAAATCCTTAAAGAGGGACTGTACCTGCAAAAAAAAAAATCAATCGCTCGGCTCTCTGCTGCCGGCGCCATTCTCGGTGAGGGAATCAAGAAGTGAAGCTTGTGGCTTCACTTCCCAGTTCCCTACTGCGCATGTGTGCGGCGCAATGAGAATTGTCTGCGCTGTCTGCTGGGACCCATGTGTCCCGGCAGACAGCGTGCCGGGACAGGAAGTGGCGTGAACTCCCGTGGGAGTTTATGCCCGGAAGTGGGTGCAGATACCTGTCTTAGACTGGTATCTGCACCCCCCCTCCCCCCTGAAAGGTGGGGGGGAGGGTTCCGAAAAGCAGAAGTTCTACTTTAGGGTGGAATCTCGCTTTAAGGTCTCTTGGCAACTAGAAATTTCAGCTCCCTCCATAAATGTTTTTTTTTTTTTTTTTCTATAGGATAAGGTCTGGGGGCTGACTAGGCCACTCCATGACCTTTAATGTGCTTTTCGAGCCATTTCTTTGTTGCCTTGGTGGTATGTTATGGGTCATTGTCATGCTAAAAGACCCATCTTCAGTGTTCTGGCTGAGGGAAGAAGGTTCTCATCCAAGCTTTAACAATACATGGCCTGTCCATTAACCCCCCTCAATGCAGCAAAGTCAGTCTGTATCTTTAGCAGAGAAACAGCCTCAAAAGCATAATGTTTCCACCTCTGTGCTTGACTGTAGGGATGGTGTTCTTGGTCATGGTCTGCATTTTTCTTCAAATTGTGAGTCTCCCTCAAGAAGGCACATGTTCGTTGACATGACTGTACAGCCAAACTTTTGATCATTGGCATGTCTACAAGAAAATGCTGACTGGCCCGAAGAACACCATCCCTACAGTCAAGTACAGGTGGAAACCTGCTTTTGAGGCTGTTTCTCTGCTAGATATAGAACAACTTTGCTTCATTGAGGGGCCAATGGATGGGACCATGCATTGTAAAATCTTGGCTGACAACCACCTTCCCTCAGCCAGAATACTGAAGATGGATCTTTCAGCACGACAGTCCCCCACCACCTGTAAGAATGATCAAGTGACTCAACTGCTAGGATTGTTCTTACGCTGCAGTCACTGGCTGTAAAAGATGTCTTGAATGATGCCTGTAGCAGCAGGCATCAAAGACAATGATGTCCTTGGGCTGGAAGTGGTTAAATTGTAACTAAAGCCAAAACTTTTTTGTTTTGGATGGAAAGTGATTGGAGGAGGATTTAATTTGTTTAGTCAAGCCTAAATCTGCTAGTGCCTCTACATTATCCTTTTCCTAGACCAGTGATGGCGAACCTTGGCACCATGTTTTGGAGCTACATTTCCCATAATGCTCATACACTCTGCAGTGTAGTTTCCCATCATGGGAAATGTAGCACCAAAACATCTGGGGTGCTGAGTTTTGCCATAGCTGCCCTAGAATGACAATGCTGCTGTCCAAAGGGGGGGGTCTCCGGGTGGCCTCCATGGATGGAGTAACAATGACAGGGAAGTGTTGCCAGCCAAATAAGGTGGGGGGCAGGAGCCTATACAAAAGCAGCCAAGGTTTTTTGGCCATATTTCTGGGAGTTCATGTATTTCTGCACTTCTTTGACCCCTGATTCTAAAGCCTGCTGATATTAGACCTGATCCAGGTGACAGCTGGCACAAATGCTTGCTGTAGTGGGCCTGACCCGGCTTGTTCAAGTTAGTGCTGGAAAGGCAGAGCTGGTGGCTGTCAGTTACCACCCTCTGGTCGGTGAAGTCTGAGAACTGAGATCGTCAGTCACATGATTGCTCAGAGCTAGCTGCAGCATCAGACCAATGTTGCAGCCATAGAGGGGGGGGGGGGGAGAGAGAAACACCATCTATATTCACAAATCTCTTTTAAAGATGGCTATGCTGCAATTTTACTTTTTTTTAATTTTTTTAAAAAGGCTCTTGGAGTCCGTATTTCTTTTTATACATGATATGGAGTATTTTATATTTTGGAGGTCTACAGTTTCTTCTAGTGTACATAGGAGAGCAAAATTTTTTATTTTTAAAAAGGCAGTAGCTGTGACCACCTTTTTTAAAAGGTGGACACTAGCAAAGAGCCTAACTTGTAGACTTTGCTGCGTAGCCAATACAAGCAATGCTGTACCTTTTCACTGATTGTCGTAGCTACAATTCTGTACATTGTTCATACCTGTACAGCCTGTCACCCTAAGCCAAAGTTCAGCTTTAACAACTTACTGGCAATATACGTCCTCACTTTGAGGATAGATCTCATTGTTATGGCAGCAGCTAGCTGCCAAAACCCTGGTATCGCATGTATGGTCGACCACAAGAGAAAAGTGGTCTCTGCGGTGGATTTGCTGCAAGAACACTTTTATCGGTGGTGGGAGAGGACGATCTGGTTCTTCTCAGGGCTGTGCATGGAGATGAGTGAGTGGAAGATGTTCCCCCACCCACCCGTCTCCATGACATTGCAGGGCCGAAGTGATGGCAAAATGTCACTTCTGCCCATAGCGCTTAAAGGGCTTTTTTTATTTATTTTTTTTAAATTGCATTTTAGTCTAAATATGAGAACTTTTTGACCCCAGATCTCATATATTTAAGAGGTTCTGTCTTTCTTTTTTTTTTTTTTTTTTTTTTTTTTTGGGGGGGGGGGGGGGGGGGGGGGAGAGAGAATGTTTACATTCCTTTTAATGGGAATAAATGTGACAAATTGTTTTGTTTTTAGTTTTTTTTTTTTTTTTTTTTTAAACGAGCCCAGTCCTGATGTGCTCACGTGCAGAAGCGAACGCATATGAAAACTGTGCTCAAACCACACATGTGAGGTATTGCTGTGATTGGTAGAGCAATAATTCTAGCTCTAGTCTGCCACTGTAACTCAAAACATGTAGAATTTTTGTTTTTGAAGGGTAAAAAAAGTTTGTTCCAATTTAGAAGCGTGACATGTTGGGTATCAATTTACTTGACATAACATTAGCTTTCAAAATATATAAAAGGGCTAGATTTGATGAAGTGAACATGCGTGAGGGCTGACCATTTTGCCTGACATTATTTGAACTATTAAAAATTCAGTCTAAATGTGTTCGTTCGAGCACTAATACACTGCCCAACAAGAATTCTCTTGCCTTTGTGGCTGTATGTGGTATAGAGATGAGCACTTGTGTGTTATTTGGATATACTGTATTTATTGGTGTATAAAAACACACCTTCACTTTAAGAGCGAAGTTTCAGGGGAAAAAAAAAATAATTTAAAATTAGATAAACATGTCCAAATAACCAGGCAGGCCGTTCAAAACCGGAATGCGGGCTGCACTTTGGACATGCCTGCTCCAGGGTGTTAGGAAAATAAAAATGTAGAATGTTTGGGGGTTTTAAGTAATTTTCTAGCAAAAAAAAACATTATTTTAACTTGTAAAACAACACATCTAAAAAAAAAAAAAAAAAGAGGCTTGGTCCTTAAGTGGTTAAAGTCTTTATCTTTTTTCCCCCCTGCCGCAAGGACGTCAGTGCAGAGCTTGTGGTTGCGCTTTGGATTGTGGCGAGACTTAAGTGCATTATGGACTCTTCTTTGAGAATGGTCTCTAACATTGACTGGTTCTGGTGCCATACCTATAGCCAATGTGGTAAAATCCTTTGTTTTATTTTTTACGCTTGTAGGTCTTCCTGAGTTATCAGTGTGGTCTCGGCAAGGGTTTCTGATGGACATCTTTCTGCCCAGATGAAGCAGGTTATTTAATGCAAGTGGTAAGCAGCAGCTGTTAAAGACCCCTGGCCTGCTGAATATGAAGAAGATTCTTGGTTTCTATAGGCCTACATACTCTGCCAGGGTCTTTACTAAGCAATAGCCAACAGTTTGCTTTCTCTAGAGTGGTTGACTCATATCCACCTCCTAAGTAGTTGTCCACACTACATCCTTTCCCTGAGGACTCAGGAAGTGGTCTGCCTCCATGCTTTGTAGCTCAACACATGTCTTTACTTAAAGTTTAAGTAACCCCCCCCATCAGTTTCAGCCAAGGAAGCTGCCATCTTTGGCTCTCTTTAATCTACAACTGCCACGCTGCTGCACATGTTATCAGTTTAGACACCAGCCATTGGATGGCTTGACAGTTTGGTTAAGAGCACAACCAATAGTAGTGTTAGAATTCTAATGCAGATGCCACATTATTTTTAAAGCATATGTAAACCTCACTGGATGATGGGTAGGTTTGCTAAAGCACTGTATATAATGAACGGTTATGCTATCACCCCCCCCCCCCCCCCCCCCCAATCCCATTCCTTTACTGTGTATTGGCACTACTGAGCTTCAGGCTGTCTACAAGTGTGCACTTCAGCTACTGTTTGTCATTTTCTCAGTGTGTATTTCTGATGGTGAGAACAGTGGTACTTATGCCAGGGCAGGAGTATTTGTAGCTTCTTCCCCTGCTGCTTGTAATGACAGCTGAGCGGCTGTTATTATAAGAAAGCCGGCCATCTGCTCTAAAGAATGGTACCAGGGCGATAGCTGCAGGCATCACCTGGTACAACCCCTTGCAGCAATATCAGTAGCATCAGTAAGTCTGTGACCGTTACTTCAATAAAAGGTGAATATAGGCCACACTGATAATTGGTTGATCCCTAATTTGTAATGTCCTGGCATTTTTTGGACTGAAGAAATGAGATGTCATAGCAGGATTGATCAATTTTCGCGCACACACTAACTATAGTTTGTGGACTCTAATTTTGCTACAGACAAAATAAACAGATTTGGGTTATTTTCACCAAAGAGTTGTAACAGAATACATTTTGACCTAAATTCATAAAGATTAATTGCAAAATTGTATAACCGAAACAGAAAAATTGGGTATATATATATATATATATATATATATATAGCAAAAAAAAAAACAGTGATAATTAATTACCATCCAAAGAAAGCTCATTTGTGTGAAAGAGTTACAAATGTGTTATTTCTACAGTGTTGTATGAGTGCACAATTGTCATTCAAAGTGCAACAGTGCTGAAAGCTGACCTGGGCTGGAAGGGAGTGGAAGTGCTTGCAGTGTTTTTCTATTCCATATGCAGTTTTCCCTAGTCGTTTCTCCAAGATCGTGTAAGATTCCACCCCTGGAGGCAAACCCCACAGGAAAGACTTTAAAAGGCAGTCCCCTAACCTAGCCCATCAGTATTTTGTTTGGGAATCCTTTAGCTGTAACTGAGACAAAATAAACACAAAAGGTAATAATCTAGGGAGCGAATCCTTGCTGTCCTGGAATCGTTGGACCTTAGAACCAGTTGCATTCATGGACAGCCATAGACTGTTTAAATCTTGACCAGTTGAGCAGGATCTGGCTAAGATTTGAACCGTTTGTGGGCAGGTTGAATGTAACAAGTTGATCGATCAACTTGGGTACAAACCAGCCTGTTGGATTTTACGTGCGAATTATTGCTATTGACTGGAATAGCCTCTAGCAATAATCAATGTCTTCTTCCGTCTGAGGCGGCTTCCCCTGCCAAGAGCAGACAATTTGCTTGCAGGAGGGATTCCCCTGTCAGCACTGTCTGTGTTGTTGAGGAAATTGTGCAAATTTCTTTCCTGCAATCTGTGCATGCAGGGAAAAAATTTGCACCAACTATGGCCCATTGGCTCCATTGACATCTATGCATGTTGCCTTTGAGCATTTCTACATTACTTTTTGCTGTGCTTTCTGTGTTTTTTTTTTTTTTTAAACTGCATTTTTACTGCAAATTATTATTATTTAACATTCACTGTATATTGCTGGTTGCTAAGAAATAGCCTGGGAAGCCGGCAACCACGTCCTCAACAACCGATGAGTCCCTGCTGACCGCTGTATGTAACATAACAAAAAAGAATTGGCAGCAAAAAAAAAAAAAACACTGGGGTCTCCCCAGGTCCATACCAGACCCCTGTCTGAGCATGCAGGTCAGGAAAGGGAGGCTGCATGCCTTCAACATGGGGGGGGGGTGCTTTGGGGCAGAGGGCCCCCCCACCCCAAAGCACCTTGTTGATGGGACAAGGGCCTCTTCCTGACAACCCTGGGTTGTGGCGGTGATAAGCGAAGCCTGGACTTTAACAAGGGGACCCCCAGCCCCCCCTTCTCTACGTGAATTAGTATGAGGGTACATTGTACTACTACCACCCATTCACACAAAAAAAAATGTGTAGTGGTAAAAAACAATAATTCTCCCACTCTATAGTCTGGCTGCACCTAGAGTACACCGTCCAGTTCTGGGCACCAGTCCTCAGGAGGGATGTGCTGGAACTGGAGAGGGTCGAGAGAAGGGCAACAAAGCTAATAAAGAGACTAGAGGATCTCAGCTATGGGGCAAGACTGCAAGCATTGAACTTATTTTCTCTGGAGAAGAGACGATTGGGAGAGGATATGATTTCAATGTACAAATACCATACTGGTGACCCCACAATAGGGAGTAAACTTTTCTGCTCAAGGTAAGACACGCAGCCATACACTAAAATTAGAAGAGAAACGGTTTAACATTAAACTACATAGAGGGTTCTTTACTGTGAGAGTGGTAAGTATGTGGAATTCTCTTCCACAAGCAGTGGTTTCAGCGAGGAGCATCGATAATATCAAAAATAAACTAAGGAATCCGCGCTTAGGAAATAAAACTGCAGCCCCCCAATAAAGTACTACACACTAGTGTGTAATAGAGAAATGGAATTGAATAAGGGGTAGTGGCGCTGTTCAATAAAGGTATAAATAATATGCTAAAAATTCATGTGTGCTGTGCAAAAAAAGGGATGCAGTGAATTCATATAGAAAATAATAAAAAATATAAAAAAATAAATAT
Organism: Lithobates sylvaticus; assembly: GCA_028564925.1. Taxonomy (NCBI): domain Eukaryota; kingdom Metazoa; phylum Chordata; class Amphibia; order Anura; family Ranidae; genus Lithobates; species Lithobates sylvaticus. The sequence continues at coordinate 380,757,181 of CM053028.1, forward strand.
AAATATGATAAATAATGATCTACACACTGGAGTGGGTTCTTCCAAGAAAATGTATGGACAATAAGTTATGTGCAAAGATGCTGGCAAATATATGTGAATATATTAATGTGAATGAATAAACAACAATAAAAAATATATATATAATAGGTTAAAGTGACTCCGTGACACACCCCTAATAAATAATAAAAAGTATATATCTATGCAAAAATAATTATATATATATATATACATAAATTAAATATAAAAATGGAAAATATTAAATCATGTGTGTATACAATATTCCAAGTGAACCGTGGTGGTAAACAGTTAAAGTGCTCAAGTCCGTGTGTACTCCAAACAATATATAATAAAAAGTCTTTAAAGCATGTGATGAAGACAAGTGTCCAGACAGTGATGAAAAAATAATAATAAATAACAGTTGATGACGTCTTGTTTAAAACTCAAAGAATTCCTATAGCGAATGATTCCAGCAGAGCATAAAGCCGGTGAGTTTTTTCAGTGCTCCCCTCCTTCCATAGAGTGACCCCTATTAAGCAAACACTCACCAGAGTGCCTAACCCCTGCAGGGGTGATAGGCATATAAAATCCTCAACAGGTAGTGTCGAAGTCCTCCTCTGTAAGGTAGGCGATGGGGGAGATCCTCTCCAGTTGGTGTGTTCACCTGTTCCAGTAGCTGGAGTTGTAGGATGCACCACCGTGCAGTCCGTATGTGAAGGAAAAAAGATGAGGCTAATAGTGTAATTCAGCTGCACAAGCTGTTCGAGCTTGTGGCTAATACCCAGCCAGGGCCTTTGATCCTCCCCGTGCCTCCAATGGCCGATGAGACGGGCGTTACTGAATACTGTGGATATGTTCAACGGTCAGCGGCCAGCCACTGGTGGCTGGCCGCTGACCGTTGAACATATCCACAGTATTCAGTAACGCCCGTCTCATCGGCCATTGGAGGCACGGGGAGGATCAAAGGCCCTGGCTGGGTATTAGCCACAAGCTCGAACAGCTTGTGCAGCTGAATTACACTATTAGCCTCATCTTTTTTCCTTCACATACGGACTGCACGGTGGTGCATCCTACAACTCCAGCTACTGGAACAGGTGAACACACCAACTGGAGAGGACCTCCCCCATCGCCTACCTTACAGAGGAGGACTTCGACACTACCTGTTGAGGATTTTATATGCCTATCACCCCTGCAGGGGTTAGGCACTCTGGTGAGTGTTTGCTTAATAGGGGTCACTCTATGGAAGGAGGGGAGCACTGAAAAAACTCACCGGCTATCCGTATGCTCTGCTGGAATCATTCGCTATAGGAATTCTTTGAGTTTTAAACAAGACGTCATCAACTGTTATTTATTATTATTTTTTCATCACTGTCTGGACACTTGTCTTCATCACATGCTTTAAAGACTTTTTATTATATATTGTTTGGAGTACACACGGACTTGAGCACTTTAACTGTTTACCACCACGGTTCACTTGGAATATTGTATACACACATGATTTAATATTTTCCATTTTTATATTTAATTTTATGTAATATTTTTATGTAATTATTTTACACAGACTTAAAAGTTTTATTATTTATTAGGGGTGTGTCACGGAGTCACTTTAACCTATTATATATATATTTTTTATTGTTGTTTATTCATTCACATTAATATATTCACATATATTTGCCAGCATCTTTGCACATAACTTATTGTCCATACATTTTCTTGGAAGAACCCACTCCAGTGTGTAGATCATTATTGATCATATTTATATATATATTTTTTATATTTTTTATTATTTTCTATATGAATTCACTGCATCCCTTTTTTTGCACATCAGGGCTATTTTTTCACTTGTAGTCCTCCCAGGTAGCAAACATGTAAATCATGGAGGGACAGAATTCAGTGTAAAAACGAGTGCCGTGCTCGTGTTCCGGACGTCACTTCCGGTGTCCAAGTATAGAAGTAAGAATACACTTGGACATCGGAAGTGACGTCCAGAACACGAGCACGGCACTAGTTTTTACACTGAATTCTGCTACCTGGGAGGACTACAAGTGAAAAAATACCTCTGATGTGCAGTGAGTGAAATAATACCTCTGATGTGGTGAGAGTGACAAACCAAGCCCCAATACACACCCAGGATACAGGGCTCAGGAGAGCAATATTGATCTATGCTGTTTACCTTACAGCAGTGAGGTAAGGAGCCACTGCATCCGTTATTTGCGGGCACCCAGAGGAGTACGGTTTGGATCACCTCGCACACATCGAGACATAGAGTGCTATCTCCCCTGCATCTTTGGACGGACTCTATCCATCACACTCCATTTAAACAGAGATTCACCATTTCTGCAGACGTTACTTGTCACCTAGTTTGACACAGCCACATTACATCCCTGTGGATGATTTTTTTTCTTGTCGCACTTTATATTTACTAATTTTTCTGGACAATCACCGTTTGCACTGCATATATATATTTTGATATTTTTTCTCTCTCTCTCTCTCTCTCTCTCTCTCTCTCTCTCTCTCTCTCTCTCTCTCTCTCTCTCTCTCTCTCTCTCTCTCTCTCTCTCTCTCTCTATATATATATATATTGTATTGCATTTTTGCATAGATATATACTTTTTTTTTTTTGCACATTCTGTTTACACTTTGGATCACCGACGCAGTCCATTCTTTTAATACTATTGCTTATTTATTGCACCATTTTGCACAGATTCACTTTGATTAGGATTTGAACACCAGTGTGTTTATTTGCTAAATATCATCCCATGTTTTAGCACATTTATTTATTTTGCTGTTTTTAGCACAATATTATTTGTTTTAGCAAGATCTCCACACTCAGATATAATTGTATTTAGAGGATTTTATTGTTTATATCTATCCACAGATATATATTTTACTTTTAGAGAATCTATTGCTTATATTTATCTGGATCGCAACACCATATATTGATTTTTTATACATTTTATAGGGTGGGGTTTGCACCCCTGTCGGTGGTTTGCTGCAACCAAATGTTATCTTTATTTACTTCATTTTAACATTTACATATCCACTATTTTATCGATTCCTGGGTACACCACTATAGTAGCGTGGGAATACCTACTTACCAATATCAAAAAACTATTAGATGTGCACCTAAATGACCACAACATGCAGGGGTATACAATGTACTACTAACATAAAAACACACACAGGTTGGACTTGTGTCTTTTATTCAACCTCACCAACTATATGTAACTAAGGATGGGCTCAGGTGTGTTTGCAGCTCCACGTGCTTGAGCCCGCCAGGAAGCTTACACTGCGCAGCGCTAATCACAGGCAGTGAGACATTTCCTGATCCGCGGCTGCACAGATCGCAAAATGTCTCACTGTCTTTGATTAGCGCTGCACAGTGTAAGCTTCCTGGCGGGCACGTGGAGTTGTGAACATGCCTGAGTCCTTATATGTAATTATGTAAGACAAGTTAGTCAACACCCTCCTTTCCAACAGGAAAAAGTTATGAAGGCCATGTATGGAAAAATCTGATAAATGTTCCTTCATCTTAGATTTTCTACAAGATGGAGCAGATCAGGGTCTCACATTAGAACTCTAAAAGAAAAAGTTTTAATGTCCTTCCTTGTGTTTCTAGCCTTCAGGGGTTGAAGTCATGCTCACTCCTAATGGTTTTATTCTTATTTATTTTTATATTCACTTGCAACATACCTCTGGACTTGCTAGCAAATTTTACTAGCCCCTTTGTGATAGCAATAAAGGTAAACAAAAGAGAAAAAAAAATAATTCTACAATACAGACCACTTATTCATACACCATGAGTTATAGACTCATACCTTCAGGTGATTGGACAATGGCAAACTTTTGAGGAGATGTCCCATGGGGGGCATGTCCCAACTTATAACTCTACTTTCTTGAGTCTTCAGTTTTGTCCTAGTGTCTAATGGTGAAAGACCTCTTCTCCTTTATTGAGAAATCAGCTTCACCAGCTTAATATATTTTAAAGAATTCCTAGAAAATAATAAACCCTCACTGTCTTCAATTGCCTACAAAGGGGCAGTGTATATGGATTAGTACTACCTTGGAAAACCTTGGAAGTTGTACCTGGACCCAACGCTGTAGGAATGGCTTGTAATGTTGCTCCAGGCATTGGATCCTGCTTGGAGTGCTAACCCTGGCACTTGGTGCAACAAGATAAGTTATCAGTGCTATACAGGTCCAGGGACATGGTCCACCACTATGGAACCCAGTCCCTAAAGACTTCCTTGGGGTATGCCCAACATGATGAGTGAAGCCTGAACTTTATATGCAGTCCAGTGTCATGCACAGATAAGACAAGGTCACCCTGCATCTCTGACTTACTGTATAAATAGGGCTAGGTTTGGAATGTACTCAATTCACAGTGCAAACTTGGTGCTAAAATTCAACCACTCAGAGCTCTGTCTCAGGTGGGTGACCAGGTGTTACATCATACCACTGGTCGCACACTTTAACACCACTTTCTCCTAGAGCCATTAAAAGGTACTCCTCAGGTGCTTTCATAGTGAGTATTTGTTGCAGGATGGTCTACAATTTTGTTACTGCATACCACACAGTTTACTCTCACACACTACATGAGTATGTCAAAGGAGAGTACTCTCAAATGTAGCTACGGCCGAGAAGGCGAAAGGGAGTCAATTAAAAATAGCAGGTGGGCATTCACTCTGCCGTAGACTTGCACAAAACTTTAACTGCAGTGACAATGGGGTTTATTTACTAAAGGAAAATCCACTTTGCACTGCAAGTGCACTTGGAAGTAAAGTCGCTGTAGATCCGAGGGGGACATGCAAGGAAAATAAAAAAACAGCATTTTAGCTTGCACATGATTGGATGATAAAATCAGCAGAGCTTCCACTCATTTCAGATCTACCCCACTTTCAAGGACACTTGCCGTGCAAAGTGGATTTCCCTGTCGTAAATAACCCCCAATGTGTTCTAACACTGGTCTCAGCATTATCTCTATTTCAGGCAAACAACAGGCAGCCTGCTTGACAAAAGCAGAATTTTCTGCATCTATCACAAGCTCTTGATCAGATTATGGCCTTAATTAAGCCATTTATGTCTAATTCTGTTTCTCAACCAAAGTTGGACTTTGATATGGTGGTCTTAGAGGATACAGAATCAAGAAGACATTGAGGCAGTGTTTGAGGAAGCTGCGGAAGGTCCCCCTCCCCCCCACTTTGTCCCTAATGTATATTGAAGAGTGAGCTTGCTAAATTTGAAAAGCTTGTGTCTATCTGCAAAAGCTCTGGCATTGTGCAGATTGACTCTCTTCTATCTCACTATGCCCCTTTTGGGCACAAAGAGACACAAAAACTTGCAAAACATTCCCTCTTTATAATGTGCTGTCTATGACTATTGGGTCACTCTGGATTTTGATTATTTTGAACTTCTCCCAGACTAAAGCCCCATACACACGGTCGGATTTTCCGATGGATTCTGTCCTATCGGACAATGTTGTCGGAAATTCCGACCGTGTGTAGGCACCATCGGACAGTTTCCATCGGATTGTCCGACGGACAAAGTTCTATCTCCTGCTCTATAAATATTCCGACAACAAAGTCCGATCATACCAATTCCGATCGTGTGTAGTAGGGGTGCAACGGATCGTCGCCGATCCGTGATCCGAACGGGTCACCCCGTTCGGATCGGCACACCCCGCGATCCGCGGAGCGCTCCGCGGCCTCGGCCTTAGGAAAGGCCGCGGCTTCGGCCTAGCTCCGGAGCGTCGGCGGCCATCTTGGTACACCCGGCGGCCTTAGGAAAGGCCGCGGCTTCGGCCTAGCTCCGGAGCGGCGGCCATCTTGGTACACCCGGCCACTGTTTACAATGTGATCGCTCCGTCAAATGACGGAGCGATCACTTGTAAACAAACTCTGCATTACCCAGCCAATACTCTGCGATACTCTGCATTACCCAGCCAATACTCTGCATTACCCAGCCAATACTCTGCGATACTCTGCATTACCCAGCCAATACTCTGCGATACTCTGCATTACCCAGCCAATACTCTGCGATACTCTGCATTACCCAGCCAATACTCTGCGATACTCTGCGATACTCTGCATTACCCAGCCAATACTCTGCGATACTCTGCGATACTCTGCATTACCCAGCCAATACTCTGCATTACCCAGCCAATACTCTGCGATACTCTGCATTACCCAGCCGATACTCTGCGATACTCTGCATTACCCAGCCAATACTCTGCGATACTCTGCGATACTCTGCATTACCCAGCCAATACTCTGCGATACTCTGCATTACCCAGCCAATACTCTGCGATACTCTGCATTACCCAGCCAATACTCTGCGATACTCTGCATTACCCAGCCAATACTCTGCGATACTTTGCATTACCCAGCCAATACTCTGCGATACTCTGCATTACCCAGCCAATACTCTGCGATACTCTGCATTACCCAGCCAATACTCTGCGATACTCTGCATTACCCAGCCAATACTCTGCGATACTCTGCATTACCCAGCCAATACTCTGCGATACTCTGCATTACCCAGCCAATACTCTGCGATACTCTGCATTACCCAGCCAATACTCTGCGATACTCTGCATTACCCAGCCAATACTCTGCGATACTCTGCATTACCCCGCCAATACTCTGCGGTACTCTGCATTACCCAGCCAATACTCTGCGGTACTCTGCATTACCCAGCCAATACTCTGCGATACTCTGCATTACCCAGCCAATACTCTGCGATACTCTGCATTACCCAGCCAATACTCTGCGATACCCAGCCAATACTCTGCGATACCCAGCCAATACTCTGCGATACCCAGCCAATATTACAGTGGGGGAGATGACGTGGATATTACAGTGGGGGAGATGACGTGGATATTACAGTGGGGGAGATGACGTGGATATTACAGTGGGGGAGATGACGTGGATATTACAGTGGGGACTATATGGTGGCGGAATTTTCACAGGTTTTTGCAAATTCAATTATTATTTGCTGATCCAAAAAATGATCCGATCCGTGACTCCAGATCCGAGGATCGATCCGATCCGTGAGTTTTTTGATCCGTTGCACCCCTAGTGTGTAGCGAATTTCGACGGACAAAGTGCCACGCATGCTCAGATTACAAGACCAAAGCTATTGGCTACTAGCCTCTACGTAGTCCCGTCATAGGCAACAAACGTCACCATGTTCAGAATGATCGGATTTTCCGACAACTTTGTCCGACCGTGTGTATGCAACACCAGTGTCAGACTAAATCCGTCGGACAAAATCCGGTGGATTTTGTGGTCGGATTTTCCGACCATGTGTATGGGGCATTACACTCACCAGCCCACCCGGCTGACTCTCAGGAGTTCTCTAACACGTGCTTGCCCTGCTCTTGCTGTCCTCTCTCCTTGTTCCCGTGCCTTCAGGAAGGGTCTCTTCCGTGTGTTTTAGGGTTTCCAGCACCCGAGCCCCAGACCTGAGGTCACCCCCTCTAACTAGGGGGCACCCTCAAGGGCCACCGACACCCTCCTCGGCACTCCATCTTTCACCTGCCAGTTTCCATTATTTCAGGTCCACCAATGCATCCTGCTCTTCACTGTAGAGAATTGGTGCTTTCAGTTTGTGCTACTTCCCTTTGAAGTAAGCCATGGCTCACAGAGGGTTTTCCAAGGTACTGGTAAACCTGATTCCCAGGGACCTGTTAGTAAGCAGCTGCTCTAAATATTTTAAAACGATAGAAAAAAAAAAGGTGCACACGGGCAGGGCAATATATAAAAGTGCCCCAACATACTTTACAGCTAGCCAGCAAAAAAAAAAGAAAAAAACCCTTGCTAAACTCCTCAGGTGTTTGCTATTGCTCACATTTTCAAACGCATGCAAGGTAACACCTTCTGCATCAAAGCATTTCTAAAAAGTGGGACTCTTAACTCATATGGCTATATATGGCATAGCAAACAAGTGAGAGCAGGCTTACCTGAAGGTAGCCCCCTCAACTCCCCACCAGGGCTCTACTGAGGGACTTGTTGTCAATGTCCAAAGCATAATTTACTGTGGTGTCTTCAATGGTGTCTCAGGACAGGTCTCTTCTTCCCTTCTCAAGGGACACCCACGGTGGTAGAATACATAAATCATGAGGGTAGCATGAGAAGCTTTGCCAAAACTTGAGAGGTGAAACAAATTTGTTCTAGAGCTGTATAATTCAGCTGCTGTTCACATCCCCGGAAACCTCCAGGTTCAACAAGTCGTCTTGACTCTTTCTTTGTTCCACCAACAGGTTCTCAAAAAGTCCACTATTGCCAGGTGGAGAAGACAGCTTACTGCTGGTTCCTTTCTGCTGTGGTACAAACACATGCCGCTATTGCGACAAACATGATGGCAATACCAAAACTGTTGTGTCTTGTTCCACAGGGAAGGTATTAACCATCTGAAGGTTTGTGAACTGCAACACCAAACACGTGGTGTATGTTATGGAATGCACTGCATGTACGTTACAGTATGTAGGTGGCACTTCTAGGACTCTTCGAGCTAAGATCAGCGAACACTATAATGGTGCGTCTTATCCCAACGATCTGAACCTCTTGAATGTGTCTAAGCACTTCCAACATGTACTGTACATGCAGGCAACATGAGTTCCTTTGTTTTTAAGGATCTTGAAAGGGTTAATAGACCCCCTCGGAGGGGAGTTTACCACCACAAACTTCTCGAAAGAGAGTTATGGTGGATATTCCCCTTAAATATTAGAATTCCTGCTGGCATGAATTATAAATGGGATTTGGATTTATTTTTGAAATGATATGCTTTTATAATCTAATACAGCCAGTCCTGTTTTGGAGATTTTTGCTCTTCTGTTAATCAAGTACCATTCTCTGTTGCAGGATATAATGTCTTAAAACTCTGGTTCCATCACCCTTTGGAATTTTTCACTTTTCTATTGTTATAGTATACGATCCAGTGCTGACTTTCTCTCTGTTCTATGGTAAAAAATTAATTCAATTGACTTAATGGTTTTATTGATGCACTCGCTCTTTTATGAGCTGTATTATATTATGTCTATATATATATATATATATATATATATATATATGTCTATATATATATATATATATATATATATATATATATATGTATAGGCCTTTTGTGCTGAAACGCCTTAGCTTTTGTACTGTTCTTATACCATACCTGTATGTACCAATAAAGACTTTCTATCTGGATTACTGGAGTTGCCGGCTACTTTCCTTTTTTGACAGAGATGACAGCTCATTATAAGATTCTATACTAAAAAGGTATAATACTTCTAGTACCCTTTCATGCTCACTCCACCAGATAGGTGGATATTTCAGTGGGAATGCTGTCATCAGGTGTCTGTTGATCAGCTTTGTATGGCCACCACATGGTCTTCATTTGACACATTCTAAAGACGGAACACATAGGCCCCATAAAGGACGAGGAAGGGAAGGTGGTTACAGATGACAAGGAGAAGACAGCTTTGCTAAATGATTTCTTCTTCTCAGTCTTCACACAGGAAAAGGAGGGGTATACGGACCACGACAGTATTGTTAGTAACACGCCACAGTATCTACCCTTGTGGGTAACAGAGGCCATGGTCCGGAAAGGATTAGAGAAGCCTGACATAAATAAATCACCGGGACCAGATGGCTTACACCAGAGTCCTTAAGGAACTCATGTTATAGCCAGTCCACTATTCCTAATCTTCATGGACAGCATACTGACAGGATTGGTACCAACTAATTGGCAAAAAGCCCACGTGTTACCAATATTCAAAAAAGGGCAGAGATCTATTCCTGGGAACTATAGGCCTGTCGGTCTAACGTTGATATTTTGCATACTATTTGAGGGGATGATAAGGGAACGTATCCAATATTTTGTTGATGAAAACAGTATAATTAGCAGTAATCAGCACGGGATTATGAAAGGTCGCTCTTGCCAAACCAACCTATTAACATTCTACGAGGAAGTGAGCTGCCATCTGGACAAAGGTAGGCCGGTGGATATGATGTCCAAAGGGTGGTGATAAATAACGTATACTCAGAATGGTCTAGAGTGGTTAGTGGGGTACCCCAGGGCTTTGTCCTGGGACCAATTCTGTTTAATTTATTTATAAATGATATAGAGAATGGGATAAATAGCTCGATCTCAGTGTTTGCTGCCGACACAAAAATATGCAGGGCAATAACAACACAGCAGGATATACAAACTTTACAAGAGGACCTGAATAAATTAATGGAGTGGGCTACTACATGGCAATTTAAGTTTAATACTGGTAAATGTAAGGTAATGCACTTGGGGGGTAGAAATATTAACGCAAGTTACTCTTTAGGGGGGAGAATCTCTATGGGCTTAAAGGTTGGAAAATGATCTAGGGGTCCTAGTAGAAGACATAGCAATGCAAAAGCATGCAATGCCAAGCTGCAGCTTCCAAAGCCAGCAGAATATTAGCATGCATTAAAAAGGGAATTTACTCCAGAGATAAAAACGATTATTCTGCCACTTTATAAAACTCTGGTTTGGCCGCATCTGGATTATTCCGTCCAGTCCTGGTCACCGATCCTCAGAAGGGATGTGCTGGAGCTGGAGAAAGTCCAGAGAAGGGTAACTAAATTAATATGGGGACTGGAGGACCTCACTTATGAGGAACAACTACAAGCACTAAATTTATTATCCCTGGAGAAGAGGCGCTCGAGAGGGGATATAATTGCGATGTACGAATATCTCAACGGTGATCCCAGCATAAGTATGAAAATTTTTAGTCCCAAGTAATGTAAGAAGACACGGGCAACACAATGAGACTGGAAGAGAAGCAGTTTAACATTAAGCTGCGTAGGGGTTTTTTCACAGTCAGGGCGGTAAGGATGTGGAACTCTCTTCCACAATCGGTGGTGTCGGCGGGAAGTATGGATAGTTTTAAAATACTCTTGGACGTGCATCTTAACGTAAACAATTTAAGGGGATATGGTAAATGATTTTTACACACACACTTACACAGGTTGAACTGGATGGACTGTTGTCTTTATTCAACCTTACCAACTATGTTACTATGAGGTTTTCTATTTGTGTTTTTTTTTTGTTGGTTGAACTAGATGGACTTGTCTTTTTTCAACCTGACTCACTTTCTTTAGATACTGAACTACAGCCAGGAAAAGCTGAACTTGGCTGGTATCTGTTTTATCATTGTTTTAATTCTTTTTTTTATCATTGCTCCACAGCACATAATTGTAACATATCTTATTTTCCTACTACTACTGTAATGATTATATATTTGTAGTACAAACAAAATTACACTTCACCAACAGGTTCTGCAACAATTCTCTTTGAATGGAAACATAATACAGTAAATGTTTCTGATGTGCCAGGGGTTGACACAGGAAATATGCTATTATATGAGTCGTATTACATACATTGCTTGAGTCAGCATAAGTATACTTCATAACTGCAGTGGAAAAAAAGCTAGAAACATGTATTTGAGTCTTATTGTTAAAACAATACCACATTCTATCCAAGTTCTGTACAATGCAACTTACACAACACTTACATTAAAATGTCACTAAACTCACATTATCAATAAATGATGGGATTCATTTTCTGCATTCTGCAAAAAAACCTGGTTGATCTTCTGCTCTCCATCTCCACCTTCTGTTCATGTCCCCAGTTCAGCTAGGGATTTTGCAGCTGTGGTGGCAACTCTGCACATGTTCGGTTTTCAATGTTTTTCTATGCTGAGCATTTCCTCCCTATTACATCTGAGCAGCCCATGTGACTATAGAGTCACACATATGGGTGTATACACAGTGGTTAATGACAACCCACTCCCTCCCTCCTCCTCCATGCCCACTAACCAGCTAAACACAATAGGGTGGGATTTTACATGTAGATTAATGGTGGCTCCACCACCCTCTTATTCTTAGACAAAGGCTGGGGGAGGCGGGTGCCTGTGACTTGGAGCAATCCACCGACACTCATGTTATTTCCACAAAATAATAAAGATTTAATTTCAAATATATATTTGTATGACAATTTAAAACCGTTTACAGCAAAACCATGGATTGCAAGCATAATTCGTTCTGGAAACATGCTTGTAATCCAAAGCACTTGTACATCAAAGTGAATTTCCCCATAAGAAATATTGGAAACTCAGATGATTCATTCCACAACCATTTATTCATAAGTCCTTCAGTTTATAGTCCATATAAAAAGATTACAACAATGTTGTGTAACCATAAAATGTCCATCCTCAAAATGGCAGCCTCCACAAGGGGATTAAAAAGGAAGTAAACCCTAATGGGTTTACTTCCTCTTTGTTTCCCTGCAAAGGTAAAGCATAATGGACTACTATGCATCGCATAGTAGTCCATTATGTGTCACTTACCTGACACAGGAGCCAGCAAAGTCACCGCTGTCCCCTTGTGTACAGCGCCTCCATCTTCTTGGTGAGTCTCGCGGCTCCGTCGCTGTCATTCGACGGCGCCGCAATGACGTCACTCCCGCACATGCGCACGGGAGCCGCCACTCGCGGCATATTGCCGTTGAGAGTGGCCTTCTCAGTGCGCCTGGGTGCCGCTGTCTACGACGCATGCGGTGCCTGTATTTTGGCAAATATCTCCTAACCTGTGTAGGTTTAGGAGATATTTCTTTGACCTATCTAGGCTTACCTGTAGGTTCAAGTGGTTTTTAAGGGTTTACAACCACTTTAAAAGCAAAATCCAGAAGGAGCTACAGAGTATAAAAGAGAAGAGAGGTGCCTCTAAGTGTAGCAATGTGGTTATATGGTTATATTATAAGGTACAACATTTAGTAACTCACATGGTTAATGATTAAAACAGGCACATCTAAGTATGCAGGCATCCGGGTAAAGCTGTCCACGTAGACCGTCCTCTGCCCTACTGGCTCTTACCGCTGTCAGTCTGCAATCATGACTGGGAAGACTACCCTGCAGTAGAGCGATCTGAAAGTAAAGCTTGAAGCTCGTGGAGCGCAGCGTAGAAGGGATGACATTGATGGCAATGCGTAGGATGGTCTATGTGGACAGCTTTACCCCAGATGCCTGCATACTTAGATGTGCCCGTTTTAATCATCAACCATGTGAGTTGCTAAATGTTGTACCTTTATTAAATGTAACCATATTGCTACACTTAGAGGCACCTCTCTTCTCTTTTATACTCAGTTGTGACATGACGCTACTTGTATATCAAGACATCGCTTGTTTATAAGGTCAAAATGTATATAAAAAAATTGCTTGTCTTGCAAAACACTCTCAGACTAAGTTACTCTCAGTCCAAGGTTTTACTGTATTGATATTAATTGTTTATTTTTACTCTGTATCCCAAAGGCTGTTTTTTTATTTTTATTTTTTTATTTTAAACATGTGACCAGCAGCAGAGGACTAGAAGCTCCTCCTGCTTATGTTGCCCTGCACACAGGTTGGGAAAGATCTGGGTCATGTAAATCGAATAGGAAAAAGGTACTTTTTTATTAAAGAAGTATTTTTTATTAAAATAATTATACTGCCATCATCCCCATCAGTGTTGGTCATCTTACTTTAAAAAAGTAATTTAGTTAAGTTACAAATTACTTCTCCCAAAAAGTAATTGCGTTAGTAACTCAGTTACTACATTGGAAAAGTAATTAGTTACGCAGCAAAGTAACTGACTTTTTTTTTAAAATATTCTATACGTGTAACTAAGGGGGGGGTCTAGTATTACTGTAACCAAGGGGCGCATTTATTATTGTTATATATCGTGTAACCAAGGAGCTGCTCTATTATTACTCTAACCAAGGGGCAGTTCTGTTATATTGTGTAAGCAAGGGGCGGGTCTATTATTATTATATCGTGTAAGGGGGGAAGGCTACAGAAGAGGGCGAATGTTAAATTAATGGGCAGAGCTCGATATATAACAATAATAATAAATGCGCCCCTTGGTTACAGTAATACTAGACTCGCCCCTTAGTTACACGATAGACGCCCCTTGCAGAGTAGCACGAGCATCATGAGGGTGCGGCATCGCCTCGTACAATTACATGTTAACTGCGCCTGCGCTGTGTAGAGTTCACTCAGAGCTGTTTAGGTTCGGCAATTTTCGGAAGCTCCGTAGTCCTTCGTACTGCGCAAGCGCTGCGCCTGCGCAGTACAGGGGGTCCTTATCCAGCGGGGGAACTTTTTTGGCAGGACACCGGAATTACACTACTGCCATCTAGTGACGGTAGATGTAATTGGGGTAACTAAGCCAAAGTAATGGGAACTGAGTTACCATGAGGGGAAAAGTAATCAGTTAGATTACTAGTTACCCTCTAAAGTAACTGAGTTACGTAACTTAGTTTATTTTAACTCAGTTACTTACATCACTGATCCCCATACAGAAATAGAAGATACAATTAAATTAAACAGTGTGTATGTTTAGTATAAACTGGGAATGCCTTTCCCTGTCCAGGCCCAGCATCCCTATAACTGGGTCTTTATGCACGAGGGGTGGGAAGGACTCCCTGAATATATGACCACAGTGATTGGCTGTCACGTAATTGGGAGCCAGTTCCACTGACTCCTGGTCATTACTAGAGACTGGGAGTTGTATTTAATAGCTCAGTCACTGTGCTGGAAGCCTGCTCTCATCACAGAAACGTTGGCTGCCCATTGACACATACAGTATGTGCAGAGTGTGAACATTAAAGTCCACCCTCTTTGCCCGTGCACATATCGGTTATGTGGGCAGAAAGAAGTTAAAGTGAACCTAGAATAAGATATACAGGCATACCCCACTTTTAAGTACACAATGGGGTTTATTTACTAAAGCTGGAAAATGCAAAATCGGGCTCACTTCTGCATAGAAACCAATGAGCTTCCAGGTTTTATTACCGAAGCTTAATTGAACAAGCTGGGGTTAGAAGCTCATTGGTTTCTATGCAGAAATGAGCCTGAATTTGCACTTTCCAGCTTTAGTAAATAAACCCCATTGTGTACTTAAAAGTGGGGCATGCCTGTAATTTATGTTTGTAAGATGGGGATAGGTAGCGGGTATAATGATCCCTGGGGTGAGCAATTCTTTCAGGCAAAGATACCAGTCCAGTTATACAGTGACAACCAGTGATGTGTTCATTTATACAATTTTTCAAGGCTATATACATGAGCTGTACAGTGCTCCAAATAATAATAAAAAAGCTTACAAAACAAAATCCTAGTTGTGTCCTGACACTAAGGCCCCTTTCACACTGGGGCGGGAGCCGCGGCGACAGTAAATCAGCGCTATATTTAGCGCTGCTTTACCATCGTTTTAGCCGCGGTATTCGGACCCTCGCGGGGCGGTTTTACCCCCCCCCCGCGAGCGGCCGTAAAAGGGTTAAAATCCCCCGTAAAGTGCAGCCGTATCGGTGTCCCATTGAAATCAATGGGTAGGAGCGGTATATACCGCTCCAAAGATGCTGCTAGCAGGACTTTTTTTTACCGTCCTGCTAGCGCACCGCTCCAATGTGAAAGCCCACCGGCTTTCACACTGGAGTGAATGGGGCCGGTTTTTTCAGGCGCTATTTTTTAGCGCTGTACCGCCTGAAAACTGCCCCAGTGTGAAAGGGGCCTAACGCACAATCACAATCCTAATTATCAGATTGTCCAAGCCTAATGCTTGTCAGCCTCCACATACACAGTTTTACTGCTTTCACCAACCTTTAGTTCCAACAGACATGACCTGCCTACTCCCCAGGCTGTAGAGCAGGGGCCCCAAACCCCTGGCCCGTGGAGCCCTCTGGTGTGGCCCGGGACCTCCTGTTCCTTGGATGTCAGATTGGCAAGCATAGGTCACAGGTTGCCATCCCAGAGCATCGGTGAAGACGGTGGTAGAGGAAGCAAGTGGCTGTGGAGCAGAGCTGCATAAGCCGATGCTTCCTGTATAGTGCCAGCTCCTGTCACAGGCGGAATGATACCAAATGTACTCAAATGTAACTCATGTAGAAAAGCAACAGCCGGTAATACCTGAATGGAAGACTGTTATTAAAGGAAAGTTTATTTCTAAAATCACAGTGTATATATGGGCACATCTGTTCTGCAGTGGTTACTGGGCTGCTTTTAAACTGATCTGCAGGTGCAGCGCAGTGCACCTACGGGTTAACTGCACTGAGCCATAGACTTGTGTTATTGCCTGCGGGTTTGGTCGCTCTTCAAAAGGTTGGGCACCCCTGCTGTAGAGCAATGACTCTACTCCAGGTTAGCCTAAATGGACTGCAGGGGGAAAGTTCATCACACAGATTGGATCAGCAAATAAGAAGTCTGGAAAGGTATATGAAAGGTGTCTGGGAGATGTATAAATGATGATTAGGACTTTCCAGGCTCTCTGAGAGACACTCTGCTGCAGTTACATACATGCATTTTGAGTATTTTTCACACGCTGGCATTTATTATATCAAGATCACAGTACTGCCCCTCACAGTGCTATCATGCAATCATTGTATTCATTTTTACATTGTATTTAATTTATTTCTAGCCTACTTGTATTACTCTTAATGATCTTGTAATTTGTACAATTGCTTTGTGAAGGTCCCCTCATATTTTCGTACCTACATTCTATTATATGTATTCACCACACCCAATCTATAGGCACTGCTGTGTCCCGGAATTTGCAGAGCCTGCCTTCTGAACTACAGAGGTGCTGAAAGGAGGAGTTTCATGAAGCTGCACAGTCAGTACAAGAGTCACAGCCTGCTGGCAGCAAGGTACCATGGGATATGTAGTCCTTATAATTTTAATGTAAATAACAGAGGAAAAGTTGTAAGCATGTGGGGAATCCAGGAAGTTGTGGAGAGAAATGGCTAAGACACCATTATCAGCATCTAATTCCTAAAGTACATTTTAGTTATATATATCTTGGTGCCTGTGCAAAAGCCTTTATGTTTTAGGCTTTGTATACACAACTCATCTCTCACCAAGTTAATGAATAAATTGTTCCTGGTACCTATTAAGATACCACATCCCCATATAAAAAAATTCAAGACCAAAAAATTCTATATCCCAGGACTTTTAAGGTGTCATACATAATACCAGAATTATAATTAAAAAATATATATTTTACCATATCAATAAAAACTATTTAAAATGTATATTTTTCTATGGATGATATTGTAGCTTAAAGTGATTGTAAAGCTTCAACAAACAAACAAAAAGCAAACGTCATACTTACCTACACTGTGCAGTTCGTTTTGCACAGAGTGGCCCCAAACACCGACTTCTGGGGGTTCCCAGGGGGTTACCTTGCGGGCGTGCTCCCGAGTCCAGCATTCGCCGCCCATAGCCGCTGAATGTATGACTCGGCCCCGCCCCCCAGCGCCCACGTCATTGGATTTGATTGACAGCAGTGGGAGCCAATGGATGCATAGGATGCATTAAGGTGAAAAAACACAAAGGTTTACAAGCCATTTAAACATGGTACAGAGGTGACAACAATAAGCACCCATTATCTTAACCGTACAGTACAGGACACAAGCTGAGTATTTATTGATTCTAGGTCAAAGGCTGGTACCTTCATGAGATTGGACACTGGCAAGCTTTTGAGGATTATCCACCCAGGTTTCCCCCGCGTTCTCCAACGCTCTTCCTCTGACCGAACAAAGCCTCAGAAACATGTTGTCCAGGAAATGGTAACCTCCCATTGTCTGGAAAGGTGTTACACAAATTTTTCTTCAAGGCGTCCTGAAGATGTTTCATCCTCTGCTCCCTCTGTGAAGTCAGGATGAGCTCTGCAACTTTACCCTTGTTACGTGGATCGAAGGTTGCCAGCCAGTAATTAACCTTCTCCTAGATAAACCATTCCTTGTAGACTGCTGTATGTTATCCTCTACATCAGAGGTAGGCAACCTTGGCCCTCCAGTTGTGGTGAAACTACAAATCCCATCATGCCTCTACCTCTAGGAGTCATGCCTATGATTGTTGGGGTCTTGCAATGGTTAATGGGACTTGTAGTTTCACCAAAGCTGGAGGGCTGAGGTTGCCTACCCCTGCTCTACATCCATTCTGACACGATCCTCCTCCCCTTCCTCCTGTGTGTTTGGTGGCCCCGCGGGAATGGTATCTGCATAAAGGGGGCCTTGAGAAGAAAGAAAGTACTCCTCTTCCTCCCGCTGTTCTGCCTCAAGTGTCCTGTCCATGATTCCATGAAGCTTGTGCTCTTTTAAAAAACGATTGTTTTAAAACCTTTTTTTGCATTGCTACATGTCCCATAGAGCAGTACCCGGACCCCCATACACTTTTTATGGCAATAACTTGCATATAAGCCTTTAAAATGAAGACTTTTGATTTTTCATGTTCGTGTCCCATAGACTTTAATAGGGTTCGCATGTTCGCTAGAACTTTTTGCCTGTTTGAGGTGTTCTGGTGCGAACCGAACAGGGGGTGTTTGGCCCATCCCTAGTTATGACAGGCATTTTCATTCATATATGCAGAATAGGGATGGGCGAACGGTTCAGCTCGAGCATGAGTTTGGGCCGAACTCACAAATTTGCAGGGAGTTCGCCCCGATGAAGACCCTGCAATGCACTGAGCGCTGCATAGTACATTATGCGCCAGGGAGCAGTGTAAGCTGGTTGTTAAAGTGGATGTAAACCGTCACATATACCCAGGGAAGTGAACAGCCTCAGATGATACACAGGAATGAAACAAATCTCTCTACATATGTTTTACATGTATATCTGCTGTCTTCATCTGTATATATCCTTTAGAAAGTGCTCTTTATGTTAGGAGATTTTCTATTCCTGGTTAACACTGCAGAGAAGCCTGGGCATACAGCCACGACAGCTGATTGGAGGAAAGGCACACACCCCCTCTCCTCATAGGCAAAGGAAGAAAGGAATGTGCATAGCTCTGTTCTTAGACAGCAAGCTGGCTGCTAATCTATTTATAGCAACCTCCCCCCGACACACACTTCTATCTCCCATCTCGGAGAACATGTGAGAAGATGCTTATAACAGAGCTACAGAGCAAGAAACAGCTACGGGACATAGTGCTTTAGAGAGAGATAAAACACTGCAGATATATGTGCCCAGCCCAAATTTCATGAATCGAGTTTACATCCATTTTAATGAGCGGGGCCGGGAAGCCGCGGCGTCCTTAACAATCAATGAGTCGTCAGCTGTCAATGGGTTTCCCCGCTGACAGCTGAACAATAAAAAAAATAAAAGTACTGGTAAAAAATAAAGAAAAAAATGGCTTGGTGTCCCCCCCAGTCCATTCGGATCTGGTATGGATTTGGAGGGAAACCCCATGCCAAAATGTATTTTTTTTTGTAAATGGCGTGGGACCCCCCCCCCTAAAATCCATACCAGACTCTTATGCGGGCATGCAGCCTGGCAGGCCAGTATAGGGGCGGGACGAGCGAGCGCCACCCCCCTGAACCATACCAGGCATAATGCCCTCAACATGGGAGGGTGGGTGCTTTGGGGCGGGTAGGGCCTATCGGACCCCATGTTAATGGAGACAAGGGCCTCATCCCCACAACTGTGGCCAGTGGTTGTGGGGGTCTGTGGGGGAGCTTATCGGAATCTGGAAGCACAATTTTAACAAGGGGGCCCCCAAATCCTGCCCCCACATGTGAAAGAGTATACGCAAAAAAAGTGTTTAAAAAAAAAAAAAAATAGTGTCCCTAAATCCATCATCACCCGCTAACCCTAAAAAAAAAAAAAAACGCTCCCGCCTCCTGCCAAATGCCTGCTCTGTGCTTTGACATTTCTTATACAGGTAAGGGGGGGGGGCCCTTTTGATGTCACATTCCCAGCATGCACCAGTACATCAGAAGGGGGAAGTGCCCCTTACTTATATAGAAAATTTCAAAGCGCAAAGTAGGCATTCGGTGGGAGCATTTTTTTTTCCCCGGGTCGTCAAGCGGTGTGATTGACAATGGATTTACATTGAGGGGCGCCATTTTTGTATTTATTAATAAAGGAATAGTCAAAAACTTGTCTCTTCTGTTTATTACTTTCTGACACTTTTTTGGTGAATGAATAGGGGTACTATGTACCGATACTCATTCACATGGGGGGGCGTGGTTCCAATAAGCCCCCCCTGCCCACAGACCCCCCTTGCCCCAAAGCACCCACCCCCCCCCATGTTGAGAGCATGTGGCCTGGTATGGTTCAGGAGGGGGGGGGGGGCTCGCTTATTCCTTCCCCCTTTCCTGACCTGCCGATCCTGCATGCCCAGATAAGTGTCTGTTGTTATAATTAAAGTAGAGGTCTGCCTAATCCTGCAAAAATTAAAAGCCAGCAGCTACACATACTGCAGCTGCTGACTTTTAATAATAGGACACTTACCTGTCCTGGAGTCCAGCGATGTCGGCACCGCAGCTGATGTTTCCATCAGCAGTCGGGTGCTGCCGCTGCCATTGCTGGTAAGGGAACTCAGCAGTGCAGCATTACGGCTTCACGCCGGGTCCCTACTGTGCATGTGCGAGGCACCACTGCGCTCTCCTACTAGCCCGGGGGAGGAGGAGGGAGCATAGCTGCTGGTGTAATGCGCCGTGGCCCAGTCTCCCGGAAGTGGGGGCAGGATACCTGTCAAAGACAGGTATCGGCTTCCCCCTCCCCCCCAAAAGGTGCAAAATATGGCGCCAGAGGGGGGTAGAGACAAACGAGCGGAAGTTCCACTTTTGGGCGGAACTCAGCTTTAACCATGAATTTTTTTGGGGGGGGGGGTTGGAAAATGTATTATAGCAAAAAGTAAAAAATTATATTTTTTTCAAAATTATCTCTCTTTTGTTTCTTTATAGCGCAAAAAATAAAAACCACCGAGTTGATAAAATACCACCAAAAGAAAGCTCCATTTGTTGGGAAAAAAGGGACATGGATTTTGTTTGGTTACAGCGTCGCACGACCGTGCAATTGTCAGTTAAACTGACAATGACCTGTCATTAAGGGGGCAAATCCCTCCAGTCCTTAAGTGGTTAAACTTCAACATCTGGAGCATTTACTAAATTGGCCTTGTGTCATATATATAAACTTTCAAGGCTGCAGATGGACACTGATAAGGCTGCATTGATGGGCATTTAAATGTACGTTTTTTTTTTTCCTTAAACTTCCCTCCTAAAAGTTTTTTTCCTTAAAATTCCCTCCTAAACTTGGGTTGAGTGTTAGACGCCGATAAATACGGTAATGTTTAGAAGGTAGGGCCCAAAACTGACTCAAGCCCAGGGGCCCCCACCACCCTAAGTCCTGCCCTGGTCATATATATAAACTTTCATAATCTAGTAAGGGGATCCTATGCACTTGTAGGTCTTTATATATGCCTTGGGACTTTTATGGTTTTTATACGCATTCTTGTCCCATGCATTGTTGTTTTCATTGAACCTGCAGTGTCTTTTCTCTGAAAGGGTTGTGTGTGCCGTGAGGATTACACACACCGTGCTCAGTGACAGGGAGGACAGCCCTGTACACACACACACACACCCCTCCCTCCTGACTCAGCCACACGCGGCTCACAGCGGAAGTGACATACTAAGTAGGAAGCACGTGACTACAGCTATAAGTACCGGGGGGCGGCGCTGTGCGCTCTCTTTGACAAGGCTCAGCGAGAGAAGATGGCGCCGGTGAGTGAGGGGGGACACGTGGACGGAGCCCGTTATTTGTAGTTGGGAGACTGGTTACACCATCAATGGCCTTTTACCAATCTGCTGTCTGAAGGGGGTGGCTGTCTAGCGAGTCCTCTCACACACTGCCTATAGATACTCTTGCTGGTTGGATCCGTGCAGTGAGGTGAACGCGGTATAAGTGTGTGCCGGCAGACGCCGTGCTCTGATCATACAAGGACTGTCCGTGGACACTCACACTTCATACTGATCTATAGAGACCTCCTTGTCAATAGGCTTGTCCCACAATATCATCGTTACCACTTGGCCTCTGGAAGATTTACCCCCCTTCATAACCAGGCTGTTTCGTTGCTATCTGGCACTGCTTTACTTTTACCACTTCAAGACTAAGCCTTTTTCCTGACACTTGTTGCTAACGAGTTAAAAAATCAGTAATTTTTTGCTAGAAATTTGCTCAAAACCGTGTGTGTGTGTGTGTGTGTGTGTGTGTGTGTGTGTGTGTGTGTGTGTGTGTGTGTGTGTGTGTGTGTGTGTGTGTGTGTGTGTGTGTGTGTGTGTGTGTGTGTGTGTGTGTTTAATATAATTTATGTATACATGCACAGAGACCCTAGAGAATAAAATGGCGGTTGTTTTAATATTGTATCACGCGGTATTTGCGCAGTGATCTTTCAAACCTTCTTTTTTTTTTTTTTTTTTTTTTTTTTTTTTACACTTGACTTAATTAAAAATACTTAACAAAAATTAGCCCAATTTTTTTTTTTTTTTTTTTGTATAATGTGAAAGATGTTGCACAGAGTAACATGTTACACTTTAAAAATTCGCAGAATGGCGTCAAACTATGGCACTTTAAAAATCTCCATGGGTGACGCTTTAAAAATGAACGGTTACAAGTTTAAATGTAGAGGTCTTTTTTTTTTTTTTTTTTTTACTAGAATTATTGCTGACGATCGCCGTGATACCTCACCTGTCATTTGAATACTTTACATTTGCAGGCGTTACTTGCATATGTTTTTTTTGGTGCGGGGGATGCACTGTCCCATAACAAAAAAAAATCTGACCACTTTTATTGCTGTCGCAAGCAATGCGAACATCCCTTGTATGACAGTGCCGGTTCAGACAGGGGCGGCTTGTCAGCCTGACAAGTCGCTCTAATTCAGTGCAATGGAATCGTTCTAATGGGAGCGATTCAAGTCACTCAGACTTGGCAAAAGGTTCCTGTCCTACTTGGGAGTGACTTCGAAGCGGCTTGTATTGACTTCTATACAGAAGTAGTTTTGCAAGCGGTGCTGTACAGGGTAGCTTCAGAGGCGTGCGGCTTTGAAGCCACCCCAGTGTGAACCAGCAACAATAGGCAGTGACAGGTAATCTTTATGGAGGGATCTGGGGTCTAAAAGACCCTTAACTCCTCTGCACTTCAAATTATTCCAGCTTTGGGTTCTCCAGTTGGTCGCTCTTGTCTTCCTCTGGCTTGTGATGATGGCCGTGCTGCTAATTAGCTGCATCGTTTATCACATGAAAGCCAACTGGTCTAAAAAAAAAAAACAGTACCGGGGTGATGCCTCTAGCTGCAGGCGTCAACCACGGTATAACCACTTCCCCAAAATGACGTACAGGTATGTGATTTTGCGGTAAGTGGTTAACCAACAATTGCGTGGTCATGTTACGCTGTACCCAAATAAAATTTATATCCCTTTTTCCCACAAATAGAGCTTTCTTTTGGTGGTATTTGATCACCTCTGCAGTTTTATTCTTTGCGCTATAAACGGGCCGACAATTTTAAAGAACTATTCTTTTAAATAAAAAATGTAAAAATCAATACTTTATAAAGCTAGGACAATGTATTCTACCTATATTTGGTAAAAAAAATGACAAGTGTATATTGACTGGTTTGCATAAAAGTTGCAGCATACGTGAACTATGGGATATATACGGTCATTTTTTATTTATACTAGTAATGGTGGCGTTAAGTGACTTATTGCAGTACTGCAATATTGTAGTGGACAATCGGACACTTTGAGGGAACCAACGACATGAATACTGTGATCAGTGCTAAAAATATGCACTGTTACTGTACTAATGACACTGGCTGGAAAGGAGTTAAACGTATAGGGTGATCAAAGGGTTAACTGTGTGCTGCTTTTACTAAGGCAAAAGATGGATTTTATTGAAGGGTAGGGACACAAAATCCACCCCCCCCCCATCAAGAGATCTGCCTTGTTTACATAGGCAGAGCTTCGTTCTGTGTTAAGCGATGGGCAGGTGCCGGAGTACATCCAGTGCCTGGCACCCACAGATCAGCTTTTGTGAATCTTCACAGCAGAAGCGGCCCACCAGCCACCCCCTGCAGGTGGAAGTGCAGCATTGTGTGTATTCTGCACAGAACAGCAGCCCTGTAACAGTAAATCTATGGGACAGTCAGTAACGGGTTAATTGTAGGGCACACAAACACAGTAAATGACCCCATTTTTTGATTAAATATAAAAGTAGAGGTTGCACCGAGTAAATAGACACCCAACATGTCAAACATTAAATCTGCATGCACCAGACAAGCAGAGCTTCCCCTTTTGGGTGGAGCTCCGCTATAAGCTACCTATTCTTGGTGCAGTTCCAAAAGATCAATCCATCCCTAATGCACACTAAGGGCCCCAAGATCCTTTAGTCTGCCAATCCAATCTTTGTAGCCTCAACTATGTAATGAGGGCCTGCCTAATCTAGCCAATGAGGCAGACCTTTGCATACATGTTTGATCATAAGCTAACCACACAGGTTAAAATCACATTGTGCCATCTCCATTAGCTATAACAAGTATGTAGTGCAAGCGCCTGCCTGATTGGATATACATTAATTGCATAGATCAGGTACATCCTCATTTTGGTCAATATTTGACATTGTACAGCGATTGTGTAGTCAGATTGTATTGTGTATGGGGAGCCTTAGCCCCTTACCAGAAGCTATTCTTTTGCAATGCTTGCTGCTTTGCAGTCAGAAATCAACTTTGGTCCTGGTATTATGCCAGGAAAGGTCCCCCGTCCTATAGTGTCCGTCCTGTACTGCGCAGGCACAGCATGGAGGACAGACGCTGAAAGTCTCCGACCATGAAGAGCTGTTTATAAGCTGTACACAGCACCTGCGCAATTAAGACTACATTGTGCTGCACGCTCCCGATGCTCGTGCAACTCTGCAAGGGGCCGATGCATACAGAAGAGGCTGCATGATGCATCCGCCCCTTACACGCTTCTCAATAATGCATCTGCCCCTTTGAGAAATCCACCCCTTCATATGAGCTCTGCCCATCATGTGACCTCTTCTGTATGCATCCAACCCTTGCAGAGCTGCAGGAGCATCGGGAGCGTGTGGCACAATATAGTCTTAATTGCACAGGCGCTGTGTACAACTGATTAACAGCTCTTCATGTTCAGAGACTTTAGGCGTCTCCTTTATCCTCCTTACTGCGCAAGCGCTGCGCCTGCACAGTACAGGGCGGACACTATCCGACGGGGGACCTTTCTCGGCAGTAGACTGGCTGTAGCTGCACCACCTATAGACTTCTATTGGGAATGTCCTTAGAAGTAACTCCAGCATTTGGGGAAACCACAGTTTGAGTGCAGAAAAGGAGATGAAAATGTTACACCTTTTTATTAATAAAGCCTCATTTCTTACAGCAAAAGGTGAAAAGGACACCAACGGTGAAGAAATCCAAAAAGGCTACCTGGAGGTTCACTCTGGATCTTACCCATCCTGTAGAAGATGGCATCTTTGACTCTGCCAACTTTGTAAGTGTTTTGTAGTGAAAGAATGTTCGGTCGATACTCTGAGGAACTAAACACACAGCTTTCTAGAACAGATGCCTTTTAAAATGGAACTAAACACTTTTTAAGACTGTCTATGAAAGTTGGTCATTTGCGGGCAGTGTCATGTCTTTTACTAATATTTATGAATGTTCCCTTGACCAGACCAAATAGTCAAGGGAAAATCAACAGGTTGACGTGGCAGATGTCACTTATGTATTCTTGGAATACTGCCAGTGTAATAGCAGAAATGAAAAGTGAAACTCCAGGTAAATGGCTTTTGATATTTGGTGTTTGCTGTTTCCTGGAAGTGGGTTAGTAATCTCACTCCACCATTCCTGTGATACAACCCTGCCACTCCAAAGCCAGGAAGATTGTGCAGCCATTTCTGGATAATGTTGTTGGACACAATGCTATAGGAGGAAACCACTGCTGAACTAGAAGTGTACAAAACAGACACCTCTATTTAAGTTTGCCTGCACTGTCATGTTGAAGTAAGCCCACTGTAGCAAACATAGCAGTAAGTGACATGGAGGGACAATTTCTGGTTCTAATTCTAGTCCCAAGCAGCTCTTGTGCAAAGTGGTCATGTGTGACATGAAAGCACTGTCCATAAATGTATAGGTTACAGATGCTTTGGTAAGATGTACATTTTTACTGTACTGTGACCATTAAATCCTAAATTAAGCATTTGCTACAGTTCAGCTTTAAGAGCAGCTGTATATTGCAGGCACCCAGTGGTGGTGTCTTGTATGTTAGGATGACTTGTCTGCTTCACCGCAGGTTTATGAATCATGTACAATCGAATAGCCGGTAATAATCAAGCATAAACAATACATATTTAGTATACAGTAAAACTGGTAGTGAGCTTGCTAGTGTGGTTGCAAAACCATTGTTTTTAATGAGTGCTCTAACTAGGGTTCCCTTCCCTAGTTCGTACCTAGGGTTCCCTTCCCTAGTGTCTACATATTTCTGTTTTGTCCAAACAGGAACAATTTCTCAAGCAGAGAGTGAAGGTCAATGGGAAAACTGGAAATCTTGGGAACGTTGTTCATATTGAACGTCAAAAGAACAAAATTAACGTTGTTTCGGAAAAGCAGTTTTCTAAAAGGTAAGTCTTTTTGGGTATGACTTGCTTTTGCCTCATTCAATGTCTGATTGTTGCAATGACCAAATGTTTCATTGTCATTTGCGTGTATGACTCACAATTTGTACATGAGAATGGACCCAGAATCGCTCCCGAATCAGGTTTTGAAATTGCGTGCCATGTGAATTTGCTTGGTCCTTTCTCAAGGGGCCAGTAAATTCATGTTTGTATAACAGAGCTGCACATCCTTGAAGTGATTTTGCCCTTCTGCTACCAGAGCACATTCTGCAATTTTTTGCACATTTAAAAATTTTTAAGCCTTAAGATTACATGGTCCCCAAAAATTTTTTTTTTTTTAAGACAGACACCTTGGAGAATAAAATGGTAGTTCTCCAAGATAGTGCAACAGTTTTGACATGCATGATTTTAGATATACCCTAAAGATATCCATTTACTAATGGGCCTAAAATGTTAGTTCTGGTTTTCACAATACACATGCGAGTAATCAACATTTTTGTGTAGGCACCCCCGATGCATATATTTTTATTCATTCTGGGGCTCAAATTTTTGAGACTTCTAGTTTTAAGCTCTCCTTGTCCCCTGACATGCCACATGTAATTTGCAGAGGACCAGGGGTGTTCTGCGCTCTCTCCTTGTGGAGAAGGGTTAGGCCATACCTGGTGTTTGTTTTTTGTTTTTTTTTTGTTCTGCTGGCCAGCCCAACACCCCCGGGACACTGGGGCGAGTTAACGCCATGTACTACTAAAGTAGTAGAAGGGGTTAAAGCAGTTACCACTCCATGTAAAAATGCAATTAAAGAGAGTTACCCTACATATCCAGCATGAAGTGAACAAGGTCTTCCTTCAGCTCTGGAAGGATTTGCCCCCTTTATGACCAGGCCATTTTTTTGCGATACGGCACTGCGTCTTTTTAACTGACAATTGTTTGGTCGTGCAATGTACCCAAACAAAATTTATGTTTCTTCTCCCCCACCCCCTTTTTTTTTTTTTTTTTTACTTTCTGCTAGAATACATATTAAAGTGTTAATCCGTTTAGGCCAATAAGTATTCTACATATTTTTGGTATAAAAAAAAAATCTCAATAGGTGTATTTGCGCAAAAGTTATTGCATCTACAAACTATGGGATAGATTTAGGGATTTTTTTTTTTTTACCGGTAATTGCGGCAATCTGACATTACAGCAGACAAATCTGACCCCAAATAACACTTTTTGGGGTCCAGTGACATTGTTGCATCGATCAATGCTAAAAAAAAAAAAATGCACTGATTAATGTAAAAATGACACTGGCAGGGATTGGGTTAACACTAGGGGCGATCAAGGGGTTGTGTTTTCCCTAGGTGTGTTCTAACTGTCTGGGACATAGCTGTTTCCATCACTGGGAACCGCAGATCTCTGAGATGTCCCCTGTCCAGAAAGGGGTTCTGGCATGTTTACAATGGCAGATGCCAGTTCTGCCTCTATATACAGTGATTGCGGGTGGCGGACACAGTCCGCCAGACCCATGGGCCTGCCCCCCAATCTCGCATGCACAGATCGCCGTACGGGTACGTACGTCTGTTCGTGCAGGAGAGCTGAAATGCCGCAGTACAAGTATGGCGGTTGGTCAGCGAGTGGTTAAATTATATTGGGTAACTCTGGATTACAAGATCAAAGTCAGCTTAGGTAAAAATGTGGCTACATAACCTGTTAGTGATGAGATGTTTGCGCAAATTTTTGTGATCAAAACTGCAGTGTTGAGTTTTTAGTTTTTTAAACCCCTTTTTGTGGTAGAGGATAAAACAAATCTTTAATATCTGAAGAGTTTTGCAACTTTGACATATTAGTAAAATTGTACATATTTCAACTTTGTCCAGGTGGAATATTATATATATTTTACATTTTTTTTTTTTTCCAGGACAATCAGATTTTTCTTTTAATGGTAAATGGGTCACGTATATCTTTTTTCTCCCTTGGCAAGGAGAGATGGTATAGCCTTCTGTCAATTCAGAGGCAAAAAAGTGACTCAATCCAAGGTGATGGGGAACTTGGACTCCTGGCTCCCAATTGGCACATGACCCAGGGCTCTGTGCTCGGTGTGCTGTTCAGCACTCTCCCAGCACCAACACTGGTATGCATATTTGCGGTCTTGGGGGAAAAAAAGCCCACTTCAGTGAGAGGCTGCATATGTGTAGGTGGTAGGAAGGGTTTAAGTCTAGTGTATGAAAAGCCTTGAGGTAATTATTTTGCTCATTGATGTCCATTTACAGCCCTGATTTGAAAATAAATGGGAGCTAACTGGTTGCTATGGACAGCAAAACAATCTTGCCTCGGACATATTCATCAAGCCATAAATGTATAGCTACATGTGACATTTTGCATTGTTTATATAATGTTCCAAATGCAGTTGCAGTCTGATGCAATGTAAGGACTCTTTCACACTGATGGACCCACCTGCTCTGGGTGGGGGGGGTTTCTCCTCTCATCCCCATGGAGCAGGTAGGTGACAGGTCTCTGCTTTGCTGATGCAGAGCGAACACTGACACAACCCACTTTCCTCTATGGGCCTGTTGGCTGCAAACAGACTACTGTTTTACATTACTGTCATCTGACCTGCCAGATGGTGAATGAATACAGAGCAGTCTGTTTTTGGCAGATATGATCTCAGTAGGTGTCTATAAACGCATGTCTGACATCCGCTGCTCTATAGAGGGCAATAGATGGTCCGATCTGGTCTGCCTTAAAAAGCAGACAGGTGGACCCAATCAGTCTGCCTGTTTGAAAAGGGCCTAACTTCAGTATAATCACCCTTGCAATGTAAATTTTGTGGTCCTGTAGAGCATTTGATGACTCGTATTTCATGTGGTTTTTATTTTTTTTGTTTCCCCCTATTTAGGTACCTAAAGTACCTCACAAAGAAATACCTCAAGAAGAACAGTCTGCGTGATTGGTTACGTGTAGTTGCATCAAACAAGGAGACCTATGAGCTTCGCTACTTCCAGATCAGCCAGGATGAGGAGGAGTCTGAAACTGATGAATAAATGTCTTTATCAAATAAAGATCTTTAATGCACTTGTTCACGTTTCCCTATTCAGAATGATCTATATGGGTATTGATGGTAGAGCACTGACACGTGAGAAATGATGGCCTACTGTCATATAATTTCGTAGATTTGTTGCGCCAATAAATGCCTGTACTTGGGAATCGTAGACCAACTATTTTGGGTGCATTTTATCTGCCTTTTTCAATTCTAAAATATTTTAGACTGGCTCTGATGTGGTGAAATTTTGATGGCACTTTGTTTTTAAAGCAGAGCTCCAGAAGGGAAAAAGGGTTCTCTTGTAATTGTAGATGTTGGAGTGTGAAAGCTCAGGTGCTAAAACAACTTGCTAGATAGACCACTTTGCTACCTGTCAGTGTGGAACTGCCTGCCCATACGAGGTACAAGCAGACAACCTACACTAACAGTCTGAAAAAGCCCTGTGTTGAACACACAATCTGCTAATTGTGGGTGTAATGCTTGGCAGGCTCCTAGTTAAAAATATATATAAATAATTGCAAATTTAAAACCTATTTTCTTACATGCAAAAAGATTGCATTTTTAACAAAGGTGGACTTAATCCTTTAAAGCCAAACTTCACATGAAGATGGAAGTTCTGCCCCTCCCCTACATTCTTGGAAGCTTTTTTGGGCAGCACGTACACTCCTACAATATGTAACAGGACCCAGGAAACGGAAAATTTATATATTTATATTTTCTTGCCTGAAGATCTTTAACCACCTCACTACAGTGCATTTTCACCCCCTTCCTGACCAAGCCATTTTTCAGCTTTCAGCGCTGACGCACTTTGAATGACAATTGCGCGGTCATACGACACTGTACCCAAATGAAATTGTTATCATTTTTTCCCCACAAATAGAGCTTTCTTTTGGTGGTATTTGATCACCTCTGCGTTTTTTATTTTTTGCGCAATAAACAAAAGAAGAGCGACAAATTTAAAATTTAAAAAAAAAAACAATATTTTTACATACTTTTTGCTATACTAAATATCCCCAAAAAATATATAAAAAACATTTTTTTTCCTCAGTTTCGGCCGATACGTATTCTTCTACATATTTTTGGTAAAAAAAAATCGCAATTAGCGATCATTGATTAGTTTGCGCAAAAGTTATAGCGTTTACAAAATAGGGGATAGTTTTATAGCATTTTTATTTAATATTTTTTTTTTTACTAGTAATGGCGGTGATCAGCGATTTTTATTGTGACTGCGACATTATGGCGGACACATCGGACATTTTTGACACATTTTTGGCACCATTGTCATTTATACAGCAATCAATGCTATTTAAATGCATTGATTCATGTATAAATGACACTGGCAGTGAAGGGGTTAACCACTAGGGGCAGGGAGGGGTTAATTATGTTCCCTAAGAGTGTTTCTTACTGTGGGGGAGGGGCCTCACAAGGGGAGGAGACCGATCGGTGTCTCTCTGTACAGAGAACACACCATCGGCTCCTCTCCTCTGACAGGACCGTTGATCTGTGTGTTTACACACACAGATCAACGGTCCCACTGTGTTACCGGGCAATCGCGGGTGCCCAGCGGACATCGTGGCCGCTGGGCACGCGCATCGGGTGCCCAGTGACACGGCGAGGGCGCGTGCGCTCCCTGCAGTGCACAGAAGGGGAGGACGTCATATGACGCCCTCCCGGAACGAGAGATGCGCCGCCTGGCCGTCATTTGACGGCCGGCGGTCGCTAAGTGGTTAAGGCTATAACAAACTGCTAATGGTACTAATATAGAACATGGCATGCTGTGTATTGGAGGATAAAATATTGATTACAGTGGTATTCAAGCCAAAAGAAAGCATTTCTTGCGGCTTACTAATTTTTAGATGTGGTAGCTGGGGTTTTTTGTGTTCTTACCTTTTTTAGTCTCAATTGGTGCTCCAGCCAGCAAGTCTGTTTTTCTACAGCACAAGCTCCACTACAAATGCACCAGTTAAGAGTTTACAATCAACTTTTATTTTATTTGTGTAAAACTTTTATCCCAAAGGGAAATTCCTGCTGCTATAACTAAAATGTGAGCTGGAGTTTGGTTTCAATTTGTTAAAGCCGATCTGAATCTGCTATTACATCTAACATGCCCCTTCCCCAGTCTGACTATGCTGCTGTACAAAAGTGTCTGTTGCTCCCTCAGCCAGAGCGTAGGTGCTCTAATACAGGAGGGGTTGTACTGGCCAGATCTGGGGGGGAAAAGGGCCTTAAAAAGAAAACAAATGTAGCCACCACATCTGTTTGGTAAGCTACAATATAAAACTACTTTGGTTTTGGGTTTAAAGCTTTCACAGGCAGGGGTATTGCAGACACCGGGATTGTGTGTGAAACTGATTCTGCCTGTTGGGTGCGAGCATTTGGGCGCTGCTGCTTCCCAAGCACTTGCACTCCCCCAGGTACCGGCACTCCGCCATGCTTACCGGGCTCCGCTTGCCCATTGGCAGGCCTGGCACAGTCATGGCATGTAGAGGGGAAGGAGAAGAGCGGATACATGTCCGCTCTCACCTTCTTTTAGTGACCCGTAAAGCGATGTCCGCTCTCACCTTCTTTTAGTGACCCGTAAAGCGATGTCTGACACTTCCGGGTCACGTTCTCAGTGTCCCAGGCTCGCTTTTCCGATGTAGAATGTTTTTTGCAATGCGATCTGCATTTCAAAACATTCAGTGAAATGCAGGGTTTTTTAGACCCTGCATTTCAATAAAGAGAACCTGTCACTAAATCATCACATAGGCCACTGTTGTCCCCTATTTGAGAAAAAAATACACTCAAGCACATAAAAATCCCCACCCCCAAAAAAATTGAGGCCCCCACATATACACACATGACTAGATTTATGTGTCGGGTGTTAATATATTATGTTAACCATTATTTTTTATTAAACTATAATAGTTATAAACTATTTTAAATTATAGGTATTGGAATTCCCTTTCAAATTTGGTTGGTGAACATAACAAATCGGAATTTATCCGAAGTTGCGAATTATTCAGAATTCGTTATTTTGGATAATTAGTAAATTTGTGTTCGTTACGTTCCCAAACAGCCAAATTTGAAAGGAAATTCCAATACCTATAGTTTTAATTATTTAGGATTAAAAATAAAAAAAATAATAATACAGGTTAATAAACTTAATATTTTAGAAATTATCCGACTATTTTTGTACTTTCGGATTTTCATTCTTGTTTTTTCATTCTTGTTTTTTCATTCTTGTTTTTTCATTCTTGTTTTTTCATTCTTGTTTTTTCATTCTTGTTTTTTCATTCTTGTTTTTTCATTCTTGTTTTTTCATTCTTGTTTTTTCATTCTTGTTTTTTTCATTCTTGTTTTTTCATTCTTGTTTTTTCATTCTTGTTTTTTTCATTCTTGTTTTTTCATTCTTGTTTTTTCATTCTTGTTTTTTCATTCTTGTTTTTTTCATTCTTGTTTTTTTCATTCTTGTTTTTTCATTCTTGTTTTTTTCATTCTTGTTTTTTTCATTCTTGTTTTTTCATTCTTGTTTTTTCATTCTTGTTTTTTCATTCTTGTTTTTTCATTCTTGTTTTTTCATTCTTGTTTTTTTCATTCTTGTTTTTTCATTCTTGTTTTTTCATTCTTGTTTTTTCATTCTTGTTTTTTCATTCTTCTTTTTTTCATTCTTGTTTTTTCATTCTTGTTTTTTCATTCTTGTTTTTTCATTCTTGTTTTTTCATTCTTGTTTTTTCATTCTTGTTTTTTCATTCTTGTTTTTTTCATTCTTGTTTTTTCATTCTTGTTTTTTCATTCTTGTTTTTTCATTCTTGTTTTTTCATTCTTGTTTTTTCATTCTTGTTTTTTCATTCTTGTTTTTTCATTCTTGTTTTTTCATTCTTGTTTTTTCATTCTTGTTTTTTTCATTCTTGTTTTTTCATTCTTGTTTTTTCATTCTTGTTTTTTCATTCTTGTTTTTTCATTCTTGTTTTTTCATTCTTGTTTTTTCATTCTTGTTTTTTTCATTCTTGTTTTTTCATTCTTGTTTTTTCATTCTTGTTTTTTCATTCTTGTTTTTTCATTCTTGTTTTTTCATTCTTGTTTTTTCATTCTTGTTTTTTCATTCTTGTTTTTTCATTCTTGTTTTTTCATTCTTGTTTTTTTCATTCTTGTTTTTTCATTCTTGTTTTTTCATTCTTGTTTTTTCATTCTTGTTTTTTCATTCTTGTTTTTTCATTCTTGTTTTTTCATTCTTGTTTTTTCATTCTTGTTTTTTCATTCTTGTTTTTTCATTCTTGTTTTTTCATTCTTGTTTTTTCATTCTTGTTTTTTCATTCTTGTTTTTTCATTCTTGTTTTTTCATTCTTGTTTTTTCATTCTTGTTTTTTCATTCTTGTTTTTTCATTCTTGTTTTTTCATTCTTGTTTTTTCATTCTTGTTTTTTCATTCTTGTTTTTTCATTCTTGTTTTTTCATTCTTGTTTTTTCATTCTTGTTTTTTCATTCTTGTTTTTTCATTCTTGTTTTTTCATTCTTGTTTTTTCATTCTTGTTTTTTTCATTCTTGTTTTTTCATTCTTGTTTTTTCATTCTTGTTTTTTCATTCTTGTTTTTTCATTCTTGTTTTTTCATTCTTGTTTTTTCATTCTTGTTTTTTCATTCTTGTTTTTTCATTCTTGTTTTTTCATTCTTGTTTTTTCATTCTTGTTTTTTCATTCTTGTTTTTTTCATTCTTGTTTTTTTCATTCTTGTTTTTTCATTCTTGTTTTTTTCATTCTTGTTTTTTCATTCTTGTTTTTTCATTCTTGTTTTTTCATTCTTGTTTTTTCATTCTTGTTTTTTCATTCTTGTTTTTTCATTCTTGTTTTTTCATTCTTGTTTTTTCATTCTTGTTTTTTCATTCTTGTTTTTTCATTCTTGTTTTTTCATTCTTGTTTTTTCATTCTTGTTTTTTCATTCTTGTTTTTTCATTCTTGTTTTTTCATTCTTGTTTTTTCATTCTTGTTTTTTCATTCTTGTTTTTTCATTCTTGTTTTTTCATTCTTGTTTTTTCATTCTTGTTTTTTCATTCTTGTTTTTTCATTCTTGTTTTTTCATTCTTGTTTTTTTTTTCATTCTTGTTTTTTCATTCTTGTTTTTTCATTCTTGTTTTTTCATTCTTGTTTTTTCATTCTTGTTTTTTTCATTCTTGTTTTTTCATTCTTGTTTTTTCATTCTTGTTTTTTCATTCTTGTTTTTTCATTCTTGTTTTTTCATTCTTGTTTTTTCATTCTTGTTTTTTCATTCTTGTTTTTTCATTCTTGTTTTTTCATTCTTGTTTTTTCATTCTTGTTTTTTCATTCTTGTTTTTTCATTCTTGTTTTTTCATTCTTGTTTTTTCATTCTTGTTTTTTCATTCTTGTTTTTTCATTCTTGTTTTTTCATTCTTGTTTTTTCATTCTTGTTTTTTCATTCTTGTTTTTTCATTCTTGTTTTTTCATTCTTGTTTTTTCATTCTTGTTTTTTCATTCTTGTTTTTTCATTCTTGTTTTTTCATTCTTGTTTTTTCATTCTTGTTTTTTCATTCTTGTTTTTTCATTCTTGTTTTTTCATTCTTGTTTTTTCATTCTTGTTTTTTCATTCTTGTTTTTTCATTCTTGTTTTTTCATTCTTGTTTTTTTCATTCTTGTTTTTTCATTCTTGTTTTTTCATTCTTGTTTTTTCATTCTTGTTTTTTCATTCTTGTTTTTTCATTCTTGTTTTTTCATTCTTGTTTTTTCATTCTTGTTTTTTCATTCTTGTTTTTTCATTCTTGTTTTTTCATTCTTGTTTTTTCATTCTTGTTTTTTCATTCTTGTTTTTTCATTCTTGTTTTTTCATTCTTGTTTTTTCATTCTTGTTTTTTCATTCTTGTTTTTTAATTCTTGTTTTTTCATTGTTGTTTTTTTTTTCATTCTTGTTTTTTCATTCTTGTTTTTTCATTCTTGTTTTTTCATTCTTGTTTTTTCATTCTTGTTTTTTCATTCTTGTTTTTTCATTCTTGTTTTTTCATTCTTGTTTTTTCATTCTTGTTTTTTCATTCTTGTTTTTTCATTCTTGTTTTTTCATTCTTGTTTTTTCATTCTTGTTTTTTCATTCTTGTTTTTTCATTCTTGTTTTTTCATTCTTGTTTTTTCATTCTTGTTTTTTCATTCTTGTTTTTTCATTCTTGTTTTTTCATTCTTGTTTTTTCATTCTTGTTTTTTCATTCTTGTTTTTTCATTCTTGTTTTTTTCATTCTTGTTTTTTCATTCTTGTTTTTATATTCTTGTTTTTATAATTTTTTGAATTAATACGAATCATCGAAATAATAAATACTACATCTAAATGAATGGACCATAAGGCATTAGAATTTATCCGAAGTTACGAATATATTTGAAATAACGAATATCGAGAAGAAAAAAAAATAAAATAAAATGAAACGATAGCAGATAGCCCTGCGCTGATAACAAGTACGATTTCTCAGCACACTATCGCAATGCAGTGGTGTGAACCAGGCATGTAGGAGAGAATGCGTTTTGCCATGTCTGTGTGGTGATAAACTATGCTGGAATAGCCGCCTGACACCGTCCCGCTGCATGTGGTGTGAACCAGCCCTTAGTTTTGCATAAACTGGAGTAAAGCTTAGAAGCTGTCAGATTTCTATTGCTGTCCATGTTGGTGAAATTTGCCCTCATTTCTAGTATGGCCTATAGAGCAGGAAGCATACATAAATCTCCCCAACATGGATGTGTACAGCGGTACAAGCTTGACACAAAGGGGAGGTTTACTTATACTGGTGCACAGAATCAAATTCAGCTCCGCATAGTAACATTCAGCTTCCAGGATTTATTATCAAAGCATAATTGAGCTGAAGTTAGAAGATTGGTTACTATGCATAGCTGTACCTGATTCTGTGTGCACCAGTATTTCTTAACATTTGGCATGTCATTTTTTTTTTGGGGGGGGGGGAGAGGGAGTACCTGGTATTGACAGGTACCCAGCTCCCACTTCCGACTCCCCTCCCTGCAATCTTTTGGGACACGTCACAGGTCCCAGAAGATCGCACGGCCATTCACGACGTGCAGCGCGACTCGCGCATTCGCAGTGTACACCCGGCTGTGAAGCCGCAAGCTGTCAGTCGAATGCCCACAGTAGTAATGCTGGCGCTGTGGACAGGTGGGGGAGAGGAGCGAGGCTTTGATGACCGCATCGCTGGGGCGTTTGACAGGTGAGTGTGTGTTTATTAAAAGTCAGCAGCTACACTGTAGCTGCTAACTTTTAATAAACACAGAACCGGGAGGAACTCCGCTTTAAGTAGGGTATACATATCAACCAGCAGGTTGAACAAAACCTACCTTACAGATCCCCACATTAAAATAAAGGATGTGTGATGCAGGGATCTCTCCTGCTGCCCTATTGTATTCTGACAGAATGCACAGATCAGTGCTGCAGCCATTGGCTGGAAGCGTTGACTGATGGATTTTCTAGCTGTATGCCACGTACACACGATCGAAAATTCGACCAGCAAAAGACCGATGAGAGCTTTTGGATGGAAATTCCAATCGTCTGTAGCAATTCCAACGCGCAAAATTCCTACGCATGCTCGGAAACAATTCAACGCATGCTGGGAAGCATTGAACTTAATTTTCCCGGCTCGTCATAGTGTTGTACGCTACTGCATTCTTGACAGCAAACTTTTGTGTGACCATGTGTATGCAAGCCAAGCTTGAGCGGAATTCCGTCGGAAAAACCATTCAAGATTTTTCTGACAGATAATCTGCTCGTGTGTATGCGGCACTACTGTTATGCCGCGTACACACGGTTGGAATTCTCGTCGGAAAAAAAGCTCTGATGGTTTTCCCGTCAGAATTCTGACGGAATTTCGCTCAAACTGTCTTGCCTACACGGTCACACTAAATTCCGACGGTCAATAACACCACGCCTTAAAAAACGTTCGACTGCACTATAAAAGGGAAGTTTAATGCTTCTGAGCATGCGTCGAATTGTTTCTGAGCATGCTTCGGAATTTTGCGTGTCGGAATTGCATACACACGATTGGAAAATCTGATAGAAAATTTTTCCGACGGAAAACCTAAGAACAGGTTCTCAATCAGAAGTCCTTTGGAAATTCCGACAGGAAAGGACTGGCATACACACGGTTAGCAAATCTGATGAAAAGCTCCCATCGGACTGTTTCCATCGGAAATTCCGACCGTGTGTATGCGGCATTAGACAGAAGCGGATTGTTAGACCGGCGTCTGTTGAAATGAGAGAGCAATACACATGTCTCGAAACTTTCGTATGTGTATACCCAGCTTTACTAAGGGCAAATAGCCTGTTCATGTTGCCTGGGTGTTTGCACTTAGCTTTGTGAATGTTGTAAAGTTTCACTTTACAAAGAACACCCAATCACATGCAAAAAAAAAGTATTTCTGTTTGCACATGATTGGGTGATGGAAGCCAGCCGTTGCCTCATTCACTAACTTAAGAAAGAACTCTCCTGCAAAGTGAACAGCCTATTTGCCTTTAGTAAATCAACTGCATCTAAAACTAATGAGACTCATCTTGGGTTCCACTTTGGATGCATTTGTGTGCATTTAACCCTTTCTCTGCAGCCACCAGGATTGTGTGTAAAACTGACAGGCAGACGCATTTGTGTGGCTGCGCTGCCACCCGATTGATCACACCCCCCCCCCCCCCCCCGGTAGTGGTGCCCCCGCCATGTACAGTGCTTTGAAAATGTTACAATCAAAGATGTATATGTATTTGAATGGGATTTTTATTTTTGTGATAGACCAACACAAAGTGGCACATAATTGTGAAGTGCAAGGAAAATGAAAAATGTTTTTCAAGTTTTTTTTTTTACAAACAAATATCTGAAAAGTGTGGCGTGCATTTGTATTCAGTCCCCTGAGCCAATACTTGAGAACAACCTTTCGATGCAATTACAGCTTTAAAGCCCCATACACACTATCAGTTTCACCAAGGTTCTCTAACAAACCTCTGAGGGCTTTACAGAACATCCATATTTATATTGAGATTAAATTACACACAATTACTTGAGAACAACCTTTCGCTGCAATTACAGCTTTAAAGCCCCATACACACTATCAGTTTTTCACTTCAGATTTACCAAAACCATATAATATGAGGTCAAACCTTAGGAGTTTCAATTTGTATGCAATCATGCAGGCCCTTGCACTACATGGTTTTGGTAAACCTGAAGGAAAAACTCAGCAGAAAAACTGATAGTGTGTATGGGGCTTAGGTCTTTTTGGGGATGTCTACCAGCTTGGCGCATCTAGAGAGTAACATTTTTGCCCGTTCTTCTTTGCAAAATAGCTCAAGCTCTGTCAGGTTGGATGGAGAGCGCTTGTGAACAGCAATTTTAAAGTCTTGCCACAGAGTCTCAATTGGATTTAGGTCTGGACTTTGACTGGGCCATCATTCTAACACATGAGTATGCTTTGATCTAAACCATTCCATTGTAGCTCTGGCTGTATGTTTAGGGTTGTTGTCTTTCTGGAAGGCAAACCTCCGCCCACGTCTAAAGTCTTTTGCAGGTTTTATTCTAAGATTGCCCTGTATTTAGCTCCCTCCATCTGCATATCAAATCTGACCAACTTCCCTGTCCCTGCTGAAGTAAAACATCCTCACAACATGATGCTGCCACCACCATGGTGGGGATGGTGTGTTCAGGGTAATGTGCAGTATTAGTTTTCCGCCACACATAGCGTTTTGCTTTTAGGCCGAGAAAGTAAAATTTTGGTCTCATCTGACCAGAGCACCTTCTTCCACATGTTTTCTGTGTCCCCCACATGGCTTCTCGCAAACTGCAAATGAGACTCCTTATGGCTTTCTTTCAACAAAAGCTTTCTTCTTGCCACTCTTCCATAAATGCCAAATTTGTGAAGTGCAGGACTAATAGTTGTCCTGTGGACAGATTATCCCACCTGAGCTGTGGATCTCTGCAGCTCCTCCAGAGTTACCATGGGCCTTTTGGCTGCTTCTCTGATTAATGCTCTCCTTGCCAGGCCTGTCAGTTTAGGTGGATGGCCATGTCTGGTAGGTTTGCAGTTGTGCCATACTCTTTCCATTTTCAGTTGATGGATTGAACAGTGCCCTGTGAGATGTTCAAAGCTTGGGATATTTTTTTTCTAACCTAACCCATGCATTAAACAGCTCCACACCTTTATCCCTGACCTGTCTGATGTGTTCCTTGGCCTTCATGATGCTGATGGTTCACTAAGGTTCTCTAACAAACCTCTGAGGGTTTCACAGAACATTCATATTTATATTGAGATTAAATTACATGCAGGTGGACTCTATTTAGTAATTAGGTGACTTCTGAAGGCAATTGATTCCACTAGATTTTATTTCGAGGTATCAGAGTAAGGCCCCTTTCACACATGCGGACCGTATGTTCGTTTTTCATCCATCCGTTTTTGGATGAAAAACGGACATACATGCATGTCTATGGGATAGCGGGTGTCAGCGGATGAGCATCCGCTGTGGTCCGATTCTGCAGACGGAGGAAAACCCTATTTTTCCATCCGTCTGCAGATCGGATCGGATGAACACAGACAGACGGTCCGTGTTCATCCGATCCCCCATAGAGGAGAGCGGAGAACTGACAGGGCGGTCCCTGCACAGAGTGCAGGGACTGCCCTGTCATTAGCCAGCTCAGCGGGGATCAGCTGTGCGATCCCCTCTGAGCATCGGATCTTCACGTGGCGGATCAATACGGATCCGCCCCGTGTGAAAGAGGCCTAAGGGCTCTTTCACACGGACGTGTCCATGTACGGAGCCTGCTCCCTCGATCCCCTGGTGAGCAGGCAGATGACAGGTCTGTCTCTGCACTCTGTGCAGGGACGGACCTGTCAGAGCGCCGCTCTCCCCTATGGGGGATTGGATGACGACGGACCGTAGAGTCCGTCGTCACCTGATCCGCAGACGGATGGAAAAATAGAGTTTTCCGCCGTCACACTTTTTTGGATCGGAGCGCGTCGGATGTCAGCATGTCACCGCTGACACCCGACTCTCCATAGAGGTCTATGGAGCGTCCGTTCAGGTCCGCCTAAAAAACTGAAAGGCGGACCTGAATGGACCATCCGTGTGAAAGGGGCCTTAAGGGGGCTGAATACAAATGCACGTCACACTTTTCACATATTTATTTGTAAAAAATTTTGAAAACCATTTATCATTTTCCTTCCACTTCACAATTATGTGCCACTTTGTGTTCGTCTATCACATAAAATCCCAATAAAATGGGGGTGCATGCACGGAGCCTTGGAGATGGCTGCTTGAGCCGAGAGCTCCGCTCCAGCCCCATTCAGCGGCGCCAACAGCAGGCTAATGTACAACCCCCACATTTTCAGGGCTAACACCCTATTAGCCTGGGAACACCCCCCAATACTCCACTCTTCATTAAAGAGGATCTTGAAGCCACAATTTGAGTCCGTGGTCACGGACGCAAATTTCAAGATGGCCGCCGCAGCACAGCCCTCAGCAGCCAGCGCGCTCTGGCTCACAGAAAACCTGCAAGTATTCTCCTCAGAGGCACTAAATTTTACCTCAGGGCTTCAAACAGGTCTCATACAGGCACTCACACCTCAACCAGTTACCACTGAGCTCCTCTCTGGCCACACAATTTCTGAATATACCCTCTCCTCCTCAGGGATCAATTATACAGCTCAGACTGGCTTTATCCCCTCTTCCCAGGGAACAAGCCTACCTGATGGCGGACCTATTTCAGAAGTTCTGAGACCTCTTAAGCCCCATACACATGTGCGGATTATCCGAGGACCAGGTCCGTCGGATCATGTCCGTCGTACTTTGTCCGATGTTGGTTTTGCGTACACATGGTCGGACAAAGTTGTCGGAAAATCCGATCATTCTGAACGTGGTGACGTTTGTTGCCTACGACGGGACTACGTAGAGGCTAGTAGCCAATAGCTTTGGTCTTGTAATGTGATCTGAGCACGCGTAGCACTTTGTCCGTCGGAATTCGCTACACACGATCGGAATTGGCGTGATCGGACTTTGTTGTCAAAAAATCTATCCAGCAGGAGATAGGACTTTGTCCGTCAGACAATCCGATGGAAACTGTCCGATGGTGCCTACACACGGTCGGAATTTCCGACAACATTGTCTGATAGGACAGAATCCATCGGAAAATCCGACCGTGTGTATGGGGCTTTAGACAGGGGACTAGCGCAAACAGTGGCTAAAATAACTGGGGACCTAAAAGCTGACTTTCAAAACCTGGGAACAAGGATAGACACAATAGAACACAAATTGAAAGAAACGGTAGCTGCATCGAATCAAAATGCGAAACATATTTACACAGTTCAGGAACAACTGGACTACCCTATTTCCAGGATTGACGACCTGGTGGATAGGTCCCACAGGTACAACATCAGGATCAGGGGACTACCTGAAACTGTTCTGGATATACGGTCAGCAGTCCAGCATATGATCAGAACCATACTACCTAATGTTCCCCAGCACCGCCTGGAACTAGATAGAGCCCACAGAGCCCTGGGATCTCCCAGGAAAGATGGAAAACCCAGAGATGTTATTTGCCAAACCCCATTTCTATTCTGTGAAAGAAGAGGTGATGAAACAGGCCAGATTTGCGCCCCAAGTAATATGTCAAGGCCACCCGATCCAGCTTTTCGCAGATCTTTCTCCCTCTACGATTTAACACAGGAGGTCACTGAAACCATTATTACTGGTCCACACAGAAACACAGAAAAATGTCTCTGGCATCAAAAAGGTTAAAAAAAAAGATCAAATCCATGATATTCTGCTTAATTCTATATTTACTGTAATGCAATGCCTATTAGGGTTAGAAAAACTATTTATTACTAAATTCTGGCATTTTTTTAAGTTTATAAAAGAGGACAGAAAGAAAATGCATTCTTTGTGCTCCATGCTATCAGTAAAATCCAGGAGGTAGGAGATAAATAGTGTTAGTCCAGTAGATGGAGCTGTTACCACTGTTGTGAAAATTGTAGCTCACTGTTAAATGGCAATATAGTGTGTAGGTTGGGACGCTTTCATTTAAAGAAAAGAAAACGTTTTAACAAGACCAGTTTACAGTATTCTGGGAATCAGACGGCCTGTGTATCTTTTACTACTATGTAAATTACCTGGTAGTGCTCTTAACGCTGGATGTTTTAAACTAGGCATCATTTACATTTACTGCAAAGAGCAACCAGCCAGAATATGATGTGCCTAATAGAAACAAACCTGTTTCCTAATCGGAATCAAAGCCTTGTGTTATTCCAACAATGCTAAAAGAAACACAACTGGATGCAACAGAAAATTGTAGAAAAAAATCTGCACTTTCACAAGGGGCTTGTCATTCCATTCATCAGGGTATCCGTGAACAGATCTGCTGAATCAAAGCAGAGCCGAACAGATATTCACTTTTGTGAAATCCACTTTCTTTCATTTTTTTGCTGTGTAAATACAGAAGCTTTCCACACCCATATTAGATCTTGCTTCTGTTTGCATCGGATTGAATGAAGAGGGTATGTGGCGCTAACCCTTAAGTAAATCAATAAATAATCTAAAATGACCAGTTTGCAAAGCTCAGAGTATCCGAAAGATGAGTGACCTTTCACACAAATAAATATATAAAAACATAAAATAATGAACTAAATAGATAAAATTCCTTAATAGCAATACACATAAAATAATGAATAAATATAAGACGTGTGTAAAAATTGAAAAAATATTCAATAAAAGTGATGGTGCTAAAATAACCGTGCTGAAATAAATATATGTGCT
Source organism: Lithobates sylvaticus (assembly GCA_028564925.1). Classification (NCBI taxonomy): domain Eukaryota; kingdom Metazoa; phylum Chordata; class Amphibia; order Anura; family Ranidae; genus Lithobates; species Lithobates sylvaticus. The sequence goes on from CM053028.1 coordinate 380,800,400, forward strand.
GGGGTAACAATGATGATGGAGTTGGGTTAAAAATAGTGAACACGAAATCTTCTAGCAATAAAAGGTGCACAGTGCAATGTGCAAAATATGTGAATAGAGAACCAATAAAGAACCGATAAATTGGTTCTAAAAGTGCAAGGGAATTGCAAGGAAATTGCAAGGGGAATAAATGATAGAATGTGCAGAAATATCCAAAATAATGACAAAGTGACCATACAGATGAAAAGAGTGTGTCACTGTAGGTATGGTATAATCAGATGATACCAAAACAATAATATCGCTGAAAAAAATATATAAAAAATAAATAAATAAATAAATTAAAAAAAAGTAAAATTTGGTGCACTACAAGTCCCAGCTTGTAAAAAAATAAAAATAAAAAATGGCGGAAAATAAATGATAAAGTCCACAATCTGGAACAATGAAGAGCATAAGGCTCTGGAATAAGTGAAGGTGAGTAGAAATATTCAGGAATCTTTGTGTTGATCACAGTGATGATCCGTGCAGGTAGTGCTCCGTGCTGACTTAAGGGGTGCACCCTACTAGTTCCCCCAGCCTCTCACCTCTATTTGCGGCCCCTACAGGCCTAGTGGAGCAGATAGCCTCTAAGTTGGCAAGCCTGGTTACTTTCCGGGTCCTCTTTCTTATGGGCTCCTATAGGCTTCTATGGGCTCCTATGGACTCCTACTCCGATCCAAAAAGGCACTCCAAGGGTAAGGGGTCACTCACGGGTTAGATCAGCATGTAGGGATTAAAGGTACAAAGAGGCGCTCCAATGTGTAGTAAAAAACAGGTTTATTGAAACAAAAATAATAACCACTCACATTTAAAGTTTTCTTGCATCAGCATGGATGAACTTCCGGTCGCGGCCGCAAACCGGAAGTAGAGCGATAGGCACCTGACTTCCTTCCTCCCTCACTAGTATCGTCACTAGCACATGTGACTTTGTCAAAGGGTAAGGATTACCATCATGTTTAGGTCCAAAAAAAAAAAAAATGGACAGAGACCTTTTTACATTTTTTTTTTTTTTTTTGGGCCTGGACCAGATGTAAATGAAGATATTTGGATGTAAACAGGTGCAAGTCTGTTTACAACCAGCTGTCCATAAGATAGCATAAAGCTTATGGTCATGTCTGCTAGAAAAACTGACATGCGGACATGCTCAGAACGCCTGTGTAAAAGGATGCTAATAGCCAAGCTATTTAGATTTCTAATCTAAATGAACACATATGTCTATGAAATAGTAAGAGCTAGTTAATGTGAACCTTTAACTCCAGCAGCTCCCGTCCTCCATTCAGTACTGTGATATGTCCTGCTCTCTATTCCACGCAGTGATGGGGGGACATGGGGGGGATGTTAGGGATGGCTGAGGGGGGGGGGGTGGGAAGGACCGGCGATGCACTGCTGTGTTCTGTATCTACATGTCGGCTGCTCGCAGTTAACTGGTAGATCGCGATCGATGGCTTGCCGACCCCCGATATGGAAAAGAGCCAGTAAAACGGCTAAAAAAATGCTTAAAAATCAACAGAAATATACTCTACTCAGGTGTGAATGCAGACTGTGAAGAGATTACAGGTAAGGCGGCTTCACACTGTCCCAGTGCGGTCCTGCTGCGCTTTGGGAAAAGCACAGATAACCCGCAGGTTTCGTGTGGGTTAGCTGCGCCTTCCCATAGACTTCTATAATGTCCCTCGGTTTTAGCAGTTTCAGGAACCCCACCAAAGATGTAGCATGCTGGAGTTTTGGCGCACTTTCTGAAACTGCACCAAAACTTCAGGTCCTCATAGAAGTCTAACCTACATAAAAAAACATGGGTTAGCTGTGCTTTAGCAAAAGCGCAGTGGGGCAGTGTGAAGCCACCCTTACTAGAGCTGAGAAAGGAGCCACGTAATTCTCCAGCTGTTCTTAGTTTGTTTTTGAACTCACTAAAGGTAGATTCATCACTATTCCACATTTGCTTTAGTTAGGCCTCATGCACACAATGTAAAAAAAAACACGATGTGTGACATTTTTTCTTATGCCCATGAATGCAGCAGTATGTTATTTAATATGGCCATGCACATGCAAGCGTTTATGCAGGTATTTGTGTGCAGGATTTAGGGGCATTATAAAACGCCCCAAACCTGCGTTTGGAGTGTAGGTTATCAGTGATTTTTACATGCCAATTTCTGGCAGAAAAAAATCTAGTCTATTTGGAGTGTTACTGTGTACATGAGACCCAACAATCCAGCGCTTTAGTATATCAGTGTGGCCTTGTCCTAATAGACTTTGCCAACTCTTTTATAGAAATCTTTAAATATATCATATAAAATTGACAAGATTTACACTGAAAAGTGCTGAAAGTGAACATGATCCAGCATGAAAAGTACCTAAGGTACAACAGTACTTAAAATGTGGCACCTTCTAGCACCTAGAATTACTTTATTCTTTAAATTGATCTCCGCAAAGCCATTGGTATCCAAGCTTTGTCTGTATTTAGTGCCTCAACTTCTTTCCAAGTTTTATTGTGCTAAGCACTGCATTCTTTTATTGTCCAGTGAGTCCAACATTTGACAACTAAATGACAGGGCATAGTACCAGAAGGACACAGAGCTTAAACTCAAAAGTTAGGATGCTCTATAGCATGGGTGCTCAACCTGTGGCCCTCCAGCTGTTGCAAAACTACAAGTCCCATCATGCCTCTGCCTTTGGGAGTCATGATTGTACCCGTCGGCTTTGCAATGCCTCATGGGACTTGAAGTTCTGCAACAGCTGGAGGGCCATAGGTTGGGCACCCATGCTCTATAGCCTGGCCCAGGTCCATGGTAGGGTGCTTGCATGTTAGCACTGTTACCATAAGTGCACCTGTCTTTAGGAAAACATGTGGGCTGAAATTGCTGATAAGAAATTCTAAAACTTTTTTTACAGGATCCATGTTCGTGGTGATTTTAAAGACATTCCTGACATTGACAAAGAGGTCAGAAATGGCAGCCCCCATATTTCTCTCATGGCAGGGTGTCATGTACCTGTATGCAGAGTGTGAGATGACGAGGGTGGCCTCTTTCACGTCCGAGCACCCCTGGAGTCTGCAGGGGTAAAGGAAAGGCACAAGTGCCAGAGTGTAGACATTGTGAGCAGGAACTCAGGTGCGCTGGTACAGTTTCTGTTGAGCAGTGGTACATCTGGCAATGCACCATGAAGATGCCAAGTCAGGCTTCAACACCTGGTCAAGTGACAGCTGAATGGAAGGACACCAGAATGTAATCAGAGTCAGAAACAGGCAGAAGTCAGCAACAATTGGGCAGCAAGGTACAGAGTCACTAGGCAGAAGCATGGTCAGCAGTCCAGGCCGAGGTCAGTAGTGGAGGCAGACAGCAAACATAAGACAAAGGTAACTCGATAGCAAGGTCAGAGAGGAAGCCAGGTCATTAGCAGGATAAAGAATGAGCTTTAAAAACTCGATCACATGAAACACATGTCATAGAATGGTCATAGAAATGTGCACATCTATGCCAAGCAATAGCCAGACAGCTGGCACCATGTTCCTGACACAGGGGCACAGTGTCTGAAATTCCACTGGGTTAGACTGAACCAAATTTAGCCTCATTGGTTTTAGAATGCTGACCATATTTAATAAGGCTGATTAAAAGTAATAGTGCGGTTATTATTGCACGTTGTAAATAGGTGCTTGTTGATGGGCTGTGCAGTGAGCAATTGGCTGGCAGTGAAGTAATTTGTATTACTGATGCAGCCACATCATCTGTGAGCATCTGGTCTTTATACCTTATAGTATAATAATTCTATCATCATCATCATATGAGAACAATTATTTTGTAATTAAAGTGTATCTAAACCCAGAAACAAACAGGATCAATAGGTATTTTTTGCACTTATTAAAGTAGAACTCCACCCTTAAAGGATTTTGGTAGGCACCCGCTCCCACTTCAGGTCAGATCGCCTAGGAGATTCCACCAGAAGTTCAGCCTTAAGGCCTGTTAAAAGGCTGGTGTTGAATGTATGATTGTATTTACCAGTATTCTTCCACCGCAAAAAAAACACACATACACAATATTACCAAAAGTATTGGGACACCCGCCTTTACACACACATGAACTTTAATGGCATCCCAGTCTTAGTCCGTAGGGTTCATTATTGAGTTGGCCCACCCTTTGCAGCTATAACAGCTTAAACTTTTCTGAGAAGGCTGTCCACAAGGTTTAGGAGTGTGTCTATGGGAATGTTTGACTATTCTTCCAGAAGCGCATTTATGAGGTCAGGCACTGATGTGGACATAAAGGCTTGGCTCACAGTCTCTGCTCTAATTCATTCAAAAGGAGTTCTATGGGGTTGAGGTCAAGACTCTGTGCATGCCTCCTCTCCAAACTCGCTCATCCATGTTTTAATGGGCCTTGCTTGGTGCACTAGTGTGCAGTCATGTTGGAACAGGAAGGGGCCATCTCCAAACTGTTCCCACAAAGTTGGGAGCATGAAATTGTCCAAAATGTCTTGGTATACTGACGCCTTATGAGTTCCCATCATTAGAAGTAAAGGGCCAAGCCCAACCCCTGAAAAACAACCCCACACCATAGTTCCCCCTCCACCAAATGATTTGGACCTGTTGGCATTCATGGATCTCTCAATGAACTGTAGCTCCCAGTGCCGGCAGGACTCATGCAGCTCCAGACCATGACACTCCCACCACCATGCTTGACACACTTGTCTTTTTACTCCTTACCTGGTTGCCACCACACACGCTTGACACCATCTGAACCAAATAAGTTTATCTTGGTCTCATCAGACCACATGACATGGTTCCAGTAATTCATGTCCTTAGTCTGGTTGTCTTCAGCAAACAGTTTGCAGGCTTTCTTGTGCATCATCTTTAGAAGAAGCTTCCTTCTGGGATGGCAGCCATGCAGATCAATTTGATGCAGTGTGCGGCGTATGGTCTGGGGGGTCAGCGCTGACAGGCTGACCCCCCACCCCTTCAACCTCTGCAGCAATGCTGCCAGCACTCATATGTCTATTTCCCAAAGAAACCTCTGGATATGACGCTGAGCACGTGCACTCAACTTCTTTGGTCGACCATGGCGAGGCCTGTTCTGAGTGGAATATGTCCTGTTAAACCGCTGTATGGTCTTGGCCACCGTGCTGAAGCTCAGTTTCAGGGTTTTGGTAATCTTCTTATAGCCTTTGCCATCTTTATGTAGAGCAACAATTCTTTCTTTCAGATCCTCAGAGAGTTCTTTGCCATGAGGTGCCATGTTGCACTTCCAGTGACCAGTATGAGAGAGTGAGAGCGATAACACCAAATTTAACACACCTGCTCCCCATTCACACCTGAGACCTTGTAACACTAACGAGTCACATGACACTGGAGAGGGAAAATGGCTAATTGGGCCCAATTTGTACATTTTCACTTAGGGGCGTACTCACTTTTGTTTCCAGCGGTTTAGACATTAATGGCTGTGTATTGAGTTATTTTGAGGGGACAGCAAAGTTACACTGTTATACAAGCTGTGCACTCACTACTTCTTCAGTGTTGTCACATGAAAAGATATAATAAAATATTTACAAAAATGTGAGTGTACTCAATTTTGTGAGATACTGTATATATATATATATATATATATATATATATATATATATATATAAAATCTTAGAACATTTTTCAGTAGAAGCTGATTGGATTATGAGAAAAAAATATACTTCCAGGAGCAAACCAATACAACACAGCGCATCTAAAAGTCTGGATAATTAAGCTATGTTCAATGTATTGAAACTGAGCAGGTACAGTAAAATGCACTAAGTCTCAATCCAATGTGGCAGAATTTAAAGTAACATTCATGTTTAAAACTAAGACCATAATGAGAACAAATATACAGAGTGGATTGCTCAGCCTCTGATGAATAACCCACTATATCTCTGCTATGTCTGGTCATTGATTTGAACAGCTGGAATGCTTTATAAATCACATTTGTTATTTGGAGAGTGGTACATTATGCTCCAGATCCAGCTACATATTATAATTGGTATTGATTTATACAATGTCAACATGTTTTGCAGAGCTGTAAAAAGTGAGCACATATACAGCTTTGTAAAATTAACACTATAGCACTTCAGCCGGATCAAAATCAATTGCAGCATGCACTGTAGGGAAATAAGGTTTTTATAGTGAAATATTCAGTATGGAAAAAGCACGTTCAGTTAAAAAGACGGAAGGTGCTAGTCTCACAGGATAGCTTTGGTCATGCTTTCTAAACCCGACGGAGTCGACGAGAGTGGATATTCTGTAGACATTGATGTGTAGCAACTTCTCTTTCTTCGTCCCATTCAAACTTTCTAGGTAAGTAAGTGATTGGTGGTTGCAGCAAACTCCTAATTTCTGATTTATATATATATATATATATATATATATATATATATATATATATATATATATATATATATATATATATATATATATATATATTTATATATATATATATATATATAGACTGTAACTGGGATCCAGCAATAGATGTTGATAAGAAATATGCAAAGAATTACAGGTGATATCGACATTTGTCTTGTTCCTTATTTGTACTTTTTCTAACTAAAATGGCGCTGACTTATTGTTTCTGCAACTTTCTTAAGTTCTGACCAAGCCTAAAAAAACAATACTTACACTAACAGATGTTACCATAATAGGAAATTTTGTGAAGGCACTCTGGATTTGGCAATAAAGCTGACAATGCACCTTGAGTCACCATACCTTAAAAGTAACTGCTCATGAATTTCCGTGTGTGATTCTCTTGTGGAATTCTTTGCTGTAAGAGCTGTTTTTACTTTTCACCCGTTTGTATCGATAAATCCGTAATAAATCTGTCTTCCAATCAACATGACCGGAGTTGACTGATTAGTCAGAGAATGGAATTTTATTGACAGATGTGTTTGGGATTTGCTTTTCCTGACAGATTACTGGGGAAAGATCTATTTTCTCGCTTTTGGTCTTTTAGGTAAAAAAAAAAAACCTGTTGATCCTACTAGAAATCTCATAACCACTTTCTGTGCTGCCCTCTTATCAGTTAGCAATCTTATCACTTCTATGTGGGCTACAGAAAACCTCCCCCTCATTGGTGTGCACCCCAAAGCTCAAACACACATGTGTAGATGCCATATATTAGATTTTTGAACAAATGTTCTTATAAATATTTTTACAAACATCAATACAAAAATGTAAACGTAAAAAATATTTGCGCTAGGTCACAGAATTTGTAAGAAAAAGCAGCCACTTTAAAACTTTGATACCAGTTCACTAGACATACATAAAAAGCAGCGCTAACTCTTTTTTTTTAATTATTATTTTTAAGACATTTTTAAACATATTACAAATAGGCCACTTACAAAGTGACAACACAAAAAAAGAGAAATAAAAAAGAAAAACCATAAAAGAGTCATACAATAGCACAAATGGCCAGCATGGCCCTGCCTAACAGTAAAGGACTAGCTCAGGAGAAAAGCTGACTACATTGGCACATAAAGATTTTTCTTTCTTTTCACAATAGTATTATATGCAACCGGCTATGGCATCCAGATATACAATCAACTCTTCACAGATAAATTCCATGTGTATTACTGACTGATACCTTTTGCCGGTATCCCTCTACTGCATATGTAGCCTTATGAAGAGGTAGGGCTTTGTTTATTAGAGCGATGGTTGGGGCATTAGATTTTTTCCAAGAAAGAATAATGCTTTTTCTGGCATAATAGAACAACAAGGTTAAGAGAGTTTGGATCACCTTTGTAGAGGCTAAGGGGTTGACCCATCCCAGCAAACAAATCTCCACAGTAGGGATTATGTTTAATGTCATTACAGAAGTTACACATTGTACTACATTACGCAAGAATTGTTGTATTGCTGTACAGTACCAAAATACATGGATGAAATCTGCATGGGAGGAATTACATGGCCAACAACTAAGTGACTGAAAAGGAAATATTTTAGCCAATCTAGCAGGAGTTAAATAAATTTTGTTCAACGATTTTTATTGGATAAGGTGGTCTATCACAGACACCAGTCTAGTGAATGAGGAGTCCCAGATATTGTCCCAGTCATCCCCATCCATGCTAGGGAAATTAGCCAACCAAGCATTATGACAGGGTAGAAAAAGCGTGGTAGTATCTACATACAGTTGCTTACATATGGGCGATAGCTCCTTTTTAATGATGCCATACCTTAGTAAGGCCTCTAAGTCCCCCACACGCACTACCAAACCCGAGGAGCCAAACTGAGTCTGAAAAGCATATCAGGAAGGCAAGGTATAGGGTGGTTGGGGGGGAACGGTACTGGGGGGGTCAGGAGAGCATGGTATTGGAAGGTCAGAACAGTACAATACAGGTAGATCAGGACAGCTGGGGTGTCAAGTTGGCATGACACTGGGGGGATCAGGAGAGTATGAAATTTGGGGGGTTCAGTTGGGCTGGGATGTCAGGAGGGCATAGAAAAATATTGTGTTTTTTTCAAAATTGTCCCTTTTTTATTTGTTTATAGCGCAAAAAATAAAAAACGCAGAGGTGATCAAATACCACAAAATGAAAGCTCTATTTGTGGGGGAAAAAAGGACATCAATTTTGTTTGGCTACAGCCAACGTCGCATGACCGCGCAATTGTCAGTTAAAGCAACGCAGTGCCGTATCGGAAAAAAAAATGGCCTGGTCAGGCAGTGGGTAAATCCCCCTGGGGCTGAAGTGGTTAAAGTGATTGTAAAAGTCTTGTTTTTTTTTTTTCCAAATAACAAACTTGTTATACTTACCTGCTCTGTGCAGTTGATTTGCACAAAGTGGCCCGGATCCTTCTCTTCTCAGGTCCCTCTTCGCTGCTCCTGGTCCCTCCCTCCTGTTAAGTGCCCCCACAGCAAGCAGCTTGCTATGGGGACACCTGAGCCAAGCTGCAGCTCTGTGTATCCATTCAGACACAAAGTTGCGGTTCAGCCCTGCCCCCTCTCTCTCCTGATTGGCTAACTGACTTTGATTGACAGCAGCGGAAGCCAATGGCGTCGTTGCTGTGTCTCAGCCAATTGGAGGGAGAGGGACTCATGGATATAGCTGGATAGAGATGGGGTTTAGGTAAGTATTAGGGGGGGGGGGGGCTGAGGGTGGCTGCTGAACACAGAATGCTTTTTATGTTAATGCATAGGATGATCTTCAATCATGTGAGTTTCATGTTAGTAAAAGTAAATATATTTTTATACAATTCAAGTTGCTGCCATAAGTTCCTGTAGCCATGCCCCCGTAGGGGTTGCTGAATGTTGTGGTTCACCTGTCACCCTGCCCAGCCCAACATTTATTTCTCAGTCATTCAAAGATACAGACCAGTCCATAGCTTTGTTTTGTTTTGTTTTTTGTTTGAGGGGAATAAACTTGGATAGGTATTTGGGAATTATGGGATGTCCAAGAATTTTTAGTGCAAACTTGCTTGAGACTCCTAATATACTTTAGTTTATACACCTCAATCTTCTCTCCAGCACAAACACTTGCTGCACACCGTTCCTCCTCCAGCACTTCACTTGTTACAGACTGTTACTCCACCAGCACTTCCCTTATTGCAGACTTCTCCAGGCTAGCTAGCACTGCATTAGTAGGCCTGACATTGCTTCAGCCAAGCCTAAATGAACTGCCTTTTGTGGGTAGGGAACCCGGCCCCTGTTGTGTAGAAATAGTTCAGGTGCTAGCTATCCTATCATCAGCTACCACTCCCAGATAGCTCTCTTCAGGCCCTGCCAGCCAGCGTGGCTGCAATGACCTCTTTCCACTGTCCTTTCTACAGTCCTCTCTTCTGGTTCTGCACCCATCTTAACTGCAATCTCCCAGGCGTGCCTCCCCAGTCCTCCCGACTGTGCTCACTCACCAGCCCTCTTGGCTGCGACCAGTAGTCCTCCCTGTAGACTCTTAGAAGTGTTCTCACCCACTTTCCTCTGCTTGCTCTCTCATGTGCCTCTCCTTCCAGGATCTCGTCACTCCTCCTGGATGCACTTGAGCCCCAGCCCAGGGTCACCCCCCCCAGACTGGGGAGCTCCCCGTAGACCCGACAGCCTCCACACTCTCTCCCACCCGACAACTACTCCCCAGCTGGGCTTATCCCAGGTATTTAAGGAGGCTTATATATAGTGTAAAAAGACCACGCTAACCCAAAATAATAAGACAGAAAATAAAATAATAAACTAAATGAGGATAAACAAAATATAGGCTGCAGTAATATGTGATAAACATATATCAATAAATAACAAAAAACTGCGCCACAAAAAAGTAAATAAGATTAAAAAATATCAATAATAACAATGCCAGTCCAGCATCTACCAATGAACTGGATAGAAGCTGGTATAAAGTTTTCTCTGAAAGTTCTGACAGTTCTTTGGTAAAATTGAAGATTGAGAACGTCTTACTAATGACGAAACGCGTCTGCTAGGACGTGTAATGACGTCACCGCGCTTCAGACGAAGGAGGAAGGGCTCCATGTGTGCCGGCCGGCATTATATATTTTTATGCTCGTATTATCTGCTCAATTGTGAGTATTCTTTTATGCTTTATTAAATCCACTTATCTTAAACAGTATTATGCTATGGTCTCTTTCAATTTAATTTGCATGGCCTATGCTGTTATTGGCTGCTGAGCCTAAAGGTTTCGGTTCAATTGGAGAAGTGTCGTGCTGAGCAGCGGGTTCTATCTGTGAGAGGGTTTACCCTTATGAAGGCTGTTTACTAATTATTGTCCGGTAAGCGGCTTTGATATCGGTGGTGGGATTCACTGATCTTTTGTGAAGATTTGGACACACCATAGACTGTTCAATTTCAATCTGCATTACTACTATTTCTCTTTTTTACCAAAGAACTGTCAGAACATTTAGAGAAAACTTTATACCAGCTTCTATCCAGTTCATTGGTAGATGCTGGACTGACATTGTTATTATTGATATTTTTTAATTTTATTTACTTTTTTGTGGCGCAGTTTTTCATTATTTATTTAAGGAGGCTTGCCCCCTGCCAATCCGAGTTGGGGATTGGTCAAGGCTCCTTAAGATACCCCAGGCAGCCCCACTTCTCTTCTTCTCCTCTCCTTCTAGCACTTTCTAGGCGGAAGACGGAGGTGACAGTGAAGTGATGTGCACTGTGAGTCACCAACTGCTACCCTGAACCACTCCCAGCCCAGAATTAAAAACAAACAGGCCTAGCAACCAGCTAGGCCTGCCTAAATTTACCTACTCTGCCCAACAAAAATCCTCACTCTAGCACCTACCTAACTAGAGGGTGCTGCATTCCAATAGGAGAATTTTGTGGTATTTAATTTATAGCATCTAGGTGTTTGGAGTACAGCACATGTCGATACTCTTGCAGTTCAACAATTTAAAAAAAATATCATGATGACAACTTACCTATAATTTCAGGTTACATATTCTGTTTGGCCCATAGTGGAGGCTTTTATGTTGTGAAAACTTATTTGTATCTGATAAAATCACAAATATTTAAACAGTCTATGAACAAGTAGTACCCAACTAATTTTCAGATATTCGACAATAACAAATAATTTGAATCAAATGCAAAACAGGAAAATGAAACGAATTATGAAAACAAATCATTCTAACATAACAAATGTAACTAAACAACATTTTTAACTTAACAAATCCATCCGAAACAAAACACGAAACAAAACACATTTTTTTCATTTTGCACGTGTCTAGTAATTATAATGACAGATAGATAAGGCTATGATGATATGACCTTTATAGCACACTTTTTAATCTGAGATTTTTTCAGTGCCAAAAGCCTTGCACCAAGAGCCTGTTCTGTGGAAGTGTGTGTCGCTGGAAGTATGTGTGCCTGCTGATGTCCCTGACATTATATGCTTCCTGTTTTATCTCTGCCATTGTTTGTTTCTGATGCTGTGACCCTGCTAATTTCCCTGGAAATGTATGTGTGTGTGTGTCTCTTGTGTGGTCCTTGTTACATGCAACTTACTGTCATTTTCTACAGCAGTCTTAAAGCGGTATTAAATCCAAAGCCATAAATGTCATATATTGCAGCTTATTAATCATTAAAGGTTTTACATAAATTAAAGCTGATCATTGTAAGCACTAGTGTTAAATGGTTTGTCTCCTCCCTATAACTGATACATTCTGCTGGGGAGCTTGTTCTTTTGAAAAACAACATACTTACTCACTGGATCACCAGATGAAAATAGAAGAAAATATAAAAAAGAAAATGAATGCAGCCATCACATCTAAGAATTGGTAAGCTGCAATATAATAAATGTTTGCTTTTGGTTTTAATACTGATTTAAATCTGATTGGTGAATGTGAACAAGATAGACAGCTCAAGCTTAAAATATTTTCATGAATAGCCCATGGAGTGTGATTCCCTGAGCATCATGGGAATGCGGTAATTCTGTCATATGGTTACGGTAGCTTCAGTATATAACCTTGGAAACACAAACATGATTTACCTATGCTGTCCTCAATCAGATACATACGCATGCAATCTGTCACAGCAGCTGGTCATGCCCATTGTCTTTCAGGTTTCAGTGCTGTAAGGTTAATACAGTTTCAGCTGAATATTCCACTTTAGTATTTATTGAAGTGGTACACATCCACACTGATCATTTGACTCCTTGCTGATTTACACATAAGAAATAATGAATACGTATCATTTTATTCAGCCAGAGGAAACATAACAGTTCGAAACGCCTGCGTCTTTGACCTCTTACATAGCGATCCTATTTCAGTAAGTCAAATGTGTGAATATTTCAAACCTAATTTTCTCTTTTTCAAGTCCTCAGGTATTGAAGTCAAGCCAAAGATAACATCTGGCCTGGGATCCTTCTATTAATCATGGGAAATGTCTCTCAGAAGCGAAACAAATGAATCCACACCAGATGAATAGAAGTAGATAAATAAAAAAAAAAGAACAAAATTTAAGTTGTTTATTGATAGATAGATAGATAGATAGATAGATAGATAGATAGATAGATAGATAGATAGATAGATAGAAAAGGCATAGTTGTTTATGTATAGATACAACAGTTGTTGGTAATGTTTGACAATGGTGGGCAATGTTACAAAAATACTGTATTGATAGACAAAACAAGAGTAATATATAAAACAAAGAAATTAATCAAACGTTGTCTCTTATAATATAATTTATAAATTGTTAATGAAATAATTATTAGTGTCTGTGCATTAGGGTACCCTGGTTCATGCAAAATTAAAGGAGCCCCTTTTTTGTATGAGTTTCAGAAATATTTGTAGCTAAGCAATAGATTACACAGCAAAGCTGGATACATATCAAATACCCGAGTCTCTGTACAGGTAAGAGTATGTATATTACATGTTTGTCAATGTTTATGGTAACTTTTTCTCAAAAATATGTATTTTTGTTAAATGTTTCCTTCTCATTTGCCAACTGATACCTGAATGAAAAGACGAGTTGAGGGAAGTTGTGCATATCAACCTGGCTGTTAGGTCTCCAAATACCTAAAATGAAATTCCACGAAACCATGTCTAATAATACAAGCCCTGCACCCCCTGAGTCCTCTCTGATCTTACTTCTGATCACCGTTTTGTTCCAGAATGCTGAGCCCACTATTTCCAATCACACATCCTCTATAGAGCTCTTTTCAAGGTGGTTGATCTCCATTGATAACCCAACCCCTTTGAGAGATTTTGCCTTCATAATGTTGGCTTAACAAAGCATATCTCATTGTTCTACCAATACCTACTAACTGAAACATTACCCCCATGCTCATACTCACTGATTGGGATCACGGCGTTCCCTCTGTAATGAGGAAGTTACATGCTCTTTCATCCTTACATACAATATCAACATAGTACTGTACGTCAGAAAAAAAGAAAAAACTATACTTATTAGATGATATAGATGCCCACCTTACATAAGATGTTCCAGTTAGTCATGGATTTAGGCTGGCATTGTGGTAGGCAGACCTGAATGGCGCTCCATACTTTGTGGAATTGCTTGGGCATAACATATTTTTGGAAAGGCATTTTTACAGTGTACCAGCATGTCACAGGTGGCTGGATTACAAATTCAACCGAGGTTGCAATCCTATCTATAGTACATAAAAGGGGAATGTGGAACTTTAAATGAGGCAATTGACTTGTGGAGTAGAGTATTTAGTAAACATTTTTTATTTCTAACACTAGAAAAAAAGTATTTCCATATATATATATATATATATATATATATATATATATATATATATATACACATGCACACATGGTATAAACATAATGGATACATATATGTCAGCTTGGAAGCACATGAGAGATAGTAAACATTGATGAATGTAATACAAGGTATTTCGTATTAGCAGGCGTTGGTACACCATATGCAAAAGAGCTGCTATAAGATAGGTACACATACACATTAATAGTTACATAGTACTCAATACATTTTGAATGTATGAAAGATATATATGGGCCAGTGAATAGGTAATGAGACAAACTTGACTGAGCACCCCATGGAAACTTGACGCGTTTCATGGCTATATGCCATTCATCAGGAGTTGGGTACAGAAGTAAACTGTAAATCTAAATAGATGTGTATGGAATGGAATGCCCTGGCTGAATATTTTATTTCTGCCGCAAAAGCAGTTTTTCCAAAGCATTGGAAGACCTCCACTGCCCCCTCTAGAAAAGAATGGGTCAGAAGCTTTGTCAATTTATGCGGATAGAGCAAATTCTATATCAGTTGCATGATAGACAGGATCGGGATCAGGCCTTACGCAGTGTCTGTTTTTTTTTTTTAATGGATTTTACAGACTTTTGAACCTTGTTTTATTGTTATACATGCTTTCCTACTGGCTGTCAACCCTTACAGTCACCTCACTAGCTGTGTTTGCATGAGACTAGATGGGTGGCCCCATCCCATTGCCCTCCCCCAACTCCACTCCTTCCCCTTCTTTTTGTTCTTTTCTATCTTCTTTTATTTGTTTTTTCTATTTTTTTCTTTCTGTGTTCTACTAACTCACATTAGCACACTGTCTAGCAGTCTATAGGCAATATACTTATGTATTGTTAGCCAAACAATAGATACACAAAAGACTGAGTGTATTGTTTTCAAACTTAATTGTATGGCTTGATGATACTATGGGTGACATTTTGTTACATCCATATCTGTACTATGTTTCTTTGTACAAATGTTCCAGTGTATTTACTTTAAATTTCTCGAGCCAATCATTTTCAGCCGATCCCGTATTTTAAAAGAACCTAACCACTTGCCCACCGTAGGCCAACATATGGCGTCCTGGACTTTAAGTGGAGATATCTGAATGATGCCAGCTGCAGGCATCATTCAGATATATTCAGATATATATTTTTTTCAGCTGGCGATTACCTGCAATGTAAAAGCCATCATAGTGGCTTGATTCTCCGGTCTCTCCCATGCAATCGGGGTACCGTAGAATGAAGCCACCGGCAGCGGTTTACAATAGGGCTGGCCGGGGACCAGATGGTCCCCGGCCATTTCTATGACCCTCGGAGGCCGGAAGCGAAGTCATGACTTTTGCTGGAAAGCCTAAGATCTTTTTTTTTTATCTCAAGCTTTCCAGCCTAGAGGAGAGATATGGGGACGTACAGACCCAAGATCTCTCCATAAAGAGGACCTGCCATGCCCAAAGTATGTTTAAAAAAAAATAAACAATTAAAAAAAAAAAAAAAAAATGTAAAGTGCCCTCATCCCCTCGTGCTTGCATGCAGAAGTGAAAAGCATATGTAGGTTGCCCCTGCATATGTAAATGGCGTTCAAACAACACATGTGAGGTATCACTGCGAACGTTAGAGCAATAATTCTAGCCCAAGACCTCCTCTGTAAATTCTAAACTGGTAAACACACACAGGGGCCGCACACCGACATACGGACGGCGGATATCTCTCCTCCCTCTCCCCCCCTCTTTTCCCATCCGGGACAACAGATATGGGTTGCCACAATCATTAACGGCTTCTCCATCCTCCCTCTCTTGGATATTCATCCATCAAGTGGAACTTTGTGGTGAACCACACTTATGTGTTCACCTTATGTCTCCCCTGAGGCCCCTTTGGATGGCTTTTTCTGTCTTAATAAGTGCCCATTAGGGTCCTTTGTTTTCCCATGTTCTTTGATCCTCAAATCCACAGACAACGTTAGTGGACTTTCATGGGATACAAAAATACTTTATCCATTGACTACACGCCCAAGACTCAACATTGGGATTGCTGCTACATTTGGGAATCATGGGTCTCTCCCCCCTCTGAATTTCATCACATATCGAATGTCTGCTCCTTCGTGAGCGATAGTTATACTAGAAATTCAATCACTCTCTGCTCCTGATGAAGGTTCCTACATCTGGGGAACTGGAAACGCGTCGAGTATTCGGGGGTCATTCACCTCCACGAGAGCACCAGTGCTACCTATCTGTTTTTTTGTAGTGTGTTGTTTTTGTTTTTTGAGTATACTTTTTTGTAAATAATCTCTTACTGTACTGTCTTGTTACGTTGCATTGTGTACCCTGCTTTTGACAATTGGGTGACCATTTTTAACATTTGAAATAAATTACTACTTCTTTATACAATGTTGTCCAGTGTGGTGATCTAAGTAAAGTCCCAACAATAGGGTTTTTTTTCTTGGTCTAAACTGGTAAACTGTAAAAATCTTTAAATAGTTGCCTGTGGAGATTTGTAAGTATCGTAGTTTGCCGCCATTTCACAAGCATGCGCAATTTTAAAGCATGACATGTTAGGTATCTATTTACTTTGCATAACATCATCTTTGACATTATACAAAGATTTTGGGGTAAATATAGTGTTTGTTTTCTTTTATTGACGAAAGTGTTTTAAAAAAAAAAAAAAGACTTTTGAAAAATTGCTGTGCAAATACCAAGTTCAATACAATACAATACAAGTTTACATACTTTTCCTATGCTTTCACTGGTTTCATACTGACTTTCAAACTTCCTGCTGGTAGATGAACCTGATTTTTGCCCAGACAGGCTCAGTACAGTATGCATGTGGTTCAGACAATAGACTGTAAGATCCTCCAGGGACAGATTGATGTGAATGGTCCAGTGATTTCTATTAACTATTGTGCTTGTAGCCGTATTAGTGCAATTGTGACAGAGAAAATTGAGTACTGTCCGTGATACTCGATATACAGAAAACCGACTGACCGATGCAGCTATCTCCATAATTCCAGTTTTCACCCCCAACACACTAAACGAGCCATCATACACAGCCAGGCCATCAGATACCACCGAATATGTTCAGACCCAGAAGACAGAGATAAACATCTCAGAACACTGGCAGACTTCTTCCATAAGAAAGGTTACAAAGACAAAACCATCAACAACAGCATAAACACAGCCTTGAAAACCCAAAGAGAAAATCTCCTCCAATACAAAGAGAGAAAAACGAACAACCGAGTACCTCTAGTCACCACATACAACCCAACACTAGAAGGGATCAAAAAAATAATCAAAGATTTACAACCCATTATAACAGAGGATGAAACTCTGAAAAAAATATTCCAACAACCCCCATTAGTGTCTTTCAGACAACCACCTAACCTCAGATATATACTAATCAGCAGGAAACTTCACTCTGATTATAAAGTCACAAATAATGGAAGCAAACCCTGCAATAAAAAACGCTGCAAACTATGCAACCAGATCAATCTATCCAAAAGTGTCACACACACAAATGGGACCTTCAATATCACAGGCTTATAAAACTGTACCTCCAGTAATGTGGTGTACCTAATCCAATGCAACAGGTGTAACAAAGGATCTTATGTTGGTGAAACAGGACAGAAGTTACAAGTAAGGATGAATTTGCACAGACATACCATCAAGGAACATAAGGAAGATGGTCTCTGCACACCTGTGGGACATCATTTCTCACAACCGGACCACACTATAGAAGACGTCAATGTTTTAGTTCTTAAAGGGAATTTCAGAACTATCCAGGAAAGGAAAACATTTGAGCTAAGAAGGATACTGTATATACTCGAGTATAAGCCGAGTTTTTCAGCACATTTTTTGTGCTGAAAGTGCCCCCCTCGGATTATACTCGAGGCAAGCACTTTTCTGCAGCAATAAAAAAAAAATTTCCGACCCGAATTTGAGGCCACGTATCTCGGGGCCACTTGGGTCTATGAGTCCCAAATTTGAGAGTCCCCGAAATACGTGACTGCGATCTCTCCCCCCCCCCTCCAGTCTATAGCTTTCCCTCTGTCTTATATTACTTGCTGATAGTTTTATTACCATTGCCATACTATTGATTTGTATATGTATGTGTTTGTTTTTCTTTTCCTACCCCTCAGAGATTTTTTTTTTTTTTTTTTTTTCCTTTTGTTTCTGCTAAAACTTTTGTGAATCAGTACTGCTTAGACCTTGAAGAAGGGGACACACCCCGAAAGCTCGTCCATGAAAAATGACATGTTAGTGCAAATAAAAAAAGTATCACGGACAGTACTCAATTTTCTGTATTAACTATTGTGAAATTTACTAGCAATAAGGCCTCATGCATACTGAGCATTTAAAACTGGTGTTTTTTTCCCCTCTGAATGCCCCTTAATGTTATCTTATGTGTCCATGCACACTTAGGCGTTTAGAGATGTTTAAAGGTAGAAAACGTATCTAAACGTGCATTCACTCTAGGCTCATCGTGCGCTTGAGCGCATAATTCATAAATTATTATTCTGGCCAGTGAAATGAATTAATGTCCAAGCACTTGACATAATTAAACGTGTTTACATGTGCATTTACACACATCAAGTTTTTTTGGCAAAAATGCTGCTGCCAAGGTGTAAAGGTGTTTAGGGGAACTGGGCAAATTGCCTGTCTGCATGAGGCCTAACTGCTTAAGCTTTTTATTTACCTATCCAAGCTAGATCTGATTTTATATATATATATATATATATATATATATATTTTTTTTTTTTTTTACTTATGGCTCCTAGTACTACCAATCACAGCACCATGTAAAGCTGGCTAAGTCCCACTGTCAGTATACAATGTCCCAGCAGGAGAGAATCCTCCATCCATGAAAAAAACTGTTTATGGCTAGCTTTAGGTTTGATAACAATTAGGCATTTTGTTGATTGCCTGAAACTCAGAACAGGTCCGTCTCTGCACTCCGTGCAGGGACGGACCTGTCAGAGCCCGCTCTCCCCTATGGGAGATCGGGTGACGACCCCGTGGTCCGTCGTCACCCGATCCGCTCTGCAGACAGATGAAAAAATGGGGTTTCCTGGTGCTTTTCTGATTAATAGCTTACAGAAGGCTGCTTCTAAGAGCTGATGGAAAAATGTGAGGTCAGGTCTAAGCTATATAGCATGGATGAGTGAATGAATTGCAAGGGTGGCAAAGCAGAGCTAAACTATTTTGGCAGATACATTTTCACAGTATTCTGTTCCATAAAATCTTATGCCCAGAATATACCTTATTATTGCTATTGCTAGAAAAAAGCAAAACTACTTTGATGAGTAATTGTTGAGTTCTGTAGACATCTCACCTGATTAGTTACCATAAGCACATACTCTTACCATTTGTTGGGTCAGTGGATCTGGTAGTTTTTGGATTTAATAAAAGTGGCAGGTCATAAAGGATTACCGTGTTTTGGTGGCTATGTCACTTAGTAGTGTTGCAAATATTGGATATTGGCTCAACAAACATACCTGACAATCTTAGATGTGAGATCCTATTAAGGACTAGGAAAGAAAAAAAATCTGAAATGTATATCAAGATACTTCCCAATCAAAGACAACTCTGTTTTACAAACTCCAGGAATTGGAAGGAAAAGGACCTAAGAAAATACACAATCTCTCCAAACAAGCATGAACTACCCCCAAGCATTACTTACAATATACTATACTATATGTAGCACCGACCCCCAAAGGAACTGCTGGTTATTGTTGGGCTTACCGTTACCTCACCTGAACAATGTGTCTGTCAATGGGGTCCCGTTGTAAAGTTGATTAAAGAATATTGGCTCTGACACTTAGTCCCTTTTCCAAAGATTTATTTGAAAGAACATAATTTTGCAATAGAGGGATAGAGGGTTAAGGGGCATTCAGGTACCTTGTAATTGCGGGTAAGAGGTATTTCCTTGATCCAGAGGATAAACAGTTTCCACAAGCTGGATCTAGCAACCACCGGATAGGCCTCTCTCTAGCAGCCAATGAGATGCTCGGTCAAAGTCTCTGCCACAGACTTGTCAATTTAGCAGAATCGTTGTACAATCCTCTGCCACAGGAAGGTACAATCATCAACTTGTTGCAAAGTTAAAGAACTGTCCCACAGTACCAGTTTCTTTCAGCCAGTCCAGCGGTACTGTGTAGTAGGTGACCCGGGATGCGTCCAACTGAGTCTCCAGGCTCTTCCAGAGATACCAGCCTTGTTGCTCGGTCCTCTCCTGAAAAAGTCCTCCCCTGAATCCACCACTCGCTTGGCTTCTACCCGCAGGCAAGACAGCACAGGACCACCCCTGGATCGGTAGGCCCCAGAGCCTCTGGGCCTACCCTTCAGTTGTAAAGCTTCAGGCCAGCCAGCCCGAGACATAGAGTAAGGCAGCACACACTTTAGGCCAGGAGTGTCATGAAAAATGGCGTCTGTACCTTAAATACCCTTACCCAGAATTCACAGCGGGCAGACCACTCCCACTGGGCTGTTTCTGATTAAAAGGGGTGCCCCCATATGATGTCACAGTCCCAGCATCCTCCGGACTGTGACATCATAAGGGGGCGGGGTCACAATGTGACATGAGTCGGTGGCCCCGCCCCTTGTCCTTATTTAACTGGCAGCGCAACACGTCTGAGCTATTAGAAGAGGAGACAGCGACGAGTCAACATCGGAAGAAGAAAGAAGAACAAGAAGCAGAAGAAGAAAAAGCAGAAGGCAACAGCGACGGCAACAGAAGCCCGGGCCACCGCTAGTAAAAGAGCTGGAAGAAGAAAGCGGAGGCCCGGCAAGTCGGAACAAGACCCCCAGACAACGGCAGCGATGAAGGAGAAAGCCGGGCTCCTCCGCTAGTAATAGAGCTAGCAGAAGATAGCGGAGGAGTCCGGCGAGAAGACCCCCCCAAGACGGAAGAAGACCCCCCGGAGCTGTGCAATAAAGTATTTGAAAAAATTGTGTTGTTTTTTTTTTAGGTGAATGGGTAGGGGTACATCGTGAATGGGTAGGGGTACAGATGGGGCGCTTCCTAATCCAGGGGGCACACATGAAGTCGGCGACTTTTGCACCATAGCATAAATGGGTAACTTCTTTCACCTGAACAAACTGGCATCTTTGGGCAAAGTCTCGCTAATAGTAACAGGGGTTTCCACCCGAGGTGATGTACTCCCTGAGTTCATGGCTATCCAGTCAGATACGTTACACACTGAGGCAACATCATCAGTGTTTGCCCACAGCATCTACTGGGACATAGTCTCAAAAAGGTCATCATCTCCAGATACATCAGAAATACATTTCAGAGTCCCGTAACTCCTCTGCGGGTATATATCTACAAACAGTCCCTCTATGTACATTTTCCCCAGATTTCTCACCCGTTCCTGGCGTGGATTCCTCTGGCGTGATCTCTTTCTCTGGATATGGTTCAGGTAGTCGCTGAGATAGGCCTCGACTGCGGCCACGGGAGGCTTTCACGTACCCCACCTTCTTTTGGGCAGGTGCAGTAAAGTGAGTAGTAGTAGAAATGACAGCTTTAGCGCTGTCCACTGTTGTTCCTCCGATGGCAGTAACAGCACCATCTCCCTCGGGAACACTCGGTGTAGCAGGCTTTGAGAACATAGGCCTGACCATAGGAGTGAACGTATCGGTCTCAGTGGCAATGCCCGTGGCCCAATCCATCCGATAGGCACGAGGTGGCACGGTGGTTTGTTTTTCTCCTACGAACAGGTATTCCCCGCAGTGTAGGCATCGAACAAATGGACGGGAGTTTGCGGCCAGTCCCTCGCACCTGTTGTACAACATGCCCAAGGCCTCGACATCTCCTGTCGTGTACAGTATGAAATGCCCATGCGGTTTTAGGCGAATTCCAGTGTCCGTCAATAATGTTCCAGGCAATCTGACACTTGTACTGTTGGTAAAAAATAAATATATGATCCGCCCTATATATCTTCTACCCCCACTGTGCCAAACTGTGTATATAAATTAGTGAAAATTAAATATACCAGTGAATAAATAAATAAATAAGTGAATATAGCTGCTACTTCTATAAATATAATCATGTGAAATCTGCAATTCAACCTAAAAAATTAATATAAATAGGAAAAACTAGAAAAAATCCAAAATAGAGTAGTGATATGTAAATAAATTAATTAATTAAATTAATTCTAGATGTGTATAAATCACCCAGTGACAAGTGATACAAAAATAATCTTGAATCATCCACCACACCGCGTGCTTGTGACACCTCTCCCTCTGAAGAGCACACTCACCAGCTCACAATGCCTCCCACTCTCGTGTTTGGCTTCAGCGTATTTAACCCACACCAGGGGTTAATAACGACCATCCATTTGATCTGCGTGTTATTTACCAATGTGACTCCATATGTAAAAAAATAAATAAGTGCTCCACATAGCGTGATACATTTTTACCAGTTTAATAAATCACACCAACACTTCCAATAGTAAAACTCACATTTCACAAAATAAAATCAAGCCTTCAGTAAAAACACAGCAAATGAACTGCAATGGTGGTGTACTGCGCACAACCGTAGTCTCTTACCAACTCCTAGGTCTCTGCTCCTGGCGGCAGTATAGCTTCTGAGTAGAGCAGCGTCTCTATTAAACTGGTAAAACGTTATCACGCTATGTGGAGCACTTATTTTTTTTTTTACATATGGAGTCGCATTGGTAAATAACACGCTGATCAAGTGGATGGTTGTTATTAACCCCTGGTGTGGGTTAAATACGCTGAAGCCAAACACGAGAGGTGGAGGCATTGTGAGCCGGTGAGTGTGCTCTTCAGAGGGAGAGGTGTCACAAGCACGCAGTGTGGTGGATGATTTAAGATTTTTTGAAGATCTTAATTGTAGACTTTACTTGAAGATTTACTTCGAGTTACTTGACTCAATTAGGACTATTTTTGTATCACTTGTCCCTGGGTGATTTATACACATCTAGAATTAATTAATTTATTTACATATCACTACTCTATTTTGGAATTTTGGATGTGACTTATTGCACTAGCGCTACTAGTTTTTCATATTTATATTAAATTTTTAGGTTGAATTGCAAATCTGACACTTGTAGTGGTACCCCCAGAGAACCTCCTGGGCCCCATAGCAGACTGCATTCCTGGCATTCGGAACATTTCGTCAACGAACAGATGCTTAGACACACACATGCGGTATCTCACTCAGCAAGTAGACGGAAGACTCCTCCCACTGGCTCCTCTGGTCACGCAACTCCCGGGCTTTCTTGACTCCGCCCACGGCTCACACGCCAGACAATGACCCACAATTAACCCCTTGTGGAAAAAGTATGGCACAGTCCAGAACTCTTCCATTGAATTGCAAGAGGTATCGGTAAATCCCGGACTCGAGCCCCCACATGTAGTACTAACCCCCGAAAGAGCTGCTGGTTTTTGTTGGGCTTAACTGAACACTGTGTCCGTCAATGACGTCCCGTTGTAAAGTTGATTAAAGAGTATTGGCTCCGACACTTTTCCAAAGATTTATTTGAGAGAACATGAATTTTGCAATAGAGGGATAGAGGGTTAAGGGAAATTCGGGTACCGGATAGGCCTCTCTCACTGGCCTAGCAGCCGATGAGATGCTTGGTCAAAGTCTCTGCCACAGACTTGTCAATTTAGTGGAATCGTTGTACAATCCTCTGCCACAGGAAGGTACAACCATCAACTTGTTGCAAAGTTAAAGAACTGTCCCACAGTACCAGTTTCTTTGAGCCAGTCAGGCGGTACTGTGTGGTAGGTGACCCAGGATGTGTCCTCCAACTGAGTCTCCAGGCTCTTCCAGAGATACCAGCCTTGTTGCTCGGTCCTCTCCTGAAAAAGTCCTACCCTGGATCCTCCAGTCTGGCAAGACAGCACAGGACCACCCCTGGATTAGTAGGCCCCAGAGCTTCTGGGCCTACCCTTCAGTTGCGAAGCCTCGGGCCAGCCGGTCAAGAGACATAGAGTAAGGCAGCACACACCTTAGGCCAGGAGGGCCATGAGGTCGGGATAACGAACCCCAAAAATGGTGTCTGTACCTTAAATACCCTTACCCACCACTCCCACCGGGCTGTTTCTGAGTAAAAGGGGTACCCAATGCATTTAGCCTGTTGCATTTCCAACACTTACCGGTGGTGACAGCGACACCCACGGTCAAGTGGAAACTAGCACAACCCAGCTAAACTGGTACAGAAACCAGAACTTTAGTATAATTAGTCTGAGCCAAACTGCAGCTTCAGACAAACTTAAATTTACAAAAATAATAGCGTCTGCTCATTAGGAGCAGGGGGCTACATATATATGAATAACCAAATTTGGTAAAAGTGAGACACTAGATGATGACATGTAAGCTGAGCTATTCTAACTCTACAGTTACTTCATATTCATCTGTTACAGTATTATACCCACACAACAGAGCATTTCTAAAACTATTGAACAACACAAATGTGGTTAAGTGGAAGTGTGGCTTTGCGTCTGTCATAGTTTTCACAAGGGTGCCAGTGCTTACAACTGCATGATCAAAGAGGTATGGAGAGAAATGCAATTTAAGATATTACACAGGGCAAATCAAGCCTTTACCACCTCTGGTGTCAGCAACCCCCCTTGGGCTCTATAACAAGCTGTGGATCGGACTATGCTAACTCTATCACTCTGTGAGATTGATTGGCCATCCAGCCTTAGCAAAGCTTTAAACTTAGGTTGTTGCTTACATATACACCTTATTCTTATGTTGTTTGGTTTCTGGCAATCCTCAGATGGTACCTTCAAGTTATTGACTTATGATATATAAAGTATATATACTGGTTATAGAAAATAATCACCCCCCCCCCCCCTTTAAAATAATCATATTTTGTTGTTTTGCAGAGCAACAAAGCGAAGATCTTTTGACAGTGCCTTGCTACCCATGGTTGATTGTTTGCTTCAGTTGCACTATCAGGGACTGAAATGCACCTGGTCTTTTCATGCTGAGCTAATCAAAATGACCACAGCTGATCACAGTTGAAAGTCAAATGTTTTTTTTTGTGCCATTGAGAATGTGATTAGCTACACCTGATTGAGTTACAAGTAATTTCTAGTGGGGGGGTTATTTTTTCAACTGTTTTTGATTTATATATATATATATATATATATATTATTTATATATTTATTTTTTTTTTTTATTTTTTTTTCATAAGGTTCTATTTTTATATTTTTTTCTGACATGTTCGTGTTATATCTTTCACTTGGATGTTATAAGTTGAACTAGTAAATACAGTTGGATAAACAAAAACTGTGTCTGTCTTTATTTCAGGCTGCAAAGCAACAAAATGTGATTATTCTAAAGGGGGTGATGGGGTGTCTGTCTGTCTGTCTGTCTGTCTATCTATTGAGAGATACATTGCTGTGTCTTTTCAGCATGAGGCCAGTCACAATTTTAGTTCTAAAATATCTAGGAATTAAAATAAGGTTACATGCAGAATTCAGAAAGCATTGCTTACCAACTTTTTTCTAACTCTGAATGATTTTATTTTTTTATGTTAACAGGAAATAAATATGATCATGCAGCCTTTAAAATATTCTACGTAGTATCTTACAGAAGACATAAAAGGCAGCCTGGGGAAATTGAAAACTTGTGAATAATTACAGATCTTTTTAATAAAGACATGCCTCAGAAGGGACATCTATCTGGAGCTGCAGGGGTTATGGTACGAACACAGGTGGTTGACTGCCCTATCCCTCAAAAAGATAAATGGAAAAAAAAGAGCTGTAGCTGATATTTATTAGCATTCTGTTGGGTAATATAATATTACACTGTTCTAGTGTTAATACGTTAGATGTTGATATACTGGTTATAGGTCAGGTAACTTTATAAATACAGTTACCAAGCAGTCAGCCTTCATATCCACTATTGCAATCTCTTAAACTGTATGTACAGATTTATGTTTACTAAGTCCCTAGAAGGTGAGAGATATATTATTTTTATTATAGGCTTTTTATACTTCTTTGGTATACACACCGATACAAGGTTAATGCAATGCGAAAAGACTGCTCTTTTTCAGTGTAATATATCAATGCACCTTTATATTTGTGACCTTTTTTTATAAACTCAATAAAAAGAGATTTTTTTAAATAGTGGTCTTAATCACCTTCTAAATATGTTGCAAGTATCTTTTCCTAAGTCTAGGCAGGTTTTTTAGCCAATGCATTTCTTGTAGTTATCAGATTTTATTACCGGTATGTAATGGCAACACTCACTAGCCATAGTGCTACAGCTAACAGCTTACTACATTTGTACCAGCCTGTAATATCCTTTCATTACCAGGCAATTTTTTAGTTTTCTGCACAGTGATAGTTTGACTCACAGTTACGTGCTCAAGAACTCCAATTCATTTTATAAAATTTTGAGAGACAGATATAGCTTCTTTTTGTGGTATTTAATAATCACTGCTTTTTTGAAAACGATAAAAAGGGAAAAAGACCAACATTTAAAAAAAGAAAAATCCCCTTACTTCCTTTAAAATAAAGATACCAGGACAGTAGGAAAACCCCCAAAATGACCCCTTTTTGGAAAGTAGAGATCTTAAAGTGGTTGTAAACCTCAGACATGAAGTATGAACAAAGCATGTCCTTCTATAGTGTTTACTTGTCTTAATTAAGGGCACTAAGTGTTATTTTTTTTTCTGCTGCTTCGTTTCTCTGCTATCAGCATGAATCGCTTCTGACACCAAGAGAAAAAAGGTGACAGCAGATTGACAGCCTCAGCTCTGTCCCTGTGTGCTATGTGAAGGGAGGTGTGTTCCTTCCCTCCAGTCAGCTCTCAGAGCTCTCCTCACTGACCTCTGCAGAGTGTAACTTCAGCTGTCCGTCCCCTTTTATTCAGACAAGCATAGAAGTTCAGCACTTTGTACAAATGTAGAGAAGAGAAGACAGATACATCTTATGTAGAAGGATTTGTTTCATCTCTGTATATCACCTGAGGATAATCCCTTCACTGGGTATATGTAAGGGTTTACAACAATTTTATTATGGGGTGTATTCCTCTTTGGGACTTTAAAGGGAGAGAACGCTTGCTTAAATTTGAAAAATTATTTTATTTAACATAAAGAAAGAGGGTAGTTGATGTGGAATCAACAAATCCACGTGGGTACATATGAAACAACAATTTTAAAGTAGAGTTCCACCCCAAAAAAAAATGTTTTATTAATGTGCTTAAAAAAAAAAAAAAACATTTGGAGAATTATATGTATTGTAACTGTACTGTCTGCCCTCATGTTGTAAAGCGTGGCGCAAACTGTTGGCGCTATATAAATCCTGTATAATAATGATAATAATAAAGCTGCAAAGGGTGGGCCAACTCAACATTGAACCCTACAGACTAAGGCCCCGTACACACGAGCGGAATTTCTGTCTGAAAAATCTTGGATATTTTTTCTGACGGAATTCCGCTCAAGCTTGGCTTGCATATACACGGTCACACAAAAGTTCTCTGAACTTTCGCCCATTAAGAACGCAGTGACGTACAACACTACGACGAGCCGAGAAAGTTTAATGCATCTGAGCATGCGTTGAATTGTTTCCGAGCATGCGTAGGAATTTTGCTCGTCGCAATTGCTACAGACTATAGGAATTTCCGATCAGAACTTTTTCTGTCAGAAAAATAGAGAACCTGCTCTCAATGGAGCATACACACGGTCGCATTTTCCGACCAAAAGCTCACATCGGTCTTTTGCTGGTGGCTTTTCTGATCGTGTGTATGCAGCATTTGAATGGCATGCCATTAAAGTTCATATACGTGTAAAGGCAGGAGTCCCAAAACTTTTGGTAATATAGTGTATAATCCATGAAGGACCAGCAAGGGCACATACATTCAGAAAAGGCACTCACAGCCAAGCAATGATAAGTCCTAAATAAATATATATGATTTATATACACCAGGCAAATCAAAAACTCCCAGGGAACACCTCCACAAGTCTGTTCGTGGCACCACATACTAGCACATTATGTGAAACTTAACTGCAAGCTCTGAAGCTCTCGTTGTCCCCGCTGGAGGCCGCATCCATCTTCACCCATCTTCCTTCCGAGTCCACGGACTTCGGCTGTGTGACTGGCAAGAGCAGCGTGACGTCACTCCCGCGTATGCCCACTGGAGCCGCCGGTCACAGCAAAGGGCTCTGAAGAAACGACATGAAGAAATGTTCCTTCAGAGCGCATGCACCAATGACATCATCGGCGGCGTATACAGTAAATATCTCCTAAACGGTGCACGGCATAGGACACACCCCTTGCCACGCCCCCTTAAAGGAGAATTGTACAAAAAAACTGGTTAAACCCAAGTGCTTTTTTTACCACTACTATTCGTTTATATTGGCTTTTGAAATTTACAAATGCAGCAATTTAGAAATCAGATGACAGGTTTAGTGCTGGAAAACACTTTTTGATAGATAAAAAGTGCATTTTATATACAGCTATATAGATCAGACCAAAATGAGGGACAAATGAGGAGCAATGAGAGACAGAGAGACAGAGGGACATTGTTCCAAATCAGGGACAGTCCCTCAAAATCAGGAACAGTTGGGAGCTATGGGCTTACCTATAGGTACAAACAAACAAGGGAAGTTTACATCCTCTTTAAGCAGTTATCATGGGTCACTGTGATTTTAGTACCGTATCTATCGGCGTATAACACACGCCGTCGTATAACACGCACCCTAAGTTTAGGAGGGAATTTTAAGGAAAAAAAACTTTTAGGAGGAATGTTTAAGGAAAAAAACTTACATTTAAATGCCCTTCAATGCAGCCTTATCAGTGTGCATCTGCAACCTTGTCAGTGTCCATCTGCAGCCTTGTCAATGTCCATCTGCAGCCTTGTCAGTGTCCATCTGCAGCCTTGTCATTGCAGCCTTGCCCCAGTGTCATTTGCAGACTTGCTGTTGTCGGCTTTCGGCCGCTTTCGGTCGTTTTTGCCGGCTTTCGCCCGCTTTCGGACATTCTCGGCAGCTCTCGGCCGCTCTCGGCCACTCTCGGCCGTTCTCTGCGGCCTTCGCCCGCTTTTGCCCGCACTCCGCTGTTCTCGGTGGCTTTCACCGGCTCACACAGGACTGCAAGAGCCGGGGGATCTGCGTATAACACGCACCCACGATTTCCCCCCGATTTTAAAGGGAAAAAGGTGCGTGTTATACGCCGATAAATACGGTAGTTACATTGCTCCCAGTTATCTCTGAGGACTGCAGAACCCCCAGAACTATGTTATAGAGAAGAGGAGAAGGAGGTTTCTGTAGTCCTGTTCTAGAGTAACAGACCTGCTTCTTTCATCACTTACGGTAAGAAGGCTAAATCCAGTAGGTTCAATCACAAGGTGAAAATAAAATTAACGAACTCAAAAAAAGAAAACAAATGCAGCGACCACATCTAGGACTGGTAAGCTGCATTATATTTAATTTTTGTTCTTGGATTTAAATACACTTAAAGCTATCAGTCCTGAGCAAATATGTCTCCTTGTATGTGTAATAACTATTCTCTCTAATGATTCAATCTAATGACTGACAGATTGTTTACTACATAAAAGTCCTTGGGTCTTACTTGCTGTATACTGGTTTGTTGGGCAATGGTAGACTTAACACAAGGACTAGAATCGTAGTACAAATAAACTGGCATAGGAAAAAGAAAAAGAAAGTTAAAAAGAAAACATGTCTCTGGTGTGTTGACATTGTCTGATCTTCCGGCTGACCTTTGACCTGGCAGTGACTGACTGTTCATGTTTGAACCCTGCTTTTGCTGACTATGTATTATGATATTTGACAGGTGTGTGTCTTTAACTGTCTTTTTTTATGTGCCTGGATTCCTTGTTGGCCTTAGTCTTCCGTTATATCTGTGTCCTGTTATAATATTCCTGAAGGTTCTGAGGCTGCCCTAAATCCTAAATTCCTCGCTTATCAGTTAGAAGACTTAGTAATTCTTTTGAAATCTTGCAGGTGAAAGTGAGTCCTAGTTGCAGAGTTGAAAATGCATTGTTCAGCAGCTTACTGTATATATAATAAAATTTCAAATATGGGTTTTTAAATATAGATGGGTTATCATTCTTTTTTAATAAAATTACATGAAAAGTTAGGTTAGGCGAGAATTTGTACATGCTTGTTCCATATTTTTATTACTGAATTATAATCTATATGGATTTGTAAATTAGGTATGCACGGGAGCTCAGTTTTAGTGCAGTCACTCTGCTTAAAGAGGAACTGCAGTCTGCTCAGATAATTTGTAATAAAAACATCTTTGCCATTCTGAAGCTTCCCTCCAACCACTCTGCACAGTATTATATATATATTGTGATTCTGTACTTGCCAAATATGCTGCAGAAATCTCCTTCACTAAGTCTGGCTGCGACCATTTTAACTGTGGGCAGCTGAAGCTGCTGCCTGTTTACTTCCTGGATTTACACAGACACACAAAGGCACACCTCCAGCTCTGCAGCCCTGCAGCTCTCATTGGCCTTCTTATGACTTACCCCCTTCCCAGCAAACTCTGACGAAAGTGATAGAGAGAGCTGTGGATGATGTCAGAAGCCTAGGCTAATGACCAGACAAGAAACAGGAAGTGGGCTGTATAAGGTATTTACTGGCAGAAAAAAAAATGTTTTACTATCCAGAGTTAAAAAAACAAGGGCAGAAGATTTAATACATGAAAAGTTTAAAAAATGACTGAAGGTCCGCTTTAACAACCATTATCAGCCACAAAGGTAGGACATTGTGAGAAGGAGTAATGAGGCTTCCTTCACACAGGCAGCAAGGAGTGATAAAAACAGACCATTAATCTGCATTTTTACCACCCCTCCACCTACAAGAAGGGATGGTGCTGCTCAGATGGGTACATTTTGATATGGCCGTGAAGCTTTGCATTGTGGTATGGCAATTTTAACTCTACATGCTGAATTTGGCTTCTTTCACATGAGCAGCCAGGCAGTGGCGTCTCCAGCTTTCATATTTAGGGGGGGCACATGGGGGGACAGGGACAAAAGTAGGGGGGCAACTATAAAATGCAATTTTACTACGATCCCCAGGGTGGCAGAAAACAAGAGATATATGTCACCAGCATACCAAGAAAATATAAGGGTCCAAAGCAGTGGGATAACTATCAGGGTTGCAAAGGTTGTCTTGTCACCGGGCCTTGGTGTTCTGCCACTGTGGTGTTCCCCAGCCTCCTCTTGCTGTCCTGCCCCTGCTATTGACAGTGCTGGTCTGGCATCTGTCTCCTTGGCAGTGGCAGCAGTCTATTAGGACCTAGTGCTGGTGACATTATGGGTGCATGCAGGGGAAGGCTGGCACTATTGGTTGTAGAGAGCGAGCCCCCAGCTGGTCACCTAGCAGCAGTAATGCTGTATAACCTTCTCTGTTGACATGCTGATCGGGATGTGATCCAGGTGATGCTCCCAGTCAGATCTAATAAACACAGTATTTACAGTACAGTACAACCACATCCACCGTATGTTCAGCAGCCATGTGGGCTCTATGCCTGTAAGGTGTGGGCTCCATGCCTGTAAGGTGTGGGCTCCATGCCTGTAAGGTGTGGGCTCTATGTCTGTAAGGTGTGGGCTCTATGCCTGTAAAGTGTGGGCTCTATGCCTGTAAGGTGTGGGCTCTATGTCTGTAAGGTGTGGGCTCTATGCCTGTAAGGTGTGGGCTTTGATCAATAAAATCACTATGATATTTAACACTAGGATTTGACTAGGAGCATCACCTTGATTGCATCACGATCAGCATGTCAGAGAAGGCTGCACTGCTGCTAAGCAACCTGCAGGGAGGTCAACTGTCTACTGTACAACCATTAGAGATGGGCTCGGGTGTGTTTGAAATCCCACTTGCCCGATCCCACCAGGAAGCCGACACTGCACATCGCTAATCACAGGCAGTGAGACATTCCTGATCTGTGCAGCTGTGGACCGGAAATGTCTCACTGCCTGTGATTAGCGCTGTGCAGTGTGGGCTTCCTGGCGGGCTCGGGCATGTGGGATTTTGAACATGCCCTGCCCATCTCTAACAACAAATTGTGCTGGCTCTCCTGTACATTAGCCCCATAAAGTAACCAGCACTGGGTTCCAATGTGCCACTGCTGCCATGGAGACAGAGACCAGCGCTGTGAATAGCCAGGACAGCAACCCTGGTATTTCCACCACTGGTCCACAATGGGAGGATTCCCCCATCCACCTATAATGTGTAGATGGGAGAATTGGATCATTTCTTTTTTTTTTCATGCAACCTACTAGTTAAATGAAAAAAGTGATCAATGTATGCCTAAGTGCTAAGACCAGCCATAGGCAGTTTAAATCTCAGCTGGTTCAGCAGGAACTGGCTGAGGTTTGAACCATTAATGAGCAGGCTGAATGTACCCAGTTGATCGATCAAATAGGGAACAACCAGCCTGCCAGATACTCTTATGATTATCACTAGTGGTTGCTATAGCCACTAGTGATAATGACTGTTTGTTGGGAGAATACAATTGCTGGGCAGGAAGGATATTCCCCTGTCACCACTGTCTGTGTTGGGGGAATCATGCAATTTTCTTCCTGCACTCCGTGGATGCAGGAAAGAAATTTACACAGTCTATTAAATGCCTAACTGAAAGTGAAATTAAGTTGTGAAGGTCTTGAAAGAACAGGAGAGGGGAGGGACAGATGGGGGAGAGAAGGGATGGAGATAATGCAGATCAGTGATTACAGTGTACTGCAGTGCACACACTTATCCATGCGTCCAGGCTAGAAGAATACTCCCCCTCTCAATAGAGACTGTGTTACTCCAGTGGTGGCCTGAGTAAGATGCGGTGCATCCACTACGAATGCAAATAAAAAGACATTGCCTTTTTTTTGGGGGGGGGGGGGCACATGGTGGGGCACAGACCCCCCCCCCCCCCCCCCCCCCCCCCCCTAGGGACGCCATTGCAGCCAGGGGGCCAGTAAAAACAGGCAGTTGATCTGCATTTTCACTGCCCCTTCCAATCCAACCACCTACCTACAAGCGTAATGTGGTGCAAAGATGGGTACACGTTGGCACAGCAGTTTTAAAACTGCAGCCTGAGCTTGACAGGCCTGCAAATTACTTTTCACCATTCTCTGAAAAGCAATCCACAGTAGATCACTTTTCTGGGGGGGGGGGGGGGGCTAGAGAACCAAACAAGTGTGGGAGGAGCTTAGGACAGGACATAAATAATTACATTTTCTTTCCCTACACCATGTCTGGAAGGAGAGAAAATTGCTTGATTCCCTATATAGCTGCCGGCAGTAATCACATGCCAAAAATGCATGGACTTGGGTACAATCAGCCTGCCCATATATGGATAGAAATTTGGTTGGTCCCTACTGAACCAGCTGAATTTTGATCCATGTATGGCTTGCTTAAAGCATTGCAATGCAAGAGGCAAACTCTGCATATGACATAATAAAAAATATTGCTGCCTGCATTTACATAAAAATATACACTATAAACACGTGTTTAAAGCATTAACAAAACTGATAAGACTGGATAGAGAGGATATCTTTTAAAGATATATCTGGAAAAAAAATGAAAATACTTCACATTCCTTTTAGAATGATGCTGTGCTCGAATGTCAAATTAAAGCTAAATTAACAATCTTGCTCGGGTGGATAAAAAAAGATTGATTGGAGGTCTGAAATATTTAATTTTGCTGGCGATAATAATGCTTTATGCTGTCATTAAAGTGTTACTAAACCCAGAACCCTGAATTCACTATATCTGGTCTCCCACAGTTAGGGATGAGCCGAACACCCCCCTGTTCGGTTCGCACCAGAACCTGCGAACAGACCTAAAGTTCGTGTGAACTTTAGAACCATATTAAAGTCTATGGGACTCGAACGTTCAAAATCAAAAGTGCTAATTTTAAAGGCTAATATGCAAGTTATTGTCATAAAAAGTGTTTGGGGATCTGGGTCCTGCCCCAGGGGACATGTATCAATGCAAAAAAAAGTTTTAAAAACGGCCGTTTTTTCAGGAGCAGTGATTTTAATAATGCTTAAAGTGAAACAATAAAAGTGTAATATTCCTTTAAATTTTGTACCTGGGGGGTGTGTATAGTATGCCTGTAAAGGGGCGCATGTTTCCCGTGCTTAGAACTGTCCCTGCACAAAGTGTCATTTTTGCAGGAAAAAAAGCTATTTAAAATCACTCACGGCTATAATGAATTGTCGGCTCCCGTAATACAGGGAACAGTCATTGAAAGTCATTGATAAAAAAAAAAAAAAAAAACGTGGGGTTCCCTCCAAATTCAATTACCAGGCCCTTCAGGTCTGGTATGGATATTAAGGGGAACCCCCGGGTCAAATTTAAAAATGATGTGGGGTTCCCCCTAAATATCCATACCAGACCTGAAGGGTACCTCCACGCCAAATTTAAAAAAAAATGGCGTGGGGGTCCCCCTCAAAATCCATACCAGACCCTTATCCGAGCACGCAACCTTTTATTTTTAATAAAGGACTTTTCCCAGCGGTGTCTGTGTGTTTTTTAACATTTTTTTACACTCTTTGTGAAATGGTAGGGGTGCTTTTGTACCCCCTTACCATTTCAAACAGGGGGAGGGCAGGATTTGGGGGGTCCCCATGTGCAGGCTAAAATGGTGTTTTTTATTTTCCTTGCATTTCCAAGTGCACTTGCAGTGCAAAGTGGATTTTCCTTTAGTAAATAACCCTCATAGTGTATATATAAACGAACTCCAGAGATCTCTACCTACCTCCATAGGGAATTTGTAGAGAATCTACCTATGGGAATTGAAACAATAGGACAGGGGTCTCCAAACTTTTCAGTGATAGGGCACATCAAATTTTAAAAGGATTTGTGGGTAGAAAAAAAAACCTCTTACACCAGGGTCTCCATTGGCCAGGGTTGTGGAGATGAGGCCCTTCTCCTCATCAACATGGGGACATGGTGCTTTGAGGGGTCACAGACCCCCAAAGCATTCTCCCAATGTTGAGGGCATGTGGCCTGGTACGGTTCAGGAGGGGGGGCGCTCTCTCGTCCCCCCCTCTTTTCCTGCGGCCTGCCAGGTTGCGTGCTCAGATAAGTATGGATATTTAGGGAGAACCCCACGTCATTTTTTTTTATTTTATTTGACCCGGGGTTCCCCTTAATATCCATACCAGACCTGAAGGGCCTGGTAATTGAATTTGGGGGGAACACCACGCTTTATTTTTTTTTATTTTTTTATCAATGACTTTCAATGACTGTTCTCTGTATTACGGAACCCGACAATTCATTAGCCGCGAGTGATTTTAAATAGCTTTTTTCCTTTCAAAAATGACACTTTGTGCAGGGACAGTTCTAAGCACGGGAAACATGTGCCCCTTTACATGCATACTATACACACCCCCCAGGTAAGAAATTTAAAGGAATATTACACTTTTATTGTTTCACTTTAAGCATTATTAAAATCACTGCCAGGTCCCCAAAAACTTTTTATGACAATAACTTGCATATAGGCTTTTAAAATTAGCACTTTAGATTTCTCCCATAGACTTTTACAGGGTGCTTGCGGCTTTTCGAATTTGCCGCGAACACCCCAAATTGTTTGCTGTTCCGTGAACAGGCGAACATGCAATGTTCGAGTCCAACATGAGTTCGACTACACAAAGTGTGGAAATGCAATTATTTTAGTAAATATAAACTGCTAAATACCTTTTCTCATCGGCAATTAGCGCAGTCTTGGGACTTCAAACAGTGTCCAGCTAAGCACAGGTTAAAGCTTGTAGGGGGACTGTCCTATGAGTCTGCAAGACTCAGAAAAATAATTTTTGCTCTACAGAAAGATGGCCTAGGCTATAAGAAGATTGCCAAGACCCTGAGCTGCAGCATGGTGGCCAAGACCATACAGCGGTTAACCAGGACAGGTTCCACTCAGAACAGGCCTCGCCATGGTCGACCAAAGAAGTTGCGTGCATGTGCTCAGCGTCATATACAGAGGTTGTCTTTGGGAAATAGATGTATGAGTGCTGCCAGCATTGCTGTAGAGGTTGAAGTGGTGGGGGGTCACACTGTCATTGCTCAGACCATACGCCGCACACTGCATCAAATTGATCTGCATGGCTGTCACCCCAGAAGGAAGCCTCTTCTAAAGATGATGCACAAGAAAGCCTGCAAGCAGTTTGCTGAAGACAAGCAGACTAAGGACATGCATTACTGCAACCATGTCCTGTGGTCTGATGAGACCAAGATCAACCTTTTTGGTTCAGATGGTGCCAAGTGTGAGTGGCAGAAACCAGCTGATGAGTAAAAAGACAAGTATGTCTTGTCTTCAGTCAAGCATGGTGGTGGAAGTGTCATGGTCTGGGGCTGCATGAGTGCTGCAGGCACTGGGGAGCTACAGTTTATTGAGGGAACCATGAATGCCAACATGTACTGTGGCATACTGAAGCAGAGCATGATCCCCTCCCTTCAGCGACTGGGCCGCAGGACAGTATTCCAACATGATAACGACCCCAAACATACCTCCAAGATGACCACTGCCTTGCTAAAGAAGCTGA
Source organism: Lithobates sylvaticus (assembly GCA_028564925.1). Lineage (NCBI taxonomy): Eukaryota > Metazoa > Chordata > Amphibia > Anura > Ranidae > Lithobates > Lithobates sylvaticus. Next base: position 380,837,070 of record CM053028.1, read on the forward strand.
GGGGAAAGGTGATGGACTGACCAAGCACGTGTCCAGACCTAAACCCTATTGAGCATCTGTGGGGCATCCTCAAACGGAAGGTGGAGGAGCGCAAGGTCTCCAATATCCACCAGCTCCATGATGTCATCATGGAGGAGTGGAAGGGGACTCCAGTGGCAACCGGTAAAGCTCTGGTGAACTCCATGTCTAAGAGGGCTAAGGCAGTGCTGGAAAATAAAGGTGGCCACACAAAATATTGACACTTTGGGCTCAATTTGGACATTTTCACTTAGGGGTGTGCTCACTTTTGTTGCCAGCAGTTTAGACATTAATGGCTGTGTGTTGAGTTATTTTGAGGGGACAGCAAATTTACACTGTTATACAAGCTGTACACTCACTACTTTACATTGTAGCAAAGTGTCATTTCTTCAGTGTTGTCACATAAAAAGTTATAATAAAATATTTACAAAACTGTGAGGGGTGTACTCACTTTTTTGAGATACTGTATGTTTGTAATGGGCAACTGATACACTTTTTATTTATATTCCTGTAGTTTGGTGTTATTTATACAATTTGCAGTACATTACATTTTTTGCATTCCAGCTAACTAGTACAGAACATTGGAATGTTCATTGTAGCCTACTATAAAACAAGATGGAGAAGGATGGGTGAAGCAAGGTGATTTAAAATGTCATCATCCAAGGTGTAGTGGGCATACTTCGAAGTGTTATTATATTGTATTGCCTGTATGTGGTCACACTCAAAAATCAATTAGCAACTCATCATACCAGTAACTACTGATTTCGAACTTCAAAGTCAAATATTTTTGCCACTTATTATTCTACCCCAGTTCACTGGCTGTGGCACACAAACACAATGTTAACTACAGTATATGGTAGTCATCAGATGCAGCTAATGACATGTGTATGGCGTTATCTTCTTAGCTGCCTTCTTTACATAATATATGTACCATGGAACCCATAAATATTGTAATGACTACATTTTGCTGATGCTCAAACTGCTTTGCTAAAACATTAATAGCAAATAAAAGATTTTACATTAGTCTCCTGCTTAAAAGATCATGTATTCAGACACCATTCAACAATACAATGGATTTTTTTTTTTTTTTTTTACATTTGCGATAGTACTGAATAATGTCTCATTATGACATTGTGACAACCTCAAGAAATCACTGATGATTTGATTTAATATCTCCTGCAATGATCCTGGTATCATTCACAGTATCACAGATAAAATATTCCAACGCAGGTCGATTCACCAAAGGCTGAATGCTGAGCATCTTGAATGTTAAGTAACTAGATATGTTTCTTAGCAACACTCTCTAGGTCTGTTCTATATTAGAGCTCATTTCTGGGAACTTGCAAGGGTGTCAGAACAATAAGAAAAATGATCATTAGAATCAACATCAATGTGTTGTTTAAGAAACAAGATCATTTGCATTCATGTACTCTACTGTATTACCTGTTTAATTATTACTCTACAAAAATAAATTCCAGTGACACATAGAAAAACTTCTGCATATGTAGCCCTGCACAGCCATTAAGGCCCCTTTCACACCGGGGCGTTTTTCATGCGGTGCACGCTAAAAATAGCGCCTGTTCACCGCATGAAAAAATCCTGCCCCTTTAACTCCAGTGTGAAAGCCGGTGGGCTTTCACACTGGAGCGGTGCGCTAGCAGGATGACAAAAAAAGTCCTGCTAGCAGCATCTTTGGAGCGGGATAGGAGCGGTGTCTTCACCGCTCCTATACCGCTCCTTCCCATTGAATAGAATGGGACACCGCGGTGAAACCGCGGCAATACCGCCGCAAAGCGCCGCTGCGGCGGCGCTGTGGGGGGTGTTTAACCCCTTTTCGGCCGCTCGCGGGGGTTAAAACCGCACCGCGAGCGGCCGAATACCGTGGTTAAAACTACGGTAAAGCAGCTAAATATAGCGCTGCTTTACCGTCACCGCGGCTCACCGCCCCAGTGTGAAAGGGGCCTTAGTGAATTGTCAATTATAGATTATCTATCAGAACTTACCAGGCTGGCACAATGAAAAGGTTTCTATGTAAAACATAAAATGGAAGAAAAACCTATCTATCCTTGCCCCCCCCCCCTTCCTCCTACCTAGCCTGCCTAACCTGTATAATACAAGATCTGTGTACTTATCTATTTTTAAACCAATTAAGACCAGTCACGTGATCCCGCAGCTCCGGCTTCCCTGTGTCAGTGAGTAGCCTGCAGGGGAGAGGAGGGGGCATTGACAATGGCTGGGATGTGAGCTAATTGGGGACATCATTCTTCCCAGAATTCAGAGCCATTGTTGAGCCCTTATTTCCAAAGAGCCGCAGAATCACGTGACTGGACTGGAGTAGATTAAAAATAGGTAAGTATTGTGGCAGAGTGAGTCTGTGTCACTGAAAGAATATAGGAAAATATGACACAGGATTTGCAGTAAGGGTTAATGTGAGGTTCTGGACTATAATTTCTCCAGGTTCTGTAGTTATGGTTTGGAACTTTCAATCTTGTATCTGGCGTTTATTAGGTGCCAGCATTTTGTGTGAGCACACAGGTGTACGGGGTCATTATATACGCAGGGCTGAGGATAGTTTAGAACTCCCAGTTTGAAGATCGCTCCCATTGTGGGAGACGGAAGATCTCACCCAGGGTCAGGGGGCCCCAGCCAAATGCCACGGGACAGAGGGTCTCATTGAGGGGTCAGAGGGCCCAGCCAGAAGCCAGAGAGACAACAGGTCTCAGTTCCAGGAGTCAGATCAGCTCCTATCAGGGTGTCAGGAGAACCCCAATCCATAGGCCAAAGGTAGGCTGTGCAACAGAGGGCTGCAACTAAAGGCTAGAGAGTCAAGTGTTCTAGGAGAGCTGGACAACACAGTGAATAGGACTAGAAAGAGGAGCAGCAATGAAGAGAACAAGTGAGCCAGGTGGCTTGGGATTTTTGTTTGTACACATTGTGTGGAAGAAACCCTTGCATGGGCAACTGATATACATATGAACTTTCCGTTTATTTAGGTGGCGGGAGAAGCTGGCTTAAGCTCTCGGTGGATCGCTGAGTGGCTGAGCCAGGTGGCGGTCCAGGGTTCTGGGTGGATACCAACCATATGGCAGGGATCTTTTCAGAGCCCAGAACGGCTGTTTGACGTTAGCTGACAGCAGGCTTCAGTAGAAAGAACTGCACTCCTGTGATCCATAGGAAAAGTATAGCCAAGAGAGCTTTGGCTATACTTCTCCTTTAAAGATTTGTCTGAATGAAAAGAATAAGAGTATTGAAAAAACAATGCCAAGGCACTGTATTGCTACTAAGTGTGACACTTGGACCTCGAGAGCCACAACAAACACACACATTAGATACTCAGAATGTTCAACATTCATATGTATGCACAATAGGCCGACTGTCTCCTATACATAAGACAAAAGAAGAGATTTAATGATGGCTCTTCTCTGTAGAATTGTTTGTGAGGTCATCCCAGCTGAGCCTCATTAATAAACAAGGGTCCCAATACTGCATGCTTTCTACATATTACAGAATGTAAGCAGGATAAATGTTCAATCTAGTTTAATGCTAGAAAATTGCAGATCTATTTACAGTAAATGCATCGTGTATTGTGCTGGAAGAATCAGTAGTGACTACATAAATTAGATATATGATCCTGTGTAATTTTTCAAACCTAGTGTTATTGCATAGTGAACTTGTGCTTCTGGAATCTTTTACTAGTAATAAAATCACATTGCCATTACCATTATATTTTCCTTTCTCTTTACTCTGTCATTTTTAGCCTCGATATAAGGGTGGGAAACTTGTAATCTGTAAGATGAAGCACTGTATTTTGAGCTGTTTTGATCATCGTCTTTTCCTGAAACATGTTACACTGGCCAAAGAAAGCTATATTTTTCATTGAAAATAATGGGCAGGGAAAGATCAGCCCATATTTCAGTTATACCCGACAATAAACATACGCGATGCACAAGGGAAAACTATCAGAGATTGGTCACACCGAAATATTTATTCCATTATATTGGAAAAGCTCTCTGTGTAGTAATGAGTACTTTTGAAGCTCGCAAGTTCATACTGAAGCTTTACATTTGCTAATGCAGACAACATGCTGCTTACAATAACACATTCTAGATGGAATTTTTCCAATAATAATAATAATTTTCCAATAATAATCAGGGGGCTTTTTCAGGAACACAACATTGTTCATGTATATCTAGGAAAGCGTAATCTCTGAATGTAGCCCTGCTTCACTAGTAGTTACCTAAGGGTACATCTTCATGATGTGCAGGGGCCTTTTCCAAATGCGGGGAGCCTGTGGGCAAGATCATGAATTGGGCTCTCTTCCTTGAGAACAAGGGAACAGGGAGAATACTATGCCCTGTGGCACAAGGTTGGCATGGTTTGCATTACTGTGAATATTGGGTATGGCTTTATAATCCCCTCAGCATTGGTGTCAGGGACTGCAATAACAACCTCCAGTATTGGTCTCAGTGAATAACAATAATGACAATAATAACAGAAAGGGTTAAAATGCCCCAAATTCATATATGTTTGTGTCCATATGCTTACCCAAGGCCTTATGGAAAAACTGACCCGAAGGCAAAGGTCTTCTTCTACTCCCCCGCCCGCCATTTATGTACCAAACCTTGTTCTATATACAGAGCATGCAAGGATCGTTCGCTACTCTGCAAAGTGATCCTTTACTCTTTGTTTTTCTCAAAATACTAATAAAAATGATTGAAACAGAAAAAGCCCTGGATTCTCTCACTGTGTATTAGTATAGAGATAACAGATATCCTAAGTTTGTTATCTCAGCTGTGTCAACTAGGTCACCCTGTTATAAGTAGAAATCTATCATTATATGGGGATATCTGGTGCAATCCCGTTTCATTGGTAGTCAGTGGCATTGCTGTTAAACCCCCCTTTAACCCCCTACCTGTATTAAAGGTCAGCAGCAGTGTTATTTAACCCCCTCCTCACATTTGTTGTCCTTATAATTTTATATCTATAGAGAAGTTTTTTTTTTTAAATGCCCCACCTCCATCAAAGTACCATGTTGTGCAACTCCAAAATAGGCAGTCCACAGCCAAAACAATAGATATTGTGCAACTCCAAAATAGGCAGTCCACAGCCAAAACAATAGATATGAATGAGACAAGCATAGGTTAAAGTATGTATAGCCAAAATATTTTTTCCACAGACATAACAGAAAGTGGGAGGAAATCTCTTCAAAGTGAGAGAAAACCTTCTCTCTTAGACAGTTGTCATTGGAACAGGTGTTCCAATTGGAAGGTTTACTCTACTTTACTCTGCTTTTGGTGACAATGGTCACCTGGAAAAATTGAGATGGTGCAGAAGACAGACAACGCTAATACTACCCAATCCAGAATTGAAAAAAAGGTTTTGCCCACATTTACACTTTAATGGAAATCTGTACGAAATCTGGAAGCCCCCTTTAACAAGGGGCCCCCAGATCCTGACCCCCCCACCCTATGTGAATGCGTATGGGGTATTGTACCCCTACCCAATTACCCCAAAAAAGTATCCAAGAAATAAAACCAGCACTAATTTTTATGCAAGAACTCATCTTGGCTGTCCTAATGTTTGCTGGGATCCATATTGTCTAAATTATCCTAAAAGTAAACCAGCAAAAATACAGACCAGACTGTTCCCTGGCTCCCATACTATCCTGTGAGAGCATTTTGCAGACTGCATGACTCGTTATAACATATGAGTAAGAAAGTACAACAGAAATAGTGTGAAAGAGCTCCTCGCTTTAGCAAAGACCTGAGATGCTTGCTAAACCTAGCTACAAAGGATTCTATAAAAACGGACTTAAAGCCAAAATACAGCTAAAGCATGCATTTTTTATAAAGTCTCGAACAGATATTTCATCAGGACAAGCAGCAGAAGGAACAGAATGTTAACAAAAGATCTAACCCTCCCTTAACACTATATAAAAATGTTTTATTTCCATCTACAATATGTCTTCACTAGGGCATAAAAGTGCACAGGAATCTCCCAAGTGTAAAGGAGAAGGGCGTGGGGGGGTTGGTAATATAAAAAAAATTATAAAATACAGATGTTCTACTCCTTTCTTATTCAAGGCTGTAGTGAAAGTGAAAACTTTCACCAACTTTCACTGGAAAATGCAGTAAGGTAATACTCATTCACCTAAGGCTTCATTCTCAAAGCTTTAAAGCAGAGCTAAAATGGGAAAAAGCTTGCTCTTTTTTTTTTTGCAAAAGACATGCAATGTCTCTTCTGCAATAAAATATTCTTACCTATCTGCTTGCTGTTTTCTGTAAAACTTACACTGAGCTGTGAATGCACAGCTAAATTTACATTCCAGCACAGTGCCTATGTTGCAACATGACTATACTCCTGCGTATGTGCAGGAGTGATGTTATCCCATGTAAGCCTATCAAGATGGCCAAAGACTGGCACCCAGAAGAAGCCGAGGGGAAGATGCTGTGCTTGTGAGGGACCTGTAGCACCCCCCTGGTACTCTAGAGACACATCACCTCCAGAGATAGGGAGCAAGCCAGCATTTACCTCAGGGCTGAGTTCATGGCTCTAATGGGGAATCTCAACTTAAGTTGGGAGGCAGTCACTTTCTGTCTTTTCAAGATTTTTAACATCAAATCTGAACCTGAGGTAAAGGGAGTGAGAAATAGGGGTTCCAGATACCAAAGGAGATCTCTTACAGACTCTTCAGATCTATGACAAAATCCAGCTTCACAGTGTCAGGACCTTTTGGCTGACCCGGGAACACTGTAAGGGCGTTTTCAGATTCCGGTGAGTCCTCTAAGCGAGTCACCAGGCTCTTCTGAGAGACCAGCCTTCATTCTGGATTTCTCTAGCAAGGGGCCTCCCCTGGATCTTCTCACCTTGGTTCAGCTTTCTCCACACCAGGCAGGACAGTCTCAGGACCACCTCAGCGTATGTAGGCCTCAAAATAGACCTCTAGGCCTAAACATAGAGCTCCCTTCTGTAGTATCTTTTCCAGAATTCACCAGTGATAAAGGACCTGTAGTCTTAGTGCCATCTACCACACTTTGAATACACAAATTCACAACCCCACTGAGCTTAGAAAAAAAAAAAAAAAATTGAAAACTGCAATCAATCTGAGCTGCCTACAGCCCAGTTAGACAAAATTTACATAGTAGCCCCAGTTTAGGACAGGGGGGTTACAGACCATTGAAGCAGAGGTAGGTATTACAGACTTAAGTTCTGCTTTAACACAAATATAAGGAAATTAATTTGTCACATGACTGTAATTTTAAAATCTTATTGGACTAAAAAAATAAATATTTTTTTCTTTTAAATAAGTAAGCCTAGTATTTTCTTTCTGAATTGAGTGTCCTACCTAACATAAATACTGTTGGCACTTTTATATGTACCAAATAACACTATGATAAAAATAATCTTGTATACCTGTTAAGTCTCTTTGTAAAAATAATATAAAAAAATTTCTCTACACTGAAAAGTCAAGTTCTGCTTTGAAGCCATGTCTAGGAATGTGAAGACTGTTTTCTTTCTTAACAGGCAAGGAAAAGGTCTACTTTGTAGGACCCCCGTGTAAAGTGACCTTATAGGTGGTTTTAGTTAGGTTCATTCATTTAGGACATAGGACAGAAAAAAATGTAGGACTGTGCAGTTATTAAAACCTTGACTGGATGTGGCCATCTAAACCCTAGCAACCTGCCCTTAAAACAGACACTGGCCTCATCCAATTTGAGCAAATAATCTGCAGAAAGTCCCGTGTTTGCACAGGTGCTTTGAATTTCTTGTTTGAAACAAAAAACCTTCTCTTATTATTTTTTTGTGAATAGTCTGTTCTTCTCATCAAGCATTGATCCATGCTGTGAAACCAGACATCAAACAGAACAAATTGTATTAGTTACAGAGCCCTGAGACTATGAACTGGGAGTCAATACAAGCAAAAAAATGATATTTCACCATGCTGACATAATAAATCCTTCCACAGCTGTAATGATAATAATTCTGGTGTAACTTTGTAGAAATAAACGTCTTTGACTGAGTGCTCCAGTCAGGTTAGGACAGAGAATGTCAGCATATCAATATTAAAGTGATACTAAAATCACATTTAAAAAAACAGTTACACTTAACTGTTCTGTGTAAAGATATTGCATAGAAAGGTTGCTTGCCTACTTTCCTGGCAGTCCCCCAACCCCGCTGGTGCTGTCAGCTCCTCCCTCCATTAGGTGCCTCCTGTAGCAAGCTGGGTGCTAAGGAGGCACCCAAATGTGCATGCTCCCACTGGGTCCTGAGCCAAGCTGTGTGCATCTATAGACACACACAGGAAGTTTGACTGATGGCTGCAGGATTCTTTGGCTCCACTACCCTCAGCTTCTCCTATAAATGCAGAAAGGGAGGCAATCATTGCTAGAGCTGGAGACAGCACCGAAGCAGTGACATAGAGCCAGGTAATTGTTTATTGACAGGGGTAGAACAGGTAGTAGAGCGTTTCTTCTAAAGTCTAAAAAATGTTTAGATTTTAGAATCACATTAAGATGTAAATCAGATACTTTAAACACAGTTTTTTTTGGCAACTGTTCTGTAAAAACAATACTGGTCTACAGTTTACGTATTTTTTCAATTAACTGCATCTAGTCCCCATCTAGTTTATAGAATACTGGTCCTCTGGCAACACAGAACACCACAGTTTGGAGTAGATTAGAGTCTTTGCTGCTGCCTCCCTCTCCTTCCTTGGATGCTACCATCCCAACGTTGAGGGCTTTCCCAGACCTCATTTGATCCACTGCCAGAGTACACCATATTTATTTTTTAAACTTTAACTTTTTGAAAGCTAAAGCTTAGCAAGCTCTCACGCCTAGCAATTGGCCACTCAGGGAGTGAACACTGTATGTGAGAAGTAACAGTGTCACATATGCTTGAAACTAAGTCCATTTTGCACATATTGCTTTTACAGTGGTACATCACACACACACACAGCACAATAAGGAAGTAAATTACCCAACACCCTTTTCTACAATCAAATGGGAGTCCAGTGATTTGAGGGACAAAAATGCCAATTTCTCAAGGAATTCTCATATGTACCTGAGGCAAAGGATGCACCTTTTAACGGCTAATGCCACCAGTCCACCCAGTTCAAACTGTGTGGGTGCTCATGTCAGAAATCATATTTCATATCCCTGTGCTTGCTAAGATACCCATCTAGGAGTTTTTTGAAACTATCAATACTTCCCCCTGACATCACCGATTGTGGAAGTGAGTTCCACATACTTTTTTTTTTTTAATCAGAAAGGTTATTTTTTTGTGTCACGAAACATATGTACAATATTAGCAGATATAGCAATATAACTTCAGGGTGTACATTAGCAACAGTATAGTATTCAGGTGTTGGCCTAAAGCATAGCACTCAAACATGACATTGCTAACATAATACTTTTACCAGGAGTGTTTGTCTCTGTTTTCAAGACCATATATTTCACTAGTAAGTTGACAACAATGTAGGTGACATACTGGTAGTCATAAACAAAAGGAAACTGTGGTTGAACTAACTACCTTCCAACTGGAAGGTGAAACTAACTGAACCTTCTCATCACAACCAAGACCCCATTGGGTAGCAGCAGTCTATACCGCTGGCTGGTCAATGAGGAAGGGGGTATTAATAATGCTCCCCAATTCCTTAATCATGCTCAAAGCTTTATACTATCGTGATACAATGCAAATAATTGGCTAATAGTTTAAGGATCTAGAAGTTTACATTTGGAGCAGTCTATTGAGAACTAGCTGAGAGGGTGCCAGGCCCGGGGTGTCCATCCAAGGTTGCCAGATTTATAGAACGTATTAACCACATTTTTGTGTTGATACGTCAGCTTTTCTTTAATTAGAGTATTATTTACCTGTTCAATCCACTGCTTCGTTGTTGGGCTATGCAGTGATAGCCAAAAACGTGTTATCTGCTTGCGGGCAATATACAGTAATCTTAAAACCGCTACATTAGTTGGGGGGGTGAAAAATTCCTCATCCCCCACGCCCAGCAAGCATGTGACAGGGTGTAGCGGAACAGTGGATTGATAGACAGATGAAATGGTATTAGTTACCACTCTCCAATATCTGAATAGTTTGGGGCAGCGCCACATCAGGTGTATACGATCCCCGTTGGCCCCCCCACATCTGGGGCACAGAGGGGACTCCCTCCTGCCCCATCTGTGGAGCAGCATCGAGGTACTGTAGGCTTTGTGTAAAATGAATAGCTGGGAGAGCCTATATGATGGAGATACTGAGGCGATTGGCAGAGACTGTAAGCACAATTCCCAGTCCTCGCCCCCAATTTCTCCTAGGTCCTGCTCCCACCTGTGTCTACACGGAAGTTTAGCTGCATCCTGCGTTCTAGATGAGAGTGTCTGATATATTTGTGAGATCATGCCTTTTTTATTCTGTGCGTTAAGTACATGAGTTATTATTGGATGTTCTATGTGTTCCAGCCTAAACAGTTGTGTCTGCGCTTGCACGGCATGCCGGAGTTGGAGATATCTATAGAAGTTATGTCTTGGCTGTCCGAACTCCACTTGTAACTCAGTGAAGGATTTAAAGATGGTCTGTGTATAGATTTGCTATATGTACCTAATGGCTTTAGCCTCCCAGACTTAAAATCCCTCTAATTTCTGCAATTCCATGTAGCAAGGATTGTGTCACAGTGGAGTGTGTACCGTGAAGCCCTTCATACCTATGCTATCTTTAATGTGGCCCCATTTTGGACAGTGAGTTTATGGTAGGCATCGATTTAGGGTGCCCGGGGATGTCTGCCTCAAGATGTGGAGCAGCGGGAGGCCCAATGTGAAATAGTATGTTACGGATAGGGTCTGCCATATCAACTCCTCCCCAACCACCCAGGTGCTGAAGCTGTGAGGACAGGAAATAGAGTCTCATGTTAGGGACTGCCAACCCCCCTGATCTTTACTATACTGTAGTGTAGGTAGCTTAATTCTAGCAATATTTATTTTACAAAGGAGGCTTCTGAATATAGTGTCAATGTGTGTTAACCACCTATGTGGGATCCATTGTGGGAAGCTATGTAGTATGTATAACAACTGGGGCACCCATACCATCTTTATAAGATTGGCTCTACCGGTAATAGAAATGGGTAGATTACACCAGGCGCTGCATTTGGTTTTTTATCTTAGCAATCATAGGGAGTAGGTTCAGGGTTAGGTATCTGGAAGTATACAGAGTAATCTGTACTCCGAAATACTTAAAGGAGGAGACCACCTGAAGGGACTGAGCGCACTCTGGCAATGGTGCAGTGAGCTCATCCAGGGGCAGGAGGGCTCCAATTTATGGAGAAGCCAGAGAAGGTGTCAAATTGTGTGATTAAAGATCTCACGTTTTGTAGTGATGTTGAAGTATCTCCCAGATATAAGAGTGTATCATCTGCATATAGTGATATTTTTCGACTGCAGGGCCTCTCACAAATCCGCCAACGGTTCCAGGGCTAAGGCGATCAACAGGGGTGACAATGGGCACCCCTGCCTCGTGCCTCTGTACAGACGGAAAGGGTCAGAGAGATCACCATTAACACGCAGACTGGAATCTGCAGATTGAGGACAATCGTCTTATGTTTAGTGCCGTAGATCTGGAGGGAATAAATCCTGATTGATCACGGTGAATGAGCTTTTGGATAACAGATGCTAGATGAGTGGCCAGCACTCTGGTCAGAAGTTTCACGTCTGTTGTTAGCAGGGAAATGGGCCTATAGGAGTCCGGGAGAAGGGGGTACCTGCCTGGCTGAAGTATCAAGATTATAGTAGCCTCCGTCATAGATGGCGGCAATTGACCTAGTTCTAGGGCCTCTAATAGAGTCTGCTTTAGTTGTGGTTGCATAGTGTCAGCATATTTTTTGTATACCTCTGCCGGTAGTCCATCAGCTCCCGGGGACTTAACGGGAGGTGAAAGAGCCAGTGCCTCTGACAGTTTGTCGGTTGTGAGAGGAGCATTTAACATGTCCCTGTCAGACCGCTTAAGGCATGACAGATTGCACCCCAGGAGGAAGTCCCTGATATCATTGGGAGCAGAGGAGACCTTAGAAGAGTACACATCTTCATAGAATGCTTGAAATGTCGAAATAACCTCTGATGAGCAGTCACTACCCGGCCGGAGGCATCTTGGACTGCCTCTAAGAAGGAAGGGTCCCTACCGGTCTTGCCCATCATGGCCAGCATATGTCCGGTGGTTTCCCCCTCCTCATAGTATTTCTGTTGCAAAAACAAAATGTTTGTTTTCTGCTTTCGACATTGCCATATGATTAGCCAACTTTTGTGCCTCTAACCATCTCCGTTCGGTATGGTCAGTCGGGTTTGCAATGAACCCGAATCAGGGATGGTCTTTATGGAGGAGATTTCTTTTATAAACTGGCCTCTGAGGAAGGCCTTAAGAGCGTCCCAGCACATACCCGAGGACGCTGTGTTTTTGTTAAAGGAGATAAAATCTGCAAGAGCGGTAGTTACTGGGTCTGGTGTGGGAAACAAGGATAGCCAGAATGGATTTATTTTCCAGTGATTCCTTTTGCCATGGCCAGCGGTATTTATCTTGGCCCAGTATGGAGAGTGGTCAGAGACTGTCCTTGGTTCATACTGAGCATCAGCAATATACGATAACATTTCCTCATTACAAAGACCAAGGTCAATTCTGGATAGGCCCCTGTGCGATGCAGAGTGGCAGGAATAGGTCTTAGTCTGTTTTTTTTTTTTTAGGTGTCAGACATCATGTAGCCCCATCTCTGCTAGCAGCAAATGGTGTCGGGCTGCCCATCTTAAATCTGTCGGGGCAGACCGATGTAAATTTATCTAGCTGGAAGTTTAGATAGTTATTAAAGTCGCCCACAATCAGGGCCGGGACATTCAGGTGGCGGGCCAAGAAACTTGCCAAAATGTTAAGACTACAGAGAAGGGAGGGGGTATATACACATTTGCCAAAATACACTCTAAGCCCTCCAGGTTGCACCTGAGAAAAATATACCTCCCTTTATCATCTATCACTGAAAGTGAACAGGCAAAGGGAATCCCCTTGGGAATCAGTATACTCACTCCCCGAGAGAACCCAGAGAAAACGAGGAATATGCGGAGTGATACTGCTGGCTGAACATACGAGCCGAGAATTGTATGGATTGGTCAGTATGCATATGCGTTTCTTGTAGACAAAGTATAGAGGACCGTAGACGCTTAGCCCCATGTCTCACAGCCAACCTTTTCACTCCATTACCCAGTCCCCGGACATTCCAACTAAGTACTACATGTGATCTAGCCATGTCATATTGTTATAAAATGTTCGACTGACAATTAAAGGGTGGAGAAAGGTGTAGTCACCACTCACCAAACTTACATGTGTGCCATACCATTGAATATATAGAAGGAAAAGAAAAAATAACTTTTGAGCCTGCAGGAGTTCAGTTTTTTTTGCGGGATCAGCGAGGAGCAGAAGGATCACCCCTCTGGAGTTCTGTGTGGGGTCAAGGTCTGCGAAGAGAAGCAGCAAATAGGCTAATAGGGCCTTTTCAAAAGACATTAAGATAAATCAGCATCCCTGAGGGACCGTTAAGGCATCATAAGTGTGGGGGAATGTGACTCTTGACTTGTCTTTGGTGCGGCTCGTGGGCCTAAATGGCACATCGGGGCAAAGTGGGGTTAATAGCATCATCTTCTGTCATCTTTTAGGACATCCACCTTGCCAAGAATGAAGTAACGGTGGGTGAGAATACTTGGTGTTTGGGTTTGTGTTCAGCCAGCCTGCGATTCGCCGCCTCCTCTCTGTCCAGCCATTGCAACACCAGTTGTGGCCTGTCAAAGAAATGGACCTGATCTCTGGCCACCATGCGGAGAAGGGGGGGGGGGGGGGTACAGCATGGAATACTGCAGATTAAGGGCCCTCAATCATTTCTTTACATTGTTGAATTGTGCTCTCTGCTTTTGCACTTCTGCAGAGAAGTCTGGAAAGAGTGAGATTTTGGAGTTAGCCATTTTTAGTGTGTCTCCCAGATTTCTGGCTTTGGAGAGAATAACGTCTCTATCTTTGTATTCGAGTAGCTTGAATAGGAACGTGCGAGGCGAGTTGCCCGGTGGTAACGGTCTCATGGATACTCTATGGGCTCTTTCGACACAAAACATGGAAGAAAAAGCATCTTTCCCATATATCTAAAGAAGCCACTGTTCAATGAATTGTACCTGGTTCTTTCCTTCAGTCTTTTCAGGAATGCTGATCACTCGGACATTGTTTCTCCTCATTCTGTTTTCCATGTTGTCTAAGCGGGCAGCCTGCTTGTCCACCACCTCCTGTTGTATAGGGGCCCATTCATCCTCCAATGTGCTCAGTCTGCCCTTCAATGCTGTGGTGCGGTTCTGCAATTTTTGCATGTCTTGCCCAACAAAGGACAGTTCAGTTTTAACTCCCTTAGTTTCTGATGTCAGCGCTGCTATAGAGGTGTTGCAGGAAAGTACTGCAGCCATAATGTCTCTGAGATTGGGCTCTGGACTGTCCTGGTCAGGGGCATGGGCTGATCGTCTGACACACACATTGGGGTACTTGCACTGTCCCAAGGCAGGCGTGGTGTAGCAGGGTCCTCCAGCGGTATGGTGTCATCTGCCTCGTTGCGGATGTCATCTGGGTCAGAGTGGACAAGTGCCTCTGATCCCACCATCCCTCTGCCTCTGATCCCACCATCCCTCTGCCACTGATCCCACTATCCCTCTGCCTCTAATCCCACCATTCCTCTGCCTCAGATCCCACCACCCCTCTGCCTCTGATCCCACCACCCCTCTGCTTCTGATCCCACCATCCCTCTGCCTCTGATCCCACCATCGCACCATCCCTCTGACTCTAATCCCACCATCCCTCTGCCTCTGATCCCACCATCCCTCTGCCTCTGATCCCTCCATCTTCTGCCTCTGATATCACCATCCCTCTGCCTGATCCCACCATCCCCCTCCCTCTGATTCCACCATCCCTCTGCCTGATCCCACCATCCCTCTGCCTCTGATCCCACCATCCCTCTGCCACTGATCCCATCCATCCCCACCATCCCTCCCTCTACCTGATCCCACCCCCCCCACCACCATCCTTCTGTCTGATTCCATCCCCCACCACCATCCCTCTGTCACTATCACTTATATTTTGTGTATTTAGGACAGGAATGCATTTCAGGTCTTTGTTAAAACAATCTACTGAGCAGCCCAGAACTAGTTTGTGAGAGAGTCAGTCTGTTCCACATTTTCACAGCTCTTATGGCAAAGAAGCCTTTCTGTTTTTCCTATAGATGTAAAGAATGCCCCTTTGTTCTCTGCAATAAACTAAAGGTGAATAACATGTAGTCCTTTTTGGGGTTGGTTATCAGAATTACCCTCCCAAACAGGATATTGCGCTAAGAGCAGATGAAAATAAAGAAATGGAGTTTTTTTGACTGCTTGAATTTTTGGATAAAAACCCATGCGCTTTAATCGTGATGCATTGCGGAATTGAATCGAATCGTGGACAGGATAATTGTAATCAAATCGAATAGTGAGACCAGTGAAGATGCACACCCCTAATGCCTATGACCTCAGTTTGTAAATTAAGCATTTGTGGGGGACTGTATCAAATTATTTTGTAAAATCCAGATATACCACATCCACAGGCTTTTCCTTATCTAGATGGCAGCTCACTTGCTCATAGAATATTAATAGGTTGGTTTGGCAAGAAAGACCTTTTCTAAATCCATGCAGATTACTACTAATGATACTGTTTTCATCATGGACCAGTGTCCCTTGATCATTCTTTATGTGGCCAATCTCACTTTTTAACTATTATTATATTTAAACAATTTTTGGGGATTTTTTTTTCTTTCCTCCGCTACATGCCTTTCATGGTCTATTTTAGCCGCCCTGATTGCACTTACACTTCTTAAGGCATTCCTTGTAGAAATGTCAATAATGACCCCTCTGCCAGTACAAAAACAGGGCCATTGGGGCATACCCCCGCCAACCGGTGCACATAACAAGCAACATAACTAAACACCACACAATCACTGCTCAGGTAACACATGGTAGGATTTTGTTATGAGATATTGTTTCTTGGGGGACTGTCTCTCGGTTTTAGTTATTGGCCCTGGACTCTATAGGGACATTTGAGAATAGATGTAGAATAAATGTAATGGTTTTGATTTTTAGGCTAGCCTCTCCGAGCATCCATCTGTGGTATAGGCTTCAGCGCTTAGCAAAGCTAGACAGAGATAAAGGAGATCTATCTGGGTTGATCCCCTGATGATCATACAAATATGTTGGCTTATAGTGGGGTATCATTGCGTTAACTAATTTCTTCCATGAGGACAGTGTGGGGGGAGTGGTTGACTTCCACTTTAACACAATGGCTTTTCTCGCATAGAAAAGGAGGATACCTATTCGGGTGTGTGTTGCTTTGACAAATGCCAGTTGTTACACTAGGCCAAGGAGGCAGACACTGATTGTCAGGGGAATAGATATAGTAGTCAAACTATGAATGAATTGAGTTACCTCCTGCCAATACAGGGGGTCCCCGAGTTACGAACTCGTTAGGGACTGCCCGCCTGTTCGGAAGTCGGAAATGTTCGTAAGTCGGCCGCGCATGCACAGACCGACAAATACGGACATTTCCGGACATTTCCGATGTTCCGTCTAATGCCGTTCTGCGCATGCGCGGCAAATTACGGACATTTCCGAAGTTTGCCGGCATTTTCCGAGGCTCCGTATTGCCGCGCATGCGCAGAACGGCCGGAGGACGGTGAAAAATGGCGGAGGGTCCCCGCAGCGCCCCGTTCGTAAGTAGGGGATGTTCGTAGGTCGGGTGTTCGTAAGTCGGGTAGTCCTGAATGTGTGGGCAATCCCAGAATATATGCGTGAAATCTGCAGGAGTACCAGAGCATCTCCAGCAGCTGGCCGACACGGCTGGGTATATGCGGTGGAGGTGCTGGGGCATATAGTAGATCCTCTGTAGGATTTTGAATTGGATCAGTTTATCCCTAGTAGCAACCAGCGGCTGGAGTGGATAGTCCCACATGTCTTCCCAGTCCTCGCTGTCCAGTTCCTGCACCTCCGCCCGCCACAGATCACGCAGACCATCCAGTCCGACCTGGATGGATGGTAAAAGTGCTCGGTAAATTTGGGATAATGGTTTTGAGAGATCAGCATCTTCTAGAAGGGTCTCCATGTCATCATATTCCAGCCGAAGCTGAACTGTTTTGAATTGTGAGTCAAAGGCATGGCAGAGCTGCAGGAACCTGAAAAAGAAAGAGTTCGGAAGTTGGAGTTTATTTTTCAGCCTATCAAATGTAAATAACCCTGACCCGTCACAGATATCCCTCAAATATTTGATGCCCTTACTGGCCCACAAACTCGGGTCTTGATGAGAGTGGAATTCTTTCAATTTTGGGTTACACCAGAGCGGTGTATTAGGCGACCATTTGGCCTTTACCAAATTAGGTTTAATCACTACCGCGTGCCAAGCCTTAATAATCGCCTTCATCGCCAGTGTTAAAGGTACTGGAGAACCCCCTGACCCTTGCGGAGGGCCTCAAAGGATCCCATTTGGGCTGCCTCTAGGAAGACTGACGCATTGGTGTCATCCGAGACCAACCAGTTATGTGCATGAGTGAGCATTGCCGCTAAACAGTAGGTGTGAATGTCTGGGCAGGCAAGTCCCCCCTGTGTCCAGGGCCCACGCAAGATTTTCCTACTGAATCTAGCCGGGCGTGATTGCCATAAAAAGGAGGCCACTGTGGAATTCAATTTTTGGAAAAGAGTCTTGGGTATCCAGACAATGCTAGTTTCTCGACCACCGAATCAACCTGGATTCCAGACACCTCGCTCGATCTCCGTAAGGCCTCAGCCAATGGCTCTGTCGCCAGGGGAAACAGCGCAGGGGAAAGATGTCCCCCTCCTAATTGGAAAAGATGGTGAAAGCCTACCATTGAGTTTAATTTGGGCCTTGGGAGACTTGTATAATAAGCCGATCCATTTCCGGAAAGCTGGGCCGAAGCCTTTTCGATGTCAAGAGATACCAGGACCCAGGAGGCATTCTCCTCAGGTGGGAGCTGGAGATGCATAAAGACTTGTCTAAGGTTTATGTCTGTGGACTTGCCAGGCATGAAGCCGGTCTGGTCTATGTTGACAAGGGATGGTAGGACCTTCATGAGTCTATTGGCTAGCACTTTGGTTAGTAACTTAAGGTCGTAATTCAGCAGTGAGATGGGTCGGTAGGATGAGCAGCAAGTGGGGTCCTTCCCTGGTTTGGGCAGCAGCACTATATGTGCCTGTTACATACTATCTGGCAACCTCTCGGATTCCAAGCAATCTGCAAACAGCTGAGTTAGCTTGGGGACCAGTATGGCAGCATGTGTTTTGTACCATTTCCCAGGTAAACTATCGCAACCTGGAATTAACATGGATTGTTTGATGATTTGCATCATTTAATTTACAGAACATGCCCATAACTTTGAAGATGTTTTTTTTTTAATGTGAAGCAAACAACAAATAGGACAAAATAATAGAAATAGTCAATGTGCATAACTATTCAACCCCCCAAGTCAATATTTTGTAGAGCCACCTTTTGCGGCTATCACAGCTCCAAGTCGCTTTGGATAAGTCTCTATGAGCTTGCCACATCGTTCCACTGGGATTTTTGCCCATTCCTCCTTGCAAAACTGCTCCAGCTCCTTCAGGTTGGATGGTTTGCGCTTGTGAGCAGCAATCTTTAAGTCTGACCACAGATTTTTTATTGGATTGAGGTCTGGGCTTTGACTAGGCCATTTCAACACATTTAAATGTTTCCCCTTAAACCACTCAAGTGTTGCTTTAGTAGTGTGTTTGGGGTCATTGTTCTGCTGGAAGGTGAACCTCCGTCCTAGCCTTAAATCACACACAGAGTGGTACAGGTTTTGCTCAAGAATATCCCTGTATTTAGCACCATCCATCTTTCCCTCAACTCTGACCAGTTTCCCAGTCTCTGTGCTGCCTCTCTGATTAATGCCCTCCTTGCCCACTCCATGAGTTTTGGTGTGCGGCTGTCTCTTGGCAGGTTTGCTGTTGTGCCACCTTTCCATTTGGTTATGATAGATTTGATGGTGCTTCATGGCAGTGTTTGGTTAGTGGTGCCTCTTGCTTAGGTGTTGCCGCCTCTGGGGCCTTTCAAAAAGGTGTGTATATGCAATGACAGATCATGTGACACTTAGATTGCACACCGGTGGACATCATTTCACTAATTATGTGACTTCTGAAGGTAATTGGTTGCCCCAGATCTTTTTATGGGCTTCATAACAAAGGGGGTGAATACATACGCACATGCAAATTATCATTTTTTTATTTCTGAAAAATAGTTTTAGGTATATATTTTTCTAATTTGACTTCACCAACTTAGAATATTGTGTTCTGATCCATCACATATAATTCAGATTAAAAAAAAAACATTGAACTAAAGGCTGTAATGTAACAAAATAGATAAAAAGCCAGGGGGGTGAATACTTTTGCAAGGCACTGTAAATGTGATAGGAGGTCCAACTCCTCCTTATCCTTTAGGTTAGGGGGCCTGTAACAAACCCCCACTATTATCTTCCCACTTGTCTATACCCTTTGAAGTTCCACCCATAGGGACTCCACCTACCCCCTTGCCCCCTTTGTAATGTCGTCCCTCATTTTCAGCAGTAAATCATTCCTAATTTACAGGCACACCCCTCCTCCTCTTCTACCCTCCCTGTACCTCGGATGCAAGGAATACCCCTGGATTGTTGCCATCTAGTCGTGTGAGCTGACAAACCAAAGTTCTGATATTCCCACAAAGTCTAAATCCTCCTCATGTATTTTCCTGTTACCCCTCCTTCTAACTGTAACCCTTATTACACTTCCCCGACCAGTTGTTTGGTAGAATGCACATGCACGCCAGAGGTGTGACTTCATGGTTACAGATCTCAATGGATGCAGATCTCTTCAAAGTAATTTAAATGAATTACTTCGAAAAACACAAAATACCGCTCTTCATAAGTAGAAACACATTCAAATCAGATTTAATTACATGTTCTTTTGGCATCAATTAAAGCCTTAAAGTATATTTGAGTCCTTACCTTGTAAACAACCCATTCAGTTTAAAATAGGAATGCAAGGCAAAATATGTGTGTATATAAAAAAACTAAATTATTAGTATCTTTTTTTTTTTTTTTTTTTTAATAAGTGATCGCATGACCTCGGTTCTCAGCTGCATAAGGGGCTTAGAAAGTTGGAGGTGGAAACTCCTTGTGATGATGGGGGACATGGCAGCACCATCTTGAACAGAGCACAGACACTAATCTAGTGCAAAATGTAGAGACACAAATACACTGTGGTGATTGGACGTAGGTGGGGTGTCAGTAGGATGCTGAGAAACAGCAGTACACAGATCTTCCCAGTGAAGAGCTATGCAGGGGGTCTTGTCAGCACAAATCTGACCACTGGAGTTCAGGGTGGCTGTTCTCCCAAGTAGTATGCAAAGAAGTAAACTGACCATGCTGGGATGGATGTGCTTCCATGCCTGGTGTGGTTAGTTTGAAATAGGAAAGCAAGATGGACTGGCAAAATCACCTTTTTAATACATGTATATAGTAACAGATACATATTGGAAATGTGAAATGTTAGGGTAACATACACTTTAAGTCTGTGTGGATAGGACTCTTTGCACATCTGAATAATAGTTTTTTTGCTCCATCCCTCTGAAAAACTTCTCCAGCTCTGCTAGGTTACATGAAGTAAACAGCCCTTTTCAGACACGTATTCTTTATTTAATTTAGGTCTGGGCACTAATTTGGCCATTCCAGGCCATTAACACGATTTTTAAGCAATTCTTGCATAGTTTTGGTTTTATGCTTGGGGTCATTGTCTTACTGGAAGACAAATCTCCCAAGGCTTGTGTTTCCTACAGACTGCATAAGGTATTTCTCCAAGATGTCTATGTATTTTTCTGTATTAATTCA
This sequence comes from Lithobates sylvaticus, assembly GCA_028564925.1. Classification (NCBI taxonomy): domain Eukaryota; kingdom Metazoa; phylum Chordata; class Amphibia; order Anura; family Ranidae; genus Lithobates; species Lithobates sylvaticus. The sequence goes on from CM053028.1 coordinate 380,858,053, forward strand.
ACCTTTTACACTCACAAATCTTCCAGGACCTTCTTCAGAGAAACATCCACCCAGCATGCTGCCACCACCATACTTCACAGTGGGGATGGTATAATTAATGATGTTATGTATTGTTTGGCTTAGACTAAAGAAAGTATTTGGTCCTATGGTCAAAAAGCCCAATTTTTTGTCTCATCAGACTAGAAAATATTTTTCAGCTTCAGCGTCCCCCAAGGTGCCTTCTTGGCAAACTCTAGGTGAGATGTCATGTGCGTTTTAGTTAACAGTGGCTTTGTTGTCCACTCTTTAATAAGAATACAACATGTGAAGGACATGGGCAACAATTGTTACATGCATAGTCTATCCTATCTCAGTCACCAAGGTTTGAACCCTATTAAAGTCTCATTGTAGCTTCTCTCATAAATCTTCTGCTTGAGTGCTCACTCATTTCTGGAGCACAGCTTGTTGTTGGCAGATTTACAGCTCTGCCATACATTTTCCATTTCATAGTGAGTGCTTTAATTGTAGTAAAAATTATATTTCATGATTTAGAAAGTGTCTCGTATTTATCCTTTTCAGAAGTGTTCTTTTGTCTTCATGGTATAGGTTATGCCCAAAATTGAGACATTGGACTTTCCAGATACAAGTGTATCTTAACGTGTATTCATATTCAAATATAAACCTCTTTGCTACACCCATGTGATCTCAGTTCAGCCTAATATGTGACTTTAGGAAATAATTGGCTACTTTAGTGGTGAGTTGGTGTGCCATATTAAAGGAGGTATATTCCAGTATATTTGTGCAGTCAGTTATGGCATTAAAGTGTATTTCTATCGATCAGTGTAAAAAAACAAAAAAAAAACAAATCAATAAATCTTCAGATTTTTCTAGAACACCACACCATAAAAACGTTCAAGCAGTTTCAGCAGTAATCATTTCCAGCAGAAGCTTCTGTTGTATTAAATCTGAAAATCCTCTGTATGAACAACCTAATACATTTATTCAGACAGGACGGATTTTGTGTTAACTAAGATTGCAAATAGCCAATAAAAAATATCTGGAACAGCTCTTTTTTAGTAATGTTGCTTTCCTTATTTATTTAAAACCTAGCATATAAGGCAACATCGATGAGAAAAGAGCCAATAATCCTGAACATGTAGCACTATCCCTAGCAGAGGAGGCAGTGCAAAGAAAAAAGAGCTAAAGCACCAAGCTAGCCTGATTCTATAGTCCGTGTTCATTTGTATACAGCATATGATGAGGACTGCCTGACAAATTTTCCCCGTCTGCAATCATGTACAAAGTACAAAGTTTACTATATTTATTTTATTTATTTAGTACAGGTACATAGCACCGTCAATTTATGCAGCGCTTTACATCTATACTGTATATATTGTACATTCACATCAGTCCCTGCCCTCAAGGAACTTATCCATAGGTCATAAATTTATAGCACAGGCACTGTATATGCACAGGTAGCCCTGCACATAAATTAGATATACAGTTTAGCTTCTTTAAGGTTATGACCAGTGTGAAGAAGGAAAAAGGTAGAAATGGTTGCTACGGTGAACATTTAGATGGAAAGGAAATCCCCACATATTTTTCTTAAGCTCTTTGAAGTGCTGATGTGATTAGTCTGAGCCCTGTGGTTTGTAAGGGTCATGGGAGCTGAAAGGTGAATTTGTGATAAGATATCTGAATTTCTTAACACTGAAGATTAGGTGCCCATTCACCCAGGCTGCACTGCAATAATGCATTCAGTGCAATGGGGTGCTTTATAATCACAGCACATATATTTTAAATAGGCAACAACCAGTGATGTAAGTAACTGAGTTAAAATAAACTGAGTTACCTAACGCAGTTACTTTAGAGGGTAACTAGTAATCTAACTGATTACTTTTCCCCTCATGGTAACTCAGTTCCCATTACTTTGGCTTAGTTACCCCAATTACATTTACCGCCACTAGATGGCAGTAGTGTAATTTCGGTGTCCTGCCGAAAAAGTTCCCCCGCCGGATAAGGACCCCCTGTACTGCGCAGGCGCAGAGCTTGCGCAGTACGAAGGACTACGGAGCTTCCGAAAATTGCAGAACCTAAACAGCTCTGAGTGAACTCTACACCGCGCAGGTGCAGTTAACATGTAATTGTACGAGGCGATGCCACACGCTCCCGATGCTCGTGCTACTCTGCAAGGGGCGTCTATCGTGTAACTAAGGGGCGGGTCTAGTATTACTGTAACCAAGGGGCGCATTTATTATTATTATTGTTATATATCGAGCTCTGCCCATTCATTTAACATTCGCCCTCTTCTGTAGCCATCCGCCCCCTTACACGATATAATAATATTAGACCCGCCCCTTACACAATATAATAATAATAATAGACCCGCCCCTTGCTTACACGCTATAACAGATCTGCCCCTTGGTTAGAGTAATAATAGAGCAGCCCCTTGGTTATACCATATATAACAATAATAATAATAAATGCGCCCCTTGCTTACAGTAATACTAGACCAGCCCCTTAGTTACACGTATAGAATATTTTTTAAAAAAAAGTCACAGTTACTTTGCTGAGTAACTAATTACTTTTCCAATGTAGTAACTGAGTTACTAACGCAATTACTTTTTGGGAGAAGTAATTTGTAACTTAACTAATTACTTTTTTAAAGTAAGATGACCAACACTGGCAACAACACAGGCTAAATTACGCCTGCACTATTTGTTTCACTGCAGTACACCGCAAACACACATGTATTGTGGTCCACTGCTGTGCCCTCTGCTGATGCACTGGGGTGCCATTTCCATTGAATGGCATCACAATATATATTAGGTAAATGCCACAAGAGTAAGTTTTCCCTCTATGTGGCAACTGCCAGACACCACCCAAACACAGCTAAATGGATTGACAAAATCATTGAAGTTTTTTCAGCCACTCTCAAAGGTTCAGTGGAAGACTTTCAAAAGACATGGTTAAGGGGACAAGATTCAGCTCCTGAATTTGGAGAACTTTATAATATTTGAGAACAAAAATAAAAATATAGACTCTTTTCCTTATGCTTCCCCAACATATGGGCAAAGTGAAAATGGGGTTGATTTACAAATAGAAACTAGGCTGCTCATTTTGCAAAGGAAGTTTCTCTTAGCTTGGTGAATGTGGTGAAAATTCACTTTGCAAAGAATACCCATCATGCAAGGAAAATTAAAAAAAAAGTATTTTTGTTTGCACATGATTGGATGATTAAAGTCAGCAGAGCTTCACATCAGTCACTAACTAACCCAAGGGAAGATTCTCTTGCAAAGCAAACAGCCTATTTGCCTTTAGTAAATCAACCCCAGTTTCTTTAGGTAATGAGAAAATAATTGCCCAATCTATAGGCCCATAGCTAAATGTGTTCGATCTGCTAGTAATGTATATTAACTACTTCCCACCCGGCCACTGTATATATACGGCCGGGTGGGAGCCGCCTACTTCTGATCGGACGTTCCTGAACGTCCATCAGAAGTAGGGGGATCGCACGCGCGTGCCCGCGCAGCGGCGCGATCCCAATGCGCTCGTGTCACCCGGACACGGCGCATCTCGGATCGGCAGGAGGGCTCTGTGATTGGCCCTCCTGATCACATGACAGCCGTGTCCAATCACAGCCGTTATGTGATGTAAGCAAACAGCCAGTTGCTAGGCAATCGGCTCTCCTCTCCTCACACGGAAGTCGTCACTGAGGAGAGGAGAGTTGATCGCTGCAGCCGGCTGGTGATCAGTGAGTATTAGCTGTTTTTTTACTCACTAATCACCAGTCTAGTGTCACCAACACAGTAAAACACACATGTCCCCAAAACATACATGTCCCCAAATAAAAACACATGTCCCCAAATAAAAAACACATGTCCCCAAATAATAAAAACACATGTCCCCCACATATGTCCCAGTAAAATCACATGTGCCAATGATCATCTGCACACATATGTCCGTGATCACCTGCACACATCTGTACATGATCATTTGCGTACATATGTCCGTGATCACGCAAAGCAATTATTATACACTTAACGGAATTTTTTTTATTAAAAACATGTAGCAGAATACATTTTGGCTTAAATTTATGACAAAATTTGATTTTATTGGATTTCGTTTAAAAAAGAAAGGAAAAAATATTGTTTTTTTTTCAAAATTTCCGCTATTTTTTCGCTTATATCGCAAAAAATAAAAAACGGAGTCGTGAATAAATACCACCAAACTAAAGCTCTATTTATGTGAACAAAATGATAAAATTTTCATTTGGGTACAGCATTGCATGACCGCGCAATTGTCATTGAAAGTGCGAGAGCGCTGAAAGCTGAAAATTGGTCTGGGAAGGAAGGGGGCGAAAGTGCCCTGTATTGTAGTGGTTATAGCCTATTTTTAACCTGGTATCATCTACAAGCTTGTTCATATTTCAAATGATTTGTAGATTTAAAGTGGAAGTAAATCTAATTTTTTATTAAAACCCTGTAAGACAATTGCATAATGTGCAAGTATGCATCGCAAACTAGCACAATATCGCATCTCAATGCTTTATTTTGCTGAGAAATCACTTTGGAAAATTTCTGTAGCCACTTTGAGTAAGGGTAGATGATTCATGTAGTGTTTACTATCTGCCCATAGCTCAGGCATGCAGGCAGGAGGGTGTGCTTAGCTGAGAAAACCCCCTCCTCAGGACTCCTGGGATGTATGACATAATTTGCCTAGGCATGGAAACCAGGAAGTAACTAATGAAATGTAAAAATACATTTTAAAACAAGTAAATATCTACTTTCCTATCTATTTACTAATGCTAAAGCAGCATAAGGATTAAAAAAGGATTAAAAATAGTCAATGTTGATTGAGAGAGTAAACTTGAAAATCTTCTTTACTAGATGAAACATGATTTCTCTAAGCAACTAATGTTTGGGGGAAATGAAGGGGAAATGAAGGGGTTTGAGGGGACATAAACATTAGCAAAGAGGTTCTTCATGGCCCTAAATATAAGCTGCTAACTGTTTTACTTTAATAGAAAATGATCTGCAGCGCCTGGACATAGAGCTCACTGCTGTAGCTTTCTGCTGCAGAGGTAAAGATTTTAATAGATTTAGCTGATTTGTTATCAATAACAGCATGATTTTTTTCTAATCAGTTACTTCTTCATTGTTTCAGTCCACTCTATCACCTTTAGCTTTAAATGACATAGGGGTCGAAATCACTAATTCCACGTACACACGAGCAGACTTTTCGACGGACTTGGTCCAGCGGACTATCCAACGGACTTTGCAGCGGAGGTCCGCTGGACTTTCAAATGAACGGACTTGCCCACACACGATCACTCCAAAAGTCTGACAGATTTGAACGTGATGACGTACGACCGGACTAGAATAAGGAAGTTCATAGCCAGTAGCCAATAGCTGCCCTAGCTTTGATTTTCGTCCGTCGGACTAGCACACAGACGACTGGATTTTTCGACCGGACTCGAGTCCACTGGAAAGATTTTAAACATGTTTTATTTCTAGATCCATCGGACTTTTAGGAATGAAAAGTCTGCTGGAGCCCACACACAATCGAATTGTCTGACCGATTCCGGTCCGCCGGACCTAGTCCGTCGAAAAGTCTGATCGTGTGTACGCGGCATTAGAGTTAAATACTGCATGCAGTAAATCAGTTGTGAAAGTTCAATTAACTAAGAATTTACTGTTAAATACTAAATGCGGTATTTGTTCTATTTAGTGGTAATTTACCGCACTGGCTGGGATTTGTCAAAAAACAGCCCAGGGGTCGGGACCCCTAAGTTGTTTTTTGATAATGCTGGTTGCTAAACAGCGTGCCGGGAAGCCGGCCGCCACGTCCTTAACAACTGATGACTCCCTGCTAACAGCTGATAGTAAAAAAAGCAGACAATTAAAAAGTATGAGAAAAAAACAGGGCAAAATGTAAAAAAAAAAATGGCGTGGGGTCCCCCCAAAATCCATACCAGACGCTTATCCAAGCATGCAGCCCAGCAGGTCAGGAAAGGGGGGGCGGGCAAATGCCCCCCTCCTGAACCATAACAGGCCACATGCCCTTGACATGGGGGGTGGGTGATTTGGGGAAGAGGGGGCTCTGCCCCCCACTCCAAAGCACCTTGTCCCCATGTTGATGGGGACAAGGGCCTCTTCCTGACAACCCTGACCGGTGGTTGCCGTGGTCTACGGGTGGGGGCTTATCAGTAACTGGAAGCCCCCTTTAACAAGGGAGCCCCCAGATCCCGCCCCTCCCTCCTATGCGAATGAGTATGGGGCATAGTACCCCTACACATTCATCAAAAAAGTGCCAAAAAGTATGAAAAACCCAGAGACAGTTTTTGGCAAATTTTTTATTAAAAAAAATTTAAAAAGTGTCCCCAATGTAAATCCATCGTAAATTACGTTGCCCACGCACTACCAGAACCCGAAAAAAGAGATCCACTCCCGAGGACAGCTGGACGACGAATGCCTCCTTCGGTGCTTGACAGTTCTTATATGGGTAAGGGTGGGGTCAGCTGGTGGCCCCACCTCCTCGTGACGTCACACAAACTGGGGCATGCTGGGTCAGTGACCGTCAGTCACAGACACTTTTTTTTCTTTTGGGTTCCAACGGTGCGCTGGCTTCATGATTGATGATGGATTTACATCGAAGGATACTGTTTTTTTTTATTTTTATTTTTTCCCTATCACTATGCATCAAAGCACCCACCCCCCCATGTTAAATGTATGTGGCCTGGTATGTTTCGGGGGAGCGCCTGCTGGTCCCCCCCTTTCCTGACCAGCCAGCCTGCAAGCTTGGTTAAGGGTCTGGCATGGATTTTGAGGGGACCCCACGCCATTTTTTTTACATTTTGGCCTATACTGTTTTTTTCTTTTTTGGGGAAACCACTGACAGCGGATTCATCGGTTGTTAACCACTTCCTTCCCCACCCATTGTCATATGACATCCGCAGATGGGATCTCCCATCCTGGGGGGGCGTCATATGACGTCCTCGGCCTCCTGTCGGTATAGGGGGCGCACGTGAGCCCGCCGCGTCACCGAGGAGCAGATGTGCGTGCCCAGCGGCCGCGATGTCCGCCGGGCACTCGCGATCGCTCGTTACAGAGCAGGACAGTGGATCTGTGTGTGTAAACGCACAGATCCACGTCCTGTCAGGGGACAGGAGACAGATCGTGTGTTCATACTAAGTATGAACACTGATCGGTCTCCACCCCTAGTGAGTCCCCTCCCCTACAGTTAGAATTACTCCCTAGGTAACACATCAAAAGTGTCTGATATTTCCGCCGCAATGTCACAGTCACAATAAAAAAAATTGCAGATCGCCTCCATTACTAGTAAAAAAAAAAATAATAATAAAAATGCAATAAATCTATCCCCTATTTTGTAGGCGCTATAACTTTTGCTCAAACCAATCAATATACGCTTATTGCGATTTTTTTTTTTTTTAACCAAAATATGTAGAAGAATACATATCGGCCTAAACTGAGGAAAAACTTTATTTTTTTTTAATTTTGGGATATTTATTATAGCAAAAAGTAAAAAATATTGTGTTTTTCTCAAACTTCTTTTGTTTATAGTGCAAAAAAAAAAACCGCAGAGGTGATCAAATACTACCAAAAGAAAGCTCTATATGTGGCGAAAAAATTGGGTACACTGTTGCATGACCATGCAATTGTCATTCAAAATGTTACAGCGCTAAAAATTGGCCTGGGCAGGAAGGGGGTGAAAATGCCCTGTATTGAAGTGGTTAAGGACGTGGAGGCCGACTTCCCAACCCGCTGCTTAGCAACCAGCTATTTGTCAAAGAACTGGCTGTTTTTTGACAAATACCGCATGTGATACCGCCAGCAAAACCCTGGTGTTAATTATCACATGCTTTTTTTACTGTTTGGTCTGTTTGTGAATTGGACTTAATTTACTGCATGCGATAATTTATGCAGATGAGTAACCTGATACCCGTATTGCATGCGGTAAAGCTTCGCAAATTGACCCCATATTCACAAAATATACATTATCATATTTAATACAATTTAATACTCAGTACATTTTTAGTAGAGTCTGACTTTTAATGGATAGTTCTTGTTCTAGTTTGCATTACAGGAAGAACAGGAATGTAATAGAAACTTGTAAAAAAAAAAAAAAGGAAAACATTATTAAAATATATATTTGTGGGATATAACAAATTTATTTTGTGCATTCTAAAGTTTTCTTGCCATCACATGTACTGTAGGAGATTATTATTGAGAATTTTCTCTATTGTTGCTTTGGTAGTGCCCACTGCCCACGAAGCCCTGTTTATGGTAACAAACTGCACTAAATGTGATCATTTTTACATTTAGCTCTGTATGCCACCTTGGGCGAAAGTGCCACCAGATGGCAGTGGTCTCATGCCATGCCAGTTATGCTGACAGATTATTCTAAATTAAACAAGATAAAATGTTTGCTTGCATGTGTAGTTTTATTATATTCCTAATGCAGGCACAGATTATGAAATGCTTTTCTGTACAGAAATAAAATCTTGTTTATTTGGATACACCTCTCTGAACCTTTTTGGAAAGATCACTGTGACCAAGGTTGTTATCCAGTTAATAGATACATTTGACCTTGGTCTTTTTTGCAAAAGTAACTAACAGATCCTGAAAAAAGAGGTATCTGTAGGCTGTTTGCTTTGGTATTTCATGGAGACTAAATACAATATGATTACAGAAAAGTTGAATTGAAATGTGAAGGATGCTACTACTTGGCTGGGTTTATTTACTAAAGGCAAATAGATAGTGCATTTTGCAAAGGGCAGTTGCACTCTTCAAGTGCAGTTGCTCCAGAGCTTAGTAAATGAGGTAAAGCTTCAGAGCTTCTGCTCATTTGCTAAACTCTGGAACAACTGCACTTGCAGAGCGCACAGTCTATTTGCCTTTAGTAAATGAACCCCTATGTGTCACTGACCTGGAACAGCTAGTAAAATCAAAGGAATGTCAGAATTTCAGACCTAAAGCTTCTGAGTCTTTAAAACAGCCAAGCAACTAGTAAGAGTTTACCAATGGCAGTTTACATACTGTATTTTCTCAATACTGGTTTCCTTCACACTTTACTGTTCTTTTGCAGTGCGTCAGAACATGCTCCTCTTGCATGTTAATGTGTGTTGCATAAAGGCTACCCACTAGTTTAGTATGGATGGCCAATGCACAATAATGAATGAAAAAACATCTCTACAGCTACTCTTTACATTTAATTCTGCTGGGTGTTAGCCAAATAATAGTCTACTTGTTCATTTGAGGTTTCCCTAAGCTCAGTGAAGCTGTGGTTTCTCCCTTGTGCCAGGAGGTGTTAATGGTACCCCTGATATTATGAGGAACTATAATAAAACTGACTTATGAATATTCATACTTCCTCTAGCCAGCCAGTAGGAGGTTTGTGGTCACTGGTGCATGCTGGGGGAGAGTATATCTTTGGAGAAGCTCAAGTGATCTCACTCTTCCCCCCCAGACTCCGGCCTAGAGTGGGTGTGTGAGATGCAGCTGAGTGATTATGCCTGAAGCCTGAGGTCATGTACATGTAACAGAATAGCCTGCTTGTCCAGAGAGTCCTGATGCTTGAGTCTCCGTTGTCTGGGAGCCTGGCCGTGGACAGGAGAGGAACAGATGATGTCTGAGATGAACTACAATCTAAAAGTGACACCCAAATCTTCCATCCGTGATATGTATACAACAAAAGAAGAAAAAAGATCAGACTGTATTGGCCAGACAAGGAGTACATAACCATAAAAAAAAATGCATATATACCTTTTAAAAACAAATGTGTATTGGTTTGCTTATAGGCCAAGCTCACTACTCATGATAGTAAGTAACTAGTATTACATACAAGAAGGGAGGGCATGGAATACTCACTATAAAAGGTACCTCATCCCGGATTTAAATGGTAAATAGGTAGGTGGGGACAGGAAAGGGGATTGTAACGGTACCATATAGTAAAGGGTATTCAGCAAATGCCCCCTACAGCCTAGTATTTGGAGCATCTGTACTTGACCATCCATGTGGTAACTCCTGTTTGGCTCTAATTTTGGCTGGACAGTATGTATCATTCTTTGAATCTGCTCTTGGGGAAGATCTATGGGGGATTGGGTGATGGCCAGGCTATACTGGCATGCAATGTGAACTCTGCTCAATGTTCTTTTCATGCATTTTTTTATGCTTGCATATCACTAATTGTCCTTTGTATTTAATAGACAAATATATTTGGGTACTACTTCCTTGACCCCGAAGAAGCTAATGTTTGGCGAAACATGTCGGTCGTTTTCATCTGAAATTACAACTGTACCCCCGATCTATATACTTGTATAGGTCTTCATTCTGATATTTAAAGGATTACAGGCTGTATATGGTGTTTCAGCCATTTGTGAAGCTTTTTTCCCCCCTTTTTTAGTGGGCTTCATGCTGCCTGATTCACATATTTTTATATTGTATTGTTTCTATTGTATATTTCTTCAAACAATAAATTTGTCTATTTTTATCTAAAAAAATCACGAGTGTTCCCTTTACTATATGGTACCGTTACAATCCCCTTTCCTGTCCCCACCTACCTATTTACTAGTATTACATACAATATTGATATAACAGATATCAAATGTGGATCTTCATGAGTCAACGTGTTTCGCTAGAAGTAGCTTCATCAGAAGAATGCAAATAAGACAGTAGTTGTCTAAAACAAAAGATAACATTCAATATATATGCATATAATTCTTTGTTGCATGTCGCATATACACCATAATGTGCAGGGAATACCTCAGCACTACAGCTAAACCAGTATAAAGATGATCCCCTGGGCAGGGAGTATATAGAGGGGCCAAAAATAGTGACACCTAAACACCTGTATGGGATAAAACTATAAAGTCACTAGTATACAAGGAAACCTGAGCTTAAGCCATATACAATATTTACACTAGATCTGTCATACAGCAGAGAATGGAGTATGCACCAATGGAGGGACAGAGATGAAGTTACAGAGGTTCTGGGTGAGCAAATTGTGGAGAGCCTAGGAAAGCATGAAGATGGGATCATTGAGACTACTGCTGCTGTCACTTGGAAAGATTTGGTTGCTAATGGAGACAGCTGCTATAAGTAGTTACAGATTGCTGGAATCAGCTTAAAGGCTATTCTTTGTGTTCTATTGAGTCTGCAGGCTAGTAACAGGTGTTCTGAACTCCCTACCCCTCTCTCACATGAGTTTGAGTGAGAGTCAATAAACTCGTTTTTGTTTGTACCTTAAAGTAACTGGCACCCATCTTCTTAGATCCCACTGTTACCTATTTCTTCTACACCCTGAGGTGACGTATCAGCCCACACAACTCACACCATGTGTTTAATGGTGCATTTCAGTGAGGGTGAATTGCCACCTACTGTAATGAATTAGGGTGCTACTGTAAATTACTTTCTAAAGGCACTGTAAGTAGTTGTGAAAAGATCCCTATAGGGGAACTAAAGTCTTTATTTACAGAAACTGCAAACAGGCAGGCTGTTTATTGCAGAAGGGACATGCAATGTCTCTTCTGAAGGAAAATTAAACCTACCTGCCTGCTCGCAGTCTTTTTTTAAATGTACACTGAGCTGCTCATGCACAGCTCGGTATACCTTTCTGGCACAGTGCCTATGTGTCAGGATGACTGAACTCCTGCACATGCTCAGGATTTATGTCATCCTGCACCAGCCAAACAAGGTGGCCAAGACCGGCACCCAGAAGAAGCCAGGGAGAAGGTGCTGGCACCAGCGAGGGACCTTTGGAGCTAAGGTACGTATTTTGTGGAATTTAGTTCTGTTTTAAAGAATTTTTTAATAAATACAAGGTTTTATCTGATTGGATGAGGTAAAGAAGGAGGCAGTGGCATCATAAACTCCACCTCCTCCAGTTAGAGGATGCCTTGTATTCACAAAAAATGTACAAAGGTGCTCTATGAAAGGCAGAGGTGCCCAGCAACCAACCCCCTGTAGTCAGTTTGTAGGGATGATCCCTATTACTGCATGTAAAGGACAATAAATAAACTGCAGGAGGAAGTTTGGGAGTATGTCACTGTACGTCAGCCCTAATGCTGAAGAGCAAACATCTCTATTCTCCAAACTGGCCAGAAATACACACCTGATTCCCCTAGAGCTCTATACTAGAGATGAAATCAAGGCAAGCTTGGATTTTCCTCTGGACCCATGTGGCAGAGCCTGCCAGGAAGCTGTCACCTGTAATGGGCCAACCATCTGCAATTGAGGCATTCCCTACTCCACAGCCACACGTATACATGCCCCTCATATACTTGTGGTGGCAGGATGGGGAATGTCTATTTTAGATGACAGCTTCTTGGTGGGCTTGGCCACTTGGGTTCAGAAGAGCACGTGAACACACTCGTACTCATCTCTACTCTAGTCTGCTCAGCAAAATGTACAGAGGCCTAATGAAAATTTTGCAAGTACAGTACAGTTATATATTGCTCATAAGAAAGCTATGTTAACACAGGTGCTGGATATAGAAAAGTGTACTGTACCCGTTTTAACTAAAGGCTCCCACAGACCAGCTTCTCTCAACCTTTTTTGACAATGAGGAACCCCTTAAAATAACTTTGCAGGCTCAGAGAATCCCTGCTAATAATTACTGTATCTACAGCTCATGGCACATTAGTGTGATGATTAGGGATGAGCTTGATGTTTGGGCTTAACATAAGTTCGACTCAAACATCAGGTGTTCGCCCGTTCACAGAGTAGTTAACATTATGGGGCGTTCGTGGGAAATTCAAGTTCCGCGGAACGCCCCATAATGCACTGCAAAACCACAGTGCATTGCTGTATGATGATTGGCCTGAGCAGCATGCTTTGGCCAAACACAGCGCGCACTGCTGAGAGAGCCATAACTGGCCAAAGGAAGGGTGCCTTTGGCCAATCACGGCTCTGGGGGACTAAGTCCAGGCCCTACACTATATAAGGCTGCTTACACGGCGGCCGTGTGTAGTGTTGTTGGCGTGGACAGAGAGATAGCTTGAGTTAGATTAAGCAGGCAGGTTAGTTAGTGGCAGTGTATTTGATATATATATATATATATATATATATATATATATATATATACAGTCAGTCTAGTATATATATATATATATACTCTGCATTTAGCATAGACTATATATTCAGTGTTTACTCGATATTCAGTCAGTGGAGGCAGTGTATTAATATATATATATATATATACAGTCTTGTGTGTGTGTGTGTATATATATATATATATATATATATATATACTCTGCATCCAGTGTAGCCTGTAGCTACAGTGCATTCTGTGGTGTACTGTTTCTAATACACTTCAGGCGGTGTATTAATATATATATATATATATATATATATATATATATATATATATATATATATATATTTTATATATATACACACAGTCTCATATATATATATATATATATATATATATATATATATATACAATCTGCATCCAGTGTAGCATATATCTACAGTGCATTCTGTGGTGTACACAATACAGTGTGTACAGTTTCTACTGCACTTCTGGTGGTGTACACAGTATACAATACAGTGCAGCCGTTGTACAGTTTCTAATACAGTGCAGGCGGTGTACACAGTATCTAATACAGTGTGTATAGTTTCTACTACACTTCTGGTGGTGTACACAATACAGTGCAGCCATAGTACAGTTTGCAATACAGTGCAGGTGGTGTACACAGTATCTAATACAGTGTGTACAGTTTCTACTACTTTTCTGGTGGTGTACACAGTATATAATACACTGCGTACAGTTTCTACTACCCTTCTGGTGGTGTACAAAGTACACAATACAGTGCAGCCATTGTACAGTTTCTAAAACAGTGCAGGCGGTGTACACAGTATTTAATACAGTATGGACAGTTTCTACTACACTTCTGGTGGAGTACTCAGTATACAATACAGTGAAGCCATTGTACAGTTTCTAATACAGTGCAGACAGTGTCCAAAGTATCTAATACAGTATGTACAGTTTCTACTACACTTCTGGTGGTGTACACAGTACACAATACAGTGCAGCCATAGTACAGTTTATAATACAGTGCAGGCGGTGTACTCAGTATCTAATATGTTGTGTACAGTTTCTACTACACTTCTGGTAGTGTACACAGAACACAATACAGTGCAGCCGTAGTACAGTTTCTAATACAGTGCAGGCGGTGTACACAGTATCTAATACAGTGTGTACAGTTCCTAATACACTTCTGGTGGTGTACACAGTATGAAATACCGTTTAGTGTGGTGTTGCAAAACAAAAAATACATCATGTCCAGAAGGCCACCAAGGATAGCCAGACGCTTACAGGTCACTAAAAGAGGGCAAGCAGCCTCTGTGTCTACAGTCAACAGTGGTGGTCGTGGACATGGTGCATCCTCTGCAGGTGGCCGTGGGGCACGCTTGTCCTTTTTTTCTGCTGCTGGTCGTGTTATTGAGCCACAACATGCAGAAAAGTTGGTGGAGAGGATAACAAAGCCGTCCTCATCCTTTGTCACCCAGGCTCAGAGTAGTTTGCCTTCCAATGTAGCTGCCAAAGTGGCCTATTCCACTGGCTCCTTGTCCACAGTCACTCCTTCCGTAGCCCCATCATAATGCACGGAGGAGTCCCCACAATTATTCGACCACAGTGTCGGGTACATGCTGCTGGAGGATGCGCAGGGATTTGAAGGCTCTGATGTTGGTTCCCAGGTTGAGGAAGGGAGTAACGTGAGCTTAGAGAGAGGGAGTGCCACAGAAGGACAAGAAACTGGCAGTCATGTTACCCCAGCTGCAGCATACTGCCAGGTTTGCTCCAGTGACGAGCAGGGAAGGGATGATGAGATCACGGACTGTACTTGGGTGCCTGAGAGAAGAGAGGAGGAGGATGCACAACTCCAAGGAGGCAGGATGTCCTCTAGGGGGCAGCTTAAGGGCAGCCACCCTATTGCATCACACCGCACAGCTCCACAGGTGCAGGGCGCTGCTGACTCCCTGCTTACTTTTAAAAGTTCCTTGGTGTCTGCCTTTTTTGACACTTGTGAAACAGACCCCCCTGTTGCTGTTTGCAAGCTATGTCTGAAGTGGATCAAGCGTGGCCAGAACAGCAGACGCTTGGGCACCACATGCTTGACCAGACATATGACGACCTGCAATGCAGTTCGTTGACAACAGCACTTGAATGACCCACATCAAAGAAAAAGGCAGACTTCTCCTTGCTCCTCATCTGGGATCTCCAACCCTACTATACCTCCAGCCCTCTCGAAAACCTGCACTGAGAGGAATGAAGGTATAGCAATAGATGTCCCAAGTACTTGCAGCCAATCTGCTAGCAGTACACCACCAATTGATTGTAGCAGGCAAATTTCCCTACCCCAGTTGCTGAACCGTAAAACGAAATTCGGTCCCAGTCATCCACATGCTCAGCATCTAAATACTAGCTTGGTCAAATTGCTAGCACTGCAACTGCTGCCTTTTCAGCTGGTAGACTCTGCTCCCTTTCATGAATTTGTGGAATGTGCTGTATCTCAGTGGTAGGATCCAAAACGCCATATCTTTTCACAGAAGACCCTTCCGGCTGTCTACCGGCATGTGGGTAATGCTTTGGCCTCGTTGGACAGGGCGGTCAGTAGTACGGTTCATATTACTGCCGACTCATGGTCCAGCAGGCATGGGCAGGGACGTTACTTTTTCTTTCACGGCACACTGGGTAACTCTGCTGGCAGCTGGGAAGGATGCATAACAGGGTTTAGTGTTGTTGGAGCTTGTTCCGCTACCACGCCTCAAAAATGCTAGTGGTGATTCTGCCACAGCTCTCGCCTCCACCCCCTCCTCTTCTTCTTCCTCTATGGTCGCTTCTGCAGATTTGTCCTCTGAACCAGCGATGCTCCGTAAGCGTTCAAGGGGCTACACAAGCAGTAAGGGTAAAAGATGCCATGCGGTGCTTGAGTTGGTCTGCCTAGGGGACAGGAGCCACACTGGGGCAGAGATTCTGCCAGCTCTGCATAGGCAGGCTCAGAGGTGGTTGACGCCACGCCAGCTTCAGCCAGGAATGTTTGTATGCGACAATGGCACCAACCTTCTCTCCGCCCTCCGACAGGGACACTTGACCCATGTTCCATGTTTGGCACACGTCCTGAATTTGGTGGTGAAGCAGTTCTTGAGCAGGTACCCAGGCTTACAGGATCTCCTGAGACAGGCACGAAAAGTCTGTGGTCATTTCCACTGGTCATACAATGCCAGTGCTCGGCTGGCTGTCATTTAAAGGGAATGCAACCTGCCCACCTACTGCCTCATTTGTGATATGCCCACCATTTGGAACTCAACGTTGGCAATGCTGCAGCGGTTGCACACACAGCAGAAGGCCATCAATGAGTACCTGTGCGAGTATGGCACCAGGACAGTGTCAGAGGAGCTTGGATTCTTTTCCCCACGCCAGTGGCTACTGATCAAAGATGCATGCACTGTCCTGTCACCATTTGAGGAGGCCACAAGGATGGTGAGCAGCGACAATGCATGCATCAGTGACACTGTCCCTCTAGCCTTCTTGCTGGAGCACACGCTTCATGGAATCATGGACGGGGCACTTGAGGCAGAACAGCGGGAGGAAGAGGAGGACTTCCTTTCCTTTCAAGGCCCCCTTTATCCAAATAGCATTCCTGCGGGCCTGCCAAACACACATGAAGAAGAGAAGGAGGAGGATTGTGTCAGCATGGATGTAGAGGATAACACTCAGCAGCAGCCTTCAAGGGATGGTTTTCAGTCTCCAGAAACCCAAGGAGTTGTACATGGCTGGGAGGAGGTAGTTATGGATCATGTGATCCTTAGTGACCCAGATGACTCAGAATTGAATGCCTCTGCAAACTTACGCTGCATGGCCTCCCTGATTCTGCGAAGCCTGCGAAAGGACCCTAGCATTCATGGTATCAAGGAACGGGACTGGCAAACAATTACTGGCTGGCAACCCTTCTTGATCCATGTTACAAGGGTAAGGTTGCAGAACTCATCCCTCGCAGAGGGAGCAGAGGATGAAACATCTTCAGGAGGCCTTGAAGAAAGGTTTGTGCAACATATTACTAGTACCTGGGAGGTTACCATTTCCTGGTGCTCTTCCTCTGACTGAACAAAGCCTTAGTGCTGGTGCTGCTAAGGCTTCGTTCAGTCAGAGGAAGAGTGGCGGAGAAGGTGGACATCTGAACGATGCCTTTAAACAATTTTTCAGTCCTCAGCGCCAAGGTCTGAACGGTGCAAGCAACCATCGCCAGCGTCTGCATTATATGGTGTAGGAAAATCTAGGGGCAAGAGCAGACATGGAGACCTTTGCAACAGAGCATCCACTGGGTTACTGGGTTTTGAGGATGGACCACTGGCCAGAACTTGCTCAATATGCAATTGAGCTACTGGCCTGTCCTGCATCCAGCATGCTTTCTAAAGGCACATTCAGTGCTGCTGGAGGGTTTGTAACAGATCAAAGAGTTTGCCTGTCCACAGACTCCGTTGGTAAGCTCACATTCATAAAAATGAATCAGTCTTGGATCAGCAGCTATCAAGCACCTGATGATGATGTAACTGATAGAATTTTCTATGGATTTGGGATCCCTTGAAGACTGCCTATGTGGACTATCCTATTCCTCCTCAATCTTGATGATGCTAGCTTCCAACAATATTCTTGGTTTAGGGCACCACCACCACCACCCAAGGCCCAATTTTTCTACCCCTGTTTAACTGGTGCATGTAATTATAATTTTTGATCTAATTTTGCACAGCAGGGTTGTTCCTGCGCCCAAAAAGAGTATCTGTGAGAGGTTACAGTATTGTGCACCACCACCACCCAAGGCCCAATTTTTCTGCCCCTGTTTAACCAGGGGCATGTAATTGCAATTTTTGTTCTAATATTTCACAGCAGGGCCCGTTCCTGCGCTCAACGCGAGTATCTGTGAGGGGTTACAGTGTTGTGGCACCACCACCACCACCACCACCACCACCTAAGGCCCAATTTTTCTGCCCCTGTTTAACAGGGGCATGTAATTACATTTTTTATATAATATTTCACAGCAGGGCATGTTCCTGCACCCAACAAGAGTATCTGTGAGGGGTTTTAGTGTTGTGGCACCACCACCCAAGGCACAATTTTTCTGCCCCTGTTTAACAGGGGCATGTAATTACAATTCTTGATATAATATTTCACAGCAGGGCCCGTTCCTGCGCCCAACAAGGGTAACTATGAAGGCTTTCAGTGTTCTGGTGCCACCAAAACCAAAGGCCCAATTTTTCTGCCCCTGTTTAACAGGGGCATGTAATTAAATTTTTTATATAATATTTCACAGCAGGGCACGTTCCTGCACCCAACAAGAGTATCTGTGAGGGGTTTTAGTGTTGTGGCACCACCACCCAAGGCACAATTTTTCTGCCCCTGTTTAACAGGGGCATGTAATTACAATTCTTGATATAATATTTCACAGCAGGGCCCGTTCCTGCGCCCAACAAGAGTAACTATGAAGGCTTTCATGTTCTGGTGCCACCAAAACCAAAGGCCCAATTTTTCTGCCACTGTTTAACAGGGGCATGTAATTACAATTTTTGATATAATATTTCACAGCAGGGCCCGTTCCTGCACCCAACAAGAGTAACTGTGGGGGCTTACAGTGTTCTGCTACCACCAACACCTAAGGCCCAATTTTCTGTAGAGTATATAGGGCAGGCCGTATAGTATATATACTGCTGTTCAGAGTATATAGGGCCTGTGGGACCCCCACGCAATTTTTAAATTACATTTTTTTTCCTTTAGAAATGTAATTTTAAACATGGGAAAGATGTGCTACTTTACATGCATACTAAGGACACCCCAGGTATTATTATATTTAAAGGAATATTTCACTTTTATTGCTTCACTTTAAGCATTATTAAAATCACTGCTCCTGAAAAACTGCAGTTTATAAAACTTTTTGTTGCATTGATACATGTCCCCTGGGGCAGGACCCGGTTCCCCAAACACTTTTTATGGCAATAACTTGCATATACGCCTTTAAAATTAGCATTTTTGATTTTTCATGATCACGTCCCATAGACTTTAATGGTGTTTGCATACATTTTTTGCCTGTTAGCATGTTCTGCTGCGAACCAAATCATACACAGGGCACTTCTCTAATTGAGAACAACAGGTTTTCAAAAACCTGCTTACATTCTTCCAGAAGGAATTAACCTCCAGAAGCCACTGTAATATCTTTCCTTATCTTATCCAGTGATACCATAAAGGTGTATCACACGTATCAATGCAACTGAAATGATCAAACTTAAGAACTGTAAACCATAAACCCATTTCATTGATTCAGTCAGTTTAATGAGCCTTTGATCAATGTCAATGCTGGCAATTTGATTAGCAGTAACTACATTTTATTGATCGTTTCTGATTGATCAAACAAATGTCTGCACATATGTAAGACAGCCCTTGGTAATACAGATTGATTAAATAGTTTTTTTTTTCAGTAGATCATTTCTGATAGATTGTATGTTCAATCATTACTATATGTATTGTATTGTTTGATATTTTAATTGACAAGGAATAGCTTGTTTACCATCACTTGTTCCACAGTTGTTCGAAGACAAATAGTTTTGACGCTTAAAAAAATTGTTCAACAGATCTCCCTAAAAGTGTAAAAAAAAAAGTGACAATATGGAAGCTGCTAATATATGAACCTTTTTTTTTTTTTTTTTGTTAAACAAAAAAAATTATACATTTTATGTGAAATGCCTTAATTATTAGTGAGAACTGAGCAGTGGTTCTTTAGTGTGTCCATCCGCGCTGCAGCCAATTTTGATTTTTCTGCCGGTAATAAAGCAGGTTATGCTTTGTTTTCTCAGTGATTGCCTGAAAGGAATTAACGTTAAGACCCCTTTCACACTGCGGCGCTTTTCAGGCTCTTTCACACAAAAAAAAATGCCTGAAAGCTCATGACAACCTATTTCCATTAAAAACAATGAATGCTGAGGCGACGCTTGAGGATACTACCATAAAGATTGGAGGAGCTCAAGGGATTCAGTGGCAGTAAATCATCTAGTCTAGTGAGAGACTGAGAGCTCAGTGGGCTGAAGAACTACAAGGAGTGATTGTAGTGGAAGTAAAGAACTGTTACGCTTTGTGTTAGAAACTGTTAAAGACTGTTGCCATGGGAGACAGCATTCCTACACATGCAGATGTGGTATCTCGCTGGATGGCTGTCCTCCTGTTGAAGTCTCTGGGTCTTCCAATTTATTTTGCAACTACCTAAGGGTGACCTGGTAGTCACCCTTGGGGTGACCCTTTGTTAAGAGAGAAAAAACTCTCTTTTGCATTCAAGAAGTGTTTGGCACCCAATAACTTTAACTACCTTGCACCCACCATGCCTCACAACCCACCATATACAGAAGGATGTCATCTGTCTCTGGACCTGAAGGTTCTCATTAGACCAAAGGAGGCCTGGGACCTTGCTACAAAAACAACTCTTCCACTAAGTGAAGGTTATGGTTCTCCTATTTACCTACAGGTTTAGTGCCGTATTCTGTTTGGGAAGGGTTATTTCTCTTAACCCTCTCCACAATAGGGCTACACTGGCAAAAGTTTTTTGATAGATTTAAACACAAAACAGATATTTTCTTGCATGTGGAAAAGTTCCATGCATGATAGTGATAACTCAATTTCTCATTATTGCTAGCTAGATTAACACAAAGTTCATGTATAGCCAGATTTGCACTTTCTATTACTAGTCTCTAGCAACATGTCAGTGGTCTATGACAGTCACTAGAAATACACTATCAGCCTATGACCATTTATCACCCCAGCACACCGTATGCTTATTACCCTATAATGTGTCCCTCTTTTCCAGCTTCCACTGCTGGGAGGTAGACACAAGTGATGCATTGTTTGCTTCTTATGCATCTACTATGCCTGGGATTTTTCATTGGATAATTCAGTTGTTTCAGTCTGTTTCAGTACTATAGTGTGCCTTTCCCCATTGTTTCCAGCCTTTAGCGTATCAACATAAATGAGAGCTTGTGTAATGGACATGAACAATACTACTCTTGCTTTATTGATGCAGGGACCTCTGTGTACCTTGTAATAATAGATCATTTAACATGGCAATAATAATGTACAACAAGCTAGCTTGATAGATTAGCTAGCAATTTACATATGCAAATCAGAACTTATTTATTTGATTATCGCAGCAAATCAAAGACATTTCCAAGGTGCAGGTCTGCAGGCAATTTAGAGCAGTGCTGTCTGTGCTACAGGTCCGGTTGCATTCATGTTAAATAGAAGATGCTGAAATGTATTCTGTCCTGGGTATGTCACCCTGGATTTATGAAAGTGTATTCATTGCCCTTGCTCCCATTTCTGAATTTCATATGCATTCTTATGTTGTCATATGGATTCAGCTAGCTCACTTGGTTACCTGGATGGCCCTGAGATGATTAGTGCCAATTATAACTTCTGTGTCTTATCTTTATTAATACACTGAATCACTAAACTTTGTTTCATGTGTGCTTGTTAGTGTGCTTGTTAGGTGGATAGCTTTTTTACTTTAGTTCACATCGGTGAAACTTGTCATGCGATTTGACAGGTCAAATCGCATGACGAGTCGCACCCTATTGTCGGGAAATGGAACTGTTCAAATCTGTGTGGCGCCGACTTTGCGGGGCTGCACCGATTAGAAAAAGTAGTTTCTGCGATACTTTTGGTGATTTCGCACAAATGTCAGCCAAGTCGCACCTGAAGTCGCACCGACATGCGGCTTTGAAATCGTTGCGGTTTCAAGTGAAGTCGCACAATTTAAAGAGAAAGTAAACCCTGGTGGGTTTTACTTCCTCTTTGTTTCCCTGCAAAGGTAAAGCATAATGTAGCCCGTTATGTGTCACTTACCTGACACCGAAGCCCGCGCTGTCGCCTTTGTCCCCACAAGCATGGAGCTTCCATCTTTGCCCCTCTTCCTTCCGGGGCCGCGGACTCCGGCTCTGTGACTGGAGCCGCCAGTCATAGTTACATAGTTAGCTAGGCCGAAAAAAGACACAAGTCCATCCAGTTCAACCATCAAAAAAAGAAATAATAAATCAAAATAAAAAATATCGTACAATCCAATATACCCAATTCTATACCCACAGTTAATCCAGAGGAAGGCAAACCCCCCCCCCCCCCCCCCCAGAAGAGCATGCTCCAATCTGCTACAGCAGGGGAAAAAAATTCCTTCCTGATCCCCCTAGAGGCAATTGGATTTTCCCTGGATCAACTTTACCTATAAATGTTAGTACCTAGTTATATTATGTGCATTTAGTAAAGTATCCAGGCCTTTCTTAAAGCAATCTACTGAGTTAGCCAGAACCACCTCTGGAGGGAGTCTATTCCACATTTTCACAGCTCTTACTGTGAAGGAACCTTTCTGTATTTGGAGATGAAATCTCTTTTCCTGTAGACGTAAAGAGTGCCCCCTTGTCCTCTGTGTTGACCGTAAAGTGAATAACTTAACACCAAGTTCACTATATGGACCCCTTATATATTTGTACATGTTGATCATATCCCCCTTATTCTCCTCTTCTCAAGAGTGAATAAATTCAGTTCCTCTAATCTTTCCTCATA
This sequence comes from Lithobates sylvaticus, assembly GCA_028564925.1. Classification (NCBI taxonomy): domain Eukaryota; kingdom Metazoa; phylum Chordata; class Amphibia; order Anura; family Ranidae; genus Lithobates; species Lithobates sylvaticus. The sequence goes on from CM053028.1 coordinate 380,880,649, forward strand.
GCTGTGCTCCTCCATGCCTCTTATCAGTTTGGTTGCCCTTCTCTGCACTTTCTCCAGTTCCCCGATATCCTTTTTGAGAACTGGTGCCCAAAACTGAACTGCATATTCCAGATGAGGTCTTACTAATGATTTGAACAGGGCATGACCCCTATTAGAAATGGTACGATGTGATAACATCAGCGATCGTCTTTTTAGTAAATATCTCCTAAACCGTGGAGGTTTAGGATATATTTCAAGCCTCTACGGGTAAGCCTTAATATAGGCTTACCTGTAGGTAAAAGTGGTTGTACAGGGTGTACAACCACTTTAAAGCCGCATTCAGTGTGAACAAGGGAGGCTACATTCGCATGGCCATCGGGGCAGTTGCCAGAAAGTATTAGTAGTGCAGTTGCGGACACTGCCTGCACACCCTGTGTCCCAACACCTGCAACCATCAAATTTGTATGATAGTCAATCAAATTTGTAACCTGTGAAAATCAATGGCCGCAGCTGTCTACATGTAACTGCTCAAACGAGGGGTACATGCAAATGAAGCCGATGTCCGACCCTGGATGCAGACAGTGTGCGCTCAGGGTCAGTGTTTCTGTGGGGTTATTGCTGCGTCCAGAGGAGGCATTTAGACACCTCTGAACACAGCAACTATCCACATTCCATTGCTATGTGAATGTAGCCTTGGAGTAGCTAAAAACGTAATCACTAAAGTGTAATCTAACATGACATGTTTCAACATATTTAGGCATACTTAGGCATGGTCCATTGTTGTTATCATCAGGAAACCTGCTCTGAGAAATGTCATGCAGCCATCACGTGTTTTGAGTGAATGTGGAAAGGAAATGGCTGCAGAAGTTTTGCCCCTGTACAAATCATTAATAAGACCTCATCTGGAATATGCAGTTCAGTTTTGGGAACCAGTTCTCAAAAAGGATATCGGGGAACTGGAGAAAGTGCAGAGAAGGGCAACCAAACTGATAAGAGACATGGAGGAGCTCAGCTATGAGGAAAATTAGAGGAACTGAATTTATTTTCTCTTGAGAAGAGGAGATTAAAGGGGTTGTAAAGTCAGAAGGTTTTTTTTTATTTGAATGCATTCTATGCATTAGGATAAAAAGCCTTCTGTGTGTAGCAGCCTCCCTCATACTTACCTGAGCCCCATCTCTATCCAGCAATGTCCACGAGTGTCTTGGCCATCTGAGATTATCCCTCCTCATTGGCTGAGACACAGCAGCAGCGCCATTGGCTCTCGCTGTTGTCAATCAAAGTCAGCTAGCCAATCAGGAGAAAGAGGGGGTGGAGCCGGGCCGCAGTTCAGTGCCTAAATGGACACAGGAAGCTGTGACTCAGCTCGAGTGCCCCCATAGCAAGTTGCTTGCTGTGGGGGCACTCGACGGGAGGGAGGGGCCAGGAGCACAGAAGAGGAAGAACCGGGCCATGAAGGCTGTCCATACATTATACAATTTTCTTATTCAATTTCCTTTAGATTTACCTTCAACTATGTAGTGCAAGGGCCTGCCTGATTGCATACAAATTGAAAGTGTTTAGGTTTGACCTCATATCATATGGTTTTGGTAAAAAGAAAAATTGTACAAGACAATTATATAATGTATGGCCAGCCTAAGAGCTGTGAAAATGTGGAATAGACTCCCTCAAGACCTGGTTCTGACTAGCTCAGTAGATTGCTTTAACCTCCCTGGTGGTATGATTATGTTAGGAATTTTGTACCAAAAGCAGTACAATTATTTTGCATGGAAATTTGGCATTTTATATTGTAGGCCTGCAATTCTTAGGAATAACTCACTTAAGTCTGTCCAAAACAGAGTCTAGTAGACATCCTGGGTATGATAAAGTTTGAAACACAATATCATAAATTATAATATAATAAATAAATAACTATAAAAACTATTCAATAATGTAATCAAGTCAAAAACACAGAAATTTGCTCAGTTGCAGAATTGTTGGTGTCATTAGATTTAGTGTATGATGACGAATTTCCCCACAAATCACTATCGCTCAATTCTGCAAGTGATTCTAATTTATTATCACTGTTTTCTAGCTGGTCTAAAACCACTTTTGACATAAAGGGACACTTTTTGGTTGCTATGGAAAATCTACAAATTCCAGGCAGAAAAAAACTGTATTTATAATATAAAACTACATGCAGGGCACTCTATGTACTCTAAACAGTTAATTTTATTCATAATGTTTCTTTGAAATGGCCTTTGAAATTTGAATGTCTTTTCAATAAAATGAAAATTTATCAGGACTCGTATTACCTATTTGCAGTTTCACTTTTTGTTTACCTAGAATGTTACAATTATCATTGGCTTTTAATTGAATCTTTATCAGACTGAATAAAAAAATGCCCCTTTGTATAGCCTTCCTAATCCTTCTTATTATTGTTTCTTATAAAGCACTGACACAGGGGTAGGCAATCGCAAAGCCTCTTTTGCCGGCACTCGACTCCCTCCCAATCAGCAGAGCAGCGCAGGGAAGTGTCAGTGAGACAATAATGCATTCCAATTTCAGAATTCCCCGCGCCGCACCTGCACTAAGGGGGAGGCACTAACGGGGAGGCACTGCGCCCCCACACATTGTAAAATATAGGAAACATTGTTTGGTTCTCTAACTTTGCTGTAGCTGCGATCGCCAGCTTTTGTGATGCGGATGAGATTGGGTGCAGTTCTGCTGGGGGGGTGGTCTTGGCCACTACTGAAGCCAATTACAGTCCTGCTAGCCCCGCCCACCATCTGGAAGAAGATGACTCGCATGGTTGCCACTACCAGTCTCAGAAAGAAAGGATTTCACTGTGTTTAAGAAAACCACAATCAGGTGATGCTTCTGGGAACTTTGTTGAAATTATTCCTAAACCTTTGCGTCACTTACTACTGAACCCCGGCACTCTGTGTCCCTTTAAGCCACAGCCAGTATTCAGTGCAATGAAAATCATACCCACCTTTTGATGCAGGGGCCCAACTTATGATCCTGCACACAGGCCCACTGCTTTCAGAAAATGCCCGTGACCTGAGCTCATCATTGCGCATCCATTCCAGGTGCTTGTATGTGACATCACATACATCACATACAATCACGTGGGCTGCATGCGAGAGTTGGATCAGCAGGATGAGTGTGCCAGGACAGGTAGATGTGTCTCATCTCTGCTTCCTTTCACCACTCTGCATATCATGCATATCATAGATGAGAAGAGGGTACAGCAGTGGGGCAGATGTACAGGGAGGTACAGTGATGGAAGTGATGAGAAGGGGGTTCAGCAGTGGAACAGATGAGCAGGGGGGTTCAGTGTTGGGCCAGATGAGAAGGGGTTTCAGTGGTGGGACAGAAAAGCAGGGTGGTAGAGCAGTGGGGCAGATGTATTGGTGGGACAGATGAGCAGGGGACTACAGTGGTGGAGCAGGAGAGCAGGGGAGGTTCAGAGGTGAGACAGATGTGCAAGAGGTACAGTGGTGGGGCAGATGAGAAAGGGGGAACATTGGTGGGGCAGATGAGCAGGGCGTTACAGTGGTGGGACAGAAGAGCAGGGTGGTACAGTGGTGGGGTAGATGTACAGGGGGTTACAGTGGTGGGGCAGATGTGCAGGGGGTTACAGTGGTGGGGCAGATGTGCAGGGGGTTACAGTGGTGGGGCAGATGTGCAGGGAGTTACAGTGGTGGGGCAGATGTGCAGGGTGGTACAGTGGTGGAGCAGATGTGATGGGGGTACAGTGGTGGGGCAGATGTACAGGGGGTTACAGTGGTGGGGCAGATGTGCAGGGTGGTACAGTGGTGGGGCAGATGTGCAGGGTGGTACAGTGATGGGGCAGATGTCCAGGGTAGTACAGTGCTGGGACAGATATGCAGGGGGTTACAGTGGTGGGGCAGATGTGCAGGGAGTTACAGTGGTGGGGCAGATGTGCAGGGGGGACAGTGATCTGAAGTGTGGTGTTGCAGGAATTGGGGCTGATCTGAGGCCTGAGAGTGCAGGATGTTAATTTCTCACTACTAAAATAGTTTACAGAATTTACTTCATAAAAAAGAATTTTCATGATTGAGAGTGTGAAGTTGACATTTTTTTGTTATAAAATCGTCACGCTCAATTTCTTTGAAAACATTTTTCGGTACACTGTGCTCAAAAGGTTGCCAAGCCCTGCACTGACATATTGCATGGCGCTATACAGTAAATAATCAAGAGTGTAAATAATACATTTCTAGACAAAACAATATAATAAATATGAAAAAGAAGGTATCCGCGCTTAGGAATATAAGAACTGCTGCCCCCCTAAGGGAACTACACCTAAATGTAGCAGGGATAAATAAGAGTAGATAAAAAGGGGTGTTGGCGCTGTTCAAAGTAAAAGATGTATAAATATATATATATATAAGTGATAAAACCTAAAAACTTCAGAGAATATAAAACGTGGATAGCAATTCCATGTGATAAAAGTACGTGAAAGAAGGTGCTACAAAAGTAGGGTGAGATAAAAAGCACATAGGTTTCAGGGTGTCTCAAACAACACCAGCTCAGGGTACAAATAGAGGGTACATGGGTTTAGGGGTGTCCCAAACAACTAATAATGTACAGTGAACCTGAGTATTGACAGGTGTTTTATAAAAATGACATCTATTAAAAATAATACTTATAAACAGAGTGCAAGTGCATACATCTACTCTGTGCAACAAAGTGCATGTGCATACATATAATTTTTGCAACAAAAGAAATAAATAAAGAGGCTCAGATTAAGATCAATTAGGTGTGCTACCAATATAGAAAAGTGGACGGCAAAATAAACATAGGAGTATGGGGATAATGATCCAAAAAATGCTCGTATTGCTGGGTACTATTGTGCGGAGTGGGTTAGAGTCAGTAAATCTATATTGGTCATATATACACCACTTCACATCGCCCAGAATAACATAAAGTCCACAGTATAATGTATATGGGACAGTGTAGAAAAAACAGTCCGTGTTTAAATGCGGTAGATGAATTTCAATCTGGTGAAAAAAGTGGATGTGTGATTGGTATCGGTGGTTTATCCTGTATCAGCAGCTGTGGGGGTCCCGTGCTCCCCTCCTTCCGATCGTGCCCCTAATGTGTTTGCACTCACCGGAGTGCCCAACCCCTGCAGGGGTAATGGGCATAAAAGTGGAGTTCCAGTTGTCCTTGTTTGGTCGTCCTCCGTCTGTGGGTTGCTGTCAGCTGGGCCTTTATTCCTCCGTGTTGTGCTCGTTCAGGGCAGATAGGAAAAAATATGGGGAAGGGGTATATTCATAGCGTGACTCCGTTTTTGTAAAAGTATTAATTTATTTGAAGGGTAATTAAAATCGATCAAATGCATAAATAAGGGGGGTTATCCACCAGGTGGACTAACCTAAAAGAACACAAAGGGCTAATAGGCCCATGCAGGAAAATAGGGCCGGCGTGTCACCACCGCTAATCCGGGGCTGTAGCGTGCGTTCCACGGCCGTGGTATGCTAAAAACCGGAAGCGGCAGTGGGCCGGAAGTGACGTGTTGCGTACCAAGTTAGACCCGCCTTACGCGTTTCGTCATAGGACGTCGTCTGAGGCTCGGCCATCTTGGTACACCGCACGTCTGATATACAAATGGTGTAGCCGCGCCGGCCAATCGGAGGGGATGCTACAGCAGAAGTGACGCCCCTAGGGAAGGTAATTAACCATACCACGGGAATAGGTAATGGGCATACACTCTACCCGCCCCCTCTAGTGGCTGAATGGGAAAATGACATGGCGCGGCAACTGAATTTGACATTGTGAATACATAAATAGAAAAAATGCACAGAGAGCCCTAATGGTAGAGGGAAAAACACACATATTCGGCTCGTCAGAGAATATGCAAAAGGACAAATAATGATTATTAGGAGTGCCAGTGAGAAGAAAAGATGGATGAGAATAAACATAAAAATATAAAAATATATATATTGTGCAATATGAAGAATAAAGTTGGAATAATAGAAGTGATAAGTCCATGGGTGTTGGACTGAAGTAAGTGAACACATATTATGAGTAAATCATAGAGAAGTGTAACTCATAAGGATATAAGTGCGATTATCTTGAAAACATAGGAAGTGAGAGTTAAGATGTAATGGGAGAAAACACCCCTAAATATGATGTAGATAGCGAACTGCTCAGAAGAGGATATAGATAGGTGGTGAATAAAATAGATTATATAAAATCTTGAATGGATAAAATTATTGTATGTATATAGCAGGTCCATATAAAATGCCAGCGTTATCAAATATTTGCCTTATATGTATCATTTCCTGTATAAAAATATATACACCAAAAAACTGAGGATAAGACCTAGAAATCAGATATATAAAAGCCTGAATAAAACATCTAAAAGTGAGTGGGAGGTAGGTAATTTTAAATGTAAAATTCCATATGTGATATTTTACCAAAGGAAAAAAAAGCTAGGGTATGGTACTAAAATATGATAAAAGTGGCCGGTCAGGAGGTGTGGTCCAATATGGTTCAAGGAGTTTCTAAAAATTGGATAAGAAGCAGTTTAAATCAATGTCCACATTTAACCCTTTTGGCACAAGAGAGTCTAGGAGATATATCCATTTTGTTTCATTTTGTGAGATTAGTATCTTCTTATTTCCTCCTCGCCAATGGTCATTCACAATATCTATGCCGTAAAAGATGAGGCCTGTGGGATCCCTGTGGTGGTACTCATCAAAATGCCTGGACAGATTGTGTTTAGGGAAACCCTTTTTTTATGTTATTTACGTGTTCCCTAATCCTGACACACAAAGGCCTTGTGGTTCTGCCCACATATTGTAGCCGGCATGGACATTCAATCACATAGGTGACATGTGTGCTGTTGCATGTGATTAGTTCTTTAATAGTGAATTCTTTTCCTGTCTTAGATTTAAAGGTAGTTTTCCTCCTTGGCTGTTTTTTGGTAACACGACATGCCAAGCATTTCTGACATTTATAGAAACCCTTCAGTTCTGAGAACAGTTTTACAGGTTTGGGAGGATCTATAACATTTTTCACCAAATGGTCTCTGAGAGAAGGGGCTTTACGATAGATGAATCTTGGTTTTTTGTCTAGTATTTTGACTAGAGTTCTGTCAGATTTCAAAATCGGCCAATATCTTCTTATTATGTGCTCAATTGACTTAAATTGATTACTATACCCCGTAATGAAAGAAACATTAGTATGTTGTTGGTAGGGTTGCCCCTCTTTTGGTCTCAATAATATGGTTCGATCCAATTTACTGATGTTTTCTTTTAGTCTTTGTAGGGGTTCAAGTTCGTATCCCTTATCCACGAATTTTCCTATTAAGGTGTCTGCTTGTGTCAAGTAATCTTCCAGGTTACGGCAATTTCTGCGAATCCTAAGGAGTTGGCCTTTTGGGATGTTGCTAATCCATTTCGGGTGATGGCAGCTTGAAGTGGGAATATACCCATTTCGATCTGTACTTTTAAAAAAAGTCCTGGTATGTAGCTCATCTCCATTTTTAAAAATCTGTAGGTCCAGGTAATCTACCTGGTTCGGATCACATGTCCCTGTGAATGAGATTCCAAATTTGTTGTGATTGAGTTCTGTCAAAAAGGTTTTAAAGGATTCTGTGCTGCCTTCCCATAGGATGATTATGTCATCTATATATCTGCGGTAGAATTTAATTTCAGGTCTTATTTTCTTGTATACATACCGCTCCTCCCACATATCCATAAAAAGGTTAGCCACGCTAGGGGCGTATTTGGCACCCATTGCGACACCTTTCGTCTGTACGTAATACTCTTTTTTGTACCAGAAGTAGTTGTTCTCCATTGCTAGCTTCAGACATTCTAGTATATAACCAATTTGCTCCTGTCTTAGGTCCGTACTTTCATGTAATGCCTTTTCCACTCCTGATATGCCATCCTTCTGTACGATGCTTGTATAAAGGGAGTTTACATCTATTGTGGCTAGAAGGCAATGCTGGGCATTGTTGACTTTCTGCAATTCATTGATGAGTTGTGTGCTGTCCTTCAGATAGGATCTACCCCTTTTTACTAGTGGTTTCAGAAATTGATCTACATATTCCCCAAGTCTTGAGAACAAAGAGTTTATGCCACTAATAATCGGTCTTCCAGGGGGTTTAACAAGTCTCTTGTGAATCTTCGGTAAGTGGTAGATGACTGGGGTTCTAGTAGAGTCAGATATCAGATATTTTGCTTCCTTTTTATTGAGGATCCCTAGATGTTTGCCTTTATTCACCAAGTCCCAGGGGACCAATGTATAGGGGCCTTTCAAAAGATGGTAGAAAATGACATAAGGAAGTTGGAGATGAAGAAAGGGAAGAGTGGGCATGTCTGGAAGGCTATCAAAGAGTTAGGAAAGAAGAAGGAGGTAGTCATTCGTCCTGCCGATAAGGGAGGAGGACTTGTCATCCTGAAGAAGCAAGACTATGAGGACGAAATGGATAACCTCCTAAAAACTGCCGATACATACCGAAAACTCAAGAATAACCCTAAACCCCAATATACAAAGAAACTCAAAAACTTGGTGAATAAAGGCAAACATCTAGGGATCCTCAATAAAAAGGAAGCAAAATATCTGATATCTGACTCTACTAGAACCCCAGTCATCTACCACTTACCGAAGATTCACAAGAGACTTGTTAAACCCCCTGGAAGACCGATTATTAGTGGCATAAACTCTTTGTTCTCAAGACTTGGGGAATATGTAGATCAATTTCTGAAACCACTAGTAAAAAGGGGTAGATCCTATCTGAAGGACAGCACACAACTCATCAATGAATTGCAGAAAGTCAACAATGCCCAGCATTGCCTTCTAGCCACAATAGATGTAAACTCCCTTTATACAAGCATCGTACAGAAGGATGGCATATCAGGAGTGGAAAAGGCATTACATGAAAGTACGGACCTAAGACAGGAGCAAATTGGTTATATACTAGAATGTCTGAAGCTAGCAATGGAGAACAACTACTTCTGGTACAAAAAAGAGTATTACGTACAGACGAAAGGTGTCGCAATGGGTGCCAAATACGCCCCTAGCGTGGCTAACCTTTTTATGGATATGTGGGAGGAGCGGTATGTATACAAGAAAATAAGACCTGAAATTAAATTCTACCGCAGATATATAGATGACATAATCATCCTATGGGAAGGCAGCACAGAATCCTTTAAAACCTTTTTGACAGAACTCAATCACAACAAATTTGGAATCTCATTCACAGGGACATGTGATCCGAACCAGGTAGATTACCTGGACCTACAGATTTTTAAAAATGGAGATGAGCTACATACCAGGACTTTTTTTAAAAGTACAGATCGAAATGGGTATATTCCCACTTCAAGCTGCCATCACCCGAAATGGATTAGCAACATCCCAAAAGGCCAACTCCTTAGGATTCGCAGAAATTGCCGTAACCTGGAAGATTACTTGACACAAGCAGACACCTTAATAGGAAAATTCGTGGATAAGGGATACGAACTTGAACCCCTACAAAGACTAAAAGAAAACATCAGTAAATTGGATCGAACCATATTATTGAGACCAAAAGAGGGGCAACCCTACCAACAACATACTAATGTTTCTTTCATTACGGGGTATAGTAATCAATTTAAGTCAATTGAGCACATAATAAGAAGATATTGGCCGATTTTGAAATCTGACAGAACTCTAGTCAAAATACTAGACAAAAAACCAAGATTCATCTATCGTAAAGCCCCTTCTCTCAGAGACCATTTGGTGAAAAATGTTATAGATCCTCCCAAACCTGTAAAACTGTTCTCAGAACTGAAGGGTTTCTATAAATGTCAGAAATGCTTGGCATGTCGTGTTACCAAAAAACAGCCAAGGAGGAAAACTACCTTTAAATCTAAGACAGGAAAAGAATTCACTATTAAAGAACTAATCACATGCAACAGCACACATGTCACCTATGTGATTGAATGTCCATGCCGGCTACAATATGTGGGCAGAACCACAAGGCCTTTGTGTGTCAGGATTAGGGAACACGTAAATAACATAAAAAAGGGTTTCCCTAAACACAATCTGTCCAGGCATTTTGATGAGTACCACCACAGGGATCCCACAGGCCTCATCTTTTACGGCATAGATATTGTGAATGACCATTGGCGAGGAGGAAATAAGAAGATACTAATCTCACAAAATGAAACAAAATGGATATATCTCCTAGACTCTCTTGTGCCAAAAGGGTTAAATGTGGACATTGATTTAAACTGCTTCTTATCCAATTTTTAGAAACTCCTTGAACCATATTGGACCACACCTCCTGACCGGCCACTTTTATCATATTTTAGTACCATACCCTAGCTTTTTTTCCTTTGGTAAAATATCACATATGGAATTTTACATTTAAAATTACCTACCTCCCACTCACTTTTAGATGTTTTATTCAGGCTTTTATATATCTGATTTCTAGGTCTTATCCTCAGTTTTTTGGTGTATATATTTTTATACAGGAAATGATACATATAAGGCAAATATTTGATAACGCTGGCATTTTATATGGACCTGCTATATACATACAATAATTTTATCCATTCAAGATTTTATATAATCTATTTTATTCACCACCTATCTATATCCTCTTCTGAGCAGTTCGCTATCTACATCATATTTAGGGGTGTTTTCTCCCATTACATCTTAACTCTCACTTCCTATGTTTTCAAGATAATCGCACTTATATCCTTATGAGTTACACTTCTCTATGATTTACTCATAATATGTGTTCACTTACTTCAGTCCAACACCCATGGACTTATCACTTCTATTATTCCAACTTTATTCTTCATATTGCACAATATATATATTTTTATATTTTTATGTTTATTCTCATCCATCTTTTCTTCTCACTGGCACTCCTAATAATCATTATTTGTCCTTTTGCATATTCTCTGACGAGCCGAATATGTGTGTTTTTCCCTCTACCATTAGGGCTCTCTGTGCATTTTTTCTATTTATGTATTCACAATGTCAAATTCAGTTGCCGCGCCATGTCATTTTCCCATTCAGCCACTAGAGGGGGCGGGTAGAGTGTATGCCCATTACCTATTCCCGTGGTATGGTTAATTACCTTCCCTAGGGGCGTCACTTCTGCTGTAGCATCCCCTCCGATTGGCCGGCGCGGCTACACCATTTGTATATCAGACGTGCGGTGTACCAAGATGGCCGAGCCTCAGACGACGTCCTATGACGAAACGCGTAAGGCGGGTCTAACTTGGTACGCAACACGTCACTTCCGGCCCACTGCCGCTTCCGGTTTTTAGCATACCACGGCCGTGGAACGCACGCTACAGCCCCGGATTAGCGGTGGTGACACGCCGGCCCTATTTTCCTGCATGGGCCTATTAGCCCTTTGTGTTCTTTTAGGTTAGTCCACCTGGTGGATAACCCCCCTTATTTATGCATTTGATCGATTTTAATTACCCTTCAAATAAATTAATACTTTTACAAAAACGGAGTCACGCTATGAATATACCCCTTCCCCATATTTTTTCCTATCTGCCCTGAACGAGCACAACACGGAGGAATAAAGGCCCAGCTGACAGCAACCCACAGACGGAGGACGACCAAACAAGGACAACTGGAACTCCACTTTTATGCCCATTACCCCTGCAGGGGTTGGGCACTCCGGTGAGTGCAAACACATTAGGGGCACGATCGGAAGGAGGGGAGCACGGGACCCCCACAGCTGCTGATACAGGATAAACCACCGATACCAATCACACATCCACTTTTTTCACCAGATTGAAATTCATCTACCGCATTTAAACACGGACTGTTTTTTCTACACTGTCCCATATACATTATACTGTGGACTTTATGTTATTCTGGGCGATGTGAAGTGGTGTATATATGACCAATATAGATTTACTGACTCTAACCCACTCCGCACAATAGTACCCAGCAATACGAGCATTTTTTGGATCATTATCCCCATACTCCTATGTTTATTTTGCCGTCCACTTTTCTATATTGGTAGCACACCTAATTGATCTTAATCTGAGCCTCTTTATTTATTTCTTTTGTTGCAAAAATTATATGTATGCACATGCACTTTGTTGCACAGAGTAGATGTATGCACTTGCACTCTGTTTATAAGTATTATTTTTAATAGATGTCATTTTTATAAAACACCTGTCAATACTCAGGTTCACTGTACATTATTAGTTGTTTGGGACACCCCTAAACCCATGTACCCTCTATTTGTACCCTGAGCTGGTGTTGTTTGAGACACCCTGAAACCTATGTGCTTTTTATCTCACCCTACTTTTGTAGCACCTTCTTTCACGTACTTTTATCACATGGAATTGCTATCCACGTTTTATATTCTCTGAAGTTTTTAGGTTTTATCACTTATATATATATATATTTATACATCTTTTACTTTGAACAGCGCCAACACCCCAATATAATAAATATGACACAGGGACAGTGGAGTAAGGATGCAAAACATTTAGCAATTTCTCACTGGTGACATGTCTTAAATGAAAAGTTCTCTCATGTGTCAGGGTAAATTAGATATAGCAGGTATACGTCCAATTCATACTAGCAGCTTCCGTTTTACCGATTTTGTGCATATTATTGCATGATTTCTGCATTTAGGTGTGGATTATTGCAAACTAATGATAAAAAGGTGTGGATTACTGCAAACTAATGATATAAAGCAAATTGTATACATGAAAAATTTGAGGACAAATTCCGTAGAAATTCCGTAGAAACTATAGTAAGTTAGCACCTATACAATTGGAGAATAATTTAAAAATTTAGGTTTTCAGTACTAAGATTGCTCATACAGACAATTTTGCAAACAATTCTAAAGCAGTCAGTGTTTTGAAGTCCCAGTGATGACAGTTGCTTTCATGCAGAAGTAGAAGAGAAGTATTTTATGGGCAGCTATTCAAGGACATGCCATATTCCCAAGCAAGTATCTGAGCCAAGAAATACTTGTTGCTCTTTCAGCATCTGCATCAACTGACCTTGCATTTCTGAGTGTATCAGAAGGGGGAGGCATAGCACGCAGACATCGCATTCCCGCATTTACATCTGCCTTGTGCTCATTCTAACTTCATTTATTAAAATAAAGCACTGATAGAAAGCCAAGAATAAGGGAAGGCTGAAAGGCTGAAATACCATTAGCACAGTATGTCGCATCAATTTTCATTATGTGCAAGAAGCTAGGCTAAACTTCAGCCAAATGCAGATGCTTGCTAAACAGTATCCAATAACTAAACGTGTTCTAGTTTACCAGATACAGTAGCTACAAGTATATGCCATTGCATGTTTAATGGTTATCTTCTGAAACTACAGCTACAAACTGGTTAACTTCTCCAAATATTAAGGTTAATTTTTACATTTTAACAGTTAAAGTATAAATAAAGGCAATTTTTTTTCTTCGCTTTGGATAGAGTGCAGACCCCCCCATCCCTGTTTACCCTTATCATTGAAAGTGAAAGTGAAAGAAAATCACAAATTTTGGGCTGTCCCCAGAAAAGTAATATAGGGAAAATCTTCCAATGGGGACACTAGTTTTGGTTACCTGTGGGTCCCCAATGGGACAAGAAGTGAAGGGAAATCTCCCCAATGGGACACAGATGGCAAAAAAAAATCTGTCAAGGATTATAACCTTTACTTGCTCTATTCAAAATGGAAAAAAAATGTTTTGCCTATATGTAGCACTAACCCCGAAGGAGCTGCTGGTTATTTTTGGGCTTACTGTTACCTTCTTGACTTCGTATGCATCTAGGGGTTTCCCGAGGTAGATGGCCCAAAGAACTGTAGAAACTAACACTGGATCCACTTTAGGGATTTTTATTTGTAAAACGTCAGACAAAACACAGTCTCTCAATGAAGGAATAGAGGGTATAGGTAAGAATTTCAGGTACTCTTGGAACTGCGTATAACCGAATGTCTCTCACTAAAAACTCCAGGGAATAGCCATTCGCAACTGGACAGTACAGCTATCGGATAAATCTCCTTCTCCGTAGATTTAGCAGCCGATAGGTGATTTGAATAAAGAAAAGTCTCTGCCACAGACTTGGTTTTAACACTTGTAGGTGAAAAGTCTCTGCCACAGACTTGGTTGTAACTGAAGGATAAATGAGCTTAAAGAACCCTCATACGGTACCAGTATCTTGCATCCGGTCCAGCGATACCGTACAAGTGTGGATTCACCTGGTGTCCTTTCAACTTAGCTTCCAGGCTTTTGTTGAGCAGCCAGCCTTGTGCGTGGACCTCTTCTGAAGAGTCCTCCCCTGGTTGCGTTCTCAGTTGCTGGGCCTCTCCAAAACCGAGATGGCACCGGACCACCTTAGAATCCTCCTTCCAGTTACTGTGCCCCGGGCTAGCCAGCCCCGAGACTCGGAAATGGATGGATCTGCACCCCAGACCATGAGGGCCCCTGAGGGCTGGTCAGGAGGACCAGGACCAAACAGACAGAAAGATCTTCTGGACCGGAACCCAGAGGCACGTGACCTCAGTCCCCTAAGTACCCTCTCCCAAAATGTACAGCAAGACAATCCACTCACTGGTTGGTTCCGAGAAAGATTGGCACCCAATGCGTCCAACTGGACTGCGTTCTTATGCCTGCCAGAGGTGACACCCACACCTATGGCCAAGCAGAACACACTGTAATCCAGCCAGACTGGTACTGAGACCAGAATTTAAAACAATTAACCCTAAAACCCAACTGTGGTTTCAGGAACTTTAAATTTACAAAAACATAGCGCGTGCTCTTTTGGAGCCCGGCGCTACATATAGTTATGGTTTTGGATAAAATATTTTGCCTCTTTTTGATTATTTCCAGGGTTTTTTTTTCTGGCGGAACGTGCCAGAACTTTTTTCTATATTTTTTAATTTTCTAGGTCGCTAGCCGCGGAGAAAGCTGGCGTCCGCATAAGCCAAAACAGCATCTGTAGCGCCGGCTGCAGCCCTTACAGAGTGGAAGGCAGAGTGATATCATCTGCACTCCACCTCTCCCTGCAGACCGGAACGCTTGCTCCTTTTTGGCGCTAATAACAGCTGTCAGGAATAGCTGCAGTACGATGTGCTAGCCTACTTTCCTGTGGAGACATTGCTATTTTGGTAAGTTAGTTATTCAGTGTTGCTGGATAGGGGCTGTCTATTACTGCTGCTTGGATATGGGGGCTACCTGGATGTCTCTTTGCTGGATATGGGCTGTCTCTTGCTGGATATGGGCTGTCTCTTGCTGGATATGGGATGTCTCTTGCATGATATGGAACGTTTTTGCTGGATATGAGATGTCTCTTGCTGGATATGGGCTGTCTCTTGCTGGATATGGGATGTCTCTTGCTGGATATGGGATGTCTCTTGCTGGATATGGGCTGCCTCTTGCTGGATATGGGCTGTCTCTTGCTGGATATGTACTGTCTCTTTCTTTATATGGGCTGTCTCTTGCTGGATATGGGCTGTCTCTTGCTGGATATGGGCCATCTCTTGCTGGATATGGGTCGTCTCTTGCTGGATATGGGCTGTCTCTTGCTGGATATGAGCTGTCTCTTGCCTTATATGGGCTGTCTCTTGCCTTATATGGGCTGTTTCTTGCTGGATATGGGGCTGTCTCTTGCTGGATATGGGATGTCTCTTGCTGGATATGAGCTGTCTCTTTCTGGATATGAGCTGTCTCTTGCTGGATATGAGCTGTCTCTTGCAGGGTATGGGATGCCTCTTGCAGGATATGGGATGGCTCTTGCAGGATATGGGATGGCTCTTGCTGGATAAGGGATGTCTCTTTCAGGATATCGTCTGTCTCTTGCATGATATGGGCTGTGTCTTGCTGGATATGGGTGGTCTCTTGCAGGATATGGGTTGTCTCTTGCAGGATATGGGCTGTCTCTTGCAGGATATGGGCTGTCTCTTTCTGGATATGGACTGTCTCTTACAAGATATGGGCTGTCTCTTGCTGGATATGGGATTTCTCTTGCTGGATAAGGAATGTCTCTTGCTGGATAAGGGATGTCTCTTGCTGGATATGGGCTGTCTCTTGCAGGATATGGGATGTCTCTTGCTGGATATGGGGGTTGTCTCTTGCTGGATATGGGGGATGTCTCTTGTTGGATATGGGGCATGTCTCTTGCTGGATATGGGGAAATAATCAGTCTCTTGCTGGATATGGGGGTGTCTCTTGCTTGATAAGGGGGTTGTCTCTTGCTGGATAAGGGATGTCTCTTGCTAGATATGGGGGGTGTCTCTTGCTGGATATGGGGATGTCTCTTGCTTGATAAGGGGGATGTCTCTTGCTGGAAAAGGGATGTCTCTTTCTGGATATGGGGGAATTCTCTTCCTGGATATGGGGGGTGACTCTTCGCTGCATATGGGTCTGTTGAAATCGTCTGGAAGTGCCTCTGAGTTTACTTTGATAATTGCTGGATATTTCCAATGTTCTGTAAATCTTGCTATGTTGCTTTTTGTATTATTTTATTCCAAATAAATTACTAGTATAACCCCCCCCCCCCCCCCAAAATTATACTTGGTTCCCTGTTTTCTAAAGTGGGTGGTGCTGGGAGGTGTGTAAGGGTGGAGCAAAGGGGTGGTCCTAGGGGGCGGGTCTAGGGGTGGGTAGAGGTGGGTAGGGGCAGAGACAGGTGTGATCTAAGAGAGGAGGGTGAGTTCCTGCACCTTTTCTCTGAGAAAACAAGCCCTGATTATTTCCTTTTACTTTCTCTCCTGCAAGCAAGAGGAAAGCTCTCCAAACCAAGGGGACAGTCATCAGAACAGCAGTCCCCACTTGAAGATTTCCCCTCCATTCCAGGGACCACACAATATTTTGGATTTTTCCTCTTTAGAAAGAAAGTGATTGGAGATCGTTCCAGTCAGTGACTGCAACAAAACACCTTTTTTCAGTAAAATTGGGAAGGGTTGGAACGTCTATCAGTTTAATAACACGGCAACAACTGCTTTCTTATTCCTTTTCCTGTTGTCTCAAGGACAGTGAAGTAAGGATAGATTGCCTTAACAAGGTCATGGATGCCACAAATATCCTTACCCTCCCCCATTCAAGCATAATCTTCAAAAAAAAAAAATGGGGGTAAAAACCCTACTCTTGGCAACATGTATAATCAGTAAATGAACTGATAATGCTACTCAGGGGTCATTGCAGTTGGCGTGAAGCCATACAATACACTCAGTTTAAATAAACAGTTTATTTTTAAAGGATAGGTATATTTCAAAACTCTCTTATACCCAACAGCCCTTCCTTTGTTTTATATATTTTACATATTTCAGATAAGTGGGCAACCTGGTTCAGGAGACATGACCTACAGTTATTCTTTCAATTCTAATTCAAATCTGCACAGTACTGCCCGTTTATGGCTTTGTTTTATAGGCCTTTAGACCACATTCACACTGAGGCGCTTTTCAGGCGCTTTTGTGCTAAAAACAGCGCCTAAAAAGCTCACAAAAACGTATTTCCATTAAAATCAATGAACGCCTTCACACTGGGGCAGTGTGCTGGCAGGGCTGTAAAAAACTCCCCTCCCCATTGAAATGAATCGAAAGCTCTTCAAAAGCGCCTGAAAAGCTCTTCAAAAGCGCTCAGTGTTTTTACTGGCAGTTTAGAAGCGCCTCAGTGTGAAAGTGGCCTAAAGGAAAATTTGTCTACTTGTAACCCTGGATGAAGATGGCTTTTTTGTTAAGAAGTAGTAATCTTTGGAAAGGCTGCTCAACTAGAAGAGGGCCAAGCTGTTGCTGGATTGGGGCTGAAGGTAGGTATAAGGCAAGGTGGGCAGGTGG
This sequence comes from Lithobates sylvaticus, assembly GCA_028564925.1. Taxonomy (NCBI): domain Eukaryota; kingdom Metazoa; phylum Chordata; class Amphibia; order Anura; family Ranidae; genus Lithobates; species Lithobates sylvaticus. The sequence continues at coordinate 380,898,391 of CM053028.1, forward strand.
GTGTTGATAACTAAGTAAAAAAACAACAAATTAAAGTACAGTTTATCACCCTGAAGAAACCCACGGTGCAAGTGGGTGAAATGCGTCGGTGTGCATGCCCACGCATGCCCACCACCTTCAGCAAGCCCAGGCTCTTCACCATCTTGTAGCCCCCACTACATCACCGCAAACTGGAAGTCCACCAACAGCCGGAAACCGAAAGTACACGGCCAGACAGCCCTGTTGCTCTATGTGGATTATTTCCAGCTCCAATCACCATCTCTAGGCGTGCAGTGGACCGGATTTGCAGCCTTCAAGAACCACTGCCAAACCAATCTGATCCAGCTACTCAGGACCAGCAGCCAATGATTAGCCCACACACTCCTAAACATGACTAGCAAGCCACAGATGTCTGCATCACTGGGAGAGTTACGTGGTGTCAGCATTTCATAGGAGACCTACTCTCTATCAGTGTATCATCAATTGTTGCCTGCCTGACATTTTTACACTGGCGTTTAATGAGTATACTGATACTGATTACTGACTATCATCTGGCTGGAGACACTTTCATGTATTACTGCTTATACTGTCCATTCTGCCTGACCCAGAGTAATCAACTGTTCATCATCCACGTGACTTTCAGTGCAGTACTTGTGTTCATCTCTCTTTGGAATATAGCAGGAATACTTTCCTCTCTTATCAATTACTTTATACTTTCATGAAATGATGTCTCTATGCAACTGTCACTGTGGTTATTATATGTATTTGTATGTATGTATTTGTATTGAAAGTGCCAAATCGCAAAAAGTGCTCTGGTCTTTGGCCAGCAAAATGGTCCGGGGCTTAAGTGGCTAGAGAAGATCGCCCTAAGTGAACATCCATGGGCTTGTTTCTTTGTGACACCATCTCCTAATAGTGAAAGAAAAAATATTTAAAGCGGTTCTGCACTCTGTATATATATTTTTTTTTGGGGGGGGGGGGGGGGTATACAAAGGATGCTTACCTTAATTGGGGGACTCACCTGTTCCATCTTCCATCTCGATCGCCGCCGGTTTTCGTCCGATGAAGTTCTTCATCTTCTTCTTTTGTGCTGGGGGCCATCTTGCCTGTGGGCATGTGAAACCCCCACAGGCACTTTAGATGGCCCAGCATGCACCGCCGTTACTCGCGCGTGCGCAGTAACGGCACATCTGCCGACATCTCACGAGATTTCGGAAGATGTGGCCGAAATCTCGCGAGATTTCGGAAGATGTCCGCACTGACTCCTGGGAACAATGACACCAGATCCCAGGAGACAGTGCGGCCTGACGACGATCGACGCAGAGACCCCGCCCACCGCCGAAGAGACAGAAGACCGGAAGTCATCAATTACAAGGTAAGTAAAAAAAAAAAAAAAAAAACACATTTCATTTAGTACTCTTTGCCTGATTTGGAAGGCAAAGAGATTTACTAAATGAAATGGGTGCAGAACCACTTTAAGAAAAATTCCTTAAAGAAAAGTACGTCTTTGTTGGCAGAGATTTCAGCAATTGAGTTTACATAGCATACATTTATTGCAGGGCTGCTTGGGGTCCCAAAAAAATGCTTTCCCATTGCTCTGAAACCAATGTCAGTTTTCTAGCGTGCTAGGACCCTGTCATATATATTTTTCAATATCATTAACTGTGTATGTTAATATGTCAAGGTACCCGACAATGCACTGACTTATGCTTCCATGCATGACTACACCCTTTTATACAGGCTCTACTGCTTTCATTAATTGATATGTGATATGATAATGAAAAGACTGCCCATCTTCTGCTTATTCACAGGAAAACTATTAGACTGTACAGTACACCAGTCAAGAGTCTGTTGTGTTTGGCTGTTGTCCTCTCCTACAAAACGAAAAACGTTTTAGGCAAATAAATTTTACATTTTTAATATAGATTTTCAAACTGGTGTTTTATATTATTTTAATTACTTGTATAAACTATGTATTTTACAAATAAAGAATGTGATTCCATGATAAACTGTATACTGAGCCTACTATTTTTTGTTAAGAACCCCAGTAAAAGCTGCTCCCTTTTTGACTCTTTCTTTGACTCTTTCTAACTATAACTTTCTATGGGGCCCTATAAGCAGGAAAGTTCAACTGCATTTTAACCACTTAAGCCCCGGACCAATTTGCAGCCAAAGGACCAGGCCCCTTTTTGCGATTCGGCACTGCGTCGTTTTAACTGACAATTGCGCGGTCGTGCGACGTGGCTCCCAAACAAAATTGCCGTCCCTTTTTTCCCACAAATAGAGCTTTCTTTTGGTAGTATTTGATCACCTCTGCGGTTTTTATTTTTTGCGCTATAAAACAAAAATAGAGCGACAATTTTGAAAAAAATGCAATATTTTTTACATTTGCTATAATAAATATCCCCAAAAAATATATAAAAAAACATGTTTTTTTTCCTCAGTTTAGACCGATACGTATACTTCTACATATTTTTGGTAAAAAAAAATCGCAATTAGCGATTATTGATTCGTTTGCGCAAAAGTTATAGAGTTTACAAAATAGGGGATAGTTTTAATAGCATTTTTATTAATATTTTTTTTTTACTAGTAATGGCGGCGATCAGCGATTTTTATTGAGACTGTTACATTATGGCGGACACATCGGACATTTTTGACACATTTTTGGGACCATTGTCATTTATACAGCAATCAGTGCTATTTAAATGCACTGATTCCTGTGTAAATGACACTGGCAGTGAAGGAGTTAACCACTAGGGGGCGGGGAGGGATTAAGTGTGTGTGTTTTTTTTAACTGTAGGGGGTGTGGCTTGGCGTCTGACGTCACTGATCGTCTTTCCCTATAACAGGGAACAGACGATCAGTGACAGGCTCAGTAGTAAGCACGGGGAGAGGTTTGTTTACACAGACCTCTCTTCGTCCTTTAGCTCTGAGACCCGATCTCGGGACACCAGCAGCACTGGCCACGGTCACAGAGCTCAGGACTGGGTCGCAAGCGCGCCGCCGGCGGCGCGCGCGTGACCCACGGCTGGGCACTTAAAGAGCCACGTACAGGTATGTGATTGTGCCCAGCCGTGCCATTCTGCCGACGTATATCGGCGTGAGGCGGTCCTTAAGTGGTTAAAAAAAAGATTAGTGATGGGCAAAACACCCCTCAGTTCGGTTCGCCACCAGAACACTCGAACATGGAAAAAGTTTGGACCCGAACCCAGAACCCCATTAAAGTCTATGGGAGCCAAATTCTAAAAAAATCTGGACATGTATCAATGCAAAATATTTTTTTTTAAAAAGATTAGGAGCAGTAATTTTAATGATGCTTAAAGTAAAACAATAGAAAATGAAAAATGCCTTTAAATATAGTGCCTGTGGGGTCCTCTTAAGCCCCATACACACGCGCGGACAATCCGTGGACCAGGTCCGTCGGACCATGTCCGTCATACTTTGTCTGATGTTGGTTTTGCGTACACACGATCGGACAAAGTTGTCGGAAAATCCGATCATTCTGAACGTGGTGACGTTTGTTGCCTACGACGGGACTACGTAGAGGCTAGTAGCCAATAGCTTTGGTCTTGTAATGTGATCTGAGCATGCGTAGCACTTTGTCCGGTCGGACAAGCGTACACACGCTCGGATTTGGTGTGATCGGACCGGGTTGAAGGGAAATCTTTCCAGCAGGAGATAAGACTTTGTCCGACGGACAAACCGACGAACACTGTCCGATGGTGCATACACACGGTCTGATTTTTCAACAACCTTGTCCGATCGGACCAAATTGATGAAAAAGTCCGACCGTGTGTATGGGGCTTAAGTCTGCCTGTAAAGTGGCAGGCATCGTGATTGACTATGGATCTAAATTGGGGGACATTTTTATATTTTTTCTTATTAAAGGAATTGTCAAAAACTTCATAAGGGGGTTAAAGGGGGCTTCTAGATTCAGATAAGCCCCCTGCCTGCAGACCCCCACAACCACTACCCAGGGTTGTGGGGAAGAAGCCCTTGTCCCCAACAACATAGGGACAAGGTGCTTTGGGGTGGGGAGCAGAGCCCCTTCACCCCAAAGCACCCCCCATTTAGAGGGCATGCGGGCTGGCATGGTTTAGGAGGGGCCGCCCCCTCCCTCCCCTTTCCTAGCCTAGCAGACTGCATGCTCAGATAAATGTCTGGAATGGATTTTGGTGGGATCCCATGACATTTTCTAAAAAAAAAAATTGGCGTGAAGTTCCCTTTAAAATCCATACCAGACCCAAAGGGCTTAGTACAGATTACGGATTTTTTTCCACATTTCTATATTGCCAGCAATGTTTTTTTGTTTTTTCATTCAGTTGTCAGCGGGGAAGTCCACTGACAGCTGATGACTCATCCATTGTTAAGGACGCGGCGGCTGGCTTGCCGGCCCTGCTCCTTAACAACCAGCTATTCACTGTGCCCTGATTGGGCAAAGCCCTGCACCTGACCAGCGGTCAAGTGCATTTTTTTAACCAATCAGGGCTTAGAATGCACTGCAAATTGGTGAACACCCGAACAGGCGCTGTTTGGGGCCGAACCAAAGCTCCACCCGAGCCATTCGCCCATCACTATAAAAGATTATTCTGAAACCTGTTTACAGCCAAGTGATAAAATGATCGTGCAGAGGTGGCTGACTGAAAGTGGTAAATATAAAATATTTATATGCATTATTTTAAATGTTCCTAGACTAAAAAGAAGTAAAAAAAAGTAGAATGTTTTTTTTTTATTTCAGTCCAACTCTAAATAAAAAACATACAAAGCATCATTATGCCTCTTAAATGATTCACCTTCATGTTTATATGTTTACTCTAAAAGCTAACTCTGAACATTTCCCTTAAGATGATCCATCAAGCAATCAGTAACCATCAGAGTCTGAAGTGCACATCAATTGGTAACACCACGGGGTCAAAAAAGCTCCACTTTTCTAACATTGGGAAAACATCCTATGCTTTAAAATGATTCAGTCTCTTCAGAATAGAGGTAACTGATTTTCAGATGTTTAGCAAGATAAGGATAATCACTCATGAGGGAACCTCCAAAGCTTTATGGTAAATATTTTTGCAAAAATATGGCACAGCAAGCATTAAAAAAACATGAAAATTGTGTTAAATCCTTACTGCAATGACGCACTCTGAGAGCAGCGCTAGAAACAATAATAACTCCACTCCCTTTAAAAATGGAGAAACAGTAACAAATACAACGCAAAGAGGGAGTAGCAGAGACGTGTTCTGATCTTGTCACATGTCTTTAGGAAATAACGATAGTATTATAATATTATGCAATGATTGGCAGAGACTGAAATATCTCCATATTGTTTGTGTAAAAAGGGAGAAATAAAGCCTAACTCTGGGCTAAATGTGTATTTTAAAGGTCACCCAGATGTTATAAAAAGAGAAGCAGATTCCAGAGCTGAGAGACAGAGTAGTCAATTATCACTCAGACAGGGTCTGCACTTGCCTGGAGCAAACAACCATATGCACATCCAGCTTGTCACTGTGTAATACTTCCACAAAGTAAAGATGAAGGCAACAAAATAGAATTGTTTGCACAAATCTTTTATTGCACTTAAACAGTGTACAGACAGAATGCCACTGAGTCTAATGCATGCTAGTTAGCACTTGCTGTTGTCCCCTACAGTGTCTTTTCTTCACCACAAGATGTCTGCAGTCTACCGGGGACACTAATGTGAATGCAAGGCATCATGGTTCCAGTCTCTGAGAGGGTATCACCAAGGCCCCTTAATTCACACTGTACTGGTGCAGAGAGCAGCACTGACATTACCCCTTTGCTCCGTTACCCCATGCAACAGTTAATTAAGCATGGCTGCTAGCTGTGGCTATCACTGACAGCTTTAGTTCCCACTTATAACGAGGACTAATACAGGCATACCCCATTTTTAAGTACACTATTTACTAAAGATAAAAAGTGCAAAATCAGGCTCACTTCTGCATAGAAACCAATGAGCTTCTAACTCCAGCTTGTTCAATTAAGCTTTGTTAAAGTGGAAGTAAACCCCCCTATCGTTTTCAGCCAAGGAAGCTGCCATCTTTGCCTCTGTTTAATCTTCAACTGCCACAGTGCTGCACATGTGATCCGTTATGACACCAGCCATTGGATGGTTTGACTGTTTGGTTGAGAGCACAGCCAATGTGCAGTTAGCATTCACGGCATGCCTTTTTTTTTTAGACTGTTAAATCGATGGGTTTACTTCCGCTTTAATATAACCTAGAAGCTCATTGGTTTCTATGCAGAAGTGAGCCTGATTTTGCACTTTCCAGCTTTAGTAAATAAACCCCATTGTGTACTTAAAAGTGGGGTATGCCTGTAGTAGTTCCTGATCATGTGATCACTATATTAGCTATGAAATAGTTATCATAGGCAAGCTGAAGGCATCATTAAAGTGATACTAAAGTGTTTGTTTTTTTTGTTTAAAAATAATAAACATGGTATACTTACTTGCTCTGTGTAATGGTTTTGCACAGAGCAGCCCTCATCTTCCTCTTGTTGGGTCTCCCGCCAGCTCTCCTGTCCCCATCCTCCTGCTGAGTGCCCCCACAGCAAGCGGCTTGCTATGGGGGTACCTGAGCTGAGCTGCTGCTCTATGTGTTCATTTAAATACAGAGTCGTGGCTCAGCCCCGCCCCCTCTCTCTGCTCATTGGCTCACTGACTTTGATTGACAGCAGCGGGAGCCAATGGCACCAGCTGTGTTTCTCAACCAATCAGGGGAGAGTCCTAGACAGCTGAGCCTCTCATGAAACATTGCTGGATATGGCTCAGGTAAGTATTGGGGGGGGGGGGGCTGAGGGGGGTTGCTGCACACAGAAGGTTTATTATCTTAATTCATAGAATGCATTAAGATGAAAAACCTTCTGCATTTAGAACCACTGTAAGGGAAAAAAGTGTTTCAGCTGATCAGGAACAATATGACTGGTGTGGCGGTGATTAGGGACGCTGTAACTGGTGTGGAGGTAATCAGGAACAATATGTCTTGTGTGGTGGTGATCAGGGACACAGTATCTGGTGTGGCAGTCAACAGTAACATTGTATCTGGTGTTGCAGTGATCAGGGACAATATGACTGGTGTGGCAGTGATTAGGGCCACTGTAACTGGTGTGGAGGTGATTAGGAACAATATGACTTGTGTGGTGATCAGGGACACAGTAACTGGTGTGGTGGTAATCAGGGATACAGTAACTGATATGGTGGTGATCAGGGACACTTTAACTGGTGTGGTTGTGATTAGGAACAATATAACTGATGTGGCCATGATCAGGGAAATTATGACTGGTGCAACAGTGGTTATGGACACTGTGATTGGGTGGCAGTGATTAATGACACTGACTGGTGTGAAGGCAAATAGGGATACTTGCAATTACAATTGTAATTACCTGCCCCTGTTTAACAGGGGCAGAAAAATTGGGCCTTGGCTGGTAGTAGTGGTGCCACAACACTGTAAGCCCTCACAGTTACCTTTGTTGGGTGCAGGAATGGGCCCTGCGTTGAAATATTATATCAAAAATTGTAATTACATACCCTTGCTAAACAGGGGCAGAAAATACAAAATACATGTCCACGACCACCACTGTTGACTGTAGACACAGAGGCTGCTTGTCTTCTTTTAGTGGCCTGTGAGCATCTGCCTCTCCTTGGTGGCCTTCCTGACATGATGTATTTTTTGTTTTGTAACACCACACTACACTGTATTAGATACTGTGTACACCGTCTGCACTGTATTAGCAACTGTAAAACGGCTGCACTGTATTGTGTACTGTGTACACCACCAAAAGTGTAGTAGAAACTGTACACACTGTATTAGATACTGTGTACACCGCCTGAACTTTATTAGAAACTGTACTACAGCTGCACTGTTTTGTGTACTGTGTACACCACCAGAAGTGTAGGAGATATTGTACACACTGTATTAGATACTGTGTACACCACCAGAAAAGTAGTAGAAACTACTATGGCTGCACTGTATTGTGTACTGTGCACACCGCCAGAAGTGTAGTAGAAACTGTACACACTGTATTAGATACTGTGTATAACGCCTGAAGTGTATTAGAAACTGTACACACTGTATTAGATACTGTGTACACCACCTGCACTGTATTAGAAACTGTACTACGGCTGCACTGTATTGTGTACACCACCAGAAGTGTAGTAGAAACTATACACACTGCATTAGATACTGTGTACAACACCAGAAGTGTAGTAGAAACTGTACACACCGTATTAAATACTGTGTACACCACCTGAAGTGTATTAGAAACAGTAGACCACCGAATGCACTGTAGATATAGGCTACACTGGATGCAGAGTATATATATATATATATATTTATATTTTTTTTAATTTTTTTCGTTTTTTTAGTTTTTTAATACACTGACTGAATATTGAGTAAACACTGAATATATAGTCTATGCTAAATGCAGAGTATATACTAGACGGACTGTATATATATTTCAAATACACTGCCACTAACTGAATAACCTGCCTGCTTAATCTAAATCAAGTTATCTCTCTGTCCACACCAACAACACGGCACGGCAACACGGCAAAACGGCAGCTACCTTAAGTGTAAGCAGCCTTATATAGTGTGGGGCGTGGACTTAGTCCCCCTGAGCCACGATTGGCCAAAGGCACCCGGCCTTTGGCCAATTCTCTCTTAGCAGAGCGCACTGTGATTGGCCAAAGCATGCAGGTCAGGTGCATGCTTTGGGCAATCATCAAACAGCAATTCACTGCGATCTCGCAGTGCATTATGGGACGTTCCGCAGTGCTCAAATTTTCCGCGGACACCCCATAATGTTCGCTGTTTGGTGACCTATGTTTGACCCGAACATTGAGCTCATCCCTACTAGACATAATCCACCCGGCCGTTTATGTACAGTCACCGGGCAGAAAGTGGTTAATACTTTAATTGTCTGATACAATTGTAAAATTAAAATGCATTAATTAAAAATAGTTAAAAAAAATATTTTCACTTTTTTTTTCCATTTTTCCATTAACATTTTTTCCATTTGATAGTTTTTAATTAGAAGCAGAAAATGCTTTTTTCTTTATTAAAACTGTACTACACGAAATCCTCATATGGAAAAGATATTTAGATGAGCAGATAAGTCATTGGAGTTGCTTTAATAAAGGTAAATAGGCTGTTCACTTTGCAAGGGGAGTTACATTTTGGAAAGAAATTTCCCCCAGAGATTAGTGAATATACTGAAGTTTGACTTTGCAACAAATACCCAATTACATGGGAAAATGATCCAACCATGTGTAAGCAAAAATAAAAAAATAAATTTGAATTCTCCATCATCCACCATCCAATCATATGTAAGCTACATAGCTACTGTTTTTTTTCTCCTTACACATGATAGGGTATTCTTTGTAAAGTGAATTGTTACCACATTCACTAAGCTAAGTGGAAATTCCCTAAGAATTCACTTTGCAAATTGAACATGCTCTACTTCTTTAGTAAATCAACCTCTTTGTGTCTGTGGATCTTTGGGAATGATTTTGAGTGGATGACTTAAACTGGAGTTAGTTACAACTGCCTCAGACCCATGCTCCTGGGAGGTCACCCACCTAGGAAATAATTGAGACTGGTAAAACTGAGCTTCATGCCCACTGTCTCACTTACTAGAAAGCATAGTACTCTCTGTGAGCCAGCACAAGTCCTAACCGTAACAATTGCAATATATAGATTACTAATAAATTGTCGTTGCAAGTGAAAATCACTTGGTGTGTGGCCATTCTGAGATTTAAAGTATCTGTACTGTCATTTGTTTAAATTAATATATTTATGCTAATTAGATGCTAGTGAAGGCTTCTGGGGATGCCTGATGCTTGATCAGTAGCTTGGAATTAACATGTGTTTCAGTAATATATGCAGTGCAGGAATAATGGCAGTGACATCGGCTTATCACCTCTTCCCTGTGATAAATGACCTGCACTGTTCTTGTTTGCTCTGACTTGATCTCATAATGCAAATGCTGACATTTAAAATGGTTCAGGTCTGAGTCTAAACATCAGCAGCTAATATTGTGGAATGGAACAGAGCAGCCAAGCAGGGACACTTTCTCCTCTTATCATCATCAGCTGTACCCAGTTTATTGATACAGGAAATAATTGTATCATCTAATTAAATGTAATACTTGATGGCACATGTAATAATTCTGCACACATTGTTGGATTTCATTGTTTTATATTCATATAAGTATATCTAGCAGAGCTTTTCAAATTAAATGAGCCACTTGTAAATGAGTATCTCCCTACAGTAAAGGGAAATAACATTTCCAGTATATAGAGGACATGCTGATTGTTTGCTGTACAGCCTTCCATTTATAGAAAATAGCTTAGATTAGTTTCTGGTTGGTGACACACAGGGGTGGATTTGCATCACTTTGAGCCTATAGACATACAACGTTGTCACCAAAAATATGTTGAAAACATATATATAAAATATGCTAGCAATATTTTGGTTTGGCACAAGATAGACAGACACAGTAGATAGATAGATAGATAGATAGATCAATAGATAGATACATTATACAAGGTGATATGTCAAATTTGTAGCTGGCCTAATTTGGTTAAATTTTGCCTTTAAAAGGAAAAAGCCCATGCAGTCAAGGGGCTCCAGTAGTAGTAGTTTTTTTTTAAAAGCTGGGAAGTGGGATTTGGGGGGGGGGGGGGGGGAGAAGAGGATTTGTGCTAGGAGAGGAATTGTTTGGGGGGGAGGAGTTTTTCTTTTGGGGGGGGGGGGGGGGGGGGTTGTGCTGGGGTGGATTTCTTTTGCGGGGCAGATTTTGCTGGAAGGAGGATTTTTTTTAAGGGGGGGGTTTGTGTTGGGCAGGGGACTTGTGCTGTGGTAAGAAGATTTGTGCTGGGGTGGGGATTTGGGGGGGGGATTTGTGCAGGGAGGAGAGATTTGGATGGGGGGGATTTTAACTGGCAGGCAATATTTGGGTGTGGGACAAAAAATTGTGCAGGGGGGGGGTATTTGGGTGGCAGACAAAGATTTGTGGTTGGAGGGGGAATTTGAAGGGGACGAAAATTTGTGCCAGTAGAGTTTCAGCAGAGGGGGAGATTTGTACTGAAAGAGTTTTTTTTTGTTTAGGGAGAATGTTAGCTTTGCTGAGGGAATATGTGCTTGGAAAGGGGGGGGGGGGGGGTGAGCATGCAGATCAATTTTTCTTGGGGGGGGGGGGTGGTTTTAGCTGAGAGGCGAAAGTGGTAGAAGGTTTTTCTTGCTACTCAATTTTGGAGTAAAAATCTATCTAAAGATAGTTTTCTATTTAAGATACGTTATTCATTTTAGTTTATTCAGCGTGAAATGGAGCTTAGTTATGTAGCATTAGGCTGTATTTTCTGTAATATTTAAATTTTTGGTAAAGCTCTGCAAGCAGAAATAACATGCACTGCATTGATGCATTCACACAATTTCACTAACTACCAGCAAGAGTCCCTACATTTAAAGAGCACCTGTCAATTCAGATCCATCATGCCAGCGCCTGTTAGTGGGCATCCACCTGCTGCAGCCACGTCCCTCACTTTGTTGTGTCACTGCCGCATCACCAGCCATCCCATTAAAGTGAATGGGACTGTTGGTCAACAGCAGGTCAGAGAAGGAGCCGCTGCGGGACAGTGATGACAGTTGCTCTTTAAGCCTGGGTTCACACCTATGCGAATTTGCAGGACATTTCAAAATACATTGATTTTAATGAGGCATGTTCACATATCTCTTCATTGCAGAAAAAACGTGTGCGTTTTTTGGACAGTGCGGTGCGGCTCAGGTGCGAATTCAGGCCCATTATCTTCTATGGGCACGCATCTGATTCGCAGATGCATTCCGTTCTGAACACAAATTCTTTCCTTCTCCTCACTACACCTCCCCCCTCTCCCTCCCCTCTCCCCGCCCTCTCCCTGCTCACTGATCCGCAGCTAAAACGCTGACAAACCGCTGAACAACTGACGTTTTAGTGCGCAGTTACGCCGGACATTCAATTCGCACCGCACTGGTGTGAACCCAGGCTAAAAATTATGATTTAAACTGAGTTGATTTAAATCAAGCTTTTTTACTAGTGATTTAAATCAAATCCATCCTGGTCTGAACCCCTCTAAAAATCAATGGGAGCCGAACATTAGAAATCAGAAATGGCTGTTTTATAGTCTAATAGGCAAGTGACTGTCAAACTAAGTCCATGGCGAGCCCTGGGGGACGTGTACCAAGGTAAAAAAAAAATATTTTTTTAAATGTTGTCACAGTGCACTGTGCATTTTTGTGTACAACTGCATTCAAATATTAGTTCATAGATCCTTAATATTTGATATGAAGATAGTACTATATAGTCCTTTCATAAAGTTCATTCTATTTTAGAAGAAGGTATTTAACAGTTATACATAAAGGATTAAAGTGTAATTCTAGACAAACCTTTTTTCCCTTAAATCTTTGGATAGGTAGATCCTTGACTACCCTATTCAAGACAAAATATATTTTTTTTCTGGATTTCATTTTTCTTCACATTTTTCCATTGAGTAATGTAGGTTACACAGAATTATAGAAGATGATTATTTATCATGAATATTTCTAGTTTTCATATTAAAGAGCATTTTAGGGCAAGATATAAAAGCATTAGTTTGTGAACTAGTAATGCTACCAAATATACAGAGAAACTGTGTTAAATTTATAATGGTCCTAATTTACCAAAATCTGATTTGTAACTCCTTCAAAAATAAGTACACACTACTAAGCCTCTATGGTGGTTCAGAAGAGGTGCTCTTCCTTAAATCAGAAAATTAAATTTCTCAAGGGGCCTGTTGAACAATACATCCACAGGCCCCTTGAGAAGATCTTCTAGGACGAAACACATCAGGGTCCATGCCTTGCGCTGATGTCATCAAGCCCGCTCAGAGTATCGGTCCCTGGGTTTTTATGCTAATGTGAGTACCTTTCTTATATAATAATAAAGGGACCTGGCTATTTTAGGGGCCTATTCTTCTGGTAAGCTTCTGTCATTTTTGGTGGAGGAACACACTGATGGATTCACATGGAAGAATTTGAGTTTTGTCCAGTCACATTTTCGGTGGAATTAATGGATTTTTTATGACGTCATTTGCACTTCTGGTGATTGCACACAATTTCTTGCACTCACTCCACATTAATTGTAGGAGTTGGAGATGTCTTAATGTTTTAAAGGCACAGAACAACATTTCTAAGTTAACATATTGGTAAATATTTTGTATTCAGATATATTTGAGTGCTGCTGTATACACAAGTTTGACAACATTTATTTTGCATTTAGCACAGGTTTTTGTTTTTACGTTATAAGACTCTTTGTTAAAGCATACCATTGAAAAATAGAAAGTATATTCTTCATCTGGTGGGGTTGGGGACGCATTTAATTTTTAGGATCTGCGCAGAGATAGGCTTTCAGCATGTGATAGGTAATTTCACCTCTCTCTGCTTTCTGGATCACCAATCAGGTATAAACCTTCAAGCACGGTTGAAACTTCTTACTGGCTGTGAGAAACTTCTTAGTACTTAGAGGCAGTAAGGAAGGTGTTTCAAGATCACCAGCAGATGTGTTCCAGGATTATTTGATTACAGACGAAACGGAGCATGGTAGACTGGTATACTACAATGTCTGAATGAATAACTGAACTTCTCAGTAGGTAGGGTTTTTTCCCTGTTTACATCATACGCTTTAATTTTCTGTTTTGAGTGTCAATGTACCTTTAAATATAAGGTGGGGGAGGGCAAGCAATTTAAACTACCCACACCTATGGGACTGTGACAGACCTGATAAGGTAGTATTCATTTTTTTGCTTAAGCTGGAGACTATAAAAGGCTTTAAACAGCTACATCAGTTTGACTGTCGGCGGGGACAGCAAGAGGAGAAGATTGTCCCGACCTCCCACCCATGTCGTGGTCCTTGTTATGTGGCATTGAAGTCCCTTTCTATTGAAAGGGGACCGTTTTTATGGGGGTTTTTTTGTATTTACTCGAGGAGTAAAATTGTAGGTTTTTGGCATAAGCTGGTATAGATTTACATATTTATTAAATATTATTGGAGTTGGTTTTATATACATATATACAGTATCTCACAAAAGTGAGTACACCCCTCACATTTTAGCAAATATTTTATTATATCTTTTCAAGTGACAACACTGAAGAAATGACACTTTGTTACAATGTAAAATAGTGAGTGTACAGCTCGTATAACAGTTTAAATTAGCTATCCCCTAAAAATAACTCAACACACAGCCATTAATGTCTAAACCGCTGGCAATAAAAGTGAGTACACCCCCTAAGTGAAAATGTCCAAATTGGGCCCAAAGTGTCAATATTTTGTGTGGCCACCATTATTTTCTAGCACTGCCTCTTGGGCATGGAGTTCACCAGAGCTTCACAGCTTGCCACTGGAGTCCTCTTCCACTCCTCCATGACAACATCATGGAGCTGGTGGATGTTAGAGACCTTGCTCTCTTCCACTTTCGGTTTAAGGATGCCCCACAGATGCTCAATAGGGTTTAGATCTAAAGACATGCTTGGCCAGTCCATGGCCTTTACCCTCAGCTTCTTTAGCAAGGCAGTGGTCTTCTTGGAGGTGTGTTTGGGGTCTTTATCATGTTGGAATACTGCCCTGCGGCCCATTCTCTGAAGGGAGGGAAAATTGTTCTGCTTCCCTCAATAAACTGTAGCTTCCCAGTGCCGGCAGCACTCATGCAGCCCCAGACCAAAACACTCCCACCACCATGCTTGACTGTAGGCAAGACACACTTGTCTTTGTACTCCTCACCTGGTTGCTGCCACACACGTTTGACACCATCTGAACCAAATAAGTTTATCTTGGTCTCATCAGACCACAGGACATGGTTCCAGTAATCCATGTCCTTTGTCTGCTTGCCTTCAGCAAATTGTTTGGGGGCTTTCTTGTGCATCATCTTTAGAAGAGGCTTCCTTCTGGGACGACATCAATGCAGACTGCATTGATGCAGTGTGAGGGGTATGGTCTGAGCACTAACCGGCTGACCCCTTCAACCTCTACAGAAATGCTGGCAGCATTCATACTTCTATTTCCCAAAGACAACCTCTGGCTATGGCGCTGAGCACGTGCACTCAACTTCTTTGGTCGACCATGGTGAGGCCTGTTCTGTATGGAACCTGTCCTGTTAAACCGCTATAAGGTCTTGGCCACCATTCTGCAGCTCAGTTCCAGGGTCTTGGCAATCTTATTATAGCCTAGGCCATCTTTTTGTAGAGTAACAATTCTTTTTTCAGATCCTCAGAGTGTTCTTTGCCATGAGGTGCCATGTTGAAATTCCAGTGACCAGTATGAGAGAGTGAGGGCGATAACACCAAATTTAACACACCCGCTCCCCATTCACACCTGAGACCTTGTAACACTAACGAGTCACGTGACATCGGGGAGGGAAAATGGCTAATTGGGCCCAATTTGGACATTTTCACTTAGGGGGTGTACTCACTTTTGTTGCCAGTATTTTAGACATTAATTGCTGTGTGTTGAGTTAGTTTACAGTGGTGTGAAAAAGTGTTTGCCCCCTTCCTCATTTCCTGTTCCTTTGCATGTTTGTCACACTTAAGTGTTTCGGAACATCAAACCAATTTAAACAATAGTCAAGGACACAAGTAAACACAAAATGCAATTTGTAAATGAAGGTGTTTATTATTAAAGGTGAAAAAAAAATCCAAACCATCATGGCCCTGTGTGAAAAAGTGATTGCCCCTAAACCTAATAACTGGTTGGGCCACCCTTAGCAGCAACAACTGCAACCAAGCGTTTGCAATAACGTGCAATGAGGCTTTTACAGCGACCTGGAGGAATTTTGGCCCACTCATCTTTGCAGAATTGTCCTAATTCAGTTACATTAGAGGGTTTTCGAGCATGAACGGCCTTTTTAAGGTCATACCACAACATCTCAATAGGATTCAGGTCAGGACTTTGGCTAGGCCACTCCAAAGTCTTCATTTTGTTTTTCTTCAGCCATTCGGTGGTGGACTTGCTGGTGTGTTTAGGATCATTGTCCTGCTGCAGAACCCAAGTTCGTTTCAGCTTGAGTACACGAACAGATGGTCGGACATTCTCCTTCAGGATCTCTTGGTAGACAGGAGAATTCATAGTTCCTTTTATCACGGCAAGTCTTCCAGGTCCTGAAGCAGCAAAACAGCCCCAGACCATCACACTACCACCACCATATTTTACTGTTGGTATAATGTTCTTTTTCTGAAATGCAGTGTTCCTTCTACGCCAGATATACTTGGACACACACCTTCCAAAGAGTTCCACTTTTGTCTCATCGGTCCACAGAATGTTGTCCCAAAAGTCTTGGGGATCATCAAGATGTGTTGTGGAGAAATTGAGACGAGCTTTGATGTTCTTTTTGCTCAGCAGTGGTTTTCTCCTTGGAACTCTGCCATGCAGGCCATTTTTGCCCAGTCTTTTCCTGATGGTGGAGGCATGAACGCTGACCTTAACTGAGGCAAGTGAGGCCTGCAGTTCCTTGGACGTTGTTGTGGGGTCTTTTGTGACCTCTTGGATGAGTCGTCGCTGCGCTCTTGGGGTAATTTTGGGCGGCCGGCCACTCCTGGGAAGGTTCACCACTGTTCCATGTCTTCGCCATTTGTGGATAATGGCTCTCACTGTGGTTCGCTGGATTCCCAAAGCTTTGGAAATGGCTTTATAACCCTTTCCAGACTGATAGATCTCAATTACTTTCTTTCTCAATTGTTCCTGAATTTCTTTGGGTCTCGGCATGATGTGTAGCTTTTAAGGATCTTCTGGTGGACCTTACTGTGTCAAGCAGCTCCTATTTAAGCGATGCCTTGATTGTGAACAGGTGTGGCAATAATCAGGCCTGGGTGTGGCTAGAGAAATTGAACTCAGGTGTGGACAACCACAGTTATAGTATGTTTTAACAAGGGGGGCAATCACTTTTTCACACAGGGCCATGATGGTTTGGATTTTTTTCACCTTTAATAATAAACACCTTCATTTACAAATTGCATTTTGTGTTTACTTGTGTTGTCCTTGACTATTGTTTAAATTGGTTTGATGTTCCGAAACACTTAAGTGTGACAAACATGCAAAGGAACAGGAAATGAGGAAGGGGGTAAACACTTTTTCACACCACTGTAAGTGGACAGCAAATTTACACTGTAATACAAGCTGTACACTCACTACTTTACATTGTAGCAAAGTGTCATTTATTCAGTGTTGTCACATGAAAAGATATAAAAAAATATTTACAAAAATGTGAGGGGTGTGCTCACTTTTGTGAGATATTGTATATATACTTATTGGATTAATATTTTATTGCCAATAATAAAGGGCCGTGGCCAGTTCAATCCAATTATTGGTGTTTTTGCGTGTTTTTTAGATGATAACAGTCGATTTGTTAAGGTTCTGTCTACAGTCCCATAAGTTCTCCCTAGTTTGTACGATCCACTACCTTCTGTAAGAAACTGCTGCATCCATAAAACTTAAAAATAGAGTACTAACAAATATGAATAAGCTGCAATTAAATGTTTACAGAAAAGATTCTACCAAAGCTTCAAAGTAACATAATTGCTTTGCCCAATGCATTTTGGTTCCTTAACATAGCACTAGCAAACACTGTACAACAAACTTAAAACATTTCTTTTAATCTGCATGTTTTTAGTGCTAAATAATTGCTAGCTTTGAATGTAGCTAGTGATAGAAAGAGCACATATGATGAAATACTGTTTACAGTATATTAATTAATAAGAGCAAAGGAATCACTATCTGTAAGCTGATGAATCCTTCTAGCAATGATCAGAAGAGCGTTGCTATGGAAGCAATATAACCTATAGTGGGATAGCAACAGAGGTTCATGAGCAAACAGGAAATCAATTTGCCGTCTAGGCTCATTTATTACTGCTATATGTCACTCATATTAGAGCAATACTGAGTTCCGGGCTGATGGAACATTAACGCCTTCTGCTACCAAACAGACCATCACCTACACGTTCTGTGTAATAAATCTGCTTTCCTACATATTTAATGGGGGCTTTCTCAATGTTGTAACTGCAGTGCTCATTTGATAATGATGTAAAGTATGGGGAATCATACATTTATCAGCTGTCAGTATTGCTTTGTACTTGTAAATATGTCAGCTTTACTGACAAAAAGAGTTATAGAGCTACATGAAAAAAATATATTATTGAGCAATAGTTTAACATTATTTATTGGTTATTAAAACCTGATAAACACGATAAAATCATATTGGAGGATGATACAAGAACCAGAGGTCTCCAAACCCAAGCTAAGGGTAGACAAATAAACAAAAATTCCCAGCTCACTTACCATCTTGCCAGCACTAAACAAGGGATTTAGTCACACACATTGGCAAACATATGTGTACGTGCAGTGGCCACGTCAAGGCACCCCAGTTTACTGCGGTCCTAACTCTTTCATTTTAAGAGTCTCCCAAATTGGAGCACATATTGTATATAGCAGTTGGATAGATTAAGGGCAGGTCTGTCTGGGGTGAACCCACCTTAAAGTGGTAGTAAAGGCAGCACTTTAAAAAAACACTGACAGGTTTTTTACAACAGAAGAGACAATAGAGGTCTCTTCTGTTATAAATGTCCCCTCTGCCTGTCATCGAGTAATGTGACCTGAGCCACACATGCGCAGCTCAGACCACATGTACGGCCCACTGTCTGCGCTGCGGCTATGGCATTCCCACACGCATTCGCAAGAGTGGCCCAGACAATACAAAACCTAGAAGAAGGACCGGAAGATGGCAGCACCAGGGCCTGGAGAGAGCCCTGACAGCACATTGCTGGAGGGCTCAATTTGTAGGTACGATTTTCATATAGTGCATACTAGTACATTGTGACTTAAACCTGCAGGGGTCCATTTATTAAAATTTTGTTCTCAAGAGTTTACTACCACTTTAAAGGTATAGGGATGCACGAGACACCCAGCAGGAGCACAATGGCAGCTGAAGGGATCCTGTGCGTGCCCACACCAATTCACAATCTGTGAAAACATATGTCAACCACCCCAACCTAACCATAACTAGAATTTGCAAAAAGGAGCACATGGAAGGCAAACACCCATCAAAAACAAGCAAACAAAAATTCCCAGCTCACGTACCAGCTGGCCTGCAACTAAAACCAAATTGATCCTGTTTGGTATTGTTGCAGGCTATCTGGTTAGTGAGCTGTGAATTTTTGTTTGTTTGTCCTCCTTTTGCAATCATTAATGGGGTCAAATTGACATTCATTTTCTAGCATAGTGGCAAGAAAGTTAATCCAATAAGAACATTTTTCTCAAATTAATGAAATTTTTTTTTTTCAGTGTATGTGGTTTTTGTTAAGGAAAATGTATTTACTCCAAAAATTAGGTGTTAAAAGCAAGCAAAATTTTGAAGTACTTTCAAACAATATTCCTCAAGTCATCGAATCTGCTAAGAATTTTTGCACAAATGTTCATTTGAAAATCTACAAGTGTATGACCTTCTTTAGACTACAGCAAATTCAATAGACTGGTGCTAGAGATATGAAAGCACTAATCTATGGCTTTTAGCTGGCCCAGACATCATTCAGCTGTTAGGTAATTTTCTAATATCTTACCACTCTGAAGCAGCCATGCGGGTGTATTTACACAGTGATCAGATCGCCTTTTAATCGCCTCTTATCCAGTCTAAGAACATTTAACTCTGTCAGTCTACATTGATCCGCTATGGCCTGTGTTAAATGGGTCACCCTTCTGTGTACCCTTTACAGTTCAGGACATATTCTTAAACACTCACATTAATAGATCTTAAACTGGGTATACAGGTTAATTTTTCTTGAATGTACAAGTTTTTAACAGTGTATGTGGTTTTAGTTTGTTAAACTCCATTCATGCCAAAATCGAATGTTAAAAGCCAACAAAATCTTTCAAAAGACATTCAAATGTTCTGAGAATTTTTATACAAAATTTCCTAAGAATTTTCATGCAAATTTTAATTCTAATTTTTACCAGCTTAAACAGGAACATAGATTATGCTCTTAACGTTTTCCAATAAGGAGTCAATCTACCCACAAAGTAATTTGTGCACCCAATCCACACATAGTTAAATGATAATACATTCAAATCATCCCAGATCTGAGAGCGCCTTTAACAAGGCACCCTTTCCCCACGAGGAGCTAGATCAGTGTGTCTCTATTGTCAAGCCAGCATTGCCAGATTTTTTCAAATTTTTTTAGGACAGCCCCTACTTAGGTATGTTGCTTTATAAAATGGTAGTGCTTTATTAAGTAAGTCCTTCCAGAAGGATATTGTGGGTGGCTCAGGTTTCTTCCAGCATCGTAAAATAGCCCTACGAGGTACTAATTCCTCCACCAGTCCCAGCAAACAGGCCGAGACTGTCACAGGAATCGGAATCAAAAGTAAATTCTGTATAGTGCGTGTCACCCCTTTCCAGAAATCCTGTATCGGTTGACACTACCAGAATATATGATTAAAATCAGCATAGTTAGTAGTGCAGCGCCAGCATTCTGCTGTACCAGTGCCATAAATTCCAGTTATCATCGCTGGTGTATAGTATACTCTGTGAAGAATTTTGAATTGAATGAGTCTATCTCTGGCCGAAAACAAGAGTCCGGAACGGGTGATCCCACATATCGTCCTATTCCTCCCCCCCAAAATCTGTCACAAGTGCACTCCATGCATCCCTGCACTTGGTAAGCATTTTCGGCCTTTCCACAAATAATTCTTTGTAGACCTCTGATAATGGTTTTGGTTTCCCCACCTAGCATATCTTCCAATGGGGAGGCAACCAGTATCAGAGCTGAACTGCGTCAAGAACGCGTGTCTCAGCTGGAGGTATCGGAATAGATACCATTTGGGGAGATTATATTTGTCCTTCAGTTGGTCAAAGGTAAGTAGTTTGGTCCCCCCTACTATATGTTTTAATTGTTTTATGCCAACCCTGGCCCAAATTATTGGATCGGTGATTTCCCCAAAGTGGGGTAATCTAGGGTTGAACCAGAGGTCCTGTGACGAACCCCCTTCTGCAGACTTCATCAATATCCTTGCCCTGTCCCATGCGCGCAATGTGACGAGCATCGAGCCAGCCAAAGACGGAGAAGCCTTAGGTCCCCTATGTACCAGATAGAACAGACTCTTATATGATCCTAACAGGGCTGTCTCTAACACCGTTGCTGAATCACCATCATCCTGTGTCAACCACCGTCTAGCGACCACCATTTATCCCGCTATAAAATATTTAAATAGATCAGGGAGCACCAGACCGCCCTGACCCCAGGGCTCCTGCAGTGTGCGAAGGCTGATTCTAGGGTGTCTGTTAGACCATAAGAAGGAGCTAAATAAGCTGTTCACTCCTTTAAAAAAAGAACAAGGGATCCATATTGGTGTGTTCCTCAAAAAATATAAGAAGACTGGTAGAATCTTCATTTTGAGAAGACTTACTCTACCAATTAGCGACAATGGAAGATGTCTCCAAGAGTCTAGGTGTATCTTGACCTTGCTCAATAAAGGGAATAAGTTCGGGGACATGAAATCGCCCACATCTCCCAGGCAATATCCTGACTCAGAGATATTTGAATTCTGAGACCCAGGAAATGGGAACCCTTTTGATCACCAGAGCCTGGGCACCGGTGTCTATAGCCATCACGCTGGACTTCTCCCAATTCACTCTCAGTCCTGAAAAATTAGAAATGTATCCAATATGTCCAATGTTGCCTCCAATGATGGTCCTGCGTCTTGTAGAAAGAGGAGCATGTCGTCAGCATAAAGTGCAATGCACTCTCGTATACCACACACCTCTAGGGCCCGTACGTCAGTCGACTTTCGCAAAGCCATGGCCAAAGGTTCTATTGCTAGGGCAAACAGGGATGGCGATAGCGGACACCCCTGACGCGTGCCTCTACCCATCGTGAACTGAGAGGAAACCGCGGTGCCCAACTTAATGGTTGCTCGGGGTTGGCTATATAACAGCGATATCCATGTCATGAAAACCTCTCCAAACCCCATATGGCATAGTACTGTAAGCATATAGTTCCAGTCAACCGAGTCAAAGGCTTTCGCCATATCTAGTGATGCCACCACCCTAGACCCGAGGTACGCATGGTCATATGCGCACCAATTTAATGATGCGCATGAATATGCACAGGCGTAAGTGCATTTGCCACTGATATTGGCACCAGATTCCCTATATACATGCAGCAGATGCACTAAGAGGTTCTGTCTGATCTGCAGCTGTTCCCTGTGTTCCTGTTCCTGTTTCCTGTGTTTGTCTCCTGTGATTGACCCAGCTTATCCTGACCACACTTGAACTCTACCTATCCTGACCTTGGCTTGCCTCTAAGACTCTGTTTACCTCTTGCACATCTGCCTGACCTTGTGTTGCCAACTTTTGCCTGTATCCTGACTATTTTCTGCCCGCAGTCTATGCCTATACCTAACCGTCCGTTGCTGACCTGGCTTGTCTAGTCCTGCATCTGTCTGCCCTGCTCTGCATTATGCCTGATTCTGCTGATCCTCTATCTGTTGTGTGCTGCCAGTCTTACTGTATCTGTTACCAGTTACTGCCTACCCAGCCTGGGGTCTGCTGTTCCTGCTGTCATCCGCTGCTTCAGCTATCTAGCTCAACTCTGGTGACACACCTGCAACGTACCTCAGAAACAAACGGAAGATCTTACCTCACCAAGCTCTCATGGTCACTGTTGCAATATCAGCGGTCCTTGAGCCGGGGCTGTACAAGAGGTCTTCCTCTACACGTCAGACTACACCCTCAGAGTAAATTTCAGAGACACAATACATTAGCCTGCTATAGATCACTGCTATTGCAGCCCCTATACAAATCAGTGCTGACATATTTGTACTCCCTACACCCCCCAGTGCTTCATTTAATGTTTCTCCCAATAAGATCCATATATTAAATATTAAAGGAAAAAACACTACAAGAGTACCACCTCTGTGTGCTGCGGAGTGCTAATTTAATTGCAGGTCTCTTCTGGTGTGTAGGCGATCTGCATTAAAGTATCCTTTTTAAATGAATGGCGCTGTGAGGCACTGCAGTTCATGAACTGCCGTACTTTGCGGTGTTACCTGAATGCATTGGTGTCATTCTGAGCTAATAAAAAATAAGCAGATATAAATAAATTAACTCAACAAGTTCCCTGGCCTTGGGATTACTAGGCATCAACTGCATTAAACATAAATCAGTGAAATGCTAATGCTTATGGCAAATATGGGAAAGGTTTTTAAACCATGACACTAGAATAGTTACAACAATATGCCAAAAACAAAACCCAAAAAGAACCTCAGAAAATTCTGAAGAAAGGTTCAAGGTATCCACACGGTGCTATACAGCTGTCTAATGCCGCGTACACACGACCAGACTTTTCGACGGACTAGGTTCGACGGTCTTCCCAATGGACTTTCGGCGGAGTTCTGACAGACTTTCCGAATGAACGGACTTGGCTACACACAATCACGCCAAAGTCCAACGGATTCGAATGTGATGACGTACGACCGGACTAGAATAAGGAAGTTCATAGCCAGTAGCCAATAGCTGCCCTAGCGTAGTTTTTTGTCCGTCGGACTAGCATACGCACAAACAGATTTCTCAATAGGAACTGGGTATGGCGGAGTTCCGGTTGAAAAATTAGAAAAATTTTCTATTTCTAAAGTCCGTTAGATTTTTGAACAGCAAAGGTCCGATGGAGCCCACACACGATCAAATTGTCCGATGGATTCGTTCCGTCTGACCTTTGCTGTCGAAAAGTCCGGTCGTGTGTACGCGGCATAAGAGTCTGCAAGGAAGCAAATGCTTTGGAGGAACTATAACTATTAGCATTCAGCATCTAAAACCAGCCTTATCTTATATAGTGGAGATTAATTTACACTGATCGTAGGAAGTGGTTGCAACTTGTTAGCACATAATAAAGATTCGGCCAACCTCCCTCTGAGCTTTCCTTCTCTATTGGGAATCATCTGAAGGACAGTGTGATCACCATTCACTCGTGCCAGTATCTGCAGACGTGGATGTCCCTGTCTACCGGTGTGTCTTCACCACAAGCCTTGACGACTCATTGGACATATGCCTTGTTGAGTCCAATAGTTTTGGTAAGCCTTCCTTATGTTGATGGTGGCTTTCTCCCAATATCCACTCTTCACACCTGTCCTTCCATTGATGTCCTAAGGTGGTCATTCACTTACCTGGATTAACATTGCGTCTCAGTTGTCATCTGTGGACTATATTTTTTATCACGTTGTGGACTTTATTCAGTTTATTCACTTATGTGTTTGCACATGTGTCACTATGAGTGTAAAACAGTAATGTTTATTTTTTCACTTTATTATATATGGCCTCATTTATAGTGACCGTCCCCATTTAGCGCTGGCACATTTACTCACGATTAGGTAAAGGCCAAACGTATCATGTTTTATAGTATTTACTTAATTTGGTATACAGAGGCAAATCCTACCTGGGAAATAGTATCTTGCCACACCTCACATTGAGATCACTATATATTCTCCTTCCATTATTATTTTTTTTCCAATACTGCAAACGGCCACTACACCATACTATTTCTCAGTTTTCCACTTGCATTTCCTGTCCTTAGTTGTTCTCTCTGTTATCCACAGTTCTGGTAGTTTCACAACAATGGTCATTGATGATGGTTTTCCTGAATCATATGCAATGGAAATCACATTAGTTCCTACATTACATACATGTTTCCAAGAACATTTCCCAACTGTATTTTTCCACCACTGTCAATGCACAATATTGTGAGGCGTTCTAATACAATTTAAAGCCCAACTCCAGCCAAAGCATTTTATATTTTTGAATAAAGGAGTTAGAACTTTTGTTGGGTTTTATTGCTATACTGAATGTGACTATTTTGGGAAGATTACTTCTATCCTATTCCTGTGAAACAAGTTAATAAGTGATGTTGTCTCTGTATATACAAAGGCACAAACAGCAATACGAACTTCACAGACATTCTAAATGTTCTTTGCTGTACTGAAAAAGATGCTTTTGTTGCTGTCTCTGTTTCTATTGAAGAGAGTCCCTATTACTTTGTGTCCCGGTGACCCCCTGTCAATAGAAAAACGGAAATGAGGAATAATCACCCCAATGGATTGTAAAAATAAATAAAAAAACAAGTAAATAAAAACTGAAAAACAAAAACAGTGCTAACCCTTCCCCAATTTCTTTAAGACAAAAAAAAATTTTGGGATGAAGTTTAGCCTTGAGTATAGAAATCAGCTCAACAGAAGAGCAATAGAAAATAATTCATGACAACTCATATAAAGGTGTACATGAAGGCATTTTTCAATGGTCCAGTAAAGTCAGTTACTACAGCGAAACCATAGAAGATCAGTCCCCTCCATATCTGTGCACAGCAGTCTGATTGTTTACAGTAAATACATATACTTTACTGTGGCAGTGTGTTTTAAGACCCATATAAATGAATGTATGTCTAAAGCCAAACTATTTATTTTATTTTTTTTTTTAAGTTTTGGAATGGTGAGGGGATAGAAACTCTGTCAAGGTTTTTTATTTGTTTTTTTTTTCTGCTGTCAATGTCCCACCAGACAAATTTACTTTTGCGGCGTGCACGCGCTCAGACTTTCCGGCGGGATTGTCCGCCGGTCCTAGTCCAGCGGACAAACCGCCGGACTTTCCAGCAGAGATCCGCCGGACTTTCCAAACGTGTGGACTTGCCCACACACACCCGGACTTTTTGTCCAAAGTCCGCGGGACTTTTGAAATGAACGGACTTGCCCACACACGGAGGAAAATCCGTTCATTTAGATCGTGACTCCAGGTAGACAGGACTAGCGAAGGCAGTCAATGCCGCTGCGCTAGCCCCGTCACCTGGTATGGATTTAAAGGGGAATCTCTACACCGAAAAATTGGCGTGGGTTCCCCACAAATCCATATCAGACCCTTATCCGAGCATGCAGCCCGGCCGGTCAGGAAAGGGGGTGGGGACGAGCGAGCGCCCCCCCCCCTCCTGAGCCGTACCAGGCCGCGTGCCCTCAACATGGGGGGGTGCCCTGGGGAAAGGGGGGCCCTGCGGCCCCCCCACCCCAAAGCACCTTGTCCCCATGTTGATGAGGACAAGGGCCTCTTCCCGACATAGCTATAGATATATATATATATATTTTTTTTTTTTTTGCAGAAAAAAATACACAAAGTGCATGCAAGGAAATGCAGCAAAATGCACATCACTCACATTAAATTGCATTCCGATGCACAATAATACATAAAACAATGTGCATTAAAAACACAATAGATTGTAGGCATTTTTACAACTTAATTCAGAACTACATTGCATCTGAGCACTACAAACCAAAAATGCTATTTAACTACTAAAGGACAAGGCCTATTTTTCAGACTTGGTGTTTATGAGTTAAAATAATTGTATTTTTGCTAGAAAATTACTTAGAAGCCCCCAAACATTATATATTTTTTCAGACATCCTGGAGAATAAAATGGTGGTCGTTGCTTTACTTTACATCACATTAGATCTTACAAGCGCAATTTTTACGCTGAGTAAATTGATACTCAACATGTCACGGTTCAAAATTGTGCCCGCTCGTGGAATGGCGACAAACTTAGACCCTTAAAATTCTCTATAGGCAATGTTTAAAAATTTCTGTAGGTTACCAGTTTTAAGTTACAGAGAAGTTCTAGTGCTAGAATTATTGCTCTCGCTCTAGCAATCGCGGCAATACCTCACATGTGTAGTTTGAACACCTTTTTCATATGCAGGCTCGACTTACGTATGTGTTCGCTCCTGCGCGTGAGCTTGTCTGGACGAGGCGCTTAAACACTTTTATTTTTTTTTCTTATTTATTTTACTTTTATTTTTTATTTTTACACTTAGTTACATAGTAGGTGAGGTTGAAAAAAAATACACAAGTCCATCAAGTCCAACCTATGTGTGTGATTTTATATCAGTATTTCATTGTATATCCCTGTATGTTGTGGTTGTTCAGGTGCTTATCGAATTGTTTTTTGAAATTATTGATGCTCCCCGTTGAAACCACTGCCTGTGAAAGAGGATTCCACATGCTAACCTCTCTTACAGTAAAGAACCCTCTACGCATATCTGGGGTCAAAAAGACGTCAGATCTCTCATTTACACTAAAATGCAATAAAATAAATAAATAAATATATATTTTTTTTTACAATTTTTTTTTCCCCTTTAAGACCATTGGGTGTAAGTGACGTTTGACATTGCTTCCGCCATCCAATGGTATGGAGCAGAGTGGGGCCCATCTTTCCCTCACTTGGCTCCAGGACCCGATCGTCTCCGCTGCTACAGACGGCTCCGGTAAGCGGCGGAGACCACTGGAGCGCAACGAGAGGGTGCCCTCTCCCGCCCCCGATAAAAGTGATCTTGCAGCAAATCCACCACAGAGACCACTTTTATCTGAAAGCAGACCGCCCACTGTTGAAGAGGATACCAGGGTTATGGCAGCTAGCTGCTGCCATAACAACGGTATTTCACTTCAAACAGCCGGTATTCCACTTCAAACATTTTTAATATTTAAAGCAAACTCCCCCATCCATTCATCCATGTCTCCATGCTTTATTTTACTGAAAAATAACTTTGTAAAAAACCCTCTAGCATTGCTGGCCATATCCATCTTGAGTAAGCGCAGATAATTCATGTAGCCGTTACTTCCTGGAATCCATCTGCCCTTAGCTCAGACAAGCAGGTAGGAGGGTGTGTCTAGCTGAGAAAGCCCCTCCTGAATACTCCTGGGATACTCCTGGATGTATGGCATTTGCCTAGACCTGAAAGCCAGGAAGTAACTGAACAAATGTAAAAAAAAATAAAAAATAAAAAGTTTAAGCCCTGGTTCACGCTACCGCAACTTGTCATGCTACTTGAGAGTTCAGTCGCATGACAAGTCACGTCTCATTAACGGCCATGGAACCGTTCTAATCGCTGCGACTCAAGTCACTCTGACTTAGAAAAAGGTTCCTGCACTACTTTGGTGCGACTTCAACACGACTTGCATTGACTTCTGTTGACCACTTGCCTACAGAGCACTTACACCCCCTTCCTGCAAAGGCCATTTTTCAGCTTTCAGCGCTGTCGCACTTTGAGTGACAATTGCGCGGACATGCTACACAGTACCCAGATTACATTTTTATAATTTTCTTCACACAAATAGAGCTTTCTTTTGGTGGTATTTAATCACTGCTGAGTTTTTTTTTTTTTTAAGGCCAAAAAATTTGAAAAAAAAAAATTTCTACTTAGTTTCTGTCAGTAAATTTTGTAATTAAGATATTTTTTTCCTTCACTGATGTGCGCTCATGATGCGGCACTGATGGGCACTGATAGGCATTGATGAGGTGGCACTTATGGGCACTGATTAGGTGGCACTGATGAGGAGGCACTTATATGTCGCACTTATGGGCACTGATATGTAGCACTGATATGTGGCACCGATGAGCACTGATAGGCGGCACTGATGGGCACTGATAGATGGCACTGGTGGACACTGATAGGCGGCACTGGTGGGCACTGATAGGTGGCACGGATAGGCGGTACTGATGGGCACTGATGGGCATTGATGGGCATTGATGGACAGCAGTGATGGGCATTGATGGGCAGCACTGATAGACAGGACTGATAGCCAGCACGGACTGGCATTGCTAATGGGCTTTGAATGGTGGCACTTGTGGTCAGTGGTGGGCACTGATTGCTGGCACTTGTGGGCACTCATCGCTGGCACTGATTTGTGGCACTGGTGTTGCTATTGTAATCCAGGCACTGATTATCAACCAGAATGAGAGCTGCACCGCCCCGCCGTCATTTGACGGTGGGCAGGCGGCAACTAGTTAAAGAAGACATGTGCAAGCCATGATGAAGTCACACAGGGATGTCAAATTCGTGACTTTGAAGCCACAGCAGTGTAAACAAGGGCTCAAACAAGTAAATATGATATACTTTTCTATTTACTAATGCTGGCAGCATAAGGTTTAAAAATAGTCAATGTTGATTGAGAGAGTGAAGTTCCATTTTAATGTGTGAATCCAGCCAAACTGTGCAAATGAAATCTGCCAGAGGCGGAAACTCTGACAAATAGGAATGCCATTAGAATATTACAGAACAATATTATTTTCTCATATAGCTTCAGCTCTAATTGTACTGCAGGATTTTAGGATCATTAATAAAAAAATTTATTATATTCCACACACTACTGGAAAGGTAACACTCTTCAGAAAGTAACAGGAATCAGAATTTGCTGAGCTCGGCATTCCTGCAAGTCATGTTTGTTGTGTTAGAAACGTTGTCCTTTAGAAAATGAGTTAAAGGTTTGCGTGTGTCTCGAACACAGTTTCCTGGCCCACTTTAATGTGCTGACTGCATATTTTCTTTTTGCTTTAATCCTGAATTAACTACTGAATGACAGGAGAAAGGAAACATAACTTAAAACGTGATGATATTAGTGTGTCAAGATCGGAGACAAAATAAGAAAATGTATTACAATTAATAAATTGTGACCATAAATAGCTTAATATGTAATGCAATTTAGACTTTTAAAAAAAGTCAATAGGTTATTTCACCTTTAAGACTTTTGCCAAAAGCATCACTATCAGGGGCGGACTGACAACTCATGGGGCCCCCGGGCAATAGGAGATTATGGGGCCCCCAGGCAATCAGAGATTATGGGGCCACACAGTATACACACACACAGTATACAATCACACAGTATACACAGACATGTTTCTATTGGCTGAGAAGGTACTGGAGAGGTGGCGCAGCTATAATCTTGGTGGCCCAGGGCCCTCGGGCAGTGCCCGAGTGGACGAATGGTCAGTCCGCCCCTGATCCCTATGCATTACAGTGCCCTCAGTACACTGACTTTTTAAACTGCTTATTCCATCCCCTCCCCTCACCACCCTGCAGATGGCAAGATGTCCCAAGTGTTGGATGCCTGGCAACTCATTATTGAGAACTTTAATTCCCTACCCACATGTGTGCAGTCCACTCTCTTTCACTTTCACAAATTCCTGAGCTGTTAGAGAGAGTGGTATGTGCAGGCAGTAAGAATTCTTTTACAAAACTGAGGACTGCATGTACTGACAACTCTGTGATGCATACTGTAGATATGCTTTTGGTAAAAGTAATTAAAGGCAAACTAACCCTTTAAATAAAATACAGTATATGTTACAGGTATATTTTAATACCTTTCCAAAACAATGTTCCTGTCCTAGGGTGACAATGCTCACTCACTGTACTTTATCTATGGAGGAACAGCATTGGTTGCTTTCTTGATTTCGACTACAAACACCTCCTCCTCTATTTACCTTCATTATATAGGAGTTCACAGAAGCTGCTCTCCTACATCTTCCTCTAATTATCTCCATGACCTAATATGACCACATTTGTATACGTAGCAGTGCGGGTGGGAATCCCCATCCCAAAACTGAATGGCCCTGCAATGACAGCTTACTTCTAGGTTTAGACCGAACCCAAGCTCAAGTACAATTTCTGTAAGCAAGGACACATATCTGTTGTTTGTTCTTGTAGATATTCTTGTAGGGTGTAGATATTCTTTACAAGGTCAGCTCACCCAAAACAGATATTTCAGGTTTTGGTAGACACTGGAGAGTTACACCACCTGACAGGTTCCTATAACTGAGAAATAGGGAAAGAGGAGGGAGCACCCACACTGCCACATCCGTATATATCAAGGGAAAACAAAGGAGATACCGAATAGATATCAACAGGTCGGACTTTTAAGGCATGGAAACACATAAGAAAGTAACAAAAAATAGTTTATTGATAGAAAATACACAATATCATAACAGTGTTCGAAAATGATAAAAATCATATGAAATGATACACTTTGTACATTGAGCCCTTGTTCGTCACGTCTACGCGTTTCGCCATAAAGACTTCCTCAGGCATGAAAAAAAGCATTCCCCTGGGAGACAGCCCAGTGATCGTGCACAGTGTTGGGCTGTCTCCCAGGGGCATGCTTTTTTGGTCTCTGCAAACATATTTCTACCTTTTAGCTTTTAAGTTAGGCTGCTTGGGCTATACTATTTGCCACCAGCACTTACAAGGCTCCATTTGGATGGGAGTATGTCCTCTGTTGGCTGTCCCCATTGATGGTAATATAGTGAACGAGACCTTTCCTGCCCCTGCTATAAGCAATTATTAATTTCTGTTTGTACTCATCAGATAGTGCCACTTGCTGTTTACCCTATTACAGCTGGTTGACTTTCTCCATATATTTGCATGTGTCCTGGTTACTATGACATTTGTACTCAAGCGCAGCCCATTTGAAGATAGTGAGATTTATTTTGCTCTCTCTTGCTACGTCTTTGAACCGTTTTCCGTGTGATGAGGAAGCCTTTACGGCTAAACGCGTAGACGCAACGCACAAGGGCTTAATGTACATTTAATATGATTTTTATAATTTTTGAACACTGTTATGATATTGTGTATTTTCTATCAATAAATGTTACTTCCCTATGTTTTTCCATGCCTTAAAAGTCCGACCTGTTGATATCTATTCAGTATCTCTGTTGTTTTCCCAGGTTCCTATAACTCTCAGGGACTCCGTTGGCGAGATTTGTGTAATAGATTCTCACACATCTGATGTGACCACTGGGAAGGGGGTCACATTACTGAATTATTTAAATATATTTTATATCATGGAGAATGTCATTTCCTAGGTAGATTATAACAGAGTTGTTATATTTGGCAGTAAGTTCTCAATGTTGGGGTATTTAAGACATGAGCTAATTTAGACCACCAGCCTCCACCTAAATTTCACTATTGGGTAGACTGACACTTTAGGGCCCCTTCAGATCTAAATTCTTTTCAGTAACACAAGGTTTTTGCAATGCACAGCAATGCACATCATCTTGTGTGGTGCATTGCGTGGCCATTGATTTAGAATGCAATCTCAATGTACAGCAAGTGCCAGTGAAGCCATACCGATGCAAACCACCACACACATTCCAGGAGTTATGGCGTTCTGTGTTAAGAAATTATGCAGATTTGGTTTTATAGTCATTGTTGTTCATTGGCAGCCCATTCAAAATGAAATACTGCAACATATGACAAAAGTGTGAAGGAACCTTTAAGCTGATGGTAAGTACATTATCAAATGACAATTTAAGAATCTTACAAGTGCATAAAATATATAAATGCACCTATCAAGGCAAATATATCCACTGCTTCTGAATAAAATGAAGAATCTATAGTAACCTGTCCATTGCGGACAATCTTTTTTTATGTGCTGCAGGCTTAGCATGAAAGGGGTTATTATGCTATCGGGTAATGTTTTTTTAAATTATACTCATAGACATTTATGTTTTTGAAATAAACCGTTTTTCCAGCCTTTTCTGCTTAGCTGATAAGAAGGGGCTACACTGTACATTTTAGGACCCTAGCATGCTCCTCAATGTTATTCCTGCGGTGCAAAACCTCCATCAACCTCCTCCAAGCTCTGTCAGGCGCACTCTAAATCTTATTTATTTCTCTTCCAAATATAAGGTTGTAATCATTTATTCCCTCCATATCTCCTAAGGATCAGTTGGCACCCTTATTTATCCTCTAAAACCTGTGTTAGTATTCCTCCTAAACTTACTCAGTCCTATTCCAAATCAGTCAGTGCTCATTCAAGCAGACGTCAGTCTTGCATTCAAATATTAGATTTAGAACATGAAAGGCAAACCTAAGAATCAAAGTATTCAATGACCGCAGCTGTAATTTAGTGGCTCAGCTGGTTGGTGCTCTGCTTGCTACAAGTCTCTCTAAAGCTGTGTTTTTATCACATCCCACTTGAAGACGGTTTTCAATTTGCATACGTTACTTATAACAGCATGAATGAGAAAAGTTGTTTATATATTATAGTAAAATATACATTATTATATTAATTAAACAATGTGTAGATGCAATTATAGCTGTGTATATTCTGACTAATATACTGCACAAACACATATATATATATATATATATATATATATATATATATATACACACACACACACCTACTGTATATACATACAATATGTATATATATATATATATATATATATATATATATATATATACACACACACAGTATCTCACAAAAGTGAGTACACCCCTTACATTTTTGTAAATATTTTATTATATCTTTTCATGTGACAACACTGAAGAAATGACACTTTGCTACAATGTAAAGTAGTGAGTTAACAGCTTGTATAACAGTGTAAATTTGCTGTCCCTTCAAAATAACTCAACACACAGCCATCAATGTCTAAACCGGTGGCAACAAAAGTGAGTACACCCCCTAAGTGAAAATTTTCAAATTGGGCCATTATTTTCCAGCACTACCTTAACCCTCTTGGGCATGGAGTTCACCAGAGCTTCACAGGTTGCCACTAGAGTCCTCTTCTACTCCTCCATGATGACATCACGGAGCTGGTGGATGTTAGAGACCTTGCATTCCTCCACATTCCATTTGTGGATGCCCCACAGATGCTCAATAGGGTTTAGGTCTGGAGACATGCTTGGCCAGTCCATCACCTTTATCCTCAGCTTCTTTAGCAAGGCAAAGGTCGTCTAGGAGGTGTGTTTGGGGTCGTTATCATGTTGGAATACTGCTCTGCGTCCCAGTCTATGAAGGGAGGGGATCATGCTCTGCTTCAGTATGTCACAGTACATGTTTTTCATTCATGGTTTCCTCAATGAACTGTAGCTCCCCAGTGCCGGAAGCACTCATGCAGGCCCAGACAATGACTCCACCATGCTTGACTGTAGACAACCTCTGGATATCATGCTGAGCATGTGCACTCAACTTCTTTGGTCAACCATGGCAAGGCCTGTTCTGAGTGGAACCTGTCCTGTTAAACTGCTGTATGGTCTTGGCAACTGTGCTGCAGCTCAGTTTCAGGGTCTTGGCAATCTTCTTATGTAGAGCAACAATTATTTTTTTCAGATCCTCAGAGAGTTCTTTTCCATGAGGTGCCATGTTGAACTTCCAGTGATCAGTATGAGAGAGTGAGACCGATAACACCAAATGTAACACACCTGCTCCCCGTTCACACCTGAGACTTTGTAACACTAACGAGTCACATGACACCAGGAAGGGAAAATGGCTAATTGTGCCCAATTTGGACATTTTCACTTAGAGGTGTACTCACTTTTGTTGCCAGCCGTTTAGACATGAATGGCTGTGTGTTGAGTTATTTTGAGGGGACAGCAAATGTACATGGTTGTACAAGCTGTACATTCACTAATTTACATTGTAGCGAAGTGTAATTTCTTCAGTGTTGTCACATGAAAAGATATAATAAAATATTTACAAAAATGTGAGGGGTGTACTCACTTTAGTGAGCTACAGGCATACCCCACTTTTAAGTACACAATGGGGTTTATTTACTAAAGTTGGAAAATGCAAAATCAGGCTCACTTCTGCATAGAAACCAATGAGCTTCTAACCTCAGCTTGTTCAATTAAGCTTTGGTAATAAAACCTGGAAGCTGATTGGTTTCAATGCAGAAGTGAGTCTGATTTTGCACTTTCCAGCTTTAGTAAATAAACCCCATTGTGTACTTAAAAGTGGGGTATGCCCATACTGTATATATATAGAAAGAGAAAAAAAACTTAATTTAAATCAATATTTGGTGTAATTACCCCTTGGTTTCAAACCAGCATCGATTCTTACACTTATACAAAGTCAGGGGTTTTGTAGGATTAGAGTCAGGTGTGTTACAATCCCCATAGTCCTAAAGGAATTAAATCTGTATGGGAACTTCAAAATAAATATGACCAAATCCGAGATTCTAAATTTAACCATCTGAAGAAGAGCAGAGAGCAGTCCAAGCCAAATTACCGTTTAAGTGGTGTAAGAAAGAATTGGGATATTTAGGTATAAAATTAACAGCACAACAAGGCGATTTGTTTGAAGCTAACTATATCTCCCTACTCAATAAAATTAAAGACCAACTGAGTAGGATGCAATATAAAGCACTCTCTTGGATTGGAAAGATAAACGCAACTAAAATGTTCATATTACCCATGTTAATCTATATGTTTCAAATGATCCCAATTCCCCTCCCACAGACTTATTTTAGAAAATTAAAATCTATGGTCTCAAAATTTATTTGGGCACGTAAAAGGCCCCGCATTGCGTATAATACAATAGTTAGAGAAAAAGATAGAGGGGGATTAGCAGCACCAGAGTTTAAAAAATATTATGAAGCCATTGTGATCTCCAGAATAGCAGACTGGATTCACAATAAGTAGGAGAAGAGTTGGGCGGAGTTATAAATGATGCTAAGTACAACAGACACGGGGAAAATTATATGGATACCACCACAACACCGAGATTTAGGATCAAACACAAATATTTTGACCAAAAATACATTAAAGAATTTATTTTTAGCAGGGAAGGAGGAGCACTTATATTTTAGTAGGTGGGTTAAAAAGGAGGACATAACATTGCAGGATGTGATGGAAGGGAATAGAATATACACTTATAAGGAAATCATGCAGGAATGGGGACATAAACCACTAGACAAATGGAGGCACACTCTAGAGAAACTACTGGAGTCCCCCCAAAGCTTAGAGAGAAGAATATCAAAAATATATAAAATATTGATGCGGGAGGCGGATTATGAATACCCAACCTTTCTAGAAAAATGAGAAAGGGAGATAGGCCCCCTAAGTAGTGATGAACATAGGAACAAGATAATCAGGTTGGCTTACTTAGTAGCAAAGGACATGCAAACAGCAGAAATGTCATATAAGTTGCTTGCTAGGTGGACTTTGAAAGAGTGGATAGGTAGGGTAGAGCGGACAAGAACTATACATATGACACAAGACACAGGGGCGAAATACCATAGGATATGGCAGAGGTCTTCAAACTACGGCCCTCCAGTTGTTCAGGAACTACAATTCCCATCATGCCTAGTCATGTCTGTGAATGTCAGAGTTTTACAATGCCTCATGGGATGTGTAGTTCTGCAACAGCTGGAGGGCCGTAGTTTGAGGATCCCTGGGATATGGGGTCAATGGCTGGTATTTAGGAAAACAGGGATATACTTGTGGTCAGGGCCATCTTTAATATTGATTGGATTAATATTCCTGTTGAGGGGAGTATGGGTGTAATATTCCTGTTGGGGGAGTATGGATGTAATATTCCCATTGGGGGGGGGGGGTATGGGTGTAATATTCCTGCTGGATGGGAGTATGGGTGTAATATTCCTGCTGGGTGGGAGTATGGGTGTAATATTTTTGCTGGGGGGAGTATCGGATGTAATATTGCTGCTGGAGGGGAGGGAGTTTGGGTGTAATATTCCTGCTGGGGGGATGTCTGTGCAGAAAGTTCTTGTCGTATGATGGACACGGCGAGGCTCTTTTCCCACCTAGGTGTTCTGAATTCCCGAATTGCTGCAAAACGCTTGCAATCCCTTTACTTTCAATATCACCCCAATCAAGGCGAGTTTTTGCCACGATTGTCACCTGACAAATTACAACAAAATTGAAAGACTGCTTTTGGGAAACAGGCATCCTGCAATTTTGTTTTTTTTGCGATGTGTCAGGTGACAATATTGTCTTGTGATTGGGGTCCCATTGAAAGTAAGGGGATCACAAACATGTCACATGTTTTGTGGCAATTTGTGAATCGCAGTAATTCCGCCCGCAATGCCTAGGTGTGATTGCAGCCTAAGCATCTTCTATCTGTTGATTCTGGGAGAACATTTTTTTCCTCAAACATTCGTTTCATTCTTTATTCCACCGCTAATATATGCTTCGCATTGACCTTGTATATCGCTTTTCTCTCTGAGGACTCCAACTATTGGAGATGGCGTTGGCCGGGAATCGAACCCGGGTCAGCTGCTTAAAAGGCAGCTATGCTTACCACTGCACCACCAACGCAAGGTAGCATGCCTTTGTAGTGTGGGAGGAAACCGGAGTACCCAGAGGAAACCCACGCAAGCACAGGGAGAACATGCAAACTCCATGCAGATAATTTCCTGGTCAGGATTTGAACCATGGACCCCAGTGCTGCAAAGCTAACCCCTAAGCCTCTGTGCTGCCCATATGCGGCCTCTGTTCTCTAAGGCCCGCCCCCGCTGAGCGGAGTACATCAGTTATGTCCACTCAAAAGATAAAAACAATAAAGAGGGGTACAATTATTCCATTCACACTTAGGTGTTATTCACATGGAGGGTAAGAATCTTTACCCCGTGGAAGGGCCGTGTTTACCGGAATGGGGATGCACAGGTGTTCCCAGCATCCCGTGTAGGCAGTCCCATTGCTGTCAACTGGGGTGCAGTGGCTGTACCCAATGTGACATCTGTGTGGGTGCCGGTGCACGGCCCCGAACACACCCAGGGTGCGTCTGCGCAACTGCACCCGCATGGATGTCCTTTTTGGGGTAAGCACAGCCCCCACAGGAGGTACAGATTCACACACGCCTCAAAAACATTATCGGCCTTCAACCACCCCTCACAGCCGGTCCAACACATGCCTCAAAAACATACCAGCCTCCAAACTCCCCTCATAGCCAGTCCAACACATGCCTCAAAAACATATAGCCGGTCCAACACACACCTCAAAAACATACCGGTCTCCAACCTCCCTTTATTGCCGTTCCAACACACGCCTAAAAAACATACTGGCCTCCAACCTTCTCTCATAGCCAGTCCGACACACGCCTCAAAAACATACCGGCCTCCAACCTCCCCTCATGTAGACCTTAAGTTTTAAGGTTAATCAAACATATCACATTCTAAAAGGAAAGGTATAACAAGGGGGGGGGAGTATGGAAGAGGGAGAGAGGGAGAAAAGGAGGGGGAGGGTAGGTTGGGGGTAAGGAAGGGTGTGGGGGTTCCCCCCAACCCTCACACCCTTCTTCCTCCAACCTTCCCTCCCCCCCTTTTCTTCCCTCTCTCCCTCTTCCATTCTCCCCCTTGTTCTACATTTCCCTTTAGAATGTGATATTTTTGATTAACCTTAAAGCTTAATGTCTACATTTACATTCTTGGCAACTTTTGGATGAGGCAGATTTTGGAGGACTTGGTTTGGTTACCCCCATGCTTAGCAGGCTGTATACCACCAATATCTCAGGTATTTTTTTACAGGTGATTATGTTTGGGCGATGTATTGTCGAACCTTAAAGCTTCTGCAGAAGATGCAGACAGGTAAATAGAGGGCTGATGGGAAGGCCCTCAGGTTACTGGAGTGGAAGCCGCCATCAGTGTAGGGACCTGTGTTGGTACAGCCGTACCTGGTTCCTAGGAGGGTTCCTCAGACTTTTTGTTGAGTCTTCTTCTAGGAAGAGCCAATTGTCTTGTTTGTCCAGCTACATTGATGGTGATTTAGAAGCTCCAAAAACAAAAATGATGATGGGAGGACCCTCCGGTTACTGAAGTGGCAGCCGCCACCAGTGTAGGGACCTGTGTTGGTTCCTCAAGCTTTCCATTGAGTCCTACCGTGTTTCCCCGATAGTAAGACACCCCCGATTGTAAGACGTATCGGGAGTTTCAGAGGGGTCAGCTAATGTAAGCCGTACCCCGAAAGTAAGACATATGTCTTACTATCGGGGAAACACGGGGGATTTGCCTCCAGTGATGGAAGGGGGAACGCCGTTCCCTTTGCAGGACCAGAGCCGCCGCCAGAGCCGAATGAGATGCATGCAGAGTAGCGCAGGAAGCGTCTATCTGTCATACGTTTTCTCTCATGTCACTCAGCGCTGCTCGCTCCCTGGCGGCCCCTCCTCTCTTCTCGTCAATCCCCATTGGCTTGAGACATCATCTGGGATAGACGAGAAGAGAGGAGGGGCCGCCAGGGAGCGAGCAGCGTGACATGAGAGAAAACGTATGACAGACAGACGCTTCCTGCGCTACTCTGCATGCTCGCAAGTAAGATCCCCAGTGTAAGATGCCCTGTAATGTGCCCCATGCCCTGATGCCCTAATGTGCCCCATGCCCCATAATGTGCCCAGATGTGCTATGTGCCCCATAATGTGCCCAGATGTGCTATGTGCCCCATAATGTGCCCAGATGTGCTATGTGCCCCATAATGTGCCCAGATGTTCTATGTGCCCCATAATGTGCCCAGATGTGCTATGTGCCCCATAATGTGCCCAGATGTGCTATGTGCCCCATAATGTGCCCTGATGTGCTATGTGCCCCATAATGTGCTATGTGCCCTATAATTTTCCCTGATGTGCCCCATAATATGCCCAGATGTGCCCCGAGCCGACAATTTTTTCCCAATATAAGACATACCCCGAAAGTAAGACATAGTGGGGCTTTTAGGGATAAAAAGAAAGTAAGACACTGTCTTACTTTCGGGGAAACACGGTATAACACTCAGTGATAATGTGGCACTCCTGTTGGTGAAGATAGCTGAAGGTATTGCTCTCTTGAAGATAGGTGCTGATGAGAATCTTTCAAGAGAGTGATGACGTAGTGGACTCCGGTGATGATGGCTTGACTTGAAGATCTACTCCATCATGTTCACTAGCAAATCATCCTCTGATCCCTCCTCCTCATGTCCTAGTTTAACATTTTTTCCAACGTTTTGCCCATCTTCACTCCCAAAAAAGCTGCACCCCTTCCATTTAAGCAAGAGACAGGCTGACAGGCCCCAATTCAACACTTTTAACTGCAAGATAACAATGGCAGCTCCCATAGACCTTGTCGTTAACCCCTATCTGACCGCCCACTGTCATATGACGGCAGCAAGAAACATCTGTTGTTCCGGGCCGCCGTCATATGACGGCACTAACTTTGCGGCCACTAGTGGGCGCGCACGCCGTGTTGCTGGGGACCCGATGCACGTGCCCGGCAGCCGCGATGTCCACTGGGCACCCGCGATTGCCCAGTAACTGAGCAGGACGTGGATCTGTGTGTGTCCACGTCCTGTCAGAGGAGAGGAGACCAATGGTGTGTCCCTTGTACATAGGGACACCGATTGGTCCCCTCCCCCAGTCAGTCCCTCCCCCCCACAGTTATAATCACTCACATAGGGAACATATTAACCCCTTGATCACCCCCTAGTGTTAACCCCTTCCCTGCCAGTCACATTTATACAGTAATCAATGCATTTTTATAGCACGGATCGCTGTATAAATGTGAATGGTCCCAAAAATGTGTCAAAAGTGTCCGATATGTCCGCCGCAATGTCGCAGTCATCATAAAAATCGCAGATCGCCGCCATTACTAGTAAAAAAATATATATATAAAAAAATGCTATAAATCTATCCCCTATTTTGTAGACGCTATAACTTTTGCGCAAACCAATCAATATACGCGTATTGCGTTTTTTTTTTTTTAACAAAAATATGTAGAAGAACATGTATCGGCCTAAACTGAGGAATTGGATATTTATTATAGTAAAACGTAAAAAATATTGCGTGTTTTCAAACTTGTCCCTCTTCTTTTGTTTATAGCGCAAGAAATAAAAACCACAGAGGTGATCAAATACCACCAAAAGAAAGCTCTATTTGTGGGGAAAAAATGATAAAAAGTTTATTTGGGTACATCGTTGCATGACTGCACAATTGTCATTCAAAATGCGACAGCCCTGAAAGCTGAAAAATGGCATGGTCAGGAAGGGGGTGTTCGTGCCTGGTAGTAATAAAAAAGTTTATTTCTTAACTGATACCAGGCACCCCGCTGTACCTACTAATTTTGCTAGTGTTTTAAAGGGAAATGGTCATCCAGTGAATCCCATTTTCTGGGCGCAGTACTGCTTTTAGCTTTAGGCAGGTTGCTGTTCCTCGAGCTTCCCTGGAACCAGCACTACTTCTTGGAGTCAAAGTGACAACCTTCGTGGAAGTTTTGACTATGACCGGTATTAACCATCTGGACAGTTTCTGTTTCAGTCCTTCCTAATTCCCTGGAAGACCCTAAATCCAGATAAAGCATTGTATGTACATAAGCCAATTTTGTAAATGTTTTCTTACTATAAGGAGAATGAGGAGGGTAAGTTAGAATAAAGGAGGGTTATAGCCCTTGTCAGATTTTTTTGCCATCTGTGCCCCATTGCGGAGATTTCCCTTTCACTTCCTGTCTCATAGCCAAACAGGAAGTGAGAGGAAATCCTTGCAAATTAAGGCAATTTCTTGGGGACCACCAGGTCATCATAACTGGTGTCCCCATTAGAGATTCCCACTCTATTACTTTTCTGGGGACAACCCAAAATGTGGGATTTTCTTTTACTTTCAATGATAATGGTAAACAGGATAAATAGAGGGGAAATCTCCCTAATGGGGCACAGACAGCAATACAAACTGACAGGGGTTCTAATCTCTCTCACCTCTCTAAAACAAAAAAAAAATGTTGGCTTTAGTTATACTTTAACAAGTTTAGGGTATTTATTTCCCCATACACACCACTTAGTTCTAGTTTTTCCTTTCTTAGATCACCAGTGGCTTTCGTAAGGTAGTGTGACCGAGCGGTCTAAGGCGCTGGAGACGTGGGTTCAAATCCCATCCCCGCCAATCCTTTAAATATTGTAGAGAAATGGGTGCTTTTACAGGTAGATAAAATGTCTAAAAAACAGGATTTTTGACTTATCTGTAAAATTCTTTTCATAAATGAAAAAAAAAAAAAAAATCGCACTACACAGGATTTCCTAATTATCAAAGTGAGGTTGTATACTGCCACCTTCAGGTTAATGGACGCTGACTCTCCAAGTGAAAAGAGGCTGGCCTTATCACAGGTAGATATCCCCTCCTGGGATAAGGCCAGGTGGAGTTGGTTTCCATCTAGTCCTGATGCCCCATTCACACCTGAGCGATTATCTGCTTGAAGCTCAAAAATGCTGAAAAAAAATCAATAAAAAAAAATCAATTATTCACATCCCCACTCCAAGTCGCCTGAAGCTCAAACAAGTTCTGGAGCTTTTTTTTTTTTTGTTTCGCTCAAATCAGGCAGATTTGGGTGTTTTTGCGCCATTTTCTGCCCAAATGAAAAATGTAAAAATAAAATAGTAATAATATATAAATAAATAAATGTAAAATAAATACACAAATAAGTAAAAATCTTCATAAATACGGTAAGTCAAATAAATTAATAATATGTAATAATACATTAATAAATAATAATTAACCTCTAACCTTAAAAAAATATTAAATACATTATTATTAATAATAAGAATAAAAATGAAAAATTGTATCAAATACTTACCATAATTTTCCTTTCCTGACGCCAAGACATGGCACCATACATATGAAGGGCCGAGCTATATCATATGTATGCTGCCATGTCTGGCATCAGGAAATAACAGTAAACACCCAAACTCGAACAAAAAAAAGAACAATAATAATAATAATTTATTTTGTGTTAGGGTGTTTAGTTATTTATTATTATTTTTTTTAAGGGGTAAGGGTTAAAGTTAAGGGTTAATTCTTTATTTATTGCTTGTTCATTTATTGAATGTGTTTATTTTTTATTCATGGTTTTTATTTGCGTATTTATTTTACATTTATTTATTAATTTATTGTTATTTATATAATAATAAATAAAATAAAAATAAAATAATAATAAATAACCCTTATCCCAACTCCTAATCCTAACCCTAAACTGAACTTGAACCCCCTACACCAACAATTTTTTTTAATAATAAATTAATAATAATAAAAGAAGAAATGAAAGCTAATGGAAAAGCTAAAAAAAGCTGAAATACCTAGCAACAAATGATGCAACAGATAATAGTTTTCTCTATTGGCTAATTAAAAAATGCCAAAGCCCAAAAACGCTGCATACAAACGCGCAAGTCGCGTGAAAAAATGTGCAAAAACCGCTCAAAGACGCTACGCTCAGGTGTGAATGCAGCCTGAGTTAAGGTCACATCTCTATCCCTCTCTTCTTTTGAGACTCGCTGTATTTTTTTTCCCCCTCCAATTTCTCTCAGACCCCTTTCACACTGGGGCTGCCCGTGCGTTCACGGTAAAGTGCTGCTCGCTTTAGCAAACGTAAAATTCTGTGTGAAACTGGGCAAACGGGGATGTTTGACATGATTTGACAACTTTACGGCGAGATTTTTTTTGTGGCAGGCACACTTCAAGAGCAGAAGAACATCACAGGAACACGAAGAGAGATCAGGAAGAACTTCAACGAGCTCAACCCCCGAAATTTTTTCGAAACCATTCAGCAACGATGATCATCAATGAGCAATCGGGCACGCCACTCAAAACACTTGGAACGACTCATTGCAGAATTTCACGTTTGCTCGCTGTTCTACAGTAACTTGCTGTCCATGATGACATAGAAGACGTGGTGGAGTTGCACAGCTCCCGATGTACACAGGGCCGTCTTTAATATTGATTGGACCCTGGGCAAAACTTTTCTTGGGGGCCCCCCATGCAGTTTTGCTCTCCACCTGCTCTGAGACATACAATAAATAGCAGCTAGACTCAAAATCAGTTTACTGAATCAGATCAGGGAGCTATTGCAATTGGTTGCCAGAGGTTACGGTGTATCATTACCACTCACTGACTGGTTGCTAGAGGTTACAGCACACATTACAGCTCACTGGTTAGTTGCTAGAGGTTACAGCACATGATTTCTGCTTGTTGATTGGTTTCTAGATGGATATGACCTCAATGCCGCCGTCCCCTGCTATTTACATATGAATGCCATTGCTATTTACATATGAATGCCATTGCTATTTACATATGAATGCCATTGCTATTTACATATGAATGCCATTGCTATTTACATATGAATGCCATTGCTATATACATATGAATGCCGGTAAGTTACATGTAAACACATGGTCTGCAGGTGAGTCATCTGTACACAACAATAGGGCAGAGCTGGGCAGCATTAGTAGCAGCACTTCACACTGAGATATTGGGACACAGCACAGGACTAAAACCTCAAGGGGCGAAGGGAATGTAAACCAGGATAGTTGGCAAGTATGAGGCAGCTGCTTTGGGCCCCACAACAATGACAAGGCCCAGGGCAGCTGCCCCTTTTGCCCTGCCTTAAAAACGGCCCTGCTTGTGGTTATTGGAGAGACAGTGTTGATAGAGAGGGAAGGACGTGAGCGAGGCGGGGGGGGGGGGGTTGTTTTTTTTTGTTTTGTTTTTGTTTTTATGGGGGGGGGGGAGGGCTAGGAAA
The DNA here is from genome assembly GCA_028564925.1 of Lithobates sylvaticus. Lineage (NCBI taxonomy): Eukaryota > Metazoa > Chordata > Amphibia > Anura > Ranidae > Lithobates > Lithobates sylvaticus. The sequence goes on from CM053028.1 coordinate 380,942,495, forward strand.
ATGTAGTAATAAATGAAGTGTTAATTACGACATGAGTCAGGTGTGTTATTAACCAATTATACCAAGCAGGTTCTAATGCTCATCAATTTCATATGTAGGTTGAAATACATTCATTAACTGAAACAGGAAGAGCTGTGTAGGAGGCTTAAAACTGGATGAGGAACAGCCAAACTCTGCTACTAAGGTGAGGTTGTGGAAGACAGTTTCATGTTACAGGTCATACACCATGGCAAAACTGAGCACAGCAACAAGACACAAGGTAGTTATACTGCACCAGCAAGGTCTCTCCCATGCAAAGATTTCAAAACAGACCAGGGTTTCAAGATTTCAAGCTTTTCAAGCTTTTTGAAAAAGCACAAAGAAACAAGCAACGTTGAGGGCCATAGATACAGTGGTCAGTCAAGGAAGATATCAGCAGATGAAAGACACATGGTGCTTACCAGGGCCGGATTAAAATAGGGGCTATTGGAGCTGCAGCTCCAGGCCCCTTTCTCAAGATAGGCCCATTTGCCTAAAAAAAAAAAAAAAAAAAAAAAAAAAGATCGACTTCGAGGGTCGGAGCTCAGCGACCAGGAGTCATAGAGACTCCCCATTTGGTGGGTAGGTAGCTAAATACCTACTTCACCACTGGTTAAAATATGGGGCTGCTATCATCTATAGTCCTGGAGATATGGGGCTGCTTGCGCAGTCGGTCAGAAGCTACATAAAGAGCGGCCAGTTTAAATACAAACTGGAACACTCTGCAGCAGACTGAGAGGATGAGATCACAGGGCTTATAATAATTATTTGTATATTACTTATGGTAATTAACCCCTTGTCACCCAGGCCAATTCTGACACTTCTCTCCTACATGTAAAAATCATCATTTTTTTTGCTAGAAAATTACTCAGAACCCTCAAGCATTATATATATATATTGTTTTAGCAGACACCCTATGGAATAAAATGGTGGTCTTTGCAACTTTTTATGTTACACGATATTTGCACAGCAATTTTTCAAGTTTTTTTGGGAAAGAAACTTTTTCATTCATAAAAAAAACACTAAAGTTAGCACGATTTTTTTTGTGTACCAAGTGATGCTTTAAATTTTTTTGAAGGTTACTTGTTTAAAGTTACAGAGAAGGTCTAGTGCTAAAATTATTGCTCTCGCTCTAACGATCGCGATGATACCTCACATGTGTGTATCTGGCTCTGATACTAACCAGTGCCTACCCAGCCACTGACTAGTATCTCTACCCAGCCGGTCTCACCTGCTGACCTGTGAATGGGGGAATCACTCCCGCAGTGTTATTGTGTTCTGCCAGTGAATACAATGATCAGTGTTGCTAACTATAGCTGGCAGCACTGATTGTTTTGGGGAAACCCTGACAGGCTGGTTGTACTCAAGTCGTTTAATAGGTTGACTTGTGTAAAACCTGCTAGCCCATACATAGATCGACTATGGCTGGTCTCTGCTTAATTGGTGTAATTTCAATCCATGTATGGCCCGCTTAACCACTACGCAGTCCCTAAACATCCTTCCACAAACCTTTTTACATATTTCCTTCCCAGATTACTTCATCCTCCTCTCCTATACATAGTGCCCACTGTCATACCCTCCACACTCCTCTCCTATACATACTGCTCACTGTCATACCCTCCACACTTTTCTCCTATACATAGTGCCCACTGTCATACCCCAACACTTCTCTCCTATACATAGTGCCCACTGTCATACCCTACACACTCCTCTCCTGTACATACTACTCACTGTCATACTCTCCATACTCCTCTCCTATACATAGTGCCCACTGTCGTACCCTCCACGCTCCTCTCCTGTACATACTACTCACTGTCATACCCTCCATACTCCTCTCCTGTACATACTACTCACTGTCATACCCTCCATACTCCTCTCCTATACATAGTGCCCACTGTCATACCCTCCACGCTCCTCTCCTGTACATACTACTCACTGTCATACCCTCCATACTCCTCTCCTGTACATACTACTCACTGTCATACCCTCCTCTCCTATACATAGTGCCCACAGTCATACCCTCCACACTCCTCTCCTGTAATTACTGCTTACTGTCCTACTCTCCACACTTCTCTCCTGTACATAGTGCCCACTGTCATACCCTCCACACTCCTCTCCTGTATATATTGCTCACTGTCATACCCTCCACACTCTTCTCTTATACATAGTGCCCACTGTAATACCCTCTACACTCCTCTGCTGTGCATAGTGCCTTCTGCCATACCCTCCGCACTCCTCACCTGTACATAGTGCCCACTGTCATACCATCCACACTCCTCTCCGGTACATACTACCCTCTGTCATACCCCCCACACTCCTCTCCTGTACATACTGCCCACTGTCATACTCTTCACACTCCTCTCCTGTACATACTGCCCACTGTCATACCCTCCACACTCCTCTCCTGTACATACTGCCCACTGTCATACCCTCCACACTCCTCTGCTGGGCATACTGCCCACTGTCATACTCTTCACACTCCTCTCCTGTACATAGTGCCTTCTGCCATACCCTCCGCACTCCTCTCATGTACATAGTGCCCACTGTTAGACCCTCCACATTCCTCTCCCTCACCTGCACATACTTCCCACTTTTATACCATCCATACTCCTCCCCTATGCCTCTTACCCGCAAAAACAGTTCTTTAAATTATACTGAATATCCTCATTGTTACCAGCTCTAGAATGGGCACACTTTTGTTAGTTCAACTAAAGGAAATCTCAGTCCTCATATTTGTTCTGCCCCATTATTAGTACTTATTTAATTTTGTAATTACTATTGTGATGTACATAGCAACATAGGGGATGTCAGCTGCTCTAAATATACCACTTGTAAAAAAAGTGTCCCTGAAAATATAAAAGCCCCTAAAAGAGGCTCCTGTGATATCAAAGCGGTAGTAAACTTTTCTAACATTACTACTTTTTAGAGGCCCTGAAGTAGGTTATGCCATAATGTACAAGTATGCACAGCATATTAGCACATTAGGGTACACTTAAATTGTCAGACTGAGCCCTCCAGTGCTGTGATCAATCCGGAAGGGCCCGGGCGCTTCCATCTTCACCCGGTCTTCCTTCCGGGTTCTGTGCCTTCGGTCACTTGTCTTGGCCGGGCTGCGTTGATGTCATTCCCACACATGCTCATGTGCATCCTCTTTCTCTCATCCCCCTTTCTCTCTCAACCTCCCTCCCCTCACACCTCTTTCATTCCTTTTCTCTCTCTCTCTCATCATCCCTCTCTCTCTTTAATTTAATTTGTTATAACAAAAAATTGTTTGCATTTTTATTTATAAAAGGCCTGACCAAAATCCTCAGCACCAGGCCCATGATGTTCTTAATCTGGCCCTGGTGCTTACATAATGCTAAAAATAACATAGAATTTTTGCTTGCACATGATTGGGTGATGGAAGTCAGAAGAGCTTTTCCTCATTCACTAAGCTCTGGGGTAAATTCCTTTGCAAAGTGAACAGCCTTTTTGCCTTTAGTAAATCAACCCCATTGAGTGAAATCCATCACCATGGATGGTTTATGATATACAAACTGTTCCTACAAAAAAAAAAACATAACAAAAAAAATAAATGGGCAGACTCGATGGACTACTCTGCCTTTTTCTGCCGTCACTTTTTTTATTTTATGTATTTGGACCATATTTGCATTCAATGATTGCACTATTATACTTTATATATGAAAATTGGATTGAATATTGTAAAACCACTTTATCGATGGTCACTGGCACATAGCACTTTATATTGGATTGAAGCACAAACATTTTCGATGTTCTATCTAGTGCTTATATATTGCATGAAATTTACTGCTTCTTATATTTATGGTTGTCAGTGTTATGAAATACTCTATATTTAGTGCTATGTTTGACTAGGTGGGTGATTTAAGCACTGTACTCATTTACTAATGAAACTTCTGAGTAAATAATACTTTTTATGAAGAGAAGATTGAAACTATAGCCTACATTGAAAATAAATACTACTGGTAAGAACACCTGCTGTATGTTGTCATCAATGAAGAAAAACCTGCAGCTGGCAACACAAATTAGATAAAGTTGTTCTACCAAATTAGTATTGCAATTATAATAATTATGAGGAGCGATTTCCTGTTCATAAATGTAGCAACATCATTAAGCTAAGAAGATTTTTTTTTTCTGTCTTTTTCTTTTTTTTACTGATCAACCAACAAGGGCTGATTTGGTTATATCTAATAGCTGTGTACTTCCGCACTACTGCTGTACATTACTGTAATCCTCAAATTTTACCCAGGAACTAAAAAGTGTTTGAAAATGAAAGTGAATAAAATGTGTGAGCTTCACTAATTGGTCCTGGCTTTGTAGTCTGGAGCAATCACAAATGTACCCCAATGTCTCGTAAGCAGAGGGTAGTGCTGTTTACATGGATGATCTAAACCAGTGATGGCGAACCTTGGCACCCCAGATGTTTTGGAACTACATTTCTACATTGCAGCCATCTAAGTAGAAGCAGGACTTTGTTTCCTCGTGTCAGAGCTACCCCCCTATTGATTGGTGTGGTAATAGTCCGAAGCAGCATTAGAGGTAGAGGAAGCACACATCCATTAAACATAAGCAAAAAAAACACTTGCATTGCAGGCCTTTAGATATAGCTTCATTTGCAGCAAGAAGAACAGTGATCACTCTCCAAATCTAGCAGAGAGAGGCAGCAGTGCCTTAGATCTCACGCTATGGTTATGAAGCTCAAGGGACAGGATTACCTAGGGACAAGTAGTGCATTGCTATTTTTCAAAAGGAATTCAAGCAAATGGTAGATTTTTCAGGGTACTACTCCTAGCACAATTAACATTTCTTCTTTGGAGGATAGTAAACTTTCACTTTTTCATGTTAGGGCCAACAAGGATTAACCAACTCAATACAGGGCACTTTCATCCCCTTCCTGCCCAGGCTAATTTTCAGCTTTCAGTGCTGTCGCAATTTGTATGACAATTGCGCTGTCATGCAACACTGTACCCAAATTACATTTTTATATATTTTTTTTTTAGACCGATAAAGCTTTCCTTTGGGGTATGTAATCACCACTGGGGTTTTTATTTTTTGCTAAACAAATAAAAAAAGACCGAAAATTTTTAAGAAAAACCCTTTTCCTTAGTCTCTGTTATAACATTTTGTAAATAAGTAATTTTTCTTCTTCACTGGTGTGCGCTGATGAGGCTGCACTGATGGGCACTGATAGGCTGCACTGATGGGCACTGATAGGCACTGAGGAGGCAGTGTTGATGGGCAACAATGAGGAGGCACTAATGAGGCTGCACTGATAGGTGGCACCGATGGGCATTGATAGGCAGCACTGATAGGCGGCACTGATGAGGCAGTATTGATGGGCAATAATGAGGAGGTACTAATGAGGCTGCACTGACAGTTGGCACTGATGGGCACTGATAGGCAGCACTTATAGGTGTCACTGATGGGCACTGATAGGTGGCAATGATGAGCACTTATGAGCACTGATAGGCAGCACTGATGGGCACTGATAGGCTGCACTGATTGGTACTGATGGGGCTGCACTGATCATCAGGGTACTGATCATCAGTGTAAATGATGTGCTGACAGGCTTGCTGATTAACAGCTCTCCTTTCTTCCCACAGACACAACGTGGGAGGAAAAGAATGTTTGATTGGACACAGCTGATCACATGGTAAAGGGCCCTTTACCCCAATCTATGATCTGTTATGTCCAATGGACACAGCGGTCACAGAGCGCTCCCAATGTGCACCGCAGCAGGCGGGGCTCTGGGAGGAAGTCTATGGACACCCTCCCAGGACTGGGCTACCACACTGTAGCGTCTTTTGGCTATAGGGCGGTCAGCAAATGTTTTAGGGCCTTAATGGCTTAGCATAAACAGACAACTATTGAATTTCATTCAAGAATTAAAGAGAAACTGCAGTCTGCTCACATAATTTGTAATTAAAACATCTTTTCCATTCTGAAGCTTCCCTCCAACCACTTTGCATATTATTTTAAATATACTCTGATTCTGTACTTGTCAAATATGCTGCAGAAATCTCCCTCCACTAAGTCTGGCTGCATCCATTTTTAACTGTGGGCAGCTGAAGCTACTGCCTGTTCACTTCCTGAATTTAAACAGACAGAAAGAGGGACACCTCCAGCTCTGCAGCTCTCATGGGCCCTCTTATGACTCATCCCCCCTCCCTTCCTGGCAAACTCTCACGAGAGTGAGAGAGAGAGCTGTGCTTGATGTCATAAGCCTAGGGCCTAGTCTTATGACCAGACAAGGAACAGGAATTGGGCTGTATAAGGTATTTACTGTCAGAAAAAGAATGTTTTACTATTCAAAGTTAAAACAACAAGAGCAGAAGATTTAATAGATGGGAAGTTGAAAAATGACTGCAGGTCTGCTTTAACACCATTCTTCTGGTGGTACAGCCCTTTTAAAGGTCCTGTGCCAGATTCAAAAAGCTCTGCCACCAGTTTTAGTAGCGCTGGACTAAAAAGCGAACGGACTTGACCACACACGATCACGCAAAAAGTCCTGTGGTTCACGCGATGACGTACGCACGTACGACGGGACTAGAAAAAGGAAGCTCGAGATCCCAAACGACACCCTTTGGGCACCGTCAGCTGATCTCGTGTGTATCGCGTGTTAGTTGACGTTTGGTTAGAGACGATTCGCGCTTCTCAGACTTCTGCTTAATTCGTTCGCTTCTGCCGTTCAGTTTGTGCTTGTGAGGTTTGTATCTGGCTTTCAGTGCGTGTGGATCAGTTCCTACCTGTTCTCAGGCCGTTCTGGTCCGCTCGTTCCTGTTTTTCAGGTCGTTCTTCATAGGCCTTGCTGTTCTTCAGTGCGTTCTGTTAAGTTGTTTGTTTGATCAGCCGACCGTTTTGAAGCCATGGAGTGTGGACGTACTCGGGAACGAGTTCGTGCTGTGCAGGGGCTCGGTGTTGCGGTTAACACCTTGGCACGAGCCCAGTCCATGAACAGGGTGAGGAGGAGTTCATGGACCAAGAATTGGTTGCGCCAGCGTGACCAATTCTCGCATATGCCTTTGCTCCGTGAGATCCGTGAGAATAATCCTGATGATTTCAGGAATTATCTCCGGATGACGGACCCCATTTTTCACCGTCTGTTGGCTTCGCTGTCCCCTTATATTAGCAGGCAGAATACCTGCATGCGGCAAGCCATCAGTGCGGAGCAGAGGCTAGTCGCCACGTTGCGTTACTTGGCGACGGGGAGAAGCTTGCAGGACCTCAAGTTCACGACAGGCATCTCCCCCAGGCTCTGGGGCTCATTATTCCAGAGACCTGTTCTGCCATTATCCACGTCCTGCAGGAGGAATACATTAAGGTAAGTCTTCTCTTTTAAAATTACCTATGTCTTGTATGTTTGCTAATGTAGTGCATCAATGTCATCATTAGCTAATTACCATGATAGGACTATTCTATGAATGTCCCCTATTCCTTTTTTTTTTTTTTTTTTTGTTTTTGTCTAGTATTTTATGGTTGACTTATCGAAATAGCTTTAAGAATGTATTATTTAGTGGGTCACATGCATATTTACTTGCACCAACCTCCCCAGCATGGAATCTTGGCCCCCTAAACACCCCTAGCCTAGTCACTTTCTTTGGTTAAAAATGTATATTACCAGCTCCATTGTACTGCTTTACTCACCCCCCTTTCACCCCCCTTGCCCCTCACCCCTTTCACCCCCCTTGACACTCATTTTTCAATTGATTGCATGTGGTTTTGGTCAGCTTGTAATTAACCCCCCACCCCCCACACCCACTTTAATTAATTGCATGTGGTTTTGGTCAGCTTGTAATTAACCCCCCACCCCCCACACCCACCTTTAATTAATTGCATGTGGTTTTGGTCAGCTTGTAATTAACCCCCACCCCCCACACCCACCTTTAATTAATTGCATGTGGTTTGGGTCAGCTTGTAATTAACCCCCCACCCCCCACACCCACCTTTAATTAATTGCATGTGGTTTTGGTCAGCTTGTAATTAACCCCCCACCCCCACACCCACCTTTAATTAATTGCATGTGGTTTGGGTCAGCTTGTAATTAACCCCCCACCCCCCACACCCACCTTTAATTAATTGCATGTGGTTTGGGTCAGCTTGTAATTAACCCCCCACCCCCACACCCACCTTTAATTAATTGCATGTGGTTTTGGTCAGCTTGTAATTAACCCCCCACCCCCCACACCCACCTTTAATTAATTGCATGTGGTTTGGGTCAGCTTGTAATTAACCCCCCACCCCCCACACCCACCTTTAATTAATTGCATGTGGTTTGGGTCAGCTTGTAATTAACCCCCCACCCCCACACCCACCTTTAATTAATTGCATGTGGTTTGGGTCAGCTTGTAATTAACCCCCCACCCCCCACACCCACCTTTTAATTAATTGCATGTGGTTTGGGTCAGCTTGTAATTAACCCCCCACCCCCACACCCACCTTTAATTAATTGCATGTGGTTTGGGTCAGCTTGTAATTAACCCCCCACCCCCACCTTTAATTAATTGCATGTGGTTTTGGTCAGCTTGTAATTAACCCCCCACCCCCCACACCCACCTTTAATTAATTGCATGTGGTTTGGGTCAGCTTGTAATTAACCCCCCACCCCCCACACCCACCTTTAATTAATTGCATGTGGTTTGGGTCAGCTTGTAATTAACCCCCACCCCCCCCACACCCACCTTTAATTAATTGCATGTGGTTTTGGTCAGCTTGTAATTAACCCCCCACCCCCCACACCCACCTTTAATTAATTGCATGTGGTTTGGGTCAGCTTGTAATTAACCCCCCACCCCCCACACCCACCTTTAATTAATTGCATGTGGTTTGGGTCAGCTTGTAATTAACCCCCCACCCCCCACACCCACCTTTAATTAATTGCATGTGGTTTGGGTCAGCTTGTAATTAACCCCCACCCCCCACACACACCTTTAATTAATTGCATGTGGTTTGGGTCAGCTTGTAATTAACCCCCCACCCCCACACCCACCTTTAATTAATTGCATGTGTATTGTGTGACCTTACAATTATTTACTCCCCACCCACATCCCCATTATTATCTTCTCTGGTCCATCAGAGGGGTCATCAATCAGAGATTTGTCCCTTTTATCCTTAATCTTTTGGCTTTATTTCAAGGACTTACAAAATAAATACATATGTTCTTCCAAATTGTTTGTTAATTTGTTGCATTTAGTTTGGTGTTTTGCCTGGTTTTTAATTTGAATTGTATCTTTCTGTTTGACTTCACAGTGTCCCTCCACGCCACAGGAATGGCAGACTGTGGCTTCCCAGTTTGCTGCCCGTTGGGACTTTCCCAACTGCGGAGGGGCGATTGACGGCAAACATGTGCGAATTGTGCCCCCACCCCATTCGGGGTCATACTATTGGAATTATAAGGGGTTCCATAGTATCGTGTTGATGGCGGTGGTGTCGGCACAATATGACTTTCTGTATGTGGATGTGGGGAAAAAACGGCCGGATGTCGGACGGAGGAGTCTTCAACCACACGGAGTTCGGTCATCGTCTCCAGACTGGTGGGCTGGAGCTGCCACCAGATGAAGATAATGTGGAGGGACTCCCCTTCGTCTTCATTGCCGACGAGGCGTTCGGTCTGGGTGACCATCTGATGAGGCCATTTCCCCAACGATCCCTCACCCCTGAGAGGAGGATTTTTAATTATCGGTTGGCCAGAGCAAGAAGGGTGGTGGAAAATGCCTTTGGTATTATGGCCAACCGTTTCAGATTGCTCCTTACATCCCTACATCTGGCAGAGTACAAACTGAATACTATTATTCTTGCATGCTGTGTCATGCACAATTATTTACGCAAACATTCAGGAACATACTCCTTACCAATTGGCCCTGAGGCCGGAGTGGAAGGCAACATGACAGGGCTGGATAATCGCCGTCTTGGTTCGGCACCACAATCAGCCCAGCAAGTGCGGGACCTTTATTTACAGTATTTTAATGGTAGGGGGGCCATTGAAATGGCAGCAGACCCTTAAACCATCTTTTTGATTTACAAAGAATAAATACAGTTATTTTTTTATTTTTTTGTTTGAAATATTGGTAGTTTCGTATTGTTTTGCTTTTAATTTTATGGTGGCCAATGCTGCAGATTCCAGATGAGATCTGGCACATAGCACATGTTGACATACCGTGTGCATATTTAAAAATTTGGCCTCTAAAATTTGTAAAACAGCGCATCAAAAGGGGAATGAAGGACATGGCTCTGTCTTTTGCCCCCTATGGTAATGGAACACAAAAAGGTACACTTTTAATCACACTGATATTTGAGTGCCAAAATAGGATTATTAAACATTGTTTAAAAGTCTTGTCCAATTATTAGCAGTTTGTTAGAAGATCCTACTTGAAGACAGAATTGAAATGTCTATCTAATGAAACTCCAATACTTAAACCGCCCTTCAACCCTAAATTTGAACTTCCGCTCATTGGATCCCTGCACCCCTGTGGTGTCTTATTTTGAACCTTTTAGGGGGGAGGGGTTGCAGATACCTGTGTAAGGCAGGTATTTGCACACACATCCGGCCCTAGACTCCCACAGAAGTATACGCCACATCCCGTCCCACCGTGCTGTCTGCTGGGACACACAGGGGTCCCCGAGCTCGCGCGGACAGTCCTATTGCATTGCGCAACTGGCGCATGCCCAATAGTGACCCGGGAAGTGAAGCCGCAAACATTAATTTCATGATTGCAAGATCAGAGATTGTAGCTGCACCATCCAAGGGACAGGTGAGTGTACTTCTTTGAAAAGTCACCACCTACAGTATTTGTAGATGATGAGCATTTTTTGGGAATTGTGAGCATGAGACCCTGCTTAACATATTTATCCCCCCCCCCCCCCAAACAGCCTCTGGAGTCCCTGTGTAAGTTACCCCTAAAACCCTTACTACAGCAGTAATTGTATAGATAGTGACATAATAAACAACCTTACAACTCCAACAACCCAAAGCCAGGTAAACTCAATAAACGTTATGAAGACAAACTGAACTTTCATCAAATATGCGCAAGTTTCACGTACGAGTGGTAATAACATCTGCGCAAGTTTCACGTACGAATGGTAATTACATCTGCGCAAGTTTCACGGACGAATGGTAATAACATCTGCGCAAGTTTCACGGACGAATGGTAATTACATCTGCGCAAGTTTCACGTACGAATGGTAATAACATCTGCGCAAGTTTCACGGACGAATGGTAATTACATCTGCGCACGTTTCACGTACGAATGGTAATTACATCTGCGCAAGTTTCACGGACGAATGGTAATTACATCTGCGCAAGTTTCACGTACGAATGGTAATAACATCTGCGCAAGTTTCACGGACGAATGGTAATAACATCTGCGCAAGTTTCACGGACGAAGGGTAATTACATCTGCGCAAGTTTAACGGACGAATGCTAATTACATCTGCGCAAGTTTCACGTACGAATGGTAATAACATCTGCGCAAGTTTCACGGACGAATGGTAATTACATCTGCGCAAGTTTCACGTACGAATGGTAATTACATCTGCGCAAGTTTCACGGACGAATGGTAATTACATCTGCGCAAGTTTCACGTACGAATGGTAATTACATCTGCGCAAGTTTCACGGACGAATGGTAATTACATCTGCTCAAGTTTCACGTACGAATGGTAATTACATCTGCGCAAGTTTCACGGACGAATGGTAATTACATCTGCGCAAGTTTCACGTACGAATGGTAATTACATCTGCGCAAGTTTCACGGACGAATGGTAATTACATCTGCGCAAGTTTCACGTACGAATGGTAATAACATCTGCGCAAGTTTCACGGACGAATGGTAATAACATCTGCGCAAGTTTCACGTACGAGTGGTAATCACATCTGCGCAAGTTTCACGTACGAGTGGTAATCACATCTGCGCAAGTTTCACGGACGAATGGTAATTACATCTGCGCAAGATTAGACATATCAAGTATAATCATAGTAGCGCACGTGCTTGACTTACTTTTTTTGATGGCTTTTCGAATTCTCCTGTACTGATCGTGCTCCCTGGATTTGATGTCGGACCATCGCTTGCGCAGTTGATCCTTGCCCCTTCGTACGCCAAATTTCTGCTCCAGGGTGCTGACGATTGTAGTGAGAATCTTGTCCTTGCGCAAGTTGGGTCGAGGGTACGGGCCATTTTCCCCGTCGTAATCTTCCCTTTGGAGGATGTCCACCATCTCCACCATCTCTTCAAAGGCCATATTGGTGGCCTTATATCTGCTGCTGGATGCAGATGTGTTCGCTTCTTGGCTTTCCTCCGCGCTACTGGCTGAGAATGTGTCCGCCATATTCATGAATTTATTCACCCACAATGCAACGAGGGGAAGCGGGGCGGGGAATACTCGTCAGGAGGAACGTCATGGGCGGGCGAGGTAGCGAGCGCTCTGTACGAAGGTAAGTGTTTTCTAGGATGCATTACTGTGTTTTTTTGGGTTTTGGGCCTGCATTTTTTAAGGATATGTGTGTGTTGCTGCCTGTGTGTAGGGGTTGCTGCCTGTGTGTAGGGGTTGCTGCCTGTGTGTAGGGGTTGCTGCCTGTGTGGATGTGTTGCTGCCTGTGTGTAGGGGTTGCTGCCTGTGTGTAGGGGTTGCTGCCTGTGTGGATGTGTTGCTGCCTGTGTGTAGGGGTTGCTGCCTGTGTGTAGGGGTTGCTGCCTGTGTGTAGGGGTTGCTGCCTGTGTGTAGGGGTTGCTGCCTGTGTGTAGGGGTTGCTGCCTGTGTGGATGTGTTGCTGCCTGTGTGTAGGGGTTGCTGCCTGTGTGTAGGGGTTGCTGCCTGTGTGTAGGGGTTGCTGCCTGTGTGTAGGGGTTGCTGCCTGTGTGGATGTGTTGCTGCCTGTGTGTAGGGGTTGCTGCCTGTGTGGATGTGTTGCTGCCTGTGTGTGGGTGTGTTGTGTAATGTTTGGTAAGAAAAACTGGATGTGCGTTTTAAGTAACATTTGTGTTTTTGGTCTTTTGTATTGCCATTACTAACAAAACAGAAACAATCATGTCAGCACCCCAGTTGAATCCATTCAAGGACCAGCAGTTCATGTCCGAATTCATTGCCCTGTACAGAAAAAATACCAACCTTTGTGAAGACTCAAGTCCCCAACGCAAACACCAAGTTTGTGGAAGCCAGAATTTCAAGTTTAAGGCACATGTACAAGCGGGAGCGCAAGAAGATTGAGGAATCAGTCAGATCAGGAGCAGCAGCAGAGGATGTTTATGTACCCAAGCTGTGGTACTACAACCAACTGGCTTTTATAGGTGACCAGATGGAACCCAGGTATATATTTAGTAGCCAACGTTAAAATGTGAAACAATTAACACCCTGAACTCAGAATTGTGAAAAAAAGCTGCCAAAAATTCTGCACACTTCTAAAAAGTGTTGGTGCAACATATCGATACATATATAGTGTATACATACATCCAGTAGTGGCAAAAAAAGCGTTATACAACATTGGTGATCTGCTTGGAAAATGCAGGGGTCCAAATGATAGCCTTTTGGATCTTTTAGAAAATTTAGATGCTCGTTCCTAAGTTTACAATTGGATGATTGAGGAGGCCAGAAACCAAAAAACAGATTTTTGTTTTTATTTGCACACAGGATGAGCTGACCAGGATGATGCCGGGACAAGTGGTATGGAGGAGGAGGACATGACCAGCGAGAGCCAGGAGGTGGCTGGGCCCAGCACGAGCCAGAGTGACAGCCAGACCCGATTAAGAAGAAGTCTACCTCCACCCCTGCCCTTACCCCAAGAAGGCCCAGGAGGATGACCATTGTTGAGGAGGAATCACTCCAACTGATTCGGAAGGCGAGTGCGATTCTCGACAAACCCCCCCTTCCAGAAGAGGCCTATGCCAGCTACTTGTCCAGCAGGTTGCTTGAAATGGAGAGGGGCCAACGGCACCTGTGTGAGGGCCTCATTTCTGATGCAATTAGGGGGGGTTTGAGGGAAGAGTGCAGGGCAGCGTGGTGGAAGAGTCGGAAGTGATTGCCTGGCTCCTCCTCCTCCTCTTCCTTCTTCTCCTCCTCCCCCTCCTGCTCCTCCTACCACAAGTCAGCCTCCAAGGAAGCGTGCAGGGAAGCCTGCAGGGAAGAGTGCAGGGCACCAGTTTTAGTAGCCTAAGTGAAACATGTACCAGAACCAGATGTTTGCAATGTAACGTTATTACTGCACCAAATTTTAAAAAAATGACCTCCAGTTCAAAGATAACAAGGTAATTAGGATCAGTTATAAGTTGGCATACAGAAACAGGCAATTTGTGACCTATTGTACCTCATTATGGTCACAATAGCCCCTTACTGATTATGGAGCCATATAATGTCATGAATAATGTTTTATCATTTAAATGATAAGCCTTTCAGCATGACATAATTGTCACTGGTGGAAGTGGGTACAGGCACAGAGCAGATATCACTGAAAACAGTTTGCTTCAGTCCACAAAAAAGCTTTGTTCTGGAATTCTGGTGTTCTGATCTTAGTTACTAACTAACTAGTACTAATAGGTAAGATGTGAATGTTTAAACACAGACACTGACAGACAGTATCTGATGCAGTGTATGTTCAAATTATGACCGTAATACTAAACATAATGGGCCTAAACAATAAAGTGACCACGCATGTGTGGGGCAGCGATGAGCAAAACAGTAAATAAAATCATAGAAAAAGGTATCAATGAAGGTATATTTAAGGTATCAAATATAAACTTTAGCACCTAGTGTATATGCTGTACCCTTTTTATTATTATAGTACGATTTGTGATACTAAAGATGTTATGATATCTTTTTTATACCCTTTCTTGTATCATGTCTGCAGTCTCTGACCATCTCCTGTACTATGTTTGCAGTCTCTGACCATCTCCTGTAGTATTGTCTGCAGTCTCTGACTGTCTCCTATAGTATTGTCTGCAGTCTCTGACCATCTCCTGTATCACGTCTGCAGTCTCTAACAATCTCCTGTATCAGTCTGCAGTCTCTGACCATCTCCTGTATCATGTCTGCAGTCTCTGACCATCTCCTGTATCATGTCTGCAGTCTCTGACCCTCTCTTGTATCATCATGTCTGCCATCTCTGACTCTCGTTTGTATCATGTCTGCAGTCTCTGACCCTCTCTTGTATCATGTCTGTAGTCTCTGACCCTCTCTTGTATCATGTCTGCAGTCTCTGACCCACTCCTGTAGTATGTCTGCAGTATCTAACAATCTTCTGTATCAGGCCTGCAGTCTCTGACCATCTCCTGTATCATGTCTGCAGTCTCTGACCCTCTCCTGTAGTATGTCTGCAGTTTATAACGATCTCCTGTATCAGGTCTGCAGTATTTGACCATCTCCTGTATCATGTCTGCAGTGTGGAGCTCCTCTTTAAGTTGTCTGCTGTGTTTACACTTTGCAACATGCACGGAGTGATGTCTTTTTGTATTTTTTTTAAGAACAGATGAAATAAAAAAATTGAGTTCTTCTGACTGCTTGAATTTTTTGGATGAATACCGTGCGCAGTAATCATGATGCATCGCGGAATCTAATTGAATCGTGGACAGGATAATCGTAATCAAATCACTTCGGGAGGCCAGTGAAGATGCGCACCCCTAATGCCTGTATCCAAATCCATCATCCAAGTACACTGCTCCTGTGCCCACTCTCCCTATACTTTTCATGTCTGCTGTTGGCCTGTCTGGATATCTCCTGTTACTAGCCCAGAAACTGTTCAGCCAACAGCTTGACTTGCTTGACTTGTTATATAATTGACTTGAATTGCTTGACTTGTTTAATAATTACCTATTCCACAGCTTTGACTATTGAAACTTCAAAGCTGCAAGTAAAAAGAGAAGCTCTGGCAGCAAAACTCATTTTAAATCTGGAGCTACAAGTAATACGCTCTTCATACATGTTCATGGAAAAGCCAAGAGGTAGGAGGAACAAACTACCAACTGGAAACTTGTAATATCAAAAAATAACGCACATATCACCAGCAAACCAAAGATCTTCAAGCCAACATCCAAACATGTATTTAGGGTGACCACATACCAGCATTAAAGTGCATTCTATGCGGTATGGTCAGCTCTCTCATGGCCAGGAAATACAAAAGCAATAATGTATTATAGTGATCAAATTATTACATGGCTGCATGGGCAATCACTCAGTAGCTTCTGAGAAATTTTAAGTATCTCTCCAGTCAAAACAGAACCGTTATAACCTTTGTTAGGTGTTTATTTTTGTCTCCAAGATCTAACCACATAATTTGCCCAAGTGACCATTGTCCATGGGAAACAAAGTTAGGTAGAATCCAAAATGTTTTAGTTGTTACCATAATAGAAGTATTTTATTTATTTATTTTAAGGTACCTTATAGCGCAGTCCATTTATGCAGCGCTTTACAGATACAGTGGATATAAAAAAAGTCTGCACACCCCTGTTAAAATGTCAGGTTTCTGTGATGTAAAAAAATGAGACAAAGATAAATCATTTTAGAACCCCCCCCCCCCCCCCCTTAAATGTGATCTATAAACTGTACAACTCAAGGTGGGGGGAAGTAAAAATAAAAAAATTAAATATTATGGTTGCATAAGTGTGCACACCCTCTTATAGCTGGGGCTGTAGCTGTGTTAAGAATTAAGCAATCACATTCAAACTCATAAATAGGAGTCAGTACACACCTGATATCATTTAAAATTCCTCTGACTAACCTCAAATAAAGTTCCATCAGATGGATCTCATTGTCAAACAGTATCAGTCAGGAGAAGGGTACAAAATACTTTCCAGGGCATTAGATATACCATGAAACACAGTGAAGACAGTCATCATCAAGTGGAGAAAATATGGCACAACAGTGACATTACCAAGAACTGGACATCCCTCCAAAATTGATTAAAAGACGAGAAGAAAACTGGTCAGGGAGGAAGCCAATAGGCCTACAGCAACATCAAAGGAGCTGCAGGAATATCTGGCAAGCATTTGCTGTGTGGTACATGTGACAACAATCTCCCGTATTCTTCATATGCCTGGGCAATGGGGTAGAGTGGGAAGACGGAAGCCTTTATTTCTAAAGAAAAACATCCAAGCCCAGCTAAATTTTGCAAAAAAACACATCTGAAGTCTCCCAAAAGCATGTGGGAAAAATGTGTTATGGTCTGATGAAACCAAGGTTGAACTTTTTGGCCATAATTCCAAAAGATATGTTTGGTGCAAAAACAACACTGCAAATCACCAAAAGAACACCATACCCACCGTGAAGCATGGTGGTGGCAGCATCATGCTTTGTGGCTGTTTTTCTTCAGCTGGAAGAGTGGTCTAAGTCAAGGTAGAGGGAATTATGAACAGTTCTAAATACCAGTCAATATTGGCACAAAACCTTCAGGCTTCTGCTAGAAAGCTGAACATGAAGAGGAACTATTGCCAAGTCAAGATGTGCCATGCTGATAGACTCGTACCCAAAAAGACTTAGTGCTGTAATAAAATCAAAAGGTGCTTCAACGAAGTCTTAGTTTAAGGGTGTGCACACTTATGCAACCATATTATTTTATTTTTTTATTTTTACTACCCTCCACCTAAAAGATTTCAGTTTGTTTTTCAATTGAGTTGTACAGTTTATAGGTCACATTAAAGGTGGAAAATGTTCTGAAATTATTTATCTTTGTTTCATTTTTTTACATCACAGAAACCTGACATTTTAACAGGGGTGTGTAGACTTTTTATATCCACTGTATATTGTACATTTACACCAGGCCCTGTCCTCAAGGTGCTTACACTCTAATATAGTATAGTAATACATATAGATGATATGTTACATTTAATATCTTTAATCATTTTAAAATATTGATTTAATATAGGAAAATAACAAAAATTGAGCTATACTAATATTTACAGATTAAAGTGGTTATAAAGGCAGAAGGTTTTTTTATCTTAATGCATTACGATAAAAAACCTTCTCTGTGTAGCAGCCCCCCTCAGCCCCCTAATGCTTACCTGAGCCCATCTCCATCCAGCGATGTTGCACAAAAGACTCGGCTGCCTGGGACTCTCCCTTCTCATTGGCTGAGACAGCAGCGAAGTGCCATTGGCTCCCATTGCTGTCAATCAAAATCAGCAAGCCAATGAGAAGAGAGGGGGTGGGGCCAGTCTGGACCGTGTCTGAATGGACACAGCGAGCTGCAGCTCGGGTGCCCCCATAGCAAGCTGCTTGCTGTGGGGGAACTCAACAGGAGGGAGGGGCCAGGTGAGCCAAAGAGGGACATGAGAAGAGGAGGATATAGGCTGCTCTGTACAAAACCATTAAGCAGAGCAGGTAAGTATAACATATTTGTTATTTTTAACAAAAAAAAAAAACAACAAGACTTTAGTATCACTTTAAAAGTGAAATGTGCTTAACAAGGTTTTCCTAGATTTAGTTTTTTGTGCAGAGTCCTGTTCTGTTCAAAGCAGTCTGATCTGGTGTATCAGAGTCACTGGCTCTGATGAATTACTCTCAACATTCACACATAGTTCCAATAGAAAGTTGAGAGCTTTCAGCTGCCAATTAGAGCAGTTATAATGGACCTCAATCAAAAGAGTCAAGGGGTATGATGTAAGTGCTGAAGTGTTTGATTATACTTCCAGTTTCTTATACTTCCCATGTGGACTTGCCTAATACACTATTCATTACAGTCTATAGATTATTACGTAGTTCTCATTTAATCTAGATCTGGTTTTCATGTATATTCCAAAATAAATAATCCAATATAAGTATATTTAATATTTATAGGTATAAAAATGTAAAAGGTAATCCTGCGCCAGCACAAAGAGTGGCAACTAATGGGATGCAGCGCACACTTAGGGGAAATGTCTGAACCCAAAGAAAATTGATAAAGAAAAGGTAGTAGCGTGCAATAAACTAAACTAAAACTAGACAATGGAAGATATAAGATCAGGTAATAAATAAAATCCTGGCTAAGAGCACATAACAAGCATCAGAATAATTACTAGGTAAAGAGCATTACATAAATATTCACAGGAATCCAGTTGTGAATAAAATAATATAATAGTGATCCAATAAAATAATTAAAATCCTAAATAATTATAATGGTAAGTGGTGGGTATATCATAAAGTGATATAAAGGAACAGTGCACAAACGTAAAACCAATATGTGATTAAGTGCAAGCAAAAGATAAGTGAATGAGTGGCCAAGAATTGGCTCAATATTAATGATCTCCAATATGTACCATATAGGAGTGATAAATGACTGGAGTGTAAAGGAGCAGAAATAAAATAAATATAAATGAATAAATATGAATATATATATTAAAATAATATAACGAGTGAATTCAGTGAATGAAGTCGCAATATATATGATTCAATAAGCAGTCCATATCCATCATAAGTGCAGTAAAAAAATTCTTCAATCCAGGAAAGGTGCAAGTGCTGAAGTTTTGAACTGGTGAGCAGTGTAAATCTGTGACTGTCTTGTGCAGTACTTCAGGTTCTGTGTGATCCTAGTGGGGATAGTGTAGATGGCCCTTTACCTTACAGCTGTAAGGTTACAGCAAAGAAGTATAGGCCTTTGTGGTCCTTGGTGACCGTCCTCCAGTATGTAGGCCGTACCAAGAGACCACTGAGGGTCCGAATAAAAGAGCACGTTCAAAATATACAGAAAGGCTTTGACAAGCATAATGTGTCTAGACATTTTGCCACCCACCACAAGAAGGACCACTCACATTTAAATTTTTGGGGAATAGAGCCCTACATGAAACATTGGAGGGGAGGGCATAAGGTCAGAACCCTAAACCAACTCGAATCTAAGTGGATTTTTACCCTAGATACCCTCACGCCACATGGCCTAAATATAGAATTCAATTTAAATTGCTTCCTTAGTGACTTTTAAATATATTAGTCTTTTAATCCCCATGTATATGTCAAATTTATCGCCGTCTTTCCTGGAGTTTGCTCCTTTTTAAAAAAAACACTATTCTTTGGATTACCCTGTCCCAATATTGGATTTTAGAATATGTCTGTTCCCTGCCATCTCTTGCCCTGCCTTGCTTTTACTCTTTTATTTCCGTAATATATCTCTGTTTTTATTATTATATATAATATACATTAATGTCTCTTAGGTTATATTTTATATGACGTAATTTCCGTTACAATATTAATATATATTTTTTTATATTATTTTTTAAATAATTTTTACCAAGTCCTATGCTTCCATTTAAAACTGTTTTACGTATTTATTATGTTTTATATATATACAGTTTTACGTATTTTAATACGTTTTATATATATATATATCCTTTTACCTATATGTTATATATTTGCATTTTAACATGCTGAATTAGCATGTTTTTTGCATATATTTTTATTCTTAGTGGTACCTTCATTTACCCTGGCTTTATGTTGCCACATTACATCCTCCTCCCTTTTTTTATTATACACTCTTGGTCGGTCACTATTACCAACATAGTATCTGTCATAATATGCCTGAACCCATTACACAGACAACCGCCGTCTTGTTTCCCGGCAATATGACATACTTTTCTGACACCAAATCATCCAGATTAACTAGTGACCCGACCACCAACAAAATGGGCGCCGCTCCATTTCCGGCGACGCATTTATGACCATTTCCGGTGATCGGGACTACGGCAAAATGGCCGCCGTAATACACAATCAACCAGCCTATTTAAGGACACTTCTACAGGCACTAGGTACCCCTGATGAAGTCACGTGACCCGTGGCGAACAAGCGTCGGGACTGAGCTATACCTGACCGGAAGTGACGCCATCAAGCTCGTTGCTCGTTTTTACCCTGCTTGTTTTTACTGCTTATATGTGAGTACCCACTTTACTGTTTTAAATATGGAACACACAGCTGGGAATCTTAGGAGGATGGTCACCAAGGACCACACAGGCCTATACTTCTTTGCTGTAACCTTACAGCTGTAAGGTAAGGGGCCATCTACACTATCCCCACTAGGATCACACAGAACCTGAAGTACTGCACAAGACATGATTTACCAGTTCAAAACTTCAGCACTTGCACCTTTCCTGGATTGAAGAATTTTTTTACTGCACTTATGATAGATATGGACTGCTTATTGAATCATATATATTGCGACTTCATTCACTGAATTCACTCGTTATATTATTTTGATATATATATTTATATTTATTCATTTATATTTATTTTATTTCTGCTCCTTCATTTATCACTCCTATATGGTACATATTGGAGATCATTAATATTGAGCCAAATCTTGGCCACTCATTCACTTATCTTTTGCTTGCACTTATTCACGTATTGGTTTTACGTTTCTGACTGTTCCTTTATTTCACTTTATGATATACCCACCACTTACCATTATAATTATTTAGGATTTTAATTATTATATTATATATTATAGATATTATTGGATCACTATTATATTATTTTATTCACAACTGGATTACTGTGAATATTTATTTAATGCTCTTTATCTAGTAATTATTCTGATGCTTATTATGTGCTCTTAGCCAGGATTTTATTTATTACCTGATCTTATATCTTCCATTGTCTTGTTTTAGTTTAATTTATTGCATGCTACTACCTTTTCTTTATCAATTATATTTAATATTTATTACAAGGATTTAAAGTACAAATAGGAAGGCAGCAAGTCAACTCATTGAATGTGTTTGGAGTAAAAATTATATGAGGTTTGGAAAAACTGCAACACATGTTAACAAATAATGACACTGTTACTGATGATCATAATTACACAGAGCTTAAAACAAGCTATTTTCCACTTCCAGTTGACTGGAAATAATGACCTACCACTGCGTTAGGTGAAACGAACATATATAAAACTGAATGTCAGATAATAATTATCATCCCATGTTCCCAATCACTGGTTTGCTAAACATTTCTAGAGAGGCCAGATTTACTTACAGCAGAATATGGGGTCTGTAGACACCTATTACCTTCATGCTGAGCTTTGCAGAGCTTTTATTTTTACAATGGCAGAAATCCAGGAAGTTCAGGGCTAAAAATATACTTGGTACCAAATCTTTCGAGCAGTCAGAAATCTGCAGAGTTTTCAGCAGGTAGAACCATATGCCTGCAGCAGTGTTAGAGAGAAAAATTACATGCGTGTCAGGAGACTTGAACTGACCTACTGAGCTAGGTTCAATAATCTAATTCTGGGAGGCTGAGAGGAAGTGGCAGGGATATACTGATGTAGGATTGTTTATACAGCCGTTTTTTACTAGCAGAAAATACTTCATTCCTTTAATATAACCATTTTTTATCTATCAATCATTACATGAACCATATAAAACATAGAATCACTGTAAAGCAACATAGTTACAGAATGGGCGCAATCATATTTATTTTCTTATTTATAAAGCATTCTGAATACTACCTCCCTTTACAGATTATATAGACCATTCACATCATTCCCTATGCTAAAGCAGCTTATAATTGAATGTCCCTACCACAGCCACTACTTGTGCCAGTCTGTAACTGTGCCAGCCAGTGCTTGTGGAGCCATTACCAGTGCTAGCTAGTATGTGCGCCGGCAATTATCAGTGCCAGCCAATACTGGTGCCAGCTGTTACCGGTTCCAGCCAGCCAATACTGGTGCCAGCTGTTACCGGTTCCAGCCAGAACCAGTTATGGCTGACATAAATGTGGCAAGGCTAACTGAGAAGGTAAAACAGCTCCCTTAAATATACAACCCAAGTATGCCCAGCTACTGCAACTCATACAAGACAAAGGAGGTATGGCAAGAAAAAAACTGGCATGTAATAACGGTAAACTGGGAAAACCTGTCGGACAGGGAGCAGGAGAAAAAAATTGGTATGGTTTATATATATATATATATTGTTCATTTGCACTGGTTTATGATATATATTGTGTGTAATACATTTAATATTGTAAACTATCACTCATGAGTGAGTCTCCTTACACGCTACCATTCGGAATGTTTACCAATCAAAATTTACAGCAACTTAAATCAATTTGTAATGTGTACATAGGAATAAAATGTACTATACATTTGGTGGCAGTCAAGAAGGCGAAAATTAATTGGAAATCTCTGAGACCAAGAAGGAATTTGACCCCATCTCCAGCCAGCTCAGTGCTTCCAGGGCCAAGAAGATGAGGGCCCACATCTTTTTGAGGAACTCCAGTTTGTTAAAATAATCATGATATTGTAGACCATGAACATTTTCACACACTTTATTCAGATAGGTTCATGTAGGAGAAGATGTTGAAGACCTTTCCTTTCACATTATGCCGGGGCAGAAAGTGATTAAAAACTCCCAAGCATATATAACACACACTTTCATTACAAAATTGCTTATATTTAATTAGAACATCTGGAAATGTGAGGGTAGCACCTCTGCCAGCCATTGGAGTCATCATTGCAGCCTTCAATATCCAGTGCCTGTGATAGAGGGCCAGACAGAGTGGCAAAGAAACATGCCCTGCCATCCAAGCAGGACAGGAAAAAAAACTGAACCCCCAAACACAGAAATTCAGACTATGTTGGCTAAAATGAGCGGGCAACTGAGACATAGAAGGCTTGGAGGGATGACCACGTAACCACTTTCCTAAAGTTCCTTTGAGTTTGACATGCAACAGCAAGAAACACAGAAATTCCCAGCTGTGAAATTTGAAATCGTGCAAATGTACTTGCATATGCCATGAACTCCATCCATCAGCTCATATTTTTATATCACACTCCATCATAACCAATGCATATATGTCCACACCATCCATCATACACAAACACCCTACAGCAACTTATGACAACGTACACAGCACATATCTGCATACCAAGCGCTCACCCTATTAGCCAGTACCTCACCTTATCTCCTATATGCCCATGACACATCTACAAGTTCTGTCTCCAATGCTGGTGATGCTATGCAAAGGTCCCTACCATCTATCCATCCACCTCTCCTAGGCAAACATCCTATCAGAACTTTTCCCAAAAACGAATATCTTTTTTCTTTTTGTCAGTCAATGATTTATCCTTCATTCAGTATATACCTTGGACCATCTGGATCATTCATTTCTCTAATTGATCGACATACAGTTCTAGATTGGTGACATGGACTCATGTCTAAATATATAGAAATTGTTTTGTGACCAACCCCAAGTCCAACTCATTAATTTTTTAGGTTGGCATCACCAGCTCTTGTACCCAATTCACTTGTTATTATACATATATATTGCTAAGTTACCATGTACATATGCATATGGGTACAATTTACAACAATATTTATGTGAGTGAGGTGGATACATGGTTTTAGGTGTATCTGTACTAGTAAAAGTAAGGTTTGGTACCATTTTAAGCTTACAAATGTGCATGTTTTGATACAATTAATAAAATCATGATTCTATTAAGCCCAGTGAGTTGCACTATACAGTGATTTATTTTTCTGGTGGTTGAGTCAAGTCAGGTTTTTAGAACGCAGGTGTTGCCCATATGCATTAACCAACATAGCAACCCCAAGCCATAACATTACCAGCAACATGCTTCACAGTTGGCGTTGATGTTCATCTCCTGAATTGCTATTTAGAATTTGAGGCAACCATGTCTACTGTTAATGTGGCTAAACAATACTATTTTTGATTACTCAGAGCATGGCACACTGTTCTACCTATTTTTTCAAATGGCAAATTATAGTCTTACTCTGATGTTCTTTTTTGGACAGCTACCATATTGATTTATTTTGAGCTATCTCTTTCTGAATGTTGATGCATGCCCTTTGTCACCAAATGTTACATGGCGTATCTGAAGATCCTATTTCAAAAAGATTTGGGGAGTTCTAAGAATTTTTTTAAATGATCAAACATTTAGCTCTTGGCCTCATTTTGCAGTGCAGACCAGTCCTTGTCACTTTAGAATTAATTTACAATAAATCCTATGTCACATAAAGTATTTTCCTTATATTTTAATGATTGATTTCAAGCCATTTGGTGATCTGTCTTAATCACTTGCCAGACTTATGGGCATTCACAACTATCACAAGCCTCAGTGAGCTCTATTGATTAAAGACAATGCCAGATCCTATTTATATGAGGGTTAAATAAAACAGGTTCCACCTACATAGAACTTGTAATGTTATTCAAACGTGTAACCACAAGACCATCCATCTGCTTGGAGATGGCATATTTGAAATGCTGGTTTATTACTGTATATTTAATGTATTGTAGAAAAAATGATCCGCACTCCAGTTGTTGCTCTTAACATTTTTTCATTTTATTAAATAGCCACATTGAACAAACGCAGATTAAGTCAGTTGACGCGTTTCAGCCTATAAGGCCTTTGTCTTAACCACATTACAGACATAAAACTTTGAAATAAATAGTAGCTCTAAAGATCACAGGCTCCACCCATTGATTGTCTTAATTGACCGCAGGCAATTATCCAAAAAAGAGAATCAGAACGTTTGTTGCCACAGATGAAGAGTTCATTATACAGCAATACTTATTTTTTTATTTTAAATTCTTTATTTATTCATATCATCCCATTATACATAACATCACATTCATTTGAGTCTATACATAAATAAAGTGGACAGAGGCTCTTAAACACATATAAATATGTCATTTTAACCGTCAGAGTCATTTATATTTAGAGATCCATGTTTGATGCTTTTGATTCTTATTCTTTTCATTTGAATTTCTACACTCTAAATTGATTGACCCACTTCACCATAAATCTAGGGATAATATTATTTTCTCAGTACCCAAAAACAAAGAAGACAACAACAAAAAAAAAAAAAAAAAAAGGGAGACCCCCAACCCAGTGTTCTTATACAGAGCAAAAAAAAAAAAAACCCTTATAGTTTTACCAACTATGAATATTAATAAAAATAAAAATAAATATAACCGACAGAAGGGGATTGTAGACTCCTCACTAGGTTGTCTTAAAGGTAGCTATGGCCTTTCCTTCGTCTGAGAGTTTGAATATATTCCACTTAGCCCATGTTTTAGAGTATATCTCGTGCCGATTTTGCGCCGAGAGTATTAAGTCCTCCATCCTGTTTACTTCTTCCACTCTTGTAAACCAGAGCGAGACACAGGGAGGTCTTGTATCTCTCCACTGCCGGGCTATACATGATCGGGCAGCATTAAAGAAATGGCGCAATATTAAATTATTATATATTTTTTCTGGTATGTTTGAGTCATGTAATAAGAATAATGCTGGGTCTTCAGGAAGAATATAATCTGTAAACTTCTGAGATATTCGCTGTATCTCCCTCCAGAAGTGGTCTAACTTTGGACAAGACCAGAAAATATGAAGTAACGTCCCTCTCTCTTCTAGACATCTCCAACATTTATCTGAGATCGAGGGATAATATTTATGAAGGATTGAGGGTGTACGATACCATCTCGTCAGAAGTTTAAAATTAGTTTCCTGAGCCCTGGTAGAGATTGATGATTTAAAAACCATACGTATAATCCGTCTCTGTTGTGTTGGTTGCAAAGTCCTCTCTAATTCTCCCTCCCATTTCCGTATAAACTGCGGAGTATACCTGTCAGGGGGTTTAATCAGTAATGCATACATTTGTGAGAGTACATGGGAATAGGGACCATTATCCTCGCATATTTGCTCTAATGGCGTCAGTGGTCTTTGATACCTGTCCGGGAATGGTAATGTATTGAGGAAATGTTTGAGTTGTGCTCCACTCCAAAAATCAAGGTCGAACCGGTTACTTGATGATGTCAACTCCGGGATTGATGGCCATATTCCCGATCGTACAAAATGTGATGCTTGGTAGCACTGCGATTCTAATAATTTCCTAAATGGGCCATCTTGTAGACCTGGAGGGAAACGGGGGTTCCCTATGATAGGATAGAGAGGGGAGTGAGAAGGTAATAGTGAGGTATTCAGGCGCAATCGGGCACATATTCGTAGTGTAGGTCCCATAGTTGGGTGTTTTTTAAGGGTGGGGGTAAGATCTGCATAACACCAGACCGCACGCCGTAATGGTATCTTATTTTGTGACTGCTCAATCCTTGGCCATAACTTAAGATCTGTATGCCTACACCAATCTATTAGTCTCCCCATATGTGTTGCCTGATAATATTTCTGCATGTCAGGTACTGCCATCCCTCCATACTGTTTGGGCATATTCATAAGTCGACGTTGTATTCTAGGTCTTTTATAGGCCCAAATAAAGTTAATTAATAATGCGTTTAACTGTTTAAGGAATTCAGGGGGTATATGAATTGGTAAGGTTTGGAAGAGGTATAAAAATTTTGGTAAAATTGTCATTTTGACTATGTTACATCTACCGAACCAAGAAAAACGGCCTTGATGCCATTTGGTGAGCAGTACCCGTATTCTATTAAGCAAAGGTGGAAAATTCAGTTCGTAGGTTTGTTTTAA
The DNA here is from genome assembly GCA_028564925.1 of Lithobates sylvaticus. Lineage (NCBI taxonomy): Eukaryota > Metazoa > Chordata > Amphibia > Anura > Ranidae > Lithobates > Lithobates sylvaticus. Next base: position 380,969,894 of record CM053028.1, read on the forward strand.
TTTGGGTGGTATGAGTGTTCCTAAATATTTAAGGGCCGTTCCTGTCCATCTAAAATTGAAATTATCTTTTAGGGTTTTAATTTGAGTTGGCGTCATTGAAACTCCCATTGCTTCAGATTTGGACATGTTTATTTTTAAGTTTGATAGTGAACCGTATTGATCCAGTTCTCTTAGGAGATTCGGTAGCGATATACCTGATTTAGTGAGTGAAAATATAAGGTCATCTGCGTAAGCAGATACCTTATAATGTGAATCCCCTTTTTGTATCCCTGTGATGTCTGGATTTTGCCTTATCTTACAGAGGAATGGTTCCAATGAGAGAGAAAAAAGAAGGGGTGACAAAGGAAACCCTTGACGGGTTCCATTTGAGATAGAAAATGGTTCTGATAGGCAGCCGTTGGCTTTAATTTGTGCTTTGGGCTCCGAGTATACACTCGAGATCCATCCCACCATCTTCTCTCCCAATCCCACATACCTTAAGACCGAGAACATAAACGTCCAGTTAACCCGGTCGAATGCCTTTTCGGCATCCGTGCTCAGGAACACTGAAGGGGTATTTGAAGTATCTGCTAGGTGGATGAGATTTAGAACCTTGATAGTATTATCTCTCGCTTCTCGATTTGGTATAAAACCCACCTGGTCCAAATGGACCATGTCGGTTAAATGTGGTTGAATACGTGTGGCGAGGATTTTTGTAAATAATTTAACATCTACATTTAATAGGGAGATGGGGCGGTAACTACCACATACTGATGTATCTTTATCTTCTTTAGGAATCACCGTAATGTGTGCTTTCAAAGTATCAGGTGGTAGTGCCGCCTCGTATCCCAGGGTATTAAATGTTCGTGTCATTTGCCTTCCTAGTTGAGGAAAAAATAGCTGATAGTATTTTAAGGAAAACCCGTCCGGGCCCGGGGATTTCCCTGGTTTGGAAGATTTAATGGCTTCTTGTAATTCCTCTATGCTAATAGGAGCTTCCAAGTCCTCTCGAACTTGTTCTGCTAGCTGAGGGATACCTGATGAGGATATATATTCTTCTATTTTATGTTGTGCCGGTCTCTCTCTAGGTAAATTATATAATGATTTATAAAATTCCCGAAATGTTGACGTAATCTCATTAGGTTTATAGACCTTCCTTCCTTCTTTATCTACTAAATATGGTATATAGGATTTTACCCGTTGTTCTTGTAGAGCTCTAGCCAGTGAGCGTCCGCATTTATCCCCTGTTATACAGCAATACTTAAACTGTGGCACAAACTATGTGATCTACCTGATCACCTGTATTTCACCACACGTCCTTTGAGAGCCTGTATAGGGGAACATTACTGTGAAACGAATAACCCAAATGCTAGAAATATTTTGAATGCAACGTGTCACTTTAGAGAATGTCATCAGGGCGTCTTTCCTCATTTCGCTTCAGAGGGATAGAACGGTTGTCTCACTCATCCAGAGGAGGTGATAGGGAGAGAAGGCTACTGGGGAGAGAAGCATGGTGAATTTTTAGATTAAAAACTAGATCGCCTCAGGGGTTAAACCTGAGGTGGGATCTGGACTTGCACTTACATTAAGAATGCCTCTCCCCAGAACCTCCTCTCTCTCTCTCTCTCTCTCTCTCTCTCTCTCTCTCTTTTCCTTTCTCTCCTGTTTTTTTTTCACATACCTGGATTATTATTTTCATCTTTTTTTATTTTCTTTACATGTATAAATGTATGCACGTGTGTGTACATGCGTGTGTACATACATGTGCATATTGTCACTACAGGTGTGTGAAAATTAGTGGCATACACATGGATCACCCTATATGTATTGCAGCTGATTCTTTTTTTGGGATAATTGCCTCAATTAAGACAATCAATGGGTGGAGCCTGTGATCTTTAGAGCGACTATTTATTTCAAAGTTTTATGTTTGTAATGTGGTTATGACTAAGGCCTTATAGGCTGAAACGCGTCGAATGACTTAATCTGAATTTGTTCACTGTGGCTATTCAATAAAATTAAGAAATTTTAAGAGCAACAACCGGAGTGTGGATTCTTTTTTCTACATTACTCTACTCAGCCAGCGACTGTGGATCGAGCACCTGGGAGGTCTGCTATCTATGTGGTGTATGGGTGGTAGCACTGACTTTTCTGCTTATATTTAATGTATCTCTTTTCTTTTTGAATGCATACTATTTATGTGCTGAAAGCACGCTGCCAAAAAGGAATAAAATTTGACAATATCAACATCTGTGAATATTCTTGCATAAAAATTACTTTACTGACATTTTTTCTGTGTCTATTGTGGATACTGCAAAACCTTTCTGCATGCCAAGCATGTTAAAGCCATGTAATTAGTAGTGTGTTTGAATGGATGTTGTAATCATATACTGAGCAAATATACCAAACAATATGTTTACTATTGCAAGTGCATTTTTTTTGTAACTGAGCAAAGACACAACTATGTTCTTTATGAATATTAAATCTTGTGATTTTTCTTTTTACTTTCACTCTGACATGCCTGGATATTCATAGTGAATACTGATGCTTCCATGAAATTGCACAATACACATAAAAACTACAGTAAAAATCATATCTGCAGAAGAAACAAGTAAGTATTAAGCTGAAAACCAACTTATTTAAAGCTTTAAGTTATAGAATGCTGTGGGGCAAAGATAAAAGGGCCATTTCAGTGGCTATGGTAAAACCTATGAATATTGGACACTCCATTTCTGGTCAATCCCAGCATTTCAGGCCTCGTGTATGTTTGGTCCAGTGGGCCAGGTTGAATTCTCCAGGTCATGGGCAAATGAGTCTTCAAAATTAGATCTTTTGCAGAACACATGCAATGGTGATCACATTCCATTTGCATGGAACCTCAGAAAATCTCCTACACTTTGGCTAGAACACCAAACAGACGGTATTTATATATCTTCCTTCTCAAATCGAGTCCTCTTTTGGGAAAGGGCCTTATTGCAAATCATCCTTGAGGGACCATTGGATTACTTTGAATTTGAGTAAAGAGAGAGATGTATGAGGAGAGAACCATTATTTTCCTGACCTCTCACCAATAAAAAATAATGTCTCTGAGAACAATTTTATTACATAGGTCTGGTAAAAGGCAGCAAATTTACTATGTGAAATCCCTGAGAGTTTCCAAAAAGCAACCACTTCAGACTCGAATAAAGTGTTTGAAAACATTGAAGTCACTCCTTGAGGGGTATAATTTTTTTCAGTGCAATTTGTGACCCCTTGCCATAAAAAGTAGTGATAGCTCTGTTTAAAATTGTAATATCTTTATGTTTTAAAAGTAAGGGAGGCATCTGAAGAGGGTACAATAAGCGGACAAAGCTAGCCATTTTGAGAGAGAGATAGCATCTCCCAAATATCAAAAGGGGAGTCCTCTCCAATGTCTCCAATTCCTTTTTAGAGATAAGTGGGGGGTTAATTAGGAGTTCACTGCTTTAAAATGTGTAGTATTTACAGAAGTGAATTGTAAAAAAAGAAGAAAAGCTGCAAATTAGTTTCTTTTTTCCTTTCTTCACAGAAGATTTTTGTATGTGGACACAGGTTTAAAGCGTTTGTTACATTACATATTCCTGATATGTGTCTGCTGTACCATGTACTTGTATGAGAAAGTATCCTGTTCTCTTTGAATTGCTTCCTTTGTGTGAAATCCCTGGTGTTCCTGCCATTCTCTCTGCTTTCCTAAAAAAAAAACTGACCACACTAATCAGGAGAACACACAGTGGTCAGTTCTCTAGCTATGCTGGAAATTCAGCCTGCTCTCCTACAATGATCAGACTTGTCCTGACACGCCTCCTCTGCACAGCCTTTAACTGGAAAGCTCAGTGTGCAGCTGTCTCCTCCCCCAGCTCTTATGCAGCTGAGAACAGAGGGAATGTGATCACTTATAAAAAAGGGAAAAAAGGTATTTATAATCTATTTGTTAATCAATACACAAATGTTTTGCCTTTCATTTCTAATTTAAACTGAATTTGTTCTTTTACAAGGTGATCATTTACAATCACTTTAACCTCCCTGGCGGTAATCCTGAGTTTGGCTCTGGGTTAATTTTCAGTAACAAAAGCGGTAACCCCGAGCTTGGGGTTATACTGTAGTATGCCTATACTGTTACTTACCTTGTCCCTATGATCCCCCGATGTCCCCTGGCTGTGTCCTCCGGCTGTGTCCTCCAGCCGTGTCCTCTGGCTGATGCATATGTTTTCTGGGTTTCCTTCCCTGTGAGCGCCGTGACGCAGGGGGGCGGAGCCGAGTGGGAAATTCAAAAAAGTTCAAAACATAACATACACACAATACATTGTAATCTGTTAGGATTACATTACTGTATCAAACCATTTCACCTCAGTTTTGTCTCTAGTGCTTTGTCCAGTGCCCTGCCTGCACTTTTACCTTTCATTCTGCCTGGAAACTTGAGAACGTCCATGACATCCAAGAAGCGCCCCTTTAGGTCAAAAGCGATTTTAGACCAGCTAGAAAACAGCGATAGTGAATTAGAATCACTTGCAGAATTGAACGATAGTGATTCGTGGGGAAATTCGTCCTCAAACACTGAAAGTGACGACAGCGACGATTCTGCGACTGAGCTCCGTGATGTGCAAACTTGGTGCTCTATTGACTGTGGTACGGATCACGCAGCGCCCCCAAGAATCCCATTTACTGGAGCATCTGGTATAAAAGTAGAAGTTGAACATGACAACCCCTTGACATATTTACAATTATTTCTGACCGATGAGGTTATTGAAAAAATTGTTACTGAGACAAACCGGTACAAAGAGCAACAATTAGCTACTACACATCAGAAGTTTCCAAGAAGCAGAAAGTGGGAACCAGTGACCAAAGATGACATTTGGACATTTCTGGGCCTAATAATACTTCAGGGAGTGGTGGGGAAACCCCTGCAGAAGTGGTATTGGACAATAATAAATTACACTTGTCACACATTGTCACTCCATTCTTTGACACGGTCACGTCAGAATACAAATTTTCCCTGATCATTAAATATTTACACTTGGAAAACAACAAAGAATTTGATGAAACTACTCATCCTGCACCAAAACTAAAGAAAATTTGGGAAGTATCTCAAATGATTATAAAGAATTTCCAACGGAGCTATGTGCCAGAAAGAGATATCAGCATAGATGAATGTCCAATGGCCTACAAGGGATGGCTCAGTTGGGTACAATACATTGCATCAAAGAGAGCAGAATTTGTAAAATCCTACATGCCATGCGAATCGTCAACTGGCTATATTTGGAATTCAGTCATATACACTGGAAAAGGAACAAAATTCAATCCAAAATACATCAACTATGGAATGGCAACATCTTTCGTACTTTCACTCATTAAGCCATTGCTAAATCAGGGCTATTGAGTAACAACTTTTATACATCTCCTGAAATTTATGAGTTTCTTCTGCAAAACAAAACAGATGCCTATGGAACCGTTAGGTCTAACCAGCGTGACATGCCACCAATGTTTGGCAATAAGAAGCTGAAGACTATAGAAATTGTTGCCTGGCAGAAAGGCAAAATAATGACACTGCAATGGCGTGACAAGAAAGATGTGTGCCTAATGAGTACATTTCATAATACCTCCACTGTTATGGTACGCACAAAAGGTGGGAAAGAAATCAGGAAGCCACAAGTAGTGATAGACTTCAATAACACCATGGGAGCTGTTGACAGAGCCAACCAAGTAATGACATTATACCCAGCAATGAGGAAATAGCAAATTAAGTACTACAAGAAGATTTTCAGGTATCTTCTTGAGCAATGCTTGAGGAATGCCTATTAAATAACTGTGTGTATCTATGAGGCTTTGGCATTCAATAGCGGAGCAAGCTTTCTTGCCCCATGCAAAGGTGAAAAGCATGTTCCAACCAAAAATCTATTTTTATGACTGTTGGGTTAAGCCTTATTAAAAGAACCTGAACAAAATTCATTGTGAAATACAGAAACCTTTGTGCCTACTAAAGAGTATATTGTTCAGTCTGTGTTGTCATTTTATGTCCTTCTGGTATCCTGATTCCCTCCTTTCAAAGAGACCTGTCAGAGAAGAAATATGGGTATACTATTATTGACTGAAATGTATGTTCCAATGCTATCAGCATTATCCTTTCTTCATCACTTGATGATATTGACCTAAAACAAGCAAGAATCAGACACTGGACTGGTATATACTTTCTCCAAGTCATTGACTCACTAGCTAGTAATACAAGATCAAGTAGTAAAGCCCTGGAGAGTACACCTTCAAAAAAAGTCAGCACTCACAGACCCAATTTACATGTCTTGACATATTCCCTTCAAAGGGGACTTATGAGAATGGAAATATGAGATCTTCAATTGGTGAATCTTTCGAAAGTGCATTCTGCAAGTCTGTTATCCTTGTCTTTGATTCTGCACTTAGTGAGTAACTAACATAGAACAAACATGTAAGTGTTCAGATGTTCCAACATATCTTGCATGCTTGTTCCTAGTCAGTGACTCTCCAAGGATAACGATAATAGTCTTGGAACATGCAGCTTCAAAAACAAGTCAGCAATGATAGTTCCTGTATTTCTATCCCTACAGGTTGAATACAATGTCCATCCTGTGTCCAGCTTTACAATTAATATTTGTACTGACTATTGAATGTCTATACAGTATCTCAAAAAAGTGAGTACACCCCTCACATTTTTGTAAATATTTTATTATATTTTTTCATGTAACAACACTGAAGAAATTACACTTTGCTACAATGTAAAGTAGTGTACAGTAGTGTACAGCTTGTATAACAGTGTAAATTTGCTGCCCCCTCCAAATAACTCAACACACAGCCATTAAGTGAGTACACCCCTAAGTAAAAATATCCAAATTGGGCCCAAAGTGTCAATATTTTGTGTGGCCACCATTATTTTACAGCACTGTCTTAACCCTCTTGGCCTTGAAGTTCACCAGAGCTTCACAGGTTGCCACTCCTCCATGACGACATAATGAAACTGGTGGATGTTAGAGACTTTGCGCTCCTCCACCTTCAATTTGAGGATGCCCCACAGATGCTCAAAAGGGTTTAAGTCTGGAGACATGCTTGGCCAGTCCATCACCTTTACCCTCAGCTTCTTTAGCAAGGCAGTGGTCATGCGGCCATGCGGCCAAGGCAGTGGTCATGCGGCCCAGTCTCGAAAGGGAGGGGATCATGCTCTGCTTCAGTATTTCACAGTACATGTTGGCATTCATGGTTGCCTCAATGAACCATGCCCCAGACCATGACACTCCCACCACAATGCTTGACTGTAGGCAAGGCACACTTACTTGTCTTTGTACTCCTCATCTGGTTGCCGCCACACAAGCTTGACAACATCTGAACCAAATAAGTTTATCTTGGTCTCATCAGATCACAGGACATGGTTCCAGTAATGCATATCCTTAGTCTGCTTGTCTTCAGCAAACCGTTTGCGGGCTTTCTTGTGCATCATCTTTAGAAGAAATGCATGAGCAGCGTATGGTCTGAACACTGACAGACTGACCCTTCACCCTTTGCAGCAATGCTGGCAGCACTAATACTATTTCCCAAAGACAACATCTGGATATGACGCTGAGCATGTGCACTCAACTTCTTTGGTCGACCATGGTGAAGCCTGTTCTGGGTGGAACCTGTCCTGTTAAACCTCTGTATGGTCTTGGCCACCGTACTGCAGCTCAGTTTCAGGGTCTTGGCAATCTTCTTATAGCCTAGGCCATCTTTGTGTAGAGCAACAATTCTTTTTTTCAGATCCTCAGAGAGGTCTTTGCCATGAGGTGCCATTTTGAACTTCCAGTGACCAGTATGAGATAATGAGTGCAATAACACCAAATTTAACACACCTGCTCCCCATTTACACCTGAGACCTTGTAACACGAACGAGTCACCTAACACCGGGGAGGGAAAAAGGCTAATTGGGCCACAATTGGACATTTTCACTTAGGGGTGTACTCACTTTTGTTGCCAGCAGTTTAGACATTAAAGTGGTTGTAAACCCATTACAACCACTTTAACCTACAGGTAAGCCTAGATTAAGGCTTACCTGTAGGTGCAAGAAATACAGAAACAAATTTACAGAAATAGAGGCACCGCTGTAGACAGCAGCATGCAGCTGCACTGAGCGTGCTGTTGCTAACATCGATCATGCCGTTAGTGGCGGCACCAGCGCGCATGCGCAGGAGTGACATCATTGCGGCACCGGCCAGTCACAGCGCCGGAGCCGCGATATACCCGGAAGTTACCCTGGGATAGATGGCGGCGTCGGAGGAGAGGAACGAAGACCGCTTTGGGGGCTTCGATCTCAGGTAAGTAATTCATAATGAGCTAGTATTCATTATGCCTTTGTCTTGCAGGGGTTATTTTTTTTTATATTACTGAGGCTTTACTTCCTCTTTAATGGCTGTGTGTTGAGTTATTTTGAGGGGACAGCACATTTTCACTGTTATACAAGCTGTACACTCACTACTTTACATTGTAGCAAAGTGTCATTTCTTCAGTGTTGTCACATGAAAAGATATAATAAAATATTTACAAAGATGTGAGGGGTGTACTCACTTTTGTGAGATACTGTAGCTGACATATGTGTGTGTCATAGTGGGTCATACTATACAGAATGACCCAATTGAACTGTTATAAACAAAGATAATGTATTTAAAGCTAATTATGTGATATGTAGCAAAGTTTAAAGTTTTGATTGAGATATATATATGTATATAGAGAGAGAGAGAGAGAGAGAGAGAGAGAGAGAGAGAGAGAGAGTTGTGTGAAAAAGTATTTGCCACCTTTTTGTCACTTAAATGACTCTGATCATCAAACAAATTTTATTATTACACAAAGATAGCCTGAGTAAATACAAAATGCAGTTTTTAATTGATGGTTTCATTTATTAAGGCAAAAAAAGCTGTCCAAACCTGCCTTGCTTTATTTTAAAAAGTAATTGCCCCCTAAACCTAATAACTGGTTGTTCCATCCTTGGCGGCAACAACTGCAATCAAGCATTTGCGATAACTGGCAATGAGTCTTTCACATTGCTGTGGATCAATTTTGGCCCACTCTTCTTTGCAGACTTGTTTTAATTCAGCCACATTGGAGGGTTTTCCAACATGAACGGCCTGTGTAAGGTCATGATATAGCATCTCAATTGGCTTTAAGTCCAGGCTTTGACTAGGCCACTCCAAAGCCTAAATTTTGCTTTTAGTTGTCTTGGTTTACACACACTACCTATGGCTAGATACTTTCTCTTGTACCTACCACAACAATGACCAGTTTGCAACATCTACACTTACTGTACTTTTTGAAGTAACGGTGATCTGCTACCCTTATTCTATACATTGGCTGTGAGAAGTGATGTATTCTATCTGATTGTTCTTACCTCATTGTTGTATCTAGTCAAACTTTATCTGGATCTGTTCTGTTCTTGGTCTAACTCTACAAGTGTATTTTGCATCAGTATAAACCAATTGTCTAAACTGTGTACAACTGAAACTCTTAATAAATCTTTTGGAAAAAGAAAATAATTTTTTTTGTTCAATAATTTCATGAACAAAGCAATATGAACGAAGCACAAAGTTCTTTTGTAACCATAGCTGGAGTGCAAATTGTATAAAGGTGTATACTATATATGTACAAAATACTCTAGCAATAAGGGCAGTGTGTAAAACGTCAGAAACTGTTTCGTAAATCAACAACACATTTGGACAAAATTGTGGTAGAGAGTTGTAGCACACACAAAAAAGGAAGAGGAGAAAAAGTAGAGAAGGAAAGGGGGCTATCCATAACAAGTTAGGAATCAATGAGAGGGTAAGGGGTGGGGGGAGATTTGGGCAGGGGGCACCCCGGTTATTGGTGTCCAATTGCTTTTTTTTATATACACTGAACCTGAACTTAGTTGATCTGTTTCTGAGTGCTAAACATTAAAATGAATTCCTTTTTCATAGTCACCCATATAACATAAAAAAATATAAAAAATATAGATAGATAGATAATCAAAGCAGAGTGATGTATGAACACTTATCTTATTTATTTTTTTATTACAGGTACTTACATAGCGCCTTCAATTTATACAGCGATTTACATATATATTGTACATTTACATCAGTCCCTGCCCTCAAGGAGCTTACAATCTAAGGTCCCTAACTCGCATTCATACATACACATACTAGGGCCAATTTAGACAAGAGACAATTTACCTACAGGAATGTCTTTGGAGTGTTGGAGGAAACCGGAGTACCCAGAGCAAACCCATGCAGACACAGGGAGAATGTGCAAACTCTAGGCAGGTAGTGCCATGTTTATCTTGCTAATTCATCAGATAGTCCTTTACTTTTACAAACCTTTCTTCATTTTTAATAACCCACAGATGTTAAAAAACTGTCTGGAAAAACAGGATTAGTACTTAACTCACTTTGTATGTAAACTGCCTGAGGGCTTGTATGTTAATATTTTACATGGAAAATATTCATTCACTCTAAAGAAGCATACACTGCTAGAGGTGTTATTAAAAGCAAGTAAAAGCCATATGTAAAGTCACCATTAAACTAAAAATGAAATGTTTGCATATAACATTGCACTCTAGTAATCACTTAAAGTGGAGGGCCGGGCAAAAAAAAAAATTAAAAGTCAGCAGCTACAAATACTGCAGCTGCTGACTTTTAATAATCGGACACTTACCTGTCCCGGGGTCCAGCGATGCGGGGGAACGAGACCCCCCCCTCGTTCCCCGCTCCGCTCACGACGCCGGCATTCTTAATGTGGGAACCCGCTGTGGCTTCACAGCCGGGCACCCACTGCGCATGCGCGAGCGGTGCCGTGCGCCGTGATTCGACGCTCACTCATCTGGGACACATGACATGTCCCAGATGACTGTGCGTTGCCTACAGGAAGTGACTTTTAGCCCGGGCAATGAAGGTGGCAGACTTCGAGGGACCCCCTAGCAACAGGCATGTAGAGGTGAGTAAAAAAATTTTTTTTTCCAATTATTTTTTTTTAATTTTTTTTATGATTTTTAAGCCCCTTTTTGTTTTTTGGTTGCAACCCCACTTTAATAAATTATATGTGTACTGTTTGTCAGAAATAAAACATAGCTTATCTGCCACTTAAAAAACATATATTATCTACCACTGTTATTAAGCTACTTGCTGATAAAAAGAAAAGAACAATTGTATTGGGCTTAGTTATAGAAATATAGCACATAGTTTTCTGTTCTGTTTTTTCATTTCAGTTCTCTAATGCCGCGTACACACAAACGGAATTCTCGTCGGAAAAGCCTTGGATGTTTTTTCTGGCAGAATTCCCATGGAATTCCGCTCAAGCTTGTGTTGCCTACACACGGTCACACCAAATTCCGATGTCAAGAATGCGGTGACATACAAAACTACAAGCCGCAAAAATTAAGTTCAATGCTTCCGAGCATGCGTCTAATTGTTTCTGAGCATGCGTCGGATTTTTTTGCATTGGAATTGCCACAGACGATCGGAATTTCCGATAGAAACTTTTTCTGTCTAAAAATTGAGAACATGCTCTCAATCTTTTGCTGGCCGAAATTCCGCCAGCAAAAGTCCGATGGAGCCTACACACGGTCAAATTTTCCGACCAAAAGCTCACATCGGTCTTTTGCTGGCGGAATTTCCAATCGTGTGTACGCAGCATTAGGCTTTATTCGCACTGTTAAAGGGGTTGGCACGCCGTGGTGCCATCACCCTGAGTAGCACCTCAACTTACCTGTATTGTAGTGCACCGCAACGTACAGTAATGCATTACCACTTGTGGCGGCGTTACTAAAAATAGTGCATGCACCTATTTTGGTGAGGTTTGGTGCATAGCCAGACCATATATATGAATGGGCTGACTTAACATAATGCATGTAAACATTCAACATAACATGATGTGTTAATGCATCACAACATTGTAAATCCGGCCTAAAGGCTTGTTCCCATTTTGCAATAACGTGTTTTACCATGCATTATTGGTAAATACAGCAACACATTACACAAAGTGCAGTGCTTTGCATTGCTACTTTTTCATATATTAGGAAGTGCCCTTTGTCCATTTTAAATAAATGGGATGACTAAGGGATGAGGGTGATTTACTAAGAAGTATGTTTTTCAGTTAGCCAGATAAACCTTGAACATCCAATCATGTGCAAAAGAATTGACAAAAAAACAGCCAGTTCGCTCAAACGGAAAATAATAAATTCTCTACAGATGACAAATATGACACCAATGAGTGGGAACCCAGATTTTCTACCAGGGATATCAGACCCTAAACTCCATTAATTCATTAAAATCAACAAGTTTCAAATACAAGACTTTAGGGACCCAGGAGGATAATAATCTATAACTGATATCCAATTAATGCTTACACCAGCCCTTCCGCTATGGCAGGCGGTCCAAATAAGACAATACCTTAGGTCACTATCATTCGACCCAATAACAGTAGACACCCCCACTACTTTTGAGCAACTGTGTCTGGACAAACTAGTAGGCGGTGTCTCTTCAGGGCATATTCAGAATGGACTGCACCTTCAGAAAATTACATCCCACCTTATATTGCCGCAGGGGAAAGAGACTTAAACACAACAGTCTCCAACAGAGAGATTTTATGTTCAATTTTGTACATAATCCATATCCTCTAGAATACAAGAATCAGGATATAAGTTAATGACTAGGTGGTATAGATCACCAGAGAAACTGCATCGTATATTTCCAAATGCAGACCCTACCTGCTGGCATTTTGGAAAATATAGGGGAACACTCTTCCATATGTTACTGGCAAAATATATGTATTATAATTAAGGATCTTACTGGCCTAACACTTGACCAAAATCCAGCAGCCTGTCTACTACATCTTAATTCTCTCTCAAAAAGTAAATATCAACAATCAGTGGTGAGGCATCTTTTTAATGCAGATAGGGATTGTGTGCCAACACATTGAAAATCCCCAACCCCTCCTACTATAAGTCAATGGATCAGAGCAGTGAATGAAATCATGAGACTGGCAAAATTTACGGCATTTCTAAATAAGCAAGTAGCCCGTTTCCGTAAAACATGGTCACAATGGACCAACTTTACTTTGTCAACAAAATATCAGGTACTTGTTGACCATTGATCTGTTTGGGTACAGCAGCTCTGGGAAGTATGGCATTTTAGTAGATGCGATATGAGAGAGGAGAAAGGGGGAGTGGGGAGGAAGAGAGAAGGTGGGGAATGTTTTCTCCCCCCCTTTTTTTTCTCTTCCCTTATCCCTCTCTTGAGGGGGAGGGGAGGCTTGGGTGGGAGGAGAGTGTAGGGAGGTAGAGGAGGGGGAAGAGAGATGGCAGACCAATGGGGTTTTGCTGTGTATCACCACAAGCGATACAAACCTATTGCGGCATGGACCATCAGATCATAAACACTAAATTAGTTAGACAGAACAAAGGTAACTAACTTTAAAACGTTTTTATTTTTGGTTGACTAGGTAAAGAAGTCAATTATTTATTTGTTATTTAGGATATATAGTCTGTTTTTTGATTCTATGTATTATATTGAGCCTGGGAATGCCCAATAGGTGCTGTTTTGTATTTTAAACCTTTGAAATTGAGAAAAGATAAAATTCGAAAGAAAAAATAAAGAATTTACAATTTATCTCAAACATGTTTTATTCTAGTATAGATTTATAGACAATCTATTTCTTGTCTGGATGGGTTCACCATCCCTGCTGAGGGAATTTGTCCAATTACTGAATACCAACAGTATGAAATTATTTTTCACGTTCAGTTTTGATGATACACAGATCCCTTTTTTGGATCTGTTGATCATCAAACAATTGGTGAACGCCTCCTACTTAGGGGTTATTCATGCACCAACCTGAGAAAGGCCTTTAATTGAGCATTGTTTTGCACTAGAACCTTCCTACTCTATGACCCTTCCAAACCGAAACAACCAAATACTGTCAAAATCATTACAAAATTCTCACCCCACCATCAACAATGTCAAACTATTTTATCAAAACATTGGCATTTGCTAACAGATCACCATATCCTTGGCAAATACGTCAGGGCAACCCCTGAGGTGTTTTTTCGCAGAGCCTTAGAGATTGGCTAACCAGTAGCCCTTAAAAAAGCACTACAATTTTCCCTTCTGGACCTCCAGGTGTGGTCAATGCCCATAATGTCCTTGGATACTTGAAGGCACCACATATAGACTACCTAGTGGCAAACTTTTCTCGCCAGGAACCCCAGCCAATTGTGGCACAACTGGGGTTTTATTTTTTTGATGATGTGCGAATGCAAGGCCTTCTACAAGGGGAAGACCATCCGGGAACTTCGCCAACGCATTGGGGACCATTTGTATTATTCCACAAATTGTAAACTTACTACCATAGGCCGCCATGTTGAATTGTACCACAGATTTAATCCTCAAGTGGTTAAATTATTAGTCCTGGATGTGATCCCCCAGGACCCCGGGGGGTGAGCTTATATTGCAATGTGAGACCCTATGGATTGAGAGGCTTAATGCCACCAATCCACCTGGCCTTAATGAGGTGACAGCATACAAACCATTTTTGTAGTTTGACAAGACCATACTGTGACTTGACCTGCTTGACCATATGAATAAATGTGGCATTGCCTGTATCTGGGCTGATGCCAGAGAGGCATCCCATCTTGGGTGAATTTGGAATTAGGGTTTATGTTAATGTTATGTTCTACTGTGTTTTCTATTGATTTGTATTATTGACTTAGTAAGCATTAATGTTTTCTATCTTATGTTGGTGACAATTGCTGAATTGCTGTGATGTTTTGTATTTCTGATTCTTTACTCTTAGAAGAACACTGCCGCTTTAGGACCCCCTCACTCCACAACTGTTCTTCGTTTTGCATCTCCCCTCTCTCCCCTTTGGTGGATGTGTGATCTCCCTGGTGTAGGGGTGGGTCTCGAGGTCCTCTGGGACTGCCCCTCAACTTGTGCAAGCCACAGCTTGGGCCATTAGGTCCTTTGGCTGCACTTCTAGCGTGCATGCATGTGCGTGGCCAACGGACGAGAGTGAGGGTGAGAGTGATGCCGATTGGGGATTATTTAAGCAGACAATGGTCTGCTGTTTAATGCAGTGGATGCCAGCTCCCAGGGTGAGGGGGGACACACACGATCATCAACAACCAGCCAGGTAAGCGTTTAGCTACTTCTATATCGCTGCAATCATCCAGTTTGGCTTTTTTTTGGGTATGGGCCCAATACACTGCACTATATTGTATGTTTTTTTTATGCTTCCTCCCCTCTTGCATTTCTCAGCCTGCAGTGCCAGCTGAAGTTCACGGGTGCCTTACCAGACCTTGTCATTTGCAGGGCAGTGTGTAAACCACCAAACCTTTGTCTAGTTGCCTTCCCTGGAGCCATATACATTTATACTTACTTGATCAATTATGGTTAGTCCACAACGTATCCTTATTATCTCTGTCCTTCCCGATGTTCCTTATTCTTCCCCTCCTTTTCACTCCTCTCTTTTCTACCTGGCCCCCCCTTCCCCCTCCTCCCTCCCCCTCTCCTCCTCCCTCCCCCCCTATTTTCCCCCACCTTTGTTTCCCCTTTCTTTCCCTTTTCCTCCCTCATCTTGATAGACCTACACTGATATGCATTACTTATTTTCTACTTTAGCAATACCACTTTTCCACTTGCATATATCCCCACATAAGCCATAGGGGACTTTTTGTCGTTGCTTCCATCCTGGCTGTGCATGGGTCCATTGGTAAGCGACAGTGTTCTCTCCCCTTTTGTAAATTCTATCCCTCCCCATACTCAGGGCATACAGATCGTCCTCTCTAAGTGCTGATCCCATCTATCCTTTACAGTTGCATTACCTGGGTTGCACAAACAGGGTATTTACCCTCTACGCCATTCCTGTCTGCTAGAGAATTTAACAAAAAAAAAAAAGGGGTTCCTGCACGACCCAACCCCGCACTCCCCAGGTCAAAGATGCACCAAAAGTCACATCAAGCAGAGCGGTGCAGGAACCCCTATGATATCGTGACCCCCAGATCGCACAAATGGAAACGGGTGCCACCAAAACCAATGGGCTGCGACTCGACAAGTGAATATATGCATCCAAAGTCACACGACAAGCCACACCAGTGGAAACAAGGCCCTCAAGGGGACTTTTTGGCGTTGCTTCGATCCTGGCTGTGCATAGGTCCATTGGTAAGCGGCAGTGTTCTCTCCCCTTTTGTTATGGCCATAAACATGGCATACCATTGTATGTTTACTTACATGCATATATTTAAATACATTTTTATGTATATTCTATCTATTTACTTCTAGATATTAATCTCCTGATGAAGCGGTAGAGTTATGCGACACATGTTGAGGAATACATACGGGTAATTTTGTGAGGACCCACTATACCTGTGTGTCCCCTTAGTAGGGCATATTTAGTATTAGGCCCCTTTCACACTGGGGCGGTTTTCAGGCGGTACAGCGCTAAAAATAGCGCCTGTATACCGCCTGAAAAAACCGGCCCCATTCACTCCAGTGTGAAATCCGGCGGGCTTTCACACTGGAGCGGAGCGCTAGCAGGACGGCAAAAAAGTCCTGCTAGCAGCATCTTTGGAGCGGGATAGGAGCGGTGTATTCGCCGCTCCTATACCGCTCCTTCCCATTGATTTGAATGGGCTACGGCGGCGCTCTGCGGGGGATTTTAACCCTTTTTCGGCCGCTCGCGGGCAAAACTACGGTAAAGCAATGCTAAATATAGCGCTGCTCCCGCCCCAGTGTGAAATGGGCCTTAGTGACACACATGTATTGCAATGCCAATCTGTTTTTAAACAAAGTAATTTTCATGTATGTTATCTAATGTGTCTTGGTGTATAGTAATATTAAAATAACATTTAATAATTTTTTACAATTTGCTTGTGTACACTGTCTATATAAGTACCCAGATAGTCCATATTTATCCATCTATGGGTGACCAGCAATAAGGGACTGGTCCCCATTTCCAATCCTCTTGAGAAACATCTAAGGCCCCTTTCACACCTAGGCGTTTTTCATGCGGTGCAGCGCTAAAAATAGCGCCTGTTCACCGCATGAAAAAATCCTGCCCCTTTAACTCCAGTGTGAAAGCCGGCGGGCTTTCACACTGGAGCGGTGCGCTAGCAGGATGACAAAAAAAGTCCTGCTAGCAGCATCTTTGGAGCGGGATAGGAGCGGTGTGTTCACCGCTCCTATACCGCTCCTTCCCATTGAATAGAATGGGACACCGCGGTGAAACCGCGGTAATACCGCCGCAAAGCGCCGCTACGGCGGCGCTCTGCGGGGGGTGTTTAACCCCTTTTCGGCCGCTCGCGGGGGTTAAAACCGCACCGCGAGCGGCCGAATACCGCGGTTAAAACGACGGTAAATCAGCGCTAAATATAGCGCTGCTTTACCGTCACCGCGGCTCCCCGCCCCAGTCTGAAAGGGGCCTAAGAGATAAGAAGTATAAACAAAAAAAAAAAATAGGCATTTTGCGTGAATGGAAACACATAACAAACATATATTAGGGTTTCCTTGATTTTGACTGCAAAAGTGGAAAAATACATTAAGAGCTTTATCAATTTAAGTTTTCATTTAGTCACAAAATTATTCAATTTTAACAATGCTTTTTAGTTCCCTTTCTATTCATTTATTCTGGCTAACAGTGGGCTTTAGATCCCATGGCACAGAAAATCTACTTAGCACATTAGAAATGATATTCCCCTTGATATAACCAAGGAAAACAAAAAATAAAGCAAAAGGCTATATCTGTGAGCAATGCACTGTGCACATACTTCCTAGCAGCAAAGCTTGATACAGTACAAAAACATGTTTAGAGTTATTTAGGAAAAGCTTTCCTGAAAGTGAAAAAGGGAAAGCTTTCAGTCTAGAAATGATCATATTTCCATTATTGCAGACTAACAGTTAGATAAATGTTTCCCTTCTCTAGGGCATACATTGTGATTCCCTCCCTCCTCATTTGTAGCCTGTGATGGAAAGTTGTAACTGCATTCCATGGCAATAATCTGGAGCTGGGTGTTTCTTCTTTCATTTGCTATGGGCAAAAAGAAATTGAAATCATATTTCTTCTAGTCCATAGAAAGATGTGGCCCTGAGGTTAAACCAATCAGAAACTGATAAGAGTCTCAAAGTCTCCCATCTTCCATCGCACAGATGCAGTCAGACAATTACTCTCAATCATTTCCTGCATGGTTACTAAGTAAAAAGCTTTGAAACGATTACATCGTTTTTTACATGCTGAGAGTGAAAAATATTTGTATTGTACTATTTTATTTAACTTAAAGTATGTCTAAAGCCAAAAAAAATTTATATTTTGGACAGAGTAGGGAATGGTTAAAACTGATGTCAATCCTCTCCATATCGCTACAGCAAACTCTTCTTTGGGCTCCTACTGAGTCTCTCAAGCATGGTCTCTCTATTGCCTGCAATATGTTGATTACTCCCCAAGAAATTTTCACTCCCCCTTCCCCCATTCCTAAAGTCTTGGGAAAAAGATTTGGCCAAAGACCTGACCTCTGAACAAAAGGAGTTTATTCTCTTTTTTATACACAAATTGTCCATCTCCTTGAGACTGCAAGAATTTAATTACAAACTACTCTCCAGGTTGTATAGGACACTGCATGTTTCCCATTATCAGTTCCAATTGCTGGAGATGCGGGACAGCCAGAGGAACGCTCCTACATGTCTTTTGGTCCTACCCATGGATCTTTTGATTGAACTTCTTTCCCTTGAACTGGACACAGCTTCCTGTCTCTTACACCTTAGCTTGATCTCTAAACATAAATACCATCATTCTCTGGTGAGACATCTTTTCAATGTGACCAGGGCCTTCATACCAGCACAGCTCAGTGGAAGATCTACTCCCTGCCTGTGGAGAGTCAATGGATTAGAACTGTAAACAATATTATTTGTATGGAGGACCTCACCTCTTCCATGAAAAAAGAAGAAGCCCGCTTTCACAGGACATGGTTCTACTGAACCCAATTTAGGCATTTAGAGAAGAATAAGGAACTCCTTGAGTCCCGTCTTGCTTAATCGGAGGGTTTATGGATCATAAACTACAGACCTGAGATTTTGGAATGAGCCCAGGGTGGCCCCCTGTGTGTTTCACCTCCTCATCCCTGCACTGTTGAACTCTCCTCTCAAGACTGTGTTAACAGCTTCCACCTGCTTGCTGCTGCACTGTTGAACTCTCCTCTAAAGACTGTGTTAACAGTTTTTACCTTGCTGCTTTGCATAGCGTAGCCAGTCCATCCAGTGCATAACTTTACATTTATCAACATTAAATCTCATCTGCCACATAGTCGCCCAATTAGACAGAGCATTGATGTCAGCTTGTAAATTGGAGACCTCCTGTAAAGACGTTATTCCATTGCATAGCTTGGTGTCATGCTAAAGTCAGAGAAATTTCACATTTTTGGAATCACAGAGACTTGGTTTAATGTGAATTATAAGCCAGTTTTAGAAGAATTACTTCCCTGAAGTTTTAAGATTTTAGTCAAAAATAGAGAATACAAGAGGGAAGGGGGGGTTTGTGTGATTAATAATGACTGTTTGGATTGCACTGAGTTAAAAACACCTGAGTTTAGTTAATTTGAACACCTGGTGATCAGGTGTAAAGTAAGTGACTCTTCCTGAACTAATGATGTCCCTGTGTCTACAATCGGATTGTGTCGTCCTCCAGGGAGACATGAATATGTGGCTGGAGGATGACACAAGCTGTGACTCCCAGGACCTCATAGGTGACCTAGATGGCTTCCACTTTACCTTGGCATCCACCATGATCACACACATAAAAGGCCATATGTTAGATGCCCTTTTTACTCATGGCGCAGAAGTTTTCAATGTTAAAACACATGAGGTGGGGTGGTCAGACCACAGTCTGGTCACCTTTAACCTCTTGGATTTTGCACCAATAAAAATCCCCAAAGGAAATAGTATGACAAAGTCTGCTCCATTTCAGAAACTAACAAATATAACAGTCGAAGACTTTAAAACATCCTATGACTACCATCAGGGACAGCCACTCTTAGTAAATGAAGAGAGAGAAATCGGAATTCTGGCTTTAGAAACCGGGATTGAAAGGCTGGAAATATCTCTAGATGAATTTGAGTTAAGAATCAAGGCAAGTCTGGACATCCTGGCCCCATTGACAACAGCAAATAGGCGCCCACGACTTTCTAAGTCAAGCCCTTGGTACACCCCTAGTCTCAACTTACTTAAGAATAAAAGACGAATATTGGAAAGAAAATGGCTTAAATCAAAACTTCCCCGGGACAACATGGCGTATCGGGTCTATTGTCGAGGCTACACAAAGGCTGTAAAACACCATAAAAGATCTTATTATAATGATCAAATAATGCAAGCCTCGGGAACTATTTACATTGGTTAGGGACATATTTGAACCGAAAAAATGTTATTCTAAAGCCTCATACACACGATCGGACCGTGGACCAACTTTCCCGTGGATTTTTGTCCAAAGGGCGTTGGCCCCAAGTTGGTATTGCATACACACGGCAGGACTTTTTCAGCCAACTTTCACCAAATCACTTGGTTTTTCTGCTCTTTACCACCACCTTTGGTCAACTTCTGTATTGTTGGCTGATCTTTTGCATTGGTTCTGCATTGGTTTGTACAAAAGTCCGTTGGTTTTGTGTACACACGGTCGGACTTTGGTCCATCAGACTTTTGTTGGCAGAAAGTTGGTCCGTTCGCACAGCCAACAAAAGTCAGATGAAACCTGGAAAAAGTTGGTCCGATGGAGCGTACACACGGTCGGATGTTGGTCCAAAACAGCTAATTTGCATGTTGGTTGTCAAAAAGTCCGATCGTGTGTACGGGCCTTATGATTGTCCCATCTATAAAACTGTTTTTTTCCCCTTTGGGGAAAAAATTTAAAAAATCCGTAACCAGGACAAAATCTTGCCTGATGACTTTGACAATCCGGCACTAATAAGAGCTCCTCCAGCTTTTAGCTCATTTGCATCCACCTCAGTGGCAGAGATATCCAATATTACAGTATGTCCAAGCTTAAATCGTCAAGCTTTCCAAACACATCTGTCCCGCATGGTTTATGAAGAAGAATTACAGATACATTGTCCCCATAAATTACAAGGATAGTGAACCTATCTTTAAAAATTGGGCCGTTCCAACACGACTGAAGCATGCCATTGTCTCCCCCTTATTAGAGAAGAGCACACTTGACCCTTCTTTGTTCACTAATTTCAGACCTATATCTCTTCTTCCCTTTCTGGGGAAGATCCTGAAGCAGGTCGTCTTTCAACAAATGCAAAGTTTCTTTTGAGGGTAACGACCTGTTCCATGACTCTCAGTCGGGATTTAGGCCGGGACATGGCACTGAATTGTCCGCACTCGATATACGGGAATGCCTGTTAAGCGTAAAAGATGTGGGGGGGTCGGCAGCCTTGGTGCTGCTCGACCTCTCCGCAGCCTTTGACACTATCGATCATCAAATTCTGGGAGACTGCATAAAATACCTTTTTGGATGTAGTGGCACTGTCCTCCGCTGGATCAACTCTTTTTTCACGGACAGGACCCATCAAGTGCGGATGAACGCATGCAGCTCGTCAATTGAACCACTTCTCTATGGAGTCCCCCAGATATACGCAGATGACACGCAGATTCTGGCTGACGATGGGCCAAATATGCACCTATAACTGAGAAATGGACTCCTTCACATACAAAAAATGGATGGCCGATAACAAGCTAGGCCTTAATGTAGCAAAGACCGATGTGATGCTGGTGGGCCCTCAATCAACCACCAATTTTCTCTTGGCCTGGCCCACTTCATTCTGCCCCATACCAACTCCGGCAAAACAGGTCAGGAACCTAGGTATCATCTTTGATCCCTGCCTGTCATTTATACCTCACGCAAAACTCTGTATCGAAAACTCCAACTTCTATATACAGAGACTCCAGAAAATTAATGTGCGAAAATAGGCTAACTCTTGTACAGGGCCTTGTGCATTCTCGGTTGGATTGCTCTAACATCTTTTTTCTTGCACTTCCATTAAAGTGGCAAAGAAAATTGCAAGCAACTCAGAACCAAGCTGCTCGTCTGGTCTCCGGATGCGCCAGAACAGACCACATCTCTCCCGTGCTGGAAAAACTGCACTGGCTTCCTATCGCCA
This sequence comes from Lithobates sylvaticus, assembly GCA_028564925.1. Taxonomy (NCBI): domain Eukaryota; kingdom Metazoa; phylum Chordata; class Amphibia; order Anura; family Ranidae; genus Lithobates; species Lithobates sylvaticus. The sequence continues at coordinate 380,992,041 of CM053028.1, forward strand.
AGCGAGTACTATTCAAGGCAATGTGCTATATGTATAGGCCACTCCGGCAACTGGGCCCAATTTATCTGTCTGAATGGGCCTTTCACTATTTACCATCAAGACCACTCCGATCGGCCAACTTATTTTTCACAGAACCGACAATCAGCAGACTAAAATTTACTGGTAACAGACGCCTGGTTACAAAGGGCAATGAGCTGTGGTACTCCCTTCCAGCATCTCTAAGGTCCTTACCCTCCCTCCTGAGTTTCAGGAAGGGTTTAAAAACCTTCCTCTTTACCCAGGCCTACGGATAATCTGATGAAGAATAGGAATCGTGCAAAAAACATGGATTTCAGATGCTCTTTTTCCTCCCCCATCTGGAGGGTTAGCCCCCCCCCCCCCTCCCTGTTTTTTCTGTGTTTTACTTTACCTCTTTCATATTGGGCACCCTAGGCTCCTTTTTTAACATTCTATTGGAAATCTTAACTTGATTTTAGGGTCTCTGTGCGCCTAGAAGCTTCTCTTCTCCATATTCTCACTCCTATTCTTCCTTTCTAACTCTTTTTTGCAGGGAGTCAGATTCCCCCCCCCCACCAGCGACCTGTGCCCTCATTGTCCCTCAAATCTTCCACAATTTGATGGCAGCCCTCTTGCCTATAATACAGTTTTGAGCAAATTTTCAAGACATTTTGAATGTTGCTTATACTGCCTACCTATACCACTTTCAGTATTTCACTCTGCTGTGGATTTTGGATTTACTGTGGCAATTTTGTTGGGCTGTTCTTGTACTTGATTTTGATTTGTTTGCTATCTGTGTCTCAATAAAGCAGAAATAAATGACACAGTGCTTACCTTATCTCCAGCTGTCTGATGCCCATTAGGTCCCTAGCTGGTATCTTCTTCCTGGCTTTTTCTGGGTACAGGTCTTTGGCTGTCTTGATCAGCCAATGCAGGATGGCATCACTCCTGCATATGCACAGAAGGTCAACACACAGGCACTGTGCTGTAATGTAAACTGAGCTGCTAATGCGCAGCTCAGTGTACATTCTACTGGGTAGGGTTATGTTATTGCAGAAGAGACATTGCTTGTCTTTTCTCCAATAAAGAGCCTGTCTGCTTGCAGTTTGTCTTCATTTTAGACTTTAGTTGCACTTTAAAGCGGAACTATACAGCGAAGGCAACTTGTGCGTCCCTGCACCCAAATCCTAAAAAAAGAGTAGCTGCTGACTTTTAATAAGGAGACTTACCTTTCCAGGGCGCCCGCAATGTCGGCCGCCGAGGCCAACATGTCCCTCGGCTCTCGGGTCCTGGCGCCGCCATCCTGTCTAAGGGACACAGGCAGTGGAGCCTTGCGGCTTCACTGCCCGTTTTATACTGCGCATGCGCGAGTCACGCGGCGCTTTGTGAATGGGACGCGCTGTGTTAGGGAACACACAGTTCCCAGAACACAGCGTGCCCCTTTACCCAGAAGACAACGTGGAGGAAGAGAGAAGACCGAAGAAGACCGAAGGCAGAATAGGAAGACTGCCTAGCAACAGGGTTTTCTGGTAAGGTCTTTTTTTCAAATGTTTATTTTTTATTTTTTTATGAATATTAATGCTCTTTTTTTTTTAGGGTGGCCCTCCACTTTAAGAGGTCCTGTTATGCTTTTTTTTTCTATTACAAGGGATGTTTAGATGTTTTTTAAAACAGTGTCAAAGTAAAAAATTTAAAGTAAAATAAATAAGAAAATAAATAAGAATAAGTGCCCAGCCCCGACGAGCTTACGCGCAGAAGTGAATGCATACGTGAGTAGCGCCTGCATATGTAAACGGTGTTCAAACCACACATGTGAGGTACCGCCACGATCGTTAGAGCGAGAGCAATAATTCTAGCTCTAGACCTCCTCTAACTCAAAACTGGTAACCTGTAGAAATGTTTAAACATTGCCTATGGAGATTTTTAAGGGTAAAAGTTTGTCGCCATTCCACGAGCGGGCGCAGTTTTGAAGCGTGACATGTTGGGTATCAATTTATTCAGTGTAACATCATATTTCACAATATAAAAAAAAGAAAAATTGGGCTAACTTTACTGCTGTCTTATTTTTTTATTCAAAAATGTATTTTTTCCCCAAAAAAGTGCACTTGTAAGACTGCTGCGCAAATACGGTGTGACTGAAAGTATTGCAACGACTTTGATTTTAACGTAAACAACAAGTGTAAAAATGAGGCTCAGGGCTGAAGTGGTTAAATTGTACAGAACAATTTGTTTTTGATACAATGATGAATGACTCAGATGTAGGAGGAGTCATGATGAACGTAATGCCAAGGACAATTTGTGACATTTTATTAAGAATGAAGTCTACAGTCACTCAAGATGTAAAGAAATATTACAGTACTGTACTGTAAAAGTGGTGTTGAAAGGTATATTATGTGATTTCCTTGCATAAAGAAAAAAAGAGAACAAATACTTTCTAAGGAGAGTACTACGTCATAATACATATTATATATTTTACAATGCTCAGGCTTAAACTCAGAATAAATTATGTATTGGGGCCATATCTGGACAGTATGATAAAAGAAGGTATTGTGTATGTACTACTAAATGTACTAATGAATAATATTTCATATAGCATTATATACTTCATTATCAGTGAACTAATAGCGGAAAAATAAAATAGAGCAACTGAAATATAAGAAATGTTATGGTCTCACTGACACCAAAGATGGCTCACTATTCCTCTCACTGACACCAATGATGGGACACTATTCCTCTCAGTGACACCAATGATGGGGCACTATTCCTCTCAGTGACACCAATGATAGGGCACTATTCCTCTCACTGACACCAATGATGGGGCACTATTCCTCTCAGTGACACCAATGATAGGGCACTATTCCTCTCACTGACACCAAGGATGGGGCACTATTCCTCTCAGTGACACCAATGATAGGGCACTATTCCTCTCACTGACACCAAGGATGGGGCACCATTCCTCTCAGTGGCACCAATGATAGGGCACTATTCCTCTCACTGACACCAAGGATGGGGCACTGTTCCTCTCACTGACACCAAGGATGGGACACTATACCTCTCACTGACACCAAGGATGGGGCACTATTCCTCTCAGTGACACCAAAGATAGGGCACTATTCCTCTCACTGACACCAATCTGTAAAAAATGTGGCATGCATTTGTATTCAGCCCCCTTTACTCTGATACCTCTAACTAAAATCTAGTGGAACCAATTGCCTTCAGAAGTCACCTAATTAGTACATAGAGTCCACCTGTGTGTAATTTAATCTCAATATAAATATAGCTGTTCTGTGAAGCCCTCAGAGGCTTGTTAGAGAACCTTAGTGAACAAACAGCATAATGAAGGGCAAGGAACACACCAGACAGATCAGGGATAAAGTTGTGGAGAAGTTTTAGGTTATAAAACAAATCCCAAGCTTTGAACATCTCACGGAGCACTGTTCAATCTATCATCCGTAAAATGGAAAAAAGTATGGCACAACTGCAAACCTACCAAGACATGTCCGTCCACCTAAACTGACAGTCCGAGCAAGGAGAGCATTCATCAGAGAGGCAGCAAAGAGGTCCATGGTAACTCTGGAGGAGCTGCAGAGATCCACAGCTCAGGTGGGAGAATCTGTCCACAGGACAACTATTAGTCGTGCACTACACAAATCTGGCCTTTATGGAAGAGTGGCAAGAAGAAAGCCATTGTTGAAAGAAAGTCATAAGAAGTCCCGTTTCCAGTTTGCAAGAAGCCATGTGGGGGGCACAGCAAACATGTGGAAGAAGGTGCTCTGGTCAGATGAGACCAAAATTAAACTTTTTGGCCTAAAAGCAAAACGCCATGCGTGGCGGAAAACTGACACTGCACATCACCCTGAACACACCATGGTGGTGGTGGCAGCATCATGTTGTGGGGATGCTTTTCTTCAGCAGGGAGAGGGAAGCTTGCCAGAGTTGATATGCAGATGGATGGAGTCAAATACAGGGCAATCTTGGAATAAAACCTGTTAGAGTGTGCAAAAGACTTGAGACTGGGGCAGAGGTTCACCTTCCAGGATGACAATGACCCTAAACATACAGCCAGAGCTACAATGGAATGGTTTAGATCAAAACATATTCATGTGTTAGAATGGCCCAGTCAAAGTCCAGACCTAAATCTAATTGAAAATTGCTGTTCACAGATGCTCTCCATCCAATCTGACAGATGAGCTATTTTGCAAAGAAGAATGGGCAAAAATGTCACTCTCTAGATGTGCAAAGCTGGTAGAGACATACCCAAAAAGACTTGCAGCTGTAATTGCAGTGAAAGGTGGTTCTACAAAGTATTAAAGTGGGGCTCCACTGCCTCTGACGTTTTTTTTTTTTTAAGTGACAGTTCTAAACAAATTAATGTGGACATTTGTTACTCACATGTCCCGTTTTGAGAAGGTTTCCCATTCGTTTTTTTTCCTGAAAGAACGCTTAATAAAGTTGTTATCCATCGTGTTCATCTTGCCTGTGGGCATGTGAAGCCCACAGGAATTCTCTTCCGGGATCTAGTGACGTGCATCTCACAGAATGCAATGCCCGTTCTAGGTAAGATCTTGTGCATGTGCAGTAATCTTACCATAGGAGTGCCGTCAGCGTCACTTGCGGCTTCGAAATTCGAGAACTCGCGCCAGGCCGCAGCACTGCCTCCTGGGAACAAGAGAAAAGGATCCCAGGAGACAGTGCGGCACTAAGGAAGTGGCGTAATAGCCGCCACAACCCCGCCCATACCCGCAATCCCCAGAACCTGGAAATGCTGCATATCCTAAGAAAAAAAAAAAAAGGTACTGTTTTATTATTGTCCTCTTTCGATCTAATAGAGAGAACTAATAATTTGGAGATATTGATTGTAAATCGGGTGGAGCTCCGCTTTAACTCAGGGGGGCTGAATACAAACACACGCCACATTTTTCACATATTTTAAATGTAATATAAATGTAAATATCATTTTGAAAACCAATTATCATTTTCCCTCCACTTCACAATTATGTGCCACTTTGTGTTGGTCTATCACATAAAATCCGAATAAAATACATTTACATTTTTGGTTGTAACATAACAAAATATGGAAAATGTCAAGGGGTATGGATACTTTTTCAAGGCACTGTATAATGTGAAAGATGATGTTACGCCACCAGAATCATGAGAGAATTGTGATCATTATTCTAAGCAAAAAAATTGTGATTCTCATTTTATCCAGAATCGTGCAGCTCTACCCTGTTCTAGTATAAGAAGGAAACATTACAATGCTCTTGTATCATTTTTAAGCATGTACCACTCTTTGAAACCCCCTTAAAAAGGATCTTTCATGCAGGGAATGTGCATAACTTGATTCCAGCTCTATACAGGCATACCCCACTTTTAAGTACACAATTGGGTTTATGTACTAAAGCTGAAAAGTGCAAAATCAGGCTTCTGCATAGAAGCCAATGAGCTTCTAACCTCGGCTTGTTCAATTAAGCTTTGGTAATAAAACCTGGAAGCTCATTGGTTTCTATGCAGAAGTGAGTCTGATTTTGCACTTTTCAGCTTTAGTAAATAAACCCCCATTGTGTACTTAAAAGTGGGGTATGGCTGTATAGACATCTAGGAACACTGGTGAGGCAACTACAGTAGCAGAGGGAATGGAAATTCTAGGACATCTATCTACAAACTGTGAAGCACTGCTGTGGTTGTAAATAAGAAACATTTTGAATTTACCGATTTTATGAAATTATAGCTGGTTGCAGAATGGAATGAAGATGTATATTTAATACCATGACATGTGTTTTGTAGAAATTGTGATTATAACAAAACTGGTGTTTTCCATTAAATGTATAATATATAATAAAGCTATAAAATAAATATATACCATGTTCTATTTGCTTCCTAACATTTTTCATTCTAAGACAAATGGTAAAAATGATACCTAAATACATTGTCTCTATTAGGATGTTATTTCCAAACATTTATGAGTTTGAGACCACCTGTGCTGTATAACAGCATGTTTGCTCTCTTCCATCATTTCCCGCTGGTCTATCAATATTCTTGTTTGTGAGAAGAGTGTACTTTTCCATACTCCTTTTCTCTCTCCTTCCCTGCAGGAGACTTTGCAGCAATAATGTCTCTGTCCCTTGCTGTTTTGTATGGCCAGGTGCTGACACCAATATGAATGATGATGTCATCTACCTTTCATTTTATATAATCCAGACTGCTTCCTCCATGCTAGTGGTAATAACCTTTAAATCAAAAGACCAAACATCTTTGATTCTATATTGCATGGCATGTTCAGTGCCATAGTGAAATTCATTTAACTTATAGTAATTGGATGTCACTTGCTTGTTCCATATTCTGATTGCTCTAGTTTCCTTATGAGTTAGTGGTGTGCTTGCTGTAAAGGAAAAACCCTAGCTGACTGGCTCTGCAGGTCACATACCTAGAAAAATCATGCAACAAGTAAAGTCTAATGCCCCGTACACACGGTCGGAAATTCCGACGGAAAATGTCAGATCGGACCATGTTGTCGGAAAATCCGACCGTGTGTGGGCTCCATCGGGCTTTGATAGATCCTGCTCTCAAATTTTCCGACAACAAAATCTGATCTGACTTTTTCCGATCGTGTGTAGAGAATTCCGACGGACAAAGTGCCACGCATGCTCAGATCAAATTAGGAGACCAAACCTATTGGCTAATAGCCTCTACGTAGTTCCGTTGTACGCAACGAACGTCACCAAGTTCAGAATGATCGGATTTTCCGACAACTTTGTCCGACCATGTGTATGCAACAACAGTGTCGGACAAAATCCGTCTGATTTTTTCATTTTGTGGTCGGAATTTCCGACCGTGTGTACAGGGCATTATGCTGCGTACACACGATTGCACATTCCGACACCAAAATCCATGTTTTTTTTTTCCTCGATGGATGTTGGCTCAAACTTTTCTTGCATACACACGGTCACACGAATGTTGTCGGAAATTCCAAACGTCAAGAACGCGGTGACGTACGACGAGCCGAGGAAATTGAAGTTCAATAGCCAGTTCGGCTCTTCTGCTTGATTCCGAGCATGCGTGGAATTTTGTGCGTCGGAATTGTGTACACACAATCGTAATTTCCGACAACAGATTTTGATGTCGGAAAATTTGAGATCCAGATCTCAAATTTTGTTTCCGACAGAAAATGTCCGATGGAGCCTACACATGGTCGGAATTTCTGACAACAAGCTCCCATCGAACATATGTTGTCGGAAATTATGACCGTGTGTACGTGGCATAAGGGAAATCAGAACTCCTGATTAGCGCTGCTGGTCACTTTTAAGTTCAGTGCCTCATATAGACCTGAAATCTGAACTGAAGTTCAGCAGAATAAACAGGGAACTAGCATAAGAAGGATCAGCAATGACAGCCTGAGCATTTCTCCCATGTTAACTTTTATATTTTAACAAAACTATTAAGGAAATCCACTGTCTTCATTCAACTCAAACCTGCCCCTTGAACTTACAGTGAGACCTAGAAACAGTAAACAATGAGCAATGTCCATCATAAGGATAGAAGAAAAGTGACTTAGCAGAGCCATTTGTGACTTTAGGTACTAAAGTCGGATTTGCATATTAGAGATCCCCAGGCTTAGGATAGCCATACATGTTCAATAATCTTTTACAATTTTCCATTAGATTTACCTTAAACTATGTAGTGCAAAGACCTGCCTAATTGGAAACAATTGAAAGTTGTTTAGTTTTGACATCATATTAAATGTTTTTTGGTAAATCGGAAGGAACATTGTACAAGAAAATTGAACGTATGTCCAGCCTTAGGAGTCCAAGGGTGTGTTACAAAGATGTGGCAATACAAAGACACAGCTTCAGCTGTTTGCTACAGGAGTCTGATAGTGATAAGATATTTAGAGTAAAAAAAAAAATAAGTCAGAATAGAGGAAATGTATGAAAAAAAATAACAAAAAAAATACTTTTTTTTGATCATGTTTGCAAAATCTTCTCTTTTTATTAATGTCTTTTATTTTGTCAGTGTCCACTATATGATTACTTTACCTTGGAGTATAAGACGGTTATAGCTGAACTTCAGTACAAACATGATAAGGTTGAACTTTTTTTTTTCAACCGTATTACCTTTGTGCAATATGTACCTTTGTATCTACAGTATGAACCAATGTTGCATAAGGGTATATGCTAAAATACCAGTCAAGTATGGTTGTATTATAACTCAAATTGTGTGATAATCAGTCTTGTATCAAAGAACAACAACACTAGACTAGTGTTTAGTTACATTGAAATGTCCCTAATAATTTCCCTTTGGGATTAATAAAGTATTCTGAATCTGATTCTGAATTTAATGTTTGACCCTCTTCTCCACTGAAATGAGCAATATAGTTCTTGATATTAGTGCTGTTTAAACACAATATAGGAGGTCATCCAGCCTGCAGAGAGGAGTAGAAAACCATGTTGTGTAAAATAAGGATCATTCAAGACACTGATTGTCAGTAACCTCCTGTGCATAAAGAGTAGAAATCATATCTAAACCGTAATGTAATTCTCCTTTAGTAATCTCCCAGAGAATGTATACAAAAGGTTCAGGCAGGACACAAATCCCTTTCCCCGGAGATCCTTGAATTGCTCTGTCAGACAGTGCAGGCTTCTTTTCACCATTCACCGAAATTACAGTTCAGATAGAGCTGCTGAATGGTTCTTCCGTAGTTAGTCAGGTTGAAAAAAGACACAAGTCCATCTAGTTCAACCAATAGATTAAACAGAATAAATAACTAGAAATAAATAAAAACTCCTCATACAAAATCTTATACCAACAGTATAACCAGGGAAAGGCAAACAGGGAATTCAAAGGAAAAAAACAAACTCTTTAAAGCATGGTCGAATTTGGTCCAGTGATGGAATAAAAAAACCCCTTCCTGTTCCCTGAAAGCAATCGGATATTCCTTGGATCCAGAACCTTTGGTGCTTTTACCTATAAATGTTAATATCCAGTTATATTTTGTGTATTTATAAATGCATCCAGCTCTTTTTTTCTTTTAACCTCCCTGGCGGTATGATTCTGGCTGGAATTTTGTGCTGAAAGTGGTACAATTATTTTGCATGGAAATTTGGCGTTTTTATATTGTAGGCATGCAATTCTTATGAATAACTCACTTAAATCTGTCCGAACCAGAGTCTAGTAGACATCCCGGGTATGATAAAGTTTGAAACACAAAATAATAAATTATAATATAATAAAAATATATATAAAAATTATTCAATAATGTAATCAAATCAAAAACACTGAAATTTGCTCAGTTGCAGAATAGTCGCTGTCATTAAATTTATTGTTTGATGATAAATTGTGATTCTAATTTATTATCGGTGTTTTCTAGCTGGTCTAAAACCACTTTTGACATAAAGGGACACTTTTTGGTTGCTATGGACAATCTCCAGTTTCCAGGCAGAATTTTTTTTTTTTATTATATAAAATGACATGCAGGGCACTGGGCAGACCATTAGGGACAAAGGGGTGTGTATTTTTTGTATACAGTACTGTAATCTGTAAGATTACAGTACTGTATGTGTTGTGTGTTTTTAAACTTTTTTAAATTTGGCGGAACGTCGCAGGGAACGGAGATCGGCGGCACTCGGGCACTGTGTGAATCGAGCGAGCGGACGGCTCGCTCACACAGCGGGGAGACATCGCAGGATCCAGGGGAAAAGGTAAGTAACTTCCCCCCTGTATCCTGCACGCAAGCCCGAGTCTAGTTCCAGCTATGAGTAAGCACTGAAATACAGTGCGAAACGCGTCAGCTCTGTACCCCCCTTTTTGCCGTGTTTGGATTGTAGTGTCTTTTTGCTTTTAAATAAACCCTTTGGGTTTTATTTTCCCGGTGTGCGGCTGTCCGGAGTTCTTCTTTTTGATTTCTAATCATTGTGCTATTAGCCAGCACCTGGGGCTCCCACACAGGAGCAGGAGCATTCCCTTGTAGGGAGAGTCTTGGAGCGGTGGTTGTTTGTTTTTCAAGCCCGAGTCTGGCTCGGGGTTACCGCTCCCAGCAGAAAAAACTGAACCCGAGCCAGACTCGGGAATACCGCTAGGAAGGTTAAAGCAATCTACTGAGCTGACCAGAACCAGTTCTTGAGGGAGTCTATTCCACATTTTCACAGTTCATACCAAGAAGAAGACTTTCTGTATGTGGAGGTTAAATCTCTTTTCCTGCAGAAGTAAAGAGCACTCCCTTGTCCTCTGTAATGACTTGAAAGTGAATAACTTAAAGTGATTTTAAAGTTTTTTTTTAAATTAACAAACATGTCATACTTACCTCCTCTGTGCAAAAGGTTTTGCACTGAGCGGCCCTGATCCTCCTTTTCTGGGGTCCCCCCACGGTGCTCCTGGCTCCTCCTCTTCTCAAGTGCCCCCATAGAGAGCCGCTTTCCATGGTGACATTCGTGCTGCATCCATTGACACAGACATCAGGACTTGGCCATGCCCCCCGACTCCCGTGTCACTGGATTTGATTGACAGCAACAGGAGCCAATGGCTCCTGCTGCTATCAATCTAACCAATGAGGACCCGAGAGGGGCTGGAGCTGCTGTGCTCGTCCCCATTGCTGGGTCGTCCCCAACGATTGGTCTCAGGTTAGAAAAAGAGGGGGGGGTGTTGCAGCACAAAAGGGGGTCTGGAGGGGGTGCTGCAGCACAAAAGGGGGGTCTGGAGGGGGTGCTGCAGCACAAAAGGTTTTTCATCTTAATGCATAGAATGTATTAAGGTGAAAAGCCATGAGGGTTTACAACCCCTTTAACACCAAGTTCACTATATGGACCACTTATGTAATCGTATAATGATTATACCCCCTCTTAATCACTAATCTTTCATCATAGCTTAGCTACTCCATGCCTCTTATCAGTTTGGTTGCCCTTTTCTGCATTTTCCCCGGTTATCTTTTGTGTGAACAGGTGCCAAAAACTGAACAGCATATTCCAAATTAGGTATTACTAATGCTTTGTACAGGGGCAAAATTAGGTCTCTCTTTGGTGTCTATTCCTCTTCTAATACAATAAATTATTTTGCTAGCTTTAGAAACTGCATGCTATTATTAGGTCTATGGTCTACTAGAACACCCAGGTCCTTCTCTAACATTAACACCCCCCCCCCCCCCCCCCCAGTTGTAATCCTCCTAAATGGATGATGGTACTGTGTAAATATTGCTTCTCCAGGACTCTTTTATTGAGATTATGTGACTAATGTCATATTTTGGTTGAATGACTGCCACCAATGGGGAGAACACAGTACTTTCAGGTAAAAGGTAAACATTTGTGAGATGTACCTTTTATGCTCATAGTACAAACAAACGGAAACTTCCCCAAGCTATAACTGACCTTAACAGCAAGAAACACATGGAGGACAACTTATATCAAATACAAAGAAAAATTCTCAGCTCAACTTACCAGCCAGCCTGCAAGGAACCGAATTGTCCTGTCTAACAGTTCACGTTAAAAACAGGGGTTTCATTTGCACACATTTTCAAATACATGTGTAAGCTGCAGAGGCCGCAACAAGGCACCCCGGTATTATCCTAACTCTATACATTTTGAGAGCCTCCATAGTAGGAGCACATATATTAATATATGGATAGATTGAAGGCAGGTATTCCTGGAGGGAGCCCACTCTTCTAGGGGCACACTGGACACCCAGCAAATAGCACAATGGCAGTAAAGGTGTCCCCTTCACCAAATAACCAACGGTACAAACAAACTGCAACAGCCCCAACCTATAACAGTCCTTTTATGCTCATAACTCGAGGAGTTCTTTTACTACATTACAGATGTAATGTGCAGTATATGATAATATTAAATGTTCATTAAATGATAATTATTTTACAAAATAAAATGTTGTAATGTGTGAGAGGGATGAAGATAGGAAGCTTGCCCTATTTTGTGATGTATGATGATATGAAAAGCCTTTGTAAAGGGTGGTGGAACCTTAATTGCTAATCACATACATGAGCTACACATAAAACCAAAAGGGGCTTCATAGAAGTACATCATGAGGCATTAAGCATCCTCCCACATTAAAGTTTTAATAAATGCTACAAATCTCCTGCTTTTGTTTTAGGCACAAAGGCACTCTCTGAATCCAGAAGAGAAGTGAAAAGTAGAAACACTGCACAGAGCCTTCAGTCGGGTCTCTATTGAGATTGTTCTAGGATAGGTTTTATACAGATTTGTACATGATGCCCTATATATGATATGGTGAGAAGTTGTCATTGAAGGCAAACAATCAAGAAAAAGTTGGAGCATGATTCTGCTTCCAGCAGAACTCCAGCCAAAAATACCAAGGTAAATATGAATAGCGCATAAGAAAATAAAACAGGAAAACCTGCAATGCTCACTTTCCATCCATTGATTTCCCCAAAGTATGTTTTTGCCACTAGATGTCCTTCTGATACCCCATATCATTTGACACATTTCCTCTACACCTGCCCCCAGCATGTGACTGGGCAGTGAAATGAGAAGCAGCACAGTGAAGAGCTCATCTTTCTGTCACTCTGATTTCTCTTCCTGTCAGCATGCTTCTTGTTGGCACATGAACTGACTGACTCCTCGTTCTACTTCTTCCTCTCAGAATTGTACACCACTAGATGCATATTGCTAAAATACATTGCCTTCACCATGACTTTTATTCTTTGCTAACAGTGTGTGTTTGGGTCAGCAATTGAACGTTCCCTACTTACCGACCCCAACCTATCGATGTATCAGGCCAGCATTTCTTGCTGGTATAGATACATCGACGACATTTTTTTGGTATGGGAGTCGAGCGTGGAGAACCTGAGGGAATTTATGAGAGCACTCTCTATTAATGATTTTAACCTTAGGTTCACTATGGAATTTAGTTCGGAGACATTACCATTCTTGGATCTTACTATACAGAAACAAGTAGATGGAACAATCTCCACATCCCTATATAGAAAGAAAACGTCAGGAAACACCATTCTCCATGCGAGTAGCTCACATCCCCAAGCATTAATCAGAAGCATCCCCTATTCCCAGTATTTACGTCTGAGGAGAAATTGCTCAACAGAGGAAACCTTCAGACTAGAGGCCAACCTATTGAAAACACGGCTGCAGGTACGGGGCTATAGCAATACCATATTAAAAAAGGCATTTAAAAAGGCCCTGGACAGAGATAGAGCTGATCTGCTTTTCGGGGATAAACGCAATAGTAAACAAGGAAATACCACCCGTGTTATAACTACATATTCAAGTAATCATGAGGAGATACGTAGTATAATTGGGAAACATTGGCACCTCTTAACAGGTGATAGGATTGTAGGGAAATATATTGGGGCGACGCCCCAAATTACCTATAAGAAATGCCAATCTTTGAAAGATAAGTTGGTACATACCCACTTTCAAGGACACTCGGAACACGAAGTGGACACCCCAGGAATGTTCAAATGTCATAATTGTGACTACTGCGATTGGGTGTTGGAGGGTTCATCCTACATACTCCCCAATGGAGAAACACACACTATTAGATTTTCAGCTAATTGTCAAACAAAAGGAATAGTCTATATAGCTTTTTGTAAATGTGGAGCATTCTATGTAGGCAAAACGTTCAGGAATTTCTGGAGGAGAATTTATGATCACATTTATTACATACGAAAGAATCTATTATATACACCAATAGGACGCCATGTAGCCTTATACCATAAAAATGATACTTCCATGGTCTGTTTTACGGCCCTGGAACATGTGATAGAGGACCCCAGAGGAGGCAATATAGATAAAAAATTATTGCAGCGCGAAGCTAGATGGATCTTCAAGCTTAATGCTTTAAGGGCCCCTGGCTTGAACGACTCCCTCAGCTTCCGACCTTTTCTATAACTACCATCAACATCTCTCTCCTTTTCCCATGTCTCCCAGTACATACCCATTTCTGGCCTTCATCTTCCCCCCCTCCTCTATTTTAGGGATGGATTTGTTCAAATCAGGGGCCCCCTGGCCACAATGATTGACTAATCCTCCTATTGTCCCTTTAATTAGGACATACTAACTCACCCCTATAGGAAACTTTCCTTCTTCCCCACCCTCGACAACTGACTTGGAGGGTTTCAGTAGGACAGTATGGTCTACCTGTCTATGGACTCTCTATAATGAAGCAGACATTTTGAAGGATTATTAATTAATTGTTTCTTTTTTTTAAAAAACTATGTATAAATTGGGTTTTCCTTGATATGTACATTTGTTGTTAATGTATACAACATGCAATGCTATATGTATTTGATTTTTATATTATTTATTTATAGAGGACTGGGGAAGATTACCTTGAGTGGAATGTCAATAAGATTATGCTGTTTTGGTTACCTCATTGGGAACCTATATGGAACTCCTACCTTGTAGATTGGCATAATGATTCCAGCAAACACTTGGGCAATTGAGCCATTTTTTGATCTCCCTCTGGCTTGGATTCCAACAGGCATTATGGAAGGTAACTTTATCCAACCATAGCTGCCTCGGTGGAGGCGTTGCGGTGGTGGCGTCGGAGGAGGCTCATCCCCTATTTTACATCTTAGACATGGGCTGCATATGTCAAAGAGAAACTGCTGTTCCTTTTTATTTCTAATTTATAATTTATTTTTATTTATTTTTTTCTTATTATTATTTTATTTTTTCATTTTTACTTTTATTTTTATTTATTTTTTATTTTTACATTTATATTTATTTTTATTTCATTTTTATTTTTATATTTATTTTTATTATTTTCACACTTATTTATTTTTAGTTTTATATTTATCTTTATTTATTTTTGATTTTTATTTTTATCATTAACTCCTCATTATCTATCTTTATTATTATTTATTTTTTATTTTTTGCATATCTTACATTCTTCTTATTAGTTTACAATATTTGTGCTTTTCATTATATATTTGTTCTATCTCCGTCACTGATTCTGGCTGACTCTACCTCCTACTGGAGGATCTGTCTTGTATCTGGCCTTTTCTCCATTCCTAGAATTCGGTCACAGCTCACCAGTGTGCTCCGAATGGGAATTGTTGCCGCTTTACTACTGGGCATGCGCGTATTACCCATCGCGCATGCGCGTACTTTCATTTTTGGCTGCGGTGAATGGGACGCTTTATATGCGGATCCCACCCCCTCAGCCTGACAAGACGCATGCGCCCAGCGGTATTAGTACCAATGTACCTTCTAATCCACTCTGACGGCCCCTCCAGCTGTTTCCATTATCTTTCAATTGGCCCTATGGGGCGGCTTGCTCCCTCCCACCTTCAATTCTGGCGCCAAAGCAGACTATTTAACCAGCACTCCATCAGATGGTTGTTTGAGATGGAGTGCTGGGAAGCTGCTTTCACCATACCCTGCTCAGGTACTTTTTTTTCTAAAGGATTTTTATGCTGTCCCTACTGTTCTAGCTGTTATCTTTGGGGCTAATCAGCCCTTAGTACACACTAAATTTTGACATTGGCTTTATTACTAGCCCTGCCCTATTTCCTTCTTACAAAGGATCTGTAACTAATGGATTCAGCCATTGGAGTCTGACCCTGCAGAGTTGGTGATCCTTCCCAGCGGGGGTGTTCCCCTCCTCTACAAGTGGCTACCAGGTATGTTTCTTGGACTAGTAAGGCTGACTTTCACACAATACCATACTCTGTAGTAATCCACTATATGTCTCTAGATACTGCATACTGGAGATATATTATATATATATATCCTTTCTTCCCCTGATTATTTCCAGCCTATTCTTGTGATGCTGGACCTAGTATAGTGTTCATATCATCCCCTGATATCACCACTTCCCAAAAGGAGACCCACGAGGAGGGCCCAACTGGATCCGTAAGGTATACCCAGGAGACCTTTGAAATTGGTAGTTACTGTCTTTTTATCTATCCTTTACATTACTATTATCATTAATTACAGGACATCGGCACTATAGATCTGTCCGCATAATACCACGCTGTTTTTGGACGATTCGGCACACCCAAGTCCCACTACTACTACTCTTTCTTTTTCCACTTTTTTATGTGAGTATTTCTTTTAGATATACATACATATTTGTCTATACTATGTTTATATGGGATTGGTTACCCATTTACCTCATCCTAGAATCTTTAGTGATTCATTTATTCTCCCCCTTTTTTTTTTTTTTTTTTTTTTTCCGTCTCTCTTTCTCACTTGCAGCTCATGCCTTGTTTTGCTGGCTCTAGACCCCAAACTCGGCGAGTTCTCGACGGTCCTTCCGAGAGACTCACTTTTAGATAATCTATTGGGTACTACAGACATACACCAGTTCCTACCTTTCCAACAAGAATTGTAAGGTAGGCAAAAACTTTTTCTTATATACCCATTTGAACCATTTATATTTATATTGATACTAATACTATATATATCTGAACACATAATATCTGCCAATCCACTCATAAATAACCCCCTTGTCTTCTTAATATGTACAACAGATATATGAACCGCTATGCTTTGGTTCTGAAGAAGCTCTAAGCGAAACGCGTCAACCAGCATTGAATCAGCGAGTTTTGTCTAAACATTCTGATTTATCAATAAGCTATATGTATATGTATGCCTTTGGACTGCAAGGATCCCCACTGTTTTTATATATGATATGTTTTTTGTATATTATGTGTTAATAAAACTATTTAGAATCAATCTTTGGTATTGAGACATACATCCGTTCAGGTACCGTGATAGTCCGATAGGTTGGCTAAAAACCCCCCTTCTTCGTTTTTTATATCTAAATTCAGGACGAGGTACCCCCCCCCCGAGCTTCTCCATATCTTTCTATGAACGTCACACTCTGTTTATGTATGTAGTGGGGTCCTGGGCCTCCAGAGGCCTAATGGTGACCTCCAGAGTCATCCTTCCTTGTAGAGTGGGTTACCAGCCATGGTGGGTGTAATGCAAGATGAAATGATGGGTGCCAGTGACTTCATGAATGCGCACAAGAGATTTATTGTCTCCTAACAAGAACTGTGGGAGAGCGGGTTAGGGCCAGGATACCCTTAGGTAGATGCAATGGTAATTGGCAGACTCCGAGACACTATAGGTAGACAGCTATACAGGGAACGGCCTCCAGCCAGATGCCACATCTGAATAGGTAGGACTGCAGTCTCCTATGGCAAATGAACTTGTAACAGTCACTAACAGTGGTTGTACTTAACGCTTGGTAACACAGAATAGTTCTTCTCTTATCTCACAGTATCCCACTGTAGGTCTTCACTTCACTGAGCTCCCAGTCTCTCACTAGACTTCCAGATCCCAATCATCACTGGATCTCATGAGCTCTTCCACAGCTCTTGCGCTCCTCCACCTTCCTTTTGAGAATGCCCCACAGATGCTCAATAGGGTTTAGGTCTGGAGACATGCTTGGCCAGTCCATCACCTTTACCCTCAGCTTCTTTAGCAAGGCAGTGGTCATCTTGGAGGTGTGTCTGGGGTTGTTATCATGTTGGAATACTGCCCTGCAGCCCAATCTCCGAAGGGAGGGGATCATGCTCTGC
This sequence comes from Lithobates sylvaticus, assembly GCA_028564925.1. Classification (NCBI taxonomy): domain Eukaryota; kingdom Metazoa; phylum Chordata; class Amphibia; order Anura; family Ranidae; genus Lithobates; species Lithobates sylvaticus. Next base: position 381,009,544 of record CM053028.1, read on the forward strand.
TTCACTATGTCACAGTAAATGTTGGCATTCATGGTTCCCTCAATGAACTGTAGCTCCCCAATGTCGGCAGCACTCATGCAGTCCCAGACTATGACACTCTCACCACCATGCTTGACTGTAGGCATAACACACACGTCTTTGTGCTCCTCACCTGGTTGTCGTCACACACCATCTGAACCAAATAAGTTTATCTTGGTCTCATCAGACCACAGGACATGGTTCCAGTAATCCATGTCCTTAGTCTGCTTGTCTTCAGCAAACTGTTTGCAGGCTTTCTTGTGCATCATCTTTAGAAGAGGCTTCCTTCTGGGAAAACCTATTTGATGTAGTGTGTGACGTATGGTCTGACCACTGACAGGCTGACCCCCCACCCCTTCAACCTCTGCAGCAATGCTGGCAGCACTCATATGTCTATTTTCCAAAGATAACCTCTGGATATGACATGAGCACGTGCACCCAAGTTCTTTGGTCAACAAGGGCAAGGTCTGTTCTGAGTGGAATCTGTCCGTTTAAACCACTGTATGGTCTTGGCCACCATGCCACAGCTCAGTTTCAGGGTCTTGGCAATCTTCTTATAGCCTAGGCCATCTTTATGTAGAGCAACAATTCTTTTTTTCTGATCCTCATAGAGTTCTTTGCCATGAGGTGCCATGTTGAACTTCCAGTGACCAGTATAAGAGAGTGAGAGCGATAACACCAAATTTAACACACCTGCTCCCCATTCACACTTGAGACCTTGTAACACTAACAAGTCACATGACAGCGGGGAGGGAAAATGGCTAATTTGGCCAAATTTGGACATTTTCACTTAGGGATTTATTCGCTTTTGTTGCCAGCGGTTTAGACATTAATGGCTGTGTGGTGAGTTACTTTCAGGGGACAACAAATTTACACTGTTATACAAGCTGTACACTCACTACTTTACACTGTAGCAAACTGTAATTTCTTCAGTGTTGTCACATGAAAAGATTTAATAAAATATTTACACAAATGTGAGGGTTATACTCACTTTTGTGAGATAATGTATATATATATATATATATATATATATATATATATATATATATATGTGTGTGTGTGTGTATATACTGTATATATATATATATATATATATATATATATATATACATATACAGTATGTCACAAAAGTGAGTACACCCCTCACATTTTTGTAAATATTTTATTATATCTTTTCATGTGACAACACTGAAGAAATTACACTTTGCTATAATGTAAAGTAGTGAGTGTACAGCTTGTATAACAGTGTAAATTTGCTGTCCCCTCAAAATAACTCAACACACAGCCATTAATGTCTAAACCGCTGGCAACAAAAGTGACACCAAAAAACAGTCTAAGCAGATTTGTGCTTCATTTTATTCAGCAAGGCTGCAAATTAACACAGCTTTTAATGCAGGACTTTTCACAGCAAGTCCATGGCATAAGACATAGGGGGTGCTAGGAATTGAGGGGAGATCTGTGTATTGGGGGGGGGGTGCTAGGAGGTGGGGGGAGCTATGTGTATTAGTAGGGGCTAAGAGGTGGGGGAGTTCTGTGTATTAGGGGGTGCTGGGAGGTGGGAGAGCTCTGTGTACTGGGCTGATAGCAGTTGGGGGAGATCTGTATATTAGGGGTGCTAGGAGGTGGGGGAGCTCTATGTACTGGGGGTGCTAGGAGGTGGGGGAGCTCTATGTACTGGGGGTGCTAGGAGGTGGGGGAGCTCTATGTACTGGGGGTGCTAGGAGGTGGGGGATCTCTATGTACTGGGGGTTCTAGGAGGTGGAGGAGCTCTGTATATTAGTAGGTGCTAGGAGTGGGGGGACTCTGTGTATTGGAGGGTGCTAGGAGTTGGGGGGAGCTAGAAGGTGGGGCAGATCTATGTATTGGCGGTGCTGGAAGAACTCTGTGTATTGGGTGTGCTAGAAGGTGGGGGAGAAATCTGTGTATTGGGGGGGGGGTGCTAGAAGGTGGGGGGAGATCTGTGTATTGGGGAATGCTGGGAGGTGGGGGAGCTCTGTGTATTGGGGTGCTAGCAAGTGGGGGGGGGGGTGATATGTATATTGGGGGTGTTACGGGGTGGGGTAGCTCTGCACTGGGGAGAGAGGGACCTCTGTTTTTGGGGGAAGCTCTGTACTGAGGGGTGGGAGGAGGGGTGAGCTTTGTGTACTGGGGGTGTAGGAGGAGGGGGAGCACTACATTCACAGGGAGGGGGTGGACACAGTTTTCCATCTTTGCCCTGGGCACCGACTGCATACACAGTGCCAACAACCCTTCCTTAAAAAGGAACTGCATTCTGCTCACATAATTTGTAATAAAAACATCTTTGCCATTCTGAAGCTTCCCTCAAACCACGTTGCATATTATTTTATATACACTGCGATTCTGTACTTGCCAAATATGCTGCTGAAATCTCCCTCCACTGAGTGGCTGCATCCATTTTAACTGTGGGCAGCTGAAGCTGCTGCCTGTTCACTTCCTGGATTTACACAGACACACCTCCAGCTTTGAAGCTCTCATTGGCCCTCTTATGACACACCCCCCTTCTCTTACTGGCAAGAGCTGTGGATGATGTCATAAGCCTAGGCTTTTTACCAGACAAGAAACAGGAAGTGGGCTGCATAAGGTATTTACTGGCAGAAAAAAAATGTTTTACCAACCAAAGTTAAAACAACAAGGGCAGAAGATTTAATAGATGGAAAGTTGAAAAAACGACTGAAGGTCCACTTTAATCTATCTATCTATCTATCTATCTATCTATCTATATATATTATATAGCTATAGATAGATAGGTATATTCTCCCCTAAAACATGACTAGATTAATAGAACTTTCCATTACTAAGCCGGATAGAGTTCTCACCCTCCTGCTGCTCGGAGGTTTATTTCTGCATGATATATAAAGGTTAGCCTTGTCAGGTGTACTTTTTATTTTAACCCTTTCACCCCCCAAGCAGCAGCCAGCCAGTCTATGACAAGTTAAGTCCCTTCTCCAGGGTAATGTGATGAATAATGGATGTGTCTGAGGCCACGTGACCCAGGTTTAGTCTGAATGATTCAGGACCTGTGCGTGCACATCCTGGCTCCGCCCCCTCCCTGGCAGCGACACAGACAGGAGACATGGAGCTCAGCACTGCCTGCTCTGCCTGCTGATTTCCAGGACTCGGTGAGTGTATGGGGGGGAATCATTCAGTAGCCTTCCTAATGCCGTCCTCTGCCTCCCCCTCCACTTCTCTATCTGTCACACCAGCTTGGGCTTTAACCCATTTCGTTGCATTGTCCACTGATCTGCAGCTTGCCATCTTAATGCCATCTGCCTTATCCCTTGCAGTGATGCCTGCATTGTATGCAGCGATCAGATGTGTAGTCAATGGTGTCCTTATAATAATAGGTTGGAGATGGGCGTTTGCTTGGGCAGCTTCTACTTAAATAGCCCTGTGTCCCAGAGGAAGGGGACTTGTGTAGGTCCCAGAGCATCCCCAGCCCCCACCACATCCAGCCTGTCCCTGGGAACACAGAAGATGAAAGTGTAATGTACCTGGGGTCACCCGGGCACTCATAGTAAGCTACACTATGGGGATCGCTTTTCCTAGGGCATCTGCATTGATGAGATAGGGCTGCCAATGTAAGATCCAATATGAATTATTTCTCCATCGGGTCTGTTACATGGAAGGTAGAAAGCAGGCTGATTAGGTTGCATACAGGGCCCCTTTAACTGCCCTATAGATCCCTTGTAGATGATTGCAATAAAATGAAGATACATTGTATCATACTGCAAGATTGCTCCTATTGTACTGCTCCCAGCAATGACTTGTCTTTTTATTTTCCCATTAAAGCTAGGGTGATGGTCAGCATTATCGCACGAGATCAGAAGGCTGATTAAAAAGTTGTATGAAGCCAATGTATTTATTAGGGGATGTTGTTGTAGTAGTAGTGTGTATGGTCATCTGTGTGTAACAGGTGAAGCTCAGCATTGTCTCTGGCTGTTCTCTATGGATCATACAGTATATGGTTAATAATGACTGGCAGATGGGTAAAATGCTGCTTTCCATCAAGTGTCATTATTTAGTGAAAAATGCTGTCAGTAGTGGCTCAGAGGTAGTTATTAGGCTTTATGTAATTGACATGGCACAGTGTTGTCTACCATGAGAACATGTATTAGTTCCAGTGAGTCGTACTTCTGCACAGCTCTCTATTGAGTCCTATACAGCCAGAGCTCTCCATAGATCCCTATACAGCCAGAGCTCTCCATAGATCCCTATACAGCCAGAGCTCTCCATAGATCCCTATACAACAGAGCTCTCCATAGAACCCTATACAACCAGAGCTCTCCATAAATCCATATACAACCAGAGCTCTCCATAGATCCCTATACAGCCAGAGCTCTCCATAGATCCCTATACAGCCAGAGCTCTCCATAGATCCCTATACAACAGAGCTCTCCATAGAACCCTATACAACCAGAGCTCTCCATAAATCCATATACAACCAGAGCTCTCCATAGATCCCTATACAGCCAGAGCTCTCCATAGATCCCTATACAACCAGAGCTCTCCATAGATCCCTATACAGCCAGAGCTCTCCATAGATCCCTATACAGCCAGAGCTCTCCATAGATCCCTATACACCAGAGCTCTCCATAGATCCCTATACAGCCAGAGCTCTCCATAGATCCCTATACAACAGAGCTCTCCATAGAACCCTATACAACCAGAGCTCTCCATAAATCCATATACAACCAGAGCTCTCCATAGATCCCTATACAGCCAGAGCTCTCCATAGATCCCTATACAGCCAGAGCTCTCCATAGATCCCTATACAACAGAGCTCTCCATAGAACCCTATACAACCAGAGCTCTCCATAAATCCATATACAACCAGAGCTCTCCATAGATCCCTATACAGCCAGAGCTCTCCATAGATCCCTATACAACCAGAGCTCTCCATAGATCCCTATACAGCCAGAGCTCTCCATAGATCCCTATACAGCCAGAGCTCTCCATAGATCCCTATACACCAGAGCTCTCCATAGATCCCTATACAGCCAGAGCTCTCCATAGATCCTTATACAACCAGAGCTCTCCATAGATCCCTATACAGCCAGAGCTCTCCATAGATCCCTATACAACCAGAGCTCTCCATAGATCCCTATACAGCCAGAGCTCTCCATAGATCCCTATACAACCAGAGCTCTCCATAGATCCCTATACAGCCAGAGCTCTCCATAGATCCCTATACAGCCAGAGCTCTCCATAGATCCCTATACACCCAGAGCTCTCCATAGATCCCTATACAACCAGAGCTCTCCAAAGATCCCTATACAACCAGAGCTCTCCATAGATCCCTATACAGCCAGAGCCCTCCATTGACTCATATACAACCAGAGCTCTCAATAGATCCCTTTACAGGCAGAGTTCTCCATAGATCCCTATACAAGCATAGCTCTCAATAGATCCCTATACAGCCAAAGTTCTCCATAGATCCCTATACAAGCAGAGCTCTCAGAGATCTCTATACAGCCAGAGCTCTCCATTGAGTCCTATACATCCAGAGCTCTCAATAGATCCCTATACAAGCAGAGCTCTCCATTGAGTCCTATACACCCAGAGCTCTCAATTGCTTGTCTATGGGCGTTCACTGAGCTGTCCGAGGTGCTGAACCTCCTGCACTTCTCGCCGCTGGGCACACTCCTCTATTGCTCCTCTACTGCTATGGCTTCTGCGTGAATTCTTCTCCGCACACAAGGAAGGCGAGTTTTTACTGCTCTTTATATCTGCATATTAATATTTTCTTGTTTAATGCTGTCTGATAAATCTACAAGATTATTGAGATTTCATCTGCAAAGCAAAACTGTTTCCTGTGTGTTTCCGTTAATCTGCTCTATAGTCTTTTTTTTTTTTTTTACTGCTGACATTAATTATTGAAAATGCTTTAAAAACACGACTGCATAGCAAACACTGGCATGGGCTAACATGAGGAACATAGGACTTTATAGTGCATGCAATAACTATGTTTAAAGCCCAGCTTTTGAATTTTGAAAAATAAATCTACCCTTGCTGTTTTCTTACCCCTGCTCATTGTGGAGAATTTATCAAAACTGGAACAGACAGAATGTGGGACAGCTGTGCATGGCAACCAATCAGCTTGTATCTCTAGCTTGTTCCATTAAAGTGTTACTAAACCCACAAGAATAGAATCAGTCTGTATATGCAGTAAAGCATGCTTGATATACTCACTGTGGAACCTAAGGGGTTAATGCTCTGCATTGTGTAAAAAGGCTGTTTGATCCTGTCTTCTCTGATCCTCCCCTTCTTCCAGAGTCCCCTAATATATCCCCTGATAGTACTGAAGCTAGAGGACAAGCTGCACATGCTCAGTTTGGGATGTATGGCTAGAGAGTTTTTTTTTTCTTTGGGGAGAGTGCATTTGATCAGCACATGGCCAATCAGCACTGTGCATGTCCAAACAGAGGGTCAGGGGTCCTGCAATCATGGGAGAATGAAAACACTTCCTACAAGCTTTAATCAAACACTGATAGAAGTCACAAGACTGCTCTAACTGCTGATGAAAAAAAAGGTATTTAGCAGTTTTTATTTATTAAACTATTGCATTTCCACGTTCTTTGTACTGTTGGAGACCAGATATAGTGAATGCAGGGTCCTGGGTTTAGTAACACTTTAAAGTGGAACTACGCCCTCCTAAAAAGCTGCCATCTTAGCCTCTGTTTGATCAGCAGTTGCCATGGTGCTGCACATAATTTCAGTTATGACATCAGCCATTTGATGCAGTTCCGAGAGTATAAGCAACTGTGGTAGTTATCAATCATGGCATGCCTTGAGTGTAACTGTTCTGGGGAACAGGTTTAGTTCCCCTTTAAAAAATAAGTATGGCCATACTTCCATTGTGGGTCACAGGAGTGCACTTACCATTGCTCTCGTGACCCAGGATATTGCCTGCTATCATCTGATGTGGCAGTCACTCTGAGTATTAGTTGGTGCTAGGAGCTGGGGGGATATCTGTGTATTTGGGTGCTAGAAGGTGGGGGGAAATCTGTGTATAGGGGGGTGCTGGGAGGTGGGGGAACTGTGTTTATTGGGGGTACAAGGAATTGGGGGGAGATCTGTATATTGGGGGAGCTACAGGGTTGGGTAGCTCTGCACTGGGGAGGAGGATGGACCTCTGTTCTTGGTGGGAACTACGGGTTGTGGGAGCTCTGTATTGGAGGTGGGAGGAGGGGGAGCTCTGTGTACTGGGTGTGCTAGGAGGTGGGGGGTTCTGTGTATTGGGAGGGTGCTAGGAGGTGGGAGGAGCTTGGTGTATTTGGGGGTGCTAGGAGGTGGGGAGAGCTCTGTGTATTAGGAGGTGGGGGAATTCTGAGTAGTGGGGGATTCTAGGAGCTGGGGGGGGGGTCTGTGTATTGGGGGTACTAGAAGGTGGGGGATATCTGTGTATTGGGGGTGCTGGGAGGTGGGGAATTTTGTGTATTGGGGGTGCTAGGAGGTGGGGGGAGATCTGTATTTTGTGGGTGCTATGGGGTGGGAGGAGATCTGTATATTGGGGGTGCAATGGGCCTTTTGCTCTCTTGTGACCCAGAATTAGCCAGTAGCAGAGCCGCTCCAGGCTTTGGAAGGACCCCAACAATATTGCTGCCTAATGTCACGCTTACCCCTAACGCAGGTGATCAGACACTTAGCTGGCTACTGTGTTCTTCACCTATAGCAGCCCCCTTTCCAATAAGGCAAGCAGGCCTACTGGTACTCGGTTGCCCCAGGACTTACACACAATGCTATAGTGCCTGGCTACCACGCCAGGGCAGGTGCGGACTGAGCAAAGCAAACAGGTGCTTGTGGGTGGCAGACAGTCCAGGAAAAAGGCAGGCAGAGTTCAGAGAATAGTCGTTATCCAGTCTGAGGTTATACATAGGGAAATCCAATCTAACAGAGCAGGGCAGACAGGGAGCTTGGAAAATGTGTTACAGATGCAATATCACAAGCATGAGACTGAAGGTTTGGCTGACTTAAATCAGATCTGGTCTCCACCCAGAGTCTAGCCACAATCAATTACCTTGCAGGTGGACAGACAGACAAGGAGAATGTCATAGCCAAAACCAGGATGCTGGAATTAGCAGCTATGATGGAGCAGGAGCGCACATGCTCCTGACACCTGACTGACAGCTGGATTCAACTCCCAGCACTCATTTCAGAGCCAGCTGTGCCCATCCCCTTCCATGCCTGGTGCTCCAGTGAGTGCTGCAGGAGCAGAGCAGAGGGCGTGACTGACAATTCGATTACTCAGTTCAGCTGTGGGAGTATGTAGGTTTATTATGTAGGTTTATTTTTTTTACAAATCCCAAACTTCTCCTTTAAGATTTGAAAATTAAAGATAGAATCTGGTTGCCATTTGGAGCTGCACGAGATTATGTCTGATACAGTTTTGATAAATACCCCCCATTATGTCTAAGGGTTCCAGAATATAGAGAAATACCTACCTTTTAATGTGTTGCAGCAAGGTCCCTATTACGGTGGGACCGGATTTCACAGCCATCTCTGTAAGCAGCTTAAGACCATGGTCACGCTCCTGCCTCCTTGATGTACAGTAATGACACCAAGGAACCACCAAGAAAGTGGAGCTTTAGGGAATGGAGAATAGCGCTGGAGCAGGTTTGCTAGGTAAGTAATATTGCTTGTTACTGTATGCCCTAGACCAAACTTTCCAAGCAAAGGGACAGTTTTCTGTCCTTCAGGCTTTGGGTGGGCTGGGCAGTGGAAGAAAGCAATGCCCCATCATTAGTTGTTATGGAAAGAAAAGGGCCCCTTTTTGGTATCAGTGGGAGGAATAGTGCCCTGTCAATGCTGACAGTGAGAGGAATGGTGTCCCATCATTGGAGCCAGTTGGAGGAGTAGTGCACCAAGGGCCGAATAAAGGCAAGCAAGGGGCCACATCTGCAGTTTGGAGACCACTGCCCTAGACAAAACAAGCATTCAACCCTTATAGTACTGTAGGGCCGCACTGCTGGAGTAGATTTTTTTCTAAATCCTGGAGTCGAGCTTTAAAGGAAACCCATGCTGAGATAAATGTATACCTGCACCTGCTAAGCCCTCCTAGCTGTATGGCTGTCTAGCTGATCCAATGGCTTAAGCACTTTGTGCCAACTGAGTCAGACGTAATACAGAAATTAGGAGTTCTGAATTTTTTCCAAGGTTACTGGTAGTATGCTTGTTCTGGATCAGTGAACCAAGGTACTTACATTGGCCCTTCACTGCCCATCACCCATGCTGAAAGAAATGTATGCCTGCAGCTGCTAAGCTCTCTTAGTTGTGTGGCTGTCTAGCTGATCCAATGGCTTAAGCACTTTGTGGTAACTGAGTCAGACCTAATACGGAAATTAGGAGTTGAGAATTTCTCCAAGTTTACTGGTATGTATGCTTGTTCTGGATCAGTGAACCAAGGTACTTACAGCGGACCTTCACCACCCCCAACCACTTTTTCTTATTTCCTTACTACCCCCCTCATCTCACAAATATATGTGTATTTAATTCCTTTATAATAGAATTCATCTCCACACTTTCTGGTTTCATGCCTAGGGGAGAATGACATATTTGTTGCCCGCAGCCTCTTGGGATACCCACGTCATGCATCCCAGGAAGTTGCAAGGTGCTATACTGCACATGCAGCCTATCAGAGGGCTGGCTGTCTCTTCCTGGTTTTTGTAGCCACCCTCGGATGACACAGCATATGCATGTCATCGTGGGGCTGGCTGCAGAAACCCCAAAAGAAACAGATGGCCCCTGAAGACGTCTCAGTGTGGGACTGCATGTGTAGCAGTGGGGCTTCAGATCCCTGTGTTTTTTGGGCAGAACCCAGGAAAACACAACAATTAAAACTAGATAATTCAAATCTTCCCACTTTGTCCAAAATGAAAGGATCTAAAAAACATTTTTTGACTTGAGCATTCTAATTAAAATATTTGCTGGTAATAAAAGGAATATTTTCTTAAAGTGGTTCTAAAGGCAGAAGGTTTTTTTTATCTTAATGCATTCTATGCATTAAGATTAAAACCTTTCTGTGTGCAGCAGCCCCCCTCAGCCCGCCTAATACTTACCTGAGCACCATCTCGATCCAGCGATGTTGCACGAGAGCCTTGGCTGAGACACAGCAGTGGGTGCCATTGGCTCAGTCAGAGTCAGTGAGCCAATGAGGAGAAAGAGGGGGTGGGGGTGAGCCATTGCTCTGTGTCTGAAGGGACACACAGAGCAGCGGCTAAGCTTGGGTGCCTCCATAGCAAGCTGCTTGCTGTGGGGGCATTCAGCAGGAGGGAGGGGCCAGGAGCGCCGGCAAGGGACCCGAAAAGAGGAGGATCTGGGTTGCTCTGCAAAACCACTATAATATATATATATATATATATATATATATATATATATATATATATATATATATATAAACGTATGACAGGTTTGTTATTTTTAAACAACAAAAAAAAACTACACTTTAAGTATCATGTATTGATATATTGTATATGTACACATGTATGATAATTTCAAGAAAGGTAGGATTTAATGACCTTTAATATTTACACAGTGAAACTTAAGAGTTTTGGTAGGAACATGATAGGAAACGTTGATGATTGCAGCATCTAAATAGGAGCATGGCTATCACAGAACAGAAGTGAACTTTCACCTTGTACATTAGCTGGACTTTCCTGGAGGAGCATTGACTTTCCCTGCTAATTACCACAATGTAATATTCCTACTTCTAAATATTAAGGACATGTATTGCATTCACCAAATATAGATCTGCTCCAGAGCATGACGTGTTTCTTATGCCGCGTACACACGTACGGACTTTTGCCGGCGGACCTAAGTCCAGCGAACAATCCGCTGGACTTTCCCGCTAGGTACGCCGGACTAAAAAGCGAACGGACTTGACCACACACGATCACGCAAAAAGTCCGGCGGTTCACGCGATGACGTACGCACGTACGACGGGACTAGAAAAAGGAAGCTCGAGATCCCAAACGACACCCTTTGGGCCCCGTCAGCTAATCTCGTGTGTATCGCGTGTTAGTTGACGTTTGGTTAGAGACGATTCGCGCTTCTCAGACTTCTGCTTAATTCGTTCGCTTCTGCCGTTCAGTTTGTGCTTGTGAGGTTTGTATCTGGCTTTCAGTGCGTGTGGATCAGTTCCTACCTGTTCTCAGGCCGTTCTGGTCCGCTCGTTCCTGTTTTTCAGGTCGTTCTTCATAGGCCTTGCTGTTCTTCAGTGCGTTCTGTTAAGTTGTTTGTTTGATCAGCCGACCGTTTTGAAGCCATGGAGTGTGGACGTACTCGGGAACGAGTTCGTGCTGTGCAGGGGCTCGGTGTTGCGGTTAACACCTTGGCACGAGCCCGGTCCATGAACAGGGTGAGGAGGAGTTCATGGACCAAGAATTGGTTGCGCCAGCGTGACCAATTCTCGCATATGCCTTTGCTCCGTGAGATCCGTGAGAATAATCCTGATGATTTCAGGAATTATCTCCGGATGACGGACCCCCATTTTTCACCGTCTGTTGGCTTCGCTGTCCCCTTATATTAGCAGGCAGAATACCTGCATGCGGCAAGCCATCAGTGCGGAGCAGAGGCTAGTCGCCACGTTGCGTTACTTGGCGACGGGGAGAAGCTTGCAGGACCTCAAGTTCACGACAGGCATCTCCCCCCAGGCTCTGGGGCTCATTATTCCAGAGACCTGTTCTGCCATTATCCACGTCCTGCAGGAGGAATACATTAAGGTAAGTCTTCTCTTTTAAAATTACCTATGTCTTGTATGTTTGTTAATGTAGTGCATCAATGTCATCATTAGCTAATTACCATGATAGGACTATTCTATGATTGTCGCCTATTCCTTTTTTTTTGGTGTTTTTTTTTTTTGTCTAGTATTTTATGTTTGACTTATCTAAATATTTTTAAGAATGTATTATTTAGTGGGTCACATGCATATTTGCTTGCACCAACCTCCCCAGCATGGAAGCTTGGCCCCCTAAACACCCCTAGCCTAGTCACTTTCTTTGGTTAAAAATGTATATTACCAGCTCCATTGTACAGCTTTACTCACCCCCCCTTTCACCCCACTTGACCCTCATTTTTAAATTGATTGCATGTGTTTTTGGTCAGCTTGTAATTATCCCCACCCCCCCCACACCCCCCTGATAATTAATATCATGTGTTTTTGGTCAGCTTGTAATTAGCCCCTCCCCCCCACACCCCCTGATAATTAATATCATGTGTTTTTGGTCAGCTTGTAATTATCCCCCTCCCCCCCACACCCCCTGATAATTAATATCATGTGTTTTTGGTCAGCTTGTAATTAGCCCCTCCCCCCCCACACCCCCTGATAATTAATATCATGTGTTTTTGGTCAGCTTGTAATTAGCCCCTCCCCCCCACACCCCCTGATTATTAATATCATGTGTTTTTGGTCAGCTTGTAATTATCCCCTCCCCCCCACACCCCCTGATAATTAATATCATGTGTTTTTGGTCAGCTTGTAATTATCCCCTCCCCCCCACACCCCCTGATAATTAATATCATGTGTTTTTGGTCAGCTTGTAATTAGCCCCTCCCCCCCCCACACCCCCTGATAATTAATATCATGTGTTTTTGGTCAGCTTGTAATTAGCCCCTCCCCCCCACACCCCCTGATAATTAATATCATGTGGTTTTGGTCAGCTTGTAATTAGCCCCTCCCCCCCACACCCCCTGATAATTAATATCATGTGTTTTTGGTCAGCTTGTAATTATCCCCACCCCCCCACACCCCCCCTGATAATTAATATCATGTGTTTTTGGTCAGCTTGTAATTATCCCCACCCCCCCCACACCCCCCTGATAATTAATATCATGTGTTTTTGGTCAGCTTGTAATTATCCCCACCCCCCCCCACCCCCTGATAATTAATATCATGTGTTTTTGGTCAGCTTGTAATTATCCCCACCCCCCCCCCACACCCCCTGATAATTAATATCATGTGGTTTTGGTCAGCTTGTAATTATCCCCACCCCCCCACACACACCTTTAATTAATTGCATGTGTATTGTGTGACCTTACCATTATATACTCCCCACCCACATCCCCATTATTATCTTCTCTGGTCCATCAGAGGGGTCATCAATCAGAGATTTGTGCCTTTTATCCTTAATCTTTTGGCTTTATTTCAAGGATTTACAAAATAAATACATATGTTCTTCCAAATTGTTTTTTAATTTGTTGCATTTAGTTTGGTGTTTTGCCTGGTTTATAATTTAAATTGTATCTTTCTGTTTGACTTCACAGTGTCCCTCCACGCCACAGGAATGGCAGACTGTGGCTTCCCAGTTTGCTGCCCGTTGGGACTTTCCCAACTGCGGAGGGGCGATTGACGGCAAACACGTGCGAATTGTGCCCCCACCCCATTCGGGGTCATACTATTGGAATTATAAGGGGTTCCATAGTATCGTGTTGATGGCGGTGGTGTCGGCACACTATGAATTTCTGTATGTGGATGTGGGGAAAAACGGCCGGATGTCGGACGGAGGAGTCTTCAACCACACGGAGTTCGGTCATCGTCTCCAAACTGGTGGGCTGGAGCTGCCACCAGATGAAGATAATGTGGAGGGACTCCCGTTCGTCTTCATTGCCGACGAGGCGTTCGGTCTGGGTGACCATCTGATGAGGCCATTTCCCCAACGATCCCTCACCCCTGAGAGGAGGATTTTTAACTATCGGTTGGCCAGAGCAAGAAGGGTGGTGGAAAATGCCTTTGGTATTATGGCCAACCGTTTCAGATTGCTCCTTACATCGCTACATCTGGCAGAGTACAAACTCAATACTATTATTCTAGCATGCTGTGTCATGCACAATTATTTGCGGAAACATTCAGGAACATACTCCTTACCAATTGGCCCTGAGGCCGGAGTGGAAGGCAACATGACAGGGCTGGATAATCGCCCTCTTGGTTCCGCACCACAATCAGCCCAGCAAGTGCGGGACCTTTATTTACAGTATTTTAATGGTAGGGGGGCCATTGAAATGGCAGCAGACCCTTAAACCATCTTTTTCATTTACAATGAATAAATACAGTTATTTATGTTTGAAATATTGGTCGTTTCGTATTGTTTTGCTTTTAATTTGGCCTGTTTTATATGTTGTCCTAGTGCACATCTTAATAGTGGGAAACTTGTTTAGCGTTTAGTAAATAAGCCCCTTTGTCAATGAACCACAACATGTTTTTGTCAAACTGGTAGTATTTAAAAAGAAGAAGCCACACATTTTTGAATTTGTGCAAACATTATTTTTTTTATTATAGTGCACATCCAAAACTTTTTATTATTTTTTTTTATTTTTTTATTTTTTTTGGTTGTTTTGGTATTTTTGGTTTTTTTTTTTTTTTTTTTTTTTTTTTTTGGAACATGTTTTTTTTTTTTTTTTTTTTTTATGTTATCTTTTTGACATTTTTTTGGTGTTTTTCTCACAACATATTGTTTTATTTTTTGGGATTGATTTTTTAAAACAAACATAAAAACATGTTTAAAATTGTTTAAAAATTTTGTCTTAGCATTTGAAATTATTTACACAATGTAAAAGTCCAGAACTTACAAAGTTCAACAGGTAACCCATGAACAGAAGAAGCCAAATTTTGAATATGCACACTAATTTAACTGGAAAATGGGTAATGTCAACATGTGCTATGTTCCATCATGGGGAATCAATGGACGTGTTTTGTGTGTGAAACCCCTTCCCTCTCACCTACTAGCATTAGGGGTTGCAAACACAAAATGCGTCCATTGAGATCCCCTGATGGCACATAGCACATGTTGACATACCGTGTGCATATTTAAAATTTGGCCTCTAAAATTAGTTAAACAGCGCTTCAAAAGGGAATGAAGGACATGATTGATGTTAAGAAATGTAAAAGGGGTCTTTAGATTCTCCCCAAAACATCAATCATGTCCTTCATTCCCTGCTGCATGGTGGCCATCTCCTTCTGCATGTTTTCCAGCTGCAGATTCCAGGCCATGATCTGCCCAATAAGCCTGTGGGCACTGTCAGTGGTAAATGGCTCCGCAGCTTGTCGTTCCACAAACAGATCAGCATCACCTAAAAGTTGGGTAGAGAAAACACAAGAAAAAAAGTGTCAAAAACATGCAGACCTTAATTTATTAGCTCAATCTGTGTTCTGAGACACTCACTTGGTGGGGTGCAGATTTGATCGACTTCAACGACCTGTTCCGCCACATCCACGCGTGGGCTTGGGCTAACTGCCCAATTAGTCTGGTGAGGCCGGGAGGTCCTCGTAGGTTCGGACTGACGTCTGAGTCTTTTGCCCCCTATGGTAATGGAACACAAAAAGGTACACTTTTGAATCACACTGATATTTGAGTGCCAAAATAGGATTAGTAAACATTGTTTAAAAGTCTTGCCAATTATTAGCAGTTTGTTAGAAGATCCTACTTGAAGACAGAATTGAAATGTCTATCTAATGAAACTCCAATACTTAAAGCGCCCTTCAACCCTAAATTTGAACTTCCGCTCATTGGATCCCTGCACCCCTGTGGTGTCTTATTTTTAACGTTTTAGGGGGGATGGGTTGCAGATACCTGTGTAAGGCAGGTATTTGCACACACATCCGGCCCTAGACTCCCACAGAAGTATACGCCACATCCCGTCCCACCGTGCTGTCTGCTGGGACACACAGGGGTCCCCGAGCTTGCGCGGACCAGTCCTATTGCATTGCGCAACTGGCGCATGCCCAATAGTGACCCGGGAAGTGAAGCCGCAAACATTAATTTCATGATTGCAAGATCAGAGATTGTAGCTGCACCATCCAAGGGACAGGTGAGTGTACTTCTTTGAAAAGTCACCACCTACAGTATTTAGAGATGATGAGCATTTTTTGGGAATTGTGAGCATGAGACCCTGCTTAACATATTTATCCCCCCCCCCCCAAAACAGCCTCTGGAGTCCCTGTGTAAGTTACCCGTAAAACCCTTACTACAGCAGTAATTGTATAGATAGTGACAATAATAAACAACCTTACAACTCCAACAACCCAAAGCCAGGTAAACTCAATAAACGTTATGAAGACAAACGGAACTTTCATCAAATATGCGCAAGTTTCACGAACGAATGGTAATAACATCTGCGCAAGTTTCAGGTACGAATGGTAATTACATCTGCGCAAGTTTCAGGTACGAATGGTAATAACATCTGCGCAAGTTTCACGGACGAATGGTAATTACATCTGCGCAAGTTTCACGAACGAATGGTAATAACATCTGCGCAAGTTTCAGGTACGAATGGTAATAACATCTGCGCAAGTTTCACGGACGAATGGTAATTACATCTGCGCAAGTTTCACGGACGAATGGTAATTACATCTGCGCAAGTTTCAGGTACGAATGGTAATAACATCTGCGCAAGTTTCACGGACGAATGGTAATTACATCTGCGCAAGTTTCACGAACGAATGGTAATAACATCTGCGCAAGTTTCACGGACGAATGGTAATTACATCTGCGCAAGTTTCAGGTACGAATGGTAATTACATCTGCGCAAGTTTCAGGTACGAATGGTAATAACATCTGCGCAAGTTTCACGGACGAATGGTAATTACATCTGCGCAAGTTTCAGGTACGAATGGTAATAACATCTGCGCAAGTTTCACGGACGAATGGTAATTACATCTGCGCAAGTTTCACGAACGAATGGTAATAACATCTGCGCAAGTTTCAGGTACGAATGGTAATAACATCTGCGCAAGTTTCACGGACGAATGGTAATTACATCTGCGCAAGTTTCACGGACGAATGGTAATTACATCTGCGCAAGTTTCAGGTACGAATGGTAATAACATCTGCGCAAGTTTCACGGACGAATGGTAATTACATCTGCGCAAGTTTCACGAACGAATGGTAATAACATCTGCGCAAGTTTCACGGACGAATGGTAATTACATCTGCGCAAGTTTCAGGTACGAATGGTAATTACATCTGCGCAAGTTTCAGGTACGAATGGTAATAACATCTGCGCAAGTTTCACGGACGAATGGTAATTACATCTGCGCAAGTTTCAGGTACGAATGGTAATAACATCTGCGCAAGTTTCACGGACGAATGGTAATTACATCTGCGCAAGTTTCACGAACGAATGGTAATAACATCTGCGCACGTTTCACGGACGAATGGTAATTACATCTGCGCAAGATTAGACATATCAAGTATAACCATAGTAGCGCACGTGCTTGACTTACTTTTTTTGATGGCTTTTCGAATTCTCCTGTATTGATCGTGCTCCCTGGATTTGATGTCGGACCATCGTTTGCGCAGTTGATCCTTGCCCCTTCGTACGCCGAATTTCTGCTCCAGGGTGCTGACGATTGTAGTGAGAATCTTGTCCTTGCGCAAGTTGGGACGAGGGTACGGCCCATTTTCCCCGTCGTAATCTTCCCTTTGGAGGATGTCCACCATCTCCACCATCTCTTCAAAGGCCATATTGGTGGCCTTATATCTGCTGCTGGATGTAGATGTGTTGGCTTCTTGGCTTTCCTCCGCGCTACTGGCTGAGAATGTGTCCGCCATATTCATGAATTAATTCACCAACAATGCAACGAGGGGAAGCGGGGCGGGGAA
Organism: Lithobates sylvaticus; assembly: GCA_028564925.1. NCBI lineage: Eukaryota > Metazoa > Chordata > Amphibia > Anura > Ranidae > Lithobates > Lithobates sylvaticus. The sequence goes on from CM053028.1 coordinate 381,027,174, forward strand.
TACTCGTCATGAGGAACGTCATGGGCGGGCGACGCGGAGGACGCAGGCGGACTTCGACGCGTGCGCAGTGTATATAAGGCTGTTTGAGGGGCCCACGTGTTCCCGAACGGAAGTAGCGAGCGCTCTGTACGAAGGTAAGTGTTTTCTAGGATGCATTACTGTGTTTTTTTTTGGGTTTTGGGCCAGCATTTTTTAAGGATATGTGTGTGTTGCTGCCTGTGTGTAGGGGTTGCTGCCTGTGTGTAGGGGTTGCTGCCTGTGTGGATGTGTTGCTGCCTGTGTGTAGGGGTTGCTGCCTGTGTGGATGTGTTGCTGCCTGTGTGTAGGGGTTGCTGCCTGTGTGTAGGGGTTGCTGCCTGTGTGTAGGGGTTGCTGCCTGTGTGTAGGGGTTGCTGCCTGTGTGGATGTGTTGCTGCCTGTGTGTAGGGGTTGCTGCCTGTGTGGATGTGTTGCTGCCTGTGTGTAGGGGTTGCTGCCTGTGTGGATGTGTTGCTGCCTGTGTGTAGGGGTTGCTGCCTGTGTGTAGGGGTTGCTGCCTGTGTGGATGTGTTGCTGCCTGTGTGTAGGGGTTGCTGCCTGTGTGGAGGGGTTGCTGCCTGTGTGGATGTGTTGCTGCCTGTGTGTAGGGGTTGCTGCCTGTGTGGATGTGTTGCTGCCTGTGTGTAGGGGTTGCTGCCTGTGTGTAGGGGTTGCTGCCTGTGTGTAGGGGTTGCTGCCTGTGTGTAGGGGTTGCTGCCTGTGTGGATGTGTTGCTGCCTGTGTGTAGGGGTTGCTGCCTGTGTGGATGTGTTGCTGCCTGTGTGTATGTGTTGCTGCCTGTGTGTAGGGGTTGCTGCCTGTGTGTAGGGGTTGCTGCCTGTGTGTTGGGGTTGCTGCCTGTGTGTAGGGGTTGCTGCCTGTGTGGATGTGTTGCTGCCTGTGTGTAGGGGTTGCTGCCTGTGTGGATGTGTTGCTGCCTGTGTGTAGGGGTTGCTGCCTGTGTGTAGGGGTTGCTGCCTGTGTGGATGTGTTGCTGCCTGTGTGTGGGTGTGTTGTGTAATGTTTGTTAAGAAAAACTGGTTGTGCGTTTTAAGTAACATTTGTGTTTTTGGTCTTTTGTATTGCCATTACTAACAAAACAGAAACAAACATGTCATCACCCCAGTTGAATCCATTCAAGGACCAGCAGTTCATGTCCGAATTCATTGCCCTGTACAGAAAAAATACCAACCTGTGGCAGCTCAAGAACCCTTTGTATGGCAATAGGGATGTCCGGAAGGCAACACTGGGGCCACTTGTGGCTTTTGTGAAGACTAAAGTCCCCAACGCAAACACCAAGTTTGTGGAAGCCAGAATTGCAAGTTTAAGGCACATGTACAAGCGGGAGCGCAAGAAGATTGAGGAATCAGTCAGATCAGGAGCAGCAGCAGAGAATGTTTATGTACCCAAGCTGTGGTACTACAACCAACTGACTTTTATAGGTGACCAGATGGAACCCAGGGAATCACTGTCGACTCTTCCCTCCACCCTTCCCTCCACTCTTCCCTCCACTCTTCCCTCCACCCCAGCTGAGGCTTCCACGGAAGGAGAAGACCCCTCCACCTTGGAGCAGGCTGATGCGCCCAGCTGGAGCCAGGTATATATTTAGTAGCCTAAATTGTGATTGTGTGAATATTAATGCTGTCAACGTTAAAATGTGAAACAATTAACACCCTGAACTCAGAATTGTGAAAAAAACTGACAAAAATTATGCACACTTCTAAAAAGTGTTGGTGCAACATATCGATACATATATAGTGTATACATACATTCAGTAGTGGCAAAAAAAGCGTTAGACAACATTGGTGATCTGCTTGGAAAATGCAGGGGTCCAAATGATAGCCTTTTGGATCTTTTGGAAAATTTAGATGCTCGTTCCTAAGTTTACAATTGGATGATTGAGTAGGCCAGAAACCACAAAACAGGTGTTTGATTTTTGTTTTTATTTGCACACAGGATGAGCTGACCCAGGATGATGCCGGGACAAGTGGTATGGAGGAGGAGGAGGACATGCCCAGCGAGAGCCAGGAGGTGGCTGGGCCCAGCACGAGCCAGAGTGACAGCCAGACCCAATTAAGAAGTCTACCTCGACCCCTGCCCTTACCCCCAAGAAGGCCCAGGAGGATGACCATTGTGGAGGAGGAATCACTGGAACTGATTCGGAAGGCGAGTGCGATTCTCGACAAACCCCCCCTTCCAGAAGAGGGCTATGGCAGCTACGTGTCCAGCAGGTTGCTGCAAATGGAGAGGGGCCAACGGCACCTGTGTGAGGGCCTAATTTCTGAGGCAATTAGGGGGGGTTTGAGGGGTGAATTACGAGAATCCACCCGCCTGACCCATGAAGGCCCGACACCAACTTCTCCTCCTCCTCCTCCTCGTCTTCCTTCTCCTCCTCCTCCTCCTCCTCCTCCTCCTACTCCTCCTCCTACCACAAGTCAGCCTCCAAGGAAGCGTGCAGGGAAGACTGCAGGGAAGAGTGCAGGGAAGCGTGGTGCGAAGAGTCGGAAGTGATTGCCTGGCTTCAGTCTGGTCTCACAGAAGACACAGGCTGTTGTAGTGCCACAGCTTGGGGACATAGATGTCATCTGCTGCTGTTCCTGGTCTGTCTGATTCCTGGTCAATCTTCTTGTGCTCCCTATATTGTATGAAATGTGCCCAAGCTTAATTTTTGGCTTCACAAACTTGGTGTCTGCCGTTGGGGCAAAAAGTCTTCACAAAATCTACAAGTGGCTCCAGTGTTGCCTTCCTATTTTGTTTTGCCTTGTTTGTTTTAACCAGAATAAATGGTCATTTTATTTTCATCAAATAATGATATACGTGCTTGATATTCAAAAACATAGTTTCTTTAGGAGTAGGCAGGTACATGTCTAAACATTCATTTGACAATACAAGTGTAAAGTGCAACTTCAATGGAACTGCAAGTGCAGTCGCTGGAAAGGTGAGGTTTAAGATCGGAATTAAGGGCAAGCTCTGCTGACTCCACAATTGTATCATGTGTAATAACTAATCCTTTTGATAACCAACAAATAATAAAAAATATCTATATAGAGATATATGTACATATATAATATATAGATATATATATATATATATATATATATAATTTTATTTTTATACACGTATAGATCTATATATCTATATATATTTATATATATATATATATATATATGTAGATATCGATATATATTTTTTTGCGCTTATTGAGAAATATAGATATATTTTTCATTTGGTGATTTGGATATCTATATCTATATCTATATCTATATCTATATCTATATCTATATCTATATCTATATCTATATCTATATATATATATATTATATATATATATATATATATATATATATATATATATATATATACAAATATATAACTTCACTAAAGAATGCTGAAGAAAAAACGTTCGGGAGTACTCTGCGTGAATATACAAGCAGCAAGGCAAAATCATTCTTCAAGTACGATACCATACAAATCCCGCTGTCAGAAAAAAAAAAACAAAAAAAAATTAAACAGCGTGACGATTGTGCGAGCTTCAAAACGAAGGCTAGTTTTACCAGACCGAGCGAGTCCGTGACATAATAGCTACTGAGCATGCGTCCTTTTTGGTACGCCGGACCATACTACACACGACCGGATTATCCGCTGGACTGCCAAGTCCAGCGGATAATTTGAGAACAAAACCTGAAACTTTAGTCCGCCGTACTTTGGCCAAAAAAAGTCCGCCGGCGCCTACACACGAGGGGATTATCCGCTGGACTTCGGTCCAGCGGATAATCCCGCGGGATAGTCCCTTCGTGTGTACGCGGCATTAGTGATCACAATATACAGGGCTATTGAAAAGGGTAGTGACATATATACACACACACATGTTGAACTGGATAGGACAGTGTCTTTATTCATCTTTACCAACTATGTAACGCTATGTATTGATGTACTAGGAAAAGTTGATAGGTGTACACTTTTTACAAGTGCATTTCAAGCATTTACAAGTGTATTCAAGCCTTAGGGGTTTTTATTTTAACCAACGCAAAGCAGTAGGGGGAGGAGACCAGTTCGTACAATCACAAAATGCTTGAAATATGTATGTAAATATGCTCACAAAAAGTGCAACAAAAAAAAAAACATGTTTTTGCACATTTTCAGGAGTTTCTATTAACACCTTGGTACCAACAACACCCATTTCTGCTTCAAAAATAGCTCATGGACCTTTTGGAGCGTCATTCTTCGAACTACAGGCACTTGAGCGTTCATATGTGAATGCCCATAATTTAAAAACAAGATTTTGTTTGCTGAGTGTTTTGAGCTTCAAACTACAAATTGCTCAGATCTGAATGGAACTTCAATGTGCAATCATTTGTATAACAAGTACATATCTACATGGCACAGTATCAAGCATTTCTGTCTTGCAGCCTTTCTACTGATTCTTCCAAAGAGTGTTATGGGAATGATGAAGTGTTCATCCAGTGTTTATTAAGGATTCCTCTGGGTATTCCAGTGTTCTGAACCTTGTAGCTTAATTGGCTCCAGACTAAAATAGCCACAAAGTTCCTACGAGGCAGGCGCAGAGTAGAATTTTCTAATTTGGTGGTCCGTGGAATATTTTTTATATAATAAGCCATAAAGAAAATAGTCTTGATAATATGTGCTTTCACAATAGCTTAACCCCACATATTGTGTCTGATACCTGGATAATCTGTGAGCAAAAATGTAACATGCAAAGATGCCACTTGTAAAGAACGATGGCACTTTGTTATGAGAGCCAAAGAGATGGCAGTGGTTATACACAGATACTTGTCTTAATGTGTGCCAGTCAAAAGCTGTTTATTCTTGATTAAAAAAAAAAAAAACCTCACTTAGGCTACATTCACAACTGCCACACAGGGTGACCTCTGGCGAGAATCAGTAGATTCTTGCAGGTGGTACTAAACACTACTAGCAGCAGCTGACAGATTTGTACTCTGTCCAAATCAATGGTCAGCGCCACCACTGTTCGCATGTCAGGGGTTACGTCTCCGACCAACCATGGACACAGACAATGTGCATCCAGGGTTGGCGTTTCTGCAGGGTTATGGCTGAATAGGAACTGTTTACAGCTAGTCATCCAGTTTGTATAGGGCCATAGCACAGAGTGTTATTGCGTCCAGGGGCAGCATTTAGCCTCTTCAGAACGCATCAAACTATCCGCACCAATGCACCCATGTGATCGTAGCCTCAGTCAAAAAGAGTAAGAGTATTTTATTCTCTTTGCTTTAGAAATGATGTCCCCTATTATAGTTACATAGTAGGTGAGTTTGAAAAAAGACCATCAAGTCCAACCTATGTGTGTGATTATATGTCAGTATTACATTTTATATCCCTGTATCTTGTGGTCGCTCAGGTGCTTATCTAATCGTTTTTTGAAACTATCGTTGCTCCTCGTAAAAACCACCGCCTGTGGAAGGGAATTCCACATCCTTGAGGCTCCTTCCCAACCCCTGTCATTTACCTATATGGTTATAACCAAATGTTTTTGTGATTTTCTTACAAATCTTGAACTTGTAATAAGCCCTGTCTGTTAGTCAAAGAGTTAACCGTCATGCCTTCTGCATATCCTTGCCTGTTTTGGAATTTGCATACTTTTGCTTGTCCTAAATACAAAATAAACTCAAGTTACTTTCAGTTTCACATGGAGGGGATCTCCTTTCAGTGATCCCAATCTTTGCATATCCTCTGGTCTTTCCTCTATATATGTTGCCCCAGGCACATACACCACCACCTCCCAGTATTCATGGTAGAAGCGAGATGGCCTTTGGAATCTTTTTGCACCAGTAAATAGTACAATACACCAGAATCTGCACTGTTCCTCCCAGTACACAGCAGCAGTCATGCTGTCAGCGTGGCTGCTGGTTTGAGCTTGCCCTTATACCCACTGTAAGTATATTCCCATCTCCCAGTCTGCTTTTCACCTCCCGGCTTTACTTTGTAGAAGAACACCTATTTACTGTGAGCAGTAATGAAAGCTGTCTACACACACACAACTTTACACTCTCATGCCTTACCTTCTCTGTCTGCTCGCCTCTCAAACTCAAATACACACACATTATTAGAAAGAATTGGGGTCTAATAGACCTCTTTAATAACAAAAATAGCAAAAGCATGCCCTATCCTTTCATCCCTTTACACTAATTTCACCCTGTCTTACACACACCCTGTCTGTACATTTTGTATGCTGTCATGACCTTCTCTCTTCAACACCCCTCCTAAACATTGAGTGCACTGTCATAACTTTCACAATCTTCTCCAGCATATATTGCCCACTATCATACCCTCTGCATTTCTCTTTCTCACCTACAGCCCACAACCATACCCTTCTCACCCTCTTTAAAATAAACTACCTTAATTTTACCGTCTCCACTCCTCTCACATAAATAAGGTATACTACAATACCCTATATACTCCTCTCTCTGATATATACTGCCTGCTATCATACCTACTACACTCCTCTCCTACATATACTGCCCAATGTTATGCTCCCGGTACCCCTTTCTGGCATTATAAGCCCGCATACACTCTTCTTCCACACATACGACCTGCCATCACACCTTCTACACTCCTCTTCTGCACATACTGCCCACTATCATACCCTTTATATTCTTCTCCTATATATCGCATGCTGTCATACCCTCATTACTTCTTTCTTTCATGTGACCACTAATGCTGCATACACACGATCGGACATTCCGACAACAAAATCCCATGTTTTTTTTTTCCGATGGATGTTGGCTCAAACTTGTCTTGCATACACACGGTCACACAAAGTTGGTCGAAAATTCCAAACGTCAAGAACGCGGTGACGTACAACACGTACGACAAGCTGAGAAAAATCAAGTTCAATAGCCAGTGCTGCTCTTCTGCTTGATTCCGAGCATGCATGGCACTTTGTGCGTCGGAATTGTCTACACACGATCGGAATTTACGCGAACGGATTTTGTTGTCGGAAAAATTGAGAACCAGATCTCAAATTTTGTGCGACGGAAATTCCGATGGAAACTGTCCGATGGAGCCTACACACGGTTGGAATTTCTAACAACAAGCTCCGATCACACATTTGCCGTCGTAAAATCCGACCGTGTGTATGTGGCATAAGACATATATTTAGCATTGTTTGTAAAATTCTTTTACTTTTCCTAGTAGCTATAAAGCTGAATATTCACATTCAACATGGCCTGAACATTAAAATAAATAAAGATTTACTACTATTAGAATATTAGTATTTGCTATTAGGTTTACAAATGTAATTCCTCCATCCCTTCTCCAAGATTCCATACAAAACCTGTTTATAAAATTGCTGCTGTCATAAATAATATTTTTGTGTCTTAGTCACCTGACATTTTCCATCTTTTTTTGCTCATTTGTTATTGTTTAGAATTGATAAGCAGGAATCTTTTTTTATACTTTATGTGTAGTATTATCATGTTTTTGCATTTTGGCAATAAAACACTTCAGCTGTTTATGTCTTGAATGACCATGTGCATCTAGTGAGGTATACCTGTTTTTTTTTTAAGCACATTTAAAGATGGTTTGACTTACTCTAATAGTTACAGGTATGTTAAGGGCTATCATGGCTACCTTATTTTTGGGGAATGCCAGTTAGTTGAGTTACCTTTGGTTTCTTATGTCTTACCGGCAATCCATTGATGAGATCACCACTATCAAATATGCTTCACTCTACTTACTTGCCAGTGTGATAGAACATTTGAAAACAGTATCTCACTTGAAGTAATGTTATATAATTGAATAATTAGGGTATTTGGTGGTGGAAATTACCCCCACATAACGTATGTGGCTGGCTGGTGGAGCTAAAAACACAAGTTCTAAGTTATTATTGTCAGGTTTTCTAGACTATTTAAAAGTGAAATCTAGCATAAGTAAATATTATCTAAATACAAGTAGCATTTCTATTCTTTTTTGAATATTGGTGTACTTTGTGTATTTCTTTCAGATCTGTGCAGTAATCCAATGTGAAACTTCCCCTCTGTGCAGGAGCTTGCTGTAATAAGGACCAATCACTGCTGTTCTTTCTCCTTGTGCAGGGTGATTGGTCTTGTATCTGCGCCCTTCTGTAGTTATCTGCAAACAGTCTGTACTCGGCGGAACAGCTCTGGTTTGCACAAGCCATATGTAGCAAAGTAGACTGATATCCAGTAATATCTTTGTGACTACTGTATATTTACATAAAAGTTTTTGTGCCCAGAGTTCAGCTTTAGGCCTCATGCCCACAGACATTTGCATGCATTTTATATGATAGTAGAAAATTTCCAGTGTTTTCCCTCACACAGGAATCTGTAGCTAGTGCAGACAGCCTGCCATATAAGTGAATGGCTGTAAGCGGTCATAGTCATGCAAACGCTAATGCTTCTGTGCAAGTGCATACAACATTTTTCTAGAATGCAATGGTTTCACAGAAGCTTCTGGATTAACACAACTAAGGCCACATGCAACCATTCACTTGGCTGAGGCTCCCCAGAAGTGGAAAGCACCGGGAATTTTCTAGGCATACAGTATAAAATGTTTGTGTACACGAGGCCTTAAAGTGGATCTATGCCAGAATAAACTACCAGCTGTAGGAGATAGCTCTTAATATATGTATTTTTCTTGAGGTTTTGCCACTCCAGAGCTGCCTAAAGTCCTAAAAGCAACAGGCTTATTCATTATTATTATTATTATTATTATTATTAAAATACAAGATTTATATATCGCCAACAGTTAGCACAGCTTCATTAAAGCCTTGCTGGGAGCACAGGTTGTTTGCAAAGTGTAGTTACCCAGAACCACCAGAATATTTATTTTTACTGTAGTCAGAGCTAAGCAATTATTATAATTAGTTTGTGTAAGCTATTGGTTTTTGTTCATTCTTAAATAAGCCAAATTGCATCGTTAAGTAAACATGGACGTGCTTTTTTAATAATTGAGTTTGTAAGGTAAATATTGCACAGCTGTGGTTTTATTATCCTTACCTTGTATATAGTATTCTGAAGCCTTATTAGGTAGATTTGAGTGAATGAGTCAGTGCTGCTCAGTTATTGGCCTGAAAGCAGAATAGACAAATGTCCTGGCAGACGGTTTGGAAACAATGGGTAAACTGAACCTTCTCTTTTGTCTTCTATTGTCAGTACAGCCAAATATATGCTTTATGCCTTTATTTTACATAAATGACATCTCTGAACAGGTAAGCAGTTATCTCAGGTCAACAATTTACGTCATCAAGTGTGTGCAGTTCAGTGTTCTTTACACATGGCAATCACCTGTACAGAACCAATACCTGTGCCTTTATAGGTATTTACTATATAATTAAAGCAGAAGTAAACCCATCGATTTAACAGTTTAAAAAAAAAGGCATGCCGTTAATGCTAACTGCACATTGGCTGTGCTCTCAACCAAACAGTCAAACCATCCAATGGTTGGTGTCATAACGGATCACATGTGCAGCACCGTGGCAGTTGAAGATTAAACAGAGGCAAAGATGGCAGCTTCCTTGGCTGAAAACGATAGGAGGGTTTACTTCCACTTTAATACTTAACACATTTTTTTATGCACACTGCCACATTGGGCCACCTCAAGCAGTTAGTGTATTATGTATAAAAAACTTGCATTATATGTACAGCCAATTGTAATAAAAAGAAGCACCAAAATTATGTCCAATACAACAATTTTGTGAATCTTGACTGAATTGTTCTTATGCGCCATTAAGTCTATTTGAATTTGAGTTTGAAACAATAGTGGAAATCATAGGTAGATAGAGGTAGATAGATAGATAGATAGATAGATAGATACAGTGAGATACAGAAAGTATTTGATCCCCTGCTGATTTTGTACATTTGCCTACTGACAAAGATATGATCAGGCTATAATTTTGAGAGACAGAATAACAGCAAAAAAAAAATCCAGAAAAACGCATTTCAAAAAAGGTATGAATTTATTTGCATTTTAATGAGTGAAATAAGTATTTGACCCCTTTGAAAAACATGACTTAGTACTTGGTGGCAAAACCCTTGTTGGTAATCACAGAGATCAGACGTTTCTTGTAGTTGGCCACCAGGTTTGCACAGATCTCAGGAGGGATTTTGTCCCACTCCTCTTTACAGATCCTCTCCAAGTCATTAAGGTTTCGAGGCTGATGTTTGGTAACTCGAACCTTCAGCTCCCTCCAGATATTTTCTCTAGGATTAAGGTCTGGGGACTGGCTAGGCCACTCCAGGACCTTAATGTGCTTCTTCTTGAGCCACTCCTTTGTTGCCTAGGCTTCGTGTTTTGGGTCATTGTCATGCTGGTGGAATACCCATCCATGACCCATTTTCAATTGCCCTGGCTGAGGGAAGGAGGTTCTCACCCAAGATTTGATGGTACATGGCCCCGTCCATGGTCCCTTTGATGCGGTGAAGTTGTCCTGTCCCCTTAGCAGAAAAAAAAAACCCAAAGCATAATGTTTCCACCTCCATGTTTGACGGTGGGGATGGTGTTCTTGGAGTCATAGGCAGCATTCCTCCTCCCCCTAACATGACGAGTTAAGTTGATGCCAAAGAGCTTGATTTTGGTCTCATCTGACCACAACACTTTCACCCAGTTCTCCTCTGAATCATTCAGATGTTCATTAGCAAACTTCAGACGGGCCTGTACATCTGCTTTCTTGAGCAGGAGGACCTTGCGGGCGCTGCAGGATTTCAGTCCTTCACAGCGTAGTGTATTACCAATTGTTTTCTTGGTGACTATGGTCCTAGCTGCCTTGAGATCATTGACAAGATTCTCCCATGTAGTTCTGGGCTAATTCCTTACCATTCTCATGATCAGGAGGAGAGATCTTGCATGAAGCCCCAGACTGAAGGAGATTGACAGTTATTTTGAGTTACGTCCATTTTGAGAATAATCTTACCAACTGTTGTCACCCTCTCACCAAGTTGCTTGGCGATGGTCTTGTAGCCTATTCCAGCCTTGTGTAGGTCTACAATCTTGTCCCTGACATCCTTGGACAGCAGTTTGGTCTTGGCCATGGTGGAGAGATTAGAATCTGATTGACTGATTGCTTCTGTGGATAGGTGTCATTTATACCGGTAACAAGCTGAGATTACGAGCAAATACTTATTTCACTCATTAAAATGCAAATTCATTTATAACTTTTTTTGAAATGCGTTTTTCTGGATATTTTTGTTGTTATTCTGTCTCTCACTGTTAAAATAAACCTACTATTAAATGATAGACTGATCAGTTCTTTGTCAGTGGGCAAACGTACAAAATCGGCAGGGGATCAAATACTTTTTTGTAGATAGATAGATAGATTAGGTGGCTAGACAGATCAGTTATACAGTTTTATGTGAATTTTGTGGATATAATTCAAACCATAGCCATGGTCACAACACACCAGGTTCATATACGTAGAAATGAAGATATTTAGTTTGAAAATAAGCGTTAAAATCAGTGAGAATATTTGAGATCAATTTGCTTCCTATCTCTGTGACATAATTATGTACAATATGTGAACCATGTTATTATTCAACTGTCTTGACACAACAGACATGTTGCTACATCATTTGATCTTTCTATGATGTGTATTACTTTTACTGGAAAAAAAAAGAGAATACATCCAGCAAACCATACTTAAAAAAATAACAAAACAGCAAATTTTTATATTTTCAATTTTACTTATTTTTCAATTTTTTAGGCCATTTTTTAGGCCACCTACATTTTCTTATAGTTTTTTATTATTATTTATTTAGTCCTTTTGATTACCTGAACTTGTAGGGAACGTTGAAACAGAAAACAAACAGCTATGGCAGATAGCTGACAGTCATTGATTTTTTTTTTTTAGGAGGTGTCATTCCGGCGCAGCTCTGAGCCCTCCTGAGGAGTCTATGCTATAAGACACACTATACAAAAGACAAAAACAGTGTGTGTGTGTATATATCTATCTATCTATCTATCTATATATATATATATATATATATATATATATATATATATATATATATATATATATATATATATATATATATATATTTATTTATATATATATATATATATATATATATATATATATATATATATTGATATTTATATATATATATATATATCTCTATAAGTATATCTACTTTTTTCTACCTAGTTATATGGACATTCTCATTCTGCTGGCAGTAAAGATTGTAGCTGTACAGAGCATGCTCCACTTCTACACCCCTCTAAAGACATTCATCCGTCTCTGGTGTCCATGCCTCCTCAACAGATATTCTCCTCATCCTGCCCACGTCACCCTAAAACTACACAAATTGTTTATTGAGAAATGTCCATCTGCGCTTAAACAGCCATGGTTCACTCAACAGTGTCAACCTCTCAAGGGGATTTAGTTCTAGTCCCAGCAATCCACCATTCAAAAATTTGCATTTTTAACGCGGCATTCTACAGCTAAAGCTACTGCCATTTTTATAACATCCAGTGTGCATGAGGCCTTGAAGTACATCTATTTGATTCAATTTTTTAGAATGGTAAATGTACCGTATATACTCGAGTATAAGCTGAGTTTTTCAGCACATTTTTTTGTGCTGAAAATGCCCCCCTTGGCTTATACTCGAGTCAAGCATTTTTCTGATGCAGAAAATTACATTTTCCGAACTGACTTTGGGGCCCCGTATCTCGGAGCCACTTGGTGCTAGGAACCCTAAATTTAGCGTGCAAACCCAGTGGAACTAGCACTACAATATACCCAATGGACACAGTTGACCGACTTTGGGGCCCCGTATCTCGGTGCTAGGAACCCCAAAACCCAGTGGAACTAGTACTACAACATATCCAAAGCTAGGGTTCCTAGCACCAAGTGGCCCCGAGATATAGTTCGGAAAATTTAATTCTCTGCTGCAGAAAAGTGCTTGACATTTTCCGAACCGACTTTGGGACCCCGTATCTCGGGGCCACTTAGTGCTAGGAACCCCAGCTTTGGATATGTTGTAGTACTAGTTCCACTGGGTTTTGGGGTTCCTAGCACCGAGATACGGGGCCCCAAAGTCGGTCAACTGTGTCCATCTGCAGCAATGTCACTTTGAGACCCTTTGGGTCCAGAAACCCCAAATTTTGGCTGCAGCTAGGGGGCATCTAGGAACCTTTAACTACCGAGTTTGAAGTTCGGGGGTCCTGTTGGTGGAAATGGGCACAGTGAGGCTGCAAATGGGCATTGTTGACCGTCTTTTCCACTTACGGTAGCTGCGCATTTCTCACCCTAGGCTTATACTCGGGTCAATACTTTTCCCATTTGTTTGTGGTAAAATTAGGTGCCTCAGCTTATATTCGGGTTGGCTTATACTCGAGTATATACGGTATATGGTTTTTCTCCATACTTTACAGAACTACTGTGGGTATTTGGTGTCTCTTGTTACAGTTATTAAGTTTCCTGGAAATATTTTTTTTTCCCAGCATAAAGCCAATTATAGAGCTTCAGAAAGTGTCTGCCTCCTGTGCTTTTTTTGACAGAAATATATTTAATTGAATGAAGCCAGTGGTTTTTTGTTTGTTTCTCGTTTATAGCTGCTGTGAGACATAACACATTGCCTTATGTTGCAGCCTGTTACACTGGACATAAAACGGGGCACATTCTGACATGATGAAGAAAGGTGCACACAGAAAAAGCAGCAGCATAGAACTTAATACTGCCTATAACTTATAAAGAATGACCGCGCTACTTCTAAATAGGAATTATTCACATATGCGCTCAGAGAATATTTCCATAATGTTCTGGGGAAATATTAATGGCTTTAGTGATGTGATTTCTTTTTAGGACATTTAATCATTAATCTTTAACAAGCAGCTCAGCTATACTTTCCATTACACAGTGAGAATGTGCATCATTGCTGCTTTTCTGCTTAAAGAAAACCTGTGCTTAGGGAAATATGGAAGATGACATTGTTGACCCTTCTTCTTGTCTAAATACAGTCTAAAAAATGGATGTGAAATGAGAAAAAAATGTCTATTACCCAGTAGGTATTTCCTTAAAGTGGAAGTAAACTTCTTTTTGCACTTGTACCTACAGGTAAGCCTTTAATAAGGCTTACCTCTAGGTACAGTGAATATATCCTAAACCTGCACTGTTTAGGGGATATTTATTTATTTATTTATTTATGCATGTAGCAGGTGATGTCACCGGCGCTTGCGCTCTGAAGGTACGGCATACCCGAGCCGTCCCTTCAGAGCCCAGTGCTGCGGTCCAAGACTCCCACGTGCTTGTGTAGGAGTCATTGCGGCATGGCCAATCAGACGGCCAGAGCACGCTACCCCAGAAGGAAGACCGGGTGAAGATGGAAGCCCTCTCAGCGGTGACAGCATTTTTCATAATGCGATGCATACTAGCACATTATGCCTTTACATTGGAGGTTTAAAAAAAAAAAAATTGGTGCAGTTTACCCCATTTTATTTTATGTGTTTTTTCAGGATTTTTAGTTGATATTCTGTCTCTCTCATTTAAAATACACCTATGATAAAAAATTATAGGCCCATTAAATTCTTTGTAAGTGGGCAAACTTACAAAATCTGCAGGGGATCAAATACTTATTTCCCCCACTGTATATCTGAAAATCGATCAATCCTGATGTACTGACTGATGTACTTGGCGGTATTAAATTATCACTGGGTTGTTTGTTTATACCTAAATAATGAAAAAAAGACAGAAAATTTAGAAAAAAAAATATTTTTTTTTTGTTTCTGTTATAACATTTTGCAACTAAATAATATTTTTTCATACATTTAGGCCAAACTATTCTGCTTCATTTCTTTGGTGAAAATAACCCAAATCAGTGTATATTATTTAGTCTGTAGGAAAGTTATGGAGTCCACAAACTATGGTATATATCAGAAAATGTATCAGTCCTGATGTACTGACTGTACTGTACTCATTACTTGAGGCCCGAAAACACCAGTATAGTACAAATATCCCATAAATAACCCCTTTCTGGAAAGTAGACAGTACAAGGCAATTAGTAAGAGGCATGGCAAGTTTTTTGAAGTTGTAATTTTTTGTCATAACTTTTGGGAAAATTAGAAACTTTTTAAAACTTTATTTTCATCATTTTTTTTTTTTTTTTTACACACTGTCACCAGTGCAGTACAGCATCATCATGTCATATGTGTAGCAGAGATCAGGGACACTGACTGTTGACAGTATGTAACAAAAAAAAAAATTGTAATAATTTGTTCTTTTTTTTTACAACTAATCAGCTAATCACATGTGCAGGTGGGCTGTGATTGGTCCTGTCTGTACCATGTGATCACTGTGACCAATCACGGAGATCAACACCATAGTACACAATGAATGGCATTAATCAAAGCCATTCATTATGTACGATTCTAATGTGATCAGCTGTGATTGGTCACAGCGATCACATGGTACCGGCAGCAGACGGTACAATGATCAGTCATCCGCTGTTTCCACCGGAACAACAAATGTCCCACCTGGCCTATAATCAAATGATGGCCAGACGAGACTTTCGTCATTCTGGGTGGACGTCATATGGCATCCACCCAGGATACACCTCGTGCGTGCCCCACGGGCAATGCTGTGGCACCATGCGGCACCATCTGTTACCCACTGTGAACTGGTTAAAACTGAATGGTGGTTATTTACAAAAGACAAATCCACTTTGCACTGCAAGTGAACTCTAAATCTAAGGGGTAGATCTGAAATGAGTGGAAGCTCTGCTGATTTTATCATCCAATCATGTGTAAGCTAAAATGCTGTTTTTTATTTTCCTTGCATATCCCCCTCGGATCTACAGTGACTGCACTTCCAAGTGCACTTGCAGTGCAAAGTGGATTTGCCTTTAGTAAATAACCCCCTAATGTGTCTTAGCATAGTCTGTGGATGACATAACAAGTAATCACTGTAATAACACAAGCTATCAGAGCAAATATGTCTTGTGTGTTAGCTTGGTTTTTTTAAAAATAGATAGCAAAGCAAGGTAAACTCTTATATTGATTGAAATATTAAAACACACTATTATTTATCTAATTTAACAGATCTTTGTTGTATCAGTTTTCTGTAATAAAAGAGGTCACGTAATAATGGGCAGAAGTGGGAATCCAAGCATAAGCTCTTACAGGTCACATGCAGTCCAGTTGACGTATGCCTCAATATCAGAGTATGAGCTAGAACTATTTTTCCTCCATGACTAAGGGTCAGTTCTCACCATGAATCGCACAGGACCCTGCAGTGCATTCCTGCGCAATTCAAATGTGATCTAGGTGAAGTTCGATTTCAGCTCATTCATTAGAACGGGCTGAAATCGTGACGGACCGCACAGAAACTAGTGCATGTACTAATTTAAGAAACACACAGCAACCGGGTCAAGTGGTACTACTGTGCAGGCAAATGCACTGTGTTTGTGACCTGCGTTTGGGGTGTTAAGTTATCACTGACACCCACTGCAGATCGCAAGTGCAATGTGTTTTGAATGTGCTGCAGGAAACGCGCACGGTTGTGGGTTTCCCACACTGTGTTTCTGGTGTGAACCGGCCCTAAAACCTAAAACTGAGCAGATAAAGGACATAAAAACATACAATCAAACATTTATTGTAGAAAAAAATAAGTGTACAAAGTTACAACTTGACTTTATTTAAAAAACAAAGGGGAATAAAATGTAAAATATTTAAGCCGACAACACATAGATCGAAATAGGGCCGGTTCAGGAGGTACCAGCCGAATATCAATTCATATATGTGCAATGTGGTTATACAGAAGTCGATCTACCAATCGAATTCTGTACAATCCCCCTGTCAGATTCTCCCCACTTGTTTAGCACTGTAAGCTCTAGCCTGCAACACTGCTCAGTGTATTCTGATGGTGAGGAAGTCTCCCCACTGTCAGAATACAATAGCTCAGCGGGAGGATTCCCCCATCCAAATGCAATGTGTGAATGGGGGAATCGGGTCAGTTTTTTTTTGTGTTCAACCCGCTGGGTGAACAAAAAAAGAAAAAAAACTCTAACATATGGGCTGCCTTAGTCAACCACAATCCATTTTCTTTGATGTGAGAACACTGAGCTGCAGAAAGACAATGGGGGTTATTTACGAAAGGCAAATCCACTTTGCACTACAAATGCACTTCAAGTACATTTGGAAGTGCAGTCGCTGTAAATCCGAGGGGGACATGCACGGAAAATAAAAAACAGCATTTTAGCTTGCGCATGATTGGATGATAAATTGGATGATAAAATCAGCAGAGCTTCCCCTCATTTAAGATCTACCCCACAGATTTACAGCGACTGCACTTCCAAGTGCACTTGCAGTGCAAAGTGGAGTTGCCTTTCGATAACCCCCAATGGATTTATGTTTTTGCATTAGAGATATTAATTTTGTACATTTTTGCTCTTCCATAATATAAATAATATTTTGTAAAAATTTGTAGTTTATCCAATACAGAAAGAGTAAATTAGCCTTTACAACAACTCGGCTTTACAACTGATGAGATAATGTATCAACTGCAAAGGGAATGCATTCTTTTCAATGAGTTGGATGACTTGTGAACTTCCACTGTGAAAAGGAAGCAGTAAGGCCTCGTTTACACTCTTTGCCAGGGGCGGCCCGTCCATTAAGGGCACACGGGTGCCGCCCCCTCTATCCACGCCACCCCCTATATGGTTAATTGATAGATTTAAGCATAGCATTAATCCATCCACGGCCACCGTGGCCACCCCCTATTCATGCATCCGGCCCCTTTCAGGACACCGGGGTCATGAATTGCAGCAACGGGGTGTTTTTTTTGAAGCACCTAAATAGACCCATAGGCTCTAATAGGCTTCAAAATAGGGTGGACTCAGAGCGCAGAGCATTGCGCTCAGAGCCCACCCAGGTGTGTTAGAAAAGCAAATGAATATTTGCGTTTCTAACACTGAATCGCCTGTCCACCAATTAGGAAGCGTGGGTCTGATACCCCTTTCCCGATTGGCTGAAAGGTCAAGCGATCCTATTGGAAACCTGGGAGGAGACGCACGGCAGAAGCCGCCGTGATCTCAGAAGAGAAGAGGACACAGGAGACGCTGCCAAATGCCCACCGCAGCCTGATCCCTTGTCTGATGTGCTGCTGATCCCCACCATTGTGTGCCAGCAGATCCCCGCCACTGTGGGCCTGCCAATCCCTGCCACCGTAAGTTTTGGTGGACTGGCAGACAGCGGGGGGGGGGAGGGGGGTGCTGAGGTGCCGCAGGGGGGTGGTTGTTTGACACCACAAACTAAATACCACCAGCCGCCACTTCTATTTGCTGTATGATGAGCCAGTGAGGAGGTGGGTGTGGTATCACCGCCTCATTGCCTGTTTATAAATACCAGAATACTGCTCCACAACCATTTACATGGTGCGTGGTTGTGGGAGAGTTATAGCGCTGCATCATTCACATGGGCGCATCAGGGGGTATAATTTCTGCCATGGCTGCAAAGTAAAGCATTGCAGCCATGACATGTTTTCACCCCTGGCCACTGCCTTCCCAGCTAAAGGGCAAATAGTTGAGGGGCGGTAAAAACACAGCTCAACCATGGGTTTGTACCGCCTCCCCCAACAATAAGTGTAAATGAGACTTTAAGCACAACCATTGTGTAGCAGAGCCACATAGGTGATAGGCAATTATGACTGTTGCTCTATAAGTTTGAAACCCCCACCCCGTTCTTAGACAATTAACATCTGCCTTGACACCTTCCATGGTGATTTGATTAAGGTGATTTGCTACCTGTGTGGATGTAAATGCCAGGGTATGTTTCTAAGCCTAGTACACAGCTGGCTGAACAAAAAAAAAAAAAGAAGCTCGCTGTTCTAACTACCCAATGTTAGTACAGTAATCTCACTGCTGAGCTATTGTAGCACTGCCCTCCCCCACCAGAACACAACGGTCAGTGCTCACAGCCGGTGGCTGCCAGTCCTGATCGGATGCCAATCAGATGCTGCTTTTCCAGCGTGCCCATTTGACAGAAACTGGACGTTCGGCCAGCTTCAGTCAGACAGGCTGGTGTACTCTGTTGAACTGACCAATATCGGCTGATAATCGGCCCGTGTGTACCAGGCATAACACTCATTAGAACTGAACATGTAGGTTGGATAAGCCGTGAAATGTGTTCAATATTACAGAACTAGTCCAGTTGACTGTAACAAATGGTTACAAGATATACCATGACCTAGAATAATAAAACCCTACAGGAATCTCTAAATAATTAACAAGTATACTTTCCCTTTAATTAAGCTTACATTACAGTAAGTGTTTGTGTCATTACAGATATGTAGACATGCGTCAGCATAAACAGTTAGCTAAATCAGTATTCTATAATATATAGATAAAAGTATTGCATTTATCAAACATTGGTGTAATAGGGAACTCAGCACGGCCTTGTAATATACTCCTAGACTTACACTTAAAATATTCCCATGAGCGCTTAGAGACTCAGAAGCTGTGCCAGACTGCATATTATCTCTGAATTCAGCACTGTCTAGAGAATGAATATATAAAGGTACACATACAGAGGAAAAGAAATCCTGCCTTAAATATGTAGACTGTTAGCTATGCGTTCGTCACATCAGCCCAGCACTACAGCTAGGGAGTAAAAGCTTCCTTTTCATTTTACTGTTGTAAAATCTACAGGAGAATACTACTGAGAATACTACTGTACTTTACAAGCAGGGACTCAGTCACCAATCTGTGCCCCTCAAACGCAGCCACTGAGCCAATAAACGCAGCCACTGTGCCCCTCAAACGCAGCCACTGTGCCCCTCAAACGCAACCACTGTGCCCATAAATTGCCACCACTGTGCCCATAAATTGCCACCACTGTGCCCATCAAACGCCACCACTGTGCCCATCAAACGCCACCACTGTGCCATAAATTGCCACCACTGTGCCCACCAAACGCAGCCACTGTGCCCATAAATTGCCGCCACTGTGCCCTCAAACGCAGCCACTGTGCCCATAAATTGCCACCACTGTGCCCATCAAACGCAACCACTGTGCCCTCAAACGCAGCCACTGTGCCCTCAAAACGCAGCCACTGTGCCCATAAATTGCCGCCACTGTGCCCACCACTGTGCCCCTCAAACGCAGCCACTGTGCCCCTCAAACGCAGCCACTGTGCCCCTCAAACGCAGCCACTGTGCCCATAAATTTCCACCACTGTGCCCCTCAAACGCAGCCACTGTGCCCCTCACACAGCCACTGTGCCCCTCAAACGCAGCCACTGTGCCACCTCAAACGCAGCCACTGTGCCCCTCAAACGCAGCCACTGTGCCCATAAATTGCCACCACTGTGCCCCTCAAACGCAGCCACTGTGCCCCTCAAACGCAGCCACTGTGCCCCTCAAACGCAACCACTGTGCCCATAAAATTGCCACCACTGTGCCCATCAAACGTCACCACTGTGCCCATCAAACGCCACCACTGTGCCCATAAATTGCCACCACTGTGCCCTTCAAACGCAACCACTGTGTCCTCAAACGCAGCCACTGTGCCCATAAATTGCCGCCACTGTGCCCCTCAAACGCAGCCACTGTGCCCCTCAAACGCAGCCACTGTGCCCATAAATTGCCACCACTGTGCCCATAAATTGCCACCACTGTGCCCATAAATTGCCACCACTGTGCCCCTCAAACGCAGCCACTGTGCCCCTCAAACGCAGCCACTGTGCCCCTCAAACGCAGCCACTGTGCCCATAAATTGCCACCACTGTGCCCCTCAAACGCAGCCACTGTGCCCCTCAAACGCAGCCACTGTGCCTCTCAAACGCAGCCACTGTGCCCACAAACGCAGCCACTGTGCCCATAAATTGCCACCACTGTTCCATCAAACGCAGCCACTGTGCCCATAAATTGCCACCACTGTGCCCCTCAAACGCAGCCACTGTGCCCATAAATTGCCACCACTGTGTCCCTCAAACGCAGCCACTGTGCCCCTCAAAAGCTGCCACTGTGCCCATAAATTGCGTTTGATATCAGTGCTATATAGGGAATAGCACTTAGCCCTGGTTCACATTGGAGCAATTTGGCATGTGATTTGACATGTCAAATCGCATGACAAATGATCAGCAACTGCACTACCCAAATGGTGCGATGCCACATTTGTGGTCAGTGGGAAGAATGTTCCTTACATTGGTGGTCATTGGGAAGAATGTTCCTTACATTGGTGGTCAGTGAGAAGAATGTTCCTTACATTGGTGGTCAGTGAGAAGAATGTTCCTTACATTGGTGGTCAGTGAGAAGAATGTTCCTTACATTGGTGGTCAGTGAGAAGAATGTTCATTACATTGGTGGTCAGTGGGAAGAATTTTCCTTACATTGGTGGTCAGTGAGAAGAATGTTCCTTACATTGGTGGTCAGTGAGAAGAATGTTCCTTACATTGGTGGTCAGTGAGAAGAATGTTCCTTACATTGGTGGTCAGTGAGAAGAATGTTCCTTACATTGGTGATCAGTGGGAAGAATGTTCCTTACATTGGTGGTCAGTGAGAAGAATGTTCATTACATTGGTGGTCAGTGGGAAGAATTTTCCTTACATTGGTGGTCAGTGAGAAGAATGTTCCTTACATTGGTGGTCAGTGAGAAGAATGTTCCTTACATTGGTGGTCAGTGAGAAGAATGTTCCTTACATTGGTGGTCAGTGAGAAGAATGTTCCTTACATTGGTGGTCAGTGAGAAGAATGTTCCTTACATTGGTGGTCAGTGAGAAGAATGTTCCTTACATTGGTGGTCAGTGAGAAGAATGTTCCTTACATTGGTGGTCAGTGAGAAGAATGTTCCTTACATTGGTGATCAGTGGGAGAATGTTCCTTACATTGTTCAGTGAGAAGAATGTTCATTACATTGGTGGTCAGTGGGAAGAATTTTCCTTACATTGGTGGTCAGTGAGAAGAATGTTCATTACATTGGTGGTCAGTGGGAAGAATTTTCCTTACATTGGTGGTCAGTGAGAAGAATGTTCCTTACATTGGTGGTCAGTGAGAAGAATGTTCCTTACATTGGTGGTCAGTGAGAAGAATGTTCCTACATTGGTGGTCAGTGAGAAGAATGTTCCTTACATTGGTGATCAGTGGGAAGAATGTTCCTTACATTGGTGGTCAGTGAGAAGAATGTTCATTACATTGGTGGTCAGTGGGAAGAATTTTCCTTACATTGGTGGTCAGTGAGAAGAATGTTCCTTACATTGGTGGTCAGTGAGAAGAATGTTCCTTACATTGGTGGTCAGTGTGAACAATGTTCCTTACATTGGTGGTCTGTGCAAATGAGGAATGGGGCTTAAAACCCTAATGGGGATCTCCCAGTAGGGATCTCTGACTCACTAGAAGCGGAAGAAAGCTGAAGCTCTGCCTTTGCACTCTCTATTTGCTCCCTGTCAACAAAATTTATATCAGAAAAAAATCCATTATATGTGGACATAAATTTATATACCTGTGTACATGAGGCCTTAAGAGGATAGAAAAAAGGGATCTGGCCTCCTTTCACATGGAAGCCCCTATCATTTTCTAGGATTGGAGGTGATGACCATGATGATTGATTATTTACCCAGCTTTAGACATTTTTGGCAGCATGTACCTGTATCACTGATTAAAGTGATATTAAAAAGCATATGCTCTAACCAATCATTTTTTCTGTCCTTAAAGCAATTGTAAAGTCTTGTGTTTTTAAAAAAAAAAAAAAACATGTTATACTTACCTGTTCTGTGCAGTGGATTTGCACAGGGCAGCTCAGATCCTCCTCTTCTCGGGTCCCTCTTCTATGATCCTGGCCCCTCCCTCCTGTCGAGTGCCCCCCACAGCAAGCAGCTTGCTATGGGGGCACCCGAGCTAAGCTGCAGCTCCCGCCCCTCTCTCTCCTGATTGGCTAACTGACTTTCATTGACAGCAACGGGAGCCAATGGTGCAGTTGCTGTGTCTCAGCCAATAAGGAGGGAGAGTCCCGGACAGCCGAGGGATTTGTGGACATCGCTGGACAGAGATGGGGCTCAGATAAGTATGAGGGGGGCTGCTGCACACAGAAGGCTTTTTATGTTAATGCATAGAACGCGTTACGATAAAGAACCTTCTGCCTTTACAACCCCTTTAATAGTGTAATATGTTAACTATGATTGGGCCTTGTGTTCATGGCCGTTTTCTTATCTTGAAGTGGCATTATCTTTCCCTGTTATTTAGAAAAATCAATAAAGATATATTTAATAATATAATAATAATAATAATAATATCTTAAGTGATATTAAAGGAGCATTGTTTTTATTTTTTTTAAATAACAAACATGTTATACTTACCTACTCTGTGGAATGGTTTTGCACAGAGCAGCCTCGGTCCTCCTCTTTTCAGGTCCCCCGCCGACGCTCCTGACCCCTCCCTCTTGCCGAGTTCCCCCATAGCAAGCCACTTGCTCAGGGGGCACTTGTACATGCTCGCTCCCAAGCAACCTCTGTGTGTCCATAAAACACACAGAGCGTGACCTGGCCCCACCCTGGCTCCCTCCTGACTGGCTGTGATTGACAGCAACCGGAGCTAATGAAGTTCAATGCTTCAGAGCATGCGTCAAATTGTTTCCGAGCATGCGTAGGAATTTTGCGCGTCGGAATTGGTACAGACGATCTGAACTTTTTCAGACCGAAAAATTGAGAACCTGCTCTCAATCTTTTGCTGGCGGGAATTCCGCCAGCAAAAGTCAGATGGAGCATACACACGGTCGGAATTTCCGACCAAAAGCTCACATCGGACTTTTGCTGGAGGAATTTCCGATCGTGTGTACGGGGCATAAGGGAAATTTACCCATCCCTTTTAATTGATTAGTGTCAGACAGAAAAGGAAGAGAGGCGGAATCTCCTCAACGGTAATATCAAGAGCAATAAATACAATTTAATGGGGAAAGGTTAGAACTTCTGTCAGGGTATTGCAATATCCCCATATATGCGATCCTCTCCTTACTTCCTGCCAGGTGGCTGGTGTCGGACAGAATAGGAAGTGAGTTGAAATCACCTCATAGGGTACACAGCCAACATGTAATACCTGACCTTGTCCATTGTACCTTAAAAAAACATTGGCTGAACGGGGCTTTAAAGGTGAAGTATGGCCAAAGCTTTTTTGTCCCTGCTACTCCTCTGGATCACAAGAGTGCAGTTTGTTCCGCTCTCACTCAGCTGGTGCAGGCTGGGAAAAGATCCCGACTTTACAGTTGGGATCCACCCAGAAGCCTGGACCAGCAGCTGGCTCGGCCTCTCAGTGAGCCTCTGGAAGACTAAGCCAGCTGCTCCCGCCCCTCCACAGCCCTGTACTCCAGTGACCACTGGAGGGGCAGAGAGCTGGTGACTGACAGTTACTTCTCTCTGCTCGGAGTGGAGGGGAGAACTGGGCTATCAGCGGTCTTTAAAGGCTCAGTGCTCCGTGTAGAGGTGGCAGGGGACAGATGCAGCATCGGGTCCATGCTGCCATCTAGATAAGTATACTTTTTTTTGGAGGGAAGGGGAAAACCAAACATCTAAAGGAGAATGAGTGAGCATGTTCAGTGAAAGATCTTACTTTGTAATTGTATATCTCCATGCACTATCCTAGTCTGATGAATTTTTTTCCTATACAGACATGACTGAATTTTAAATTTTTGAGCTGTGTTCTTACCTATGGATCGAAATACACTGCCAGATAAACACCTGAAGCTATCAGAACTATCCAGATAGAACAGTGTTATATGCTTTGAAAGGAAGTAGTGCAAATGAACAATTGAAAGATTACCTCGATTCTGATCCTTTTGTATTATACTGGATAACAGATGTCATGTTTTGTCATCCATCCATCAGTAAAGTTAAAACCTAATGATGCTCTTTACTATACAGAGGGTTGGCTCCGCCACTTATATACATGAGGGTTTAACTATTTTTTAACTGATATTCTTATTATTTTGTGTGCACTCTTGTGATTAAAATAATGTCATTTCTAATTGCACAGCGTGGCTCTCTGATATGAGACACTACTTGATTTATGTACATAATAAATGTTTCAGCATGGGCTCTTGTGCAGTCACCTAGGCCAGCTGGTGTGTAGGAGTGATGTCTCCCTACACTGAGTAGTTTAATGTGAAACAAGACTGATAGGCAGAGCAATGAGCACCTCTGCTTGTCATTCTTGTACAGTATATCACACATCAACTATGTAACATCATAAACACATATGATATGTTCCCTGACAGTATTCTGTAATGGACACATTTTTTATAATTCGTATCTGCAGAACCTTATCTTTAGCCAACACACATCAAGGAGGCAGGCTTTTAATCATCCCCCATTTTTGAGATGTATACTGTACACCTATTGGCAAAAGTATGTCGGCATAGAACACACCCCCTTAAAAGAGAATTATAGAGAAAAAAAAAAAAAAAGATTAAACTCACAAGTCCTTTTTTCACCACTACTATTCATTTATATTGGCTTTTGAAATTTGCGAATGCAGAAATTTTTAAATTGGATGAAAGGTTTAGCACTGGGAAATACTTTTGAAAGATAAAAAGTGCCTTTTTATATACAACTATATGGATCAGACCAAAAGGAGGGACAAATGAGGTGGAAAGAGGGACAGAGGGACATTGTTCCAAATCAGGGACAGTCCCTCCAAATCAGGGACATTTGGGAGCTATGATTTAGGTCCGACGGTCTTTCTGACGTACTTTCGACGGAGTTCCGACGAACATTCCGAATGAACGGACTTGGCCACACACAATCACACTAAAGTCCGACGGATTCGAACGTGATGACGTAGGACTAGACTAGAATAAGGAAGTTCGTAGCCAGTAGCCAATAGTTGCCCTAGCGTCATTGTTTGTTTAGCACACAGACAAGCGGATTTTTCGATAGGAACGGGGTTATGGCGGAAAAATTTGAAGCATGTTCTATTTCTAAAGTCTGTCAGATTTTTCGACAGCAAAAGTCTGATGGAGCCCACACAGGATCGAATTGTCCGACGGATTCGTTCCGTCGGACCTTTGCTGTCGAAAAGTCCGGTCGTGTGTACGCGGCATAAGTTATTTCTTTATATCTACTGTATATATATTCTGCTTGCGTCAAGCATGCTCTTTCATTTAGACAAGTCACCTATAGGCAGTACGCCAAGTCACAAGAATTACTAAACAACCGTTTTTTTCTTAAAATAAATCAATAAACCATTTGGCTTGGTTTTAGAAAATGTGTTCAGTCTGCTAAAGCAAGAAAGGTGATAAATCTATTGTGATATAATGATTTCGTTTAGCTGCTTGTTGTAATTCCGTTTTCATTTTTCACGGTTCATGTTCATGGTTCACTTGTAACATTTGAATTCCTTTATAAACATGAGATATATGAATATTTTCTGCAGAAACCTAGCTTTTTCAAAACACAAAGGAATGAAGTTACACCCCTGAGATCTATCAACCAGAATTTCAATTAACCGTGGTGATTTTCAAAAATGGCTGGAAATCCAGATGGGACTAAGAAAAAGAATGATGTGGCTTAGTTGCACCAGAGAGTCTGCACATTATTGTATTGGCTTGATGGTATAATATGTCATAGGCTACAATGAATGGGTAGAAAACATCTATTTCAGCTCTACATTTTCACATTAAGGGATCTTTTCATGAACATTTTTCCGGGTTGGATTTTTTTTGTTTCTTTGTTTTCCAGGCTTTTAATAAAGACAACAAAATAATTTCCGTAAAACAGCTGTACTAATCGGACACCCCATAAATCTACATGTGTTCTGTCATTTGCTTTTTTAGCAGCCATCCTCTCGTATGAAAATGCTGTAGGGTGGATGTACTAAATGCATACATGCTGTTACTTTTTAGAATTTGGGAACTAAAGGTGCAGCCCTAAAAGCTACATAATAATTATTATTACATACAATTAAAACATAAAAATGTATTGTAATGGATCCTGTACTCAACTAAATGCTTCCTAAGTCCTGGAACATGAGTCTAATGGATCTGGTTATAGGAACCCCCAAGAACTAGACAACACCAGTCTTGGAGTACATAAGGAATGAGTTTTATTTGAGATGTCACACAAATTTATACATCCGGATGACTAAAACCTAACCTAATTAGCATGAGCTAATTATCTTAATCAACACTGGACTCCTTCATTCAATTGCAGGGTTAATTAGCACATACAACAATAGGTGAAATACTCCTCAGAATCTGTGCCAAGCCAGACCAGCCTCATTTACATTATACAAGACAACAGACAGGCTGGCTGGAGTTGATGACATTAGCATCTGACAGTGTGTGTCCCAACAGCATGGGACAACACACATTATATATACAGCATATACATATCCAGAGTCTATGTGTCTTGGGGGGGCCAGCATGAACCTGAATCCAAGTAAAACCAGCTCATAAACAGCACCGTTCCCCCAAATGCCAGGGCCCATAATCCCAAGGCAAGAGGCTTGCATTAAGTCCCCTCCAACAGCCTCTGTCCCGGCTAGGTCTGTCACATGTATCATTGGCAGTTGAGCACCAAATGATAAGGGAATAATAATGAGGTGTGCATCAAATAATAAAATAGCTTAATATCTTAACCACATGCCGACCGGGCCATAGCCGAAATACAGCTACAGCGCGGTCGGCTTATTCTGGGTGGACGTCTGTGTGGAATCTTGCACCCGCACGCTGATAGCGGCCGTTTGCCACGTGATCGCTCCGTCAAATGACAGAGAGATCACATGTAAACAAACCAGCTTCACGTCATGACGCCGGTTCCTCCCTCCCCTCTCTGTACCGACCTGTACAGTGAGAGGGGAGAAGGAGAGGGGGAGAGATGGCAGCAGCGCTGTGGGCTGGATGTGTAGTGCCCACAGCGCTGCTCAGTGACAGTACTGTGCAACACTGTGCAATACTCTGCCAACACTGTGCAATACTCTGCCAACACTGTGCAATACTCTGCCAACACTGTGCAATACTCTGCAACACTGCAATACTCTGCCAAATACTCTGCAATAAATTTTTAATAGAAACAAAGAATTTTTTTTTTTTTTTTTTACCGAATTTTCTGTCTTTTTTGATTTATAGCGCAAAAAAATAAAAACCCAGCGGTGATTAAATACCACCAAAAGAAAGCTCTATTTGTGTGAAAAAAAAGGACAAAAAATTAATTTGGGCACAGTGTTGCATGACTGAGTAATTGTCATTCAAAGTGTGAGAGCACCGAAAGCAGAAAATTGGTCTGGTTAGGAAGGGGGATTAAGTGCCCAGTGGGCAAGTGGTTAAAAATCAAACACGCATTAACAATGATAATGCCATATATACGACATGTGCAAATTATAAAAAAATTGCCAAAAGATTGTGGAAAAAACTATTTAGGGTATTAATAATAATACACTATATATTAAAAGTCCATGTGATGAAAGTGTTGATAGATAAAAAAAAAAATTCCAATGGACTCCAATCAAGGTTCCACACCAATCAGGTGATATTAGATGAAATAGTGAAAAACTGCCACCAATGTTTTGCTGAGGCTTACCAGATTGAATGGACTCAAAAAGGGGTAAGCCACATAAGTCGTTCAGGCTTGTAGGTGATCCAACACCAATGGTCTAAAGCAAATCAGCCCGTAGAGAGGAACAGGGTAGGAGTATTGGCCTCTAAGGAACCCCAAATTGGATGTAACTCAAGAAGTGCAAGTTAGGAAGTAGGTGCACACATATAGGTCAAAGGAAATAAAAACTCACATAGTGTGAATCCATATAGCGAACATTTAATATAAAACTTAAGGAATTGCGCTCACATTTGAGAAGTACAAGCGCTTTATAAAATCCAAGATTAACGCAATGGGATTAGAATTTGCCCTTTGAAAAGGGAGTTTATCTTGGTTTAGTGAATGTGGTGGAAACTCACTTTGCAAAGAATACCCCACCACATGCAAGAAAAAAAAAAGGAATTTTGCTTGCAAATGATTGGATGATGCAGGTCAGCAGCGTTTCACCTCATTCCCTAAGCTAAGTGAAATTTCCCTTGCAAAGTGAACAGCCTATTTGCCTTTAGTAAATCAACCCCTATGTGTAGGTAGAAAGTTTAATAAAATTCCAAGTTGTAGCCCAGTGGTATGGCAGAGCAGTCCTCTTTGTAGACTTCCACACACAGCTGCAGCACTTGCCAGCCATGTGTGTGACAATTCTCACTGGCCATGTGTGTGCTTGGCTGAATACACGCCAACACATCCTTCCACATGTTACTTCACAGAGTTACAAGGTAGCAACACCATCTAGTTTAATCAAGCATATATTAAAAAAGCTGCTTTATTGTATGTTGGTGGAAATCACGAAACCCTAACACGTTTATTGGTTCTGGCGTGTTTTGCTCTGTCCAGGGGCGTAATTGTAGAGTCTAGAGTGCCTGCATTCTCTGGTGGCTCACCGGCTTACTACAGAAGATATTCCGAGCGGGGAGTGTTACAGAGCAAATTTAGGGAAATGCCTGGAACCAGTCAGTGAGCTCCTAATGCTAACCGGAGAAAGGCAGAGATTTCACTCACTATATACTCCAGGGAACATATAAATAGTCTTTTATGTCTGAAAGCTACATTTTACATTTGAGCACAGTGCTATTAGAATGCATGAGTTCCAGTAGCATTTTGTCTGCATAAAGTGAAGCTTTGCTTTACCCATGTAGGCTAAAGCAACAAGATCACTTAACTGCTCTTTGCCCCCCAGTTTCTTGCATTCACCATCCTTCTAACCAGCTATGGTCACATTTGTCCAGGAGAACAAGCATTGCTCAGCCACAACAGCATTGTCATAGAGTTTTATGCTCTTCCATATTAACACGTAATATGTATTTTTCTTTGCTCTGTAAATATAAGCAGCAAGTGGGTGGGAAATGAACCAAACCTGTTTCTTGAGACGACTGTTTGTCATTCTGGATTTCTTGCTCAGAGATGGAATCATGCACACAGCATAAAGACGGAGCCTAAACAGGGCTTGGGATTGCAGCCTATTTTCAGCCTATGTTCAACAAATATGATAGCCAAGCTCTTCCAATAGGAACACTGCATCTATTCTTAACTTAAAGCGGAACTTCAGTCATTTTTTCATCTTTAGATAGTAATTTTTTTTTTTATGCCAGTAAATACCTTATACAACCCACTTCCTGGTTCTTGTCTGGAAAAAGCCTAGACTTATGACATCAAGCACAGCTCTCTCTCTCACTCTCGTGAGAGTTTGCCAGGAAGGGAGGGGGGATGAGGCATAAGGCCCCTTTCACACGAGGCGGACTCCGCTTCCACGGAGCCCGCCTCTGTCCGCCGGCTCAGCGGGAGATCTCTCCGTTGATCTCCGCTGAGCCGGCGGATGACAAGTCCCTCTCTGCTCACTGAGCGGGGAGGGGCTTGCGATCGCCGCCGGTCTCTATGGAGAGATCGGATGAAAACGGACAGTGTGTCCGTTTTCATCAGATCTCACCCGATCCGATCCGCCAGCGACGGATCTGGACGTGGGGCCATACGTCTGCTTTTGGCGGATCGGACCGGGTCGGATGTCAGCGGAGATGTCTCCGCTGACATCCGACGCTCCATAGACTAACATGGAGCGCCCGTTCAGATCCGCCGTCAAAACTGACAGGCGGATCTGAACGGTCCGTCATGTGAAAGGGGCCTAAGAGAGCCAATGAGAGCTGCAGAGCTGGAGGTGTGCCTGTGTGTGAATCCAGAAAGTGAAAAGACAGCAGCGTCAGCTGCCCACAGTTAAAATGGATGCAGCCAGACTCAGGGGAGGGAGATTTCTGCAGCATATTTGGCAAGTACAGAATCACAGTATATCCAAAATAATATGGAAAGTGGTTGGAGGGAAGCTTCAGAATGGCAAAGATGTTTTTATTACAAATTATGTGAGCAGACTGCAGTTCCTCTTTAAAGTGATACTAAACCAACAACACTAAACCAATCTGTATATGCAGTAAGGTCATTATTCCTATCGCACACGTTCCTGGCAAATATGGCTCATAAAATAGTGGGTGCTACAGTGATTACCAGTTGGGTCCTGGAAACATCAAGCAAGTGTACATATTCGCCAGCACACCATGGATGGACAACTTCCATCTAAAGTTTTTTTTAATGAAAGAGATCACATCACAGAGATGAGTGCAACGTTTCGGAGCCGCACAGGGCCCCTTCGTCAGGCATGCCCTGCGCGGCCCAGAAACGTTGCACTTATCCCTGTTATGTGATCTCTATCGTTAAAAAAACCTTTGGATGGAAGTTGGCGATCCATGGTGGCGAATATGTACACTTGTATATGCAGTAAAGCATGCTTGTTATACTCACTGTGGAACCTAAGAAGTTAATCCTCTGCGTTGTGTAAAAAGGCTGTTTGACCCTGTCTTCTCTGTTACTCCCCTTCTTCCACAGTTCCCAATTCATCTCCTGATAGAACAGAGGCTAGGGGACAAGCTGCACATGCTCAGTTTAGTGTGTATTGCTTGAGAGTTTCTTTTTTTTTCTTGGGAGGGTGCATGTGATCAGCACAGGGCAAATCAGCACTGTCCAGAGAGAGGGTCAGGGGTCCTGCAGGCTTATAAGACAGTAAGAGCAGATAAAAACACCTCCTACAAGCTTTAACCAGGCACTGATAGAAGTCACAAGACTGCTATATACTGCTGATGAGAAAAGGTATTTAGCAGTTTATATTCACTAAAACTATTTCATTTCCATGTTCTGTGTACTGTGGGAGACCAGATATAGTGAATGCAGGGTCCTGGGTTTAGTAACACTTTAATCCAACAAATAGCTGCACACTTTTATTTGTTCGACATGTTACAGGAATTTTATTAAGTCTTTGTTTAACCTCCCTGGCGGTATGATTCTGGCCGGAATTTAGTGCTGAAAGCGGTATAATTATTTTGCATGGAAATTTGGCGTTTTTATATTGTAGGCATGCAATTCTTATGAATAACTCACTTAAATCTGTCCGAACCAGAGTCTAGTAGACATCCCGGGTGTGATAAAGTTTGAAACACAAAATCATAAATTTAATATAATAAAAAAATATATAAAAATGATGTAATCAAATCAAAAACACTGAAATTTGCTCAGTTGCAGAATAGTCGCTGTCATTAAATTTATTGTTTGATGATAAATTGTGATTCTAATTTTTTATCGGTGTTTTCTAGCTGGTCTAAAGCCACTTTTGACATAAAGGGACTTTTTGGTTGCTATGGACAATCTCCAGTTTCCAGGCAGAAAAAAAATCTTTTTATTATATAAAATGACATGCAGGGCACTGGGCAGACCACTAGGACAAAGGGGATGTGTATTTTTTGTATACAGTACTGTTTTTGTACTACAGTTTTGTATACAGTACTGTAATCTGTAAGCTGAACATCTGTTGCTGGCTTTCATTATGAATTTATTTAGTAGAGCATCTATTGCTTTGGGCAAGAAAGTCTTATAAATGTGTGTTATTTCTGCCACCTTTACACATTATTATTTTTTATTGGAAGAGAAATGTCATCTTAGCCATTCTATTCGGTCTTTTGGCCATTCTGTAGGTTGCAAAGATTTTGTGCTATAAAAAATACTTCTGCCAGGAGTGCTTGTGGAAAGTTGAGGACAGCTAGACAGCACACAGGTAAAATAAGAATAAAGCCCCATACACACGGTCGGATTTTCCGACGGAAAATGTCCTATCGGACAATGTTGTCGGAAATTCCGACCGTGTGTAGGCTCCATCGGACTTTTTCCGTCGGATTCTCCGACAGACAAAGTTTTATCTCCTGCTCTCAAATTTTCCGACAACAAAGTCCGATCGGACTTTTTCCGATCGTGTGTAGCGAATTCCGACAGACAAAGTGCCACGCATGCTCAGATCAAATTACAAGACCAAAGCTATCGGCTACTAGCCTCTACGTAGTTCCGTCGTATGCAACGAACGTTACCACGTTCAGAATGATCAGATTTTCCGACAACTTTGTCCGACCGTGTGTATGCAACACCAGTGTCGGACAAAATCCGTCTGAAAAAATCCGACGGATTTTGTGGTCGGAATTTCTGACCGTGTGTATGGGGCATAAGACATTGTATTGATATATATTATGAGATCTAATAGGAACAGCGAATGGTGATCAGAGTCTTGTGTTTAATTAAAGCAGCATCATGTCTGCTCTGGATATAACCTTTTGTAAACACAGCTATTGTACTGTATTACATGTTTTTCTTAGACTTTCATTTATGTTATTCTGATGTGCCAAAATCTAATTACTCTTGTTTTCAGTGTAATTATTCCTTTAGTCTCTGAATTATTTTAGTTCCTCAATTATGTGCATCTGTAGAAGACTCCAGCTGCAATTAAGAACTGGGTAACTGTGATTAAATTCATTGCACATCGCTACAGCAGTAGCAGTAGCAGTGATAGACAAGATCTTTGACGAATAATCGTGTCAGTAGTTGGCTTGAATTTTTGTAGTATAATGGACATGCTGATTTTTCTTGCTCACAAAACAGATTTTTGTTAAATATTGATTTTGCTATTGATCAGGCTGTTAAATTACTTCTCTAGGAAGAAAAAGTGTTTTGAATCTATTGACAGACTTTGAATCTAATCATAATCTAATCATCTATAAAGCTGGAGATTTAGGCCGACCATAGACGGTGCGAATTCCTTTCCTGCAGCCACAAGAAATTTGGACCATTTCCCTATCAACACTGATAGTTCTGACAGGGAAAACCCTCCTGCCGAGCTATTGTCTGCTCCCAGCAGGGGAAGCCATCCTCTCCGGGAGAAGACAGTGATCATCGCTAGCAGCTATAGCAGCTGCTAGTGATAATCGTGATGCCACGTACACACGACCGGACTTTACAGCAGAAACGGTCAGACGGTCTTCCCAACGGACTTTCGACGGAGTTACGACGGACTTCCGAATGAACGTACTTGCCCACACATAAACGGACTAAAGTCCATTCGAAAGTCCATTCGCTTTGAACGTGATGACGTACGATGGGACTAGAAAAGGACATTCAATAGCCAATAGCTGCCCTTGCATCGTATTTGGTCTGTCGGACCAGCATACAGACGAACGGTTTTCCCAATAGGAATTGAGTCCGTCTGACAGATTTGAAACATGTTCTATTTCTAGGTCTGTCTGAATTTTTAAAAGAAAAACGATCGGATTATCCCACACACGATCAGAATATTCAGACGGAATTATTCCATCTGACCTATTCTGCCGGAAAGTCCGATCGTGTGTATAAGAGAATCCAGCAGGCTGGTTGTACCCAGTTTGCTCGATCAATCAACTTGGTACATTCAGCCTGCCCATTAACGATTCAAATCTTGGCTGGTTCTGAGTTGCAGGAAAGAAGTTTGCTTGATTCCCCCCTCAACACAGACATTGCTGATGCGGCAATCCTATCTGCTATGTGATTGTCTACTCACAGTGGGGGGGACAGGGGAGGGCGGAGGAAGCCGTCCCCACCAGGAGAAGACAGTGGTTATTGCTAGCGGCTATAGAATGCACTAGCAATAATCACGGGTAAAACCTCACATGCTGATTGTACTCAAGTTGATCTATTGATCAACTTGGTACATTCAGCCTGCCCATACACGGTTCAAATCTTGTCCAGTTCCTGCTGTACTGGCCGAGATTCAAACTATTTATATCCTGTCCTAGAGGTTGATTTACTAAAGGCATATGGGCTGTTTATTGCAAAGGAAGTTGCAAGAGGAATTTCCCCATTAGAGCTTAGTAAATGTGGTGAAATTTCACTTTGCAAATAATACCCAATCACGTGAAAGGAAAATGAAAAAACCCTGCATTTTCACTTGCATATGATTGGTGATGGACGTTAGCAGAGCTTTACCTCATTCACTAAACTCTGGGAAAAATGAACTGTTTGCCTTTAGTAAATCAACCCCATAGTATGAAAGCGTACTTCAGGCAAACAGCTAAATGCATCATAGGATAATATGCAGCGCTCAAATATACAACCAAATAATAATACAAAACTGTGTGACCAGATGTAAACAAATAAAATAAAAAAGATTATTTAGCCCCATGGAGGGAAAAAATGTAATTAAAAAATATTAACCATCAATGTGAAAGTACAAAGTGTTGTAAGTGAATGCAAATCAATTGGAAAGAGTCATGTGATATAAAAGGAAACAAAGTCCATATAGGATTCTTGATATAAATGTGAAAAAATCTGCTGATTGACATCACTGGAACCACACTGGAAACACGGTAAGAAAAAGTATTTGCAGACAACCACCACCACCGACTGTGCAAAGGCTTACCGTAATGTATGGACTTAAAGGGGTATACACCTATTAAGTCATGTAGGTGTTCACCGTATGTATTAATAGGTGTGTTGTTCACCGTATGTATGGAGATGTGACATCTACGATCGCTATCCCAGATCAAAACCGAACACTCCTCATCAACAGATTCCCAGTATGATGTGCAGATACATTTTTCATGGATGGAGAGAGGACCACAGCGAGTCTCGGTATTCACACTATGTAACTTTTTAAGCTCGCTAAGGGGTGATGGCGCTCTCTCGCCATGACCCCTTAGTGAGCTTAAAAAGGGGCCAACTGAAGATGGTGGGAAAGCCAAAAGTAAAGTGATTCTGGACATGCATCTAACAAATTACGAGTTTTGGAAGGCATTCCATATGAGGCCATATTGAATAAAAAGTCAAAAAGTACCACAAAGCAATTAAGGCTAATACCAGTAGCATTTTACAATGCAAAGTATTTGGAGAATATGGAATCCATGGGTCAAGCAATATCTCTTTAATATCTGAATTGTCTTAATAGCTTAAAGCACCCAAAAGCAAACATTTATTGTATTGCAGCTTACCAATCCAGAGTGGAGGCACTCTAATACAGGAGGTGTGTTACTAGCCAGATCACCAGGTAAAAACAGAGGGGGGAAAAAAGAAAACTATGGAGCCACCACATCTAATGAATGGTAAGCTGCAATATATTACATTTTTGGTTTTTATACAGATTTACATGGCTTGTAACTGATTTCCCTGCATCCTATCTGACCCTCTCTTTTCAAAGCCACCCTTTCTAACTCCCTCCAAATACACTTTTTTGTTTTTCTTTGCTTCATATTTTCTCTTTCTTCTCCCACTTTCTATTCTTTTCAACTTAGCATAGTCTCCCGTTGTTTAGGTTATTTTTCCATCCAGCCTGCGGTTTTACCTTACCACAATTTGAATGTGACTATTACAAGTGGAACTCTTGGAGTTTCTTATCTTAATCTTTGAACTAAAGGCCTTTGCAAATGTATATACACGCCTAATGCATGACTTATTTTCTCCAATAAATGATTGAACAAACAAAAAAGAAAAATATCTTACTTTATTTAGAAGCTGCAGATTAGCAATGTATGCAGCTATTTCGTTTATGATTTACATGAATACCTAGAAGCTTCTTCATCCGAGTTTAGATCTCTCTCGATTGTATGATACTTTATACTTACACCACAATCAAACAGTACATCCAGGTTAGCTTGTACGTTAGAAATATCTTACAGTGCATGTATTGTACCACATGTCTTTGTGTCATCTACAAATAGAAATTGTATTTTTAATTCAAGCCCCTGTAGCTTTTATAAATAGATTAAAATGCAATAGCTCCAAAACCAAAGCTTGGGGTGCACCACTTACAACCTTATTAGTCACAAATCTTCAAATGAAATGTTGTTTTCTATCCATTCACAGTTTGAATTATCTAGATCTATTGACCTTAAAGTGGTGTTTCCACCAAAAAAACAAAATAGCTTAAAATTCATAAAAAAAATAAAAATAAATAATAATTGGAAATAAAAATATTTTTTTTTACTCACCTCTAAATGCCTGTTGCTAGGGGGTCCCTCATAGTCTGCCTCCTTCAGTGCCCGGGCACTGACGTCACTTCCCCTCGCAGCAGTCAGTCATCTGGGACAGGTCCCATATGACTGTGCGGCGTATCATGTATCAAATTTTTTAAGGGGCACCCCACTTTAACCTAATTGTCTCAAGAAGCACTAAATGTCTTAACATGTCAACCAGCAAAGAGCACAAAACTTGGAAACTACCCTAGAAATGTTTTGCCTTTATATTGTACTAAATTATTGACAACCATTGATGTATTTACACTTTTGTATTGTCCTACAGGTTGTTTGTGTTAAGATCTTTAAAGAAGATTGCACAAAATATCATGAATTGCCTTTTGGATCAGGAGCATACACAACACAACTGAGACCTTATAAATCTGGATGTTGGGAGAGTCTGTGGTGACCTCCACGCAGCTGTTCTTGTCACTACTTTCTAAACATCTTTTAAATCATGAGTGGGTTCCTTTCATATCTGGACCCAAGACGAATCCCATGGAGGGCCACATGGCATGCGATCAATGCAAGAGTTCTTCGAACCAAGCCTGTAGAGTCCATGCTAGAAGGAACTGCAGGAACCTCTGCTCATGGAACCAAATTGGCTCGTGTACTTACTACAGTGGACCTTGTTTCGCTTGGTGTTGGCAGCTGTGTTGGCACTGGGATGTATGTTGTTTCCGGACTAGTTGCTAAGGAAATGGCTGGACCTGGAGTCATTGTGTCCTTTATTATTGCAGCTGTGGCATCCATTTTGTCAGGTAAGCAATGTAAGGTTTCTCCAACATCTGCAGTCCCGCAGGGGTCTTTTTTATATAATAAATGGCCTTTCCATATCTTGAACATCTCACTTGTTAATGATAATATAATAATTATAGAAATGCCTTTCAATGATTACTGTGCAGCAACCTTCGAAGAAGAAATATTGTCAAATTGGCAAATATTTCATACATTGCAGTATAAATAGATCATTATTTCAATGTGCCTCATAGAGACATTGACATTGATTAAACTACGTTGGAAAAATCTTCCTGCTGTAAGTCCCAAGTGCAGCTACTATCTGCTACATATTCTACATTATTTCAATATTCATATTTTGATTGGGAAAATAGTCTTTGCAATAAATATGAAATGTATACACTGCAATGGAATAATACCTGTAGTTTAAATACCATTTACTAATAATTTTCATGTCATTTAATGCCTGTTTATTCGACATGTGTACCAGTTTAATCATCATAATTTGGTTAAAACAGGTCATTAATATTATTTATCTATA
The DNA here is from genome assembly GCA_028564925.1 of Lithobates sylvaticus. Lineage (NCBI taxonomy): Eukaryota > Metazoa > Chordata > Amphibia > Anura > Ranidae > Lithobates > Lithobates sylvaticus. The sequence continues at coordinate 381,065,304 of CM053028.1, forward strand.
GGAAAGGATAGTCTGGAGGTATGACAGGGTGCAGTATGTGCAGGAACATATACTGTATAGAGGACATGACAGTATGTTCAGAAAAGGAGGGTAGAGGGTAGAGTATGCAGTAGGGGATTGGAGGCAATATGACAGCCGAAAGTATGCACAGGTGGCTCAGAATTGAGGTACTGTACAATGTACAAGGTATTGTAGAATGTATAGTGGTGAAAGCTGCACACAGTAATTTGTACCAGGGTGCAGACATAATGGAGCAGTAGTGTGAACAGAGGAGAGGGGGGACAATTGGGGTAGAGGGGACAGAAAGGGACAATAGGGGTGGAGGTGAAAGAAAATAAAGTATGGATGGTGGAGGACAGGAGCTTCCATGGAACATAGCTTGGCACATTGTGTGGGGGAGAGAAGCCAGAGGAAGTAGTAGAGACAGTGTGGGAAATGCTGAAACAGAAGGAAGTTCAGACACTGGAGAAAGAGGGGACATACAGGGAACATAAGGTAATGTCTCTACCAGGGTGTAGTCACTACTGAGGTAAAAACATACAGTATCTCACAAAAGTGAGTACACCTCTCACATTTTTGTAAATATTTTATTATGTCTTTTCATGTGACAACATTGAAGAAATGACACTTTGCTACAACGTAAAGTAGTGAGTGTATAGCTTGTATAACGGTGTAAATTAGCTGTCCCCTCAAAATAACTCAACACACAGCCATTAATGTCTAAACCGCTGGCAACAAAAGTGAGTACACCTCTAAGTGAAAATGTCCAAATTGGGCCCAAAGGGTCAATATTTTGTGTGGCCACCATTATTTTCCAGCACTGCCTTAACCCTCTTGGGCATGGAGTTTACCAGAGGTTCACAGGTTGCCACTGGAGTCCTCTTCCTCTACTCCATGAGGACATCACAGAGCTGGTGGATGTTAGAGACCTTGCGCTCTTCCACCTTCCGTTTGAGGATGCCCTACAGATGCTCAATAGGGTTTAGGTCTGGAGACATGCTTGGCCAGTCCATGACCAGCCCTCAGCTTATTTAGCAAGGCAGTGGTCGTCTTGAAGGTGTGTTAGGGGTCAATATTATGTTGGAATACTGCCCTGAGGCCCAGTCTCTGTAGGGAGGGGATCATGCTCTGCTTCAGTATGTTGCAGTACATGTTGGCATTCATGGTTCCCTCAATGAACTGTAGCTCCCCAGTGCTGGCAGCACTCATGCAGCCCCAGACCATGACACTCTCACCACCATGCTTGACTGTAGGCAAGACACACTTGTCTTTGTACTCCTCACCTGGTTGCTGCCACACACGCTTGACACCATCTGAACCAAATAAGTTTATCTTGGTCTCATCTGACCACAGGACGTGGTTCCAGTAATCCATGTCCTTAATCTGCTTGTCTTCAGCAAACTGTTTGCAGGCTTTCTTGTGCATCATCCTTAGAAGAGGCTTCCTTCTGGGACGACAGACATGCAGACCAATTTGATGCAGCGTAAGGCATATGGTCTGAGCACTAACAGGATGACCCCCACCCCACCCCTTCAACCTCTGCAGCAATGCTGGCAGCACTCATACATCTATTTCCCAAAGACAACCTTTGGATATGACTCTGAGCATGTGCACTCAACTTCTTTGGGTCGACCATGGCGAGGCCTGTTCTGAATGGAACCTGTCCTGTTAAACCACTGTATGGTCTTGGCCACCATGCTGCAGCTCAGTTTCAGGGTCTTTGCCATCTTCTTATAGCCTAGGCCATATTTATGAAGAGCGACAATTCTTTTTTTCAGATCCTTTTTTTAATTTCTTTGTCATGAGGTGCCGTGTTGAACTTCCAGTGACCAGTATGAGAGAGAGGGCAAAAACATCAAATTTAACACACCTGCGGCCTTGCAACACTAATGAGCCACATGTCCCCGGAAAGGGGAAAATGGCTAATTGGGCCCAATTTGTACATTTTCACTTAGGGGTGTACTCACTTTTGTTGCCAGCGGTTTAGACATTAATGGCTGTGTATTGAGTGGAGTGGAAGAGGACTCCAGTGGCAACCTGTGAACCTCTGGTAAACTCCATGCCCAAGAGGGTTAAGGCAGTGCTGGAAAATAATGGTGGCCACACAAAATATTGACCCTTTTGGGCCCAATTTGGACATTTTCACTTAGGGGTGTACTCACTTTTGTTGTCAGCGGTTTAGACATTAATGGCTGTGTGTTGAGTTATTTTGAGGGGACAGGAAATTTACACTGTTATACAAGCTGTACACTCACTAGTTTACATTGTAGCAAAGTGTCATTTCTTCAGTGTTGTCACATGAAAAGATAGAATAAAATATTTACAAAAATGTGAAGGGTGTACTCACTTTTGTATGATACTGTATGTGTAGCCTTCATATTGTAGTGTAAGTGGAGAATCCAGCGTAAACAATGAGATGACCTTTTAATGGCCATAGCAGACATGAAAACTTGTGTAAGTGACCTTAGCATCAAAGTTCCGAAGCCATTTAAAAAGATACATCTTCTTTGGTCGACCATGGCGAGGCCTGTTCTGAGTGGAACCTGTCCTGTTAAACCGCTGTATGGTCTTGGCCACCGTGCTGCAGCTCAGTTTCAGGGTCTTGGCAATTTTCTTATAGCCTAGGCCATCTTTATGTAGCCCAGTCCAATCCACTTAGGAAATTTTTTTTTTTTCTGTTTTTGAAAAGTGAGCTCTATGCTAATTAAAGAGTAAAAATGTATTCAGTATAGATTGTGGTGTTTTAACTACTTGATTCCCAGATGCAGTTTCAAAGTGGCACAGGGTTAGTAGCTATTCGTCCCAGCACCATTTTAAAATGACACCTTGCTTTTGTGGGTCCCAGATGGTAGGTGGGCTGGAATCGCTGGTTGTCAATGACAGTAGCATCCAGAACTAAATCCAAGAGCTGAAACAATGAGCTCCTGGGCTTTGGATCTTGCTATACTACGATCCATGGGGACTGTTGTAGCAGATAACTGCTACTGCATTGTGTTTATTTTGGAAGTGATGTGACATCATGAGTGAAATCACAGCACTTCCTCTTAGTAGCTGTTGCAGCACTTTCTCTCCGTATCATAGATCAATGATATAGCGATCTATTGCTGGTTGATTGCAGCTGATCAATATTGAAATAGTTTGTTGCTGCACAGGTGTCCATATCTGTCCATATATGGGTTGGGAGCAGAATAGCATCCTATTTCAGGCAATGCCAGCCAGTTATAAACATGCCTTCAGTCTGAAATGTACCCATCTGCAGGGTGTCGATTTGTAAATAATAACAGTTTACAAAAAAATAACAAAATTCACACAACCTGCCATCAAATGAACTCCTAATTTTTAATCTGACTGTAGTTCCCCTTTAAACTAGGTAGAATGATTCTTGTGCCCATATTGTGCAGTTAAGCTCTAAAAAAACTCCTCAGTGGTAAGACATTTCCTTTATGCTCCAGGGGATGTCAGTGATCTGTTCTTGAACTTAGTATCCATCAAACTGTGTTTCAGTCTGTCCGAAAATTCTTCATCTGTAGAAAGTGAGCCTCCAAGGACACACTGCATTGATAATACCAGGAATGGCGTAGGAAGTAAAACACTCAGATATTTGCGGTCATATTGCAACCTGTGTCATCACATCTGTTTCTAGGCAACCTCATGCGCAGCAGAAATGTGGAAAATCCCAATTTGTGTCCGGCTATAGCAGCTGAGATGACTACAAAAGAAGATATTGCTACCAGAACTGACCTCACAGGCAGTGAGAATAATTTGATTAAGGAATGATTGATATAAATTAGGCTTGTGTAACCAGTGGTTGGCATGTTGCTATGCCATTGTATTCGTTAGGCTGACCATTCGCAATAGCTATAAAATCATGAGGTTTTTACTCACAATGGAGATAATAATATTTGAATATGGACAGTATTTACTAAACCAATAAAACAAAAAGATATATTGGCTGGCACATAAAAAGAAAGCTCTGAAGAAAATGAATACATATTTATGTAAATGTTCACAGGCTTGTACAAAAGTATACATTTTTGATTATTGTATGCACTGGGTATATTCAGAACTTCAGTTGTCATTTTGTTTAAATAATAATTCACCAGCACTGTCCCCCCATAGACTCACATAGTTACATAGTAGGTGAGGTTGAAAGTCCATCAAGTCCAACCTATGTGTGTGATTATATGTCAGTATTACATTGTATATCCCTGTATGTTGCAGTCGTTCAGGTGCTTATCTAATAGTTTCTTGAAACTATCGATGCCCCCCACTGAGACCACCACCTGTGGAAGGGAATTCCACATCCTTGTCACTCTTACAGTAAAGAACCCCCTACGTAGTTTAAGGTGAACCACTGCCATTTTTTTCCGGGTTACACAATATCCTTCATAATTCTTTTTCAATTATTTTTATTAAATGTTTTAGAAGAGAAAAGAACAAAAACACCTGGGAGAGTAGCGAACAATACTCGCATGCTCTGTGCATATAACAATGAAGGTAATAAATGGGGGGGGGGGGGGGGACAGAAAAGGACCGTATCAAGTGGGTTGCATCTTCTATAAGCTCCCAAATAATCACATACAAAAGGGAAGAATGTACGTTTGATGAAGAGCTGCACATGGTAGGTTAATAATATCTGAATAACTGGAAGACAGCCATCAAGAAGACCTCTTATGCCCCGTACACACGGTTGGATTTTCCGATGGAAAATGTCCTATCGGACAATGTTGTCGGAAATTCCGACCATGTGTAGGCTCCATCGGTCTTTTTCCATCGGATTTTCCGACGGACAAAGTTTTATCTCCTGCTCTCAAATTTTCCGACAACAAAGTCCTATCGGACTTTTTCCGATCGTGTGTAGCGAATTCCGACGGACAAAGTGCCACACATGCTCAGTTCACATTACAAGACCAAAGCTATTGGCTACTAGCCTCTACGTAGTCCCCTCGTACGCAACGAATGTCACCACGTTCAGGAGGATCGGATTTTCCGACAACTTTGTCCGACCGTGTGTATGCAACACCAGTGTCGGACAAAATCCGTCTGAAAAAATCTGACGGATTTTGTGGTCGGAATTTCCGACCGTGTGTACGGGGCATTAGCGGATCAAACTATGGAAAACCTAAGGCCCATGAGATCTAAACATCAATAATGCATAACCGCTGCATATTGGTCTACAAAATTATAGAACATTTAACTCATGTTATATTATTTTTATAGCTCTTCCCATTGCCCAACACCATTACGGTCGTATATGGGGGACACTACTCCCCACAGCTAAGAGCATTAGTAACTTAGTTAAGAAAGGGGAAAGGAGGCTGAGAAGACACAATGACAGGACTGGCAAGAAAAGAAAGGAAAGAGAGGAAAGGTGGGAAAAGGAGAAGTTGGATCTGTCTGGGGATCTTCCGCCAACTATCTGTGGAGTCAGGTCTGTACATCTGGAACCTGTAATTGTGTCCTTCATAGTTCAACCTACTTCCGGTGAGCCCAGGCTGTCATGGACACATCCCCTGACAGCGCTTCATCAGCCATTTCACTGTGTGAGTGTTTTTCTCTGCATTATCAAGGACTACTAACCACCAGAAATAAACAGAAAAGGACCCTACGTGTCATGTAACTGTCCATTATACAGCTGGAAAATAGTTTTGTATACAGTTTTTTATTTTTTATAATGAATGTGGCTGGGGGAAAGGGTAGGTTTTTGGGGGGCATGGGGGTAAAAAATCCCAGAGCTGTGCTTAAGCAACAAACATAGACAGACAATCTCTCTCATTGCGCATGTGTGCATGTACAGCGGTAAGTCATCAGGGGTTCAACTGCAAGAACCCGAAAGAGACCGCTAGCTGCTCAATGATGTAAGAGAAAATTACAGCGTGAGAACTGGTGTGTGGTGGCAAAGGAACAAGTTACACCAAACAATGATGTATTCGGAGTATATTTTTCTTTAGAACAACCCAGCGGTCAAGTAAGAGTGGAAGAAAGAAAATGTAAATGCGGGAGTGAAGTTTTTTTTTTAGCCTTTGGCACAGGTATCTGAAGCCCTGTCCCCTCATCAACTACACAACCCTCAAGTATATAATTACATTGTGGTGAATGGCTTTTCTCAGGGGTGCCTGTTCACCACTAATCATAAATGCTACCTGTGATACTCTTTGAAAAGAAGCTTGAGTTCAATTCAGTATAGGTAATCAAAATGATTAGGATGGATATAAACCATGTCAATGTGCAGTGCTAATGCAGCAAATTGCTTTTAATGAGGACATTTGTACTAAGCTCAATGGTCATAAATCCTTGTCATTATTAAACAATGTCCCAATTTCATTAACCCTTTACTGCAAAGATCAGGCATTCCCGATTTATGCAGTTCTACTACAGCATTTCTTATACAGCATTTGACTATACTTTGGAACAGGAGCTGTTAATTTAGATGATTGCAGACTCTTTATGACCCTTCACTGCTGTGTAAGGAAAAATAGAGGCATTGCGTATAAGTTACACAAATATGCAGCAACAGCACTTACTCCTAGCCAAATTTCCCCTTCTTCTGCACACAGATTAATTTCATTCTAGTCTCCGCTGCCAGGATTCAAATTAGAAAATGAAGATGGGTGGCTTCTTACAGAGAAGTTGTGGTTTGCATTCATTTGTATAACACAATAATCCCTAATTGCCCACAATGTACCTATTATATATTAGTCTGCATAGGCTCATGTCTGTTGCTGGGCATAACTGGCAGAAAACATTTACTGAACAGATGGGAATATTCTTTTAGACGTAGGAATCCTGAATGGAGGACTTAATCTATACTTACATAGGGAATTATCGTATGTAGGGAAGGGGAAGGGTCCATTCACACCAGTCAGGTTTGTTGCTTTGCATTTAATGCTCAGGCATTAGTGCAAATCATGTTACATTTTAACATGTGATTTATTAATTTAAATAGACTGCTCAGCACACCACACCATGCCAAAATCTGACTTGCTGCATTTTTGTTACAGCAGCACCCCAAAAGACTTAGTGAATTACCAGACATTGTGATGTGCTTTAACGCAGGTGTGTTTTGCTGGTGTGTCGGGGTGCCGTTCACAATAACTGCAGCACAGCAGTGTGAATGGGCCTATTAGCTGTTCACTTTTAAAAAGTCTGATTTTGTTACAATTTGTTTCCTTTAACAAGATACCGTATATACTCGAGTATAAGCCGAGTTTTTCAGCACATTTTTTTGTGCTGAAAGTGCCCTCCTCGGCTTATACTCGAGTCAAGCACTTTTCTGCAGCCAAAAAAATAATTTCCGACCCGACTTTGGGGCCCCGTATCTCGGGGCCACTTGGGTCTAGGAGTCCCAAATTTGGTGTGCCAACCCAGTGGACCTAGCACTATAACATATCCAAAGATGGGGATCCTAGATACGATCCGAGATACGGGGCCCCAAAGTCGGTTCAGAAAATGTCATTCTCTGCTGCAGAAAAGTGCTTGAGATTTTCTGACCCGAATTTGGGGCCCCATATCTCGGGGACACTTGAAGCTAGGAACCCCAAATTTGGCATTCAAACCCAGTTGAACTAGCACTACAACATATCCAAAGATGGGGATCCTAGCACGAAGTGGCCCCGAGATACGGGGCCCCAAAGTCGGTTCAGAAAATGTCATTCTCTGCTGCAGAAAAGTGCTTGAGATTTTCTGACCCGAATTTGGGGCCCCATATCTCGGGGACACTTGGTGCTAGGAACCCCAAATGTTGTATTCTAACCCAGTGGAATTAGCACTACAACATATCTAAAGATGGGGTTCCTAGCACTAAGTGACCCTGAGATATAGGGCCCCAAATCGGTCAACTGTGTCCATCTGCATGGGCACAGTGAGGCTGCAAATGGGCATCGTTGACCCTCTTTTCCACTTACAGTAGCTGCACATTTCTCACCCTAGGCTTATACTCGAGTCAATAAGTTTTCCCAGTTGTTTGTTGTAAAATTAGGTGCCTCGGCTTATATTCGGGTCGGCCTATACTCGAGTATATACGGTAGTTAATCGGATAAATAATCAGATAGGAAGTAATTGTGTAACTTGCAGGATCAAGATGGCAAAAAACAGGTGTGCACTGCAGAGTGTGATTATAAGAGCTTCACAGTTATGGACCCTTCTCAACAATATGTATGTGACTCAAGGGTAATAATGCTGCATAGCATAGTCTATATAAGGCACTATAACAAAAGAGAGGCTAGCTGAGAAGCATTACATCAGTGAAACAGTTGCTGCTTGCAATCATCCTCATAGACAGGGTAGTCTGGGGTAGCTCTGGTAACACAGGCAAACAGCTGGAGAGATCCAAGGGTCGAATACAACGGGCCACCCCACTGAAATTAAAGTACTCTGGTAGCAATCAGGGAGAAGCTTCCCACAATAGCTGGATCTTCCAGTGATACTGTGTGTTTTTAGGCTGTGGTCTGGCTGCTCACAAGCTGGTCTTGAAAGTGGAGGGCCTCTCACTTGCCCAGCTACCTCTGCCTCATCAAGTATGGTTTCTCTGAGCATCTGAGATACGGAAGTTGAGGAATGTTTATTTCTCAAGTGCCCTGGGAGTTATGGGAAATGGGGTTGAAGTGGTCTGTGCTGCATTTGAGCATTATGAGTAAGTGAGCACTAAGATTGTAAAGCAGAGTTTCTCAACCAGGGTTCCATGAAACCCTAGGGTTCCTCCAGAGGTTGTTAGGAGTTCCTTAAGCAATGAGCAATGTCTGCCTAACAGACAAGTTACCCCTGACACCAATTATATTTTTAGCTATCTGTAAGGGGGTAATTCCTCCCACAAGTGTAAGGAGCATTCTTCCCACTGACCATCACACTAATCGTGAGTTTTAGATATAGTAATTTTTAGTAGGGGTTCTCTGAAACTGAAAAGTTATTATAAGGGTTCCTCTGTGTTTTAAAAGGTTGAGAAAGGTTGTTGTAGACACTGAACGCTCAGCTTAAAGTGCCCTTTAGTTTTTGCTCCTGTCCCCCTTCCGATGCCCCTATCTTTATTATTCTGGTGCACGTGCAGATTTGTTGAAAGGCTCTGCCCTGTCTTTGGGCCCCAGCATAGCCTTAGTACATATTTGTGCACACATGGTAATTTCCGTGCATGCGCAGACATGGCAAGATTTAGGACTTCCATATCCACACTGTTAAAAAAAAAAAAAGTATATCCAAATATGAGAGGTGGAAGAGAAGAAGGCAAGGGAAAATATGTTTTAATTTTGGGTAAAGGCCTGCTTTAATAATTAAGGTGCAGCTGTGTTTACTTTAAATACTCATCCCAGGGGGAACTTAAAAAGACAGAATTTTTGCTTGCACATTGGATTGAATGAAGTGAACACAGATTTCCCATATTCACTAAGCTAAGTTAACATTGTCTACTTCTTTGGTAAATGAACACCATTAACTTTAAGGTTTTCACATGACTGGTTATGAAAAAATTCATCTTAAATACATTTTTAAAATTGTTCTTAAAAATGAAATTGCAAAAGTATTTGAAGGCTCATTCTACCAAAATGCTCTGAGATCAAGAAGTAAATTAGATAAACCAGAGAAAAGCCAACAATTACTTTGATGAGGCTGCAACGTTTAATAGCTGAGTCTGGACTAAAGGGTGCTATCCACAATAAGAGAATAGGTGGTGCAAATTGCAAAAAATTATGTCAACCTGCTAAAAGTGAAGATAGGACAAAGTTCATCTTATAACAGGATGATGGTCACAAACACAATGCCAAAGTAAGTATGGGACTCAATAACATGAAAAGATGAATGTCCTACAATGGGACTTGCAACGTGATCGATCATGAGGCAACTGCTTATATGTGTATCTATTTAAAAATTATGCAGCACCCAACAATCTGCAGCATACCTGCTCAAAAGCTTTAGTCCCCTTTCACACTTTGCATAGCACGCATGCGCTTGCAATTTTGTTTGTGTGATTTTTATGCGATTCTGCATGTCACACATAGGGCAGCCCATTCACTTAAATGGGTTACCTTATGTGCATTTGTTATGGCAAAGAAGCTTAGGGACCAAATTTTGACCCTGAGCCAGGCACGTTTACATGCGCCTTTGCCAGGTGACAATCGCTGCAAAATCGAAGCACAGTTGGGGTGCCATTCAGGATGAATGATACCCAAACGTGCATTGCGTATTTTGTTGTCATTTGAGATTACGGGTGGAATTGCGCTGATTCAGCGCCTGTTTTATTTCACAAGAGGGGCTTCAAGGTTTTTTGGAGATAAAATATTTTTAAAAACCTTTTGCAGTTTGTCTCTCAAGATTTTTCAACTTTTACACATAATTAAAAAAAAAAGTGTTTTGAAATAAAAATACCTCGGAGAGCAAAGTTTTATATTGGGATTTGTAACTCAGTAAAAGGAGAGAACCAGTTAAAGTGTTCGTCACATTGTGACTTTACACGTATCCCCTCCAGATTAGGCTGCCAATAACTACAGTGTGTGTGTGTGTGTTTTTTTTTTTTAAATTAAAAGGCTAAATACCTTTTCTCACACCCCAACTGTGCAGTATCGTGACCCCCCTCCGCTCTTCTTCCCCAATCTATGGAGAAAAGCAGGAGGGGCTGAGATATCCCTGTGACGTCAGCTGGTCAGCAGAGGGGATCACGTGCGCGCACAGCGACAGTGTGGGAAAAAGTATTTAGCCTTTTCATTTAAAAAAACACATACACTGTAGTTATTGGCAGCATAATACATGTGTATTTGCTGCATATTGCAGCTGAATAGCCGCAGGAGGGGAAGGGAGGAGAGCCACTCTCACACTGACAGGCAGGGAGGGGGTAAGTGAGAAAGATTTAAAGCAGAGCCAGATGATGAGTGCAGTTAACCTGACCATGGTATCAGGGCTCAGCAGCCATGATTACCGTTGTCAGCACAGACAGGGGGACACAGGAACAGTCAGGATCAACCAGGTATATTACAACATAGGAGGGGACAAATAACACAGCACAAGCACTGTGCTATAGATCATGCCTTAAAGGAACAGGATGTTTTTTTGTTTTTTTTAGGGTTACAACCACATTAAGGATCTGAATACTTTGTGTCATGATGAGTGTATTCTTTTGTTAAGGTTATCTGAAAAAGTACAAATGGAGACATCTATACACTCTATATAAAGTGTCTTGTACCCACAAATTTAAATGTTTACAAACCAATAGCTAACCCTGGATCTACCATTGTGACTCCAATAAGCGTTTTTTGACCCCCGGACTGAAAATCTGAGGGTCGACGGGCTCTGGTGAGTGGGGTCGCAAAAGGGGATTTTGTGCTCTTTCACAGAGCGTGGTTTCTGAACATTTCCTTTCAATCTTGTCATCTCAGTGCCATTGGAAGCCCTTGGCACTTTACATATATTTTCATTGTATTATTTACCATTGGACATTTGTAGTATTGCACTTTGCACTTTATTATGTATACACACTTAGTATGTTATCCATAAGCGCTGTTGAAACTCTTACATATAATAACTTTGCTCTTGTTATCAAATGTTTCACTTCTCTGTATTTAACAATGTTAGGAGTCAGAATTAATTCCTGTAAATCTCTGGTGTCATTTGTACAGGTGTGTGCTATGCTGAATTTGGGGTTCGTGTTCCCAAAACTACGGGTTCTGCTTACACATACAGTTATGTCACTGTTGGTGAATTTGTGGCTTTCTTCATTGGATGGAATCTAATCTTGGAGTATCTGATTGGTACAGCAGCTGGAGCCAGCGCACTCAGTAGCATGTTTGACTCCCTCGCCAATCACACTATCAGCCATTGGATGATTGAAAGTGTGGGGACTTTAAATGGATTAGGTAATTACTTATCTTCTGATGTTTTTTTTTCTAATTCTAAATGTATTTTAAAGTGCTCCACTGCCTAGACTACGCACAAGAAGCCATTTATATCATCTGAAAAAGCAATAAAAGTAATTTTGTTTTTCATTACCAATACAGTGTGGAAGGATTAGGCCCTTTTCAAACACACACTCTCAATTCAATTTTAGCAGGGGATTCTAGACTGATCCCTTGCTGAGTCAAATGTAATATCCATATCTGTTTCGTTTTTTCTTAATTTTATGATGGAGTAAAAACAGACCCATGTAATCACTATGGGTGTGCTGAATGTAAACAAATGTGCATCCATCCACCTATATCCACCAACATCTGGTCAGGTTTACATACAGTAAAAGGACCTGGGTGCAAAATTATTGCGTTTAGTCTGACGAATCTGAACAGACCTTGATGTAAGCAAATCAAAAACAGACTGACGGAAAGTCCATGTCAAACGGGACTTAGAATCTGTCAAGATTGATTGCTGTCGGCTGTCTGCTAGATAGATTTACATCTGCCTTGTGTTCCTTTTTAAGTATATTCATCTTCTCTTGATGTCCAGGTTAGCATTGTCACCAAGACAGAAAGTAATGGTAAATCCGAAATTTGTCAGTAGAACAAGAAGTGAGGGTAAATCTTCCAGTGACGAAATATGCTGCACTGAAAACAGTCTAATAGGGGAATTCCTCTCACTTTACAAATATATCCTCACACTCCCTGTTGGGTGTCTGTGACAAGATGTTAGGGGAGATCCCTTCACTGAGACACTAACTAAATAGATTAAATAGACTGAATAAAATAGACTGATGAGCTTACAGATATACAAGAGAAACAGAAGGTATGGAGTGCACATACGACCAAAAATACAATGTAGTTGGATAATAAAAACTCGGTCAATACTTGGTCAACTTGAACACATAAAAGATAAGTGTAGTGCACTAAACCAGATTTAGGTAATAATACAGGAGTAGAAAGGCAGAAGGGGAGGGAGAAAGAGGAAGAAGGGGAAAGTTGTGACAGGGAGATCCAAACCACCAACCGACCACAATAAAGGGGTATGAAAACTGTTGGATTATTCATTTACAAGGACAATGCCTTACTACAACTCCAAGAAGAAGAAACTCAGTACAGTGTACACAGATTGGAACAGTTTTTGTCCAGTCAACACCTGAAAAGATATTGAGGAGTGGAACAGTATCCCTCCCAACCACACCAAACAGAAATAATCCATATAAGCCTATAATATAGTCCTTTGCTAGCTGGTTTTCCATATTCATAATGTCATTATCGCATTTCTAAAGGCATATTTCTTTTTAAATTAGGGTAATAAACATGTTATACTTACCTGCTCTGTGCAATGGTATTACACAGAGCTGTCCGAGCCTTCTCATTGGGGAAGGGGGTTCCTCCTCATCTGTGTCTGCCACCATAGCAAGCCGCTTGCTTTGGGGGGGCAGACGTGTGAGCTAGATCCCAAGCTGGGCTGTCTGCGCCTATAGACACAAACAGTGAGGCTCGGCCCTGTCCCCTGCTCCCTCCTCTTAGCATTTGATTGACAGCAACAGGAGTCAATAGCTCCCACCGCTTCCTCAGTCTCTTTGAAAGGGGGGAGAGGGGAGAGAAGAGATGCAGCTGGGCACAGCTCAATTGAGGACCCAGGTAGGTATTTAGGGAGGTTGGGGAGCAGAGCAAATTGTGAAACATGTTTTGCCTAAATGTAGGAAATAAGGTTAAAAAACATTTTAAAACTACTTTAAAATAGTAGCCCATGTGATTTAGTGGATCTCCACATTTTGGAATTGGTTGTTTGGGTCACGACAAGGCAAGATCAGAGAATGCCAGCTTTAATACTCTTGTTAAAAAGAGGTAGCAAGGACAGCAAAGCAATCTCAGGAGACATCCTCACTTAGGTAGATTCCATCAAACCATGGGCATCAAATACCTTCTGCCAAAATTATCTTACTTTGCTACCGACAGATCTTTTAACCCTTTTCTACTCTATTCAAAACAAGCAAACAAATAAGGAAATTGACTATACACAAACCATTTAAGTACTTTAAGGTTCATAGTCTGGACAAAGGTGCACTTTAACTCTTGTGTATGCCACGTACCTGTATAAAACTACCATTTTATGATATGGTTTGGAACTGATCTTAATGTCTGTTTAGTAGCTAAAGTCTGTACCATTTGTTTCATGTGCATGATGTTTATATATGATGTTTTGACAGTGAAGATTAATATTTTAGGATAATGCCCCTTAACATAGCTAGTATTTCCCTTTTTTTCACTCTGTTGGTGTAACTGGCAGCATAAGTTTAATGTAATGTTTTTGAACATACCTGCCATCATTTCAGCTGTGTCATCTGTCACTTAGATGAATGCAATAAAAGCACATAAGAAGCTGACAGAAGGGCTAGCAATTCTTATGTGACATTGCAGTCTGTGTTTATAAATGTGCACGCTCTAGTACAGAAGATGATGCATGAGCTGCAGAGAAGCACAGCCTACCAACTATCTGCAGGCCTGAATCACCAAAGTGTATTACTCACTCTTATGACTCATAATCAGACACTTGCTGCTGGCAAAACCATCCTTCTTAATGTGATCAGATGGCGGTGACTTTTTTTTCCTAATGAGTTTTGCCTTATATTTCTATGTAAAACAAAGGTCTACATACTTTATAGTGATATTTATGCGCTCCCCTTATTTTCCTAGGAAAAGGAGAAGAATCCTATCCAGACCTCCTTGCTTTGGTCATCGCAGTCATTGTGACAATAATTGTGGCCTTGGGAGTAAAGAATTCCGTTGGCTTTAATAATGTGTTGAATGTTATTAACTTGGCCGTGTGGGTGTTTATCATGATTGCTGGCCTTTTCTTCGTCAATGGAAAAAACTGGTCGGAAGGAAATTTTCTACCATATGGATGGTCAGGGGTATGAGATTTTAACTAAATTAGCTGATATCTTGTTCTGAAAATTGTATTTTATATATATATATATATATATATATATATATATATATACTCATACAGTATATATGTATATATATATATATATATATATATATATATATATATTGAATTCTGGATTCCATAATGTGAAAAAAAAATTGCAACATGTAGCACTGGCATCATGCTATACAGCAGTGAAAGATGTTTAGAAAATATATAAGCTGTAAGCTTTATAAGCTTTTTTTGTTGTCCATTGACTTTGTAGAACTAAGTAGTGTAATCGTATTTTACAAATATTAAAGCTACAAAGAAAATCCACACACTTTGAAAAAAAATAGACAAAGCGCAGAAATTGCCCACCTTTCACGTTGCAAACATTTTATCAACTATTGTTGCTTAAACACGCCTAAACAATGTCAGCCATAAATAAATTCACATATAGTACAAAGAAAGCTATGCATAATAAAGAGAGGCACACAAAGAAGGAGATGTGATGATATATTGATATGATAAAGATTGAAGACGTTTCATGATGATATAAACATTAAGGCGTATGTGCACATTGTTTGATTTTACTTTTCTCTATCATTTATGTATGTTACAACCAGAGAGAAAAAACAGATGTTTATATTGAGTTCATTGATTTTTACCAAGGGATATTAACACTGGCCAATAGTGATCTTAAAGTGTCATTAAACCCACATCGTTAAAAACTATCAATAAATGATGTATTACATGCTGTTCATGAGTTCACTATGGGATTCATTTTCTGCACTCGGCCAAAAACCTGGTTGATCCTGCCGATCTCTATCTCCCCCTTCTGTCCATGTCCCCACTTCAGTCGGAAAATATCAAGCACTTTTCTGCAGCAGAGAATGACATTTTCCGAACCGACTTTGGGGCCCAGTATCTCAGGGCCACTTGGTGCTAGGAACCCCAGCTTTGGATATGTTGTAGTGCTAGTTCCAAATTTGGGGTTCCTAGCACCAAGTGGCCCCGCTTATGCTTGACTCAAGTATAAGCCGAGGGGGGCATTTTCAGCACAAAAAAATGTGCTGAAAAACTCGAGTATATACAGTAATAATATTTTTAAAAATATATGATGTGTAGTATGTATTTGGAAAATACATATACAGTTTTTACACATGGACCAATAGGAGTATTTATTAAAGGGGTAGTAAGCTGCAAAAAAAAAGTCTTCCCCGGCAAGTTAAAGCGATTGTATACCCGCACAGAAATTTGATATTGTTTTAAAAAAACTAAAAAACCTGTAGGGCAAAGGTATATTGAGCTAGTATGCACCGCATACTAGCTTGTTATGAAATACTCACCTTAGAACGAGGCGTCGGCATCGGATCCTGGTCCACGCTAAGGGAGCTGACATTTCCCCTCATCGTGTCTTCCGGGTTCATGGGTCTGGCACTGTGAGTGGCCGTGATCACTTCACTCCTGCACATGTGCGCGGGAGTCTTTCTCCCGGCAAGGTCCGGCAGCGACTGCCGGACCTTCAGCCGGGCCTTCACATAGCATGCGCCGCTGACGTCAGTGGCTGCATGCAAGGTGAATATCTCCTAAACCGTACAGGTTTAGGAGATATTAATTTTACCTACAGGTAATTATTATAGGTTTACCTAAAAATATAAAAATACGGTATACAACCACTTTAAGAGCATAATGTCCTAGCATTAGTCGCATACTAGTATATTATAAAAGACTTGCCTTAAAACAAAGCCCTCCAGTGGCATGCTGTCACTGCTAATAGGGTTTCCATCTTCACCTGATCTTCCTTCCGGGTTTGCAGGCCCTGGCCATTCGAATGGCCGAACTGCGATGACGTCACTCCTGCACATGCACATGGGAGTCACAGCCGCTGCCCACCTCTCTCAGTGGATGGCATGCTATCCATTGAGGGGGCAGTGCTCGTGCGCCGGTGACTTCACCGGCTGCTACTAAAGTAAATATCTCCTTAATGGTGCACGTTTAGCAGATATTTACTATACCTACAGGTATGTGTGTGGATCCTGCAGACACTTAGTAAGCTGTCTTCCCATAACTCCAAAAAAGGCAGGAAGAATCAATGAACCATGAGGGCACTCACCAGAGCCTTTGCAGTTTATTGAGAACCACAAGTTCTTGACCACAGAGGCCAACGGTACTTATAGTCTAATCCATTCACAGGAAACTATTTTCAAATTGTGTCAGCATGTTGTTTTCAAATTGTGACAGTGAATGCGGGAAGAAGTTCCCCTGCTCACTGTCACAACATGAGGAACACTGGCAGCAGGAGGTGGGTCACTAGGAGCATGTTACCTGTTACACCCTAAATATGGGTGTAACATGTTACGTGCTCCTAAAGGTGAACTTAGCTTTTAAAGAATAGAGATGTGAAGAATGAAGGTTCAAAAAGAAGGTGACAGGCAACAAGAACAAATCTTTTCAAGTATTTGTAGAAGTTTAGGGAGCTGGTAGGAGGAAAATGGGATTCATTACACTTTCTCTCATGTTTATATTTTCTTTTGTTTTGAATATCTCCATGTGCTTTTCTACACTATATGCACTATAACAGTACATTTTTATTATTTTTCCACGTACATACAACCTAGTTTATGAACCTGAAAAGTACGTTTATCAAAGTTACAGTTTTGTTTAAATATGAATGAGCAATTTCACATTCATTAGCTATTCTGTTGACCAGTAATGGGATGTTGGGTCTGCTTCAGGAAATAGGGTGTATGATAGAATTTCAAAATTGGTACTTTGTTGACTTTCAGGTTCTGAAGGGTGCAGCCACATGTTTCTATGCCTTCATCGGCTTTGACATCATTGCTACCACAGGAGAGGAAGCAAAGAGTCCCAACACCTCTATTCCATATGCTATCACAGCTTCACTGATTACCTGTCTGACAGCCTATGTTTCTGTAAGTATAACTCATTTTTTTAAAGTTCTATAGTATAACACCTTTTTTTGTTTTGTAGTATGTAATTGGAATTAATTTTTTAGGAAGAGTGAGTAACAAATAGAGCTCTTAAAACTTTTTTTAATGTTCACTATTCAATTTAAAAATATTTATTATATAAACGTATATTTGATGAGAAAAAAATTCTAATAAGAAAAAGGAGACCTTAGGATTGAATAAATATGTATATTTATATACAGTAAATGTAATAAAAATGGCCACATTTATGCAAAATTCATTGTCCAAATAAGTAAAATAAGTAAAAGTTTAAATAAATTTAATTGCCAGTTTTCCCTAATTATATTTGTTTATAAGCATACACTGAACAGAACTTTAGCATTTTTGCTAGTTGAATTGCCAGTTTTCCCTAATTATCTTTGTTTATAAGCATACACTGGACAGAACTTTAGCATTCTTGCTAGCATCTTAAATTGATAGAGGTTTGGAAGTTCATAAGGCCCATCGAACAGTTCAATATGTTACAATTCATTGAGCTAATATTATACCTTCAGCATGTAGGACATCTATTACCAAAGAAGAGGATTTGCAAATGTTCTCTTATGCAGAAAAATTATTTTTGAATCTACACATCCATCCTATGAAAAGCATCTGTCTCCTATCTATACAATAGTTTAGCATTTTTACTACTTTGCCATGTTAGTTGTGTGAGATGTGTTGAAGTGGCAATCTTACTTTTTGTTTTTTAGGTCAGTGTTATATTAACATTAATGGTTCCCTACAATATGATTGATACGGAATCACCACTTATGGAGATGTTTGTAGCCCATGGATTCTATGTTGCGAAATTCATTGTGGCCATTGGATCTGTAGCTGGGCTTACAGTCAGCCTGTTTGGATCTCTGTTTCCTATGCCCAGAGTCATTTATGCTATGTCTGGTGATGGGTTATTGTTCAGGTAAGTAGTGGTTGCGCAGACTGATGCCTGTTTGGAATAATTAATCTTTTCAAAAATGAATTCTGAACTTTTCCTTTTGTATTTTAGGTTTTTGTCCCATGTCAGCTCCTACACAGAGACTCCTGTGGTGGCTTGTATTGTCTCTGGATTCCTTGCAGCCCTTCTCTCTCTTTTGGTCAGTCTTCGGGACCTAATAGAAATGATGTCTATAGGAACTCTCTTAGCATATACCCTTGTTTCTGTGTGTGTACTTTTATTACGTTACCAGCCTGAAAGTGATATTGATGGTTTTGTCAAATTTCTTTCTGAGGAACACACCAAAAAGAAAGAAGGTATCCTTGCTGATTGTGAAAAGGAAGCCTGCTCTCCCATGAGTGATGGGGAGGAGTTCTCAGGTCCTGCCACCAACATATGTGGAGCAAAGAACCTGCCCTCTCTGGGAGACAATGAAATGCTGATTGGCAAATCTGATAAGGCCAACTACAATGTAAACCATCCAAACTATGGAACAGTGGACATGACTTCTGGAATTGAAGCTGATGGCTCTGAAAACATCTATCTTTTTAAGCTGAAAAAATTTATTGGACCAAGATATTACACAATGAGGATCCGTCTTGGCTTGCCTGGGAAAATGGATCGACCGACTGTTGCTACCGGTCGAACAGTGACCATCTGTGTAATGCTTCTGTTTGTTTTGTTTTTCATCTTTTGCTCCTTTATCATATTTGGTGCAGATTACGTATATGACCATGTATGGTGGGCAGTCATCCTGGTCATTTTGATGGTACTGCTAATCGTTGCCCTCGTTTTTGTTATTCTTCAGCAACCAGAGAATCCCAAGAAGTTGCCATACATGGCACCATGTGTCCCATTTGTTCCTGCATTTGCAATGATGGTCAATATTTACCTTATGCTTAAACTATCGGCCATAACATGGATTCGATTTGCTGTCTGGTGCTTTGTGGGTAAGTTCTTCAGTGCTTTCAATATTTTGCTAATGTATACATTTGATTACATTGCACTGTTTTACTTGATAACATCTTGTTATCAAGTAAACTTTTTGTGTGTGTGTGCAGGGGGATTACAATTTTCCTAAATTTCTATCTTGTGAACTACAGAGGTTTAAGCAAGCATGGTTTTTTGGGGTTATATTTGAGATCCATAGAGGGTTCTATCAGGGAATGTATTAATTGGCAATTATCTTTTTAGCTGTGTGTAAGGGGAATTTTTCCCACTTACCGCCATTGTATGTGATTTCCACACACTGTTAATATAATACCAATATTCTTTCCAATGACCACCAATGTTGAAGTGGGCACTTCTTCACTGACCATCAATGTAAGGCACGCTTCTGCCTCTGCCAACCAATTTGAAATTTAACTTTTCTACTGCCCACCAATTTAAGCGGGCATTTACATAGTTACACAGTCAGGTTGAAAAAAGATACCAAGTCCATCTAGTTCAACCAAATAAATAAATAAAAAATAATACCATTCAATCCCATATACCCAATCCTATACCCACAGTTTCCTTACTTCTCACCTGTATAAGAGGGCACAACTTTACCAATGTAAGTAGCTTTCTTCCTTCTGCCCACAAATGTAATAGACCATTCTCCCCAATGACTGCCAATGTAAAGGCCATTCTTCTCGCTGGCCACTAACATAAGGGGCACTCCTTCCAATGAGCAAAAATGAAAATGGGCACTTCTACACTGGCCACTAGTGTAAGAGGCATTCTTTCCAATGACCACCAATGAAATTAGGCACTTCTCCACTGACCATCAATGTAAGCTGCCTTTATACCTCTGCCTACCAATTAAAGCAGAAACTTTTCAACTGCCTTACAATACAAGGGGGCATTTACCCACTGATCACCAGTGACTAGCCACCAATGTAAGGAGTCTTCCCACTGACCACATATGTAAGGGACAATCTTTCTGCTGACTGCCAATTTAATGAGTGATTCTCCCACTAACCACCAATGCAATGGCGCATTCTTCCCACTGACCACAAACATGAGGGACAATCTTACCAATAGTCACCAATTTAAGTGGGCACTTCCCAATTGATCAATAATAAAAGGGGGCTGGTCTTTCTCTGAAAATGAATGTAAGCTGCACCTTTTCCAGTGCCCACCAATGTAAGAGTCAATCTTTTCTATGGCTGCCAATGTAATAATTCTTCCCACTGCCTACTAATGCAATGGGGCATTCTTCCCAATAACCATTACTTTAAGTGGGCACTTCTCCACTCACCATTTTCTACTAACCACCAATATAAGGGGGGTACTTCAGCACTGATCACCAGTGCAAGAGGACTCATGTACTTCAACAATGACCACCAATGCAAGAGAACACATCTTCCCTGTAAGGGTAACCTCCCTCTGAGCACCAGTGCAAGAGGGCACTTACCCCCTGACTACCAAAGTGACCAGCAATGTAAATTTGGCCATACACAGAGCAAATTTTGGCCACTTCCAGATAAACCAGCCAAAATGCACTCCCCCCGTGGGCATCGTTATACCTAAAACCCTCCCAGTCTACATCTTTCAATAGAAAAATGAAAGGAAGCAGGCAGAGTCCAGTCAGATGTAGGCATCATTATGTATTTCCAGCTGACAGCGAGAGGTTGGACCCTGATACAGGGGGTCCCCGAGTTACGAACTCGTTAGGGACTGTCCTCCTGTTCTTAAATCGGAAATGTTCGTAAGTCGGTCGCGCAGAACGAAAATTACGGACATTTCCGATGTTCCGTCAAATGCCGTTCTGCACATGCGTGGCAAATTACGGACATTTCCGATGTTTGCCGTCATTTTCCGAGGCTCCGTCTGGCCGCGCATGCGCAGAACGGCCGAAAGTCCACGCAAAATGGCAGAGGGTCCCTGCAGCGCCCAGTTCGTAAGTAGGAGAGGTTCGTAGGTCGGGCGTTCGTAAGTCGGGGACCCCCTGTATCAGAGAATTGTAGTGTGAGAGCAATCATATAATACTGTAATTCCATCATGTAACCTAAAGAAGATATTAGAGGTTCTGTGATTAGTATGAATACACACAGTCCAGAGCCCTCTGCTTTTACATGGTTGTCAAAATCTCTAGACTTCTTATATGTAATAGCTGATAAATGAAATATAAATGTGAATTATGTTTACATACAGTATTTCTACTAGGGCAACACATTAGCAGAAGATGGCTATACTAATGCATGTCACACTAAGAGCAAACCAGACTTCATAGTTTAGATTTGGTTGCTCTTTGTACCCCGTGGAGCAGAGGACACCTTGTAAAGGGCACAGACGTCTCTATTACATCTCTTCTGGTTGTATTAATTTCAGGCTCACAGGTGTAGATAGCAATTAAATATGCAGCTCTCTGCTGTAAGCATTTCATCTTCTTAAGACTTTGGCTTGCAGCTGTGAATAATAAAGCATGCATATAAAATGTTGCATGAAAGAGACACACACCTAACAAGCAAATAATATATACATGTTCAGTTTCTGTAAAAATAATTATCAGATCATTTGCTTCTGTAGTGAAGGACTTGTCAAACAGGGTTCACCAGAGCAAATAGTTGGAATTTTAATTTGGCTTATACATGCCAGAGCTCACCATGACTTGAACAGGCATCATTAAATTTCTATGAGCTAACTTTGCTCACATACCATCTGGCACTGCTAGACCACAGGCTTCTCTGCACATCAAGAGATTTCTCTACCCCTTATCATGCATATTTCATTTCTGAAGCTGTCAGTGATAAAATATTTCAGTATCACAATCAACAATATCATCCTGATGTGGCCAAATATCATGATGGCTGTTTATCATTAGCAACCAAGTATATATACTTCTAGTACAAATGAAAACATGAGAAGGGAAATGCGACGCGGATGGGTTCTTCAGGTTAATTTGGCGTTGTACTTTCACAGTTCATTGTCTGGATATCTTCCAGAGGCTCATTCATTTAACATGCTTGCAGTAATCAGACACCAATGGAATTTGCTTTCATGTGACAATATTTACCAGGTTGAAGGTTAGTATGATTTTTGTGGGTGTGTGTGCATATTACTGGATCAATTCTTCTGAACTTTCTATAAAGAAGTATGGCCCTAAAAGTCTAATAGGAAAATCATTATGGGGCTCTTTGAGCCTCCTAGCAGCATTACCCAATACTGAAGCCTGCGCCAAGATACACTAGTAGCTTATAGTGGGGAACCAATCACTTTAGCTGCAACTTTTATCAACTACCAATTTATTTTTTAACCTAAGCATTTGCCAGGCTATATATTCTATATTGTGAGAGTTTTTTTTTTAAGATATTCAACCTATGACACCTTCTTCCATGCCTATCAATCTAACTGCAAGCAAAACAGGTGGTGTCTAACCATAACAAAATTCTCTCTGAATGTCAGTATTTGGTGTTCAACCACTTATGCCGCGTACACACGACTGGACTTTTCGGCGGACTAGGTCCGACGGTCTTCCCAACAGATTTTCGACGGAGTTCCGACGGACTTTCCAAATGAACGGACTTGGCCACACACAATCACACCAAAGTCTGACGGATTTGAACGTGATGGCGAACGACCGTACTAGAATAAGGAAGTTCATAGCCAGTAGCCAATAGCTCCCCTAGCGTCGGTTTTTTGTCCGTCGGACTAGCATACACATGAACAGATTTCTCGATAGGAACTGGGTCCGGCGGAGTTCCGGATGAAAAATTTGAAACATGTTCTATTTCTAAAGTCCGTCAGATTTTTGAACAGCAAAGGTCCAATGGAGCCCACACATGATCGAATTGTCCGACGGATTTGTTCCGTCTGACCTTTGCTGTTGAAAAGTCCAGTCGTATGTACGCGGCATTACTGATAGGCTTTAATTTGTGACAAGGCCATCTATACCCAAGCTGCAGAAATGCCAGGGAAGGTGTGGCAGGCTGCTCATTGGTTCATTATTCTGACAGAATTATTTGTTATAGAATTTTGCACAAAATAAACAATATGTTTAAAATGTCAACATTTATGTTTTATGTGTGGGGATATGTGGGAGGCATTGCAAAAGTGGCCATTGAAGACTATTCCTGGCCATCTATCAGGACAGAGGACTGACAGACAGGCATTGTCCCTGCTTCTGATATGTCACATGACAGAGAAGTCATGTGACAAAACAGCGCATGCGGGCCTGAATTTGATATAGCACGTCTGAAGTTATTTCTTTTCATGAGACAGACTAATAGTCTTTTCCTGACTCTTTTTTATTATAATCTGACTATAATGGAACAAAAAAGCATCCAATTTCACCAGGCGATAGTATGTGGAAACTGGTAATTAATAAATTCTAATTGGTTACTGGGACAAACGTATCTTTGCGCACAGAGGCACATTTGATACATGTGTAAATGTAAAACAAAGTGGCAGTCAGTTTGGTTTGAACTGTCATTACTAATTAATATTAGAAGATGAAAACAAAGGTCTTATTTCTTTTCATTGTCACTGGTTTTCACTTTAGAAAATTGGTAGTGAGTTCCTAAGGTCGGTGCCTGCCTGAGAACAATAATACATCAATAAAAGAACTGTAGAAGACCCAGTGGTCACTACTAAAGGTCTAATTACTTAGAAGTGCACCCAACTAATAGCAGGAGGAGGCAGGAAACAGACCTGGGGCCCATTTCAGACAATATATGGGATAGTTTTTAGTAAACACAGCTGGTATTACTTTAACCCCGCATAAAATAACATAAAATACATTTTTCATTCTCCAGATTTTCCCTGAATTGCTACATAGGATTGGCATATGGGAAAATCCTCACTGCAGGAGATGTAGCCACTCCCAAGGGAATCTCAATCACTTTGTTTGGTGGTGCCCCAAACAATGATTGATCAAAACTCTCAAAGACATTTTTAGGGTTAATCTAGTGGTGGAACCACTTACCTGTATTCTAGGTTACTATAATACTTCACTTATGGATGACAGCCTATCTCTGGCTGTCATTAGAGCACTTTTTGTTGCTCGCTGGATGCTAGCACTAAAATGTATATCAATAACTGCTCCCTCTGTGGAGGAATGGGTATGAGAATTAAACAGATGTATTTTATATGAAAAGAATAACTAATTCTTACAAAATGCAATGTGTAAATTTGATTCTGTTCAGTCTTGATGGACAGAGCTGATGTGTCCCTTGCCTAAAATTGGAGTTGCTTGATTCTTTCTCCTATGAGAATACTAAGTTTTACTGTATGCTACTGGACCATATTCTGTTCCCAGTAGTGTAAAATCCCAGTGTCATGAGCTGTATGTTATTGTCTCTTGTGTTCCCTGTCCTGTGTGGCAGGTAGTCTCTCTGTGTACTCTACAAAACGCTTTACCAAAAAATAAATTCATAAATAAAAAAGTAGAATTAAAAAAGCGTTGGAATTCCTCTCACTTGTCTGGTAGGGTAACATTAAATATGTACAGTAGTTGGAGAACATATGTGATGGTGTATGTACAGTAAACCCCCCTCCATCGCTGGGGTTAGGTTCCGGACCCACCCGCGAAAAGTGAAAAACCGCGAAATAGAAAGACCCTATTTAAATACACCCTAGGCATGTTTTGTTAATTTTTTAATAGCATTTAAAGGTCTTTAAACACACTTTTATGCAATAGAAACACATTAAAGATAGAGAGAGAGATCAAGAGGATTTTTAAAACACAAAAATATTGTCTTAACTGTACAGTACAGTAAAAAATAGAGTAGATAACTGCGAAAATGGCAAAATATTACCACAATATCAGTATAACAGGTCCTAATTAAAATACCGCGATATACCGGGACCGCAATAACTGAACCGCAATATAGCGGGGGTTTACTGTATAGCTAAAACCTTTCTTTTTTCATTTTGCATAGAGTAGGGAAGGGTTAAAACTGTGATATTTTTTGCTGCCTGTGTCCTGCTGGGGAAATTTCCCTTTACTTCCTATCTTGGAGAAGTACCAGAAAGTAAAAATAAATTTTCCCAAAAGTGAGAGGAATTCCAACCATGCAGTTTTCACCAGTTTTCCCATAAGGAACGTTCGTACCATTGAAATATGTTGGCTTTATCCACTTGCTGCAATAATATCTAGACCTGTTTTGTTTGTGCTTCTGTAGGTTTGCTGATATATTTTGGCTATGGAATGTGGAACAGCACCTTGGAAATCAGTGCAAGGGAAGAAGTACTCCATCAGAGCACGTACCAGCGATATGACGTTGACGTTGATGACACCTTTACAGTCGATGATGGCTACTCTTATGCTCCAGAAGAAGATAAATCCCAAGACTGGGGAAATGCAGAAACAAAAGGCTACTACTATCAGCAGGCAGCGGAAGCACAGGACAGCAATCGGACAAACACCAAATCTAAAACTAAAGGCAAACATAAGCAGAACTTTGATACGCTGATTGCCAATGAGGAGTTGGACTACCCTGAGGAATAAACACATTGCATTTATCATCCACAATTGTGGCCTACAGTACAAGGATTTCTTGGGCCCTACATAGGGCTTTCTCTATCTCACACGGTGTACTGCTAAGTTGTAAACAAGTGTTTAACAGTTTGCTGATTTTCATACCTGTTTGGCTTAAATTATATGGCATAAATTATCTTATATTAACTTATTATATTTTAAAGTCGTTACAGTGAACTTAAATATAAATGAAAATGTTTTTTTTTTTGTTCTTATGTATGCTGTTTGGATCAGGCTGTTAAAATTTGGGCAAATGTTATAATGGCAATATTGCACTGACATTTTATTACTTATATACAGGTATCTTTTTTAAAAATAAAATGCTTCTGAGCAATCCATGTAGACCAAGCAGAGCAGCATAAAAGAAAATGTAAGAATGTGTGACAGTGAGGTTTGTTTACTTTAAACATCCAATCATCTGTAGAGCAAAAAACGTTTTTTTTTTCTCTGCACCTGATTGAGAATTCAAAGTGAGCTAGGTTGCACTAGGCTAGATGAACATTCTTTACCCCTTGAATAAACCTGCCCCATTATAATAGCAAAGAATAATTAGACGACTTCAATGCAGTGTATGAAAGCACGGTAATATTAAAAAATATTATAGCTTTACAATATCCTTCAATTTTACAGGACAAATTGGAAGATGACCTACTTTATCCAAAAGCCTGTTCCATGAGGAGTTGTAAATAAAATGTAATATTCAGAAGCCATAAATACAGCTATTAAAGTGACCCTACTGTCATTAAAAAAAAAAAAGAATACCTAAACAAAGACAGCCTGGTAAAATACATTTATAATATATTGCACTATCAACTCTGTTCAATGCGGTCTCTTCTCACTACACCCAACACCTGAACCATCAGTGATCAACTCTTCCAAGTGTGTTGGATACCTGCGCCCCCTCTTCCCCCTCTTCCCAGGTGGTATGCCCCTAGTGTGTCCCTGCAGCTCTAAAGGTACACACCAGTGATGTAGTTGTCAGCTAGGGGAGATACAGTATTGAGATATGGACATTCTTTGCAATTGTAGTAGTCCAGCAGGCTGCCAGTTTAACAGGCTGCCTTTTATTGAGGATTGTACAGTGTGTATGGTTGTTATTAAAGTAGAATTCCAGGCTTATTACTAACTATGCTAACCAGCTCCCACCCCCTTCTAATTCCTATTCTAACTACCCTGTGAAAGAAAGATTCCTATACTTACCTATTCTCACGGTGCTCCGGTCAGGTCAAGTGATCCCCCCAGTGGCCGGCCTCAGTGGAGAGAACACCGAATGCCTGGGTGGTGACATCACCCATAGGCTTACTATGGGGTATCCGTTGACGGCTGTCTCTCCTCTCCCCAGAGGCCGTCCCTGGGAGCTGATCACATGATTGGACTGGAGAACCCTCAGAATAGGTAAGTATAGGCATCTTCCTTTTACACTTAGAAGGGGGGTGTGAGCAGGTTTAGGCATAGTTAGCAATAAGCCCAGAATTCCACTTTAATAACATAGGGTTCTGGTCTACATTTTATAATAAAGCAGAGGAGGCTGTACCTTTTAATGATTGTTATTATTTAAATTATTTATGTTTCCATTTTGACCAGATGGGTAGACATTGACCTGTCTGGAGCCCATGTTCTTTGGGGCAGTTTCACATATGTGTGTGTGTATACATACTGTATATGTATGTATAGTCTGCACACAAAGTGATCAACACCTGCTTTATTGCTACCACAACTATTTAGGAAAACAATGGACATAGGGGAAAAACACTGTGTGCCAAACGGTTTGGGTTCTATATGCATACATTTTTTTTTACACTGAGGACAGTAGTCCTGTTGCTTGATTACAGCTGAGACAGGTACATAGTCCATTAAGTCCAGGCAGTCAGAAGGAAGAATTATAAAGGCTACAAATTAAGATAAAAGGTATTCCCCACTGTTAGTTAAAGTGTTTAAAAACATTCAAGCTGTGCATATATAATCCAGCCACAGAGCATTTTTTGTACTGAAAGGTAATCTCCAAGCTTACCCAGCATATATGTTCCTATATAGAAGGGAGAGGGAGAACTCTAGAAACACCCTCAGAACCTCTATCAGGAAAAAAATGACTTGCCAATTAACCAAGAATAGTAGATTCTGACCAAGACTTTTGTGTGAGAAGGCAGTGGGTGCCTTTTGCTACGAAGGTAGGCATGCAGACATGTACATTTTCTGATCCTTTGTAAAAAGGTGGATTTGGCAGTCTGTGATATCTGTAGGCACTTGACATCATTAGTACGATGGCCAACTGAGAAATATGTTGTGCAGCTGGACATCTACAATGCCAGATGTTGACTAATTATCAAGCCTATTTGGTGAATCAATTCAAAGAACAGTAATAAAATACATAATGCAGTAACCCATTACCTTAACATTTCAGTTTACTGAAGTAGTATTAATGAAAGATAACTTCCAATCTCTTTTAAGGGTTACTGCACTTTGTACATCAACACTGCCTTTAGTAAACATGACTGTATATCCTATTTTAGACTCATGGTCCTTTGTCAAAAATATTTTATTGCAGGAAAATGGTATGGTATGGGTTATAAATGACTTATGATGATACAGTTACATACCCTGTTTTTTCTACTGCAACCAGTGAAATATCAGCTTTTTATAAGCCTAATATATTTAGGCTATGAAGGATGACTTCAGCTTGGTTGCATGGGATGCTGTATATCTTGTCTTTTTAAAGGGAATGTTCATGATTTTCTCAATTGGTTCCACTATGGTTCCTTGTAGTGCAGGATTGATCTATGATTATTGATGACATTTAACTTTTGAGTAGCAGTGCAGTTTTAGTTATTTTCACCTATATGTTAATTTTTTTTAAACATTACTTATATTGTTTTATTACTGGTTAAACTAAAATATTAAATATGAAAACAACTGAATATTTCTCAGACATACAGTATCCAATTACACATTCATTTTCTTGTACATTCCTGGTTTTTCACATTCTATGAAGCTGTTTAAACAGTTTAAATATATTTTTACATGGCTGAGAGTATTTTTCAAAGAAACAATTGTATTTGCATGTTTGCTTTTGTTTTTTTTTAACTGTCTTGTGATTTCCTGCCTCTGCCTTGACATTCATAAAATTTCAGTGTGTGTTGCAGCATTGATCTGGTCAAACCCCAGTCTTTTTTACTGTAATCAATTATTAGACTGCCTGTGTCTTTTTTATTGCTAATATGTAGTGCTCTAAAGCAGGAGTCTCCAAACTTTATAAACAAAGGGCCAGTTTACCGTCCTTCAGACTTCAGGAGGACCGCACTGCGGCAAGTGGGAGTAGAAAAGGTCCCAACGTCAATGGGGAAAAATAATTAGTAGTTTAGTACCAACAATTTAGTAGTAATTGTTAGTTTCAGAGAGTAATTGGACCCCATTATTGGTGCAAGTGGGAGGAATTGTGTCCCATCCATGATATTGTGCCCCATCGTTGGTGCCATTGGGAGGAAATGTGACCCCTTCATTGGTGTCAGCAGGGGGAATAATGCTGCATTGTTGGTATCAGTGAATTAAATAGTGTCCCATGGGTCGGATAAAACCAAGTAAAGGGTCACTGGGCCACAGTTTGGAGACCACTGCTCTAAAGTAATGGTGGTGTGCACAGTGCTGGGACACAAAACAACCAACCAAGTTTTGCCTCTTGCCCATCCAAACTTTGGGACATATTTTAAAACAGTGAATGTGACATTCACCAAATCTTCACTGCCGGTAAATCAATCACTGTAATTTAAAATACACCCACCAGGAAGATATACCTGCACTGAAAGATTATTAACCTTTTCTCTTTTATTCTGAAAACTTGGAAAATATGTAAACCTTGACCATGGACAACTAAGCAAAAGAAGGATGAACACAAGTTTGCTCAGTGAGATCCCATCTTGTATTTTTTATTAGAACCAGTGAATTAGAAAAACTTGCTTTAAAGGCCATTCATCTGCAAGATAACTGCCAAACTACTGCAGTACCTATGAAGAAAAAGACTAGTCGAGGAATGAGAACATATACGATTTTGTTTAACTTATATGCAATACAGCAGGAAATTTGCAACTTGACTGTTTAAGCACACAGTCAAAGCTGACAAAGCTCTGCCTAGCTTAGCAGTTGGATGTGTAGGTGTATGGCTCAGAAGCCACTAGGTAGATGTTTGCTAACCAAGTATATGTTCTATCCTGTCTTCTAGAGCACTTCGGAGGTGTAAAGCAGCTAAAATCATCCAAGATCACAAGGGGATGCTTGCAATCCCTAGAAATTGTGCTGCCCTAGCATAAGCTTATGCAATCTTTACACAAATCTTTGATGTTCCACTAAAGTTTGACAAAAACTAGAATATGTTGGAGTATTTACAGAAGAAGTCTATTTGTCAAATTCTGTTTGTATATTTCATGTCCAGCAAGTGCAATTTAACCCAAAGAAGAGGTAAGAGACAAATATATTTATACTCCTCTTAATTTATTTAGAGCAAAATTTGGATTTTTTTCTTATAATCCACAGTATATACATGTAGAGACATGCACATTTCCAGAAAACAGCGGCAGCACCCGACATCTGATGGAAACATCAGCTGCGGTGCCAACATCGCTGGATTCCAGGACAGGTAAGTGTCCTATTATTAAAAGTCAGAAGCTGGAATATGTGTAGCTCCTGGCTTTTAATTTTTGCATTATTAAAAATGTCTGTTTTTTTTTTTTAGAGACTTTAGAAATTCATGCAGACAGCATGCTGTAGAGAAATGAACCTTTCTCATCCACGTTCTACCTAAACAGAGTTGTCTGTCTATACAAATTCCATTTGGATACTAGAGGCGGAGTCTCCTGATAGTCTGACTTGCCTAGAGCAAAAACATGAAAAACTCACCTCCAGCAAGCCACAGTTATATAATTCTTTCACAATTGTGCCTGTTGTTTCTCACACAGTTTACTAAAAGATATACAGAAAACGAGTGTGATATTTAAACAAAGCTACCTAGAAACTTATGCCGCGTGCACACAAGCAGACTTTTCGACGGACTAGGTCCGACAGTCTTCCCGACGGACTTTCGGTGAAAGTTCCGACTGACTTTCCGAACAAACAGACTTGGCCACACACAAGCACACCAAAGTCCGACGGATTCGAATGTGATGACGTACGACCGGACTAGAAAAAGGAAGTCGGTTTTCATCTGTCGGACTAGCATACAGACGAACTGATTTTTCGACCGGACTCAAGTCCGTCGAAAAGATTTGAAACATGTTTTAAATCTAAAGTCCGTCTGATTTTTCGACAGAAAGGTCCGATGAAGCCCACACATGATCGAATTGTCTGGCGGATTCGTTCCGTCAGAACTAGTCCGTCGAAAAGTCCGCTCGTGTGTACACGGCATAAGTGACCACTAGAAATGTTCTTCAAACAAAAATGACTAGAAGTGCATACTTTAATGCTGCTTGCTTTTCTATGACTTGACCAGCACCATTATTTTTTAAAAGTGAAAGCATTTAAACAAAATTTGCTAGATTTAAAAAGAAAAAAAAAGGTGCAAGTGATACGTTAGCCATTAGATTGTTATGTGACCCACCATTTGCCCTTTAAACACTAAATGAAGAATTCTTTTGTCAGAATATAGGCTCCTCTGTTCCATGCTATGACTTTATTATTGATTTATCTCATGTGTTTCCAGGAAGAAGTGAAAAAGGAGAGAAAATCAACCCGCAATTCTATGTTAGTTATTGCATGTGGATAGTTATTGAAGACAGCTGGCACTGTGGGCCCACAAGTAAGATTGGCATTTGCTAGAAAGGCTTGTGTGCCTGGGTAACGTTGTGGTCTAGTGTCAATGTTCATGAGCAATGAAACGAATAATGTGACATGCTATTCACATGCTTAGTATAAAGATTTAGCAAGCAAAGCATGAAGTGGTGAAGATCCTTGCTGAGAAGGTCATTCTGACATTTAGTCAGTAAAATTTTCAACTGAATGATGCCCTACATTGGCTTTTAGCAAACAGTGGTAATTCAAGGGTCTAATATAGGGATCACGTTTTTATAGGGACCTAAACATCAATAGAATTTTTGCCTATCTTGTCAACCTTTCATTAAACTGTAGATTGCTTTTCTTTTCACTCTTTAGCAGCAGAGTTAACCGATGACTAAGGTGTGCTTCCAGTTGGCAAACTACTGTCATCATAAAATTGTGAAATATTGAACTTCTCTTTCCACTACCTCAGCCCACCTAGGGCCCAGCAGTGTTTACTTTGTACAGTGTCAGGTGGGTTATGTGACAAGTAGGTGATAGGACTTGTACTTTAAAAGTATAGTTTCCCTTTAAGTCATTGTACATTATCAGTCATGTGACTGGTATCTCACTGGCAAGGGGGGCAAACACAGGCTTTGCCACAAAGATAGAACAGTGTTAAAAATCTAGATAGGCCAAAGGAAAGGTTTATGAATTTACAATTTAAATTAGATGTAACAAAAACAGCTCCTACTAAACATTAACAATAATCTACAAGGCTGGGCAAGAGGTGAGTTGTTTCTGTTTATCTAGCTGCCCTAACAATACCAAATATGTGTGGGGCAAGAATAATTTATTTCCAGATAGAAAACCGACATGAAATGAAGGTCATACTTCAGACATGTCTGTAAGTCCTGCGAGGAGCTGGATAAAGACAATCACCAGTACTCAAAGTCCATAGGTAGACAGTAGACAATATTCTATTACCAATAAGGCTACAGATCTAATTTATTATTAAACTAGCTAAATAATCATATACATGTGCATGCTGTAGTAATATACTGTACATTATTGGCAGCTAACAGATTAAAAGACCTTTCTAGAAGTGTTAGTTTATCCTAGTTTTTATGAAAACATAATTTTTTCCCCTGGTTTCTCTTCTATGATAATTCCATATCAGGATGTTGCCACGAATGCACTGGACATTAATGCCAATTCAGTTCTTGGCATGTTTTCCCTTTAATATAAATATAAAACAGCTGTACAATGGACTGTGTGTATGTGCCTTCCTTTAAAATATGCAGTGCATATCTTTTTGTATCTTAATTCATTCTAGATTATTAAATGGAAAACATAAATCCAGGCCTAACAAAATTAGTTCTCACCATGAATACTTAACTGTAAATGAAAGATCATCTAGAGGACACTATTGATCCAAAAATCCTTGGCTTGTCACCTGAAAAGCATTGATTATAAGGGAGAAGGATGAGATGGGCAGGAGAGACATCTAAAGTGTTATATGTTTGACCATAACCAGTGCGGCACTAGTAGTTCACCTAGTGTCATTACTACTGCCTGAAGAGGATTCACATAGAAAACTTAGCAGAGAGTTAACACCTTTCATGTCACACTTGTTGCTCCATGGGACTTTAAATATGGGATCTAATCTGATGCAGCCTTCCAAGCAGTGCAGTGTAATTCATTTCCATCTTTCTTTTATATATTTTTTTGTTTGTTTTATATGCACACACGTATTTGCACTAGCAAATGTGTTTCTCTAGCAGAGGGCTTGGGAACCTTTTGAGCACAGTGTGCCGAAAAATGTTTTCAAAGAAATTGAGCGTGCCGATTTTATAACCAAAAATTTTCAACTTCACACTCTCAATCACGAAAAGGATCTTTTTATAAAGTAAATGCTGTAAACTACTTTAGTAGTGAGAAATTAACATTCTGCACTCTCACGCCTCAGATCAGCCCCACCACTGTAACCCCCTGCACATCTGCCCCACCTCTGTAACCCCCTTGCACATTTGCCCCACCACTGAACCCCTGCACATCTGCCCCACTTCTGTACCCCCCTGCTCATCTGCTCCACCACTGTAACCCCCGCTCATCTGCCTCACCACTGTTAGCCCCTGCTCATCTGCCCCACCTCTGTACCTCCTTTGTACATCTTCCCCACCTATGTACCACCCTGCTCTTCTGTCCCACCACTGTAACCCCCTGCTCATCTGCCCCACCAATGTTCCCCCTTTCTCATCTGCTCCACCAATGTTCCCCCTTTCTCATCTGTCCCACCACTGTAGCTCCCTGCACATCTGCTCCACAGCCGTACCCCCATGTTCTTCTGTCTCACCACTGAACCGTCTTCTTATCTGTCCTAACATTGAACTTATCTGCCCCACCACTGTAACCCCCTTTCTCATATGCCCCACCACTGTACCTCCTGCACATCTGTCCCACCACTGTACACCCTGCTCTTCTGCCTCACCACTGTAACCCCCTTTCCCATCTGCCCCACCTATGTACCTCCTTTCTCCTCTGCCCCAACACTGAACCCCCCTGCTCATCTTTTCCACCACTGTAACCCTCTTCTCACCTGGCCCAACACTAAACCCCCCTGCTCATCTGCCCCATCACTGTACCCCCTGCTTTTCTGTCCTACCGCTGAACCCCCTTCTCATCCCTCTCACCACTGTAACTCCTGCACATCTGCCCCACCACTGTACCCCCTTGCTCATCTGCCCCACCACTGTACCTCCCTGCACATCACTTAACCGCCATATCCCCATGCTCTTTTGTCTCACTATTGAATCACCTTCTCATCTGTCCTAACACTGAACCCATTTGCTCATCTGCCCCACCACTGTAACTTGCTTTCTCATCTGCCCCACCTCTGTTCCTCCTGCCCCACCACTGTTCCCCCTGTTCTCCTGCCCCACCGCTGTAACCCCCTGCTCATCTGTCCTACCAATACACCTCCTTTCACATCTGCCCCACTGCTCTACCCCCCTGCTTTTCTGTCCCACCACTGAACCCCCTTCTCATCTGCCCCAACACTAAACCCCCCTGCTCATCTGGCCCAACACTGTACCCCCCTGCTCTTCTGTCTCACTGCTGAACCCCCTTCTCATCTCTTCCACCACTGTACATCTCTGCACATCTGCCCCACCATTGTACCCTCCTGCTCTTCTGTCCCACCTCTGAACCCCCCTGCTCATTTTCCCCACCGCTGTACCCTCATCTATGATATGAGTGATATGCAAAGTGGTGAAAGAAAGCAGAGATGAGACACATCTACCTGTCCTGGCACACTCATCCTGCTGATCCAACTCTCCCATCCAGCCCACGTGCTTGTATGTGATGTAAGTGATGTCACATACAAACATCTGGAATGGATGCACAATGATGAGCTCAGGTCAGGGGCATTTTCTAAAAGCAGTGGGCCTGTGTGAAGGATCATAAGTTGGGCCACCGCAGCTGAGAAAAAGTGGTTGGATGTGATTTTCATTGTGCTGAATACTGGCTGTGGCTTAAAGGGACACAGAGTGCCGGGGTTCAGTAGTAAGTGAAGTTCAGGAATAATTTCAACAAAAATTCCCAGAAGCTCAACAGTAATTCCACAAACTATCACCTGATTGTGTTTTTCTCAATCACAGTGAAACCCCTTCTTTCTGAGATTGGTAGTGGTAACCATGTGAGTCATCTTCCTCCAGATGGTGGACGGGCTAGCAGGACTGTGATTGGCTTTAGCAGTGGCCAATGACAGTCCTCCTCCTCCTGGAAACAGGGACCGCCCCCCCTAGCAGAACTGCACCCAATCTCTTCCCCATCACAAAAGCTGACGATCACAGCTACAACAAAGTTAGAGAACCAAACAATGTTTCCCATCTTTTACAATGTGTGGGGGCGCAGTGCCTCCCCCTTAGTGCAGGTGCGGTGTGGGGAATTCTGAAATTGGAATGCATTAGTGTCTCACTGACACTTCCCTGTGCTGCTCTGCTGATGGGGACGGAGTCGAGTGCCACCAAAAGAGGCTTTGTGTGTCGCTTCCGGCACCAGTGCTGGGGGTTGCCTACACCTGCTCTAGCACATGGTCAAATAATCAAATTTAAATCAGTATTAAACCCAGAATGAAAAATGTATATATTGCAGCTTACCAATCCTTAGATAAAATGGCTACATTCAATTTCTTTTTAGTCTTGTTTTCCTTTATTTTCATCTAGTAATCCTGCTAAGTGTGCTATTTTTCAGCTTCTTTTAATAGATCACGCTGTCCAGCAAAATTAGACATTGGAGTGTGGAAAACATTTAAAACTGACAGAGATGCTCAATTATCAGCTTTTATTCATTTATGAAAACACGTATCCCCCCCCCCAAACAATGTTGATGCTTAAAGTGTTAGCTGTTGTTCAGCAACAATTTGTTAGTCTGTCTATCTAAATCTGCCAGTGCATCTAATGCCGCGTACACACGTACGGACTTTTCCCGGCGGACCTAAGTCCAGCGGACAATCCGCTGGACTTTCCAGCTGGGTACGCCGGACTAAAAAGCGAACGGACTTGACCACACACGATCACGCAAAAAGTCCGACGGTTCACGCGATGACGTACAGCACGTACGACGGGACTAGAAAACGAAAAATACTAGAAAAATACTTGCTACTGAGCATGCGTCCTTTTTGGTACGCCGGACCATACTACACACGACCGGATTATCCGCTGGACTGCCAAGTCCAGCGGATAATTTGAAAACAAAACCTGAAACTTTAGTCCGCCGTACTTTGGCCAAAAAAAGTCCGCCGGCGCCCACACACGAGGGGATTATCCGCTGGACTTCGGTCCAGCGGATAATCCCGCGGGATAGTCCCTTCGTGTGTACGCGGCATTACACTACCCTTTCCCCAGACTGAAAATAGTGGAGTCTAAAGGTATCTCCATTGCTTCTCAATTCAGAACAGGAACACCTCAAAGTGATTGTAAAGTCTTGTTTAAAAAAAAAAACATGTTATACTTGCATGCTCTGTGCAGTGGATTTGCACCTTACATGCTCTGTGCAGTGGATTTTCACAGGTCAGCCCAGATCCTCCTCTTCTCAGGTCCCTCTTCGCTGCTCCTGGCCCCTCCCTCCTGTCATCTTCCCCCACAGCAAGCAGCTTATGGGGGCACCCGAGCCGAGCTGAAGCTCCATGTGTCCATTCAGACATGGAGCTGCGGTTCGGCCCTGCCCCCTCTCACTCTCCTGATTGGCTAACTTTGATTGACAGCAGCGGGAGCTAATGGCGCTGCTGCTGTGTCTCAGCCAACAGGCATGAGAGTCCCGGACGGCCGAGGGACTCGTGGACATTACTGGTTAGAGATGGGGCTCAGGTAAGTATTAAGTGGGCTGAGGGGGGTAACTACACACAGAAGGCTTTTTATATAAATGCATAGAATGCATTAAGATAAAAAAACCTTCTGCCTTTACAACCCCTTTAAGACAGGAACTGTGTTACTGGCAAGAACACAAGGTGAAAATAAAGGAAAGAAAGCCTAACAAAAAGAAATGAATGCAGCCACCAGTTTGGTAAGCTGTAATATATTACATTTTTGTTTTTGGGTTTAGATATGCTTAAGTACATACAAGGGTTCTTCAAAATGTTTCCGCACTTTTTATATAATTATATAACTTTTACATAAGTTATATGTGTAAAAGTGCAGAAACTTTTTAAAGACCCCTTATATATACCCCTAAAGGTAAAGTTCTGTAATTATTACAAACTTATAAAGTTTTTCATGTTCTAGCTTTATAGCATTTTAATAATATAACACTATGTGAGATTTGAAATTTTAATGTAAGAAAAACCCTTTATGTAATTGTTTGCTAAACTCATATAAATGTCCTACTTAAAAATGTAAATTCTAATACTAAATGTTACAGAAGTACTGTAACATTTATTTGCAGGAAATATATCTTTAAAGCTTTAAAGTCTCACACCTTTTATCACTTCATAGATCTGTGTCCATGTTTGTTCTAATTAGTCATTAATTTTTGCTAGGAAATGCTTTAAAATGCCTTCTGATGACATACACACACACACATACTGTATTTCTTATTGGCATTATAGGCAGTAACAGAGGACAGTCTGAGGACTTAAACTGCCAGCTTTCAGCACTGAGATGTCTTTAAAGAGGAGTTCCACCCAAAAGTGGAAATTCCACTAATTTGTCTCCTCCCCCCCTCCAGTGCCACATTTGGCACCTTCCGGGGGGATACTGGGAACAGGTATCCTGTTCCCACTTCCGGGAGCCACAGCGGCGACTGTTAACGTCACTGTTTGACTCCCTCCTCCTTCCCCTGCCGCTGGGCCAGTAGGAGAGAGGAGCAAGGAGCGGAGCCGCATGCGTAGTAGGGTTCCTGGCATGCAGGCCGTAAGGCTACACTGCCGGGTTCCCTTATCACTTACTCCAGGACAGGTAAGTGTCCTATTATTAAAAGCCAGCAGCTGCAGTATGTGTAACTGCTGGCTTTTAAGTTTTGCAGCGGTGGGCGGACCTTCGCTTTAATGATGGACACAATTTTATCCAACACTGAATTTTTAGTATTAACCACAGTTTTTAAGTTTGCCAAGTTAGTTATCTATCCGGGACATGCTGCAACTGTAGTTCAGCTTAATTACTATATTTTGGATTTTTTTTCTAAGCTGCAGTGATTGCCTTCCCATAAGCATATTTGCGGCCAAATTGTAGCTGGAATTCCAAATGAGGTGAAACAAATGTCAATGTAAAAAAGAGAGACAAATAATTCCACAGTAGCACACTAAATTAATCTACAAATCTCCTAAATATTAGCATTGTGAAATGATCAACATAAAACACCCATACATAATGAAAAGTGTCCATATGGCATATCCAAAATATATATATATATATATATATATATATATATATATGCTCCAACATATGCAAACAAATATGGTAATACAGTCCAACCTAAAGTGATGAAAAGATAGTGACACAAAATCTCGTTGATACACCCAAATCCTTCACCTGCGAAGAAGTCCGAAGTGACGAAACGCGACAGCGTGGCTACACGGCAATGCTGAGACGACTTCACGTGTATGAAGGATGCTATGAGTAGATCGCAACACTGAGTCACCTGCCATGTTTGAAATTTTAACAAGGCAATTTTGAATATTTTATGTAAGTGCATTACTTTTAATAAACCGATTACCTTAAGGTGTTTTTACACTATTGGAGGTTCTGTCTCAATTTCTATCCCCACTTGTGAAGAGTCTTTATTAATTTGGATGGAGATTGGCATGTATAAGCAGCTCTTCACCTTATAAGGTGATATTTTCCAGACACGAAAGTGAATGGCAACAGCATCTGGTGAGCTTTATTCTTAGGGAGTGGAATTGGCACACATCACTTTGGCGAAGGATTTTGATGTATTAACGAGATTTTGTTTCACTATCTTTTCATCATTTTAAGTTGGACTGTATTACCATATTGATTTTCATATGTTGGAGTATATATATATTTTTTTTGGATATGCCATATGGACACTTTTCATTATATATGGGTGTTTTATGTTGATCATTTCGCAATGCTAATACTTGGGAGATTTGTAGATTAATTTAGTGCGCTACTGTGGAATTGTCTCTCTTTTTTACATTGACATTTGTTTCAGCTCATTTGCATGTTTATTGAATATGAAGTGGCAGCACAAACATGTGTTTTTCATTAGCGCAGTGCGCACACATATATGTAGATGGATTTGGCTGTTCTGCACTCCGACCAAGTAACTAAGTCCCCATAGTAATTGTCATCTTATAGCGTATCCAAACCCAAGAACAACAAATGTAGTATATTACAGCTTACCAGTCCTTAGATGGGGTGTGCATTTGTTTTTTCAGGGCTTTTTTTTTTACTTCATTTTCACTTGGTGACTGTCAGTAACACGCGTAGGGTGACAATGTCACTCACCTTACTGTATCTATGAAGAAGCAGCATTGTAAATCTAAAACAGGACAACGTAACATAAGGGGAGATGTTCTGTAGTCCACGGAGAGAACTGGGAACAATACTGACTGGTTACTTTCAGCAGAAGTAAAGAGCTCAGGAAGCTAACAAGATTTCTGGCAGTATTTTTGCACTTATCAGATACATATAACATACATTTTACATTTTAAATGATTTGTATGTTTCTATCAACAGCTCTTCAGTTTTTGGATTTGAACTAGATACAGAAGGTGTGATGAACTCCTATTCTAAGGAAGCTCTTTCTGCTATAAATAATGCAGTGTGCTCTTAGGCTGCTTCTCTTCTACTCTGTTGTAACTCTAATGGGTGAACTTTTCATACAGATGGGAAACTGGGTTACATGTCTTTTTTCTGAGTGACTGGTAGTTATTGCCAAAGTGGCTTCAGATACCAGCTATTAAGGCGGAAGTTGCAAACTTTTGATACTGCTTGTTAAAGAAAAAAATATTGTTGTAGTTGTCAGATGTCCATTGTCTCTAGGACAAGTTAGGTTCAGGCCTTGGAACTGCTCCTAGTTTTCAAAAAATGACCAACTGAACCATAACATCATTTTTTAATAGACTAAATTCATTGTATTCAGTTCTATTGCCTCTTTGTTAAAATGTATTAAATATTGACTTAAACTATAATTCATATAACAATAGGTTTACTGTGATACTGACCCCTTTCACACTGAGTCGCTTTTCAGGCGTTTTCACGCTAAAAAAAGCGCCTGAAAAGCTCACGAAAAACAGTTTGCATTAAGATCAATGAATGCTTTCACACTGGGGCAGTGCGCTGGCAGGGCGGTGAAAAAACGCCCCTCTCCATTGAAATGAATGGAGAGCGCTTAAAAAGCGCCTGAAAAGCTCTTCAAAAGTGCTCAGTGTTTTACTGGCAGTTTAGAAGCGCCTCAGTGTGAAAGGAGCCTCATGGTCCTTGAAGTATTGCAAGAGCTGAGTTTAGGGGGCTCAGCAGGAAAATGTCTTTAGGAATTAATTTAAAATGTGGACAGCTTAAGATTGCTAATGGCATTCATACTTGAAATGTGGACGAAGATCAGGTGACTTTTATTTATTTGGTCCCACATAGGATGATTCTGCTAGCATTTTGGAACTCAGACAAATAGCCAAATGTAGCTAAATGATCTTTAGGATGATATTGACATAGAGAGATTTTTTTTATTAGTGGTGGGAAATAGTAAACCGATTTTATATTTGTCTTTCAAAGGCATTTACCAACATGCCAGTTATTCTCCTGTTACATGCTGCAATTACACGCCATTTGCCCGATAATGCTGCAATTAAATGTGGTAAGTGGCCAATATAAACTAAACATAACTTTAACATGTAGTTAACTTAGAAGTCCTAGAAGTCTGCAGCATTTGGAATACAATTGGTGGTAAATGTTCTTTTTAAAATGATTCATTAAGTAAGGATAGAATACATATGTACAGTAATCATAATCAAATTTGTAGTTACTGGGCTCCATTCACAAAAGCATATCATTTGCGGTATTTCGTTTCCCAAATACTGCATGTGATCCTGAAAATGTCAATTCACTATACCTTTTTGCGGTATAGTGAAAAGCAAAAGCAAAAATGCTCAGTATATACTGCATAAACCAGTGTTAAAGTCAATTCACAAAAGGAAATAAATACATAAATGCATGCAGTAATTTAGTAGTGGTCCAGGCATGCGCTATTTAAGGAATGTGTTTGATTCCTGGTCGGCTTTCTTAACAACCAGTAACTGTCATGGTTGTTAAGGAGCAGGCGGCAACAAATTACAGCAGGCTTTCACTACTACTTTAATCACTTCATAAAATAGCACATTCGGTATTTTTAGTATTTTTTTTTTTTTTTTTTTAATGATACCGATTTGTGAATTTAGCCCACTGTGAATGAGGCTACAGCATATAAAGACCTCCTGCACATCATCTGTGAGCATTAACTGCAAATTCTAGTGAGTCACTAAAAACCCAGCCATGGCATGGAATCAAAGTTATAGCAGATTTTTGCCCACAAAACAAACTTCCCCCCTCTCCTCCATTCCTTTACACAAATATCGCTTTTTTTTCACCTTTTTTCATACATGTCACATGTCCCAGGATGCATAGTTTTTTATTCACAAAAGGAGGAGGAGGGGGCATGCCTAGCGGCACACCATCAGGAGGCCTGCCAGCTGAGCCTAGAAGAGCTGGCGGACTCCCAATGACATCATACAAGAACATGGAGGTGTGAGACCCAAGCGGTGGCAGAAAAGAAGATTTCAGTAGTACAATGTTGGATCTGCTTTGTGGATGAGTATCTGAACTGTGCAGAACCCACAACCTGGGTAAAAAAAGGAATGGGGGATGGAGGGTGAAGTTCCACTTTATATAACCCTGCACAATAATCAAGGCTAGGCACCTTTACTGCTTTATAAGTAGCTGAACAAACATTTATTAGAATGTGCTATAACTGTAATTGACATTGGATCCAGTAGTACTCAAATATATAACCCCATCATTCTGCATCATTTCATCAGTGCAGCAGGGTCCCAGTTCAGCTTCTCTCACAATAGCCATGTTGTCATGTGTCAGTTTAGAGATAATGAGGGTTGACTTACTAAAGGATGTAAAACTGGCCAAACACAGGTAAATTTCTGATTGAACATTCATATACTAGTAGATTTTCAAACAAATATCTGTGTGAAGAATCATACAAAAATTCTGACCAGTACATGCAATGACTTAATGGATTACAACACCATTTTTTGATTTTGGAACAAATGGACTTTCCAGAATGAAAACCACATTGACTGTTAGAAATTTGTTCAAGAAAATGTTTCCCTTCTGCACCTTAGAAAATCGAGCAAATGTTCTGAAAATTAAAATTTTTAAACAAAATTGTACTAGTATATGGCCAGCTTTAAGCTGTTCACCTAGTAAAGTGAATGTTCACTTTAGGAAGGATGAGTTTGCATGGTTAATGCCGGCCATATATGGAGCAAATTTTTTTCCCATGGTTGCAGAAAAAAAACGTGCTTGATTTCCCCCATCAATAGAGTCAGTGTTGACAGGGGAATCCCTCCCAGTGAGCCATTGCATACTCCCAGTGGTGGTGGTGGGGGGGGGGGGGGCAGGGGAAGTCGTCCACGCTGGGAGAA
Organism: Lithobates sylvaticus; assembly: GCA_028564925.1. Lineage (NCBI taxonomy): Eukaryota > Metazoa > Chordata > Amphibia > Anura > Ranidae > Lithobates > Lithobates sylvaticus. Next base: position 381,108,347 of record CM053028.1, read on the forward strand.
CACAGTGATAATCACATGTAAAATCCAGCAGGCTGGTTGTACCCAAGTTGATTAATCAAGGAACTTGGGTAGATTCAGCCTGCCCATACATGGTTTGAACCTCTTCCGGTTCCTGGTGAAATGGCAAAGATTCAAAACGTCTATGGCCAGCTTAAGTGAATGTTATTGAATAAGTTGAACCTGCATTCACTTTGAATAACCAATGTTGTGCTAGGAGATATCTTTTAAATTATTCTCGCACTAACATTCACTTTGAAAAGTGAACATACACTTGAAAAACGTGAAAAACAGTAATGTGCACTGCATTAACAGTAGTCATTCATTAACTGAAAACTGATCAATAGCAATCAAATGCAATTGCAGTGTAAGGTCTAGTGTGAAGCTGACTTCTTTAGTAAATAGCTCCTAGACCAGAGGCTGGCAGTGTACGTGAAGAATTGCAGGTACTTTGGCATCTACAATAGTAGTTACTAGGAGGTTAACTACAAGCAGTACTACAATGAAAAGCTGCAATGAAAAACTGCTTTTCCCATTGGCAGCACTCAAGTGGCTGGTATAATTTAGCTGAGTCATTGGTATATAGCTCATGACCATGTTTTCGTTAATAAATGTGCCCCAATGTTAGAAATCCATGTTCTTGCTGTTGATTTGTAGTTCTGCAGCTGGACAATTCCATGTTGCCTGTTCTCCAGCTTGGCACTCTTATTGTGACTATTCTGTTTTATGTTTCAGTGCCAGCTTGCTCTTCTACCTTGATTCTGGCCTTCTCTGTATCTGGTGTTTTTGTCTATTTCTGTAAAGCTCATGGACTCTTTGTTGCTTTCTTTCTGCAACTGACAATGCTATATTTGTTAGCGGTTGTTATTTTTGTGGGTGTAAAACCCATTGGTGCACTGGACAATGGGGTATTGTTGTGTAAACTAAGAGGAGAAATACATTTTACGCATTTATTATGGAGTGACTTATTTACAAATGATTGTGTGTTTATTCTGTTCATCTGAAGCTACTGTCTGAAAATACAGTTTACCAAAATGTGTATATTTTAATAAATGCATAAAGCTTTTATGTGTGGATTTTATATTTAAGCAAGTTCATTTCCAGATTAAAATGTAAATTACATACTGATTTTTTTATTTAAGTTAATCATAATTACATGTTATATGATAAATATGTGTTGGGGAAGGGGCTCATAGTTCATTTTGGAGAGCCTTTGGCTTTGCAGTGCTTCCCTACTATGCCTTCTCAGAGCTATGCTGACATAGCACAGTGATGTCAAGGTACAGGCATTAGGCCAGATTTTGCTAGCAATTATCGCTAGCAGCTGCAATTGCCGCTAGAAATAATCACTGTCTTCTCCCTCCCCCCAACCAGGAAAAGACAATGGGGCTCATTTACTAAAACTGGAGAGTGCAAAATCTGGTGCAGCTCTGCATATAAACCAATCAGCTTCCAGGTTTTTTGTCAACGCTTAATTGAACAAGCTGCAGTTAGAAGCTGATTGGCTATCATACACAGCTGCACCAAGTTTTGCACTCTCCAGTTTTAGGCCCCTTTCACACATGTGGACCGTATGTCTGTTTTTTATCCATCCGTTTTTGGATGAAAAACGGACATACATGCACCCCTATGGGATAGCGGGTGTCAGCGGATGAGCATCCGCTGACACCCGCTATTGTCCGCCTCTGCAATTGTCCGATTCTGCAGATGGAGGAAAACCCTATTTTTTCATCCGTCTGCAGAGCGGATCAGATGAACACGGACAGACGGTCCACGTTCATCCGATCCCCCCATAGAGGAGAGCGGAGAACTGACAGGGCGGTCCCTGCACAATGTGCCATCAGCCGGCTCAGCGGGGAACAGCTGTGCGATCCCCGCTGAGCAGCGGATCTTCACGAGGCGGATCAATACGGATCCGCCCCGTGTGAAAGGGGCCTTAGTAAATCAACCCCAATGTCTCACCAGGAAGGATTCCCCTGTCGGCACTGCCTGTATTGATGGGGGAATCGTGCGGATTTCTTTCCTGCAAGGGTCTTAGTTACAATTTCTTGCACTCTAGTTTGACAGTGTGTATTCAACCTAAATAAATAGACACAACCGGGTCAAGCAGATGCCACCAATAAAGTCCAGCAATTACTTGAACCTCATTAACCAAATAGCTAAAACTGTCATACATGTCTGTGTAAGCACTCACAAGCTTAGTTACTGTTCCCATCTATGCTGTTGCAAGGCTAAAACCTGGAACAAAAAATATGCTGCCATCATCTATCCTAACCCTTTTTTAAAACTCTCCACTTCAACCAAGAAATTAATGCTGACCTGTACATATTTTTACACATAACTGCGCTTATTCATTAAGGCAAACAGCTTGCAAAGTGCAATATACCATGGAAGAAAATCTCATTAAACTTTGAGCTAGATCATTCACAAGTTATTTAGGCAGGAACATAGTGCCCAGTGTATGTCTGGGGGGCGGGGGGCTACAACATTTGTGCTCCTTCAGTAAGCCAAAGAGGTAGTGCATTTGTCAAAACTGTTCACTTGAAAGCAGCGTAAAGACAGCTTGGGGCTTATTTAAATGGCAGCAGTGTGTCTGCTTAAACAAAAAGAAACAAGCACCACATTTATTAAGTACATCAATGTGCTTTACAAATGTACCTTGCTGGCTCTGTAACTGTAATGCCCCGTACACACGATCGGATTTTCCGACAATAAATGTTGGATGTGAGCTCTTTGGCGGAAATTCCGACCCTGTGTATGCTCCATCGAACATTTGTTGTCAGACTTTCCACCAACAAATGTTGGCTAGCAGGTTCTCAAATTTTTCGTCAACAAAACTTCGTTGTCGGAATTTCCAATCGTGTATATACAAGTCCGTCGCACAAAAGTTCACGCATGCTCGGAATCAAGCAGAAGGAGCCGCGCTGGCTATTGAACTTCCTTTTTCTCGGCTCGTCGTACATCTTGTACGTTACCACGTTCCCACGTTTGTAATTGTTGGCCAACATTTGTGTGACCGTGTGTATGCAAGACAAGTTGGAGCCAACAACCTTGGAACAAAAATCCACGATTTTGTTGTCAGAAAGTCCGATCGTGTCTACGGGGCATAAGATACAGGGCTGAATGACAGTTCTGTAAACTCATGACATTCTGTAAATTCTCTCTGCTCATTGAACAGAAATAACTTTGTAAGGCTTCACCAGCTACCCACCCTGGTCCTATTTTTTTTTAAATGAGATGAGTCACAATGTACATAGTGGTGTATACACAATGTAAATTAGTCAATAACAAAGAGCAAAGAGCTGTAACTGCTCCATGTTATAAATGAGCCCCCTATGTCTAAAGGGATGGGCCATGCAGGAGGCATTAACACCAATGCTGTAACCGTTCACCAATTCTGCCTTTAACTGTCTTTAACGATCTGAAATCTGTAAAAAAAAGTTATAATGGTTATTATAACTTTATACTCTCCACATTTCCTCACTACTGTTCGCATTGCCCTCGTGAAGAAGCCAACAGTTACACATCCTTTCGATTTTAAAATGCAGGAAGTTGAAGGAAATGCAGTGTTATCCGTAAGGAAATTTCCAGTTTGTCCACTTTAACCCAAGGCAGCTCAGTGGAACTGAGATTTGAGCTGCATCATGAGAAAACTTTCATGCAGATATGCAGCCTGTCATTCTCAAGGAGACAAATGATCCTAAATTTACCTAGCACTTGTTTATTTATAAGAATGTAGGTATATGAGAACTTTAATAACCAATTAATAAAACCATATGTGTTTCATATGTGTAATTATTTTATTGTGTTTTACAGAAACGATTACTATTATCATGCAAAAAAAATATTGTTAGTGTTAGTTACAGGCATACCCCACTTTTAAGTACACAATGGGGTTTATTTACTAAAGCTGGAAAGTGCTCACTTCTGCATAGAAACCAATGAGCTTCTAACCTCAGCTTGTTCAATTAAGCTTTGGTAAACAACCTGGAAGCTCATTGGTTTCTATGCAGAAGTGAGCCTGATTTTGCACTTTTCAGCTTTAGTAAATGAACCCCATTGTGTACTTAAAAGTGGGGTATGCCTGTATATGTATAAAAAGAAAGTGTATCCCCGAAATGTAACATCTTTATAACATTATTTACATTCTGAATTGATCTGATCTTTTGTATTAAACCACAATTAAAAGAAAAACATAAAACAACCAAATCCTTTTGTCATAAATCGTTATAACAACATATACTTTGATTTTGCAAAGGCATACAAGGGGCAAGCTGACATACAAGAGGCATGTTGACCTATGTGGATAATGTGAGCAATCATCAGATGATGCACCTACAATATGTATAAGAGTGGAGATGGTCTGTTAAAGAATTAAGCCTGTAACAACTGCTATGGTGTTTACAAACTAGGTATCTTTAATCCCAGTGTATTGTTTAATTAGGATAAAGGTCAATAAGAAGTACAAAAATGCAAGTCTTATACTATAGTCTAGTTCAGGGGTAGGCAACCTTTCAGAGATTTAAATCCACCAGGACAACAAGGAAGAAATCAAAGATCCCCAGGGGATGCGGCGCCCTTTAAAAAAATAAAAATAATAACTATTAAGCCCCCAATAAAAAGCCAGTGTAAAGAACACGTGGTGTGTCACAGTAGTATCTTCTGCCCCTCTTCAAATCACCCCCCACAGCAATGTACACTGCCACCACACAGTAGTGTCTTTTGCCCACCTCCACAGTAGTGTCCTCTGCCCCCCCCCCCCACAGTAGAGTCCTGTAATGCCTGGCATCCTAGCAACCAATCACCTGCTGGTTAACTTGAAAGCTTAACTGTGGCAGCTCCCACCCTCCATGCAGTACTGTGCTGCCTCCCGCTCTCTGCTCTTCTGTTAAGAAGGGAAAGTAACATGGCATAAGTTTATTTAACATACATTCAATTTAAGGAAGAGGTCAAAATAAATTGCCAACAACATTCTTATGTTTACTTGAAAAATCATTTATTACAGCAACATTTTCCTTGACTTACAGTCTTCACAATGCATAATGCCAAGATCATTAAGGCCGCATACATACAATACTTCCTAGCATCTGCAGTAGGCTATCAAGCAGCTCCTCCAGTCACAGTGAAAGCTGTTCTCTGGTGTGATAGACAGACAGAATTCTATATTGACAGCTGGCTGTAAAAGGAATGCCTATTTCTATATGATCTTGTAGCCAGATCTCAGTCTAGCATCCCACCAGCAAACCACCATAAGAGACAACTGTGCCTACAAAGTTTTCAGTATGACTTGCTCATACACAATGTACTAGCATTATGCATACACATTAGAAATTGTTTTACTTTAAATATTTACTGATTAATTAACTTGTAAGAAGGTTATTAAAGTATGTGTATTACTTGAATAATTTAAACAAAATATACTTATACAATCTTACAAAATGTTGTTTTAAATACTAGTACTGTATAAAAAGTGAGAAAACACATTATGGAATTTTAATTAATTCAAAGTATAACAGCAGTAGAAAACTGGATGTCATGGTGATATATAAGAAGTACAAAAAATATAGTTATTGGAATACCAAGTGCATCCAATAGTAAGCACCAATAAAGTTGAGAAATACGTATGCACAAGAAGTGCAGTGAGTATCTTAAATGCATAAACCCTCCTTTCTTCACCATTCTAGCAATTGTGATACTGTAAGGCTGCACAATATTATAACTGACTTCATGAAAAGTATTTATTCAATGTCTTACGCCCATATGCTTACATAATGAAACCAATGAGAAATGTTCAACTGTTGCTTAGCACATTGAGGAACTTTAGACAGGTGAAATGTTGTCTCTCCTCAAGCACTCTACAGTCAATGGTGAACATCAGTAAACACAAATGAAAAACAGCTTAAACATTTTCAGCGCATTGTAGGTAGTACATATTATTTAATTCTAGTGTCATTTAATAACTTAAAATTTTAATTAGGTTTATTTTGTTGCTTTACAATAGTTGCCAAAGAGGTGAAGAAGGTGGACTTGCATGCATTAAAGGAAGCTGTTTGGACACCTGTTACCTGGCATAGCTGAGATTCCCATCCATCACTAAAGACTGCAAGTCACCAAATTCTGGGTGTGGGTCTAATTCTGGGTGGAGCGCCACACTGTGCAAGAGTGTTCTGTGTCAACATTAGCACTGCTTCCAGAATGTGGGTAATGACAGCCTCCAGCTTCGTATGACATGGATGCTCTCATCCAGGTATCATGAAATCTACCATGTAATACTGACAATTTTAATAATGCAGGTTTCCATTAAGAAAATAATACTTAATCACCATTTTATGGCACGTATACTGCAAATAAAGGCACATTTGTTATTATTGTCCATTAACAATGTCATACTGACAGCTCACGGAAGTCAGATTTGTCTAACTACTTCATTTTTACACGTTGGCACTCTTGGCGTGGGTTGGGGAACCAGACCCTTGAGATGAATAATAGAAACGGTTTTCCATGAAGGCTTGAGACTCTCCTGTACAGCAGACAATAACGATTCCACCAAACAAACAAAATGCTGCTCCAATCCAACCAGCATACAGGGAGTATCCGAAAGTCACAATGGTGGTTTCTTTATGAGTGGACACTGGGTACCATATGGTGGCCATGATTGCACTCAGTGCTATAGAGAAGAAAAATGAAAAGACTTGGGTTAGTAAAAACAGTATAATGGATAAGGAAATTGGTTTGAAACACAATATAGACTACAGATAATTTTGTCTGGCAGTATATTTTTGTGGCAGCCAACACATTTCTGTGAGCAGTCTCAGCTAGGACCTGTTGGTCATGGCTGTAGAGGTGCTACAAACAAATGGACCACTTATTTCCAAGCCACCCCCATCAAATCATTCTCTGCAGCTATTACCTTTTGTACCACCCCATCCCTTTAGAATGTAAGCTCTACGATCAGGGCCCTCCTGTACATTTTGTATTGAACTGTACTGTAATTGTGTTGTCCCCCCTATACATTGTAAAGCGCTGCGTAAACTGTTGGCGCTATATAAATCGTGTATAATAATAATAATATTTCCAACATGCTCATTCTGTCACACAAGGCCTAGTATTTATGCTTAAAATAATATCAGTGCATTGTTCATTTCATCCATCATAATGCAACTCATGTTCTCAGTCCCAGTTTTGAAGAAATTTCATGTACACAAAAATGCATGACAGTATGATCAAGGTTCAGAGACAATGATATCCATTTACAGAGAGACTGGTACAGTCAACTCATAGTTCACTAGACCACAACTAAGGTTCCATATCCAACAGCTAAATGTATGAGTTGTTCTGCCACCTAAAAGATTTGTTTTTCTAACCATCCATTTCATAAATTTACTCAGCTCTGTCAGACAGCACATACAGCCTGGTAACCAGATTTTTTTTCTATTGCAGTTAGGTAACAGGTCTTGTCCCTTCCCAGTCTATGACTGGATAATGGAGAAGCAGCAGACTGATGAGGTTATCTCTGTCACTCTACTCTCTACTCTGTTTAGTATGTTCCTTGGAAGCACATGAGTAATTTAGCACAACTGACTACTTCTCCTCTTTCAGCTTAAAGTGATTGTAAAGCCTCGTATTTTTTTCTATAAAAATAATAAACATGTTATACTTACCTCCCCTGTGCAGTGGATTTGCACAGAGCAGCCCAGATCCTCCTCTTCTTGGGTGCTTTTTCTGTGCTCCTGGCCACTCCCTCCTGTTGAGTGTCCCCACAGTAAGCAGCTTGCTATGGGGGCACCCAAGCCAAGTTGCAGCTCCATGTGTCCATTCAGACTTTTTCCTGTGCTGCTTTTTTTACATGAAAAGAAAAGCACCAATGAATCAGTCCTATTAACAGCATCTAAATGAAATGTCCATATTGCACATTGGCTGGGAATTAGAATCAGAGCAGTCATTTCCATGTGCAAGTCTGAATCTGACTGGGATGCTGTACAGCAGAACAGACAGATTTCAACGAATGTTTGCAAGACATACCTCTCCTTTAATGGTCCAAAGTCCCTTGCCAGCATCTTCTACCTATTTCTTCTGGATGCCAGACATCTTCATTGGCCAGCGCATGATGAGATCACTCCTGCGCATGTGCAGAAGTTCAGTCATCCTGGCACACATGATTTGTGTCGGAATGTGCACTGAGTTGAGCATACATTATAAAGAAGATAGCAAGCAGGCAGGTTGGTTAATTGTATTGTACAGGAGACATTGGATGCTTGCAGTCTTTTTATAGGAGACTTTAGTTCCACTTTAATAAGAAAGGCCCATATTGAAAAAAAAAATGTTTTAGAAACATTTAAAATGATTTTAGCTTTGAAATCATGTCTAGCTGTATATTGACCTTACAGATAACTAAAACTAAGTTCAGATCTAAACAGCAGTGGATCAATGTTGTCATTCAGATATTTGCAGGGTTTTACCAAGCCATGATTCTTCTAATATAGAAGACTATCTAATTTTTGCCTTTCTTTTCAGACCAGAGGCAAGCTGCAACTATACACTATAGGCCAAAGCTGGCCATAGATGGTTCGAAATTTGGCCGGTTTAGCAGGGTCTGGTTGAATTTCGATCCATGTATGGGCTAGCTGGTTGTACACAAGTCAATCCAATCCACCGACTGACTTGTATACAACCAGCCTGATGTTTTTTTCCCCAAACAATTAGTGCCACCGGCTAAAGAAGCCAACACCGATCGCTGTATTCTGCTGGTGGGGGATGTAATAGTTCAGCGGAAGTGAATCGGTAAATTTTTTTTCATGCAACCCTCTGCACGAAAAAAAAAAGTGAATCGTGTAAGCCTGCCTTAGGCATTTAGCAATAAGAAAAGTGTGAACTACAAACTGATAACCTGTTTTAAATGGACTTCAATCGACGTCACACAATTTTAATTGAATCTCTCTGCAAAGTCAGTCAATAGTTACTTATTTAAATACTAATGTACCGAAGGGAATACAGTGCACTTACTTATTCATGTTTAGCATTCAAGTATTAAATATATATTCACTCTTCTTTAACAGAAAGATGTGCTTTACAAAGTCAGTCATCTTAGAAGTGTTACAAAGGAAGTCATAGTGAGCATATTTCTCAGAAAAACGATCAAACCCACAAAGAAGTTCCAGTGAAGCAATTTCAATCCATTTATCATGTGGGTGGAATATGTTCGCTAAAATATATTTAAACAGACTCAGAAATTCATTAAATTGCTAGCAGTTATCAGTGACCTGAGTTACAGGCGGTACTAATCACAGTGCAGCCGTCATACAGGCATATCTGCATGTCTCAATTTCATCACAAATCTAATTAATAAAAGCGTTGGTTTCTTTTTTTCAGGATAGTAGGTTTTGACATGGAAATTATTCCTTAATGGTTTGGTTTACCTTTCTGACCATTTTTTATGTTCTACCCATATTTAAAGGTGTAACATGAAACATGGTAATATTCCCTAACCCCCACCAGTAACCCCCCCCCCCTTACCTGAATTGTAGGTTGCTTCTCCCTGGAGTCTCCTGATTTTTGAGCATTAGGGTGGCTGTGTGTGGCTCCGCCCACACAACCGGGTCACCCAATCACAGATTCATTCACAGGGATCTATAAATGGACTACAAGTCCCATCTTCCATCATGGCAAAGGGACTCGTAGATCGTGCCAGCACAAGTGTGGCAATGTCACCATAATTGTAGTTTACGGTTTACTTCCTGTACTCCTATAGTAAGTCCATTCCTCCGTACAGACCTGGCACTGGGACGTAAGCAATTTTTTAAAATTCCCCTGGGCCAACTGTGCACTGCCATTAGATTAGAACACATGACCAAGGTAGATGAGAGGTCAAAATCCTTATCGATCTAATTGGCCCAGCTTCCCAACCCCACCTTCCCATACCCATCTGGAGTTAAAATGGCTTTAGCAGCCTTTTGTTATAAATAACACACAACAATTTAAATAACAAAACATAACATGACAAATCAAATAAGGCTGCAGGTTCTTAATGCTAGGGTCACACCTTAGCCTTTTTGCATGTCGCGTTCAAGTGAATAGGCTGCCGTGCCTATGTTTACGGGAAAAAAAAAAGGTGCATGTACCTTATCTTTTTGACCATGCAATTTTCCTGCAGTTCCTGCACATGCACTGCAATTCTACATGTGTGGAGGTATCATTCAGAATGAATGGCGTGCGACTCCTGCACCTGCAGCCACATGCACAGATGTGAACCAAAGGTTAAGGCACGTATTGGTCTACAGTTACCTGGTTACTATTAATTGACCAGACCAATTAGAGAACACAATAGTGAACATGGGTCCCCAACCTAAAAACACCAGATTTACACCACCTTCAAGGACCTCAAACTGCCAACATCCGCTACAACTTAAATCCAAACTGACCAGAGTCAATAAATAAGGCGGGAGGGAGCTCAACGACTGCAGATCTCCAACTAGATCTTCCTCCCTGCTGTCTACCCTTCCAAACTTTTGCTGACCAATCCAGTAAGTGCAACTACTTTACATTTTGTTTTCTTAAAAAAAGCTAAGGCAGAGCAACTTTCTTTCCAGCAACCACAGGTTGTTGACAGTAGAATCCCTCCCGCGGAGCCATTGTATTCTCCCGGTGGGGGGGGGCGTCCCCACTGGGAGAAGACCGTGATTATTGCCAGCGGTCATGAGATCCATGTTTGCCTATGTTCCTGCATTCTTGGGATCCATTTTTGCCTATTTTCCTGTGTTCTTGAGATCCATTTCCTGTGTTCATAGGAACCATGTTTGCGTATGTTCCTGAGGTCCGTTTGATGTCTATATAATATATCTCCTGAAAGAACTTCTTAGTAATTAGTTCAATAATCTCCAGGGAAAACTGGAAAAGCATTAGAACCTATATCAGGTTTTATTGCTGTCTGCCGTCTTGCTGAAGGAGATACATAGTGATAAACCAGGGCGGGTAGCATTCAGAGCAGCCTAGCATTTAGAAAGGGATGGAGGTCCACCTCTGTCTAGATCACTCCACCTCCTGCACACTGCCTGAGGACACTGATGTAAATGGGAGGGGCTGAGGATTCTGATGTAAAGGGGGGGCCTGAGGATTCTGATGTGAAGGGGGGCTGAGGGCTGTAATATAAAATGAGGGGGGGGGGACTCTGATGTGAAAAGTGGGGCTGAGGACTCTGTGTTCAAGGGGGGTTATGGACTCTGAAGGACTTAAAACAATTTTGAGAAACACTGGTGTAAAGAATAACTGTGAAATAAGAAATTGATCGATTGTTAAGCCCGGGTTCACACTATAACCCGCTGCGGATCGCACAGGTGCGCTGTGCGTCCCTGTTCCCCGTTTCAGGGACGAATCAGGGCCGATTCTATGCCTGAATTCAGACTACACGTCTGCCCCCCCCCACACATATATCTGTTCCCCCTCTGTACATCTGTCCCCCCCCAAACTCACGGATCGGATCGTTGCTCGGATCAGATTCACGGATCGGATCATTTTTCGGATCAGCAAATAATAATGGAATTTGCAAAAACCTGTGAAAATTCCACCACCATAAAGCCCCCACTGTAATATCCACAATCTCCCCCACTGTAATATCCACGTCATCTCCCCAACTGTAATATTGGCTGAGTATGGCTGGGTACGGCTGAGCATGGCATGGCGACTGGGTATCGCCGAGTATGGCTGGGTATTACGTGTATTGCAGAGTATGGCTGGGTATTATCGAGTATTGCAGAGTATGGCTGGTTATTACCAAGTATTGCAGAGTATGGCAGAGTATGGCTGGGTATGGCAGAGTATTGGCAGGGTGTTGCAGAGTATTGGCAGGGTGTTGCAGAGTATTGGCAGGGTGTTGCAGGGTATTGCAGAGTATTGGCTGGGTATTACCGAGTATTGCAGAGTATGGCTGGGTATTACCGAGTATTGCAGAGTATGGCTGGGTATTAAGGGGTATTGCAGAGTATGGCAGAGTATGGCTGGGTATTACCGAGTATGGCTGGGTATGGCAGAGTATTGGCAGGGTGTTGCAGAGTATTGGCAGGGTATTGCAGAGTATTGGCAGGGTGTTGCAGAGTATTGGCAGGGTGTTGCAGAGTATTGGCAGGGTGTTGCAGAGTATTGGCAGGGTATTGCAGAGTATTGGCAGGGTGTTGCAGAGTATTGGCAGGGTGTTGCAGAGTATTGGCAGCGTATTGCAGAGTATTGGCAGGGTATTGCAGAGTATTGGCAGGGTATTGCAGAGTATTGGCAAGGTATTGCAGGGTAATGCAGTGTATTGGCAGGGTAGTGCAGAGTATTGGCAGGGTGTTGCAGAGTATTGGCAGTTACCGCGAGGGGAAGAGTAATCAGTTAGATTACTCGTTACCCTCTAAAGTAACGGCGTTTACTTTAATTGCGTTTTAATTGCGTTTGTTACATCATTGACAGTATCTCACAAAAGTACCCCTCACATTTTTGTAAATATTTTATTATATCTTTTCATGTGACAACACTGAAGAAATTACACTTTGCTACAACGTAAAGTAGTGAGTGTACAGCTTGTATAACAGTGTACATTAGCTATCCCCTCAAAATAACTCAACACTAATGTCTAAACTGCTGGCAACAAAAGTGAGTTCACCTCTAACTGAAAATGCCCAAATTGGGCCCAATTAGCCCTTTTCCCTCTATGGTATCATGTGACTCGTTATTGTTACAAGGTCTCAGGTGTGAATGGGGAGCAGGTATGTTAAATTTGGTGTTATTGATCTCACTCTCTCATACTGGCCACTGGAAGTTCAACATGGTACCTCATGGCAAAGAACTCACTGAGGATCTGAAAAAAAGAATTTTTGCTCTACATAAAGATGGCCTAGGCTATAAGAAGATTGCCAAGACCCTGAAACTGAGATGCAGTAAGATGGCCAAGACCATACAGAGGTTTAACAGGACAGGTTCCACTCAGAACAGGCCTCGCTATGGTCGACCAAAGAAGTTGAGTGCACGTGCTCAGCGTCATATCCAGAGGTTGTCATATGAGTGCTGCCAGCATTGCTGCAGAGGTTGAATCGGAGGGGGGTCAGCTTGTCGGTGCTCAGACCATACGCCGCACACTGCATCAAATTGGTCTGCATGGCTGTCATCCCGGAAGGAAGCCTCTTCTAAAGATGCACAAGAAAGCCTGAAAATAGTTTGCTGAAGACAAGCAGACTAAGGACATGGATTACTGGAACCATGTCCTGTGATCTGATGAGACCAAGATAAACTTATTTGGTTCAGATGGTGTCACTGTGTGTGGCGGCAACCAGGTGAGGAGTACAAAAATAAGTGTGTCTTGCCTACAATCAAGCATGGTGGTTGGCGTGTCATGGTCTGGGGCTGTATGAGTGCTGCCGGCACTGGGGAGCTCATTGTTCATTGAGGAAACCATGAATGCCAATATGTACTGTGACATACTGAAGCAGAGCATGATCCCCGCCCTTCGGAGACTAGGTCACAGGGCAGTATTCCAACATGATAACAACCCCAAACACATCTCCAAGGTGACCACTGCCTTGCTAAAGAAGCTGAGGGTAAAGGTGATGGACTGGCCAAGCATGTCTCCAGACCTAAACCCTATTGAGCATCCGTGGGGCATCCTCAAATGGAGGGTGGAGGAGTGCAAGGTCTCTAACATCCACCAGCTCCATGATGTCATCATGGAGAAGTGGAAGAGGACTCCAGTGGCAACCTGTGAAGCTCTATTGAACTCCATGCCCAAGAGTGTTAAGGCAGTGCTGGAAAATAATGGTGGCCACACAAAATATTGACACTTTGGGCCCAATTTGGACATTTTCACTTAGGGACGTACTCACTTTTGTTGCCAGTGGTTTAGACATTAATTGCTGTGTGTTGAGTTATTTTGAGGGCACAGCACATTTACACTCTTATGCCGCGTACACATGGTCGGACTTTCCAAAGGCAAATGTGCGAAATTGTTGTTGGAAATTCCGACTGTGTGTAGGCTCCATCGGACAGTTTTCATCGGAATTTCCGTCGCACAAAATTTGAGCTCTGGTTCTTAAAACAATTCAACGCATGCTCGGAAGCATTGAACTTAATTTTCTCGGCTCGTTGTAGTGTTGTACGTCACCGCGTTCTTGACGGACGAAAGTTCAGAGAACTTTTGTGTGACCGTGTGCACTGTATGCAAGGCAAGCTTGAGCAGAATTCCGTCGGGAAAAACCATCCAAGATTTTTTCGAACATGTGTGCGCGGCATTAGAGTCTGCAAAGGACTTGAGACTGGTGCAGAGATTCACCTTCCAGCAGGGCAACGACCCTAAACGACCCTAAACATACATCCAGAGTTACAATGGAATGGTTTAGATCAAAGCATATTCATGTGTTAGAATGGCCCAGTCAAAGTCCAGACCAAAATCCAATTGAGAATCTGTGGCAAGACTTGAAAATTGCTGTTCACAGACGCTCTACATCCAATCTGACAGAGCTTGAGCTATTTTTCAAAGAAGAATGAGCAAAAATGTCACCCTCTAGATGGGCAAAGCTGGTAGAGACATCCCCAAAAAGACTTGCAGCTGTAATTACAGCGAAAGGTGGTTCTACAAAGTATTAACTCAGGGGGGCTGAATACAAATGCACACCACACTTTTCACATATTTATTTGTAAAAAAAAAAAATCAAGAACCATTTATTATTTTCTTTTCACTTCACAATTATGTGCCACTTTGTGTTGGTCTATAACAGGGGTCTCCAAACTTTTCAACACGAGGGCCACATTGTAGATTTTACAAGTATTCGGGGGCCGAAAAAAAAAATCAGTTATGTATAAAATACATGAATGAATAAAATTTAAATGTATATATTTTACATGGATCATTTTTGTAATCAGTAGTGTCTCCATCAGTAGGGGTGCAATGGATCAAAAAACTCACATCACAGTCACGGATCGGATCATTTTTCGGAACAGCAAATAATTGATATTGGCAGAGTATGGCTGGGTATGGCAGAGTATGGCTGGGTATGGCAGGGTATTGCAGAGTATTGGCAGAGTATTGCAGAGTATTGGCTGGGTATTGGCAGAGTATTGGCAGGGTATTGGCAGAGTATTGGATGGGTATTGGCAGAGTATTGGATGGGTATTGGCAGAGTATTGGCAGGGTATTGCAGAGTATTGGCAGGACATTGCAGAGTATTGGCAGGGTATTGGCAGGGTATTGCAGAGTATTGGATGGGTATTGCAGAGTATTGGCTGGGTATTGGCAGGGTATTGCAGAGTATTGGCAGGGTATTGGCAGGGTATTGCAGAGTATTGGATGGGTATTGCAGAGTATTGGCTGGGTATTGGCAGGGTATTGCAGAGTATTGGCAGGACATTGCAGAGTATTGGCAGGGTATTGCAGAGTATTGGATGGGTATTGCAGAGTATTGGATGGGTATTGCAGAGTATTGGCTGGGTATTGGCAGAGTATTGGCTGGGTATTGCAGAGTATTAGCAGAGTATTGGCTGGGTATAGCAGAGTATTGGCTGGGTATTGCAGAGTATTGGCTGGGTATGGCAGAGTATTGGCTGGGTATTGCAGAGTATTGGCTGGGTATTGCAGAGTATTAGCAGAGTATTGGCTGGGTATGGCAGAGTATTGGCTGGGTATTGCAGAGTATTAGCAGAGTATTGGCTGGGTATGGCAGAGTATTGGCTGGGTATTGCAGAGTATTGGCTGGGTATTGCAGAGTATTGGCTGGGTATGGCAGAGTATTGGCTGGGTGTTGCAGAGTATTGCAGAGTATTGGCTGGGTATTGCAGAGTATTGGCTGGGTATGGCAGAGTATTGGCTGGGTATTGCAGAGTATTGGCTGGGTATTGCAGAGTATTAGCAGAGTATTGGCTGGGTATTGAAGAGTATTGGCTGGGTATTGCAGAGTATTAGCAGAGTATTGGCTGGGTATTGCAGAGTATTGGCTGGGTATTGCAGAGTATTAGCAGAGTATTGGCTGGGTATGGCAGAGTATTGGCTGGGTATTGCAGAGTATTGGCTGGGTATTGCAGAGTATTAGCAGAGTATTGGCTGGGTATGGCAGAGTATTGGCAGCCATCAGTGTCCCCATCAGCAACACACACACACACCTCTGTACGAGCCAACTTCTGCTGCAAACAGGACAGTGGAAAGGTGGGGCAGCCTTCAACCTCTTCCCTCCCTCCACCCATCGGCAATACACACACCTCCGTACAGCCGTCTTCAGCTCACAACTCCCGCCCGCTGTTTGTATTAACGATCCTTCAGCGTGTGAAGCAGCGGGCGGGAGACACGAGATGAAGACGGAGACAGCTGTACGGAGGTGTGTGTGAAGAGGGGAGGTGCCGCGCTAATGACGTCACTGGTTGCTGGGACATCGGCGGTCCCAGCAGCCAATCATAAGCACGTCGTGCAGCAAATAAGCACGTCGTGTGCTGCTTTGTATTGCCGGACCTGCCAGCTGCGGCGGGCCGGTTTAAACACACAAGCGGGCCGGATTTGGCCCGCGGGCCGGGGTTTGGAGACCCCTGGTCTATAACATAAAATCCCAATAAAATACATTTACGTTTTTGGTTGTGACTGTATATATATATATATATATATATTAGGGCTGTGGAAATTAAAGATTAATTCCTCGACTAATCGATTAATTCTTTTGATAGATCAAAATTCTTTTGATCAGTACTCTCTGCCGGCTTCCGGGTCTTCAGGGAGTTCCGTCGGAGATCCGGTGACGTCACAGACATCGACGTCACCGGACTCCTCCCCCTTCCCCAAGTGCCTCCGTCTGCTAACGAAGGGAAGGGGGAGGAGTCCGGTGACATTGAAGTTCTGATTGAACGTAACACATATGGGGAGGAGCTACACATGACGTCACCCGCTGCTGCCCTACGGAACTAACACGATTGTCGGCTTTACATGCTGTGTTTTTATCATCTTTATGTGAGTAGTTTGTGTTTGAACACAAAAATTAAATCTTATACTTAAGAGGTGAGCACTTAGAACTTTTCTTTCTACCCATGACCTGGCATCCTTGCTGAGATCTAAGGAGACGTGAGAGAAGTTTATGGTCCGTGTTAACCCTTTTGTTACCCCCTTGCATGACCACCTGTTTGCACAGGGGTCCATGCCATAAGGTGAGAGTGATTACACCAGAGGTGGAGGGATTGTCACGCTACTGTGGGAAAAAAATTACTTACGTCAGTGCTACAGTTTGAATTTAAAACTTATTTGTGTGAACTGTGAAGTTAAGTCATGGATTGTGGAAACTAACTAGGGTCGGGTGATTGTATATAGTATATACCACATTTACCACTGACTAATGCAGAGTTGCAATGCAAGGAGATCAGCTAAAAGTAGTTGGATCTGTATGTGCGTTATAATTAATCAAAATTAGTTGATTAATCGATTTAAAAAAAAATCGATTAATCGAACACGAAAATTTTAATCAGTAACAGCCCTAATATATATATATATATATATATATATATATACAGTAAACACACACAAACATAAGTTTGCAGGTCACTGACGCAAACGATTTCAGCATCAGATGTGCTAGTAAGGATCTGCAAGGGAGTGAAGGTAAGTTGAGCATAGAGGGGGAAAGGAGAAGCTCTTTGCTGTGACACTGTCACTTTTACATTGCACAGTGTACTATAGGACCAAGAGATGAACACTCCTGTGTTCATTTTGTAACAGACTTCACAAGGAAGATGTCTGTAAATTATCTATAGCTATTATATAGTTATTTTTCCTATATATTTTTTCAAATGCATTTTTAGTTCCTTCCTCTGTGAAGCTTGAACCAAATAACCTACACCCTGCACCCTTTCTAAAGAAGAATTTGTACAAAGGAAAAAGTAATGATTTCTCCTGTCATTACTGATCAGCAGCCAAGAGGCGAATTGACTGGTGTGGGTCATGTTCACCTATTAGGAAGGTATCAGTTGTCTGGCAGCACCATGGTGACTCACTCATTATATTACCTTGGACATTACTCATCCTTTTCCTGTGCCGATCATGAAGCATCAGCTGCAGGGTTCAGAAAGACGATGGCGTAAGTGAGAGCTACACCAATCTCTGAGCGGGAGAATTGGGATTTATTATGGTGGTAATTATTCCCAGCACAATACAAAATAGAAAAAAAAAAGTCTGACAGCAGTTTCAAAGTTGTCTGATCATTCACCGATTTATCCAAGTATAATGGAACATGAAATATATTTGTGATGATCCGTGATCAGAGATTGTAAGAAAGAACTATGGTTTAAAGGGTAAGTCCACTTTTATAGTTTAAGAAAAATATTCTAGCACTAGAAGCAAAATAGCCAACACTTTCAAGAAACTCAATACCTGTTAACAATTGGAGGGGAACTGAACTCTGGAAGCTGTTCTCAAGAAAAGGCAAGCAGAGGGCAAATGACTAGTCAGCAGCATTGTGTGTGGTCTCCCTGCAGCTGATCTTTTTCTATTATTATGCCGCATAAACACGATCGGAAATTCGGCCAGCAAAAGTCTGATGTGAGCTTTTGGTCAGAAAATGCGACCATGTGTAGTCTCCATCGGACTTCTGCTGGCCCGAATTCCCGCCAGCAAAACATTGAAAACAGGTTCTCAATTTTTCGGTCGGAAAAAGTTCCGATCGGAAATTCCAATCGTCTGTACCAATTCCGACGCGCAAAATTCCTGCGCATGCTCGGAAACAATTAGACGCATGCTCGGAAGCATTGAACTTAATTTTCTTGGCTCGTCGTTGTATTGTACGTCACCGTGTTCTTGACGGTCAAAAGTTCAGCGAACTTTTTTGTGACCGTGTGTATGCCAACCAAGCTTGAGCGGAATTCTGTCGGAAAAACCATTCAAGATTTTTCCAACGGAAAATCTGCTACTGTACGCGACAATACTGATTTATCATGCCTTGTTCTGTCTCTGTGCGGAGACATCTTGGTATAGGCAGAACCTTGCCTCCTTATGTTAGAGAAGTCATGCTGTGGCTAATTCACTTCCCATCTGATGGTGTCTGCATAATGTTGGCTCCAAAACCACTTGGCAGAGCCAGCAGCATGACACCAGTGATCTTTTTTAGCTGTCTGTTAAACACTTGCCCTCTGGAAGATTGGCACTATGGGGGAGATTTACTAAAACTGGAGTGCTCACAATCTGGTGCAGCTGTGCATGGTAGCCAATCAGCTTCTAACCCCAGTTTGTTCAATGAAGCTTTGGCAATATAACCTGGAAGCTGATTGGCTTCTGTGCAGAAGTGAGCCTAATTTTGCTCTCTCCAGCTTTAGTAAATAAACCCGTGTTACAACAACGCTGTACTTAAACAAAATTTATATCATTATTTTTCCCACAAATAGAGCTTTTATTTGGTGGATATAAATGAAAAGACACTGAAAATTAAAAAAATATATATATATTTTTTTTACTTTTTGCTATAACCGATAAAAAATGTAATCTTCATCAATTTAGGCCAATGTGTCTTCTGCTACAGGTCTTTAGTAAAAGAAAATCCTAATAAGTGGATATTATATAGCGGGCAGTCTGACATTAACCACTTCAGCCCCGGACCATTTGGCAGCCAAAGGACCAGAGGTCTTTTTTCAATTTCGCACTGCACTACTTTAACTGGTAATTGCGCGGTCATGCAATTTTGTAACCAAACGAAATTTGCGTCCTTTTCTTCCCACAAATAGAGCTTTCTTTTGATGGTATTTGATTGCCTCTGTGATTTTTATTTTTTGCGATATAAACGGAAAAAGAGCGAAAATTTTGAAAAAAAAAGAGATTTTCTACTTTTTGTTATAAAAAAAATCTAATAAACTCAATTTTAGTCAAACATTTGGGCCAAAATGTATTCAGCCACATGTCTTTAGTAAAAAAAAATGCCAATAAGCGTATATTTATTGGTTTGCGCAAAAGTTATAGCGTCTACAAACTAGAGTACATTTTCTGGAATTTACACCGCTTTTAATTTATGACTGCCTATTTCATTTCTTGAGGTGCTAAAATGGCAGAGAAGTACAAAACCCCCCCAAATGACCCCATTTTGGAAAGTAGACACCCCAAGCTATTTGCTGAGAGGCATGTTGAGCCCATTGAATATTTTTTTTTTTAGTCCCAAGTGATTGAATAAAGACAAAAATAAAAAAGATTTTTTTTTTTTTTTTCAAAAAGTTGTCACTAAATGATATATTGCTCACACATGCCATAGTTATATGTGGAATTGCACCCCAAAATACATTTTGCTGCTTCTCCTGAGTATGGGGATACCACATGTGTGGGACTTTTTGGGAGCCTAGCCGCGTACGGGGCCCCGAAACCCAAGCACCGCCTTCAGGATTTCTAAGGGTGCAAATTTTTGATTTCACTCCTCACTACCTATCACCGTTTCGAAGGCCATAAAATGCCAAAATAGCACAAAACCCCCCCAAATGACCCCATTTTGGAAAGTAGACACCCCAAGCTATTTGTTGAGAGGCATGGTGAGTATTTTACAGCTCTCATTTGTTTTTGAAAATGAAGAAAGTAAAGAAAAAAAAAAAATTTTTTTCTTTTTTCAATTTTCAAAACTTTGTGACAAAAAGCGAGATCTGCAAAATACTCACAATACCTCTCAGCAAATAGCTTGGGGTGTCTACTTTCCAAAATGGGGTCATTTTGGGGGGTTTTATGCCATCTGGGCATTCCATGGCCTCCGAAACTGTGATTGGCAGTGAGAAGTGAAATAAAAAAATTACACCCTTAGAAAGCCTGAAGGCGGTGATTGGTTTTTGGGGTTCCGTACGCAGCTAGGCTCCCAAAAAGTCCCACACATGTGGTATCCCCGTACTCAGGAGAAGCAACAGAATGTATTTTGGGGTGTATTTCCACATATGCCCATGACATGTTTGAGCAATATATCATTTAGTGACAACTTTTTGTAAAAAAAATATATATATATTTTTTTTTTCATTATTCAATCTCTTGGGACAAAAAAAAAAAATATTTAATGGGCTCAACATTGCTCTCATCAAATAGCTTGGGGTGTCTACTTTCCAAAATGGGGTCATTTGGGGGGGGTTTGAACTGTCCTGGCATTTTATGCACAACATTTAGAAGCCTATGTCACACGTCACCCACTCTTCTAACCACTTGTAGACAAAGCCCTTTCTGACACTTTTTGTTTACATGAAAACATATTTTTTTTTTTGCAAGAAAATTACGTTGAACCCCCAAACACTATATATATTGTTAAAGCAAAGGCCCTACAGATTAAAATGGTGGGTGTTGCATTTTTTTTTTCCACACAGTATTTGCGCAGCGATTTTTCAAACGCATTTTTTGTGGAAAAAATACACTTTTTTTTATTTTAATGCACTAAAACACACTATATTGCTCAAATTTTTGATGAAATAAAAAATATGATCTTAGGCCGAGTACATGGAT
This sequence comes from Lithobates sylvaticus, assembly GCA_028564925.1. Lineage (NCBI taxonomy): Eukaryota > Metazoa > Chordata > Amphibia > Anura > Ranidae > Lithobates > Lithobates sylvaticus. The sequence continues at coordinate 381,129,777 of CM053028.1, forward strand.
ACCAAACACGACATGCTTTAAAATTGCGCACAAACACGCAGTGGCGACAAACTACATACATTTTTAAAAGCCTTTAAAAGCCTTTACATGATACCACATTAGATTCACGGAGGAGGTCTACTGCTAAAATTACTGCCTTCGATCTGACCTTCGCGGTGATACCTCACATGCATGGTGCAATTGCTGTTTACATATGACGCCAGACCAACGCTTGTGTACGCCTTTGCGCAAGAGAAGGGGGGGCAGGGGTGCTTTTTTTTTTTTTTTTTTTTTTTTTTTTTTTTTATTTATTTAGCTTTTTTATTTTATTTTTAAACTGTTCCTTCCATTTTTTTTCTTTGTTATGATTTTTATTGTTATCTCAGGGAATGTAAATATCCCCTATGATAGCAATAGGCAGTGACAGGTACTCTTTTTTTGAAAAAATTGGGGTCTATTAGACCCTAGATCTTTCCTCTGCCCTCAAAGCATCTGACCACACCAAGATTGGTGTGATAAAATGCTTTCCCAATTTCCCAATGGCGCGGTTTATATCCGGGAGGGGGGACATTCCCTCCCACTGCTTGTAAAAGCAGTCTAGAGGCTAATTACCCGCTAGAATTGCTTTTACATGAAAGCCGATCACTGGCTGAAAAGAATGATACCAAGATGATACCTAAACCTGCAGGCATCATTCTGGTATAACCATTCAAAGTCCAGCAACATACTGGACATATATTGTAATCTTTTTTTTTTCATGCAGCCTCTTGGCTGAACGAAAAAAAGAGATTGATTGGTGGGTATGCCCACCATTAGAATACCTCCCTTCATCCACCCACTTCTAATGATGGGCATACATGCACCATTTATATATGCCGATGCATGGGGGCATCCTCCCGCAAAAGTTATGCCGTGTACACACGGTCGGAATTTCGACCGTATGTACGTGGCATTAGGAGCCAATCGCTCCCCCCCCCCCCTGCTGCCCCCCATGCTTCGGCATATATGCTCTTTTTTTTAACTGTGGTGGTGAAATCACCTCCTACAGCGTTGGAGTCGCGGCTTTATGTATCGTGGGAGCAAACGCTGTTGCTGTCAAGATAAATAAATCCGCGTTGCAACTGAATGGCGCACCTGAAAACAAAAAAATGCTCAACACTAAAACACACAGTAAACAAAATTACATACCTGAAAAGCAAGCATGATAAAACATAATAAAACATAATAAAACATAATAAAACATTGCAGAATAGAATGGAGTAAAAAAAGAGCAACAATAGAGAGAGAATAGAGTGAGAGAGAGAACAATAAAACGACAACTATTTTATTTTTTTTTATTTTTTTGAGATTCACAGGTAAAAAAGCTCCTGACTGAAGCGACTGAATCAAAACGCTACCACAAAAAAAAATGTTAGCGATCGCAGGGATCAGGCCTGACTCTGCGAACGCTGCAGTTATGTGTGCTTAGTGTTTTGTAAGTGACAGTGATCGATCGATACTGCACTTGGGTGGGCTGGGCTGGGCTGGGCGGAGGGGGAAAACGCAGGTGCTAGCAGGTATCTGGGCTGATCCCGCTAACAATGCGTTTTTTTTTGGAACCCTAAACTGCTGGGACGCTAGTATAGATCTGATCAGATCAGATATTGATCTGTTCAGATACTGTGCCACTAAGGGAGGTGTATGCTTTGCGCGTGGGTGTTTGCGGTACTGGCACTAACCTGGGGCGACGCAGACCTTATTTGACCCTAAAACCTAATTGATATCACCCGCCGGGCGATCAGGGGGTTAAACCGTTATTGGGTAATAAATGGCGGGTGCCCTGACAGTATAAAAAACAAGCTAACTAACCAGCGTCACCCGTAACAGTAATACAAAAAAAAAAAACTGGTTACCTAGCGACACTAATGCAGCGATCAGAAAAACGATCGCTTAGTGACACTGGCAAAAGGGGGTGAAAGGGTTAACTAGGGGCAATCAGGGGGTTAAAACCTTTATTAGGTAATATATGGGGGTACCTGACGCTATATAAAAACCTGACGGGGAACCTAAATAACGAAATAACTAACTGGCTAACCAGCGTCACCAGTGACAGTTATACAGTGATCACTGGTGAAAGGGTTAACTCTAGGGGCAATCAGGGGGTTAAAACCTTTATTTAGGTTGTAATATGGGGGTACCTGACCTATAAACCTATTTATGAACCTATATAAACATGGCGGTTACCTAAAAAAAAAAAATGGTTACCTAGCGACACTAATGCAGCGATCAGAAAAACGATCGCTTAGTGACACTGGCAAAAGGGGGTGAAAGGGTTAACTAGGGGCAATCAGGGGGTTAAAACCTTTATTAGGTAATATATGGGGGTACCTGACGCTATATAAAAACCTGACGGGGAACCTAAATAACGAAATAACTAACTGGCTAACCAGCGTCACCAGTGACAGTTATACAGTGATCACTGGTGAAAGGGTTAACTCTAGGGGCAATCAAGGGGTTAAAACCTTTATTTAGGTTGTAATATGGGGGTACCTGACCTATAAACCTATTTATGAACCTATATAAACATGGCGGTTACCTAAAAAAAAAAAATGGTTACCTAGCGACAGCAGTGACACTAATACAGCGATCAGAAAAACGATCGCTTAGTGACACTGGCAAAAGGGGGTGAAAGGGTTACCTGGGGGGCAATCAAGGGGTTAAACCTTTATTAGGGGGGGGTGGGGGGCTACCTTGGACCTAAAACTAACTGCCCTGACAGTTATTACAGTCACACTGACACTAAATGCAGTGATCAGTAAAAAAATGATCACTGCAATTAGTGACACTGTGACTGGGGGGGGAGGGGGGGATCTGGGGGGTGATCTGGGGGTGACAGGGGGGTGTTTTGTGTGCCTATGTGTACTGGTGTCAGTGTACTGTTGGTGCACTAACCTTTAGATGTTCACAGCTCGGCGTTCCGGTCACATAGACCGGCGCACCGAGCGTGACATCACTTCCTCTGCCTGTGTTTTGATTGACACAGACAGAGGAAGCATCTGATTCGCCAGGAGCGATCGCGAGGGGGTGGCCAGAAACCACTGGCCGTCCCCTCATCCCGGATCGCTCCTGAAGCGATCCCGACCGTCCCCGCCGGCCGGGGGGGGGTCCGATCGGACCCCCCACCCGCCGGAAGAATGGCACGTACAGGTACGTGGTTCTGCCTGTACGTGCCATTCTGCCGACGTATATATACAGGGGGCGGTCGGCAAGTGGTTAACTGACACTTTGTGGGAATCAGTGACACTAATACTGTGATCAGTGCTAAAACTGTACTAATGACACTGGCTGGGAAAGGGTTAAACATCTAGGGCGATCAAAGGGTTAAATGTGTGCCTAACCAGTGTTTATAAGTTTACTGTAAGGTGCTTTTACTAAGGCATGTGCTGGTTAATAATTCCTTTGCAGGGAAACAAAAACCGCCACTTCCTCACTGACAGGACAAAGCTCTGCTTTGTTTACATAGGCAAAGGTCTGTTCTGTCTTCATGTTCGCCAAACAACAGGTGCCAGCGGTCATCTATTGGCTGGCATCCTCTGATCAGCTTTAGCTGTGTCTAATCACAGTGCAGCAGGTGCACCAGCTCTGCGCCTGCGCACGCCCCCCCTGCCCAAAGGTGCTGGATCACATACTAGGTATGTGATCCGGCACAGGAGAGCCACTCTGCCACAGTACTCATATGTGAGCCTGTCGGCAAGTGGACAAGGGTGGCATTTTGACCACCACTGTAAGGGGGGGTGGGCACTCTTTACCCTGATCACCAATGCAAGAGGCATTCTTCCCACTGACCGCCGATAAATTCATAGCAGGGGTTCCCCAGGACCTGAAAATTACTTCAAGGATTCCTCAGGGGTAAAAATTTTGAAAAAGTCTGTGCTAAAGTGTCCAACAAGAAGAACAGTGAGCAGCAATGTAGAGACCCTATCAATTCTCCTGAGGCTGAAAGTCAGCAGCCATGCCTTTATCTCCTACTACAATTATACAACTATAAGGCTGTAGGCTCGGGAGCGCCTAGATACGCTCTCATCCCAGGAAATGCAAATAATATATATATTTTCAGGAGGAATTCAAGACAAAAAGTCAGGGTACTGCTTAAGTACAATTAACATTTCTAATTGTTCCCTATAACAGTACATCTTCTGTTTTTGAGTTCAGGTCCATTCTAATGTTAACTGTAGGAAGTTCCTAATAGTTCCTAAAAAAAGTATTTTCATAGCAAAAAGCTAATGTGAACATTTTCAGAAGGGTGTGATGTTGGGGTATACAGTAAAACCTTGGATTGCAAGTATAAATTTGTTCCAGAAACATGCTTGTAATCCAAAGCACTTGTATATCAAAGCAAATGTCCCCATAAGAAATAATGGAAACTCAAATGATTTGTTCCACAACCATTTATTCATAGGTCCTTAAGTTTATAGTCCATATAAAAAGATTATAGCAATGTGAACAGGTTGTGTAACCATAAAACGTCCATCCACAAATGGAAACCTCCACAAGGGGATAAAGCCCCATACACGCTATTAGATTATCTGCAGATTTTCAGATTTACCAAAACCATGTAGTGCAAGGGCCTGCCTGATTGCATACAAATTGAAACTCCTAAGGTTTGACCTCATATTATATGGTTTTGGTAAATCTGAAGACAAAAATCTGCAGAAAATCTAATAGTGTGTATGGGGCTTTAGAAGCAAAATCCAGCACAATATGTTGCTAAATGTTGTAACTTCATTAAATGTAAAAAAATTACTACACTTAGAGGCGCCTCTCTTCTCTTTTATACTCTGTTGTTACATGACGCTTCTTGTATCTCAAACCAAGTTACTCTCAAACCAAGGTTTTACTGTATGTCAAAAGTACACACTTGAGAAAAATTAGATAATAAATACTACTTTAAAAATTCATTTATTTCACTGCCCTGTTTTATCACAAGTGTGCCCTTTAATTGTGAAACAGAACCTTTCAGCTGCTAATGTCGACTAGAAAGCCTGCAAATGAGATAGCGGTGACCCCATCTATCCATGCTGTGTCAACCTATCAATTTCAGCTCCAGTTTTCCCACTCATTTGACATGCCAACACAGGGCAGTGAAATTATCCATTTCCTAAATATCCTTTGTTATTTTGATGTATTCATGCCCTTAATTTAAAGTGAATATAAATTGTTGTTTTTTATGTTTTTTAATTTAGTTCAGGACTAAAAATAAAATAATCTGTTTTGGTCAAATAGATGTGAAATATTGCATAAGAATAATTTATATTTACCGCTTGCAACCAGCAGGTGGTGTAATCAAAGCAGTTGGCCACCACCTCTGTTGAAGTGTTACTAAACCCAGGACCCTGTATTCACTATATCTCAATGCAATTAGATATAGCGAATGCAATTATTTTAGTAAATATAAACTGCTAAATACCTTTTCTCATCAGCAGTATATAGCAGTCTTGTGACTTCTATCAGTGTCTGGGTAAAGCGTGTAGGAGGAGTTTTCATATTGCACTGGCTGTCCTATCAGGATGCAGGACCCCTGACCCTCTGTCTGGACAGTGCTAATTGGCCCAGTGCTGATCACATGCACTCTCCCAAGAAAAAAAAAAAAACTAGCAATTCACATCAAACTGAGCATATGCAGCCTGACTCCAGTAACCCAGTAACACTGTCTTATCCGGACATGTTTTGGGGGCAATGCAAGAAGGGGAGAGGAACTGTGCGTACAGGATCAAACAGCCTTTATACATAATGCAGAGGATTAACCTCTTAGGTTCCACAGTGAGTATAACAAGCATGCTTTACTGCATATACACACTGATTTTACTGTTGTGGGTTTAGTAACACTTTCGGTAATTTACTACTATTTTTTAGATTGTAAGCTCTAACGAGCAGGGCCCTCTGATTCCTCTTGTACCAAATTGTTATGTAATTGTAATGTCTGCCTTTATTTTGTTAAGCGCTGCGCAAACTGTTGGCGCTATATAAATCCTGTATAATAATAATAATACTATGCTGTGAATAGGTTATAATTTGTTTTCCTGCTAGTAAGATCTATTTAAAGCGGTTCTGCACCCATTTCATTTAGTAAATCTCTTTGCCTTCCAAATCAGGCAAAGAGTACTAAATGAAATGTTTTTTTCTTTTTTTTTTTTTTTACTTACCTTGTAATTGAAGACTTCCGGTCTTCTCTCTCTGCGGCGGCGGGCGGGGTCTCTGCGTCGATCGTCGTCACGCCGCACTGTCTCCTGGGATCTGGTGTCATTGATCCCAGGAGTCGGTGCGGGCATCTTCCGAAATCTCGCGAGATTTCGGCCACATCTTCCGAAATCTCCCGAGATTTCGGCCACATCTGCCGAAATCTCGTGAGATGTCGGCAGATGTGCCGTTACTGCGCACGCGCGAGTAACGGCGGTGCATGCTGGGCCATCAACAGTGCCTGTGGGGTTTCACATGCCCACAGGCAAGATGGACCCCAGCAGACAAGAAGAAGACAAGAAGAAGATGAAGATGAAAACCGGCGGCGATCGAGATGGAACATGGAACAGGTAAGTCCCCCAATTGAGCTATATGCCCTTGGCATATAGCCCAAAAAAAAAAAAGAGTGCAGAACCGCTTTAAAATATATATCTAAATGTGTCAGAGGGCCCCTTCCCCGCCTAGCTCTTACAGCACATATGGTGTTTCAATTAGACAGGGGAGATTTACTAAACTGGTGCAGCTCTGCATAGTAACCAATCAGCTTCTAACTCCAGCTTTTATAATCAAGCTTGGACAAAAAAAACTAGAATCTGGTTGGTTACAATGCAGAGCTGCACCATATTCTGTGTACACCAGTTTTAGTAAATTCCCCCCACAGAGCCATAAAAGTAAGTAGGCATTACTGGTCCTTCTCATACTCTTACAAACCCGGTGTTATGGAATCACACTTTAGTAAATGTCAATTTTAGAAACATACATTTTATACTAGAAAATTGTATAAATGATCAGTATATATTTACACAAAAGTAATGCAGCTAGGGAAGCAGTGACATTATCTACCCAGATATGTTCCAACTCCATCTAACACTAGAACTCAAGGTGGACAACTGCAGTGTGAGGCGGCATTCACACCTGAGCGTTTTTTCGCCTGAAGCTAAAAAACGCTAGAGGGGAAAAAATACATTATTCTCTATGGAGATCGTTCACATCTCCACTCCAAAACGCCTGAAGCCGAACGCCTGAAGCTCAAACAAGTTCCGGACCCTTTTTTGTCGCTCAAATCAGGCAGATTTGGGTGTTTTTCTTCTTTTTACATTGGTGACCTTTTACTCTGCACAAAATCACGGCAAAACGTGGTAAAAAAGGCTGCGAAATCGCGGTAAAAAACGTCGCAAAAAAACGCTGCAATTCCCTTCAATTTTCTGCCTGAAAACGCTACGCTCAGGTGTGAATGCAGCCTTAAGGTGGTAAGGGAGTACGGATGAGATGAGTATATCTTGGCTGTGGGGCTACCTTTCAGGAGGCCCGGTCACTTTGCCCCCATTAAGCAGATGGTTGATTCACTAAAACTGGAGAGTGCAAAATCTGGTGCAGCTTAGCCAATCAGCTTCTAACTTCAGCTTATTCAATTAAGCTTTGACAAAAAATCTGGAAGCTGATTGGTTACTATGCAGAGCCACACCAGATTTTGCACTCTCCAGTCTTAGTAAATCAACCCCAATGTCTCTTTAAGTCTACGCTGTTTGCATAAAACAGACATAATGCATTTTGCTATAAATAATTTGTATTACTTTTCTCATAAGTGCTGAATATTTCTGTACCCTCTCCACATTTTCTGTCCTCTTTCAAAGACAATGTAATCTGAATGAAAGCCAATATGTCTGTAACTACATTTTCTCATTCTTTTATTACGTTAATTATATTTAGGAAGAAAATGCATTCATACGTGGAAAATGTTTCTTTTATCCTGCTTCCTTTGGCTGACAGATGGGTTACATCCTATCATGTAATGTGATTTAAGTCACAGGAAATGACACCAGTTCTTATCAGGGTGCTTTGCTGTGTAATCAGTGATAAGGGGGCAGGGCACTAAAAGTAACGCTCACATTAATGCATCAACATCTAATAGATTTATTGCTGAAGAAATAGGCAATGCAATGTGCATAGTTTCAGTTTAATGAGAAGCTAGAATTCATTTGGGCTCATTCTAATTTACATTTTTGTTTGTTTTACTGTTTAATATTTTTTCCCATGTAAATAAATAAAAAAAAAAGTGTATTATCCCCGTAGTGACTGAAGGTAACACAAATGTTAATGCCTGAACACAATTTTGCAACTTAGACATGTGTTAGTAAATCCGTGCATATCATTGCAACTACTTTTTGTATCCAGGCAAATTATACCTTATTTTTTTTTTCAGAACAAATTGGGTTTTCTTTTGGTGGTAAATGGTAACTGATATCTCCTATTTTTTTTATTAACAAAGATAAACTCGCCTAAAATAGTAAAAAAAAGAAAAAAAAAAAACGACCAAAAAAAAAAAAATCTTTACAATTTAGCTGTATATTGCTTGCTGTTTCTATAATTTACCACCAAAGAATAACACTGACGATTGCAGCAGTACCACATATGTGTATATTATGTGATGTTTGTACCCATGGTACAGCCCAGAAACAATGGTGCACATTTTGCTTTTTTTATCCTACCTAAAACACACTGACACTAAATGCTGCGTACACACGAAGGGACTATCCCACCGGACAATCCCCTCGTGTGTGGGCGCCGGCGGACTTTTTGGCGCCAAAAGTCCGGCGGACTAGGTTTTAAGTTTTGTTTTAAAATTGTCCGCTGGACTTGTCAGTCCGGCGGACAATCCCGCCGTTAGTAGGCTAGTCTGCCGGACTTTTGAAATGAACGGACTTGCCGCTCATTGGAAAGTCCGTTCATTCCCGCAGACTTTTTCCAGCGGATTGTCCGCCGGAGAAGTCCGGGCGTGTGTGGGCAAGTCACACGCTCGGAAGTCCGGGCGTGTGTGGGGAAGTCCCGCCGGACTAGGTCCGGCGGACAATCCAATGGACTTAGGTCCGAACGTGTGTATGCGGCATTACTGATACTGGCACTAATTTAAAAATTTTTTTTTTTTTTTACAAAATCCGACCAAAAATATGCTGGCCCTGACCTTTGTTCCTGTGCTGACCCCAACACTAACCCTGGCACTGACCCAGATCTAATCTTCATCTAGCTATTTTATTCCACACTTTTCTTTACATCTTCCTCTCCTGCAAGGAAGAGCAAGTAAACACAGGGGTGGGATGACAGAGGCTATCACAGCAATCAGGTGACCTGAGTCCCGGGCCCCGATTGTTAGTACAAGACCCAGAGGAGTGCTGGGAGTGCACTGTGCAGTGTCTCCCAGCACAAAGAGAGGTATGCATATATGTGGCCCCACAGTAAAAAAAAAATTTGGTGAGGCTGCATATGTGCATACCGTCGGCGGGAAGGGTAAATATTGGCGGGCACCAAAGACATTAGTGTCACAGAGCATTATGGGCTTGTACAAATAAAGCATGACAGTAGCCGTTTTTTACAGAGCAGCGGGAGAGAGGTGTGAGCAACTTTTCTTATCCAGCTGTGTGTAAAGCCTTACATATACACATTGAAGAGACTAGGTGATACACAGAGATGAAACAAATCCTCCTTCATATGTTGTACATGTTTATCTGCTGTCTTCTCTTCTCTACATCCATTCAAAGTCCAGAATTTATAAAGCTTGTCTGAGCCATCAGAAAAAAGGGGGCGGAGAGCTGAAATTACAGTCTGCAGAGCTCAGTGAGCTGATTGGAGGGAAGAGACACACCCCCTTCATACAGCACACATGAACAGAGCTGGAGGTCCCTCCCCTGTCACCTTTTTTCTCTTGGTGTCAGGAAAACTTGTCAGCAGTGACTCATGCTGATAGCAGAGGAATGAAGCAGCAGACAGAAATTACACTTAGTGCACTGAATTAAGACAAGTCCACACTATAGAGGCATATGCTTTGTTTATATTTCATGTCTGAGCTTTACAACCATTTTCATTCTTTATTTAATATCAGAGATTACAGTAAAAAAAATCGGGTCCAGCCCTATGAAACAAGTACATTTGTTTGAGTTGTAAAAAACACAAATTTTCTGATTATGATTTACCTGCATCCACCCACTAGGGGTTGAAGACAAGTTCACCTTTTTGCTAGGTGGCTCTGATATCAAAGGTTTATTTTGATGTAATACATTGCCTGTTATCTATAATGATGGTATAGTGAGCTATAATGAAGGAGGGAAGCTTGGGGATAAGTGCACCTGGGAGGGGTTCATTATAAAAGGACAAAGAAATGGGGGTATACATTTTATTTCAGCCATTGAGCTCCATAAACAATATACATTTTTTTTTTATCCAATTGTTGTGCTTTGCCAGTACACAAAGTAAAAGGAGTCTAGAGCTCCATCTGCTGACTAGACAACCTACATACAAAACACTAAATTACAATATGACTTGTGTAGCAATTGCATATGCTATATTCGTTTTTTTTTTTTTTTATTTGCTATTTTGTTTCCCACAAAAGTGGAGTTACCCTTTAACTTGACTAAAAAAAATATTAAATTTTTTAGTTCAGAAAAAGAAAATTTACAATTAATTTCCTTAAAAATAAGCCTGTGTTTTGCCCATGCAGTTTAATGCTACACTCCTCAGCAGCCCATACATACTCTTCCTTTGTCCCCCCCCCCCCTTTTCTGCTCTACAGGGAGTGAGAAAAAGAAGCCCAGTATCAGCTAAGCATAATTTTTTTTGGGCTAACATAGGTCTTTAGCCTCTACCCTCTCATTAATGAGAGAACACTGGTGTTTGGTCATTTATTTATTTATTTATTACAGGTACTATAGCGCCATCAATTTATGCAGCACTTTACATATACAATGCTGTGAAAAGTAATTGCCCCCTAAATCTAATAACTCGTTGTGCCACCCTTGGCGGCAACAACTGCAATCAAGCGTTTGCGATAACTGGCAATGAGTCTTTCACATTGCTGTGGAGAAATTTTGGCCCACTCTTCTTTGCAAAATTGTTTTAATTCAGCCACATTGGAGGGTTTTTCAGCATGAACGGCTGTGTAAGGTCATGATACAGCATCTCAATTAGATTTAAGTCCGGGCTTTGACTAGGCCACTCCAAAACCTAAGTTTTGCTTTGTTTGAACCATTTGGAGGTGGACTTGCTGTTGTGTTTCGGATCATTGTCCTGCTGCATGACCCAAGTGTACTTGAGCTTGAGATCACAAACTGGTGGCCGGACATACTCCTTTAGAATTTTCTGGTAGAGCTCAGAATTCATGGTTCCATCATTTTTGGTAAGTCGTCCAGGTCCTGAAGATGCAAAGAAGCCCCAGACCATCACACTACCACCACCATGTCTGACTCTTGGTATGATGTTCTTGTTATGAAATGCTGTATTAGTTTTCCAAAAAGTTAAATTTTAGTCTCATCAGTCCACAGAATATTTCCCTAAAAGTCTTAATCAAAGGCATAATCAAGATGTTTTTTGTGTTCTTTTTGGTCAGCAGTGGCTTTGGCCTTGGAACTCTCCCATGGATGCCATTTTTGCCCAGTTTCTTTCTTATTGTTGAATCATGAACATTGATCTTACCTGAGGCAAGTGAGGCATGCAGTTCTTTAGATGTTGTTCTGGGTTCTTTTATGACCAGAAAGGATAAGTCGTTGTCATGCTCTTGGAGTGATTTTTGTAGGCTGGCCACTCCTGGGAAGGTTCATCACTATTCCAAGTTATCTCCATTTGTGGCTCTCCCCGTGGTTTAGTGGAGTTCCAAGGCCTTATACCATGTACACACGGTCAGACTTTCCAGCAGAAAAAGTCAGATGGGAGCTTTTCATCGGAAAATAGACCGTGTGTATGCCCCATCAGACTTTTTCTGCCGGCATTTCCGACAGACTTGGATATAGAACATGTTCTAAATATTTCCGTCGTAAATGCTGACGGAGCTTAGTCCGTTTGCAAGTCCAACCGTGTGTACGGGTATTACAATCGGCTTTGAAACCCTTCCTAGATCGATACATGTTTGTTTCTTATCTGTTCTTGAATTTTTTTAGATTGTGGCATGATGTGTGGCTTTTTGTGATCTGTTAGCGTGCTTCACTTTGTCAGACAGCTTCTATTTATGTGATTTCTTGATTCAACAGGTCTGGCAGTAATCAGACCTGGGTGTGGCAAGTGAAATTTAACTCGGCTTTCCAAAAAAATGTGCTTTTTTCCCTTAATAAATGAAGTAATAAATTTAAAAACTGCATCTTGGATTTACTTGGGATATCTTTGTGTAATATTAAAATTTGTTTGATGATCTGAATCATTTAAGTGTAAATAAATAAAAAATCAGGAAGGGGGCAAATACTTTTTCACAGCACTATATTTTGTGCATTTACATCAGTCCCTGCCCTCAAGGAGCTTACAATCTAAAGTTCCTAACTCACATTCATAGATACACATACTAGGACCAATTCAGACAGGAGCCAATTAACCCACCATGCCTTTGGAGTGTGAGAGGAAACCGGAGTACCGAATAATTGGTCCAGGACTGTCACATGGAGTAACAAACTACTCTATACCTGGAATTACTTGCTCCTGGCAGTTATACAGTGTGATGGATATATACTAATGGGAACAAGGGCATTGCTTTGCCTCATATAAAATAGTTTCTTGAGGAATGGTCTTTGATAGACAAAAAAATAAATAAATACCAGAAATCTTAAGACGCCCATTCACATGCATTGTGGGGCATTATTGTGCATTGTGGTAAAGCAGTCTATTCATTTTGAATGGGTTGCCAACACACCAAGGTGCAGGTTAAATTGGATATGCAGCATTGTTATCAACTCACTTCATACTGTATCTGTATGTTGTGGTGTGCTAAAATGCTTGTGCATTATTGTGTGCTGGATTGATGTTTTGGGATACCATTCAAGATGAAAAGCACAGCACTTAGTTGAGTACAATAATGTGCATTGCAGTAACATGTGGCAAAATGTGCAGCTCACAAAGTATGAATGGGTCTTAAAGGAACAGCTTATTCTCAGATCAAAAAAATACAAATATTAGGATTGTAATTATTAAGCTCAAATCAGTAAACACCTGGGCGTCTGGATAAAATACGTTCCGAAAATATTTGGTATCATCTAGGAGAAGTATGGCCAAAGCTCTTTTGACCATACCTCTCCTGTGGGTCACAGGATTGCACTTAGTTCTGCACTTCTGTAACCCAGATTCAGCCGACAGCAGGCTAAAGTCAGGTGTCAGCTGAAGTCACAGATTCAGTGCAGACTCTGCAGGAATCTTGACAATAATGTCGTGATCCACCCAGATGCCAGACTGGCAGCTGGCTCAGCCTATCAGCATGCCACTGACAGCCTGAGCTAGTCACTCCTGCGCCACTGACAGCCTGAGCTAGCCACTCCTGCCTTCTCCACAGCCCGGTGCTCCGGTGAGCCCTGGGGAGGGCAGGGCACAGACTAGTCCCTGCTCTGTGCTCACAGTGGACCTGAGAACTGAGCGTTCATCTGTCTTTGATTGCTTAGTTCTTAGTGTAAAGGCTGTGGGGGTCAGCTGCAGCTTGGTCACTGCCACAGTCATCTAGGTGAGTATGATTGTTTATTATTTTAGATTCTGGAACTTCTCTTTTAGGGAAAAATCCTGCCAGAAATCTCTATGGGGTTTATTCATCAATGATTCACTGGTGAAATTCGTCCAGTGAAAATAAAGGTAAGTGGGATTTGCCCAGCATTTTCTGGCAGGATTTATTCTGTGTATTATATTCAAAGAGAAGGAAAACTTTAAAATACCCATTCCCCACTTTAGAGCAGGGAATAGTTTGCATATTGTACACGATGAAAAATGGGTGAATGTTGGGCAAATTTGAGGATTTATCTACATTCACTGAGGATAAATAGAATGGGTAGTACAGTAAAGCACTTTTAAGAACAGATGCTGGGTGATCATATTTTCAATGGGCAAATCTTATTTAAAAAATGGAATGCGGAGAATCAAATCTTGTTAAAAAAACGGGCGGATGTCAGGCGAACTTCATGTTGAAACATCTATTCTTTTTTAGGCCGATGGGTGATCCAGGCACCATATCCCCAAAATACAGAGTGAGAAAACTAGTAACATTGAATGGGCATTTCAAGGTGAAACCAAAAACGCAAAGGTGAATTAGTTAGAAAATAAGTATTTTTATTGTATATACACATTGCAAATACATAAATACCATCATTAATTTGTAAATTAAAACATTTGATACTTTTGAAAAGTACTTATGAAATGTGTTAGTTTATGAATTAATAATTTTCATTATTTATATACAATAAAAAATATATATTTTTTTACAAATATTGGGGTTTTTGGTTTGCACCCTTAAAGTTCCATTATATTCAATGTTACTAGTTTACTTATAATGAATCATTGATAAATACACCCCCATTGTGTTTTTGCCAAATATATATATATATATATATATATATATATATATATATATATATATATATATATATATATATAACATTTGTCTGAGCTTGCATGCTTCGTTTGCATAGGTATTATTTTCAAATATATAATTTTAATCCACTGGTAACTTAATGAGATTTTTGCTATCTAGCAGCTGTTATTTGCTTTTTTTAGTAAATAATAACATTATTTGGTCCACTTAATCTTGATTGTTCTCTGCCCTCTAATAATTCCTCTGTAGTCATCTGTCTCCATAATAATATAAAATTATAATGAACTGTGTGCTTATGTTCATGGTCAAAACAATCAGGAAAACAAGGTTCTTACTTATCTAGTAATCGTCCACGTTTTTTGGCACTCATGCAGTTTTACTTATCGTCTATTATTCCAGTGATGTTGGTGTGTTGTTATTTTTTTTTTTTTAAATGACTGTTACAAATACATATACCACTGTATCCACAACCAGTCACCCACTTTCAAACCATACCAGGGGTACAAGTGAAAACAATAGTAAAGCATCTCCCACTGTGCATTTCCTCTTTGGCTTACCCAAAATGACGATAAGCACTCCACCCAACAGAAAGCGCTTGTGTTTCTCTGTCCCAGGGTCATGGCCCATTCGGATGCAGGGCATGGAAGAGAGAAGCAGGAAGACACCAGGAAGCCCCAGGAAAGAGGCTGTTATCATCAGGGCACGAGCTGCTTGGATATGGGCTGTCAACAGAAAATGCATTTTATTGAGTGATAAGCAACACAAATAGCAGTTCTTTGATATTTAATCATAAATAATAAACAGGATTACATCAGAACCAATGCATGTATACCCTGCACAACAAATCATACGTACTTCTGTTATAGGAAGACACTGTTGTATGTGAACTCACCACTACTATTTTTCAGTGAGATTTGGAAACTACAATCACATAAATATCATTATTTGGTGGAACTATTCACAAAAGAATGCCAATTTACTTACAGGGGAACTTGATTCCCACCACCTCCCATGCCACCATCTTTGCTCCTCATGTCATCGGATGTTGGCTGTCTCTTTCTGGTTCAGACAGTCTGGCCACCTAGTGGTGCATGCCAGGTTTGCCCTCCTCCAGCCACAGTGAATGGATAGTGAAGTTTCTTGGGCTATGTGACATACATATCCCAGGAGGCTTCAGTACAAAGATGTCATTCTCATCTAGGCGAAAATGGCCGCCGGGGAGGAACTAAAAAAAATAAAATTGAACAAACATGCAAACTAGAGCTGCACAATTCTGGCTAAAATGAGAATCACAATTTTTTTTGCTTAGAAGAAAGATCACGATTCTCTCACGATTCTCGCAGAGTAACATCATATTTCACATTAAAACAAAAAAAAAAAATTGGGCTAACTTTACTCTTTCGGTTTTTTTTTTTATTCATTGAAGTGTATTTTTTCCCAAAAATTTGCGTTTGAAAGACCGCTGGGCGAATACAGTGTGACATAAAATATTGCAGCAATTGACATTTTATTGCATAGGGTCTCTGCTAAAATATATATAATGTTTGGGGGTTCCAAGTATTTTTCTAGCAAAAAATATTGATTTTAACTTAAGAAACAAGTGTCAGAAAAAGATTTAGACTTTAAGTGGTTAAACTTCCTGCATTTACACATTGTTAAAAACTTGGCAGACTGCCTGGATTTTTTCTTTACACAGAAGTTTATCCCTTTGATCTAAGAAGGAAGAGTTAGTTACAATGTTTCATGTTAAAAACTTGGCAGACTGCCTGAGTGTTTTCTTTTGACAGCTGAGTGAGCAGATAAGTCTCTCCACTTGTTATGTGAAAGAAACGTAAACTCTGCAATAGAGATCGTCAGGGGGGATGAATCGAGATCACGATTTTTTAACCATTAATTGTGCAGCTCTAATGCAAACAAAACAAAACAAAAATAAACATTTTATATTGAGGGATGGAAGGAGGACAAGGATGCCCAGTGCATCCAGAGGTGTGAAGGTCTGCTTTAAATTAGGCATTAGTACTGTTGTTGACAAATCCAAGATTTTTTTGTTACTACTAACCAGTGGCCTGATAATATAAACCCTGCATTTCTGTATATTCCATTTGATTATTTTCATCCTTCAAAGTATTATGGTCTCTTATTCATATATATCTATAATTTTTTTTATTTTACCTTTTTATTGGAAAATAATTAACTTTAGCACAACATATTGTTGATAATTGCTAACACTTTATTGCATGGACTCATGGAATTTAAAATATTTATAGCACCTTTACGCACACATAAATAAACCATACATTTTCTCTCTAAACTTTATATGAACCCACCATTTAATGTTAACTGAGTGGCCAAGAATGAGATACAGCAGAGATACAATATTCTGATATTTTAATGATTATGTATGATCAGCTTTAGAAATTCCGCATGGACTATGACAACAAACTTAATGTGAAAAAAAAAAAAAAAATTCTCAACTTTGGCCAAAACGTTCTGTAACCTTGGATAGAGAGGGTGAGGGTTAGAATCTCTGTCAGGCTTTGTGCCCCACTTAAAAAAAACTTCCAAGGATGAAGTATTCAAGAGTCAATGGGGTGTCCACAATGAGTCCAACTGAAGGGTAAGCAAATGAGCAAACAAAAATGGCTAAAAGGCCCAAAAACACCCAACTGTCTAACATGAGTGGCTCAAAAGAACCTACAGAGCCACCTGAAGAGCCTAATAACCAAAGTTAGTATCAGCTGAGTATTTGACGTCTACATGGTAAAACTTAAAGCATATGGTAAAATGTAAAATCATATATTTATTTTCACATTGTATATCAATTATTTTAAGCCTACACCCATTACTATGAATCACCTTTAAGTTTGCAAGCTTACTTAATGGAGATCCCCACACATTTATTTTCTTGAATTCTGTGACATGTATTCACTATGCCCTGTTGATAAGCACTGCTGTGTCACACATTTCTCATGCGAGTCTGTCTTCTGAACTACAAAGGTGCTGAGAGGAGGAGTTTCAGGAGTTGGAGTCAATACAGGAATCAGTGCTGGCAGGCAGCAAGGTACCATGGGATATGTAATCTTTAGTAATTGTAAGAAAACAGCAGAGGAGAAGCTGCAAAGCATGAAGGGAACCCAGAAAGTTTTGGAAAGAGATGGCCAGCAGACAGGCAGAACTCACAACATTAAATATTTAGTAAGTAAGCCTATATTGGATTGTCATAAATAACGTGCTTGTTCAGTTATTACAATACTGATATTATAAAATGAAAGTTTATATTGTGACCATTGATTTTCTTTAATCAAGTGTGAACAGAAGACCAGGTGGCATCCTTGCAAAACTGAGAAACATGCCTGATGCTAAGTCCAAGAAGCCCTAACATGCCCTGATATGCTAAGGTGTGCCATGACGGGAAAAGGGGGAACCTTGTCCATGGGATCATAAACATGAATAAGCTGAAATCCACCTAGCGATGGTGGAACTAGAAGCAAGCTTCCCCCACAGGGACCTCCAGAAATGACAAACAGAGAGTCAGGCTGAAAAAAGCTGCAGCTGGGAGATCAATTTGAACAACTCATACAACAACTGGACAATAGAGGAAAACCTTCATAGGCTGTATAGAAGAAGCAGGAATGAGAAATGGTAGAATAATATTCCAATTGAGGTGAAAAGAAGAAACCACCATAAAGAAAAGAGAATCTGGGTGTCAAAACAACATTACCTTTGTGCAGCACAGGAAAACATTCCCTACAGGTTACTTGGAAACTCGCCTAACAGATGTGATATCATCAAGAAAGCCAACATTGCAAGTAAGGACAAAAAGAGGAGCATCTCTTATGGTTTTAAAGAGCGGCCTTGGAAAAGATTCCATAGAGACACAGGGAAAGTACAATGGGAACAATTTGGGTTACACCCTGTACAAAGGCAATCACCAGGGAATGAGAGGCAAGAAGTCTCTGAAATATTATCCCCAAGACTAGTATCTGACCCTTGATGGTACTCAAAGCCAAATGTCGATCCAGACCAGACTGGAGAAAAGACACAATTCGTCCCAAGGAGAACAAACTGGGCTGGAATTTTCATGTCTTGCACCAAGTTGATTTCCTAGCTTTTAGGAGTGTAGGAATGACTGAATCCAACAGGCCACTATTTAAAGCAGAAGTAAACCCATCAATTTGATAGTTTCAAAAACTGGTAACATTCCCAGTAATGCTGGAAATGCTAGCTGTCACATTTGCTTGTGCTCTCGACCTAACTTTCAAGCCATCCAATGGTTGGTGTCATAATGGATCACATGTGCAGCATCATGGCAGTTTCAGAATAAACAGAGGCCAAGATGGTAGCTTCCTTGGCTAAAAATGATAGGAGGATTTACTTCCACTTTAAGCCAGTGACCAAGAAGCATGGCATTGTCCGACTGAATCCTGGTTGGATGGCTTCACAAATGAGAGGTCCAACATTGAAGGGATAACGGAATTACCCTGAGTTCAAGAACATTGATCAGGAGACAAGATCCCTCAAATGACCAAGTCCCCTGAACTGAAAAGGTACCTAGGACTCCAGCAAAGCCCAATAAGCTAGAATCTGTCACGAGCACCTTCCAAACCAGTGGGTGGAAGGATTTTCCCAAGTCATGCAACAAACTTGTGATCCATCACCAAGGTGGCTGGATGACTAAACCATAACGTAAAAAGTCATATTAAAGGAAAAAAAATGGCTTTTAAAAAATATAAAGCAAAGGGGTAATTGTCAGCATTCCAACACTACAAAGAATGCAATAAGAATGTAAGGAAGTAATCAGGGTGGTTAAAAAAGACTATGAGGGACACATAGCAGAGTAGAGTAAAAAAAATCCCAAGCAATTTTTAAAATATATTAACAGTAAAAAAGCGAGATCATTATGGACAGCATACTGACAGGATTGGTACCAGCTGATTGGCGAGAAGCCCACATGGTACCAATATTCAAAAAAAGGGCAAAGATATATTCCTGGAAAGTAATCTGTTAACATTCTACAAGGAAGTGAGCTGCCATCTAGATAATGGTAGAGTTGTGGATGCGGTGTATCTGGATTTTGAAAGAATTTGATAGAGTCCCCCATAGATGCCTAATTTACAAACTGAGGTCTGTAGGCATGGACCATAGAGTTTGTTCATGGACAGAAAACTGGTTACAGGGACGCATCCAAAGGGTGGTGATAAATAACGTGTTAATTTATTCATATGGTATATGGTATAAATAGCTCGATCTCAGTTTTTTCTAACAACACTAAAATATGCAGGGCAATAACTTCACAGCAGGATATAGAAGCTCTACATGAAGACCTGAATAAAATAATGGGATAGGCAACTCCATGGAAAATTAATAAGGGGACTGGAGGACCTCAATTACAAGGAACGACTACAATCACTAAACTTATTCTCCCTGGAGAAGAGACACTTGAGAGGAGATATGATAGAGATATACAAATATTTTAATGGTGAACCCAGCATAGGTAGGAAACTATTTAGTCTCAGGAAGTCAAGAAGACACAAGGCCACACAATAGGATTGGAGGAGAAGCGGTTTAACCCTAAGCTGCATAGGGGGTTTTTCACTGTCAGGGTGGCAAGGATGTGGAACTCCAGTGGCGGTGCGTCCATAAGGGCGCACAGACATTGCCCCCTCTCGACAGCCACCCCTCTAGCACCAATAGATAGATTCAGGCATTGCATGAATCTATCTATAGCCGTCGCTGCCAGCCCCTCTTCAGGCCCCGACCCCTTTTCGGGCGCAGGGCGCCTGAATTACAGCCGCGGGGGTAGTTTTGAAGCACCTGGTTAGAGCTATAGGCTCTAATAGGCGTAAAAAAATCTGTGTTAGAAAAGCGAGAACCTGAATCAGCCACTCCCTTCCCCTGCACAGCCCGGCACTCCAGTGTGCGCTGGAGGGGCAGAACAGTGACGGACAGTGTGCTCAAAACGGACCCGACAACTGAGCAATCAGCAGTCTTTGATCGCTCAGTTCTTGATGTGGAGCCAGCGGGGGACCGTTGCAGCATCGGTCCAATGCTGCATCTTCAACGGTGAGTATGAGTTTGTTTGTTTTTTTTTTGTACCCCAAACATAATATAGAACACAAAGAAAAAAAACCTTGGTTCGGACTTTAGAGGCAGACTTGGACAACACAATTTTATATAAAAATCTATATTTTATTTATACATAGAAATTATGTAAAAGAGACATCCATAGACACGATTAAAAACATGTGTACACATTTGTGCAAAATACGGCCCTACACGGCCAAAAATTAGCAAATTAGCATTACATAGTTTTAGGCGAGTGGGCCCCTGTGCGTCAACGCGTTTCGTTGATCCGCTTCCTCAGGACACACATGAGTAAAAGAAGAAACAGGTCTCACTATGTAAATAAAGAAACATACCAGTTTTAGTATATCTGCTTGTTATTCATACATAGCATTTATAATTGTGTCTATGGATGTCTCTTTTATGTCTTTTCTATGTATAAATGAAATATAGACTTTTATATACAATTGCATGGTCCAAGTCTGCCTCTAAAGTCCGAAACCAAGGGGGTTTTTCTTTGTGTTCTATATTATAGTTACGGATGTGGCAATGGAGTGATTTAAATATTTGTATCGATAGCAAACATATACTTCATTCTGCCTTTTTAATTTATTTGATGAAAGCTTACCAGCTCTATTTTATTAGGGAAGTCTGGATTTTTTCTTTCCAATGCTGCCTTTGAGAAATTGTAAAACAGTCACATTTATCATACCTTTATTGATATTATGTCTGAAATTATGTTGCCAAAAATGTATTTTCAGCAGTCTATGATTATAATTATACATATTGACAAAGCATCTTAGCTGCTGTATTTGACAGTCCTAGTCAGCCTTCATTATATTCTCTCTGCATACAAACAAACAAAAACGATGCCAGGCTCTTGGATCTCCTGTCAGAATTCAACGAAGGCCGTCTTATGAAATAGACTTCAATACTGCTTAGAATAACACATGTTTTATCAGTTATCATTGTATCTGAGAAGTCTTTGTTCAGTGATTTATTTCCCTTTGGATTGATTTCCTCTGGACTATTTACTGAAACAAAATCCTAGCCAAAAAATTCTTAAACTGTTGTTTCTCTCAGAGATGAAGAAAGAACATGTTATATGTTGGAGGTATTTTCGTTAGCTGGTAAAAAACAGGAAAGTCTGTGCCATCCTATAATCATTACAATCTGTTCAGATACAGGGTGATTCTCTAAGGCACCAAGGGGATATCTCCAGCAACATGGGAAGGTAAACTGGCAAAGGAAATGCTTTTATGTTGGGAAAACTAAGTTAGAGCTACATAAAAGAATGTAAAGACATGTACATAGTATGCGAACATGCAACTTGTAACTTCCACTAGGTAGACACACCCAGGATGTACATCAGGGTAAATTTCCCAATATCAAATTCTTAGTATTGGATCGCGTCCATCCCAACAACAGAGGGGGTGATTGGGATAAAACCCTATTACAGAGAGAAACTAGGTGGATAGTGGCACTACGGGCCACCTTACCACCAGGCCTTAATGACTGTATAAGCTATCGCCCATTTTTAGAAGGTTTTACATCTGGTGTTTGGGAAGGAGTGTGTTAGACACTCCTAGAGGGATTGGTATTATTCATTTTTGGATAACTCTGAATATTGGATTCCCCTTGTCCTTTTGGAGTAGGCTGTTCTATAGCGAATGGGTTATGCATGGATTGTCTCTCATACCCCCTATTTGCCAACTTCTGTTCTCCTTTTCTAACCAAATGAAACCCTGTATATCCTTGCATATTTAGGGCTATACTGCTAGGTGAGGTGTCTGATTATACATTGTTTACTATTGTTATTTTGTAATTTGATTCCATCTGAAGTTTTGAACATTGTCTGGGTTATATACATCCGTACCTACAATGATTCCTTATTATGATGTTTTCTGATATTTGTATATTTTTCTTCCACTAGGTGGCGCTCTGACTGTGGGGATGTGTATGGGCATTCCACTAGCGGTTCTAATTTCTAACTCTTAGGCTCCCAGGGAGCCACTCTGTTCTAGCGGTTATGTTTTTTGGTTTATGTTTTAGTTTTGTGCCCTCTTTTCCTGTCCGTGGCTTGCTAGTGTGATCTGTCGCCTCTGAGGGTGTTCCTATGGTGGGACACATGGCGCCGCCTCTTTGGGAGACTGGTGGACGCGAGATGTGTTCCATCTGTCCCTGATATGTCGGCGCCGTCCGCGCGTGCGCCCTCTCATCTGGCGCCATTGTTTAAATGGACCCCCACTCTGACGGTCTGACAAGCACTGCAGAGCGGGGATACGCCAATCTTTGTGTTTCTTCACATCTACACGGTAAGCCCCTTCTTCTCAGATGGCATATTTAGTTAGACCAATGGCTGCTTGTTGGCGGCCGCTTATATTTATGTTTTACCATTTGTCCTCTGAATCTAACTCTGTCCCTTATAGGGGAGATATACCCATAGGACACGGGATGCCCTGGAGCCGTTCACTGACCTGGAGCTTTATTCAAAGCTCTGATTAGCCTCCCATCCTGTACAGATCAACAGACTTTGGTAAATATACTTTTTGCTTTTCTCTTCCCCCCCCCCCTCACTTTATCTATGCTGTTATGTAGGTGACACACCATCATTTAAGATAGGAGTTCTATACACCCCGTGTTTAGGAACAGCTAGCATGGCCCCTAATGGAAAAAGGTCCCTAATGAAATCTTATAGACACTTTTCTCTTCTTTTATTTCAAACAGTTTTTTATTTTTCTATTCCTTGTTTTTTTTTTTTTTTTTCAGTTTCTTCCACCGCTAGTGGTTGGCGTCCATCTACACCCCCACTGGCACAGCTGCTTCACCTATCTTCCTTTAAGGAATCATTTGCATGGTAGGTATTTCCCAGATAATGTGATTGTTCATTTGTTCTGTATGGCTGTCATGGATATCCCAGTTTCTCTGTACCATTATGATATGTCCTTTTTATCTTTTATAGTAAAAACAAAATTATGACCATACATACTCCTACTTTAAACCCCTGACGAAGGTGTTTAACCAGAAACGGGTCGGGTACTGGGGATCACTATATACCGGAGAGTACAAATTTTGCTGTCATATTTTTCATGTAACTTGTTGTTTTTTGTTATTTTTTTTATGTGTGTACATTTCTGTATAAATTCTGATGTTTTTTAATCTCGATCATTTTATGCATATTCAATAAATATAATATTTTGCTTAATACATGTGTGTGTTGCCTACAAAGTCCCAATGAAGCGGGATTTCTCTTTTATTCAAATACATAGTTACATTAACGCAAGCAGGACCAATATAACTAATTAAAAATATCCACACCTGGAATTCTTTTTTAATGTACATGTGGCTCTAAATTCAGCTGTTTGGCATGGATGGATTAATTGGTTAGATTTCTTTTATTTAGCCAGCAGAGAACGATCTCTGCATGTATGGCACGAGTCTGGCTGCCATTACTGTGTCTGTGGAGTCCTTCGTTAGCTCTGTTCTAACGATTCTAAATTCTAAAGGAAGCCCTTGAATAGCTATAACTAAGATAACCCTGTGCAGAGTGTCTGTCTTCAGTATTATTGATAGTCATAATTGAATATTATTATCTCTCAGGTTTTCTATTGTTGAATGCTATTGTCTGATAAGAGAGCAGCCCCACACTTTCTTCACATATCCCTGAACCTGACAAAATGTTTGTTCTTTGCTTCGGGGAAGAAATTTTGTTTACTCTAGAGCATTAGATATAAATGCGATGTTATCGGCATCAATAATGACACAGTAAATTAAGTGCACAAGCTTAGCATTGTGCAGAAATCACTAGGGATATTGATTTTGTAATCCTTTTTTTTTTTTCAGTACATACACCAGGAGGGTAACACAACGAACAACAGAGACATTACACTGAAAGGATGAAATCTTGTCTTGCACAGACAGAAGAAAAGCTTCATTTGTATTTGTGGTCTCCTGACAGAAGAACATTTAATGGTACTGTGCCATGCAGGCTGATAACGTCAGCCCTGACTGCTGCTAATGTAAGCCTTTGTTCTACTCATGCTGCACAAAATACTGATGAAAACAGATACAACATTGACAGCCAATGTGTAAAATTAATGACAGACAAAACACGTTATTAGTATGGGTTCTGCGCTATAGCTGTATTTCAACATCTAACAAGCCATACAGTGGCTGTCATGGCAAGAGATTTATGAATGTGATTTAAAACCCCAAAACAAAAATGTAATATACTACAGCTGACCAATTCTTAAATGTGGTGGCTGCATTCGTTATTTTTAGGCTTTTTTTCTTTATTTTCCACTGGGGATCTGGTCAGTAACACACATCCTGTTTAATGCCCCGTACACACGGTCGGATTGTCCGACGAAAAAAAAAAAAAAAAACGGACCATGTTGTCGGAAATTCCGACCATGTGTGGGCTCCATCGGACTTTTTGCGTCGGAATTTCTGACGGAAAAAGTTTGAGATCCTGCTCTCAAATTTTCCGACAACAAAGTCCTATCGGACTTTTTCCGATCGTGTGTAGCGAATTTCCGACGGACAAAGTGCCACGCATGCTCAGATCACATTACAAGACCAAAGCTATTGGCTACTAGCCTCTACGTAGTCCCGTCGTACGCAACGAACGTCACCACGTTCAGAATGATCGGATTTTCCGACAACTTTGTCCGACCGTGTGTATGCAACACCAGTGTCGGACAAAATCTGTCGGAAAAAATCAGACGGATTTTGTGGTCGGAATTTCCGACCGTGTGTACGGGGCATAAGGGTGTTTCCTCTCTGAATGGAGGATCAATGGAGACACCCTTGGACAGCAGCATTGTCAATCTAGGGAAAAAGTCGTGTTTTGGATGTGCTAGCAGATTTACATGAATTTGACTAATAAAGTCCTACTCCAGCTAAGACTTTTTAGCAGTTACAGCAATAGATCCTTCTTTTCCCTTTTGGAAATTTTTTTTTTTACATAAATTGATAAAAGCTAACCAATGTAAGCACCCCTGTCAATGGTAAATGGTTTAATGCAAAAATAAGCCAAGGCTATCGCTGCGCTAGAAAAGAGGAAATAAAAATTCAGCTGCCAGCACCTAAAGTCAGGATACAGACTCCACAGATAATGATAAAATACAAATAGTGCAGCGCTAGACCAACAACATATGACTATAAAATATAACATACAGAAATAAGGCTAATGAAAGTCCCAAAAGTCCATATATTGAGGAATGGATACAAAAACCAACATCCGTGCTCCGTGTGGATAAAAAGCTGTAAGTAAAGAGAGGGTGCTGTTCCTTCACACCAGAGAGAATCCTGCTCCACACCCAGTGATAGCAAGTATACCTTGCTTACCAACAGTCCATGACCACTAAATTACAGGTGGTCTCACCAAGCACAGGGAATTGGGTCTCCCCAGAAACCTTATATGCTCTCTGAAATCCTCACTGCTCACACGGAACTCAGACGTAAAAACAGAAAGCGCTCCCATAGTGCATTACATCACATATCAAATTTATTGGTAAAAGAGATTGCACTTATAGGATTTAAAAAGTAGTCAGCATGTAATGAAATCCAATTGATAAACGTAGGTGGAGCCTACGATGGTGACGTCATCACGCTATACCTCCTGAGAGGTTGACACAGGAGTTAACCAGGAAGCTAAGCTCGTAGGGACGCCACAATTCTTCGTTTATCAATTGGATTTCATTACATGCTGACTACTTTTTAAATCCTGTAAGTGCAATCTTTTTATTAATGTTTAATGGTTTGTCTCAACCCTGCATACTTAGTATGTGATTAAATCACCTACTGAAAGTAAGGGTTTAGTTCAGTGATCTCCAAACTGTGGGCACCAGATGCAGACCTTTGCTTGCTTTTATCTGACCCTTGAGGCACTATTCTTCCCACTGACACCAACAATGTGGCATCATTCCTCCCACTAATACCAGCAATGGCACACTATTCCTTCCCTTGGCATCAACAATGGGGCACTATGCCTCCCACTGACGCTAATTGTGAGGCACTATTCTTTCCATTGATACCAACACTGGGGCACTATTTCTTACTCTGACACCAACAATGGGGCACTATTTCTCCCAGTGATACTAATTTTGAGGCACTATTTCTTCCTCTGACACCAAGAATGGGGCACTATGCCTCCCAGTGACACAAACGATGGGGCACTATTCCTTCCACTGACTCCAACAATAGAGCATAATTCCTTCCACTGACACCAACAATGTGGCACGATTCCTCCTACTAATACCAACAATGGGGCATTATTCCTTCCCCTGGCACCAACAATGGAGCACTAAGTCTCCCACTGACACTAATTTTGAGGCACTACTTCCAATTACACCAACAATGGGGCACTATTTCTTTTTCTGACCTATGCACTATGCCTCCCATTGACACAAACGATGTGGCACTATATTGACCACTAATGCCAATAATGGGATAATATTTCTTCTTCTACTGACCCCAGGCACTATGTAATCTTTTTACTCACACTGATCACTAAGTGTGAGACATTGTCCACTCCCTCTGATGCTGGGGTATTTTCTAATCCCACTAAATCTGAAGGACAGAAAACTGTCACTTTAGAAAGTTTGGTTTAATATAATGTTAAGATCACTGAAAGAACCATGCAAGCAATGTAAGCATTTTGAGGATCACTTTGGAAAAAAGAAGAAATCTTGTACAGCACACATCAGAAAACTTTGGTGGGTCTCAGAGGAGCATAACTCGTTTAAGGATGAGCAGATGTTCCAGCACCCATTTTCTGCAAGTGAACATCTATGTATTGTTACCCAGAGAAAAAATCAACTCGGTATGAGCAAAGTGCTATAGGGAGTCACACCAACAGCAGTGTGGTGGTGTTTGTGGATTATTTTTTATTCTATTTTATTCTATTCAAGTATATATTCTTAACTCAAAAAGTACCTTCCATTGCTCTCAGCCTGCTCCAAATCTCCAAATTCCTTTTTTTGCTAATGTGATCTGATGTCTTGTTAGAAGGTGGTTACGTTTGTTCTCCATGGTCCCACTGTATGTAGGCACATACCAAAGAAAAAACCCTAGATGGAAAAACTTAGTAGGATTTTACAGGTACCACGCCGGGAGCAGATTAAAAGTTATTATACGTTATTAAACCATTCCATATAAAATAGCCCCCAAAAGGAGGAGCGAAAAAAAGAATATTGCATTTTGACATGCAACAATTTTTAGTCATAGTACAACATTTGGTAGGACACTGACAGATAATATTGCCCCAAATATAATGTTTCATAGGAGATTCTAACAGATAGGCTTCTTCTACACATTTCGCAGGACAAAGCCTGCTTCCTCAGGAAAAAAATGTTGTTGTGTGTCTGTAGCACATGCTGAAAGTATATATGCACATTTAAAAACAAAGGTTGCTTCAGTGAATCCCACTTGTAAACAGATGGAGCACTCAATTTCCCAAGTAAGTTTATAGAGTCGATGACAGTCCATAGCAGCCTTATGTAGGAACATGGCCATCCTCTCTTGCTCACTCCTGACATGTGTGAGGGACTATGGGATTTATAGTGTGCATGGAGTATTGCACATATCTGCAACTAATGTGCACTGATTGTTCCACACAAACAGAAGTCAGGGGAAAGGGAGACGTTCATTAGCTTACAGAGGATGTTACAAGGAAATAAATGCCAGTGCCATTAAGTAGTGGATGTGTATGGATCATTTCTAGAGAATAAGGATATAAAAGAGTACTTTTAATTGCTTAAAGGAAATCCTAAAAGGCCTACTGAATTCCCACTATGTCATTTTAGGCCATTCCCTTTGAAAATTCAGTAACTGCTCAGGATAGCTCTGCAAACTGTCTGCCAGCTGATGTATCAACCAGATGGTAATGGCTATGAAACTCAAAGTAGTAAAGTTGCACCATCAATCAGGAGACTTCGCCTCAAAAGGAATGGAGAGCATGTGGGTGTGGCCGTGGAACTTCCAGCAGATCAATCAGTAAACAATTTAGGGAAAAATAAATTATAGCAAGGGGCAGGTAAAGCAGGGGTTAACAGTCTCGGATTGACTTAAAAAAAAAATAATAATAATTATTAAACTGATACACATGGAAATATTTGAAGCATAATAATCTTCTATATGTAGAGAAGCCTATTGAAGAGTTTAACGATGTATGAAGGGCCAGGCAAGTAAAATAGAAAAAAAGGGGGTTAGTATGCATGTAAACATGAAGAGGTGATCGAGGGGGAACAGGCTGTAGTGTAAAGAATTAATAATAATAATGAACGGTAATGATAAAATTGGTGCTGCATTCCCCCTAATTGGTATACAAGGGATGTATATGTGTGTGTGTCCCCTCATGGTGTG
Organism: Lithobates sylvaticus; assembly: GCA_028564925.1. Classification (NCBI taxonomy): domain Eukaryota; kingdom Metazoa; phylum Chordata; class Amphibia; order Anura; family Ranidae; genus Lithobates; species Lithobates sylvaticus. Next base: position 381,158,722 of record CM053028.1, read on the forward strand.
GATACCAAGTGGGGTGCACCTAATGATGGATCAGGTAATATGTATATATGTCTGTATATATATATATATATATATATATATATATATATATATATACAATATATTTACTATACCACTCCCGACCGGTAGAGCAGAGACAGACCTGTTTGTGGGGGAGAGAGACAGGGGTAAGAGGAAGGGAGGAAGGAGGGGAGGGCAACAAACCAGAAATGGGCGTGTGATCTGTTATAACAAGGTGTATGCGTCTAACTCCCCATTAAGTCCCACTGGCGAGAGGGAATTGTGGGAATATATCCAGAAAGTTTCCTGCTGGCAGAGTCGTTTGAAACGCTCCGCAGCAGGCAGACCTCTGGAGATGGCCTCTATGACCCACACCTTCAGGCCTTCGGCGGACTTTTGATGTTCAGTCAAAAAATGTCTTGGCACACTGTGCTCATCACATCCCTGATCGATCAAGCCTGTGCTTGCCAAACCGTTGGCAGAGGGGACGGATGGTTCTACCAACATATAGGAGGCCACAAGGACAGGTCAGACAGTATACTACATGATCACTGGAGCAATAGTGAAACTCTTTTATAGGGTAAGTTTTTCCTTTTGTAGAGAAGTTTTTTTGTCCATGCTGGACAAATGTACACATCATGCATAATTTTTTCTTGCATTGAAACATGCCCACTAGTGGGATCAGGGGTGTGTGGGTGGTGGGATCTGGCTTGGGTTTGCAGATCTTACTTGCCGCAATTCGGCTCTTGATATTTTTGGCCTTGCGGTAGGAAACTTTGGGTTTGGATGTTAGGGTGGAACCCAGAAAAGGATCTTCCAGCAGGATGGGCCAGTTCTTGATGAAGATTTTTTCCATTTGTCTGTAGTGGTCATGGGGTGGTAAACCTTGTTGGCTGGAGCCCTTCTGGCATGTTGGGTGTTGGTTTAGCCTGATACTGATGGAAAGCATCATCTATGAGAGCTGGGGGGTATCCCTTCTCCAGAAATTCTTTGGGTTAAGAGTTGGCCTTGGGTCTGGTAATCCTAATCTCTGGTACAATTGCATCAGATCCTGTTGAACTGGCTCTTGGGGACACAGTTTAAGAGACCTGCTAGGAGACAGTTCAGGAGTATACGCAGGAGACAGTTCAAGACAACAGACAGGAGACAGTTCAGAAGCCCAGACAGGAGACAGTTTAGGAGTCCTGCCAGGGGACATTGTAGAAGCCATGCCAGGAGACAGTTCAGGAGCCCAGAAAGGAGACAGTTCGGGAGCATACCAGGAGACAGTTTAGGAATCCTGCCAGGGGACAGTGTAGAAGCCCAGTCAGGAGGCAGTTTAGGAGCTCAGAAAGGAGACAGTTAAGGAGCCCTGCCAGGGGATAGTGTAGAAGACTGGACAGGAGACAGTTCAGGAGCTCTGCTAGAGAACAGTGTAGGAGCATGGCTATGATATTCATAAGGAGCCTAGCCAGAAGACAGATCAGGAGACAGTCCAGGAGCCCACCCATCAAGCCTGCTCAGGGCCCGCTCCGGATCCCATGCAGCAGACAGTATAGGAGCCTCACCAGAAGCTCTGGCCATAGGCCTGACAGAAATCCCACCAGGAGTACTGTCAGTAGCCCCAAAGGCATCTCTCATAGAAACCCACAAAAAAGAAACTTGTATAACGGTATTTTAAAGATATACAGTATCTATTGTTGTTTTATAATAATACAAAAAAAGTTTGAAAAAATTTGTTTTAGGGTCCATGCTTATACAGGAGTTTGGGTTTTTTCTTCAGCCTGTAGAAGCAGCTCCATGTTAACCCACGTGTCCATGCACATTAGGGAGTTTACAGGCATATTTTCAGAGGAACATTTAGAGACAGAACCCCCCCCTAGAATCAAGTTTTGGAGAGGAGCTTTCAGGGAGAAAAAATGCTGAAGGATCGTAAACATTCCTAAACGCAGATAGACGTGGGAATGTGCTGCAAAAAAACGCTTATAAAAGCAAATGCCCATAAACTCTTGTGCAATATGAGCGGCTATGAGCATTTTTCTGCTGCTTTTTTCTGCCAGAGGTTCTGCCATTTTTTCTGCCCTTTGTGTGCATGGACCCTTAAAGAGATTAGGATGAGTATAATCAGCAGACAGCTATGGGTGGTACAGGTACATGCAAACCACCTCTATTATGCAGGAGATTACATCAATGGTTGCCTGAGTACTGTGGACATCTTCTACTATATATATATATATACATACAGATAATATATATATATATATATATATATATATATATATATAGGTATACATCTTCCCTCCTAACAATAATCTCAGATTTAAAGAGAAAGTTAGGGCTCGTTCACACAGAGGGTTGGGGATAGTAAAATAAGGTTGTTAAGATGCTGCCCACCTAAGGAAGTGCATGCAGCCCCGAAAGGCTGTAGACATACCATGGCCGTAATGCTTTGCAGCAAAATTTGTCACATTTACAAAATGATATAGTGTTTGCACAGCTGATGTCTACATTCCCTCTCACTCCTAGCTTCTAGCTTAAAAAGATAAAAAAATAAATGTATTTATTATTTTAATTGTATTTTTTATTTTTTTTTAGCGTGTCACTTTTGGCTGGAGGTACAGGCACTGATAGTGACCCATTTAGGTTTATAGGGCCCTGCTACAACCATTCTGGATCCATTTACCATTGTGGTAATGCAGTGGAACAGCATTTACAGGGTTAAAACAGGTAGTGAGGCGGTGATATATCGCCCAATCGATGCCTGTCAAATGCATCTGAAGAGGAATCCAAAGAAGATCACTTGTCAGTGGGACAGCAAGGGCTGCTGCATGTATGAAGGAGCCAGTTATTGGGAGAGAAGATATAACACAATTGTTTTCTGCACACAAACCTGTTTGTAAATACCCCCAAACACTTCACCACACACATTACAATCTGACTTTACAATCTTCTTTATGGTGGCCATACTGTATATGCTTTTATTTTTTATTTTTTTATTAATGTGTAATTAGATCAAAGCGATCAAATCTGCAAACAATTGAATAGGCATAACTGAATAGGCATAACTGCCCTACAGACCAAGCTTAAACTCAGTTTAGATGGGATTTCATCAAACTGAGTTGATCGCCGAGGGCAATCAAAAATGTTGGATATTAATTGGCAGCACTGAGATACTTTTTCATGAACTTAATCATGTTTTGATTGATCAGATTATGAGATTGCATAGGGAAAACGGGGATGTGATCAGTAACCTTGTATCCTTAAATCATCAATTGAAATTCACTTTTCTGTGTGTGTCATATTGACTGAATGGGTTGTCAACTCTAGATCAATTATTCCTATCAGAAGTGATAGTTTGCAAAAGAAACCGGTCGTTTATCAAAGAGTGTGTGGCCATCATTCCAGGCTTACACTTGAGCTGGAGCATCTCCATGTATTTTTTAAGTGCTTCTCATGTACAACTGTGCATGCGTTTTTAAGGCTTGAGTGTTTTTGTTTTAGCCAATGGAAAGCTAGTTACTGTGTGTTACGTGTGTCTTACAGGCCCTTTTCAGGCACTTCCATTGAAGTCTATAAGGCCCAAAACAAACATCTCTGTGCCAAAGAAGCTCATGTGCTTTTCTTAGCTTCGAGCAACACGCTTCAAGTGCTACAACGCTAATGCCGCGTACACACGACCAGCCTTTTCGACGGACTAGGTCCGACGGTCTTTCCGACGGACTTTCGACGAACTTTCGGAATGAACGGAGTTGGCCACACACAATCACACTAAAGTCCGACGGATTCGAACCTGATGACGTACGACCGGACTTGAATAAGGAAGTTCGTAGCCAATAGCTGCCCTTGCGTCGTTGTTTGTCCGTCGGACTAGCACACAGACGAGCGGATTTTTCTATAGGAACTGGGTCCAGCGGAGTTCCGGCGGAAAAATTTAAAGCATGTTCTATTTCTAAAGTCTGTCAGATTTTCCAACAGCAAAAGTCCGATGGAGCCCACACACGATCGAATTGTCCGACGGATTCAGTCCGTCGGACCTTTGGTGTCGAAAAATCCGGTCGTGTGCACACGGCATTAGGTGTGAACAGGAAACATAGGACACAATAGGAATCCTCATGTTGAGTTTTGAAGCTCTTCTAGAAAAGTGCTTAGGTGTGAACTAAGCCTTGGATCTAGGAACAGACTTGCAGTCCAAGCACCTTTATAAATGGATGCCAATTTATTGTATATTTTAACTACTTCAATACAGGGCACTTTCGCACCTTCCTGCCCAGGCCAATTTTCAGCTTTCAGTGTTGTCACTTTTTAAATGACAAAGTCATGCTACACTGTACCCAAACTACATTTTTATAATATTGTTCCCACAAATAGAGCTTTCTTTTGGTGGTATTTGATCACCGGTTTTTATTTTTTTTCTAAACAAATTAAAAATGGAAAATATTGAAAAAAAAAGAGTGTTTTTGTTATAAAATTTTGGAAATAAGTAAGTTTTCTCCTTTACTGAGGGGCACTGATAAGCTGCACTGATGGGCACTGATAAGGCAGCACTTATGAGGTGGCACCAATGAGATGGCACCGATGAGGTGGCACTGATGGGCACTGATAGGTGGCACTGATGGGCACTGATAGGCAGCACTGATATGCGGCACTGATGGGCATTGATAGGCAGCACTGGTGGGCACTGAAAGGCTGCACTGGTGGGCACTGATATGAGACACTGATAGGCACTGAAAGGCAGCACTGATGGGCACTGAAAGGCAGCACTGATGGCTGGCAATGGCAATGGATTTCACTGATAGGCATCACTGGCACTGGCAGGCATTTTTCAATAGAACTGATTGGCAGCTGCCTGGGTACTGATTGGCTTTTCCCTGGTAGTTTAGGGTGGCATACCTGGTGGTCCAGTGTGGTGGCTATCCCTGGTGGTCCTGGCGGCATACTGGTGGTCCTGGGTGGCATCCGAGGGGGGGCTGCACTGATAAACAATCAGCACAGACCCCCCCTGTCAGGAGAGCAGTAGATCGGCTCTCCTCTACTCGCCTCCGTCAGAGACTCTTTACCTAGATCGGAGTTGCAGTGTGTCAGACTGACACACCGCAATAACGATCGCCACAATGCGCGCCCCCGGGGGCGCGCATCGGCTTGATATCCTGGCAACGTCATATGAGGTCCGGTAAGGATATCGCAAACCACTTTGCCAACGTCATATTGCTATATGGCGGGTGGCAAGTGGTTAAGAGGTCATCATACTACATCGTTTTGGCAGATCTACAGTTGAGTGTACAGAAATTGACCGACTTTGAAAAAGGTTCCTGCACTACTTCTCTGTTAAATGAAGTCACAAGCGGCAATGAAATCGCACATCAAAATTGTACTGATCGGCAGCTTTGAAATTATGCTGAAGTAGCGATATTTCGAAGCCGCACTGTTGTGAACCAGAGCTAAGGGTTATCCTTATTTTCCAAAATAATCCATACACATCCACTACTTATTGGCCCTGGAATCTATTTTTCATGAAATAGTTTCTTGCTGTGTTTTTCTGCCTCCTGGGAACATCTTCTGTGAGCTTCTGAACCTCTCTTTTTCCCCTCATTTCCATTTGCTTGAAACAAGCAGCACACATTAGTTGCAGTTATGTGCACTGCTCTATGAACACTACAGATCTCATAGTCTCTAGTGCATCTCAGGAGCAAGCAAGAGAGGGTTCCTACATACAGTGGGACCATGGGGAATGAACATCCACCCTCTAACAGGACATCAGGAATAAAAACAGGGTTTGGAGATTTCCAGGAGGCTGAGAGCAATAAAAAAGCATTTCTAATTTTTTATTTTTTTTTTTAAACTAGAGTTTAGTGTCACTTTTAACACGGATCTCTACAACCTAATTCACAGTGAACCCATGTAGCTTATAAAAACTCTTTTGATATTTATCTTAATCATATATGATTATTACTATTCTTATTATTACTAAATATACAGTAAAAAAGAGAAATAAAATATAATAAACGATCATATAAAAATAATCTGTAGTATTAATAGGAGTAATAATAATAATCAGTAGTAGTAGGCACAATAAAAAATAATAATAAGTAGTAGCAGACACAATAATAATAATGGTACATTAAATAAACAGTTTGAGAACATTTCATGCTAGTGCTGTATGTTTGCAGCTCAATTACATATGATTATTACTATTGTTATTAATATTACTACATATAAATAAGAGAAATAAACTATAATATAAACATGATATGTATTAATGGGAGTAATAATAATAATAAGTAGTAGCAGTATTAGGAGCAATAATAATGGCTCATTATAAAATAAATAAATAGTTTGAGAACATAACATCCTAGTGCTGTGCCAGTTTGCAGCTTAATCATATGTGATTATTTCTATTATTAGTAGTAGTAAATATAAATAAGAGAAATAAAATATAATAAGCTATAATATAAAAATTAGATGTATTAATAGGAGTAATAATAATAATAATAATAATAATAAGTAGTAGCAGCAGTAGTAGGAGCAATAATAATAATAATAATGGAACATTATAAAAATAAATAAATAAATTGTTTAAGAACATAATATCCTAGTGCTGTGTCAGTTTGCAGCTTAACCACATCTGATCATTTCTATTATTATTATTACTAAATATAAAGAGAAATAAAATATAATAAACTATAATATAAAAATAGTATGTATTATTAGGCGTAATAATATTAATCGGTACTAGTAGGGGCAATAATAATAATAATGGTACATTAAATAAATAGTTTGAGAACATAACATCCTGGCGCTGTGTCAGTTTGCAGCTCAATCATATATGATTCTTTCTATTATTATTATTACGAAACATAAATAAGAGAAATAAAATACAATATTAGAATAATCTGTACTATTAATAGGAGTAATTATAATAATAATCAGTAGTAGTAGGAACAAACATAATAATAACGGTACATGAAATAAATAGTTTGTGATTAGAACATTCCAGTGCAGCTCAATCACATATGATTATTATTTTTAGTAGTATTATTATTACTAAATATAAATAAAAAATATATAATGTAAAAATAATCAGTAGTTGTAATAGGAGTTAAAATAATCAGTAGTAGTAGAAGCAATAATAATACTAATGATGGTACATGAAATAAATAGTTTGATCCTGGTGCTGTGCCAGGTTACAGTGGGTGCCCGGGGTGGGAAGTACTTACCGGGCAGGGTGAGTATGTCGGCCAGCGGTTTGCAGTGGTAGAGCCCTATGGCGATGACACAGTCCGCCCAGAGTCCCCTGGAGCCCAGCTCATCCAGCTTCCTGCAGGTGTTGATGCTGTAGTCACAGGTCAGTACCCAGTCATTGGTGGAAGTGGCGATCAGCACCCCGATCCAGCCGACAAAACTTGTGATGAAGCCAAAAAACTGCAGACAAGTGCCGGCCATGTCCTGTGTGGGTCCCCGGAGCTCGCAGACCGGAGTGATGAGAAGTCCCGGTCAGTCACTACTACTGGATGATCCCCACTCTACACTCAGCGCATCCCATACCTCTGACCCCGCCCACTGTCACCCAAAATACACTCCTAGCCAATCACAGGACAGCAGGGGCAGCAACCAAGAGTCAGTGCTACAGGAGATCACCCAATGGGGGGTCATTGATCATGTATACAGGTCTGCCCTGTATACAGCACACTGCTCTATAGGAAGCATCCGATTTATTCTATTATACGTCTGTGCATCAGAAATAAAAAAATCATGTCTTATAGTTTGTCCCGTGTGTTCCTTCTTAGAAGCTGACATGAGTAGTCGGACCATTTTATCTTCCCTCTTTATATAAAGTATTGCTAAACTCACAGAGGTGACAACGTCATGAGTGCTGAAGGAATGTCTATACACAGCCATGGACAAACAACGTGCAAGTGGAGACAACTAGTGGCCAGTTTGTGTAATTCACAAATGTTAAACACTTGTAGTAATAAATGTCATCATAAATGTAATATAATAATAATTGTAAAAATAATGTAATAATAAATGTAAATAACTTGTAATGTAATAATAAATGTAATAATAATGTAATAATAAATGTAAATAACTTGTAATGTAATAATAAATGTAATAATAATGTAATAATAATAAATGTCAATAACTTGTAAAATAATAAATGTAATAATAATGTAATAATAAATGTCAATAACTTGTAATGTAATAATAAATGTGATGTAATAAAAAATGTAATAATAAATGCCAATAACTTGTAATAATAAATGTAATAATAATGTAATAATAAATGTAATAATAATGTAATAACAAATGTCAATAGCTTGTAATACTAAATGTAATGTAATAATAAATGTAATAATAATAATGTAATAATAAATATCAATAACGTGTAATAATAAATGTAATGTAATAATAAATGCCAATAACTTGTAAAATAATAAATGTAATAATAGTGTAATAATAAATGTAAAAAAGTTGTAATAAGAAATGCAATGTAACAATAAATGTAATAATAAATGTAATAATAAATGTAATAATAAATGTAATATTAATGTAATAATAAATGTCAATAACTTGTAATAATGTAATAATAAATGTCATTAACTTGTAATGTAATAATTAATGTGATGTAATGAAAAAATGTAATAATAATGAAATAATAAATGCCAATAACTTGTAATAATAATGTAATAATAAATGTTAATAACTTGTAATGTAATAATAAATGTAATAATAAATGTCAATAGCTTGTAATACTAAATGTAATGTAATAATAAATGTAATAATAATGTAATAATAAATATCAATAACGTGTAATAATAAATGTAATGTAATAATAAATGTCAATAACTTGTCATGCACAAATGTCAATAAAAATGTCAGTAACTTAGATGTGTTAGTTGAATCAATTGGGGTTATGTACCGAGATAAATACCGCATTGATTTTTTTGATAAAATAACTCATGCAGTATTAATCTCAAAAATAGTAAATTCACAAAAAGACATGCCGAGGTTCTTTCCGAGATTTGTCGTTTAAAATTTGTTGTTTTTTTTCTAACACCCTAGAGAATAAAATGGCAATACTTTCTGTCACACCGTATTTGCGTACCGGTCTTACAAGCGCACTTTTTTTGGAAAAAATACACTTTTTTATATTAAAAAATAAGACAACAGTGAAGTTAGCCCAATTTTTTTTTATATTGTAACAGATAATGTTACAACGAGTAAATTGATACCCAACAAGCTTCAAAATTGCGCACACTCGTGGAATGACGACAAACTTTTACCCTTAAAAATCTCCATAGGCGACGTTTAAAAAAATTCTAAAGGTTGCATGTTTTGATTTACAGAGGAGGTCTAGAAGTATTGCTCTCGCTCTACTGATCACGGCAATACCTCACATGTTTGATTTGAACACTGTTTTCATATGCAGGCGCTACTTTCGTATATTTTCGCTTCTGCACGCGAGCTTGGCGGGACGGGGCGCGTTTAAAAATAAAAAAAAAAGTCTTATTTATTTTACCTTTTATTTTTTATTTTTACACTGTTCTTTTAAATCAAAATTTTGTCACATTTATTCCTATTACAAGGAATGTAAACATCTGGGGTCTCATATTTACACTAAAATGCAATAATAAAAAAAATGTTGGCAGCTAAAAAAACACAAAATAAAAATGGCCCTTTAAGAGCTATGGCCAGAAGTGATGTTTTGACGTCGCTTCCACCCTGCAATAATATGGAGACGGGTGGGAGCCATCTTCCCCTCACTCGTCTCAATGTCAAGCTAGGGAGAGGATCCGATAAGTGGCGGAGGGTACCGGAGTGCGGAGGGAGGGGGGCCTCTCCCGCCGCTGATAAAAGTGATCTCACGGCGAAACTGCCGCAGAGACCACTTTTATCTAGAAGCGAACCGCCCGCTGAAGAAGAGGATACCAGGGTTATGGTAGCTAGCTGCTGCCATAATAACGATATTCCTCTTCAAAGTACCGATATATATAACGACAGTGGGCGGTCCGGAAGTGGTTAATCAATTAATCACTCAATTTAGCGTTATTTTTGCAATTTTTTTTGCTATTTGTTTTTTTTTTTACATGCAACACCAGAGGAAGATAATTCTGTAAATGGATGCAATGTTACAATTTATTTTCTTTCCTGAGCTCAGGACGGAACATTTTCACTGATACATTGTATACTTTTAAAGCGGTAGTCCGCTTTGTGATTTTTACCTTTAGGTAAGGCTATAATAAGTCTTACCTGCAGGTAAAATGAATATCTGATAAACAGGCATCGTTTAGGAGATATTCACTGTGGATGCAGCCAGTGACATCACCAGCGCATGCGCTCTGAAGGTCCGGTACAACATGCCAAGGGCTCCCGCGGGAGTGACATCGTCGTGGGTTCGGCCACTCCCACAGTCGGACCCGGAATGAAGACCGGGTGAAGATGGAAGCGCCTTCCTAGTGACAATGTGCAACTAGAGAGCTTCATTCTAAGATAAGTATTTCATAATGTGCTAGTATGCAATGCATACTAGCACATTATGCAATTGTCTTACAGGAGGACGTTTTTTTTTACTGCAGCGGTTTACAACCTCTTTAACTTTTCGGCCAGTGCAGAGCTCCCCTCATTGTTATTCTGTACATTGCTAAAATACTAGCAGGTGATTAATAACGAATGTGTGTATTCTTTAGTGAATCGATTTATCAAATTTTATTTTTATTTTTTTGCAATATTTACCTCACATTCAATAATTTACTTTAATGATATGACTCTTTTATTATCTCATGTGATATTTCTGAAAAATTTGTCACGTGACCTTCATATCGCCTGCGGAATCCTTTTGTGAATTGACCCCATTATCTTAGTGCAGTCAGAAGCCCAGTAGAGTGCATTTCATGGTGTAATGTAGAGAAACAGAGCTTCCTTTAGGCTCCATTCATATCTGTGCATCGCACTAATGCACTTGTTTGTGCTTTTTTTGTGTGTTTTTTGTACTACAGCATAGGGCAGCCCCTTCACTTGAAAAAGGCTGCCCTACACACAACAAACACGCCAAAGAAGCTCCTACTCCTGCACTCCTTCACAGTAGAGCAGTGGATTGTGTCAGTAGGGCAGTGGATAGTGTCAGCAGGGAAGAAGTTGGTGTCAATAGGGCAGTGGACAGTGTTAGTAGGGCAGAAGTTAGTGTCAGTAGGGCAGAAGTTGGTGTCAATAGGGCAGTGGACAGTGTCAGTAGGGCAGAAGTTAGTGTCAGTAGGGCAGAAGTTGGTGTCAATAGGGCAGTGGATAGTGTCAGTAGGGCAGAAGTTGGTGTCAGTAGGGCAGTGGACAGTGTTAGTAGGGCAGAAGTTGGTGTCAATAGGGCAGTGGATAGTGTCAGTAGGGCAGAAGTTGGTGTCAGTAGGGCAGTGAACTTTGTCAGTAGGGAAGAGGACAGTGTCAGTAATGCAGTGTATGGTGTTAGCAGTTTTCTACTTTCTTATCTTTTACTATTTTATTTTTTATTTTATTTTTTTTTAATTATTAGGAGCCCCCCCACCCCATTTGGTGGAATATCAGGGGTCTACGCAGGAGAAAAATACAGCCGATCCCTATTAGTAAATGCTGCCAAGCGCTCCATATATACCCTAATCTTTATGTAATGCGCAGACATATCATTGTTCCGGGAAATGAGGACACATAAGAGGGGAGCACAGAGTGTTGCACCTGGAGCACTGGATGTATGCATAAAGAAACATAAAGAAACACTGAGCACTTTGTCATTATAGCACTTTCTCATTGCAGCATATGAACTTTTATTTATTTTATATAAATTTTTTTTGTTTTTTCTGGTCGCAGCACGGAGCAATTTATTGTATTGTTGCACAATATGAACTTGAATATTATGTGAACAGTATTGTTTTTTTTTTTTTTTTTCAAATGTACCATGGAGCACTTTGTTGTAATTCAGGCAGCACTGCACACCTTTTTCATACTGTAAGAAGAAAGCCCAAAAGGAAATGAATCCAGCCATAACATCTAAGATTTGGTTAGCTGAAGTATCATAAATGTTAATATCTTCCAGAAGCAGAAGGCCTGTCTCACATTATCTGCTCAAATTCATCCCAAAGGTTTTCTATTGGGTTGAGGTCAGGACTCAAGGTCAGGGTTATGGTGTAAGGTTGTTTTTTAGGTCTTGGGCTAGGGCCCCCTTAGTTCCAGTGAAGGGAACTCTTAAGGTGTCAGCATACCAAGACATTTTGGACAATTCTTTGCTCTCAACTTTGTAGGAACAATTTGGGGATGGGCCCTTCCTTTTCCAACATGACTGCAAACCACACAAAGCAAGGTCCATAAATGCATGGATGAGCGAGTTTAGAGTGGAGGAACTTGACTGGCCTGCACAAATGAGCTTCTGGAAGAATGGTCAAACATTCCCAAACCTTGTGGACAGCCTTCCCAGAAGACTTGAAGCTGTTAAAGCTGCAAAGGGTGGGCCAACTCAATATTGAAACCTACGGATTAAGACTGGGATGCCATTAAAGTTTATGTGCGTGTAAAAGCAGGCATCCCAATACTTTTTACAATACAGTATATTTTCCTTTCTGCTCTCAGTGTCCTATTTAGGAGAGAGAGGAGAAACAAATTGGAAAGCTTATTTCCAATGCTTCTATATTATATTTTAGGAATCATAGTAAAAATATCTATTGATCCTTTTAAAATGAATACTATTCCTACACTGCTTACAACATTGTAAGAGCTAGCTATATGGCATTGAAGTGTACTCCACATTAAACATTTAAAGGTAAAAGCCCCAATCTAAAAGCAGATGCCACAAGATATCTACGACCTTTATTATCCAGAAAAGGGCCACTTCTGTGCCCATTCCTGATGTTTACTTTGTTACAGACTTTCCCTGACTTTAGTTTAAGACCCGCCAACTGCCAATCAGTTGTTCAATAAGCTGGCTGCCCCAGTGGACAGTAAGGGCCAGGGGACTGATAAAACTTGGCCCTGAGAAAGGAAAAGTTACGGATCAGTAGTGAAGTGAAACTAAATCAGGGATGGGCACAAAAGAGGCTTCTCTTGCTAAAACTAATTTAAAGTACACGCAAGTCTGTAAAGCAAAACTTGACAAGCCCCTCCCCCCCCAAAAAAAACATACAGTGGGGTCAACCCTCAACCACCCCACTAGCTTTAATAGTTTTTGAATCAGAGAAAAGTCAGGAGGCCTTATCTGCATACGTGTTCCTCATCACTGACTCGATGTATTGAAAAAAGGGGATCAGCATGTTCAATTTGCAAATCAAGGTCCCATGTGCTGTGAACCCCCCCTTGCCACAAAATGCATTGATATGTGAAACATTATAGGACTTGGCTTTTCCCAGACATGTCTTTTGCAGTGATAGTTGAGTCTGGACCAGGGTTGCCACCTTTTCTTAAACCCAAACACTTTAGCGGCGCAGGGCAATTTTTTTTTAAGGAGAGCGCTTTAGCCTTTGGTGTAAAGAGGAACTCCGATGTGAGGGGATTTCTGCTTACCAAAGCCCCCCTTACAACCCTGATTAGGGTGTGCCTATGCATTTAGTGGCTGTGGTACTCGGTTACATAGGTGTGCACTCCAAACGTGTGTGTGTGTGTGTGTATATATATATATATATATATACACACACACACACACACACACACACACTTATGAATAAACATAAACAAACATTTTTTAATATTTGTATTATGTACTAAAACATGGATGGCATTAGTAGAGCAGTGGATGTGTCAGCAGGGCAGCAGGTGGTATCAGTCAGTAGAGCAGTGGATGAGGCAGTAGAGCAGAGATTGGTGTCAGTTTTGCAGTGTTTTTTTTTATTATTATTTCTATTAATTACATTTTTTTAATATTTATTATTTTTAAAGATTGACTTTTTTATATACAATATTTGATATTTTTTACAATTTTTTTTTTAGAGGGTCTAGACCCCTGATGTCCCACTTTTGAGAAAGGGACTGAGGACAGGGAATCCACAGTCCCTTTCTCTGCAGCCTTAGCTACACTGGACAGTGAATGAATGGAAAGTGCTCTGTGCCAAGCTGCTTCCTGTTCATTTACAAACCAAAACATATTAAAACTGTTTACTATGCTTCAGTAATAATTGAACACAGCGAGTGCATGCTACCATTCACTCACGGTGTTCATTCAGAAAAGGAAGGGGATGGTAAATTACATATTTATCGGTCCCTTCCTCTGCTCTCCATCCTGAAACATGAGCAGTAGGGAAGCTAGTAGCATTGCAGGGATGGCACTGCAGGGATGGAGGGTAGATGTCGGAGGGTAATTAGGGTGTGCCCAGGAAAACCCTGGGCACATGCCTATGCTTGAGGAGCTACAGACACTCTGAATAATACGTCCGGGTTTCAGGTAGTCCAGATACAGGATTCAAAACCCAGAGTGAATAAGTGAATCCTGGATAGGTGTCAACCCTAGTCTGGATCACAGCTGCTGGACTGACCACTCCCCATTATACAGTCATCTACTAGCAAACAGGAAGGCCTGTTTCACACGGGCTTCAGGTTGTATAAGAGCAAGTGTTTTGCAGAGCTTTCAGCAAGCTTTTAAAGCGCTTTTCCGCTCCTGTTTTTTTAAATATTGAACACAGATGTCAATGAAAGTGCCGGTTGCCACTTTAAGCAAGCTGTTAGCCAGCTTTAGTACTACTTGAAGCTTGTTGAAAGCCTGGTGAAGACTGCTAGTATCTTCTTTGTGATGATCAGCACCCCTATTAAGATCTGTGTATAACATTTCCAAATAGGCGCTAAGGGGGGGGGGGGTTTAAAGGCTTGGAGAAAGCTGCTTGAGGCTTGCCCAAAAGCTTACGCTGCTTTTATACAAGCTGAAGCACATGTAAAACAGGCCCAAATATCATAGGTCTGCTTCAGTCTAGCGCTTGCACTGCAAAATGCACTAGACATTCCTCAGAGTGGTTGTAGTGTGATCTAGTGTGATGATATGCTTGTTTGTACCCATGGACGGGAACCACTTTGCAGACATCCCCAGCACCTGACTGAGGAGAAACTAGAGGGAGCAAGCTGGAGAAAATCTGGTCAATTAACTGTATATGGAGAGCTGTGTATAACCTGCTGCCAGTGGACACTGCAGGAAGTCAATTCCGCTCATTCTAAAAAAGGTACTTGTGCTACCTGGTGGTGTTTTCCCAGAGTACATATGGCTGGTTTCATCGTAGAGGTCCTTATCTCTGTATGAACTATTAGAAGAGGTCTTGAATTTCCATTTTCAGTATCCTGTGCCCTAACCCTCTCTCCTTGGGTTTATTGTGCCTCACTGGTTTTGGCAACATGAGCATCAACATGTTTGTGAGATTTGGTACCAAATGGAAACTCTCCTGAGTGTAGTGGTGAAGATTTCCCAGAAGGCTGCAAATCAAAATCAGTCTCTTATAAGTAATTACATTTTTTTTTTTAGATTTTATTTTCAATAATATATATATCCAGCTAGTGACTTTGCAAGGAGGGAAGAAAGCTAGTAGCTAAGCGAAAGTATGTGTTTAGGTAACGTCTGGAGCAGGGGTGTCCAGCATGCTGCCCAGGAGAGTTCAGCATGTGGCTCAAGCATGTCTGGAAGAAGGCCGTGCAAAAGCATAATACGATTTTCCCAACCACCGTGGTTCAAAAATGGTGCAGCAACCATTTTCCTGCATGAAACGCACATGCGGCCCAAGACAATTCCTCTTCTTCCAATGTGGCCCAGGAAGGTCAAAAGGTTGGACACCCCTGAACTGAAACCTGGTGGATGTCCAGGGGGATCCAATTACAAGCTTCATGCTCCTGCAGTAAACCAGTGGAATAGTGCCACTGGTCAAAGCTCTGCACCCTGGCACAAGGGAGGATGCATTTGTAGTTTTTTTAGTATGTAATGGGGTAGGTCATTCTAGTACAGACAATGCAGATGTGGTGGCTTCACTGTGCCTAGTTCAACCCTTAGGCCCATTTCATGCAGGCTTCAGCTTGTATAAGAGCAGTGGGAACAGAAAACTTTGGCAAAGCATTTGCAGAGCCTTCAGCAAGCTTTGTTGAAGCTTTTAATGCACAGTTTAGCTCCAGTATGTAAATGTTAAACAGATCCTAATAGGAGTGGTAATTCCCAATTTAACCGCTTGCCGACTTCCGCATACTGATGTACGTTGGCAGAATGGCATAGGCAGGCAAATGGGTGTACATGTACGTCCCTTTAAAGTGGTTGTATACCTATTTAAAAAAAAAATTTGGGGTTATCTACCTGCAAGACAAAGTCATAATGAGCTAGTATGACTAGCATACTAGCTCATTATGCATCACTTACCTTAGATCGGGGCCCCGACGCCGTGTTCTTCTGCCCCTTCTGCCGCATCCATATCCAAACAGATACCCTTCCGGGTATTGCCGCTCCGGCCAATCACAGCGCCGCTGTGATTGGCCAGAGCGGCGAGGACGTCGCTCCGCGCATGCGCGCGGGACACTTCAACTGCGGTGAGCCGCAGTTGAAGATGGGGATTAACCCTGTAAATGCACCGTTGTCTACGGCGCGCATGCGCCGTAAACATTGTAAAACGCTCTTTTCAAATATCTCCTAAACCGTGCAGGTTTAGGAGATATTTCTTGTACCTACAGGTAAGCCTTAATCTAGGCTTACCTGTAGGTGCAAGTTTAATTTTAGGGTATACAACCACTTTAAATTTGCTGCCTATCAGGCGCGTGCGCCAGCGGGTCCCGGGAACTCGATGTTAGCCAGCGGCCCGCGATTGTGGTGTGGAGAGGTAGAACAGGGAGGTGCCTATGTAAACAAGGCATTTCCTGTTCTGCCTTGTGACATGACAGATTTACTGCTCATCGGGAGCAGTGATTGCTGCCATGTCAGTGGAAGTCCATCCCCCCACAGTTACAACACCTCCCTAGGACACACTTAACCCCTTGATCGCCCCCTAGTGTTTAACCCCTTCCCTGCCAGTGTAATTTACACAGTAATCAGTGCATTTTTATAGCACTGATCGCTGAATACATGACAATGGTCCCAAAATAGTGTCAAAAGTGTCCGATGTGTCCGCCATAATGTCGCAGTCATGATATATATTTAAAAAATAAAAAATAAAAAAAATAAATAAAAAATCGCAGATCACCATTACTAATAAAAAAAGTTATAAAAATGCCATAAAACTATCCCCTATTTTGTAGACACTATAACTTTTGCGCAACCCAATCAATATACGCTTATTGCGATTTTTTTTTACCAAAAATATGTAGAAGAATACATATCGGCCTAAACTGAGGAAATCGTTTGTTTGTATGGGTACAACGTCGCATGACCGCGAAATTGTCAGCTAAAGCGACGCAGTGCCGAATCGCAAAAAATGCTTTGGTCAGGAAGGGGGTAAAATCTTCCATGGCTGAAGTGGTTAAACAAGCTGCGAGCAGGCTTCTGCACTTCTTGAAGCCATTTGAAAGCCTGGTAGCAGCTTGTTTGAAGTTGCAATCTACACTCCTATTAGGATCTATGTTCAAGATTTACTAACTGGAGTTAGTAGCTTCAACAAAGCTTGCTGTTTACACTGCTCTTATATAAAGCTGCAGCTCGTATGAAACGAGCCTTATTGATGTATTTTTTTATTTGAAAGGATGGGGGAGACCAAAGCAGCTACCTTGCCCAGGGCCCCATTCTGCCTTAATCCTTCTCTAGGTTTTATTTTGTGAACCCCCCCCCCCCCCCCCCCCCTGCATTTTCAGTTCTGTGGACTGGACTGTATTAAAGCTTACAATAAATACAACAACAGAGTCACCACATCATGTTTTATTAAGATTTTAATCCAACATTGGTCTTCATTATGTACAGGAATGACAATGGAAAACAACACAAAAATACATTTTGAGGTATAAGCAGAAAGCACAGTATGCAATGTTGCAATATATATATGTATATATATATATATATATATATTTTTTCCCACATTTTGTAAACTGATTGACCAGATAAATGCATTTTGTCATTTCAAACCATATAAAACACCTGTTAGTTTCTTGTGAGGTAGAGGACAGTTCTGAGTCATGTAATTCACAATCACAGTTACTTAAAGCATGATATCTATTTACATCATTGGCAAATATTCTAAACCGCAGAATTCCGCCGCCAGCGAGCAGCATTCTTCGTTTTAGACATTTTGCAGTCATCACAAAGTCTGCAATTTTTTTATTTTTTTTATACATGCTCTTTATTCAGTAGTTCACATTTTACATTATGTTATCATGCAACATAAATAACTTTGAGGAGTATGCATGAGAACTTAATATAGGCTTACTGAAAAATAACATCTTTCTTTATCTTCACTCTGGAATAGGTCTCTTTTGCTAAAAGGCATACACATTGAAATAATTTTATGATGAGCTACTGAGTAATTCTAGGTGTGCATTATTTAATGCAGGAGTGCCAAGTACTTGTGCAAATGTGCGTTAATCTGCAAATTTAATGGGATTTTTAGGCTGCATTAAAAAAAAATAAAATAATAAAGGTCTATCATTGTTCATGGAACACAAAATATGATAAGTTTTGTTCAGCAAGTAGCTATATAGAGCACATGCTGTAAATGATATGTGCTCTCCCTGGCAAGCAATATAGTACTACTTTTCCTATGATCAAAGTAAATAGGAAGGTGAGAACTGGAGTCTGGCTGCATGGGATACACAGACACTACTGAAATTTTCATTGATTTATCTTATAAACCAACACACCATCTTTATGGTAATCACAGTATGATCTCTATACAGCCAGCTGCTGAACAAAGATCGGGTTGAGCACATCGCGAATGCCAACCAGCTACTGTGCGTGCACAATAGAAAAGCAAGAAAGCAGCTAATTTATCCATATATATTAACTCTAACAATAGCAAGGAAAAGGGGGTGTGTGAACTATGTGGGCATATTGCACATCCATATTTATACACAAAATCCTGTAACTACCATAATATAAATCAAATAATATCTTCAAATCAAAAAAATATATATACACATCAATTAAAATAATATGCCTTTGTTTTTCAAAAGGTAAAACATCAAACCACATTAGGATAAAATAAATAAACGAATTACACATTCAATATATTATATAATAAAATACACAAAAAAAAAAAAACACACACTACCTCCTCTAATTTGAATTATGGCTTTAAATGTAGGTGCGCTACTCCATGTCACGTCTCGCAATTTTTCTCTAATAGAGCAGCGTTGTGAACATGTATGTGTTGTCTTCAATTCATGTGAATAGCCTAGCTTTCCTAGATCATATTTGCAGACGTTCTGTGAAGCTGGCATACGTTTAAACGATAAATCTGTTGAAGTCAGTATATCTATATATATCTATTCGATAGCTAGCCATCTGAGAAGTAGCAGAAGAGGGTCAGCAGAAAAAGGAACACCCTGATTCAATAAGGCAACTCAAAGAAAATGATAATGTGCAAGATGCAGTAATCCAGGACAACCAGCTTCCATTATGCTGTGCGCATATCTGATTTTTTTTCTGGCTGGCTGCTATGCGGCACATTGCATTGTGCTATATGCTATTATGATAGTGTTTGTGAAAACCCACTTGTGGTCCTGGCTGGTAACGCTGCTAGGTTTTTACCACTGGCTTTCATACAGTAGTTGCCAGTTCTTAATAGCACCATGTTATGTACACAGCCAAAAGCTATTTTATTATTTGTTTTGTGTCATTTGCTGATGAACAAGTAAAGAAAGAAACAGCGTGTGTGGGTGGAAAGGATCAAAGAGGGTTACTCATTAAGGCAGGGCAAAAAGCAATGACTGCACACTAAGTGCAGTTGGCCATAGCAACCAATCAGAAATCATTTTTTATCAGACAGAGATGGCTTCCTGAACTTTCATCATTAGTCCTAGCACACCTAATGAAACGATGTTATCCAAACACTCAACAATTCAAACATTTTAGTAGTTTGAACTGAATAATGCACTTGTACTGTATACATTAAGAAATAATGTAATTTTGCTGATGTTAAATCTAGAACACAAGAGCTGACAATATAGCGTATTTAATTTTTTTTGTTGTTTTTATACTGAATCATCCTAATGCCGCGTACACATGGTCGGAATTTCCGATGGAAACAGTCTGATGGGAGCTTTTCAATCGGATTTTCCGACCGCTTGTATGCCCATCGGTCTTTTTTTGTCAGCATTTCCAACGGACTTTGGATTGAGAACCTGTTCTTAATATTTCCGATGGAAAACCTATCGGATTTTCCGATCGTGTGTATGCAATTCCGACACGTAAAATTCCGACGCATGCTCGGAAGCATTAAACTTCCCTTTTATAGTGCCGTCAAACGGGTTGTATGTCGCGGTGTTATTGACCATCGGAATTTGGTGTGACCGTGTGTAGGCAAGACAGTTTGAGCGAAATTCTGTCAGGAAAACCATCAGAGCTTTTTCGGACGAGAATTCCGACAGTGTGTATGCGGCATAAGTTTTAGAAATGGCAACCATTTAAGCTTAGCTATGCAGTACAAACTACTTGAATAGAATTAAATTGCTACAACTGTGTTCTTTTTCACAGTCCTACCTTGTGGGGGCTCACCAACAAGCCTACAAGGCCACTGTCGTGTAGCAAGACTGAATGAGCGCTGTATCTTGAGTCACACTAACGGAGGTACAAGACACGCATATATGACTGGGTGTAACTGATTAGGGGAAAAACATTCTAGCAACAAACATAATGCCTAAACATAGGCAAGCAAATGCACAAAACTCATTTGTGATCACATTGCTTTTAAAAATGGAAGCACAGCATAAAAAGGGAGTAAATGTAAATTAAAAAGATGTTTCATCTCTTAGCAGCACATACAGCAGCTATATCTTTAATAGCAGAGTATCCGGTATAGTCCTGCATTTCCTATTTTCATTCGTACTTGAATAAAAGACCACTGTGCAAGAACAGGTTCTACCAAGCGTCTGCTATTTGTAGGATGCCCCACAGTGGCAGTCTATGGTATAACGGTGAAATAAGTACAAGATATAATTCTTCATATACCAATCTTCAGAAAAATGAAAAAAAAAAAATTGTTATAATCTGGCTTTCTTGTGTTTACTAGCCAACAGGGGGGGGGGTTAATACATTCTCCACTTTAGGAATCTTTGTCTTTTCACAAAACTACATAAAATAAGTATTAAGAATAAAATGCATAGACTTGCATATTGTGAAACCTAAGTATCTTTACTACAAAAATCGAAACATTGTGAATACTGGAGCAAACATACTTCTAGCAACTAAATTCCTTGTTCCACTTGGCAAATGATACCTTTCTGCATGCTATAAGGAATAGCTCCACTCTCTACATTTGCTCCATGGAATTCAATCATACATGCTAATGATAGTATTTTCACAGGCCATAATTATTATGCAGTCAAAAATGAAAACAAAAAATCAAAATCACCAGTACAGCTTAAAAGCAACAAATAAAATGGAAATAAGAGAGCTACCTTGCCGAATTGTTTTTCAAGCTAAAAAGGAAACAATCATTGCAACTCCTTCGCATCTCACCTAGAACAATCTGTACATATGAGCTGTGTCAATGCTTCATGGGATGCATGCTGGTTCAAAATGAGTGACTTAATATGTAAGAAGGATAAAAAATGACAGCCCTGCAACTCGCACTTACAAAACAGCAGCTGTAAGACCCCTTTTTAAAAGAGTAACTAAAAAAAAAAAAAAAAAAAAGAAGTACAAAATCTATAAAAAAGGTTAATAAATCATGTCAACTTATGTCAGATTTTGTATTAATTTTTTCTTTTGTTTAAGTTTGGGCAACATTATCTGCTGAAGGCTTGTAATTATCTGTTCTGTCTATGCCTTTGTAACCAGCGCATTGATAACTTTTTTAATTTTGAAAGCTTTAATAAAATATTTGAACACAAAATCATGTCAATTACGAAAGAATATGTAGCCTGAGCTGCTGTGCAATCTATGTTGTAGTTTATCGAAACAAAAATGTACATACTGTACCAAACTCAGGCCTCATACACACAACATGTCTTCTAAGCTCGCTGCAAATGTGATGTTACACTTCCATTTAGTACAATAAAAATTGGCCGTTCTCAACCAGAGTTCCCTGGAATCCTAGGGTTCCTCCTGAGGTTGCTGGGGATTCCGAGAGCAAAAAGGGGCCAATTTTCCATTGACCACCAAACTAAGGGGTTACTTCTACATGGGCCACCAGTGTTTGAAGACAGAGTTTTTGCTATCTGCATTTCTTTTCTGTTATTATTTAATCTTAAGATAATTGGTTATAAAATTAATGTATGTAGCATGTGAGTGTTTAAAAAGTGATCTGTCCTGGGTGAAAAATACTCAAGGTTATCATTTTTATTGAAAACTTTCTACCTTCCTATACTAATGCCGATTTACCACGAGCAGTAAGTACATTTTTAGCAAGGGTTCCCAGAGACCACAAAATTACATTTTTTAGGGGTTCATATAGGGTAAAAAGGTTGAGAAAGGCTTGCATAAAGCAAGCTTGTGCAGTGGGGAGTTGACCACAAATAGAAGAAGGACTAGTACTAAAATCTCTAACTCTATAGTAAAATGCACAAGACACCAATTTTGGTGTACGAGGCCTACCAGTTCTTGAAATAATTCAATTAATCTATAAGTCTACGACCACTACAGATAAAATAGTGACAACATATCAAAAGACAAAACATTGCTTTGTGTACAGACCTCAAATATATCCATTGTCTCTTATAAATATTGTATCTGCCTAAAGCAGGGGTTTTTCTTTGAGTTTACGCTACAGATTTTATGCTATAGGGAAAAGCATAGTCATACAAAAATAAGTAAATTTAATTTTCCCCCATTCTTCTTAGCGTGCATAGTTGGATTTCTAAAATATTGGCTAGGAAAATTATAGCCTGGGCATAGCAGCCATTTCACTTAATTGGAGATATCAGCTCAGGCAGTGTCATTTGTAGAAGTAGAATTAGTTAGCTTTACATGTGCACTACACTACCTATGCATTTATATCATACTATTTTGCCAAAAAAACAGCCACATTACTTATGCAACGAGAGCATTGTAAAGCTCCCGAAGCTGAAAAATTGGCTTATTCAATCCGTGGCTCCCAAGATTTGTAATTTTACTGGTCCTAGTGTGGCCTATGGCAAGAGGAAAAGCTCAGATGTACACAGTTATGTGCGGCACAAAAAACAGGAGATGGTAAGAGACAACAGCTCTGCTACTAGTGAGCCTGAGGTTGATCAGTGGCTAGGCACCAATTGTAACACAACCTACTTTTGTCCACATTGGTGAAAAGTCACTAAAGCAGGAGCTAGCTTAGCTGTAGGTTAGCGGGTCCTGTCTATGCTACAAGAGGGTGCTGCTGGGAGCACAGACCCTATAAAAAGTATGCAGCTTATATCTCAAGTGAAAAAAGGATGCTACTTGCACTCATTCTACAAGATTACATAAAACGCTGAATAAAAATTCTGTTTTGGTATTAATGTAAAAACTACAAACAACCAAGTATTAGCAGCAAGGGCCTGTTCATACAGCCCCATTAAACTAAATCAGTTTCAAAGGCTTGCACAACTATCTATTCTTCAGGTCTCCAGAGAGGCACCTTACAAAAAGGAATCCTTCTAGAAGAATTTCAAAAGCAGGAAGGACAAGGGCTGACTGGCCATGGGAAGCTCTGACGTTACATTGGTGCTAACAACTAATTATCAAGTGATTTTATTGGGCATCAGTCACGGGGCAGTTTTGATGCCATCGCAGCCCAAGATTCATAGTTTTATTATAACATTACAACATCCTATATGGTTTTCCTTTTAATAGAATATTAATATGGCTAATCTAGATCCAAATAATTTTCACATTAATAAAATTTTTTATATAGAAGTATATTTTGAGGACACAAAACGCCTCACTGAATTATAGAAAAATAACTGACTTTACAACATAGCAGACAACAGATCTGTCCTATATTATTATCTGAAGCCTTCAAAGGCCAGTATTTAGGATGTTGGAACATCTGAAAGTGCTTATTTCCTGCTTCCCTGAGTAAATAAGTCAGTCTGCTCACTGCACAGCCTCTGATTAACACATATTGCAGTGCTTTATTGCCATTGCCGCCAATAGTGACGTCATTTTTTTTTTTTTTATATTTTTTTATTTCTTTTTTTTATTGCCCAAGTGAACTCGCGTCCATTAGGGCTGTTTACATTTCCCTTCTAATCTAAATGTCTGGCCAGAAAACGATTAGAATACCCAACTTTTAAATGGGCAAAATCACATTTTGCAAACAAGCAAGCTTATTCATACATTTCAAATAAACTCATGAAACTAAAATATGCATATAAGCATACTGCCAGAAAAGTATATGAGGTGGTCTTTAATACCCAGCAATATTAAATCTCAATAGTTTTATATAAAAAAAAAAAAAAAACACAAATGGCCCATTTAGCTGAAAGTATATAGTGTGTCATTTGATTTTTATAAAATCAGTGGCTAAATATGAAGTTCTTGGGTGTAGCAATAGCCACAGTGAATCCCCACAACACTGTTAGGGGCCCTAACTACACAAAGTACATAAAAAGGTCCCAATGTTGTAAGGGATGTGAAAGGCACCAAAGCCTTATGATCACATGTGTCTAAAGAAATATTCTTGTTGCCCATATCAACCAGGTTCTCATTTTCACTCTGTTACTTCACTAGAGTAAACAGGAGGAATAATTTGGTTGCTATAGACAACAAAAACAGCAAGGCCTCCAAGAGGCCCACTGTAATATGTGGACAAAGGGATGAGAAGGTTGGGATTTCATTTATTTCAAGCATGATTATAAAAATGAAAATGGTTGTGTATCCTTCTTCCTACCTAGTCACCTACAAAGAAGACAAAATTATCATAACATTTCAAGCCCCTTCCTAATCGGGGCTTGTCAAACCAAACCATTTTATAAAACAAAAACGAAAGCACTGACAGAACTTTGCATCGGTCTCAAAAATACTGAATAAAACCATTATCACTTTACACAAATATACAAAAAGAAGCATGCTATAACAAATACACCACATAACGATATAGCAGATATTGTCTTTACAGCTGGCATATAAATGTGCCTGAGGCGAATAAACACATAAGCAGTCATCGTATGGTCTGACGCTTAAAGAGCAAGGTCATCTCAATCCAGATAAAACTTTATAATATATACAATTTTACAAAAGCAAATAAAATGTTAATCAACTAGGAAATTAAAACAATGGCACCTACATAAGTTCAAAAGGATCATTTGTAAAAAATAAAATAATGACAAATAATTCACATTATTATGCTACAATAAATCATTGTGTATATACAGAACTTATAGTAATAAATAGTACAAAAAATATTATTCATATTTGAAAAGGGAAACAATGCACTGTGTAATATTGTAAATAGACTTATAATATTTAATCAAAGCAGTAATTAAAGAAAATGAAGTAAAACTGAACTGGGTATAATTAAACTTATGTGAAGAGCAACAATGGCAAATATTTATTAGAATTTTTCTTAGCAGCAAACGTTGCTTAGCAAGATTTCACCAGTCAAATCAGGTTTAGTTCATATACTGCTGGTCTTGGGTAATGAAAGCAAAACTAATGGGGTTGGTATTTTTTTTTTTTAACGTATAATATAAAAGGGCAATAGGTTCTTTATGCTGGTCTAAACAATTATCTTAAAGGGAATAAATATATATTTTTGTAACTGTAGTCAATGCTAAAAGTAAAATGTTAAAAGAAAATACATTTTTTTAATGGATAAATGTGTAATATTTCACATTAGTTTATATTTACCACTTTGCAAATGGCAGGCAAGCAGCTACTTTCTCCAGTTCATTATATAGCTCTGCTTTGAAATAGCCAGGAGATTAGAACGAACAAATTTCAAAGTTAGTGGCAGCAAGGATACATCCCCTCTCTGTACTAGCAGGAGGCGGCTGTTTAGCCTGGTCAATTTATACAAAACATTTCTTATTACACAGTATGCTTTGCCAAGTAAGTAAACCTGACTGTGTGTAGCCAGCTTAATGCCCATATGATATCACCCTGAAGTTTAAACCTAGTTGTACACAGACCTGTTCGGAAAGAGCTTTCCAAAGACATTATTGCAATGAGTAGGATAACGGCCAATAACCAAATACTAAAGAGTAGAGGTTTGGTTTGGACGACAAATTTAGCATAGGTCTACACTGGAGTCAGGACATTTAGCATAGGTCTACACTGGAGTCAGGACATTTAGCATAGGTCTACACTGGAGTCAGGACATTTAGCATAGGTCTACACTGGAGTCAGGACATTTAGCATAGGTCTACACTGGAGTCAGGACATTTAGCATAGGTCTACACTGGAGTCAGGAAACTTGGGTATATTTTATCTAAATCTAACTACTAGTTGATTACAACCCCAAACCTCATCAGAGCACCGGTCTTTTATGGTACCCACAGACACAAGACAATCTTCTGATCTGGTTGTCTTTTGCCAAACTGGGTGACTTTTTCCTGTCTATGACCAGCTGCTCACTGCTGGGAGTAAAACAGTTGATCTAGCAGGTTAGGAAACCCATTTCATTCCCTACAGTTCCATTGCTGATAACCTGGGGCTCAGCTCTCACTCCCCTCCAACCCACTCTGAGGATAATTCATTGAGCTTAGCCAAATGTGATTGGATCATGCCTGCACGATCAAACACCCGAAGGCTTTTAACAGCTTTAAATGATAACATTATATTGAATAACAAATATTATTCAAAATATTAAATCATTTTACGTAAAGTATAACTAAAAGGCAAAACTTTTTTTTTTTTTTAGTTTATGAGTGGAGAGGGGTAAAAGCCCCTGTCAGTTTTATTGCTGTCTGTTCCCTCGTTAAGGAGATTTACAGTCTCAAATTTGTTCTGTTTACAATTATCATTGAACATAAAATTAAAGAAAATCCCACATTTTGGGTTGTCTCTAGAAAAGTAATAGAAGGAAATCCTTCCAATTGGGACACTTGTTATGGGGGATCTCCAGGGGATTCCCTTAATTTGCAGGTATTTCCTCTCAGTTCCTGTTTGACTATGGGACACAAAGTGAAGGGAAAATCTCCGAAATGGGACACAGATGGCGAAATTCCATCCATCCAAAATAAAAATAAAGTTTTGCCTATAGTTATACTTTAATAAACTTATTTTATGAGGCATGATAAATATTTATAAATAATTAGATTATGCTGACCTTTCAAGCTACTATCTTGTAAATATCACTCCAACAAAATTACCTCAAGGTGCATGCTCCTTAAGATGTCCCTGGTTTCCTTGTTCTAAGAGACTGGTAATTGCTATCTGGTTACAGTGCTGGCCAAATGATAACATGTAGTAGCAGTTAAAGAAGGCAGTTTGAATCTCTAAATATATGCCTGTTTTTGGTTTCTTGGTTCTGGGAGAACAGGCAATGTCCAATTTAACATCTCTTTAACATCTCTAGTACCAAACACCCTTACAAATAAAGTGTCTGTGCCACTACACCCGTGTATCTGGATGACTGTCAGCAGATCAGTGAAGTACAAAATAAGGTAAGGAAGACCCAATTTTGTGAATTTGGAATGTCTACCATTTCCCATAACATGGTGATAATTATCTGATGGAGCTGGAATTGTCATTTTCAGAGACACTGTCACTTTGCTTTGCATGGTCAAGATGAAAATGTCTCTTTAAAACATAACCTGAAAAAGCCTGCACTAAAGCATAAATCAATATAGATTACTTCAACTATTAAGTAAACAATTTCACAAAAAAAAAAAAAAAAAAAAAAAAATTATGTCTATAGCTGTACTATATATTGTTTAAAAAATTGGTCATAAAATTATAGATGCATTTTTTTTTTCCATATAAAGTAATTCAAAGCAGAAGACCTGGGTGTCACACCATCATTAATGAACTTGAATATATTTTGTGTTCCTGTTATATTTATAGGGTTACTTGGTAAATTAGGCAGCGCAGCCCCAATATAGCCATGACATGACATAAAATGTCACTCTCTTATTTATTGCTAACTTCAGTGCAGCGGTAACAATGAACTGGTTCTGCAGACAGACAGTCTTCCCATACACAGCACTTCAGTGATATATTACTCCATGTATGTGTTCAGCACATCAGGCAAAAGGCAGTGATTTTCTTTGTAAAGCAGAGCAATACTAGGGCTACATTGCCAATTTATATTCTTAGAAACTGAAGAAAATGCAAAAAAATTACTCTTTTGTGCTACTATAGAAGATGTTAGGTGATAAGTGTATACAATTAGATCATTATCATGCACCTAAGTGGCAAAAATCTCCTAAATGAGTATTGATGAGCAACATTGTGCAATCGTGAGAGACCGATACTAAAAATCTCGTATGTAGCCGCCCTCATTAAATTGATTGTGATATAAGCATAGATCAATCTAAATCAGATTTTAGTAGTGTGACCGAGCTAATAAAGGATCATCCATGTAGCCCTAGGCTAAATATTCAAGTTGTTCTCAATTTAAAGAGTGCATCCTTGCTCCCATGTCCTCCATTATGAAGGGGTCCCCACCTACCACACTTCATAATTCAAGAGTGGCACCATTTTCTGAAAAAAAACGTTTGAACCCCATTTAACTCTCCATTGAAACACAGATATAGAGTGTCATTAATATATAGGAGTAGACAAGTTTTGATACAGGAGATGATGATGCTGGCGCACATGAGTGCTGCTCTAGGAGCCCCCTGCATATTGATACAGGAAGAGTTTTTTTTTTTTTGTAGGAGTAAATTTTTTAAAGCTAAACTCCAAACAGATATATAAATAAAACACCAGATTACTGCATTTTTTTCCCTTTACAGCACACAAATTGGAATAGAGGGGCAGCACTAGGAGATAATCAGGCTCTGCTGCGGAGCACAAGTGTTGCCAGTAGGAGAAAGCAAATAGATGATGTCTTCAATTTGTTTTTGATTTTTCATTGTCCAATTAGCAGGTTTTTTTTTTTTCAAAACGAAGCCAAGCCGTTGCTGCTGTAGTGGGCAAGCATCTGGTTGGGCCGTGTTGCACGGGTGCCTGGATTACAAGACAGGCTCAATACAATTACTTTGTCATGTAAACAGTTTGCATATAAATGCATTTTAATTGTGTATTTAACCTATGTCCCTGGAGTTCAGCTTTAAAGTGCAACCTCTGTTAAAATAAGTCACTGAGCATAAATGAATACATTTGTCTAAAAAGTTCAGGACTGCAACAGAAACCATCAAATATAAAAACCTAAGTTACTGTAGTATAGAAGGAGCCTGTGGCAAACAAGTTGTTGAGCACTACATTATAACAACTTGAATGTGAAGGTTTACAGGGTTAGAATGGCCTGCTCCTAGCTGTCAATATAAAACATTGGAAGATGTCTATTGTACTTTTATAAATGCATACAAGCCCATTTGGCTTTCTGAGCTGGAGAAGAACATGTCTCAAAGAGAACATTAAAGCACCCCACACATTTGGACAGTCAATGAAAAATTTTAGGACTTCTTATATCAGGATGAAAAAAGAAGATCAGCAAAAAGAAAAAACAGAGAGAAATCTTGTAGCAGCAATATGTCATGGCTGGTCTAAAAAAAAGTGGGACTGTCCAGTAGCTGCCACACATATGGAAAAAGAAAGTGCACACAGGATGCAATGCTGGAGTATATGGATCCTAAGTCTCATCTGGAGAGCACAAACCAGTAGTCAACCATTTGAACTATGTTGGGTCTTGCAAGCTGTTAAACAACTCTGACAATATTCAGGATAGACTTGTGATGCCAGAACTTTACTGCACATTACAAAGAGCAACACGAAGAGAAAAAGTGGACAAGGTTCTCTAGTTAAGAAGACGAGTTGAAAAGTACTCATGAAATTGGCAGGTCTTAGAGTAGTTAAGAACCATGTCTGTTTGTGATGTCTTATTTCTAAGTGGCAGAAACCCCTCTATTACGGTACACAGAAAAAAAAAAAAAAAGCTCATATCCTAGTCCACATCAAAATATAAACCCTGTTTCAAATATGACTGGTCTGTAAGCTGTGCATCTACTCCCCATTAACAGTCTTAGCTGATTTCAATATCTGAAGCTTCAGCTCTTTTATCATGAGCTCGAGTTTCTCCCTGGCTTCCCGTTCTCGTCGCAGCTCATCCTGCAGCTCTCTCCGATCAGCTTCAGCTTGGTCCAGTCTTTGTCTCAATTCTAAAAGCTAAAAAGGGAAGATACAAAGTGTTATTTTTTGTACCCATAAAAAGTTTCTAGCTTGTATTACTAGGCAAGAGGCTTACAAAAACATTACTTTTTACAATGGTAACATTAAAGGGTTAAGTACCAGCTTATCAGTTACTTTTCAAATCAGAAGGAGCCTCATTTAGCAACAAAACTTCAAAAAGCAGTTGTCCATATTGCCCATAGGAACCAGACAGTCTCATTCTTCCAGTCCAGAGGAAAGAATGGAGAAATAACTGGCTTGGTTGCTATAGGCAGACTCTTAAAGAAGGCCCACTGTCATGCATTTTCACAAGTAAGCTTTTTAATTGTAAAAGTTGGAATATAGATAGCAAAAGAAATCCTAACCACAGTATGCAGCTTGAATATTTGACACTTCCATACATGTGCATGCAGCTCATTATAAAAAAGGACCCCTCTAGTGGTCAAAAATAGGCACTGAAATAGGCACTGCACCAATTTAAAACTGCATGTGACCTAATGTAATGATAACTTAATTCATTACAATTTTGCTCATGAACTAATCCAACCGTATGGCAATTTTAACTTACGTGGTCATTATTTCACTTTGCTCAATAGCAATGACTGTATTGAATTGACTGATATTGCATTTATTTTGGAAGAGAAAAAAAAAAACAAAAAAAAAAAAAAACAATCACATTTAGAGAATTTGTTTTCTTTAGTTCTATCACATTGAAATGTTTCTGACCACTCCATACAATTATATTGAATATTCTCACACTTAAAAAAAAAAAACAACAAAAAAAGTGTTATGTTAACAGAGTGTATGAAAATCATCTGAGTGTTTAAAAAAAGGTTAGTTAAAAAGAAGGGATAGCATGGAATATAAAAGAATCTGCACCTTTGAGTAACCAAATAAACCAAAATGAACAAACATAATGCAAGCAAGCACTATATAAATACAGAAAAGATTAATGCCAACATTAAACTTTAATGTGTTAGATGGAGATAAGGCATGAAGAAAGTCAAAGAGCAAATAAAAACTCTGCAAAAACACCAGTAGCCAAGTTACAGGCTTGTGTAAGCCTCGAAAGTAAAGATCGACCGCCATCGTTTTTCGGTGCCGATATGATACCAATATTTCGGTTACCTTTCAGGCCGATAGCTGATATTGTGTGTCGATATTCTGTACATTTGAAAAAAAAAAAATGTTTACACTTTTTTTTTTATCACTGTTATTGCCGTCACAAGGAATGTAAACATCCCTCTGCACTTGAAAGTATTCAAAACATCAAGATTGGCATTTTTGAATACCTTATATTTTTTATAATTGGTGCCTTTAGGATGTCAGTTATCTGGGAAGTGATGTCATAACATCGCTTCCGGGTTACTAGATCCGAGACCCAAACGAAGCATCGGCTTTGTTCGCGTCTCCGGCCAGCTGACGGACGTGATTGCTCATCCGAGGGGCTGCTGAGTCGCATCGGTTGTTATTACAATAAAGCCGACCATCTGCTCTAAAGAACGGTACTGGTGTAATGCCTGCAGCTGCAAGCATCACCACGGAAATACCCCTTGAAATATTGTGTGTGTAATAATTATATATATATATATATATATATATATATATATATATACACATATATATATATCACACATACATACACACACACACACGCACGCGTTTGTGTCCGATACCGATACTTATCGGCTGCCGATAATCGGCCTCAACGATAATTGGTCGATCCCTACACAAAAGTAAAGGGTTTTTTTTTCCCCATGTGTAAAGCCCTTTTCTTGGAGTACATTATGGGGCATACTGGCTCTTAAAGTCTTAGACCATTGGGTTATACAGCTTCTTTCAGGTGATTGGATACTGGCAATAAAGCTGCAAAGACAACCCTATATGACCCCTCCCACTCAGAGCAAGCCCATTTTTTAGCAAACAATAATATGGATCGATCATATGAAACAAGGGGAAGGGGTCAGTGTCCCGTAATGTTCCCCAAAAAAAATGTTTTAACAGGTAAGACAAAAATTTGATTTTCCTAGTCGTACAGGAAACAGTTTTTTTTAAATCTTTTGACTAATGGGACATCCAAATTAGTATAACTGAGGGGTGGGCAACACAGCAAACAAATGCCAATAGGCCCAAGTGATAAATGGGTCAAGGGCTCAAAAGGAACCTAGAAAGTGGCTTGAAGCACCTTTACAAAAACTGGCATCAGAAGAGGTGAGAAACATCCACTTTCGTAAAACTAAGTGGCCGCTTTACAGATCTGGGAAACAGATGCCTGATGCTGAAAAGCCCAGGAAGCACAGACAAATGTAGTGGTATGTGCACTGACAGGAAAGGATGGAACCTTATCCTTTAAACTGTAGACTTGAATGAGTGAATCTACTTCAAAATAGTGGAGCAAGGGGCAGGGTGTTCGCTGCTGTGGCCCTTAGAGTGAATCCAACTGTAAAAGAATCTGTAGCACAAACCTTGTCAAGACAGTAAAGAGAAATTTTCCTGGGATGTTTGGAAGGACAGGGAGCGGGAAGCACAATGTCCCGGTTAAGGTGGAAGGAGGAAACTACCTTAGCAAGAAAGGAGGGCTCTTCACAGGATAAGGCAGGCGCTCACATTGCAGAGGTAATAGCAATTGAAAAAGACTACCTTAAGACCCCTTTCACATGGGCAGACCAATTGGGTCGGCATGTCCATTTTTTAGGCGGACCTGATCGGATCTTCCAGTCTCCGCTATCGAGCGGCAGGTGTCAATGGACATGTGTGTTAACACTTGCCGACATCCGATCCTATCCGCTAAAACATCTGGTGGATTGGATGGCAGTCAGATGTAAACCGAAAGGCGGTCCGTTTACATCAAACTGCCCATAGAGGAGAGTGGGCTGTGTCTGTATCCGCTCTGCATAATCGGAACAGACCAGCCAATCACCTGCTCAGCAGGGATCAGCAGATTCCCTGCTGAGCAGGGGGACTCCAGCAAAGCCCACTCCACGTAGAAGGGGTCAAAGAGTGAGAGTAGACAAGGAATATCCCCGATAAGTTTAGAGGGTGTTTTTTCTTAAGCTGACAGTACCAAGTTGAGATCCCATAGAGCCACTGGAGACACACAGGTGAAGCAATGCGTGTGACATCCTCAAAGATTGCTTTCATCAAAGAATGAAAGGCAAGCGGTCTTTGAAAAGAATGACTAGGGCTACAACCTGACCTTTGAGGGTACTCCTAGCCAAAAGCCGTTGAAGCCATACACTGAGAAGTAGGATGGTAAACTGGTCTCAGGGAGAGCTGCCAGGAGCTTATGTCCAATACTATGTCCCGCTGGGCCCGGTTCAATCTAGAGTATACACTGTAAAGGCCTGAGAATTTCAGGTTCTGGTGACAATATGTCCAGTTTGTTGTTGGACCTAAAACCAAGGAGGTCCATGTCCGGCATCCCCCACCTACAACAGAGAGCTTGAAATATCTTCAGGTGAAGAGACCATTCTCCGGAGTCCAGAGGCTGATGATTGAAGAAGTCCCCCTGCCAATTTTCCACACCTGGGATGTGCACAACGATCAGAATTGGGCCATGATATTCTGTATAATAAAAGGATCAGATTAACTTCTTCAGCTGCACAACATTGTGTGCCGCCTTGATGGTGGATGTAGGCTGCGGCCATGATGTTATCGAACTGGTCAGGTCAAGATAGCCAACTTTGATGGGACAACTAAAATGCCCTAAGCTCCAGAATACTGGTAGGGAATAGAGTTTCTTCTAAAAAACAGGTACCGTGCACTAAGAGGACATCCAGTACGCCTCCTGAGCCTGACATCTGTTGTGAGCAAAAAATTAGAGACAGTGCTTCCTGCGCATGAATGTGGTTGAGCTTGTACAATCGCAGGAGATACACTCCAAGCGTTGCTGCCCTCTAGGACTGGGGGTGTCCTGAGGTCACTACAAAAAACAGAAGTGCATTATCCCACAAATACGCTTTATTAAGGAATTGTCATAAAACGTATGAATAAAGATCACTCATCGAGCTACTTCTCTATAGCTTTACAATCCTAAACACAGCGCACTCCAGAATTCAGGGGGACTCTGACGGGGTCCAATCTGGCTGACACGTTTCGAAGGTAGCACCTTCTTCTTTAGAGCCAAACCCTACAAATGTTCTCAACTGAGTACATGATGTATCCAATCCTACATGGCACAAGGATCCCAAACTCCACCTATTTAGTGGAAAGGGACCAATGAGAGAAGGGTGGGGGGGGGGCAGTCCTAGAGGTCAAGTCCAGACATTATAAATCAGACACACACCCGATCACACCCAAAAACAAGTGTAGTCTAGAGAAACATACTACTTCTAAGCACAAATACAGAAAGCCAGATGCTGATATCTTTGCCACACATTCCATACCTGTTCCCCCCGTATGTATGTCGCCATGGGCCTCTATCAGGAGTCATGGGGTAAATTAGGTCCATTGTAATTGTCTATAAGGATTCTTGTGAGGCCAAGAAGTAACTCAGTTTTATTTTTATTTATATTCTATTTTGTCTCACTGCCCCGCTCATTAGTGGGCTGGAAGGCTTGCTGAGATGTGACTTTCGATGTGGCAGCTATTTTGGAGTAGTCCGCCGCTAGAGGCCCTGAGAATGATGTGAGGGAACATCACATCCGGTGATTGCCCATGACAGGAAGTGAACAGTGCCCTGCAGTTAACAAACACACATTTCGGCTAGCCCCACAATATTCCAGTCTACCGGGGTCTAGGCAAGCTCTTAAGAGCTGCTGCTGAGGATACACTGATCCATATAGCCACTATGAAAAGACCAGCTTAAGCAGAGGTGTCAACGTCTTGAATTAAATTAGGGGCAGTGCATCAAGGATCTTAACTAAAGTCATTAAAGAAAATTACTGTATATATTGGCATATAACACGCACCCCAAGTTTAGGAGGGCATTTTAAAAAGGAAAAAAAAAAACTTTTAGGATGGAAGTTTAAGGAAAAAAAAGACTTGCATTTAAATGCCCATCAATGCCGCCTTATCAGTGTCCATCTGCAGCCTTGTCCATCATTGCAGAATGATCAGTGTCCATTTACAGCCTTGCCCAGCGCCGTTTGCAGCCTTGCCCAGCGCCGTTTGCAGCCTTGCCCAGCGCCGAGATAGACCGAGCCTGTGTACTCGGCTGTACTCGTCTCGGCTCGTCTCGCAGTCCCGCCCAGTCTGGGTGGGACTGCGAGCGGAGCCGAGCCTAGTACACAGTACAGTTGGCTCTGTCTTTTTCTGCAGCGCTCGCTCCAGAAATAGCAGGGAGGCGGGACTGCGAGCGGAGCCGAGCACTCGGCTTGGTCTTTTTCGTCGGCACTCGCTATTTTTCGGCTCACAGACAGTGGGGATCGGCTTATAACACGCACCCACGACTTTCCCCCGATTTTAAGGGGGAAAAAGTGTGTGTTATACGCCGATAAATACGGTAAATCATGAAAATAAAAGTCTAGCAAAAATGTAGTGAATTTTCTTTCACCAGAGCTGAGGAAAAGATATCCAACCCTCTAGAACACTAGTAAAACATCCAGGCATGCTGGGTAGAGGAGAAGTTACACGGGGGCTGGCTTACAGCATTTTTTCTGTTTTCCACCATTTCAAACTCCTGTGTCCCTCAATGGACAATAAAAAAACACTGTTCTAGAAAACACTGCAGCTGTGCTAAAGTCCACTTAGCCTTAAAAATTAGTTTAACATAAACCCTTACAATCAGATTCAATGTGCATTTCAGGGAAACTCTGGCTAACAAAATATAGGGGCTGTCATAAGTGACCTTTTGAAAATGCTAGTTAGAAGTCACACAACGTCATTGGTATGAATACGTTCTGAGTCCCTGAGTAAGAAGAAGTAGGGAGATCAGAAGCTTTTACTTCACATTAATATTCCAATCTGCATACTTGTTTGGGGCTGAAAATATTGAAGTGAGTGACAGTAAGTTTCCTGTAATACATCAGTCCCCAAAACGGCAATTTCAAAAATAGGAGACTACATCTTCAACATTTCCAGTTTTTTAAGTAATATAATTAATTCTCTGTAACATCTCCCAAGGTCTGCAACCTGTATAATTTACATGCGATTCAAAATGCACACATCTCCAAGCAGTTGAGTCAAACTCTGCATTAACACTCTAGAGGTTACAGTTTCACACACTGTCAGCTGTTCAGAAAGTGTAATAAGCAGACTTTAATTCTAAGATGCAAGCCCAACAAAAAAGACATGTATTGTAGTAGTACAGCTTTAAAGCCAATCTGTTCTCAACCCCCCATTTCTAGTAGTGGCGGTATATCTAAAATCTTATATCGAAGCCCAAAAACTGATGCTGTGGTGGGGATACAAAAAAAATAAAAAAATAATAAAAAAAAAAAAAAAAAAAAAAAAGTATAAACGGATGCCACTGTGTTTGTACACTTAAGCTGGCCATAAATCAGGGGTAGGCGCAACCTGGGGCCATTCAGCTGTTGCAGAACTACAAGTCCGATCATGCCTCTGGGAGTAATTGTAAATGACAGCCTTGCCTCATGGGAAATGTAGTTCCACAACAGCTGGAGGGCCCATGGTTGCCTACCCCTGCCATAGATGAAAATTCAGGCAGCTCAGCAGGGACCAGTCAAATTTCAATCAGTGGCCATTACCATTCAAGGAGAGTCAATTTAATGATCGACTCCCCTCGAACAGGACTGTTGGTAAATTTTTATTTGATCAGCACTTGTAGTTAAATCGGCTGCAGCGCTGATCAGTGTATTCTGACTGTGGAGGAGTCCGGCTGTCAGAATACATCAGGACATACAGCATATAATATGAAAGCTGGTGCATGATTTAAAACACCAACATCTAAGAATAACAATACCATTTTGGGTAGACTAACCTTTTAATTCATTTTCTGCTTGGAACATAAAAACAACCGCTCTGTTAAAAGAAAGGGACACCATAGCGCAATACAGTTTCACCTTTTAATTTAAAATTCTCTAAAAAGTAACAAACTCACATTTTAAAAGCAATAACAGCCTAGGGTGAGCGGCGTGCTGACGTCACCTCCTTCTCCCGTCCATTCCAGGAAGCGACGGGCAGTGAGAAAAGTAAGAGAGCCGGCCGGCTCGAAAAGATTTAAAACAACCGCTCTGTTATTGCTTTTAAAATGTGAGTTTGTTACTTTTTAGAGAATTTTAAATTAAAAGGTGAAACTGTATTGCGCTATGGTGTCCCTTTCTTTTGCATGGCATTTAACCCTTATTGAGTGAAAACTAAGGGATCCCGTACAAAAGATCATTTTCCATAAGAACAACCTGACGATTGTGTCCCTGAGAAGCCAGGATAAAGACCCAGGCAGGGGTATATGCCATACGCCCATCTGGTCTCTCTAATACAGGGACCAGACTAGCTGGTAAGCGGCTAATTTTACCATTTGGTGGAGGATCTCTGGTTTTTGCTATCTCACCATCCTTTCAGTGCGTGTTGGATGTCCCAGATGGGAATTACCACTAATATAGTTTGAATCTTGTGGTGGACTTTTCCTTGCATGAACTGGTTTTCTCCGAGCAAATGTCATCTTCTCTAATTTTGGACTTGTATTGTTCTTTATGACACCTTAATAGATCTCAATTCACTGTGAAATACACTTTGGGATTTGGATCTCTGTTGTTCTATATGACATCCTACCAGAGTTTGAATTATTGTATTATTTTTATGGTTTGTCACACCCAACAATTTTCAACGTATCACAGAGTGGTGGATAAGAGAGGGTGAATAAGTATTTCTAATTTTTTCAGATAAAGATAGTTTGAAAAAAATTTTTTTCCCAGCACAACACAATGTGGATGGGATAATTGAACGTATTTATTGCATATTTTTTTATTTTATTTGTTTTCAGCGCAGCCTTTTTTCCTATATTCTGTTTTATGTGTGTATCTCACATCAGGTTGCAGCAGAATTTTTTATCAATTTATATAGTTTATCCATTTATATCACTAATTTTTATAAAATTAGTCACGTATAAGATAAAAACTTTTTTGAGACAGCGCTGTTACCCCACGACATATAAACATAAAAAAAGCCCCGTTTATAGAGGAGAGTAGATGCTATCTGCTGGACTCGCAGACTGTATTTTAACACCCATTCATAAAATACAGGCTGCGGTATGAAGCATGTGGTGTCCTTTGAAGTTCTCCCTGCTTAATGCTGCAAAAGCAAAATTTGTAATTGGAGGAGAGGCCAGTTAAATGACTGACAGGTTATGTGATCAGGCTTTCGTCCTCCCAGCTTCCCCATCCCCCCATGCATTCATTCAAATGGTGCTTCTGTAATAACTGCACATTTGAAAAGCACACAACTGTTTTTGCAGCGTTTTTTGTTTTTTAAGCTGCAGTCTGGCCATAGTAAAGCCATACTGCTGCTTTATAAATGGAATCTTCTGAATTGTTGTAGTATGTTCCTCCTCTCTCACCTGGTTTGCATATTGTGTTTCCTTATCCTTCTCGAAACTGGAATCACACAAGCATTTCTGCTTCTTTACTTGTTTTAGTTTTTCCTCCAAGTCCCGCTGCTCATTATACAATTCCTCCATCTTTTGCATATGTTCAGTCTGCAAGCACTCAAACTCCTTTTGCAAATTCTGCTGCTCAGTCGTTAGTTCTTTCATAGTTTTTGAGCTGCTCAGCATTTCAACCTCCTGCAATAAAGGGGACAACCAAAAAACAGTGAAGATGCATGCTCACTACATTCAAAAGAATTGCCACTGACAAAAATAGTGCACATGCAGGCCCGATTCAGCCAAACACACAACACAAGTAAAAGCAATATTATCTATTACACCATATGTTTTCTACATGTCCTTCATTGATGTCTTTTCCTGCGCAACTCCAACCTGATTTGTCATGTGCGCCAACACAGGTGGGCATTAATGAAAAAAATTATCAATTGCCCCTAAGCAGCCATTTTAATCTGGCCCTAGATTGTTTTAATACCAGCAAGTTCAGCTGGGACCAGTCGAGATTCAAACCATCTATGGGCAGGCTGATTGTGCACAACCAGCATGCCGGATATTTACATGCAATTATTGCCAGCGGCTATAGCCACGTGTTGCAGGAAAGAAAAGTTATTCTGACTAGATCTGACTTTTGGTTTCATTAGGAAGATTGTTCCAGAACGAGGGCAATAATATTTCTTGATGTCTACAAATGCTCTCCATTAAGATGCAATACGTTCACATGTATATTATTATGAACTGAACACCCCAAACTCATAAGCTTCTAGTTCAAAACACAGCCCACTCTTCGCCGATTCCGTTTTTGTGTGCCTCCTCTAAATTAAAAGGAAGCATGATTGATTCCATTTTTGTGTGCCTCCTCTAAATTAAAAGGAAGCATGATTTATTTTAGCAGCTCAGCAGTATGTTCTGTTGCCAACACACATTTCCCCTTTTGTTTTTTTTTTCATAATAGTTAGGCTCATTAAGACCCATGGTCCCCCTTCCTCAATGGAGTCTGAGGGATTGGAGGCTTTCAGTTTGATAATAGTGTAAACAGACAGCCTCACTTCAAGGCTGCCAAGGTATTAGTGGTTGAGTCTTTCAGTCTGAGGTCCAATATACCTTCAAAATAAACCTGTGGCCAGGCTATGTACATTCCATTATGTACACATTCTTAAACAAGTACAAAAATTTGTTTTAAGCCCTGTACACATAGGCCGAAATACGGGAGGCCTCGGCCAGTTTCAATAAAAAAAAAACGGCCGATATTTGGCCAAACTGCTTCTGTTGGACCGGCTGACATCAGAGTTCTCAGAGAACGTCTGAGAGTGCTGACCAGGGTGTTGTGGCGGGGGCTGTCCCCCTGTCAAAACACAACAGCTCAGTGGGGGAAGATTGCTGTACTAACGTTGGATAGTTAGTACAGCGGCTCCGACCGGAGGTGTTTTTTTTCTATTCAAACCAGAGAAAAAAATATTAGTGTGTACCAGGCTTTAAAACAAGCCCTCATTGACCCCCTAGTGGACAGGCACCGTGGAGCAGTAATTCACAGTGCTAAGGTCCTTCAAGCCTTTTTCCCAGGCAGCTCAGCTTAGCCTGCTCTCCCATCAACGTAGTGACTCCGCAACCTTCTATTCTCTAATTTAATTACAGAGCAGTTACTCTTCCTAATTGTAACAAGATTGGATCAGCCACCTTGCCAAGTCACTGTTCCGACAAACGGGATGGGCAAAATCAGGTACAATGGTATCAGCAAAAGGTAAGGCAGCCCATAGATAAGTCTGTTTTATTCATTTAACCAGTGGCTTGATCGAAAAAAATTGACCCGATTTCCCCATCCACACATTCAAGGTGGATGGGAGAATCCTCCCTGCTGAGTCACTGTAGTCTGACAGCAGGGAGACTCAGAATACACAGATCAGCTTTGCAGGCTATAGCCTACAGAGATGATCGAGTAGGGAAAATCTAACAGGGCAGCTGTACACACAATCAATGGATTGACTTCTGTACAAACACAGTGCCAATAAATGGATCGAAATTTGTCTGGTCCCTGCTGAACTGGCCAAATTTAAATTCATGTATGGCATCTTAAGTCTTTCAGTGGAGTTCGGCAGCGATAGGATAGCAAATATACAGATAGTCTGCTCTAGAATTATCCCTCTAAGGATGTATGCCAGACACATAAATTACAGATGATTTGCTCAGCTGTTTTAGGACAATAAAAGCTCAAACTTTCACAGAATGATATAGCACCTGGTAAATTACTATGCATTTACACAAGCTTTCTTACCATCTGGATTTGTTGTTTCTTCTGTAAAATGTAATTTAATTTTTCTTGTTGCTTGAGAAAGGTTTTCACTACCTCTTCCATGATGTGACCCTTGTCATCCTCACACAATTTGTCCTTGCAGGGTGTCTCCTCTTTCTCTGCCTCTACACAGTCAGGCTCTGTGGTAGGTAAGAAAAAAAAAAAAAAAAAAGCTTGGTTTTAATATATTGTAATACATATATTTAATACATTTACATATAAAAGTAGCATAACGGTAGAGTGGGCCTGGTGTTTAAAGGTGTCTGAAAGTGCCTTTATTATTACTAACAGCAACAGATATGATTATTCAGTTGCCATGTGCAATACAATTTTACTTAAGATTATCTGCTATGTAAAGTAAAGCAGAATTTATTGTTTCAGACTAAATAATTGAAAACCTCAGGATAATCTTTCTGCACAGACATACAGTATACATACACATGCTCTGTATCAACAAAAGTTATATACAATGTTACAACTCTTGCGTGGAACATTTTAAAATAGTGTAAACCAGGCCAGGGAGTTGGGGTAATCTTGCAAAAAAGTGAAAAGCTCTTTAAAGGCCTATCATTATAATCTTTTACATATCTGTAAGGCCCCTTTCACACTGGGGTGGTTTTCAGGCGGTACAGCGCTAAAAATAGCGCCTGTATACCGCCTGAAAAAACCGGCCCCATTCACTCCAGTGTGAAAACCGGTGGGCTTTCACACTGGAGCGGTGCGCTAGCAGGACCGCAACAAAATTCCTGCTAGCAGCATCTTTGGAGCGGTGAAGGAGCGGTGAAGGAGCGGTGTAATTACCGCTCCTATACCGCTCCGTCCCATTGAAATCAATGGGACTGCGCAGGCACAGCGCTTGCGCAGTACGAAGGACTACGGAGCTTCCGAAAATTGCCTAACCTAAACAGCTCTGAGTGAACTCTACACAGCGCAGGCGCAGTTAACATGTTTTTGTACGAGGTGATGCCGCACGCTCCTGATGCTCGTGCTACTCTGCAAGGGGCGTCTATCGTGTAACTAAGGGGCGGGTCTAGGTTTTTTAACCCTTTTGCGGCCCGCTAGCGGGGGTTAAAACCCGCCCCGCTAGCGGCCGCATACCGCGGGTAAAACGATGGTAAGCAGCGCTAAATATAGCGCTGCTTTACCGTCGCCGCCCCGCACCGCCCCAGTGTGAAAGGGGCCTTACTCATAGTACAAAGTAAATGTAGTAAGTTTGTGCTATGTTTTCAAGTTCTTGCTAACTAGTTATGAGTGCCACCCTTCCCACCCACTCCAGTGTTGTTAACCTCCCACAGCAATTGTTACAAGACATGTAAAATTTACTGGTGGAGCACATTTTTTACTGACAGATCTAATAAAAACTAGGGCAACTGATATGTAAAGAGTATAAAAACACAATATGAAAAACACTGACAATACCCCTAACAAGTAATTGTCCTGGTTTAAAAAGTCTACACAGCATGACAAATTATCAGCCCCTGATATTTACAGACAGTTGTGTAAAAAAAAAAAAAAAAAAAAAAAAAAAAAATGGGTCCCAGCTCCCACTTCCTTCCCGTGGCACCGGAAGGGAGATCACCTCTTCCCCTCGGCAATCATCTGGCACACGTCGCAGGTCCCAGATGATTGCCTGGCCAGTCAAGGCACTCAGCATGGCTCGTGCAGTGGGTGCCCACACTTACAATGCTGGTGCCGCAGAAAGGAGAGGGGAGACCAGCAAGGATTCACTCCCCCACATCGCTGGACCCTGGGACAGGCAAGTGTCCGATTATTAATTTTTTTTTTTTTTTTTTTTTTAGCAGAACTCCGCTTTAAGGCTGGCCCCTTTTGCAGGTATAGTTATGTAATACATTAAAAATAAGTGAGACAAAAGAAAGGCTACAACACCGCTCCAGGTGATACAATAGCTGTACTGAAAATCTGGTGCCTATACGGTTTAAAATCCAATAATACACTGTCTCACCCTGCTCTGCACATGCCCAGTTGCTCCCTATTTTTTGGCACTGTGCCTAAAATGTAGAGGCCGATCTGCTGATAGCCTAAAAAGTTACTGCAGTTCAGGGGCTCTGATGGAGGCAATTTATAGCACACACTAATTTTGGTAGCATAATTAATGTGGAATGTATGTTCCTTGCTAAAGAACATTATTTTTTTTTTTTTTAATCAAGTGATGGATAAAGTTCCGCTTTAACATACCAATGTAATTTTGAATGTCCTTTACATTTTTAAATCTAAAAGGTTTTAATAAAATAATAACTGGCACTCCTGTCATGAAAGGGATTGTTGGGACACTTCATGTTACAGGGTGACAACGCTCTGTCCCTGTCTCCCGACTGCCCTACTGCATTGTCACCCTGTCACATATGCTTTCAGTGGAGACTATAAGCGGCTGTGCCAATGGTCACTGAGTAGGCACCGTTCGCTTTTGTCACAGGAAGTCTGCACTTAGCAATGCCAAGCAGTCACCATGTGCCATGCATGCAGACCAGAAAATTATTCCAAGAAAGTGGAAGAAATCATTACCACTGATGAAACAAAAAAAAGATACACAGAGCTTTAGCCAACTAAAAGTTGTCCATCCAGTGTTTACATCCAAAAATAAAATGGAAACTACAGGAACTCTATGCAAATAAGATACTTTTTAGTTCCCTTATTGGACAATAATGAGATTGCAACACACAGATAAGTCATCAACTCTGCTCCCAAAATTCTCTTCTGCCATCAGCATGCACACTGTCAGAACATGGGCACGCAGCAGAGGACGATTGCCAGGGATCAACAGAGGCTGACATTCAGAGAGTGTATGTATATATGCATGCATGTATGTATGCATGCCTTTTATTATATATATATATATATTTTTTTATTATATATGGGTGTGTGTGTGTGTGTGTGTGTATGTATGTGTGTATGTGT
Organism: Lithobates sylvaticus; assembly: GCA_028564925.1. Classification (NCBI taxonomy): domain Eukaryota; kingdom Metazoa; phylum Chordata; class Amphibia; order Anura; family Ranidae; genus Lithobates; species Lithobates sylvaticus. Next base: position 381,202,678 of record CM053028.1, read on the forward strand.
ATGTGTATGTGTATGTGTATGTGTATATATATATATATATATATATATATATAGATTTTTTGTCTGGAGCTACACTTAAAAAATTTACCTGTTCCGACTTACAAACAGATTCAACTTAAGAACAAACCTACAGTCCCTATCTTGTTTGTAACCTGGGGACCCCCTGTATATATAATTTTTTTTTTTTCCCCCTTTAATTTTTTTTTATTACACCACATATATTTAGCCGTTTGCCTGCAGTTAAACATAAAATGTTTTATACGGTTCAGATTTTTTAAATGATTACTATGGACTGGGCAACTCAAAAGCAGCACATTTGAAACAAATACTTCTAAATAACCATTTTTTTTCAAAAGTAAATTTGATAATCCTGAATTGGTTGAGAAGCAAGGCTGAGCAGCGGCTGTGCTTCAGAAGGGAATATCGGGAAGGCAATAAAGGAGAGATGTTGGGAGCAATACATTTGCTTCATCTTTTATAGCCTGTGATTGTTTAATAAATCTTTTTCAGACACATGCCTAAGATCATAAAATGACCACAGACTAGGAAACATGTATTTTATCATTTACTATTGCGAAAGGTACAAGAGGACAGCAATAATGCAGGCAAGGCTGTGAGGCCAGAACAAGGCACTAGAATCTGCAGGCAGCTTATACTCAGCCATTTCACATAATCTCTGCTAACTACTCAGACAAACAGCATTTGCGTTTCATCATTATGTTTTATCATTTGTGAGCCTAGGATGTTCCAATCGTTATTTTTGCTGCCAGAGAACTCACAATACCTCTTCTATGACATAACACTGCTAAACCATTTCATTGTTCCCAGATCGGGACTAACCCTGGCCATAAGCAGGCACATCACTTGCCAGATCCAACAAAAGGTCATATTAACCTGTTCTCTAAATATACAACATACAGAGGTAGTGAAACATTCCTCCTGATCTTAAAGTTTCTACTGACAAATATACTGTTAAAGGCCCAATTAAAGGCAAAATACAGTGGTTTTGTATATATTTAATGGATTACAGACAAAGCTAAAAAATACATCAACTTATTTTTTGGTCAGGCAAATATGAACTATTACAAAAGAATTATGTTGTCTTCCATAGAGCCAGAGTTTCACAGACCTTTGAGAATCCGGTTTACTTAATGGGAAATCACAGGAATGACATACCTTATTATTAGGTGGCTTATGCTGCATTCATGTGACAATATTATTATACAGGTTTTGTATAGTGGCAACCGTCTGCACAGCGATTTACAATCTAAACACCAATTAGCTTGGTACTTTCCGCATTGGATATATCATTCCATTTATGCGCACTTTCTGTGAGAATCGGTCCAACCAATCACTGTGCTTGGTGGAGAAGAAACGTAATGCTTGTTAAAGCTAAGGGGTCGAGGAATAAGGTGTAATATCTACCCTAATCCTCACTCCGGCACTCTCCTTTTCTCACATATACTCCTGGTAGTAGGCAGCCCCTTGCAATTCCTACAAAGCAGGGTTACGTTTGCTGATCCCTGCTAAGCAGGCGGATGGCTGGTCCGTGTCCGTTCTGCTTATGCAGAGCAGACACAGCCCCCTCTCCTCTTTGGGTGGTCAGACGAAGGTCCATTTACACCTGACTGCCATGTGATCCAATCCGCCAGATGAATGGGTAACATCCCCATAACACCTGCCAACACCTGTTGGCAGGTGTAAACAGACACATCCGCCACTCCATAGAGCAGGGATATGCAATTAGTGGATCTCCAGCTGTTGCAAAACTACAAGTCCCATCATGCCTCTGCCTCTGGGTGTCATGCTTGTGGCTGTGAGAGTCTTGCTATGCCTCATGGGACTTGAAGTTCTGCAACAGCTGGAGGTCCGCTAATTGCATATCCCTGCCATAGAGCATAATGGATGGTCTGATTGAGTCCGCTTGAAAAAACTGACAGGCGGACCCGATTGGTCCGCCTGTGTAAAAGGGGGGTCTAACAGAAAAGGCTTTGGGGGATTAAATATACACTTTGTTCCTCTATCCATTTACGACCATTTAACCCTGACAATGCATAGGGGCCTGACTACAAGGGTAATTCTTGGTTCTTGGAGATGGAATTTAAGTGTTGTGAAAACGATGGAAGCTTGTATTTTTCGTATTTGCAATAGCATACGAGTGCAGCAAATGAACAAAATTGTAAATCGGACAAAGGGAGACTGAAAGCAATCTTCATCTGCTGTGCTGGTTCTTTAACTAACCCATAGAGTTTTAGGAAACTTTTCTCAACATAGTGTGATGGTGTGAACTGACCTGTATTGCACAGGACAAGTTATGTTAGATCAGAGAATGCACAGGGCAATGAAGTCATTCTGGTGCCTATGGGACTGCATAATAACTTTCAACACACAAAGCAAATGTTATAACAGGGACATGGAGGTAAGACTATGAAAATGAAGGCCATTGGTAAAATTTATTTCTGTGACTTAAATAAACTATAAATTACAACTAAGACACTGACAGACAAGATTATTAACATCTGATCTCTCATGCATGGTATCTTAAAAAAAAATGGCTGTCCAGTGAAAGCATTACACCTTCAACTAAAGAACTCCAAATAAACTGATTTTTTTTTTTCAAAAAGATGAACTCCAGATAAAATCCTAAATGCCTGCATACATTGGTACAGCCTGTACCAATGTTCGTATGCTTGTTTCCTAACTGAAGGACTCCTGTGAAGATTGACAATTACTGTAGTAGCAGCAATAATACAGTTATTGCCCCAATCTTCCAAATCTCATGTCAAGTGGCTGCTCCATTACATAGTGACTACAGGGGCGGCACAAAATTATTATTTTATTTTTTCCAATGAATACAAGGCATTTCCTGATGTGATGAGGTCAAACTCATGACATCACTGCCCCTCTACACCTCAGCCAATCAGAGAATGCCTTGTATTCATTAAAACACAGGGAGCTGTGAATAGAGGCAGTGCCACAGGAGAGGCACATGACCTGGAAAGATAGAAGAGCTCTCTGGGGTACTACTACATTGATTGTCTACTTCCACAGTGGCCCATCAGATAAGACATATGAATACTTACATTGTGCCATTCTGACTTTACCCAAAAAAAAAAAAAAAAAAAGAAGGAGTGAGGTTTTTTTAGTGCATTTCTACGTTTGCAGTCAAATTTGAGAAAATCCCACTATGGGTGTTCTTATTCTTGTGCACATTCTTTTTTCATTTCTTATCTTTGAGATGCTTCTCAAAAAAAAGGTGAAATGGATGACTACAAGGTTTCTTGAACAATGTCAGAGAGTCTATCCCAGGTCGGTCTTCATTAAAGGATAGGTTCACCTTTTGGAACATGTTAAATGTTCCACCTCTAGCTAGGGTGGAACATGTAGCATGTTCCTGCAGCTGCAGCCTGTTCTCCCCCCCCCTTCGCCCAGTGACAGCAAGTGGGCACCTCTCCAGGCTTCCACCGTCACCGTTTGAAAATAACATGGCCATGCAGGGCTCTGCCCACCATCAATTCACAATGCTCTGTGAATGGGAAACTACAACTATCTTTGTGGCTGTCAGCTTGGAGTTTCAATGAACTACCATGGTGCCGTTTAGCGCTTTGATATTTAAGTTTCTCTCCTTGTCAGTGTATACCTGCCTGCCCTTATGAGGTATGAGCAGACAGACACACAGACATGTCTGCAGGAGTCCTGCATGGCACCAACGATCTGCTAATCGCGGGTGCAATGAATTACAGTGAGTAAAAAAAAATAATAATAATAAAATGCAAATTTTTTTTTACCTGCAAAAAGATGTGTATTTAATTTTATTTTTTTTAAAAGGTGAACTTGTGATACAGTGTCTCTGGGACAGCTGTACAGCAGGTTTAATGTCTTATCATAGCGTTTTATCACATGCCCAGGGACAACAACACAATTAGGGAGATAATTCCACATATCAAACAGAAAACTAAGCACTTTATCAGGACATCTTGGCTTAGTCCTGACAGGAGGAAAGGTTCACATGCTTTACTTACGCTGTCTATTACTGCTTTCTGTGTCGTATTTGTGATCTACTCTCTCCTGTTCCTCTATGGAGAGGTCAGGGTGTGAGGTAACAGATTTATGTTTGGTGCTTCGGGCCTGAATCTCGAACTCTGCCACAGATTGCTTACTTGTCTCAGTCTCTCTCCTTATAGGCTTGGAGTCCTTGTTTTGCGATAATGCAGCAGAAAGAGACACATTTGGCGCCACCACTTTGTCGTACATGTAGAGATAGTAACTGCATAAACAAAGAAATAAAAAATATATAATTTCAAATTTTGCATTTGTTACTATATCAGAAATCAATAGCAAGAACAGAATCAGGAGGTTGACTTAGTAGTCCACACATACAAGTACTTGAATGTTCTTTATCATAGTTTGCAGTAATACAAAAAGATTTCTAAACTCTGAGTGACAGATAAAAAAAAAAAAATGTACGCACATCAGTATGACATGCTTTCAATGCTAGCTTACTGTGACATGTGTGCCATTTTGCTGGGTATCAATGGCTGAATTGCCACCTAAATACAATACTACAGACATAAGGTACTGCTAGAGTAGCTGCTTTCACACCATTTTCCTATAGGGTAGCCAAGCACAGTGAAGCATTATACTTATAATAACGCAACTGATTTTTCTCCTCTAGAAGCTAATGTTTACTGATCTTAGTAAATAAGGCTAGCCATGTATGTGTAGATTTCTCAGACTGAACGAGAGAATTCATTGGAATTCTTCAGCTACACTAAACACCATGGACAGAGGAATCTTCCTTACCAGCCATTTTATTTAGACAGTTGTAGCACCCCTGTCTGCCTGAACACCCAAACAGTGACTGCATCTGGTGGGAAGCAGACACTGTTCAGCTGACTCTTTTCCACTGGGCTCAAATGATTTTTTAGATCAAATTTTGTCATGCCGACAGGCTAGAATTTCTGCCAATTCAGCAGGAAATTGGAGTCATGTATGGTTAGCCTAAATAGGAACTTCACTCCCCCCCACCTCTGCCACCATTTTCTTCTCGGATGTCATAAGAAGTCAGGCCCTGTGTGGTGGGTCACTAGCTCCGCCCACCGGCTGTTGTGTGTCCCTGCTCCTGTAGACTTCTGGGGTATGCGACGGTGATACCCCAGGAGGCTGTGGGGAGCACGGATACATCATTCTTGTTAGGCGGAAAGGGGCGAAAAATTTAAAACGCTATCCTTTTTTCTTGCATATGACTGGATAATTGGCGTGAACACAGCTATGCCCTAAAGCGGACCTTCACTCTTTTCGTCTCTGCAAACCTCTCCTCTCAGCAAGTTTAAAAAAGGCAAATTTTTTTTAAATTTAAGGCCCCTTTCACACAGGCAGGATTCAGTTTTGCTCAGCAGGGGATCCGTCTGCTAATCCCAGAAAAGTGCTGGATGACAGATCCGTGTGTCCGCTCCACTTATGCAGAGCGGACACTGACACAGCCCATTCTGCTCTATAAACAGCTGGATGTAAACGGACCCGGGTGCCCTCCGATCCGATCCAGCCACCTGGGAATGGAACCCTTACTGGTTTGTTTTTTTGCCGGATCGGACCTGGAGGTAACCGGGTGTAAACGGTCTGTTTACATCTGGAGTTCCATAGAGGAGAATGGAAGGTCCAATCGGGTCCAGTTAAAAAAAACGAACAGCCAGACCGAATCGGACCTCTCACATGAAAGGGGCCTTAGTGCGCTTCACCATGTTTATGGAGCTCAGTGAATGTTAGCTTTGGTAAGTGAACAGGCTCTCCCTCCTTTAGTAACTGAACCCCATTTGGTTACAATTTAAAGAAACACATGGGGATAGCCCATGCAAATTGTGTATACTATAGTTATGCATGGTGTTTACAATAACCATGCAAATTCTCTTGCCCTCTATGTGCATATGAAAATGTTTTTGGAGAACAAAAATAAAAAAGGAATATATTCACCCTATAATTGCCAAAACAAATCAGTGGCCAGCAGCATGCAGTAAACTGCATTTTGTGAGTATTGCTTTACTCTGCAGGAGGGGATGTAGCTTTGACATTGATGGTTATTCAGCCTCCCTGTTTGAAAAGCTTTTACTGATGAGGCAGCTTTTAGAAAGCAGGAGATGAGATCCTTGGTGGCAATGGTTAATGTTTTCACAGGTGGGGGTGTAATACTATAAACTTTAACCTGGGTACAAGAGAATCAAAGGCCATCCCAGAAAACCACAAATATATATCAACTCTTGCAAATACTATACTGTACATGTAGAATGAAAAAACTATAGAAAATTAAAAAAAAAAAAATAAATAAAAAAGTAATTTGAACACTATGGCTCCGCGGGAGGGATTCCCCTGAGAACACTTTGGTCACACCTGTGGTGGCATGAAAGCAATTCGCTCCATCTACGGCCAGCTATACACGGTTTGAATCCCGGCCAGTTCAACAGCAACCGTTAATGGGCAGGCTAAATGTACCAAGTTGATCAACTTGGGTACAACCAGCCTGCCGGATTCGCTTGCAATTATCGCTAGCAGCTGCTAGTGATGATCACAGTCTTCTCCAGGCAGGGATGGCTTCCCCCTCCCCCCCCAAGAGCAGACAATTGCTCAGCAGGAGGGATCCCCCTGTCAGCACTATCTGTATTGATGGGGGAGGGGGGGGGATTAGTAGTTGCTGGAAAGAAATTTGCACCGTCTTTGGCCAGCCTAAGAGGCTGTAGATTGTCCCTATGAAACTGCTCCCTTTGTAGCCGAGGCAGCAAGATGTCACTCCTGTCACCAGCGATCGAGATTCAGCAGTGTTCAGACCAGTGACACAGCAACATCTCCCTGCATCTGCCTATAGAAGAAGCAATTCTATAGGGTCACACTCAGCCTCTTTAGTACTCCTGGTGCTGGCAAATTGCCTCTAGTGGCAGAATCACCCTTCTGAACCTCAGCCAGTACTGATTAGAGTTTGTCATCGTCTGTATCTTTATTGTATGCCCAGATGCAGTTACCTAAAATGTAGCAAGCAGAGTGCATCAGAAAATAAAATCAATTTTAAAATATTAGCAAAACCATTTGTGTTCACCACTTTCACAGACACAGCAGACAGGTGAATATAGTATATCAATCACAGCTGTCTGAAATCTGACAGCCCGGTTTCCATAACAAACATCCCTAAAAACATACAATAACATAATTGTGTTATGTTTGAATGAAGAGGAAAGTATTCATAAGCCTTTTAAAACATGTAATCATATTTAAATATTCATTCAACCCATTATAGGTACAAGAAGACATTTCTTCCAAAGCGTTTGTATCACTTCAGGTGGTCAGATGTAGAAGCGTACGCATCATTTACCAAGGGAAACAAAGGGAGGGGGGCGAGGGAGAGAAAGCAGACGTGGCCCGAAGAAGAAAGAACAAGGTTTAGGAGAGAGGAGGACACAGAATATGGACGGCTGGAAAAAAGGGGCAAAAAAGCGGTACCACCAGTCGTTTTATCGCCAACATCAAAATGGAGATTTAATGTAGACTGTACATAGTGGGGTTTTATTTTTTATTTTTTTCAGCTTTCATAAATCAATTTCTGGGGAAAAAAAAAAAAAAAGTACAAAATGATTTACTATTCAAAAGGGGGTGTATAATGCCGCATACACACAAAGGGACTTTGTCCGCCAGACCTAGTCCAGCGGAAAAACCGCCGGACTTTCCAGCTGGGCTTCGCCGGACTTGAAAGCGAACGGACTTGACCACACACGATCACGCTAAAAGTCCGGCGGTTCACGCGATGACGTACAGCACGTACGACGGGACTAGAAAAAGAAAAATACTAGAAAAATACTTGCTACTGAGCATGCGTCCTTTTTGGTCCGCCAGACCATACTACAGACGGCCGTATTGTCCGCCGGACTGCCAAGTCAAGCGGATAATTTTAAAACAAAAAAAATTAAAACCTAGTCCGCCGGACTTTTGGGAAAAAAGTCAGTCGAATGCCCACACACGAGGGGATTGTCCGGCGGACTCGAGTTCAGTGGACAATCCCGTGGGATAGTCCCTTTGTGTGTATGCGGCTTAAGAGGTTGCACACCAAAAAGCTTGTTTCAAAGTGCAAAGCTCCTTTAGAGAAGCACAATTTCAGGACTATGCAGGAACCCTTCATCAGGAATGTGATTGCAGAGCATAAAAATATGTATGTATGTATGTATGTATGTATGTATGTATGTATGTATGTATGTATGTATGTATGTATGTATGTATGTATGTATGTATATATATATATATATATATATATATATATATATATATATATATATATATATATATATATATATATATATATATATATATATATATATATATATATATACATATATACACATATATATATATATATATATATATATATATATATACACATATACACACACACACACACACACACACACACACACACACACACACACACACACACACACACACACACACTAGGGCCAGTGTAAACAGGGGCCAATTAACACAGTTCTGAAACATTTCTCCTCTATGTGATCTTGTGATAAAAAGAGCTTTGCAGTTCGAAACAAGCTTGTTGTGCCGGTGACCTCTCTTATCCATGTTCTGCAGTCAAAAGTCTGGTCAATTCCAGTATGGTGTGCCATAGGAAAATACTACATCTTCTATTAAATGGGCACCCTAAGGTCTGTCATAATCACAGTGCTCAGTTAAAGTCGAATTGCAGGCAGTCAGTTAAAATACACAGATGAAATTACATATATGAAAGCTGTTTTACTTGCCAAAGGATTTGTATTTCCAGCCATCCATTCCTGAGATATACACCAATCTTCCCCACAGCACAGCCCTGTCTAGCAATAGAGGGGACCTTTCTGTGCTAAAGTTGCACTTTCACTTACAGGTCATCTCCCCACTCCAACCTTGTGACGGAGAAGCAGCAGACTGATGAGTTCTTCTCGGTGTCACTTTGCAGTCACCTCATGACAGCATGCTCCTTTCACTGTAGCACATTCAACTAGCTCCTTGAGCTGCTTCTCCCTCGTCCTATTTACTGTACAATAGACTGCAAGAGGCTAATACTTAAAGGAGAAGTACAGCCAAAGCTCATTAGGCTGTACTCCTGTGGATGACAGAAGTGCAGTTTGTTCTGCACTCCTGTGTCCCCGTTTCAGACATCAGCGAGCTGAAGCCCGCTGTTGGCTGATGTCACTGAACCGGTCAAGGCTGGGGAAAGATCCCGACCATATGGTTGGGACCTACCCAGGAGCATGGACTGACACCTAAATCAGCCTCTGTGGTTCATACCTATGCAATGTGTGTCAGCATGGCTGCTTTTGGTCTCAATGCTGCACGTAACAGGACGACATCAGAAAACAGAAGCAGACTGTCACAACATGAAATGCCTTAAAGTGGATGTAAACACACTCTCATCCTTTCTAAACTACTGCACTATTGGTTATCTATAAGGATATACATGCCTCCTGCATGTATACTTATCTGTCAAATGTCTCCCCTCTGTCTGCTATGAGACCCGAAAAACTGCAGATTTTGTGGGTGGGTCTGTTTTCCAGGGCTCAGTGGGTGGAGTCGTGATGACAGTAGACTCCCCGCCCACCTCTACACTCCCCTTATCAACATGCATTTTTCTCCTGTGTATTTCTTACACTGAACTTCTGCTATGATCACTAACATCCAGTCAAAACCCCAAAAAGTCCCCACATGACTTCAGCATGCCAAATCATGCTGAGGTGTGGAACTGCCAATCCTTGCAGAGCTGCTGAAGAAAGGAATGGGGTGGGAATTAAAAAATACTACATGTCTTAGGCTAGTGCTCGAGATATGTAAATCACCTGTCAATCACAGCAAGGGGGGAGGAACGGACAAAGTTTTCACAGTTTGTCCGTTTTATTTCACTGAAAAAAAGATATGAGGATTGCTCAGACCTGGATTAACTCTTTGTGGGAAGACTGGGCACAGCTGATCTGAAATCCCATACTCTATATTGTGCCACACAAAAAAAAAATAAAAAAAAAAAGTCCGGGTTTACATCCACTTTAAACCTTATATAATAATAATTTTATTGATTGGTTTCCCATTTACTGTAAAGTACTAACCATTAGCATTTCTAAAAAGGGGCGTCAACAATGGCAGCTTTATTGTCTGCCACAGGTTTACTTAAAGTGCTTAGTTCTGAAGAAGGGGACATGTTTCCCCAAAACCCATCAGACTTCCAACCGTGCGCTACATGGCTTAAGGACATTGCCTACGGCTGGAGTTAATATGTGATATGCATGTTTGTGAGTACGCAATTTTTTTTATTATTATCTAATAAAATTGTATGGTGGTAGTGCACTAGGTGTTTACCCCTCCTGTGTGTGTTTTTGCAGTTACTTAAAGCGGAGCTAAACCCATTGATTTCCAAAAAAAGTTACATTCAAGGCATACTATGAATGAAAACTGTCACAGTTGCTTGTTTATAAAAAGCAAACTGTCAAGCCATCAAATGGCTGGTGTCACAAATGATTATGTGTGCAGCACCACAGCAACTGCAGCTCAAACAGAAGCTAGGACAGCAGCTTCATTGGTGGTAAAGGAGAGGAGGGTTTAGGTCTACTTTAAAGTGGTTCTAAAGGTTAAACGTTTTATTACCTTAATGCATTCCCTGAATTGAGGTAAAAAAATAAAAATGTTCTACAATTTGCTGTTCTTCCTAAACACTTACCTCATTTGATCCAGCGCTGTGCCCGGCTGCATCTCTTCTATTCCCTTTCCTCACAGGGACTGAGGCAGCATTGGGAGCCATTGGCCCCTACTGCTGTCAATTAAATGCCATAAGGAGAGGTGAAGCCTAGACGTGCTGTGTGTCTATAGACCCACACAGCCTGGCTCAGGATCGAGCCCACACGTCTTCCCTCATAGTAAATCGGCTTGCTACGGTGGCAGACACAGCAAAGTAAAAGCCAAGATCGCTGGCAGGGGACCCCAGAAGAAGAGGTTCGGGGCCACTCTGTACAATACCATTGCACAGAGCAGGTGAGTGTTAAATGTTTATTATTTTAATAAAAAAAAAAAAAAAAAATGTGCCTTTAAGGTCATTGCCACAAGACAGATAATAGAAATTCACCAATAAATCTGAACACTGGTATATTTTGACACTGCCTGCCTGTATACTTAGTGCTGAGATGCATGCAGCATACAGAAGGAAACAGGCATTAGGCTAACTCGTGCAATAATCAGCAGCCACATCTTATTAACCCCATCCACTTGACAGGGAATTGTTCAGACCAGTGACAGGACTGCAGTGATCAGGGAAGGTGCAGCTGTATCTGGGGGCCCTGAGGCTGGAGTTGGACCAGGCGGATGTCTCCTCTGTTACACAAGGACAGTCTGGGAGCACACAATGATAGTAAAGCAGCTATACTGGGGCCCATCAGGCAGACTGAACACTACGGATTTTCACACATCAGTGAGCTATACTAATCCTGACAACTAGAAATGTGTCAATTATTTACATATATAAATGACTCCTACTATTTCCAAATTGAAGGGCTTGTATCATGTAATAGAAATAGAAGTATGCCATTCTAAGAGGAAAAAAAAAGTCACAAGTGAAAGCTCTGAGACATGCCATGCTCCCAATTTAGTACAGGATTAATAAGACACTCCATGCAGAAGACCGAGATGGAGACATTGATGGACTAGAAACTTCTCTATCAGTTTTGACAGGTATTGCTCATTTTCCTGAATGCATTTTAATGCATGATCTAAATATATGACGATGTGTGCATAGAGGAGAGATTCAATTATAGCAAGCACAGCAGTTACAAAAGGAGAGGTGTTATCCCACATATCAATGTATTACCAGAGCTCAGACATTTAACACACACCTTACAAATTTTAAAAAATGTGTGCTGTGTATCTACTGAGTTCAACATTTTGACAAACAAATGCAGGCTTGCTGACCCCCATGAAACAAAAAGCACAGGAGCAAACATTATTAAAATACTCCCCAGGCACATTATGCAAATAGGCCAGTCCTGATCTAGAGAACAGGCTTCTGGGTAATGTCATTTACCTACGCCTTCCCACAGGCACAAAACATTTTGTGCAAAAATGTCGCTGTTCCCCATCAATGCAGCATCGCTGTGGGTAGCCTGCAGAGTGCAATGCTACAGTAAAAGATAGCAAGACATTGGGATGCCAGGGGACATGGGATGTACATAAAAAAAAAGACTCCTAAATGTAAATGCATTTGGTCGTTTTTTTTTTGTTTTTACACTGCAAGTTGCCTTTATTTTATCAAACCCTGCTAAAATCATATTATAGCTAAACAGAAAAATTATCAGGACTTCCCCACAGAGGAGCTTCTAAAGGCAGAAGAATGACTACAGACATTTTAGCATGCTAATGAAAATTCAATGGTTTGCCCATCAAAAAGGGATTGTTATGTTTTTAGCAGATACTGATCAACCAAATCACCCACAATTGCCATCTACATGGTTTTCTCATTAAAGTGATTGTAAACCCTCACAATCCATTCAGTTAAAAATAGGCAAACAATTGGTGTATAGATACAAATAAAAAATAAAATAAAAATGGAATATATTATTATTATAATAATAATAATAATAATAATAATATAATAATAATAATAAATAATAATAGGTAATTGTGGTGTGAACCGGCCCTTAGTGTGGAACCTAAATCTTTATTACCATATACCGTATATACTCGAATATAAGCCGAGATTTTCAGACCCTTTTTAGGTCTGAAAGTCCACCTCTCGGCTTATATTCGAGTCACCGCCGTCTGCCTACATGAACAGCTTGTCATGCAGACAGACGGCGGTGTTTAAAAGCCGCGCCGCCTCCTCCCGCCCGTCCGTGATAGGCGGACACTCATTTTCCCAGCAGCACAGTGTTCCGCCTATCACGGATGGCCTGTCATTCTCATCTCATGGAAGAGGATATCCGTGATAGGCGGAACACTGCACACTGACTGCTGGGAAAAAAGGGTTCCTCCTATCACGGACGAGGAGGCGCGGCTTTTAAATTTTAATGGCGCCTGTAATGTGGGGAGGACAGAGCGGGACCAAACCCCCGAACCCCGAACCGAGGACCCCGGACCCCGGACACAGGACCCAGGACCCCGGACCCCGGATCGGCACAGGTAGGCTGCAATGGGGACCACGGGCTGCAATGGGGACACGGGCTGCAATGGGGACATGCAGATGGGCATTGCTGACCCTTTTTCCACTTACAGTTGCTGCTGCATTTTTGCCCCTCGGCTTATACACGGTCAATACGTTTCCCCATTTTTTTGTGGCGATTTAGGGGCCTCGGCTTATACTTGGGACGGCCTATACTCGAGTATATACGGTAATCAGTTAGGGTAGGAAGGGTTACACTACAGCTGTAGCACATATTTACAAGAAATCTGTGATGAGAAATACATAAAATACCATGGCTGATTCTATACTTGATGGTCATAATGTTAGGCTGCCATACTGAACCTCTGCCACCAATACTTTGAGTGAGTCAAAGCACTGTAGCCAGAGATGGCCAGAGATAGCCATGCAGAATTTCCAGGAGGCGTTCAGAAATGGCAGGGTAATATATTTCTGTCGAGCCAGGTTTTTCTTTACCTTAACCTTTCTTGGTTCACAGAAGAGACAAAGCTCGAAAAGGTAGCATCTCCTATGACATGGTGCCTAGAGCTCTGCAAGGCTTCCTAGCAGCTGATGCGACACTCCCTAGAGTAAAGTCATCACAGCTCGTCTAGCCAATGGGCTGCTTGCCGATATTCTTAGCTTGACAAAAGGTAATGAGTTGGGGGAACTTGGGAGGTAAGCAGAGACAAAAACAATAAAATAACAATCTTCCATAGTCTACTCCTATCAAAGAAAGCAGCAACTTCATGAATAAAGTACACTCAATATAAATAAAAACACTCAAAAAAATGCAGGGACCAAAACATTCTGCATTTAGAATATATTAAGCTTTATTATTTTTTTGTACCTGGGATGCAGCACATGTTGTCGACTGGTGCCATCATCTTCCTGTTTGATTAACGGGTACCAAGCCGGCAACTCCAGGGCCTGTATATGTTCTGTCTGAAAATGAACACATGAAGCAAAATGAGTGATCTCCAAAGAATTGAAAGAAAGAAATCAAAGAGTTGCCATACACTACCCAGGGCTTAAATCTGCGGCATTGGCAGCAAGTTATATGTGGACTGAGACAACATAATTCAGTGTTTTTTCTTTAAGTCACAAAGAAATAAAAACTTGTGGCATTTAGAAGCTGGAGATCATTTCAAAAACAGGCAAGCTTAACCACTTTAAGACCGGGCCTATTTTTCATACTTGTCGTTTACAAGTTAAAATCATTTTTTTTTGCTAGAATATTACTTCGAACCCCCAAACATATACACACACACACACACACACACGTATGCGTTCGCTTCTGCATGTGAGCTCAGCGAGACAGGGAGCGTTAAATTTTATTTATTTTACTTTATATTTTTAGACTGTTCGCTTAAAAAAATTGTGTCACTTTTATTCCTATTACAAGGTAAACATCCCTTGTAAGAGAAAAAAGCACGACAGGACCTCCTAAATATGAGATCTGGGGTCAAAAAAGACCTCAGATCTCATTTACACAAAAAAAAAAAAATTCCCTTCAAGAGCTATGGGCAGAATTGACGTTTAGACGTCGCTTACGCCCTGCAATTGTATGGAGCCGAGCGGGGGCCACTCAGCTCCATGCCAAGCAGGGGGAGAGGACGCGATTCACGGCAGCGGCGGAGGGCACCGGAGAGCGACGGGAGGCTCCCCTCCCACTAAAATTGATCTCGCAGTGAATCCGCCACGAGAACACTTTTTTCTTGAAGTGGACCGCCTGTTGAAGAAGTGGATACCGGGGTTATGGCAACTAGCTGCTGCCATAACAGTATTCCACTTCAAAGTGCCGCCGCATAATGACGACGGGCAGTCCGTAAGTGGTTAAAATCAAAACTAAAATCTTTTTGGTGGAGGGAATTAAAAATAAAAAACAAAATATTATGATTGCACAAAAGGGCACACCCTTACACTAATACTTTGTTGAAGCAACTTTTGATTTTTATTACAGCACTTTTTTTGGGGGTACGAGTCTATCAGCATGGCACACCTTGACTTGGCAATATTTGCCCACTCTTCTTTGCAAAAAAACACTCCACATCTGTTAGATTGTGAGGGCATCTCCTGTGCACAGCCCTCTTCAGATCACTCCACAGATTTTCAATCGGATTCAGGTTTAGGCTGTGACCGGGCCATTCCCAAACTTTAATCTTCTTCTGGTAAAGCCATTCCTTTGTTGATTTGGATGTATGCTTTGGGTCGTTCTCATGCTGAAAGATGAAGTTGCTCTTCATGTTCAGCTTTGTAGCAGAAGCCTGAAGGTTTTGTGCCAATACTGACTGGTATTTGGAACTGTTCATAATTCCCTCTACCTTGACTGAGGCCCCTGTTCCAGCTGAAGAAAAACAGCCCCAAAGCATAATGCTGCCACCACCATGCTTCACTGTGGGTATGGTGTTCTTTTGGTGATGTGCAGAGTTTCTTTTGCGCCAAATATATCTTTAGGATATATGGCCAAAATGTTCAACCTTGGTTTCATCCAACCAGAACACATTTTTTCCCCACATGCTTTTGGGAGACTTCAGATGCGTTTTTACAAAATGTAACCAGGCTTGCATGTGTTTCTTGGTAAGAAACCCCCATAGCCCAGACATATGAAGAATACGGGAGATTGTTGTCACATGTACCACACAGTCAGCACTTGCCAGATATTCCTGCAGCTCCTTTAATGTGGCTGTAGGCCTCTTGGCAGCCTCCCTGACCACTTTTCTTCAATTGTGGAGGGATGTCCAGTTCTTGGTAATGTCACTGTTGTGCCATATTTTCTCCACCTGATGATGACTGTCTTCACTGTGTTCCATGGTATATCTAATGCCTTGGAAACTCTTTTCTACCCTTCTCCTGACTGATACCTTTTAACAGTGAGATTCCTCTGATGCTTTGGAAGCTCCCTGAGGACCATGGCATTTGGTGTAGGATGCAACTAAGAAAATTACAGGAAAGACCTACTAGAACAGCTGAACTTTATTTGGGGTTAATCAGAGGCACTTTAAATGATGGCAGGCATGTACTGACTCCTATTTAACATGAGTTTGAATGTGATTGCTTAATTCTGAACACAGCTACATTCCCAGTTATAAGAGGGTGTGCACACTTATGCAACCACATCATTTTAATTTTCTTTTACTCCCGCCCCCCCCCCCCCCAAAAGAGATTTCAGTTTGTTTTTTAATTGAGTTGTACAGTTTATAGGTCACATTAAAAGGTGAAAAAAGTTTATTTATTAAGTTTATTTATGTTTATTTATGCAAATTATGTATCTTTGTCTAATTTTTTTTACATCACAGAAACCCGACATTTTAACAGGGGTGTGTAGACCTCTATATATAGTTTGAAGAAGTTTATATGTTCATGGTTGCAGTCATATTTAATTATTAGATATAAAGGCTCTGCTCCCTGCTTGTCAGTGCACCGATTGTGCCTTCTTCTCATTGTTGAAGTCTGCCGACTTTCAGAAAACAATGCACACTCCATGTGGCTGAATCCCAAAGCCAAAGAGAAACAATAAGGCTACATTTACTGAGGCGGCTAGAGCCATATCTGTATGAAGCACCACTCTGCTATGGCTGTATACAAACTGATCGAGTAGTTGTGTCCAGTTTGTGTGCAGCCAGAAATGCTGACCCTGGGCACAAACAAATAGGCAGGTACATGCAAACAGCTGCGAGAGCAGCCATGTACAAATCTGTCCATGTGGCTGCAACTGACCACACACAGCTTGTGCCTGGTTCCTCAGGTGCGACTGTAGCCTAAATCATATAAAATATTTGTTTTACACATAATATTATAGTCAATAGCAAATTAAATGTTTAACACACACATATTTATTTACTATACTATTAATACATAGATTCAGAAATTATGGGGACTTCAAGAGAGCAGCAAAAAAGCAATGGTGATTATTCACTGCTCACTTATACAATGTTATGTGTAATTTTCATATTGATCTACTGAACTTTGTAAACAAATCGTTTTTTTTTTTACCCTTCAACGACCTAGTGGGTAAGGGTATCCATGTGAGAAAATTAGCATGCCATATGCTGCAGTGACATGAAAATATTGCATATGAATATTTTGTATTTCATATTTATCCAGCACAAAACATCACTACGTCAGTATTAAAAATTAGAAAGCAGATTTGGTTTCTGGGATACTGTTTCCAAGACACAAAGAGGACCCTGATTCCTTTTCCTGATTTTCAATCTACTTTCAAAGTCATTATTTAGTTATCTACAAATGAAACACTATGCCAATTCCATTCCGAAAAACCTATTGACCCCATTCAGGGAGCTTGGGCTAGAAGGCCTCACACGTAAACCTTTTTATATGAGACACATATAGACATTTAAACATTATACTTACTGACCTTTTATTAACCTAAATATATGCTCAAATGGGAACATACTCTATAAAAGATCATACTCTAGACTTTGAGGAATGGCAGGAGATAAAGAACAATGGCAACAAAAATCTCTATCAAAATGTACTCTATAGAAAGAAAATCAATATAAAATATTCAATCATTGGCATCATGCTCCAGAGCTTTTCCAGACAATTAACCCTATCTATGTGTTGGAGATGCAGCATTCATACAGGTATATCATATCACATCACATTTTTGGGAAAGCTGTACAGAAACCATTTGGAAAAAAATAAATAAATAAAAATCACTGTGACATACTATGCGGCCAGTCAGTCAATTTCTCTGGACCCCATTTCCTTTTAGGATTACCCAGGATGACCAAATACTAAATAATCAAACCATTTTTTGGACTGCAGCCAGGTGCCTAATTGCAATAAAATGGCAGCATTTAACAGCACCCTCCACAATAGAAAGTTATTTTTAAAAAAATGTAAATCAGACAGCAGTTATCAAGTAGTATAAATAACACCAGAAATAAAATAGGCACCATGTATGAAAACAGGAGGAATGCACAGGTGATACAGTAATCAGGCTCTAAATGCTACTTTTCTGGAGAAGATAGGAAAATAAAAGCAATATATTTCAATGGTTCCTAAGGGCAACATCACTTCTCTCCACATGAGCCCAGCAAGGATCATGAACTGCAGTGATGCATGTGCAATCTAAAAAGGAGAATTCAAGCATAAAGAGACCCTGTCACCAACATAAAACACTGCACAGACAAAATGTAAGTAACGTAAATCCTTACTTGCACCATTTCTTCATAAACAATTCTCTATTCGCTTGACCTTTGAATTAGCAAATCTGACTACCTCAGAAACAAGCTGCAAAGATTGTTTATAAACTTATGTCTATTAATACTACTGAAAGCTGTCCTGAAAATGTAGGCCCCTTTCACATGAATGGACCGTTTAGGTCCGCCTGTCAGTTTTTTTTAGGAATGGACGTTCCATGCAGGTCTATGGAGCGACGGATGTCAGCGGTGACCATGTCCGCTGACATCCAATCCGCTAAAATCAGACGTATGGCTATACGTTCGCATCCGTCATAGCGGATCGGATGAGATCTGATGAAAAAACGGACATGCTGTCCCTTTTCAACCAATCCCTCCATAGAATCATCGGCGCTCTGACAGGACCCTCCCCACTCAGTGAGCAGAGACAAACCTGTCTTCCGCCGGCTCAGCAGAGATCAAGGGAGAGATCTCCTGCTGAGCTGGCGGACTCCGCTGAGGCGGATCTGCCTCATGTGGAAGGGTCCTTTCATACAGGCATTCCATTTGTTTCATCAGTTCAGTGACTTTTTTCAAAGAAAAAAACAGATTCAGCTTACATCAGTATTTCATCAGTGTTTACATCAGTTTTTTACATCCACTGCCAATGCAAAAAACATATGCAAAAACAGACAGTTTGTGAGTTTACTTCCGTTTTCCGTCCGTTCCATTTTTTCTTTTTTAACGGAACAAAAAAAAAGGTTTTGATCAGTTTCAAAAACAGATGTTGATGGATGCGGATGTAAAAAGGTGATCATCCAGTTACATCTGTTTTTTCATAGAGTTGCATTGATGTCTGTTTTTCATCAACAGATAAAAAAAAAAAAAAAAAACGGGACCCCCCTGTAATAGGGGTTATTCAGACTTTTGGCCTGGGGTGGAAAATAGGCGATTGAACTGCAGTTTTATCAGCCCCTAAACCCTCAACCCGGTTTATTATTACACTCCAAATATGGATGCAACATAAAACATGGTAGAAAACGTGGAGGTATCTGTGACGAAACGTCCCTACACTCCGATTGAGTGCTTTCGTCATATACCACTTCCTCCCAGTCTGAATATAGATATCAGATATTCCAACCGCTCCCAAGCATAAAACAAGACGACACTTGTTTAGTTCTAATGTTGACTGATTTATTAGAACCAAAATGACAAGTATTTATAATACAGTAGAAGAGGAGGTCCCTCCTCCTTCTCATATTACTCTAACAATTCATCTGTAACAAATTAACATGAGCTAATTAACTAATCCCTTTAAGCAGCCGATGTGACTCTGTGCCCATCAGGATTTCACTACAGGTCAGACTTGTTGTCACAGAGCTTCACACAGTAGATTATACATTATCATAAGTACAACCACAAGACATTTTGTCCTAATAGCAGGAGCTCCACTAGGAGTCGGCCCGTCTCCTACATTGTACAGAGGAAAATGTGATCAGCTCTCTCAATTAACATCTTGAGTTCATCAACAAACTAAGAATAGTCTTTACATATATCCTGGGAGATATTGTGGATAAATATTACTTACTTACATTTTAAGTAATCCAAGATATATTTTCTCACTCAAACTCAAGCAAACCTGAAAGCCCTGGACGTCCACAGAATGCATTAAAAGACTTGGAATGCATAAGTCCCAAAATCTAAGTGGCTTCCTACCCCAGTTGGCCATAATGAACTTACTTGGAGGTCACTTTTCCCATATTCACCAAGCCTGGTCATCTACAAGCTGTGTTTGTTTAATAAATGGTTTTATGTAAACCAGTATTACATTCTAGGTCAATATGACCAAATTATGGAAATCACCTGCATCAGACATCATCTACATAGTGTGACTTTGTGCTGCAGATGAAGGCAAATGCTGAAAAACCATATGGAGGTTTATTGTGCCCAGTCTTCTCATCAATGTTTAGAATGTGCAGCTCATAACAGAAGAAAGATATGCCTATATAAAAAAAAGGAGAAAGTCACACAATGTGACACTAGTTAAATGGCTTCAAAGTCAAAATGACCTTTTCAGGTGCCTCTAGATCTTTCGCAGCCCTCAGTGAGCACAGCAGTCCTATGGGAAGAGAGAAAGGGGGCTGCAGCTCTCTGACTCTGAATCACACGCTTTCAGCTACTGACAGGAACATATGCTCACAAAACCAATTCTCTCCCTATACTGTACAACTGCCATAGCAGTCAGGATTAGAATATCCTTGCCTAATGATTCAGGACAATAGCACAGAGTTTTCCAGAATAATTCCTGCATTTAGGAAATTCTTCTTTCGCTTCCTGAAGAGGGAGTCCGGCAAAATTATTATTTTTTTTTAAAGACAGCAGCTACAAATACTGCAGCTGACTTTTAAAATAACGACACTCACCTGTCACAGGTTCCAGCGACGTCAGCACCCGAGGCCGAACCGTCCCTCGGTCCTCAGATGCTGCCGCCGCCATCTCGGGTATGGGAATCAGGAAATGAAGCCTTGCGGCTTCACTTCCCGGTTCCCCATTGCGCATGCGCGAGTTGCGCTGTGCAATAAGAATGGTCCGCGCTGTCTCTGGGACCCGTGTGTGTCCCAGCAGACAGCGCGGCGGGAAGTGACGTAAACTCCTGTGGGAGTCTATGCCCGGAAGTGGTGCAAATACCTGTCTTAGACAGGTATCTGCACCCCCCTCCCCCCTGAAAGGTGCCAAATGTGACACCGGAGGGGGGGAGGGTTCCGATGAGCGGAAGTTACACTTTAGGGTGGAACCCCGCTTTAATGAGAAATAACACAGATATACAGTAAACATATGCACACATGAGGGGATACTTGGCGTGTATAAATAAAATTTAGACACACACACACACACACACACACACACACACACCCACCCCCCCCCAAAAGGTGTTCCATCGAGATGAGGTCACCTGAATGGTCCAGTCAAGTCCCTCCATCCCAAACTCGCTTATCCATGTCTTTAGGGCCCTTGTTTGTGCACTGGTGCGCAGTCATGTTTGAACATGAAGGGGCCATCCCCAAACTGTTCCCACAAAATTGGGAGCATGAAATTGTCTTGGTATGCTGATGCCTTAAGAGGGGTAGGGGTAAGCCCAACCCCTAAAGAACAACCCCACACCATAATCTCCCCTCCAACAAATGATTTGGACCAGTGCACAAAGCAAGGTCTATAAAAGACATGGATGAGTGAGTTTGGGGTGGAGGAACTTGTCTGGCCTGATAGAACACCTTTGGGATGAATTAAAGTGAAGACTCTGGGCCAGGCCTTTATGTCCACATCAGTGCCTGACCTCACAAATGTGCTTCTGGAAGAATGGTCAAACATTCCCATAGGCACACTCCTAAACCTTGTGGACAGCCTTCCCAGAAGAGTTGAAGCTGTTATTGCTGCAAAGGGTGGGCCAACTCAATATTGAACCCTACGGATGAAGACTGAGATGCCATGAAAGTTCATGTGCATGTGAAGGCAGGCATCCAAATACTTTTGGTAATATAGTGTATATGCTGTTTGGAAATTAGCGCAAGTGTAGTACTTCTAAACACGCAGTCAACTCACCAAATGTCAATTTTTGGAATGTTTTGCGCACTTTTAATAAAAGAACAATTCACTGAAACACAAGGTTACCTACACATGGGTTGTTAACTTCTTACCACTGACCACACACATATATGCAACCTTACACAAACCTGTGCCGAGAGGGTGCGCCCCCAGCATAGTGGGGACCGGAAAGCTCCCAGTGCATACTTGCAATCGGCATCTAGAAGTTCTTAAAGGGCTTGGAGGCGGTGGTGGGAAGGGGGCTAAGCATCTCTATGCCATAAGCAATTACTTCAGCCTTCAAGCTTTCTCTTTGCTGCAATGCTGCTCTGACCCTCAGACTTAGGCCCTTGTCTCCATCATTCAGAGAGAACTCAAAATCCGGTGCTCACATAAACCATCGTTAGCTTGCATTAGCTCCCCCATGACTCCTGGGTGGAGACCTTCTTTCACTTCAGTTCAGTCCTGTATTGTTGCTGACAGGACTGTACACACCTGTACAATGCATGTCCTGGTCAACAAAACATGGACCCAATATCCCCTTCAAGTTTTTATGAAGCCTCCGAGCTCCAGGAGACATACCAGGACTTGGCATCCCAGAAGACACTGAACAACCAGTTTCCTCTGCACCAAACATACAGGGGTTTAAAAAAAAATATGGAAACACTACATGATTTGCAGGTGTGAAAGTGACGAAATGTTGCACGTTGAAAGCAAAAGTGATGCAACATGCTTTTGCTATGTGATGAGACACCTAGCTAAACAGGTGGGAAGCCTCACTTTCATCATTCACTATGTGTGCTGCTAGTAATACGTAGTCATGTCAGAGCTTACCGAGTTTCAAAGAGGGCAAATGGTTGCTGCCCGCTTAGCTGGTGCCTCTGTGACTGAAGTTGCTATTTTATTTGCAGTGTCATGAGGTACAGTATCAAAAGGTTATGACGGCATATACAGTTTCCTGGAACACGTCATCTGAAAAGCAAAAATTGTTGTCGTGGTCAACTGACTGAAAGAGACAAAAAAGGACATTGCACAGGATTGTGATCCAGACTTTTGCATGAAGAGTGGTATCAGATTCCATTATCCGCCATCCTTATATAGGCCTAAGGAGATCAACACCCTATATCAAGGTGTACAAAATTATTAGGCAGTCTTTTCCTCAGGAAAAAAATGGGCCAAAAAAAAAAAGGAAGGAGATTAAACTGACTCTGAAAATCAAAAACTGTAAAAAAGTCTTTCAGAGGGATGTAGAAAATTGCTAAGATATTGGGGTGTGATCACAGAACCAAAATGTTTTGTTGCAAACAGTCCACAGGGTCGCAAAGAAAACGCAATGAGAAAAAAAAAGATGCAAATTATATGCCAAAGATTTGATAAGAATCAAAAACGTGGAACTACCAGGAACCCATTATCCTTCAGTGCTGTCATATTCCAGAACTGCAATCTACCTGGAGTGCCAAGAAGTGCAAGGTGTTCAGTGCTCAGAGACATGGCCAAGGTAAGGAAACCTGACCACCACCGAACATGACACAAGTTGAAATGTCAAGATTGGGCCAAGAAATATCTGAAGACAGATTTTTCTAAGGTTTTATGGTCTGATGAGATAAGAGTGACTCTTGACAGACCCGATGGATAGGCCTGTGGCTGGCTCAGTAACGGGCACAGAGCTCCACTTCGAGTGGTACTGGCTGGTATTATTAAAGATGAGCTAGTTGGACCTGTTTGGGTTGAAAACTGACTCAAATTCAACTCCCAAACCTACTGCCAGTTTTTAGAAGACACTTTGTTCAAGCAGTGGTACAGGGAAAAGTCTGCATCTTTCAAGAAAACCATGATAATTATGCAGGACAATTCTCCATCGCATGCATCCAAGTACTCCACTACGTGGCTAGCCAGTAAAGGCCTTAAAAGATGAAAGATAATGACATGGTCCCCTTCCTCACCAGACCTAAACCCTATTGAGAACTTGTTGGCCCTTCTTAAACAGGAGATTTTTTATAATGTCAGAAATGTTTATTTGTAAATTTTGAACCGGGTGATGAAGACATCACTGGAGGGAGAAGAGACGCGGGAGCTGCATCAATAAAGGACTTTGTCAAAAACCTGAGTACTGATTTGATTTCTTTGACACTTTGTGGATGAATGGGTAGGGGTACAATGTACCCCATACTCATTCACATAGGGTGGGGGGGGGCAGGATCTGGGGGGTCTTGTCAAAGTGGGCTTCCAGATTCCAATAAGCCCCCCCGCTCGCAGACCCCGACAACCACCGCCCACGGTTGTCAGGAAAAAGCCCCTGTCCCCAGAGGGACAAGAACTTATTTTGGGCAAAAGGCGTCCCGCGATTCTGTTTGCGCGACTTTACAACGCTTAGTCGGGCGATGATCGTGGCAAAATTGCGCCACCATCGGGGTGCCATTGGAAGTGAAGGAGATCGTACGGGCGTCCTCAGATTTTCTGCCATTTCAAATTGTGGGCAAAATCGCAGCAATTACGCCCACGAATCTGATCGCTCAGATGTGAACGGAGCCTTCCAGATGAAAATAAACAAGTGAGATGGGAACATTTTTTTTTTTTTTCACTTAGTTGCTTAATTCTGCACACTAATAGTTGCCCAATAATTGCTCACACAGATATTCTCCTAAGAAAGCCAAAACCTCTCTTTCAATATTCAGGTTTGAGGTTTAATTATGAAATGAATCCTCAAAACTACAACTTGCCTAATAATTGTGCACACAGTGTGTCAAGGATCACTAGCATAACCATATAAAACAACAAACAGAATTTTTTCTGAAAAAGGGCAAACTAACCATTCCAGAACTTTTGGATATTTCCCCACAGAGACACAGACCACGGCAGTACTCAACAATTCAGCAGCTCAAACAGGTTTTCCTCATACACCAGTCTCATCCTCAACTCCTACAACACTGCTCTGTAGAGTTTCCTATAATTAAAAATCCCACATACAGGGCCATTAACCCCCTATTGCACCTTAAAGGAGCCACAAACAAAATAACAGAGATATGTCGCCCACCCAGGACCCATCCCTGGCATTCTGTACAGTTTTAGGCACTTGCAAAAAATAAATAAACCAAAATTAGGATTTGGGGTGTCCAACTGTGGCCTTTAAAACTATATCAAGAGAGTAACAAAGGAAGAAACCATGTCTCTCTCCAGAGAAACAGTGGACGAGTGACATAACTATCCAGGGATAGAAAGTATGTTGTTATTTATAGAATTACCAGGTGAAAATAAAAGCAAAACCTTAAAGTGGTTGTAAACCCCATTCATGAAATTTGACCCAAGCACATATCTGTAGCGTTTACTTATCCCTCTCCAAAGCTCCAGGGTCCCTTCTGAGTTGTGACACACAAGATAACAGCAGCTGAAAATTTCTATTGGGGAGGGAGCTTAGAGGTAGATAAGCAGAGAGCTGGTCTATTCACAGTAAAGCTCTGCATATTCCTTCATCACTCTATGTGGAGTGGGGGGGTGTGCCTTTCCCCAAATCAGCTCTCCCACAGTGTAAGCCCAGACTCCACACCCACTGCTGAATGAGGAAACAAGATTTGTAGCACTTAATAAAAAGCGTGTAGAAAGGGAAAGACAACAGATATACAAGTAAAATGTATGTAGGGAGATTTATTTCATCTCTGTGTATCATCTGAGGCTGTTCACTTCACTGGGTATATGTGAGGGTTTACATCCACTTTAAGTACAGAAAATATATGCAGCCACCACACCAAGGACTAGTACATTGCAATATATTACATTTTTGTTTCTGGGTTGTTGTTTTAGATGAGAAATAGAAAATAATGCGTGGCTGAAAAAATATACAAGAAAATAAATACCTCTTTGGCCCATTCTGCTTAAAGTGGAGTTCCACCCAAAAGTGGAACTTCCACTTTAAGCACTCCTCGCCCCCTTACATGCCACATTTGGCATGCGATTTTTGTTTTGGAGAGGAGTGGGCACCTGGTTCTTACAGGTACTTCCTCCTCTCCCCCTAGGCGGCCCCTACCCTCTCTGCAATCTTCTGGGACACGTCATAGGTCCCAGAAGATTGCCTGGCCACTAGGAGAGCGCAGATCGACTCGCACATGCGCAGTGCACACCCCGCAAGCTGCTGGGTGCCCACAGTAGTAACGACGCCGCTGTGGAGAGAAGCGAGGCTTCGGGTCCACATTGCTGTTTATTAAAAGTCAGCAGCTACACTATATATATATATATATATATATATATATACACACACACACATACATACATATATACACACACACACACACATTATATAATAAAAAACACCTACAAAACAGTGGAACTCTGCTTTAATAATAAGTATGGCCCTGACATGATGAAAATAAAACTACAAGGGTTTCCAAAAACAAAATATTACAAATTTACATTTTTAGAAAATGTTCACAAATAAGAACATTCCATTCACAAAGCTATGATGGTGGATATTCACCATAATGGGCATGTCTTTAGCAAAGAGAGGTGAAAACAATTATGGCAAATACTCCATGTGTTGTAGCTTAGTGAATTAAGCTGAATGCAAAGTTCTGTGCTGAGTAACTTGTTAAATAGAACATAAAGTACTGGCGTAGGCAGGGGAATTCAGCAAGATCTCCCTTTACTGACAGCATGATTTCACAAAGACAGGTGTGAAAATTATTTTCAAAGCTACCCTCTCCTGCAAAATGAGCAATTAATAACTACAAATTTTAAATATAGACCCAACATAATGAACACTGCTCATTAATTAGCATGGGAATATAAATCACCTACATGCTGCAGGCAAACTGGAAATGCCAGGTAAGAAACAAACCAGCAGCTTACCTGTAGTTAAAAAAGGCAGATAATAGAATGGGCTGGAACTACTACACAGCCTTGAAAACAGTATTTCAGCAGCTATTACAGGACGCAGACCTTTAATCTAGGTACATGGTAGCAGCATTACACATCCGATCACACCTAAAAAAACAACAGCTCTTGGTACATTCATTAGCTCAGCATCTTAGGATGAGCTGAAGAAGCTTTATTTTAGAAGTGCATAATGTGTGTCTAACTGCAATGGTTTCTGCAGGCTTTGAGGAACATCTTCCCTGGGTGAAGCATGCACAGGCAAAGGCTCTTTATATATACACAAATCGCCATAGCTTGCTCTTCCCATCAATTTCAGAAATCACAGATATAATCAAACAAATGTTCAGGTTTTGTGATTAATACTCCCCGTTTGTGAATCGTAAATACGTAATGACACATTTATTGGCAGCCAGGATCTCTCGGCTTTATTATATTTGATATCTAATAAGAGAATATCTGAACGTTACACTTCTATGAATTATGTTGTACCTTTTATATTGCTGCTCTAACTCATTATGTTTTATTAAAGGATGTTTCATCTGAACATTTTTAATCTATTTTAACGTTTTTTACTTTGATTGAATAGCAGAAAAAAAAAAAAAAAAAAACCTAATACAAAGTATAATCAGAGATAAGGGCTTCTGTGGTCTGATTGACCTTGGGAGGATACAATTTGTAGTACATTTTAGTAATACAAGCTATTAAACTGGTATTTAACCCAACAGCAAACATTTTTTAAATTGCAGATTACCAATTCTTAGATGTGATGGCTGCATTTCTTTTCCTTTCTTTCATGGTCACCTGGTGATCTGGACAGCAAGTCTGTTTTGCAGTAGTAGCAGTTAGAGGGTTTAGATAAACCATTTAACTGACAGGGGTGTTTACATCGATCAGTTTTTATGCATAAAAAATGATCCCAAAACGGGGAAAAAAAAAGAAAACAAACAAAAAAAGAAAAAAAAAACAAACAAACAAAAACCTGTTGCTGCAACTAGAGATGCACCAACATTTTCAACAGCCGAAAAGGTTGTTTTTGGCATTTTGCCGACAAAGAAAAAAAAAAGGTGCCCATAACGGTACTGAAATGACATGCGATTTTGCAGTGATTTTACTGTGCTTATGGATTTTTTTCATAGGTTGCGACTCAAAAGCTGCATCAAAAAACATAACACGAGTGCGTTATTGATGCGTTCTTGCTTAATTTTCAATGCATTTCAACGGGGAGGTAAGTTTATGGTGCGTTTTTTTTTTAACTGACCAAAAATGCAGCAAGCAAGATTTTCAAGACCACAATGGAAGCGCAACGGACCTGTGTGAAGACATATATAGAATTTAAAAAGGTATGCATTTTCCGTAAGCTTTTCTTGCGTTAAATGTGCCGGTACTGGCTGACAGTAAATTCATGATAAGAATTAAAAAGTCGAATACAATTATATATATATATATATATATATATATATATATATATATATATATATTTATTTTTATTTTTTTTTTTTATTTTTTTTTTTTTAACAGTCATTTTTGGTTAAGGTTAAGTGCATCCTGAATTTTTGGTTTCAGCACCAAAATTTCCATTCGGTGCACCTCTAGCTGTAACTGCTTACAAAATGTTAGCTGGAGTTTGGCCTTAATATGTGTATCTAAATCTGTTGGTACATCTAACACTCTCCTTCCCGTAGCCAGACAATGCTGCTTTCCAAAGGCGTCTCTGTGCTCCTCCATTCAGAGTGGGAGGCACTTTAATACAGGAGGTGCGTTACTGGCCAGATCACCAGGTGAAAACAGAGGAAAAAAGCCTAAAGAAAATGAATGCAGCCACCATATCTGATGATTGGTAAGCTGCAATATATAACATTTTTGGTTGTGAGATTAATTGGATTTGAGACTTGCTTTAAAGCAAGTGTGTGCTAATAAACATTCAGGTGCTGCACATCGTTTCTGCCTGCCGGCCACTGCATTACTAAAGAACACAGAAGTGATGTAGCAGCTGGGACTACAGCACACAGTGGTGGGATGGGGTTGTTGCATCCAACACACTCAAAATTTAATGAATACTAAAGGGTGACATAAAACTCTGAAAGTCAGGGACTATGGGACAATGAACACTTTTAATCAGGAGTATGTAATGGACAACACAGTGTCTATAGTGCAAGAGTGTGTAACGCATATAGTGCAGCGGTGTGTAATATACAGTGTGCAGGGGTGTATAATGCAGGGTCTAGTAACAACCCCCCAAGTGCAGGGGTTAGGAGTGCTAAAATTTACCAAACAAAAAATATCTAAACCCACCACCGTAAAACTAGTCTGTGTATGCAGAAAAGCATGCTTGTTATACTCACTGTGGAACCCAAGAGGTCAATCCTGAGCATTGGTGTAAAAAGGCTGTTTGATCCTGTCTGCTATGATCCTCCCCTTCTTCCACAGTCCCCAATCCACCTCCTGATAAAATACAGCCTTTGGAGTAACTCTGCACATGCTCAGTTTGGTGTGTATTGCTAGAGAGTATTTTTTTTCTTGGGAGGGTGCATGTGATCAGCACAAGGCCAATCAGCACTTAGAAGGGCCAAGGGACCTGCAGTCTCATTAGGAGAGTCAGAGGAGAATTAAAACTCCTCCTGCAAGCTTTAACCAGAAAGACTGCTATATACTGCTGATGAGAAAAGGTATTCAGCAGTTAAAATAGTTGCATTTCCATGTTCTCTGTACTGTGGGAGATCAGATTTAGTGAATGCAGGGTCCTGTATTTAGTAACACTTTAATGTATGCAGTGAAGGGGTCAGGAGTGTTTAACATGAGCTGGCAATAGTCAGGAGCAAAGTGTGCGTAACGTACACTGTGCAGGGGCCAGGAGTGCATAACACAGAACGGGGGTCAGGAGTCAACAGAGAAAAGTGTACAATGCAAAAAAGCAGGGGTTAGGAATACGTAATACAGAGAGTGCAGGGGTCAGGAGTTGGTAACACACAGAGTATAGGGGTCAGGAGTACACAAAGCCCTGTGGTCAGAGGTGTTGGGCATGGATACATAACACATGGAGTGCAGGGGTTCAGAAGAATTTACCACACAGAGAACAAGGGTCAGAAGGGCCTAACACACAAAGTGCAGGAGTATATAAAAGCACAGAATGCAGGGGTCCAGAGTACATAACACACTGTGTGCAGAGGTCAGGACTGCGTAATACAAGAGTGCACAATCAAGACCACATCACTCAGGGAGTCAGAAATACTTAGCACACTAAGTCCAAGAGGTTGGGGGGATAACACACAGTCTGCGGGGGTCAGGAACGAGTAACGCAAGCATGCAGAGGTGAACACACACACACAAGGGGCCAGGAGTACTTAATGCAAAATGTGCAGGGGTCAGACATACATAACACACCTTTGTCACACCCCCTCCTGCAGGCCTATGTCCCTTCCTAATGGGTGGCCCAATAGATGCACAATTATTCTTCTTCTTTTTTTAAATGCTGCCTTTACCTTTTGGTGGGTAGTGATATATTTATACATATTTTCCATCAATTAATGTACTTACTGAGAACCTAAATGTGGCAATACAAAATATCTCACATATAGGGACAGTCCATAGCGACCAATCGGAATTCAGGAACAATTATATTTTACTGCTAATTAAAATTTGAAAGCAAAGAATATTTTTATTTTTTTCAATTAACAATAAGCTTCTTCTTCGGTCTTGTCTTTATAGTTTAAAAAAAAAAAAAATGAAAAGTAGATTTCTATACATCCTTATGATACAATTTGACCAAACCTTTTTTTTTTTTTTTTAAATGTTAAAATCGGTCTTCTAAATTTACTCGATTCAAAAGTAACAAATAACCAAGGCAACACTTTAACTGCAACATTTATATACAAGATTATCTGTGCCAGATACCTGCTGGGTATTTATTTAACTCATAATTTTACCCACTGCAATATGAAAACAATGACGCCCATCTAGTAAACACTGCTAAAAAAAGAAAGAAATAAAAATCCAACCATTGCCTTTAATACACAAATGTATAGATTTCCCTGCGATTGTGCAAGGCTACTGCTTGTGACTATATAATTAATATTTCAATCACAATACAAACAGTTCACAGTTCACATAGTTCACATGGCACTCACTACCTGTAGTGACAAATTATGAATATAATTTGCTTACTAGAAATCCCTCCAGATTACTAAAGGACTATTTACAATAATCACAAAACTGTAGTAAATCTAAAAAAAAAACAAACAAAAAAAACCAAAAAACAACACTAAGGCCCCTTTCACACTGAGGCGCTTTGCAGGCGCTAAAGTTCTAAAAATAGCGCCTGCAAAGCGCCTTCAAACAGCCGCTGCTGTCTCTCCAGTGTGAAAGCCCGAGGGCTTTCACACTGGAGCGGTGCGCTTGCCGGACGCTGAAAAATGTCCTGCAAGCCGCATCTTTGGTGTGCTGTAGGAGTGGTGTATTTACCACTCCTAAAGCGCCCCCTCCCATTGAAAACAATGGGGCAGCGCTCCAAACCTGCCTGCAAAGCGCCTCTGCAGTGGTACTTTGCAGGCGGTTTTACGGTCTTACCCCCCGCTAGCGGCCGAAAAAAGGTTTAAACCGCCTGCAAAGCGCCACTGCAGGCGGGTTTGGAGCGCTGCCCCATTGTTTTCAATGGGAAGGAGCGCTTTAGGAGCTGAAAAGCGCTGCTAAAACGACGGTAAATCGCCGCTAAATATATCGCTTCTTTACCGCCAGCGCGCCCAGCGCCTCGGTGTGAAAGTAGCCTAAGGCCCCTTTCACACTTGTGCTACTTCAAAGTCCCGCGATTTCAAGGAATGGCTGTGCAAGTGGCATCAAAAATCAGACCAAAGTAGTGCAGGTACTACTTTGAAGTCGTACTAATATGAATGGCTGTCATTGGAAATCATGGGGAACAACTTGTCATGCTACTTTGCATTTTTTTTTTCCCCACTTAGGGCACCCCTAAGAGACTGCTAACCCAAATCGTGGGACAAGTCGTACAAGTGTGAAAGGGGCCTAAGGCACTAAAATATTTCTAGGCAAAGATTATTTTTCAAAACAAAAAAAAAAAAACTGACCACATCTTTATTCACTACTCCATATGTTAGCAGTGAACAAAGGTGAAACATTAAATAAACCTCTTTATGTCACTCCTGAAAAGTATATGAGTTCATAGGCATAAAAAAGTTTTTTTTTTCCCCCCACTTAGGGCACCCCTAAGAGAAGGGATGGCTACTATGGCTATAGTGGACAAATAAGATATTGAAAATAAATAAATCCAAAAAGTTTATTAAATTACAAAAAAGTGTGTTCATATAAAATTGACCCAGCCAAAGTGGCTTACTAAAAGTCAGTCCTTGGTGCCCCAAACACATATGCTGCAATGACCCCAAAGATACTATCCAAAGTTCACAACTAATAAAATACACAAAAGACAAACATATAACATACATACAACAATTAACGGATGAGGCGCCTCTGTCGATATCCCGTCATGCATGTAATTACATGCTGTGGTAAAATGTGGATAGTATAATGACAGGAGATCTACATGTGCTTGGTCCCAGATAGGAGTAGGTGACGGTTAAAGAGACACAACAGGAAGTCCTTTCAAAGAGAAGGAAATCCTCTCCTAAAGCTTGTTCACATTATGTGCAGAGACTTGCCTTCCCCTGAACCTGTTCTTTGTAGGTCTCTGCAAGGGTACATAGAAAACAATTGATCTCTATGTGCCCTATTCTCACCAAAATGGAGAAGAGTTGTGGGAAAAATACAGCATGAGAGCTAGCCTGAAGTATTCTTCTGTTCCCGCTGCAGTGCATAGGAATGAATAAAGGGTCGCCTTGTGAAGTCTCAATAAAGTAAAAAAAAAATAAAAAAAAAAAAATTGTAAAAACGGTAGTGTCAATACAGAACAGACAGCAGCCTGCATGCTAAAATGAAATAAGTGTGCAGACTGGTGTGAACAAGCCATTAAAAAGAGAAGTATGGGGATTTAGAAAAAAAAAAAAAAAAAAAAGAAGATTTATACTCACCTAAGTGGATGCAGCATCGATCCGATACTGCATCTGTCCACCACTGGCTTTGCACTGAGAACTGAGCGATCAAAGACTACTGATCTCTCATTTCTCAGCAATCTGTGAGTAGAGAGTCTGGGACTGTCAGACTGTCTGCGGCTCGCCGAGAGGCTGACCCAGCTGTCGGTCCAGGCTTCTGGGAGGATAGTCGGGATCTTTTCAGGGGCTGGATCAGCTCTGACATCAGCAGACAGCGGGCATCAGCCTGCTGTTGGCTGCAAACGGTTCACAAATATGTAGAACGAACAGCACTCCTGTGATTCCTAGAAGTACAGCCAAAGTAGCTTTAGCTATACTTCTTTAAGAATGTTGTCACTGGATTTGATGTCCCCCTTAGAAATACTCTTGTAAACCCATGCTGTGTAAATACGCACCCCCAGGGGGGATGAGCCCAGGATGGCTTGGGAGCAGAGGAAATGGATTGAATGACTCTAGGCAGGACAAGTGCCAGCATGTGGGGGGGCGCACTGTAGCCTAGAAATGAAGAGTAGTGCTTTGGAAACTTTGGATAATCCCTGCTATACTTTAAAGCCAAGGAAGCTACCATCCTAGCCTTTGATCTGCAGTTGCCATGGTGCTTCACATGTGAGCAGTTAGGACACCAGCCATATGATAATTTGACAGTTCGGTTGAAAACACAAGCAAATGTGACAGTTATCATTCACAGCATGCTTTGAATGCAACTGTTTTAGGAAATTGTTAAAGTGATGGGTTTAGTTCCGCTTTAAAAAAAATAAATAAAACAAATTTAACATTAAAACCCAGCTGATCGATATAATAACTTCACTTCTATTCCCATTTCTTTGCCCCAGCTTTAAATAAATATTTAATTTGTACTTGTATCAGTTACTGTAAAGTAGCCATTTTACAAATTAAATGCCCTTTCATTGCAAAGAATGTAGAAAAAAAAAAAAAATATCTCTTTGCAAATTAGGCAGGGCCCGATTTACTACTGGGCCAATAGGTGGCAGAAGGGGCAGCTTTTCGCTGTAGAGTCTTCAGTTTCTCCCCAGTATCAGCAGAAATCCAATAACTTCATATAATAATATTTATACCCTGCCACAACATTCCAAAACCGGGGCAAGTAAAACAAAGAACTGTAGTGTGCAACAGAGGTGATCTGTTGCACACTACTGGCTGTATATACCCACAGGTTCCAATGATGGAAATATGGCCCCAGTTTAAAACGGTATTAAATCCAAAAGCAAAGACTTATTATATTGCAGCTTACTATATCTTAGATGTGATGGCTGCATTTGTTTTTTTAGGCTTTCTTCCTTCTATTTTCATCTGATAATCCCGTCAGTAAGTCTGTTTTTCCAAAGAACAAGCTCTCCAGCAGAATGTATGTAGAGTGTAGAGGCAAATCATTTTTACAATAATCAGCATTTATTTATAAAAAATGCTTTGTGTGGCGCGCAGTCAGGAAGTGACGAAACGCGCCTGAGACATGATCTCCATGGTTTTACCGGAAGTGACGTGTGCGTGTCACGGACAGCTGAGGTATCAGGAAGTAGGATTGAACTGCTGTCTACCCAGACGTTCCCCTCACCATTACAAGTTTCCGGGGTGATTTTTGCACAGGCACTTTACAATGCTTGAGTGCATTTGATTTCTAGTACGTATATTTTGATTCAATAAATGCTTATCAACAGTATTACGCTATGTGGCCAATCTGTTTTTTCACATGGATCCTTGCATGATATGGCTATAAGTCTGGTGGGAGTTCTTTCAGAGCGGTAGACGGTCAGTGATGTGATCTAAGGCGCATTATTTTTGCATATGTGGGGAGTGCAAGGGGAGATCATCTCACGTGGTGAAATGTTTGGTGGAAGGTGTTTTCTTCACGATCAAAATTACCATATGGCACTACTGAACCGCATCGCAATATTCCATATATGAACAGTATATTGAAGCCATCTTTAAATACATGACAAGAGCGCTGCTGCAATATTTTAAGGGACTCTATCATTTAGAGTGTTTTTTAGTATTGTTTTTATAAATCAGCATTTATTATTTGTAAAACCTTTAAAGTAAAAAAAACTCTTTGCAGTAACTTCTTATAAAAGTATTAGCTGGAGCTTTGCTTCAATTTGTTAGTGTACTTATTAAATCTGCTAGTACATCTAATATTCCCCTCCCCTAGACTGACAATGCTGCTGCCCAAACATGTCCTGTATGTTCCTTCATCCGCATTGGGGGACACTAATACAGGAGGTGTGTTACTGGCCAGATCACCAGGTAAAAATCAAAAAGGGGTAAAAAGGCCTTAAAAAAAAAAAAAAAAAAAAAAAAAAAAAAAATTATATATATATATATATATATATATATGATTCAGCCAGCAATTAATGATTGCTAAGCTGCAATAGATTACATTTTTGGTTTTGGGTTTAATACCGCTTTAAAGCGGTTCTGCACACATTTCATTTAGTAAATCTCTTTGCCTTCCAAATCAGGCAAAGAGTACTAAATTAAGTGTGTTTTTATTTTTATTTTTTTCCACTTACCTTGTAATCGCTGACTTCCTTTCCTCTGTCTCTGCGGCGGTGGGCGGGGGTCTCTGCGTCGATCGTCGTCACACCGCATTGTCTCCTGGGATCTGGTGTCATTGATCCCAGGAGTCAGTGCGCACATCTTCCGAAATCTCGCGAGATGTCGGCAGATGTGCCGAAATCTCGCGAGATTTCGGAAGATGTCTGGGAACGTGAGCTACTCTTTGCCGTTACTGCGCACGTGCGAGATCGGCGCAGTAACGGCGGTGCATGCTGGGCCATCTGAAGTGCCTGTGTGGGTTCACATGCCCACAGGCAAGATGGCAACCAGCAGGACAGATTTTTAAAATGATTTTAAATGACGAAAACCGGCAGCAGAGAGTCACAGAAATGGGACACGCGAGTACCTTATTTACATCTCATAATCTACTGCACTGCACTAAAGATAGGAAAACACTACAGACAGTGCAGAACCGCTTTAAGGATTTCAAGAGCTACTTTTTTATTTTATTTATTTTTTTAAATGCAACTTTAAATGATATTCTCTATGGTTGAATAGAAGCATTGAACATCATGCTGTGCTGCAGAATGCAAAGCATATACTGTATATATGTTATTTCCAGCAAACTAGCTTCTACCTTGCATCATAAGCAGCAGACATTGCTATGGATACAGTCATAGATTGCACTGCTGGACAGAAGGTTATCATGCAGACAGACGCTAGGGGTTACTCACCTCGCTCTGTCTGATCTAGTGCATCATATACATTATGAAACAGGCGAGTACAGTCTCCACCGGCAGAACACAGAGGACACAATGAGTACTGGGACAGCCAGACATGTAATTACCAGGTGATTCACACATGCTTTGTTGTCTTTTCCATTCCGATTTGTCGGTCTCTAAATCCCGGGTTATTATCCAGTGCGTCACTACAGATGGAACGCGAAAAACTTCTCACAAAGCTATATATAAAATTCACAGGGATTTCTAGAAGGAGTTGCTTCCAATGCGATTGTTTTTTAATTTCCTTTGCTGCTGTCTCACTGTGCTATGCGGGATGCCAAGTCATATCATGGATTCTACATACATGACTCCATGAGAGAGAGTACAGCTGGTACATAAGAAGCTGTGGATGGCGAGCTGCGGCAAGCAATGGAAACAGCATGTTGACCACATCAGGCGATGCTTTCAACAAAATACGAACAGGATCAAATTTGTTAATTAAATCCAAAAGATAATGTTCACATAATGCCCCTTTGGCCTTCTTGCCTTGGATCAGGCATCACTGCCCATGGGAAAAAAAAAAAGAATCCCTTTTTGGAAAAAATAAGTTATTATTGTGGAAAAATCCAACCTGCAATCACCTTTCCCTATAAGAAATGTTGGGCAGGGGAACATCTACCATGGCTGGGTAATGACCACCGCCATACCATTTCCTGATGTTATCTCATAGCTGCTGCTGGAACCTTCAGATCTCCAACCTACACAGGCTTTGTTTTAGATTGAAACAGCACAAGAGCTGCTTTGCTGTCACTGTGTAATCTCGTGTGACCTTCTCACTCCAAAAAAAGGCTTTCATTACAAAACAGTATTTTTACCATTGATATTATAATTAAATTTGCCACTCTATAGCTGGAGTGTGATTGCAGATATTTTAGCATGTTTGGTGCATCTGTTGCAGCTTTAATCACTTGCCTACCAGCCACGAACACCTCCTTCCTGACCAAGCCATTTTTCAGCTTTCAGCGCTGTCGCATTTTGAATGACAATTGCGCGGTCATGCAACGCTGTACCCAAATAAAATTTTTATAATTTTTTCCCCACAGATAGCGCTTTATTTTGGTGGTATTTGATCACCTCTGCGTTTTTTATTTCTTGCGCTATAAACAAAAGAAGAGGGACAAGTTTGAAAAAAACATAATATTTTTTACTTTTTATTATAATAAATATCCAATTTTTTTTTTTTTTTTAAACAAATTTTTTCCTCAGTTTAGGCCGATACGTATTCTTCTACATATTTTTGGTAAAAAAAAAAAAAAAAAAAAAAAAAAAAAAAAAAAAAAAATCGCAATAAGCGTATATTGATTGGTTTGCGCAAAAGTTATAGCGTCTACAAAATAGGGGATAGATTTATAGCATTTTTATTATTATTTTTTTTTTACTAGTAATGGCGGCGATTTGCGATTTTTATCGTGACTGCGACATTGCGGCGGACACTTCGGACACTTTTGACTAATTTTTGGGACCATTCACATTTATACAGCGATCCGTGCTATAAAAATGCATTGATTACTGTATAAATGTGACTGGCAGGGAAGGGGTTAACGCTAGGGGGCGCTGCAGGGGTTAATGTGTACCCTATCTTGGTGATTCTTACTGTGGGGGGAGGGGAAAAAAAAATTCAATATATACACACACACACAATCGCTCCTGCTCACATTTTTCTTTTTGTTACATGTCCATAGTCTGAGCCCAGGTCATCCTGGACCTGCCCCAGATTAAGGCAACCCATAGATGAGAAAGAATAGATTGCTTGGCCCTTGGGTGGCAATCAGAACACTAAGTTAATTATGTGCCACATCCTGGTAATTGGCAAAACCCATAGATGACTCAATCAGTGGGTTGAACAAAGAAAACTGACCCAAAAATCGCCCATTTACACATTCAATGTCGATGGGGGAATCCTCCCTGCTGTGTTATTGTATTCCAACAACATGGAGACTTCCTCGCTGTCAGAATGCACAGACTGACGCTACAGGCTATAGCGGGCAGTGCTGATGGAGCGGGGAAAATCCGACAGCACGGTTGTACAGGAGTTGATCGGCAGATCAACTTCTGTACAGCCACAGTGCCCATACGTGGATCGAAATTTTAGCTAGCCCCTGCTGAACCAGCCAAATTTCGATCCATGTTTCACTGGCTTAAAGCAGATTTTCACTGCATCTGAGCACCACAAACCAAAAGCATTATTTAATTCATTTTTATTATTCAACGCAAACTCATTCATCCATCCATATCTCTAGGCTTTATTTTGTTGAGAAATCGCTTTGAAAAACAACCCCCTAGCATTTCTGCCCGTGGCCATCTTAAATAAGGGCAAACTATTCATGTAAAAATAACTTCCTGAAATCCATCAGCCCTTAACTCAAGCATGAATACAGAGAAAAGTGTGCTTAGCTGAGAAAACCCCACATGAAGACTGAGATGTATACCATCATTTGCCTAGACAAGAAACTAGGACGTAACTGAAGAAATGTTAAAAAAATAAAAAAAAAACACAACACACACACACACACACACACACACACACACACACACACACGATTTATTTTTCTTACTATTTACCAACGCTAGCAGCATAAGAATTAAAAATAATCAATGTTGTTTGAAAGAGTGAAGTTCCACTTTAAAGCGGAAGTAAACCCATCTATTTAACAGTTTAAAAAAAAAAGGCATGCCGTGAATGTTAACTGCACATTGGCTGTGCTCTCAACCAAACAGTCAAACCATCCAATGGCTGGTGTCATAACGGATCACATGTGCAGCACCGTGGCAGTTGAAGATTAAACAGAGGCAAAGATGGCAGTTCCTTGGCTGAAAACGATAGGAGGGTTTACTTCCGCTTTAAGACTGGACAGTGAAAGGAGAAGCAGCACAGTGATAATCCCATCTTTGTCACTCTGATTTCTTCTCCCATCAGCATACTTGTTGTTAACACACAATTGTCTCCTTTTACTACTGCTTCCTCTCTCCAGTCCTTCTATACATTGACAAGATACCAATACCAGGTAAAATTCAGGAACTATACTGCTTGTGTTTAAAAATGTTTTAATGGTATTGATGAATACAGTGCTGCCTTAATTTGTCTTCTTATATCAGCCTTGAGTTCAGCTTTACAATAACACTTGGAAAAAAAAGATGATTGATCAATAGATAGATTCATATTAGCCTGCATTCATCTAAGTAAATACATTTTATTTGGGTAAACATATATGCAGTAGGTTATGTTCCCTGCTCATGTCACATTTATTTTCAGATAAATTCAATTTTAAAAACATGCTCCCCTTCTAAATATTTACACTTTTATTATTCCTCCCAATTACAGATCTATATAAAAAATAAATAAATAAAATAAAATAAAATAGGGAGCTTTTTTTTGTACAAATATTGCTTGACCTTAACAAATAAATCTCTGACAAGCTTCAATCTGAATGGAGCACCTTGGACAGCTAAATCCATCATGATTAGTAATGAAATCTTAAGAGGTTAACTAACATAATACAGACATTGATCTGGTTTGTTCAGATGACAAGCAGAACATTGTCAACAAACAGGTTAAAAGGGATTTCTCACGCGTGTGCACTGCATTGGGTAGCATGTAGAAAACGAACGAAGGCCAATAAGTGGGCAATTTCTGCTGATTTACCATGAAAATCAGTATATCAAAACAGTAAAATGATCAACTGTGAATTATAAAATAAGGCACAATTTGAAAAAAAAAAACAAAAAACAAAACAAAAAGCAGAATTTTTGAGTTTTCTAGTATAAAATTGTGTGTAAGGTGCTAAAAAAAAAAAAATCCAAGACACGTAATGACATTTGGGTGATAATTTTATGCCTAAGGGCAAGCAGGTGCCTGTTGACCATCACAGGGGTGCAGTTAGGCCATAAAGTAAATGAAAAAAAAAAAAAGAAGAAGGATTGTCACAATTGTTACTGTTTGTACCCAAGACAAGCGACAGCACAAGACTTTGCCAAGAAGCCAGTCAGATTGTGCATGTGGGTCAACGTGCCCTCATCAGTCGATGAACGCCTTAACAATGCCATTGTGTCTGAACATTTCCCGCCAATATCAGTGAGTCAATTCCAGATAAACTGGAAAACGCAGTCACAAGGTGTTGGTAGATACTGAGCCTTTGCTTGTTCATGGTTAACGTGTACCAAATCTTG
This sequence comes from Lithobates sylvaticus, assembly GCA_028564925.1. Classification (NCBI taxonomy): domain Eukaryota; kingdom Metazoa; phylum Chordata; class Amphibia; order Anura; family Ranidae; genus Lithobates; species Lithobates sylvaticus. Next base: position 381,242,963 of record CM053028.1, read on the forward strand.
CTGCAAATATAAAAGTATTAGGCTCCATGCACAACATAGCTTAAAAAAAATAAAATAAAAAAAAAAGACGCCAATGCTCGACAGAAAAAAAAATAAACACACACACCGATTTTGAGTTTTAGTGTTTAGCATTTTTTTTCTGTCAAAACGCAAGACAGAAGGGTTTTTTTCTCTAAATGCTGAGCTTAAAAAAAATACCAGACTATCTAATGTGCATGGACACATAGGATAACATTAGATGCTTCTACAGGCAAAACGCTATACTCCTCTAGGAGCAATTTTTTTTTCTTAAAGCGGAGTTCCACTCAAAAATGGAACTTCCGCTTTTCCGGTTCCTCCCCCCTTCCGGTGTCACATTTGACACCTTTCGGGGGGGGGGGGGGGGGGGAGCAGATAACTGACTAATACAGGTATTTTTCTCCCACTTCCGGGCATAGATACCCAAGGCCCCCCGCAGGTATCTACGCCACTTCCCACAGAAAACAGCAGGGACCAGTGGAATAGCGCAGCGTGAGTCGTGTATGCGCAATAGGGAACCAGGAAGTGAAGCCGCAAGGTTTCCATTACCAAGCATAGCGGCGGAAGCACCCGACAGCCGTGGGATAGATTGGCTTTGGGTGCCAACATCGCAGGGGCGCCCTGGACAGGTAAGTGTCCTTATTTTTAAAGTGAGCTGCTGCAGTATTTGTAGCTGCTGACTTTAAAATAAAAAAAAAAATAAAAAATAAAAAAATCGACAGAACTCCGCTTTAAGCCTCCTTCAGTCTCCTCACCCATCACTACTTTACTAACAGATATATCAGCCTGGATGTCACACCACTTCCTCAAACTCAATCTATCCAAAACTGAGCTCATGAGTTTTCCTCTCCCAGGTGCCTCTTCCCCCGATTTCTCTGTCAAGATCAATAGCACTACTATCAGCCCATCACCGCATGCCAAGGTTCTGGGTATAACCCTGGACTCTGAACTCTCCTTTCAGCCCCACGTCCAAACACTTTCCAAATCTTGCCGCCTCAACCTCCGCAACATCTCCAAATATGCCCCTTCCTAACCAATAACACCACAAAGCTCCTAGGTCACTCCTTGGTCATCTCTCACCTCGACTACTGCAACTCCCTCCTCACGGGATTACCTTTACACAGGCTATGCCCCCCTTCAGTCCACCATGAATGCTGCTGCCAGGCTCATCCACCTTATCAACTGCTCTGTGTCTGCAACCATTTTCTGTCAATTCCTCCACTGGCTTCCACTCCATCCACAACTCGGCCCCCAGCTACATCCCTAACCTAGTCTCAAACTACCAACATACTCATTCCCTTCGTTCCTCCCAAGTCCTCCTGCTCTCCAGTTCCCTCGTCACCTCCTCCCATGCTTGTCTCTAGGACTTTTCCCAAGCCTCTTCTATCCTCTGGAACTCCCTACCCCAATCTGTAGGACTATCTCCTACCCTACTTGCTTTTAGACGATCCCTGAAACCCCTTCTCTTCAGAGAAGCCTATTATGCCTTCACCCAACAACTGTACTTTTATTTTTTATATTGTAACTGTACTGTCTTCCCTCATGTTGTAAAGCACTGCGCAAACTGTTGGCGCTATATAAATCCTGAATAATAATAATAATAATAATAATAATAATAATAATAATAAAGCCAGTGTATATGGAGCCTTAATCTTGCATCACAGTTGCCTGCTACCTCGGTGTATGTTACAGAAGTGTTTCTCAATTCCAGTCCTCAAGGTGCACCAACAGGTCATGTTTTCAGGCCTTATATTATTTTGCATAGGTGATTTGTCAGTTTCACTGCCTTAATAATTACCACAGCCGTTTCATCTGAAGGAAATCCTGAAAACATGACCTGTTGGTGCACCTTGAAGACTGGAATTGAAAAAACACTGTGCTAGAGTACTCACAGAACTTATTAAAATGTTGTCGATGTTGTCACATGGCCCATAAACACCATGTGCATCGAGCTGCGCAGGGCAGCCTTTCCCAACACAATCCCAAAGCACAGACAAGGCAATTTTCCTTGAGCCCTAACAGTTTAGTTCACACCACTGTGATGCACTGAAGAAAAGTAGGACATGCTCTTTTTTCAGCGCAGCATGTTGCGACACATCATTACAACCCACTGCAGTGAATAAAGATAAATGAAATGTCACTTTGTGACATTTCAATAAAGTTGATAACAAAAAAAAAATAAAAAAGGAAAAAGTAAACAGTGCAATGCATCATTACAACACATTGTAAGCACACACACTAGTGTCCATGGTATAATGCAGTCCTTGGCTTGAATGAGCCCTTAGGGCATGAGCCTCCAAGTTTTAGGAGTTCCATAACAGTCAAGTCAAGTCAAATGCCAGGGCCCTAACAGGCAGCGCACACACACAGAGCCAAAGAAACTCCAACATAAAAACTGGATAAGGATTGACATGCAGAAACTGCAGTGAGCGCTTTCACACTATTGATTGGTTTAGTTGCCCTCAGCAACCAATAGGTTCACTAAAAGCCCTATTCAGGGCATAAATGACCCCCCCTCCCCAATGTGTCCCTTCCTCCCACTCCCTTCTAAACCATCCTGCAAGGTTATACAGGTCCCTCACTTTTGCTGTTTCTGGGGAGCCGCAAAGCCAAGCCTGCAGATTGTCCCTTACCCTCACCTTGCAGTGACATCGCTCCTCTTCAGGATCCTAAGAGCACCCCACACTGCTTTACAGCCTATAGAAGTGTCCATGTCACACAGACAGTGATATGAACACCTGAAGACGATTTCCGATGGCTGTAAACAAAAAAGGGAGGACTCTGTACAGGAAGATCACATGACTGCAGCTTTAGGTAAGCAAAATGGGCGTTTACATAAGGTTTTTCTTGCTGCCAGCGATCAGTAAGAGAGGGTTGGGAGACCTTTGAAAATTGCTGAACTGCCAAGTTAATGCTCCTAAATTCTTCTTTCTATGCCCAAGAACCCCGCCAATCTTGGGCACACACTACAAAGTATGGAGGCCTCAACGTTTCTAACAAGGAGCTCTTCCCAAGGGCTCAACATCCTCTACTTCTGGTCCACATCTCACCTTCCTGATAACCATAGCAGCTTCTAATGGACAAGGTAAAAAATAAAATAAAAAGAAGAATGCAGAATTCAGGAATCAATTAACCAAAATCCTGAGACGGCCTGACATTTTTAACTAGAAACATACATATCTATTGATATGAGGAATATGACTAACAAGCTAGCTCCCAGAAGCTATTTACATGCAATGATTTTTAAGTGAAATAGTGTTGCGCCGTTCTAACATCAAACTACACTTTCACAAATTATAAGTGTTGATTGCCTGTCATTTTGTCTAGCCCTGAGTTAAATATAAATGTAATATACCGCAGCTTACCAGTCCTTGAATGGGTTGGCTGCATTTGTTTCATTTTACAAGGCTTTTTCCTCCCTAAGGCTGACCATAGATTGAGCAAATTTCTTTCCTGCAACCACATGGGAAGCTGTAAAATCCAGCAGGCTGGTTGTAGCTAAATTGATCGAACAACTTGGGTACATTCAGCCTTCTCATACATGGTATGAACCGGCCGAGATTCAAACCATCTATGGCTGGCTTTATTTTCACTTAATCTTTGCAGTAACACACATCCTGTTCTAGGGTGACAGCAATCATTTGCTCTTCCTATGTGGAGGAGGCTGGCTTGTTCCCCTAGGTTGCTTTCCTAATTTGGACTATAATAACCTACCCCTCTCCATAGAAAGAAGGGGTTTGCAGTTTATGGAAAATAACTTGGAAAGCTGATAACATTGAAATTTTAGGTCAGTAGACAGGAAGTTACAAGGATAATGAACAGCATGATTGGAGGAATCTCCCCTGGTGACCACAGTATTCCAACAGCCAGCACCCGTGGCTGTCGGAAAACCCAAACAGTGGCTGCATCTAATTGGATGCAGCTGCTTTTCAGAAGACAATTTGCGAAGGATGCCAGGTGAGAGAATGCCGACAGGGCCACTTAAGTCTCGAATTTGTTTGGTTCATTGGGCACCTCCCAAAACTCACTGCGTATGTCCAGCTTTATTACACCAGCACGGGGGTGACCCTCTAATTTATGCAGCACCACTAATCTCAGGGCTTCACTTGTCTCACTTTAGTACACAGTATACACATTTATGTGAGAGCTGTTAGGGAAGAATAAAGATTATATTGGTTACGAGATCAAAAATCTCACTACTAGCTGTCACGCTACAGCCGTCTCTGAAAAGCAATCCACGGTGCGTCACTTTTCAGAGGAAAGCTAATCAGTGTCTTCTAGGTGCTCAGGAAGTGATCCTGCTGCCACATGGATTCCTTCTTTTTTTTTGTCAAATTGCAGGTTTTTGAATGAAATGAATGTGGTACAACTGCAAGCCAAGCAATCAACTTGCACTTGTGGCATGCTCCCACTGACTTGAATAGGGGAGTTTGACTTTGAATGGGTGAACTGGACAAACTGCAGTAAATTTGGCATGGCATGTGTACAGTCCTATCCAGCTGTATGCAATATTTTAGTGGGTGGCCTGAAGCAGCTCAACCTCCGGTTTTCCTGTTCCCTGGCCATCAACCATGTGAAAGAGGCCTTAAAAGAACAGGACGTAGTAGACTTATATAATTTGGGCAACGCCATCAACTATTTCACATACAATTCAGCATTTAATATTAAAAATCATACTAAAAAAGTACATTAACGTACATTGAGCACGTTTTGTAACAATCAGCATTTTACCCAGAATATCAAAACATAAAACAAACTGCAACTTACTTTGGGTTGGATTCTCTTGGGTTGGTTCTTCTTCCTGAACTTCTCCTTCATTTCTTCTAGAAGAGCTTTCATTTTTTTGCCTTCGGGAGAGTTCACATATTTTGGACTCAAATGAAGATAACAATGCCACTTGGCAGAATCAAAGCCCCAATGGCAGGTCCTCTTATCTGGCGATCGGTGAGAGTGCATGACAAACGTCTGTGTTGAAAACATCCCATAGCACTCCAAACACTGAATGCAAGGGGCGTCTGGCTGGGCGTAAAGTTGAGGCGCAAACAAACCCTGGCACTTTCCTAAACAATCGTGTTCAATTTCAAAGGCACTACCCGTTTCCTTTAACTGAGCCAAAGAGTTTTTTGCAGGCAGCAAGCTGCCATTTTGTGGGAAAGTATGCGGCCGCAGAAGAGCATTGCATAGTCTCTGAGCGTCTGTCAAAGTGATCAGTCCACAGGACGGAGCATTGAAAGGAAGAATCCCCAAAACCTTTAAAATGTGAAGCTGGTCTGTCGTACAACGCGAGCAGTATATGTACATTTCATCGCACACAATATTAATCTGCTGGAGAGAGAAATCCCGCAGTACAGAGTTCAAGACTTGGGGCAGGCACAGTCTCTTTTCACCTCCCACCATGAAACATGAAATTGATTCTCCCTCCAGTTCAGTCTGACTGAGCTCTGTTGAACTGTCCGATGGTATAAGAAGCGGCCCAGGGTGAATTTGCGGGGATGGGAGAGGCAAGAACACTGTTGGCGACATGTTTTCTTGAGAAAAACGGGCAGAGAAGGCAGCAGGCCCGCCCAGTGAACTCCGGCTGCTTAAATTGAACTGTGCCAACGTGTGCTTGAGTCCAGGGTTCAGCTCAGAAGACCCGCTAATCGGTACACTACTCAGCTTTACAATGCTCTCTTTGTTCTCCTCTACAGCTGTCTCTTTATAGTCATCCACTTCCATTTTGATTGCTACAACCTTGTTTGCAACATTGGGAACATCTAAGTGAACTTCACTTTCTTTAGCCAGTTTCTTTAAAGGGGGGCTTCCGTCTTCCCCCATATTTGCACTTTGTCCAAATATCAAAAATTCAAATTTCGAAGCCAATAAATGTTTATGCATTAAAAGCTGCCATCATATTAAAATGAAATGTCATTACCAAAATGCTAGCAAGCTAGAAAGAACATGTATGCTACATAACAGATTTATATACATACGTAGTTAAACCTTTCTTCACGTAAAAACAAAAAAATTGCATATATTTAAGGGCCTTCCAAAAATTCTAAAAAAAATAAATAAATAAAAAAGGAGGAGTTCAGATACCTTCAACCAGCTAAGAGTGAAATGTGCAAGATACTGTAAAAGGTGTCCGTGTCATGTATTATTGACCTTACTCCCACCCATGAAAATGGTTTACTTCTTTTTTTTTTTTGGTCACAATCTGTTACAAAATTGCATCCAGGTTATGGCAATAGTAAAAACGTAGCCAGCTGATGAAACCAAGATCTAATGGCGACAGTGTTTTGAGCGATGAGTTATCTAGGAAGCAGTTAACGTGAGTTATATCTAAACATATATCCAGGAACGATCAGCCTTCTGCCTCTGCTGGTGTGTTATTTCAATAAGCCATCTCCTCATCTAGAAAAGAAGAAAAAAAAAAAGCATAGATGTTCTTTAACACAGTCAAGGTCAAATTCTTAAAATCTACATGGGCTTATCACCTTTTCACAAAATGATTACATTTAAAAAAAAAAAAAAAAGATCTTCCCTTTGGACACGCTGGCCTGCAATATAGGTTGGGGCTTAGAATCTGGAAAAAACGGGGACTCGGAACAGAAGGTCATCCCGATTATCCTTTGTGCTGGCTTTTTAAAATGATCTCAGGCATATCAATCGCTATGCCAAGCCTTGCTCTAATCTAAAAAGCCATGCTCCAGATCACCGGAGGTGCTGCAAGCTGGATTCCATATACACAATAAAGACCCGTTTAATGACAAATGGTGAAACGTGACTGCAAGCCTAAACACATGAAAAATACTTGACTGAACCCAATAAGTGGGAAGAGGAGGGTGGAAGGAAGAGAAATCTCCCCGAAGACTATCATGTGATAATCCTTATGTAGTCGGCTTACAGTTCGCTGCAGTCCAGCAGGAGGCTGAGAACTCGGGGCTGGAGATGCTGATGGCAGGACCCCAGGAAGGAGCTTCCCCTCCATCCTCCCCTGACTGTGCAACTGTAAACATCGCCCTGTGCTATGCAAGCCCCCCCCAAGGCGCTTAACCCTTCCGCGCCACCACTTCTACACCAATCAGCGACACGGATGGGATTTGCCTTGTTCTTTGCTGGGTTAAAAGTAGCTATAAAATATAATAAAAATACAATGCCAAAAAAAATACAAATAAAGCCACAATTCCATAAAAACAAATGCCAAAACATATATAAATAAAACCACAATAACAAGAAAACCCCAGATAAATGATGGTTATTCATGTTGTGGATGAATGGTGGTAATTTGCTGAAGCAGCATGCTACAAAATAATGCCAAAAAAAAACACAATAACGAGAGAACCCCCAAATAATGAGTTATCCGTGCGCTGGATGAATGGTGGTAATTTGCCGAAGCAGCGTGCCACAAAATAATGCCATAATGGCAAATAAAATAATGTTTTACCATAATAAAACCCCAAAATAACGATAGCTATCCGTGTGCTGGATGAATGGTGGTAATTTGCCGAAGCAGCGTGCTACAAAATAATGCCATAATGGCAAATAAAAAAAAATAAAAAATAATGTTTTACCATAATAAAACCCCAAAATTTATGTGCGCGCTTTATCCATAGGCTTATCTAGGGAACAAGAATGCAGCAACAACCAATTGGACGCCTTATCAACGTGTACAATCCACATATTAAGACATACTCCAGCCACAGGGCAACATTACAATGAATGTAAAGGGGAGAAAAAACATGGATGTCAATGGGGTGTTAATATAATAAGAAGGGTAGAAACAATAGACACGAAATAAATGCGCCCTGCGTTGCGATTTACCATGATGTATAATACTATGGGAAGCGTGCTCAGGCTGACAGTGCTCTGCTCACATTATAGTGTCATTAATAAAGCACAGAGGAAACAATGGGCTAGGGAATTCCCATGGCATCCAGGCATTTAATTCCACCAGCAAATCAATGACTGATGGCTTAAAGTCTAATGTGATGGGTGTCACAACAAAGAGCGGCCAATCGCTGACCACGGACAGGACCACTCGGTGGTCACCCACACACTTCTTCCATGCTGTACTGCGCTACACCCCCTGGCAGCATCATTGACAGTGATCCTGTGTGATCAGAGTGCTGAGCCTCTCTAGAAAAGCCCAGCACTGCATTGTAGGGGCAATGCCAGCCTGAGCACAGGAAATGCCATCAGCTGGGGGACACAGGGACAGCCCCTTTCTCCCAGACTGGTATAGAGTGATCCTGCCAGCCTCTGTGCCCCCCTGCTTGTCCCTCCACCCTTGGCCTCTCTGCCTGTTACCTGCTGTCCAGGTGTCCCAGCAGTGACAGACACACACAACTGTCCCGCTGTCACCGCCAGGGATCCCCTACTGTACTGCCTACACTCGGTGCCACTCAGCGCCTATGATCAGCTGTTACCTTGGCATCTCCGGTCACTCCGCTCCTGCCTGGGTGCCATCGCTGCTCTGGCTCGATGTCAGCCTGTCTCTACCCCCCCTTTCCTCCCTCCCTCCCCAGTCTACGGCCCGTGACGTCACCACTGCACACGAGCCGCCTCCCTCCTGCCGTCTGTCGGCTCAGTCTGCGGAGCGCAGGAAGCGGTGACGTCACTGGGGAGGGGGAGGAGCGGGGGCGAGGAGGGTGATGAGAGGGGCAGACGCGCCTGTCACGTGATGTGTGTGTGTCTGTGTGTCGGTGGAAGACGCTGAGTGTAGGAGGATGGCGGGGATGAGCGCTACACTAATCCCACCAATCACAAGTGTCAGACTGGGGGCATCCAACCCAGGGACTCTCCACGATAGACAGCAATTCAGCTAAACGCTGGAACCTGCTCTCTCCTATAGACATTGCACAATGTCTTCCTATGGAAGCTGCCTGGATAGTGACAGTCACACAAATCTGTCACATGACTCATTCATCATGGGATTGTACACCACGCCAAAACAAATTAGGACATGATCACACGGACATATTTAAATCACTCTTAAACTGGCCATACACCATACAATTTTCTTTAGATTTACCTTCAACTATGTAGTAGAAGGGCCTGCCTGATTGCATATAAATTGAAAGTGTTTAGGTTTGACCTATTATATGGTTTTGGTAAATCTAAAGGAAAGTTGCACAATAAAATTGTATAATGTATGGCCAACCTTAAAGCGGAGCTCCACCCTAAAGTGGAACTTCCGCTCATCGGAATCCTCCCCCGTCCCGGTGTTACAATTGGCACCTTTCGGGGGGGGGGGGGGGGGGGGGACAGGATACCTGTCTTTGAGGTAACCTTTCCCACTTCTGGGAGTCCGGCCGAGGCCGCGATGCGGACGTGACATCACCTCCTCGTCCGGCTCCCTCCTCCTCCTCGTCCGGCCACCGGGCTAATAGGAGAGAGGAGCGGGGCCTCGCGCATGCGCAGTAGGGTTCAGTAGGGAAGCCGAAAGGCTACACTGCTGGGTTACCTTACCCACATTGGCGGGGGCAGCACCTGACAGCTGATGGAGACATCAGCAGCGGTGCCGACATCCAGGGACTGCAGGACAGGTAAGTGTCCATTTATTAAAAGCCAGCAGCTGCAGTATGTGTAGCTGCTGGCATTTATTTTTATTTTTTTCCCGGAACACCCCTTTAACCCTACTTTTTTTTTTTTTCAATAATAACCCCTTCCTGACTAAGCCTATGTCTGTCATTTGTTGCTTACGAGTTAAAATCCGTATTTTTTGCTAGAAAATTACTTAGAACCCCAAAACATTATATATATATATATATATATATATATATATATATATATATTATTTTTATTTATTTATTTATTTTAGCAGAGAACCTAGGGAAAAAATGGTGATCGTTGCAATATTTTATGTCACATGGTATTTGCGCAGCGGTCTTTCAAATGCAATTTTTTGGGGGAAAAAATACACTTTTGGGAATTAAAAAAAAAATAACAGTAAAGTTAGCCCAATTTTTTGTATAGTGTGAAAGATGTTGCGCCGAGTAAATAGATACATAAGATGTCATGCTTTGAAATTGCGTAAACTTGTGGACTCACAACAGACTACGGTACCTAAAAATCTCCATTGCCGCAAAGCTTTAAAAAAATGTAACGGTTACAAGATTAGAGTTACAGAGAAGGTCTTTTGCTAGAATTATTGCTCTCGCTCTAACTATCGTGACAATACCTCACATGTGTGATTTGAACACCGTTTACATTTGCGGGCACAACTTACGTATGCGTATTCTTTGCTGGACGAGCACGCAGGGACTCAGTAATAGGTGGTGACAGGTACTTTTTATGGAGGGATCGGGGGTCTAAAAGACCCCAAATCCCTCCTTTGCACTTAAAAGTATTTAAATCGCCCAAATCGGCTTTGTTTGGGTCTCAGCCTAGGTGCACCGGCTGGTGGCTCAGGGCTCCCGGTGGGACGGGAGGCCTGGGAAGAGTGGTGGAAGGTGGTCCCTCTACTGCACATGCGTAGGTCGCGCTGTGCTTTCTGAATTGTCCCGCTGTCTTCTGGGACCGGGGTGTGTCTCCCAGAAGGCAGCGAGGGGGGAAGGAGGAGGGGCCATAGATTGCTGCACAAGATTGCAGCGATCTTACAAGGAAGTGAGAGCAGATACCTGGTTTTGACAGCTCTATCAATGGGAAGGCTTGTGAAACTTACCTTAAAACAAAGCCTCAATCGGTGCGCTGTCAGCGCTGACAGGGCTTTCATCTTCACCCGGACTTTCTTCTGAGTTGGCGGGCTCTGGTCCTTTGATTGGACGAGCCGCAATGATGTTACTCCCGCAATTCCCCGCACAGGGCTCTGAAGGAATGGCACAGGTATGCCGTTCCTTCAGAGCGCATGTGCCGGTGACGTCACCGGTGGCTTCGCAAGTAAATATCTCCTAAACTGTGCACGTTTAGGAGATATTTAATATACCTTTAGGTACATATAGGCATTATATATTATTACAGGCATACCCCACTTTTAAGTACACAATGGGGTTTATTTACTAAAGCTGAAAAGTGCAAAATCAGGCTCACTTCTGCATAGAAACCAATGAGCTTCTAACCCCAGCTTGTTCAATTAAGCTTTGGAAATAAAACCTGGAAGATCATTGGTTTCTATGCAGAAGTGAGCCTGATTTTGCACTTTTCAGCTTTAGTAAATAAACCCCATTGTGTACTTAAAAGTGGGGTATGCCTGTATAAGGTTACCTATAGATAAAAACCACTTCCATTAGCTCATTCCCCACAGTTACAACCTTTTGTACCACCTGCCCCACCATTTTAGATTGTAAGCTCTTCTGAGCAGGACCCTCTTAATCCTCTTGTATTTTTATGTATTATAGCTGTATTGTCTCCCTTTTATATTGTAAAGCGCTGCGTAAACTGTTGGCGGTATATAAATCCTGTATAATAATAATAATAATACTCCCACTTTAACCGTGGTTGAAGGAAAGAAAATTGCATATTCCATCCAAGGCCAGCCTTATAGAGATCCCTGTTTGAAGAAGTTTCAGATTAAACCAAAAATACAAACACCTATTATATTGCAGCTTATCGATTTCTAAATTTGATTTCAGCTTTTCTCCTTTATTTTTACCTGGTGATCCAGCCAGTAAGCTTGCTAGCATTCAACTTCCTTTAACCACTTGACCACTGGGCACTTAAACCCCCTTCCTAACCAGACCAATTTTCAGCTTTCGGTGCTCTCACAGTTTGAATGACAATTACTCAGTCATTCAACACTGTACCCAAATGAATTTTGTGTCCATTTTTTCACACAAACAGAGCTTTCTTTTGGTGGTATTTAATCACCGCTGGGTTTTTTATTTTTTGCGCTATAAATCAAAAAATACAAAAAATTCGGTAAAAAAAACAAAAAAAATTCTTTGTTTCTATTAAAAATTATTGCAGAGTATTGGCAGAGTATTGGCAGAGTATTGCAGTGTTGCAGAGTATTGCACAGTGGTGGCAGAGCTATGCACAGTGGTGGCAGAGCATTGCACAGTGCTGGCAGAGTATTGCACAGTGGTGGCAGTGTAGCTGTCACTGACCAGCGATGTGGGCACTACACATCTAGCCCACAGCGCTGGTCCCATCTCTCCCCCTTTCTGCTTCTCCCCTCTCACTGTACCGATCTTTACAGAGAGGGGAGGGAGGAACCGGCGTCATGACGTGACGCCGGTTTGTGTACATGTGATCGCTCCGTCATTTGACGGAACGATCACGTGGTAAACGGCCGATATCAGCCGTGCGCGCCCCAGGTGAGTGCGCACCCCAGGGGGCGCGCGGGAGCAAGTTTCTGGGAGGATGTCCGTAGGACATCCACCCAGAATAAGCCGACCGCGCTGTAGCTGTCTTTCGGCTATGGCCCGGTCGGCATGTGGTTAACAGATGAATCTGTGCAGACAAAGTGGCAGTTAGAAGGTAGAGACAAACCACTTACCACTGACAATCGTTAGCTTTTAATAATTTAGTTAAAACTGTTATTCCAAAAGGAAATAAATTGTTGCTGTAACTGCTTAAAAAGTGTTATCTGGAAGTTTGGCTTGGTCAAGTCTACCTAAATTTGCCAGTGCATCTAAATCTGATTATACGCTATTCCGCCAGCGGGCGGAATGAAAAAAATCAAACAGATTCCACCATCCACACAAATGGGATGGATCCCCTTATATTCTGACCCCCTTGTATTGTGACAGCAGCACTCACCGCAGTGAGTAGAATGCTGTGTGGGAAACCCCACTCCGTGCCGACTTCCCACACCGCATTCAAATCACACTGCCCTTGCGATCTGCAGTAGGTGTCAGTACAAAGGTAACAACACAACCCAAATGCAGGTCGCAAACACAGTGCGTTTGCCTGCACAGGATCGCATTGGTACAAATGTACCATGTGATCTGAGTGCAGCGTGTTTCCAAAAATAGTGCATGCACTACTTTTGCTGCCGTGCGGTATGAGTTTCAAAAATTCCATTCAAAATGAACAGGCTGAAACCGCACTGCACAGAGCTGCCTGCGATCGCAAAGGAACGCGCAGTGCGATCCTGTGCCATTCACATGCAGTTCCCAGTAGTGAATGGGCCCTCAGAGTACTGAAGTGTCATCCTACTATAGTATTACTACCATATCTTCATGGATGTCCTATGGCTCCTATTACTTTTTTTTTCAGATACTTTAAAACAGATGTGAGCTGTTGCTACCCAATTTTCCTTCCTTGGATCACCCAGTCACTTTCTAGGACGTACAAAATAGTGAATATTAGACATATCTAAAATGTAATTACATCCTGAACAAATTGTCAGCCAATGACTATTCCTTCAGGGTTAGACAGAGAACATAAAGAAGAACCCTTGGAATATGTAAAATAAATGATCCTGCTTGGCATGTTTGTGACCAGGCTGAAATGATACCATGCCCGGCCCTTATATACTGCATGGTACATACAGACCGTATTGAAGCACAGTGTGAGCAGTGTCTGTTATTTACAATGAATAGTCCTAGAATTTGCCTTGCATATGACCTTCCACGTACTCTAGATAACCTAGATGCAAATACACCTTCTACTCTGCAGCCATTTCATCCATATGTCACAATTAAAGGGCACCTGTACTCAGACGAAGGGCATTATTTAAATATTCCTAACAAAGAATTAATAGAGCTTTGATACATGCGCTCACTTACCTCTCTAGCTGCTTGTACTGTACAGTAATTCATGCTCAGATTTCCTCATACTGTAGATCATGCTCAGAGTTCTTCAAAGATCAGTTCATGGCTTTTTTTTTTTTTTGGAAAGATTAAAGAAGGTTTAGACCCGCTGTCAGTCTTTTTTTTTTTTTGCTGTCTGTGTCCCCACAGGGGAGATTCACACTTCTGTATTGTCACTAACATAGAGAGTCAGGCGACTTTGAAAAAAGTAATTGTTGTCCCACGATCAAGAGTAATCTTCTAGTAGGGACACCTGTTCTGAGGTCAACTATCTTAATTGGTGGCCATATACGCTTTGATGAATGATCAATTTATTTATGAACCTCCTGCCAATAGGATTAATCAATCTATAGACGGCAACCTATTGGATCAATATTCCACACAGAGGGGGATGGATTTTTATCAATAGTTAGGGTCGTACAACCGCGACGTACAACGAAAAGTTATCGATCGCATCTTAGTTTCCACCATTTAATTAGGGTTGTACAACCGTAACGTACGATCAAAAGTTATCGATCGCATCTTTGTTTCCACCATGTTATCTGGTTGATCGAAATATGATCGTATTCATGAACAACATATCTCAGTGCTGCCGATCGATACAGCCTTGGTTGAGTGACACAGTATGATCTGATCTAAATTGTGGAATTTCAGTCATTTTTTCATCTTTCCATCTATTAAATCCTCTGCCCTTGTTGTTTTAACTTTGGATAGTAAAAAAAAAAAAATTCTTCCTGTAAATACCTTTTTCAACCCTCTTCCTGTTTCTTGTCTGGTAAAAAGCCTAGGCTTATGACATCATGCACAGCTCTCTCTCGCTCACACTCTCAGGAGACTTTGCCAGGAAGGGAGGAGGGGATGAGTCATAAGAGGGCCAATGAGAGCTGCAGAGCTGGAGGTGTGGAAAAAATGATCTCCACTCCGGTTGTTGCTCTTAAAATTTCTTAATTTTATTGAAAATCCACAGTGGACAAACGCAGATGAAGTCAGTTTATTTTCTAGGGTCTCTCTAAAAGTATAAATAAATAAATAAAAAAAAATATATATAAAAATATATATATATATATATATATATATATATATATATATATATGTTTGGGGGTTCTAAGTCATTTTCTAGCAAACAAAGAAAAATGATTTTAACTTGAAACCAAAAAATGTAAGAAAAAGGTTTAGAAGTGGTTACACTTCCCTCATTTACACACCAAAGTGTATTTCTTTGATCTTAAGGACAAATTGTTACAATGTTTATACTTAAGTTCCACTGCTAAAGAATGTTGTGATTCTTGACAGACTGCCCTTTTTTTTTCCTTTCTTTTGACGGCTGTCGGCTTTAGCAGAGCAGAGAGAATTCTCTGCATAGAAAGAATCGGGAAATACTTTGTCAAGATCGCAGCGGGAGAAAAATTGTGACAACGACCACAACATACAGGGATATACAATGTAATACTGACATATAATCACACACATAGGTTGGACTTGATGGACTTGTGTCTTTTTTCGACCTCACCTACTATGTAACTATGTAACGATTCTTAACGATTAATCGTGCAGCTCTACAGTATATATAAAATAATATGCAAAGTGGTTGGAGGGAAGCTTCAGAATGGCAAAGATGTTTTTATTACAAATTATGTGAGCAGAGCGCAGTTTCTCTTTACCAGACAAGAAACAGGAAGTGGGCTATATATGGTATTTACTGGCAGAAAAAAAAATGTTTTACTATCCAAAGTTAAAACAACAAGGGCAGAAGATTTAATAGATGGAAAGATGAGAAAATGACTTTAAGTTTCAATCAGAAGGGAAGTTATGGCTATTTGTTTGCTGATTCGATCTCTTTGATGAAATCACGTATCAATCGAATAATAAAGTTGAAGCATGTTAGCTTTCCTCTAACCTTCTTGTGCATTTCTGGGACAGGAAGTGAAGGGAGATTTCCTCAATGGCACACAGACAGATAAAATAAAATGGGGGTTTTAACCTGTCAGACCAGAGAGTCTGAGTTTGGGGCGTTGGAATCAAGGTACACATGTAAACAATGCAGTCTTTGTATATACCCGTACATCCCCAGGCTGTGATTAATGCTGCGTACACATGACCGGACTTTTCGACGGACTAGGTCCGATAGGCTTTCGGCAGATTTCCGACGGACTTTCCAAATGAACGGACTTGGCCACACACAATCACACCAAAGTCAGACGGATTCGAACATGATGACGTACGACCGGACTAGAATAAGGAAGTTCATAGCCAGTAGCCAATAGCTGCCCTAGCGTCGGTTTTTGTCCGTCGGACTAGCATACACACGAACGGATTTCTCGATAGGAACTGGGTCCGGTGGAAAAATTTGAAACATGTTCTATTTAAGTCTGTCAGATTTTTGGACAGCAAAGGTCTGATGGAGCCCACACATGATCGAATTGTCCGACGGATTTGTTCTGTCGGACCTTTGCTGTCGAAAAGTCCGGTCGTGTGTACGCAGCATTAGGCCCGGTTCACACCTATGCGAATTGGATGCAGCTTACACCGCATCCAATTCGCATGACATTTTAAAACACATTCATTTGAATGAGTCTGGTTCACATATGTGCGTTGCATTGCGGTGCGAATTGCAAGCACATTATCTTCTATGGGAACGCATTTGATTGGCAGATGCATTCCGTTGTGAACAGGATCAAATCCTGATGTAAACCTGACCTGATACTGATGCAAAAACTGACGTGAAACGCTGAACTGATTTTTCTCTTCGCAGGGAAACCTGAGCTTCAATTCGCACCGCACATGTGTGAACCGGGCCTAATTTGATCCACCTGTCACTGCCAGTCAGGGAAATATACCCAAAGCACGCTATGCGGCCTTTCTGAGGCCTTACCCACTAATTGTGTAGTTCTGCTAAAAATCATGTAGGTGACGTGTCACCCAAAGCTGTCTGTTTGTTGTTAGCTTATCCGGTCTATTTATACCAGACGTTGAATCATTGTCTGGAAATCTGTCTAGTTAGACTTATGACTGTCTGCAGAACTGTATGTACACCAGACCTTAAATTTGCCTATGAGCTTTACCGCTTTCTGCGCCTTTTGTGTGTATGAATGTATCAGAGCATCTCTTTGTCCTGTTTGCATGTCTTTGTCCGCCCTTTACTATCTGGAAATGACATACAGGCACATGTTCTGACCAAACTGATGAGTAATAGAGATACAAGCAGAGGCAGAGAGATAACCGGTGCACAGGCCAGATAGATAAAACGAAAGGGCAAGCAACCAAGGATAGGCAGAGGGATACATAGAAAGGAAGAATTGCAGACATAACAAGAAAAAGCTAGCAACTGCACTTTGTCAACCCCCCCACCCGTAGGGATTACTTCTAAACAGATGGGTGCAGTCACAGACAGTCATCTCTGTACAATGACCGACATTCTGGAAGAGAAACAAAGGTCCTGGTGGACAGGACAAAACAGAGGAACAAATAAAGAGTGACAGCCTGCTAGGCAAATACAGACACAAAGATAAACAGGCTGTCTGAGGTAAAATGAAAGCAAACACCAGCATTGGGCCAGTGTGCTCCCATATTCCACAAACTAGTTTTGCATGAAGACTAGACATAGCCATAACAAATACTTCATGCTTCTCTGGAAAGCCACATACAATAATACGTCAGGCGCTTTCCTTTGTCAGCTTTTTCTTGCTCGTAAAGCCTGTCTGCTTGTTCCAATTGGAAAACCCTGCAGCCCAGTCTGATAAGGGCTAGTGCTATGAAAATTGGCCACACTATACATTATATATTACCACCCAGCCTAGTGAGAAGGGATAACAAAAAAATGCAAGAGAATGAAAAGGAGATAAGTGTATTTGTAAGCAGAACGTATATCTCCTTTTGCTTTACAAATCCAAAGAGGAGACTAAAGTCTGGTACACACTATGAGATTTTTTCGTTCAACCTGCTGGGTTGAATGAAAAGAAAAAAAAACTGCAAGCTCCGGGCGCTGTACTAACTATGCAAAGTTAGCATAGCGATCTTCCCTGCTGAGCTATTGTGTTCTGACAGGGGGATGCCCCCACCAGAACACTCCAACCAGCGCTCTCTGCTATTGGCTGAGAGCACTGATCGGGAGTCAATCAGCTGCTGGTTTTCCAGCATGCATGTCCGACAGAAGCCTGCCAAACTGACATAAACACGGGCCGAATGTTGGCCTTTTTTTTAAACCGGTCGATGTCTCCTGACATTCGACCCGTGTGTACCAGGCTTTAAGGGATCATTCACGTGGGCCCTCAGGCCCACACACAATGAATAGCCCTTTGTTTACTTGTCTGCTCTAGCACTGAACTGCGTGCAGGCAGCCCATAGTAGTGAGAGGACACGCAAAGGTTGTATGGTCTCACCTGCGCAGTCAAGGGATGCGCACCATTCAGGTCTGCATCCAGGTCTGCGCACCTGTCCTTGCATAACTGTCAGAATTAGACATGCAGGTGACTCAATACAGCAGGGATATGCAATTAGCGGACCTCCAGATGTTGCAAAACTACAAGTGCCATCATGCCTTTGGCTCTGGGTGTCATATTTGTGGCTCTCAGATTCTTGCTATGCCTCATGGGACTTGTAGTTCTGCAACAGCTGAAGGTCTGCTAATTGCATATACCTGCCATACAGCCAATGTGTGTCCATTCACTTATATGGGCTAGAAGCACACAACTACTTCAGCCCACAATTTGAAAAAGAGAAATCAAATAGATTCCTTCATCTACGCTAAACAGCATGGATGCCCAGCTCCTTCAACAAAAGTCAATTAGTCAATTAAACAAATGGACTTTGTGGAGTTGGGTGGTACCAACAGAGCCATCTACAACTCAAATTTGGACTGTTTTAACAGGAACTCAAGCTGTCTATGGCAGCCTTTAGATTACAAAAAACTCACATTTTTTCTCTTTTTTTTTTTTTTTACATTTCTGTGGTCATGATTAGAGGCCAGAATAACATATCACTCTCTTTCTTATACTTGTTTTGTGCAGTAGAAAATGATTTAGGATTGTATGCAACTGATAAGCAGTGTTTAGCCGGCCATACATGGATCAAAACTTGGCTGGTTTAGGCACGGACCATTTTGATCCATGTATGAACAGCCTGGTTGTACAAAAGGCAACCAATCAACTTCTGTACAACCACCCTGTTTTTCTTGAACAATCAGTGCCGGTGTTCTGCCGAGAAATGTCCCCGCGGTGGATAATAACACCCCCCCCCCCCCGTACTGCGCAGGCGCCGAAAATAGCCGAAGCTGAACAGCTGTGAGTCGCCTATGTTCCAACACTGTTTTAAGACACAGGGCCCCTTGCGGGCTCGTTTCGCTCGCCACGCTTTGGGCACGGCCTTGCTTCGCTCGGCATATTTATATTCTACCTCTATGTCCACTTGGATGGTGGGGCTTGAACCTGGACTCGGGGCAAAATGTAGTGCGCAGGCGCCGTGTAGATCTGACGATCAGCTGTTCAACTTCGGAGACTTTCGGCGGCTCCGTAGTCGTTCGTACTGCGCAATCGCTACACCTGCGCAGTACAGGGGGGGCATTATGCGCTGGGGGACCTTTTTCAGCAAGACACCGGTAATACTGATTATTGTGTTCTGATGGAGTGGAAGGCTCCCTGCTGTCACAACATAATACGACATTAATATTGATTCCACCCTCCACCTTGAATGTGTGGATGGGAGAATCGACAATGTTTTCAATAAACCTGCTGGGTTGAATGAGATGAGATGGAGTTATGTGTTTATCCTATCATGGAATCCCATAATCCCAGCTACATCTTGTGACATACACTTGATTACTGGATGTAAGTTTTCTAATACAGCATTTCTCAACTGGGGTGCTACAAACAGTTTGCAGTTTGCCCTGTATCAGTGTCACATGTTGCAACGGTGTGGGTCAGCCACTGGCACCATTACAACCAATGAAGCTCCAGGGCCAGGATGTACAGCCTGGGCAGGCAGCATGTAGGGCCACCCCCAGCATTCAGGAGTGGACAGAAGTGCACCTCTATCCAGATCTTTTCTGCCTCCTGCCCTCTGGCATGCCGCTGGGGCTGTAAGCTGAATGTCAGATCTCCGATGGCAAGAGAGGAATCTGTGATGGGTGGCTCTCGTGTCTGGGGGGCTTCTGATGTATATGGGAACTCTGATGTGATGAGAGGATTCTGTGAATGAGGACTCTGATGTGATGGGGGCTTCTGATGTGATATAAGGCCTCTGTGAAGAGGGGACTATGATGTGATGGGAGACCTTTGATGTGATGAGGGGTTCTGGTAGAAATGAGGCTTCTAATATGATCGGGGGACTCTTATGTGATGGGAGGACTCTGAGGGGAAGGGGGACACTTATGTGAAGGTGGGACTCTAATGGATAATGGAAAGGGAGGCTTCTGATGTGATTGGGGGACTCTTATGAGATTGGGGCACTCTGAGGGGAATGGAGACGTTGATGTGAAGGGGGGACTCTGATTTATGGGAGGCCTCTGTACAAAGGGGAGTGTGATGTGATGGGGAACTAATGATGTGATGAGGGGGTCCTTGATGTGATGGGGAGACTCTGATGGTAAGAGAGGCAAAACAAAAAACAGCATTATTTCAAAATGGTACTCTAATAACACATACAGTCTTTGATTTCAACAATATGTGTAGTGAGAATTCGGTTGGAGTTCAATGTAAAATTAAATTCAAATTTCAGTCCGAATTTCGTTACTTTATTCATAGCATTTGGTAAAATTGGTTTATATTGTAATTTGGGTATTCGTATATAACGGAAAATGAGTCAGAATATTCATTCGGAACAAAATGAACCACACATGTCTAAGGGGGACTCTGACATTAGGGAGGATGTGATGGGAGGCCCGTAGGAAGAGTGGGCTCTGATATGATGGGGGAACCTTTGATGTGATGGGGGGACTCTGATGTAAAGAGGGGATTCTGATGTGATTGGGGGAATCTTATATGATGGGGGCACTCTGAAGGGAAGGGGGACTCTGATTTGATGAGTGGACCTGTGATGTGATGAGGGGGCCTTTGATCTGATTGGGGAGATTCTAATAGAAAGGGAGGCTTCTGATGTGATTGGGGGACTTTTATTGAATGGGGGACTCTGACATGAAGGGGGGACTTTGATGTGATGGGAGGAGTCTGTCAAGAGGGGACTTTGATGTAAAGAGAGGACCTTTGATGTGACGAGGGGGCTTTGATGTGACAAGGGGGCTTTGATGTGATGGTGGGAATTTGTTGCAAAGGGATGCTTCTGATGTGATTGGCGAACTTATGTGATGGGTTGACCCCGAGGAAAAGGGGGACTCAGCCGTGAAGGGTGGGCTCTGATCTGAAGGGGAATTCTAATTAGAAGTTCATTTCCTCAAGGCGGTTGTGTGCATCATCTTAGGCTCAGTTTTACCATTGGTGGTAATTAACGTTTAGGTTTTTTGCAATTTAGACTGGGATGCCTCAAGATTTTGCAAGCTTTTATAGGGTGCTGTGATTGAACAAAGGTTAAGAAAGGCTGCATTGATAAACAGAGTGAAATATGGATAAAAAAAGTGCACCCTATAAAGAAAAGATCCAACAATTGCTTGTCCTGTCACACGTGCAACCAATCTACGTTTCCCTAAAGAGCTACGTTTGTGGAAGAAATTTCAGCAGAAGTGTCACATTCTTGATCCCCTGTGGCCTGCTGTGGTTCCTTCCACCGGCTGCTGCATAATTACGGTGTACTTTAGTGATGTGGATAGCTGAAACTACAAAGCATAGAGGTGAACCAGGCATCTGACACTCCTGGAAGTGGTGCTATCAAGTGGGACAGTTAAAGTGGGAGTAAACTCCCATGGTTAATATTTACCTATAGGTAAGCCTATAATAAGACTTAGCTATAATTACAGTAAATATCTCTTAAACGTGCACCGTTTAGGAGAGATTTACTTGTAAATGGGCTGGTGACTGGGCATGCCCGTGTCGTTCCTTCAGAGTCCCATGCTGATACGGCAGCACAACCAGCCCTCCTGTACTGGGCCCGGGCCCCATCAGTTCAAAAGGCACCTGCTAAGCATTAGGGCTGGTTGTACTGTCTTATTGCAGACACTAATCTTTTTCTGTCTTCCCCTGCAGCACTGCCAGCTTCTCCCCCTGGCTGCACAGCAGGGGAGTGGTTCTAGCACATGCACCCCTTCCATCTGCTGTCCAGGCCTCCGTGTGTGTGTCCCTTTCCCCCCCGCAGCACTGCCGGCTTCCCTCCTCTTCTCTCCTGTCGTCAGCTGCACTGAGCACACAGGGGGAATTTATTGGCCCCTTTCCTGTCTTGAATGAACACAGTGAGTGATCGGTATCAATGTCTATTTATCACTGAGGCGTAGTAAACTGGGTTTACTATGCTTCAGCTTGTGAATGAGCAAGAAGCTTCAGAGCACTTCCAATTCATTAATCTTTGCAACTGAGGCTGCAAAGAAAGGGGCTAATACATCTGTGTCCTCAGTCACTTCTGGCCGGGGGGGGGGACCTGTCAGGTAGGCTGGATGAGACCCTGTGATTTCTAACCTCAGCCCTGGCTTTGAATAGAATACACGCGGGAGTGACATCCTTGTGGTGCGGCCAATCAGCTGGCCGGAGGACGCAAACCCGGAAGGAAGATTGGGAGAAGATGGAAGCCCTGTCATCGGTGACACCACATAGCTTGAGGGCTTCGTTTTAAGGTAAGTTTCACATAAGGTGCTAGTATGTGATGCACACAAACACATTATAACTTTACCTTGCTGGTTTAAAAAAAAAAGTATGGCGGTTTACTACCACTTTAAGTATTATTATATTTTTTTATTTGTATGGTGCATATACACACATTCCCCCCAACCCTCTGCCGCTTTGTTTCTCAGTTGGAGTCGCTGCAAAATACATGGTTCTTCATGGTAAGGAGGACAATGTGATGTCCTAATGATGCAGCCAATAGTCAGCCCTGAACACTGACATGAAAGGGATGATAACTTTGTGTAAGCTTGACACCATCTGACACAGGGTTTGAATTTCAGAGCAATGGAGTGGCAGAGGAGCATGGAAAGGGGTGAGTATAAAAGGGTCAGGGGTTAGCTTTAAAGAGACTCTGTTATTTAGTTTATTCAGGACAAAGGACTTGAATCTACAATTAATTATTTTATGCCAACATAGCTAGTCTTGCATCTCATATTACTCATATAGTTTATCAGATGAAAGCATATTTGTAGAGCTATATGTTATACAACATTCTAAGAGTATATAATTAGTAAACCTATAAATGAATCCTATGTCTGGTGAAAAAAGCAATAAATACATTGGGGTTGATTTACTAAAATTGGAGAGTGCAGCTGTGCATGGTAGCCAATCATCTTCTAACTTAAAGTGGGTGTATACCCTTTTTTTTGTATGTTTACCTACAGGTAAGTCTAAAATAAGGCTTACCTGTAGGTACAATGAATATCTCCTAAACCTGTACGAAATCATGGCTCACAGCGCCAGAGCCGCGAACCCGGAAGACACGCCGAGGGGAAATATCAGCTCCCTCATCGTGGACCGGGATCACCTGCCGATGCCTCGTACTAAGGTAAGTATTTCATAATGAGCTAGTATGTGGTGCATACTAGCTCATTATGCCTTTTGCCTTACAGGTTTAAAAAAATAAAATACAAATTCTGCTGGTATACAACCGCTTTAACCTCCCTGGCAGTTTTTTCCCCGAGTGTGGCTCGGGGTTAAATTTCAGTACCATTAGCTGTAACCCCGAGCCACACTCGGAATAGCATTGCAGGATCCTGGCGCAGTTTACTTACCTTGTCCCCAGGATCCTGCGATGTCCCCCCACTGTGTCTGCGGGCTCTATCCTCCGTCCTGATGTCTTGTGTGCCGGGCTCCGTTCCCTGCCAGCGTCGCGACACAAGGGGTGGAGCCCGGCGGCAAATTCAAAAATTGAAAATTCATAATACATACAGTACACTGTAATCTTACAGATTACATTACTGTATCAAATCATTTCACCTCCCTTGTGTCCCTAGTGGTTTGTCCAATTCCCTGCATGCAGTTTTATTTTATATATACTGTTCTTTTTGCCTGGAAACTTGATATTGTCCATGGCAACCAAAAAGTGTCCCTTTACGTCAAAAATGGTTTTAGACCAGCTAGAAAACAGCGATAGTAAATTAGAATCAATTGCAGAATCGTGGGGAAATTAATTTTATTATTATTATATTATTATTTTTTATAATTATTTATAGTTATTTATTATATTACAATTTATGATTTCGTGTTTCAAACTTTATCATACCCGGGATATCTACTAGACTTTTGTTTGGACAGATTTAAGTGTGTTATTACTAAGAATTACAGGCCTACAATATAAAACACCAAATTTCTATGCAAAACTATGTACAACTTTGAGGCGCAAAAATCTGACATAATCATACCGCCAGGGAGGTTAAGCTTGTTCAATTATGCTTTGACAAAGAAACTGGAAGCTGATTGGTTTCATTTTTTTTCAATTATGCTTTGACAAAGAAACTGGAAGCTGATTGGTTTCTATGCAGAGCTGCACCAGATTTTACACTGTGTTGTAAGTGATTATTTATCTATTTATTCACTCAAGATTTTATTCACTTGAGATTCACACAACTTTTACCTAAGACTCAAACATTTTAACATAGACTCTATTAGAAAAATGTGTTAATGTTGGCTGAAAACATTGATAAATAGGCTCCTTAATCAGCAGCTAGTTATGGTTTGACAATAAATGGCGTTTTTCTTGGAAATAATGGCAACACTGGTCTGCTCTATTTACACTGTGTGTGCATAGGACATCTCATTCTCTGTTTACATGATTATTCATTGCTTTTTCCTAGCCAATCTTCTCTTTTTAGGGAAGAACAACGTGTCTACACTGAAAAAACAAGTCAATGTGAACTGGCCTGATCAGTAGAGCTGGGTCCTAACTCACAAGCTAATGATGTATATAGCTAATGACACATATAAAAGATTGCTCCTGAGTGTTTGGCTATCTTTCAGAAGATACAATCTTAAGGAAAGTTGTGTGTGTTGTGCATATGGGTGATCTAGCTCACACATGATGAGGGATTCCTCATTCCACCTTTCTCTTGTTCTAGACATAACAATTTCAGACATTTCAGAGAGTAGCATGTTTGTATATTTGTGAAGAAACGATGGCCACACCTGTCTATGCAGCAATAACCCTGAGCACATTAACACTGGAAATGATTATTGCAAAAGTATGTGCA
Source organism: Lithobates sylvaticus (assembly GCA_028564925.1). Classification (NCBI taxonomy): domain Eukaryota; kingdom Metazoa; phylum Chordata; class Amphibia; order Anura; family Ranidae; genus Lithobates; species Lithobates sylvaticus. The sequence goes on from CM053028.1 coordinate 381,267,926, forward strand.
TGGCTGGTATTTGTATCGCAAGCTGGTATTGTCAATATGACCATTGAGAGGACAGAAGATTGCCCAATCGGTATGTTTGACTCTAAAACCATCAAATCCATTAATAAAGGCCAATTTAAAGCAGACCTTCCATAGATCAGCAGATACACACCCCATGTCCTAAATGAAATTAAACTAATTTAAATATAAAAAAAAAAATGAAAAGAAGAATCACCCTGCGCCCTTCTACTGTAGTAATATAGCCCACGTTGTGGGTGGGCAGTGGTTGACAAACTGTTATTTGGTTGGTGTAAGATATTGCTGCTAGAGCCTTAGTGACTAAAGCCTCGTACTCACGGTATGATTATTGGCCAACCGAGCGTCTGATTTTTGTCAAAAGGGCGTGTGCTAGGATCTTGTCTTGCATACTAACGGTACACAATTGTTGTGCCACAAACACGAATGTAGTGATGTACTACGTGGAATTTCAGCTCTTGAGCGCTACCCTTTGGGCCCCTTCTGCTGTTTTCATGTTTTTGTGAGCATTGATTCTGAGCATGCATGTTTGTACCTTCGACTTTTGTGTGATAGATTTGTGTACTGACCATACGAAGATCTGACGTCAAACCGCTGTCTGCCGAAAATTTACTAGCCTGTCATCCAACATTTGTTGGCGGAAACTTGGACAACAATTGTCAAAAGGAGAGTACTAACGGTAATATTTTAGGACAACAGTCTGTCAACAGACAATCCCCTACCAACAATCGAAACGTGTGTACGAGGCTTTAGAGGTTGGTCTATTAATGATTAACAGTTGTTCTGTTTGGTAATAAAGGTTAAAATTAAAATTCATAATAAAAAGTTATTTAAATCCAATAAAGGGGGCACAACCTAATATTTACCACATCCTGTATTGTGTGTTTACTTTATTATTTAGGTATGTTGGTATAGCATGATGGGTGTTAATGTGGTGTACAATCCCATGTAGGAGTGCATTCTTGTGGGATTTGGGTTCCTACTGGAATTCCCAATGATTTCTCTCTCATTTATGTGAAGTGACTGGATGCCAGGGTATTCTTTTACTTACTTTTTTCTTTTCATTTTACTTTTTTTTTTTTAATTCAGGGGATGCTGTGGAAACAGATATGTGGATCTTGCAAGGTCCTGAAAAGGATAAGTTCACCTGTAGTAATGAGTTACATGTTACACCATATTTTATATAAGTATAACATGTAACATGCTACTAATGCAGCAGCAGCCCCTGATCCCCCACTGTGACAGCAGGAGCTGTATCCTCTCTCCCGCTGTCACATTTTAAAAACAGCGCAGCTGTTCGGGGGCTTTGCTTATACAGCCGGGTCATTCATTCACAGCAATCTGTGAATGAATAAACTACATATTCCACCATGAAAAACAGCTTGTAGTTCTGAATCATGCTCATCAGTGCACTCGTAGCTCACTTAGGCTGGGTTCACACTATTGTAAATTAGATGCGGGGTCCCGCAACCCAACCAATTCACAATAGCAGGAGATTTTGACCGGCTCTCTATGGAGCCGGCTCACATATCTCCGCTGTGGCTCTGGTGGGAATTTGCACAGGAGTCCTGTGCAATTTTTGGTCCATTTCAGGTCCGAATTCAGCCCAAAATTCTGGCGGACTTTCACTAGGGAAGGGGGCTCCCTGTGTGTGCACTGCAGGAGTTTATACGCTGGGCATTACCTGAGGTGTGTAGCAGCTACAGTGTGTTGATTTTATAATATATTACATGTTGTACTTGGGTCAAGATATCCTTTCATTTTTGCATTAAGGGCCAGTTCACACCATAGAAACGCAGTACGGATGCGCTCCAGATGCTTTTTTGCATGCATGTTTTTATTGCGTTTTTTGATGCGTTCCAGTGCGTTTTTGATGCAGTCCAGTGCATTCCCCCCCCCCCCCTTTTTTACTTAACCTTAAATAAGAACATGTCGTGTTTAGGTGTGTTCTGGTGCGTTCCCATGAGTTTTTGATGCTTTTTACAGTGTTCCAGTACAGTCCAGGGAAGGAAAATGCAGAATGTTCTACTTTTTTTTCTGGAACTGGAACGCACTGGAACTGCAAGCACTGGTGTGAACTATGCCATTGAAAACCATATAACCTACTTTCTATGCATTTTTGATGCAGAAAAAAAATGCACTGGACTGCATGTGGTGTGAACTGGCCCTTAGAGTTTATAAAACAGCAAGGAATTCAGACTGCATTCCATCCTCAGAAAGAGGAGAACATAACTTCTTATGCTGCTTATTTACCAATGTAGATACATTTGTAAGTATTGTACCCCGCCCCATAAATTGTTACTTGCCTGCTAATGGTATGTAGGTCAGTGTACTGGAATATTTCTTTTAGTCTCACAAACAAGTTGAAAATGTTCTTCTGTGTTTATGTAGGACTTTCTTAAGCATGTACTATACTGTATACACCTAGTGTTTCCCTAGGTGGACATTTTTAAAGTCACATTACAAGTTGCACCCCATTTGTGTCAATGGAACCGTTCAAATTGCTGCGACTCAAGTGGTTCACACCAGTGCAGTTTTGAAGTCGCGCTACTTCAGCGCGACTTCAAAGCAGTACGATTTCATGTGCAGCTTGCTGATATTTGTGCAAATACATTTAACAGATGTCGATGCAAGTCGCAGGGAAATCACACAGAAATAGTGCAGGGGCCTATTTGTATAAAAAGTGGGACCAAATTGTGAACATGTATACAGTAGATAGGATTCTCTCTTATCCAGCTAATGATGTATAAGTTTTGCTTTACAATTATGTATACTTGTCACTGAACATGTTTTTTTATGTATCTGTATTATGCATATTACTTACATTATATTGCCAAAATTATTGGGACGCCTGCCTTAACACGCACATAAATTTTAATGGCATCCCAGTCTTAGTCCGTAGGGTCCAATATCGGGTTGGCCCACCCTTTGCAGCTATAACACCTTCAACTCTTCTGGGAAGGCTGTCCACAAGGTTTAGGAGTGTGTCTATGGGAATGTTTGACCATTCTTCCAGAAGCGCATTTATGAGGTCAGCCACTGATTTTGGACAAGAAGGTCTGGCTCACAGTCTCTGTTCTGATTCATCCCAAAGATGTTCTATCTGGTTGAGCTCAGGACTCTGTGCAGGTTATTCAAGTTTCTCCACCCCAAACTCGCTCATCCCTGTCTTTCTGAACCTTGCTTTGCAGCGTGATGCATGTTGCATGTTGAAAAAAATAAAATAATAATAATAACTTTGAAAACAAATTTCTCCCCAATGCTTATAGCTGAACTCTGGAGAAAATAAATGAATAGGGTACCAATGAAAAGGGCTTTTACCTAGCTAATCCTTCAGTAGCCGCTGTTCAACTTTTCACCCTGGTGCTCTTGGGGACTGGCACAGACAGATTTTAACCTGCATGCATTCTAAAAGTGGTGCCGTGTGCACCAACTTCATGCACCTGTCTAAAATTTGGCTCATGCTGCGCCACTTTTAAGCCCCATACACACGGTCGGACTTTTTCATGGATTCTGTCCGATCGGACAATGTTGTTGAAAAATCAGACCGTGTGTATGCACCATCGGACAGTGTACGTCGGATTGTATGACGGACAAAGTCTTATCTCCTGCTGGAAAGATTTGCCGACAACACGGTCCGATCACACCAAATCCGATCGTGTGTACGGTTGTCCGACGGACAAAGTGCTACGCATGCTCAGAAGAAATTCTGTGACGGAAGCGCTCGGTCAGGTAAAACTACCTTTCCTAATCGACACAGCACATTCGTCACGCTGCAATGTTAAAATGTCTTTAATGCAGCGCATTCTCTTTTTCTTTACAATGCAACAAGAATGACATGTTTTAGCTGCTCCTATTCACCCGCACTTCTCACAAACTTAGTTCTTTATTACTTTTCAGCATTTATACACTACATGTTTATTTTTACTCAGATCGTAAAAGAATCTTTGTTATATTTTTAGCATGATTTGTCTTTTTTTTTTTTTTTTTTGGGAATACATATTTGAAGGAGATTTTTTTTTTTTTTTGGAGGGGGGTTGTGTGTCTCAACTTAGCAAAACCACATTATTAACATTTGTATTTCTTGCTTAAATTTACTAGGAGTTTGTTGGTTGTTGGTGCCCCTTGTTAATTCTACTTTAGGATTAGTGAAATGTACCTGCCTACTCAAAGAAAAACTGTCATTGTAGAAAAGTAAAACACAATAGTCAATGCTTATTTCAAATCCAAAAAACATTTATTTAGGTCTCAGCAACAAACCAAAGAGGAACGCAGCCATGGTAAAACTTGGGGAATTTGCAAAGCCTTGGACACCCACGGCAACCATCATTTTTCACGCTTAGAAAATTGGGGGCCTGAGGAGTACCTATCTAAATAATAAGGGAGTGCAATCTGGTCCTGAAGTCCAAAACATCTGGAACTGCAGCAGATGCCATCTAGGTCCCCAGGCTCTGGTCCTACGAGAGGCTCCATCTTCTCTCAGACCAGACTGAATCAAGGTCATCACTCTCTTGTCTTCCTTGTACTCTTCTTTCCACGCCGTGGTACTGGTGCTGGTGGGGTGGCAGAAGGAGGAGGAGGAGGCGGAGCAAGGTCACTCTCGCAAACATGTGTGAGTGGGGTCATCTCCCCAGCCATCCCCTCATTTAGTATTTTGAGGATGACATCCTCACACATGCTGCGTTGCCCCGCCTCCATACACGTCATTTTACTGCCAACCAAGGAGGCAAAGGCCTCCTCGTAGGTGGGTGTGGCATATAGGGAGGCTGAAGCATCTTTGATCAGCTGGAGCGCTGACTCTCCCACCTCCCCCATGCTTTTCGCCCTTCTGTAGGGAAGGCGGAGGGGAGGGACTTGGGAGACAGTCAGGCTCCTAGGCCTACCCCCCTGTTGGCTGCCACTAACCCCTGCCTCCTCCTGACTGCCACCTTCCACAGCCACCTCCTGGCTGAGGTCTTCCTGTGTATGAAAAAGGGACATAGTTTCAGTTATTTGTTCATCAAACACACACAATTCTCATCTAGTGACTGTTGCAAAATGTTTACAAATAGAAAACCATACAATTCTCAGCCCTGCAGTTTAGACTCTTCCCAAAAATGTCTCCAACACCACTGTCTGTTGATATGTCAATCACGTTAGGAACTAAGCAATTGGGGATCCTGAATTAACTGAACATCATTCATTATTCCCCAAAATGGTTACAAAACTACTATACCTGGAACAAGCTGGGCTCCTGCACATCTTCCAGACTGGAAGGCCCAGGTTGGTCCTCGGAAGCCTCATCAGGGGTGGCGTACGCGGAAGGACGCGTGCAAGGAAGAGTCGAGAGTGACTTCCTGACACTAGCCTGGTCTTTGAGAAAGTGGAGCCTCTCATAGTACCAGAGCGTGGGGGCATGGACATCAGCTGCTGCAGCTCCAGATGCTAGGGACTTCCGGACCTTATTGCGCTCCCGGAAATAGGTACTCTTCATGTTATTTATTTTTAGTTTGCCACGGTTGCCATGGGCAGGTTTGGCTTTACAAATGCCACAAGTTTCAGCATGGCTGCGTACCTCTTTGGTCTGTTGCTGTAGTCACGGTGCTTTGGTTGCCATAAGAGGGGAAATTCCCTGTATTTATCAATGAAGAGGGGGAGAAAACTCACGTCGTAGAAGGCCTCCATCACCTCTGCAAGACACAACACCACCCAAAACAATATAAATAATGTCAGCCTAAACTCTCCTAATCTTCTCCATAAAGAAGCCTCAAGTTCTAATCAGTCTAGGCTAGTTATGTACCAACGTCAAATTGTACCTTTTGTTTCTAGCGATCGTCTCGTGCGTGAGCTTTCTCTCCCCTCGTCTCCCAGATCGTGGCTACGACACAGGCGTGTGACGTTTTATATACAGTGCGCATGCGTCAAACTCCGCCCGCCCCTGACGATCTTTCTCGTCTATTCCCCACCCCTTCTCTTTACGGCGCAGTGGGGAGAGCACATGGCGGGGACACAGCAGGTGCGCCCCAAATATCCCACCAACGAGGAGGAGGACGAGGAAAGTCCGGAGGCAGAAACGTCCCGATCCCGGAGCCTGAAATTCAAGGCCTCCAATATGTCATTTGGAGAAATGTTGGAGATGGTGGACATATTAAAGAGGAGCGACTATGATGGGAAGTATGGGCCTTACCTCAACCCCAATGTCCGCAAGGCCAAGATCATGTCTAAAGTTGTGAGAAGGCTGTACAATAATTTTGGGGTACAACGATCCAAGGAGCAACTGAGGAAACGCTGGTCAGACCTGAAACTGAGGGAGGCCGATCAGTACAGAAAGATCAAGCGAATTCTTCAAAAAAGTAAGTAGTTGTGTTTTGTGTTTGATTTCTTGCTTGCATACTGCTCCATGTGGTTTGATTTTTACAAAGTTGTACATTCCAAAATGGCCACTTTCATGTTCGTCTGTGCATTCGATCGTACTCAGCCTCGATCTTTCTGCCACTGTCATGGTCGTGTGTGTGTGTCCATTCGATCGTACGCAACCTCGATCGTTCGGCCACTTATAATACGATGTTTGGTGTTTTTTTTGGGGAAAGGAAGTTTGTTCTCACTAGAAATGTCATCAAGAATGTAAAGCCAATTTATTCTATGTAAAGGAGAGGTCACCCAGTAGCTGTTTACCCATCTGGACTCTAGAGCACTAGTGCTGGGACACCCAAACCCCCTTTTTATTATGCTTTTCCACACATGTGCTCCAGTGGATACTAGAGGGGAGTCTCCATCACACAAACTTCTACCAAAAAGCTAGTAAGTTTAGCACCTTTACAAAGTGACTACATTCATGTAGTTGGCATTTGTAACTGGCCAAACAAAAATAGTGTCCGTCACTTTCAAGCAATGTTTGTCATTTCCTATTTCTGCCCTCAATAGATTGTGTTGCTAAATCTTCCTTTTGTACATTCTCATAGGGGAGCGAAAACTTGGGCCGTCTGAGGAAACCCCAAAACCAACACCTCCCAAAAAAGGTGAAAGAGCAGAAGCAGAGGAGGAGGAGGAGGAAAGAGAGATCATCGAACTTGGAGAAATTGTCACCACAACAGGTGAGTGTGGGAGAACACAGCTACTGGTAAGCTAATCAATGTATGGCTGCCTCATGTCCAACACCCGATTTTTGTTTGTTTGTGGTTTTTAGGTGACGTGGATGTTGTGGAAGAAAAATCGCACTTTACCACAGAGAGTGCCCACGTACTCATCGGGGAGATAATGGTCTGCAATAGAGATCTAGATTACATAAAGCAAAACATCAATGATGTTCAACAAAAATTGAAGAACATCATTGATGTTTTAGGAAAAATATGAAAACGCACCAAGTAATTAACACACATTTGTGCCAGCTTCTGAACACATTTGCAACTTAAGAACTGTGTGAAATTTGGAACATGCACATATTGTGTCCACATGTGCTAGCTCCCATCATGGTGGATGAATGCCAACGTTTTTTAGGGGGTGCAACCACTTTACGAACTACGAAAGTGGTTGTGGTGAAGGGGTTGCACCCCCAAAAAACGTCCATTCATCCCCATGATGGAAAATGGCACTTTTGAAGCTTCTAGGCATGTGTTTTACCATCTAATGACCATTTTCAGACCCAAATTGTGTGCATGTTCTAAATTTCCACTTTCCAGGGGTGACCCCCCATGTGATGAAGGCAAGATCAAACACACTTTGAACATATAGTCATGTCTGATCTTGTCTTCACTTTACAAAGTTGAACTTTCCTAGTTCCTAGGTTCTGTTTTGCTCCATGCCTGGTTTTACCAATTGCGGAATGTTTGTAAACAATGTTGTAAATAACCAAGATGTTGTCAGTTTGGGCGTGAAGATTGTAAACGCACTTGTGAATGTTTTCCAAGTAAACTTTTTTATTTTTCTAAATGTGTGGCTTCCTTATTTCAAAAACACAATGCATTATGTATGTCAAATGTAAAGGATATGGGGGGCAATTGGTGTTATTTACTAAAGGCAAGTCCACTTTGCACTGCAAGTTTCTTTTCCAGGGCACTTTTTCACTGCACTTGTAGAGCATAGTCGATTTGACTTATGTAAATGACACCCACAGTGCTTTGTACGAAAACACGGAGCACAGCATTTTGGAGAATACACACATGTCTGACCTGGTGATGAAAAGGAGTATTTTGGGTGTCAGTTATGCAGTACAAACCTTCTCTAGACCAAAGATTAGGTAGCAAACACACAACATGAGAATAATCTTTTTGGGAAGAAGAGACTGTTACCTCCTTTTGCCCAGAAAGTGCATTCCCACTGTCGAAGGCAAAGGGAAAACATTTCAAGGTAAAATAAGCTAAAAAGAATACTGAAATGACAAGAAATCATAGGTTGGTTGAAATATCAGATTTATTAAAAAAATGCCTCTCACACATCGTCAGGCAGAGCAATGGCCCCCCTACCCACAAAGTACTCCATATATTGCTCGCGGACCGTGCGGGCATTTAGAGGGGGCAAGCCTGGACGTGCCACTTGAAGGGCTGTGAGGTCCGCATTTGGAGGGCCCTCCACATCTGGGCCAACGGGCACCACATAGTTCCTGTTATGTCTTTTGAGGAAGTTGTGCAATATGCAACAGGCAAAAACTATGTGGTTCAGTTTGTATTCCGCCAAGTTAATTGCCGTCAAGAACAGGCGGAAGCGGCTGGCCAGGATGCCAAAAGTGTTCTCCACAACTCTTCTGGCTCTGGACAGCCTGTAGTTGAAGACCCTCTGGTCTGGGGTGAGGGTCCTCATCGGGAACGGCCTCATCACATGGGGAGTCAACGCAAACGCTTCATCTGCGACAAAAACGAAGGGGAGTCCTTCTGCATTCTCCTCTGGAGGTGGCAAGCACAGACTGCCACTTTGGAGACGCCAGTAGAACTCCGTGTGCGTAATGGCACCACCATCCGAGATCCGGCCGTTCATCCCCACGTCCACATACATAAATTCATATGTTGCCGACACCACCGCCAACATCACTACACTATTAAACCCTTTATAATTATAATAGTAGGACCCCGAGTTGGGAGGTGGGACGATGCGGACGTGTTTCCCATCAATTGCCCCTCCGCAGTTAGGAAAGTCCCAACGGCTGGCAAAGTGGGAGGCCACAGTCTGCCATTCCTGTGGCGTGGAAGGGAACTGTGGAGTGAAACAAGAAAAAATAATTAGTCACTTTGCACATAAACATTGCAAGCAGATTAGACAATCAACATCTTGGAACAAGAGCATTGTATAAAATTGGAGGCTGGAAAGTATTTGCACAGAAAAGTAGAGGCTCCCCTTCACAGATTACTCACCCCCCATCAATCCCCACACTTCTGATGGGCCATTGGCAATAACTAGGGTTTTGGGGGGGGGGGTTGTTGGACAGGTAACCCTCTGCACTTCATTGATTGGCAAATGGCTCAATAATGTGTGCTAGTTTGGCCAGACCCTCTGTACTTAATACTATTGGCAGCCCCCAGGAAAGCTAAACTAACATTTCAAACCCCCCCCCCCCCCAAAAAAAAAGGAAAGCACATTGTGACATTCTGAAATTACCAAGCAAGATAATAGGAGGGAAAGAACACAAAAAATTACGAAATGGAAAGTATGGAGGCAGCCCCTTGCACTACATGCTTTGCAGAATTCATCCCTAAAGATGCCCACTATAAAGAGGTAGGTATATAGTGTGTATTGACCTTGGGAAAGCCAGCAGATAGAGGATTGGTACCATCTGACAGAGCAGTTGGGGGAGGGGGTTCCTAATGAGTTTGCCCCCCCCCCCCCCACCAAAAACAATAAAAAAAAGGGGCTCTACATGAAGTAAACCACACAGCAAACATTTGTGCATATTTTAGGGGGTGTTTGGGGGCAAAAAATACGATGCAGCAGACAAAATACATTGCTTAAGTGACTAGGCCATAGGTGTCTATTGGGGCAGAAGAGCATGCTGGGGAGGTAAGTGAAGGGAAAAATGCATGAAGGAGAAAAGGGGCACAGCATATTAGAGCATATTGCAATCATGGTAATTAGGGAAGGAGGTCAAAAATAGAAGACATTAGCAAACAGAGCATACATAGAAGGGAATAGTAAAGTATAAATGTTACCTTAATATAGTCCTCCTGCAGGACCTGGATGATGGCAGAACAGGTCTCTGGAATAATGATTCCCAGGGCCTGGGGAGAGATACCTGAAGAGAACTTCAAATCCTGAAGACTTCTCCCTGTCGCCAAGTACCTCAACGTGGCAACAAGCCTCTGCTCCGGAGTAATGGCTTGTCTCATGCAGGTATCCTGCCAGCTGATAAAGGGGGTCAGCAAAGCCAAAAGACGGTGAAAATCGGGGTCCGTCATCCGGAGAAAGTTCCTGAAATCATCAGGATTATTCTCCCGGATCTCACGAAGCAAAGGCATGTGCGAGAATTGGTCACGCTGAAGCAACCAATTCTTGGTCCACATACTCCTCGTCACTCTGTTCATGGACGGGTCTTGGGTCAAAGCTAAAAGCCCGACACCAATTCCGCGTACAGCACGAACTCGGCGACGAGTACGCACGGGAAACATCGCTCACAAGGTCACAAAAGGTCGGCTGGTCAGAACGGACAAACAGAAAGCACCGATAAACAGCAAGGCCTGAAAGAACGAAATGAATACCAGAAACGAGCAGACAATAAGCAGTGCAAATCAAAGCGTCCTATATCAAGATATAGGCCGCAATGACCAACAAATGCGAACTGACTACACGCACTAATAAACAGATACGCACGACAAGCACAAACTGAAGAGCAGTAACGATCTGAGTCAGAAAACTGAGAAGCGCGAATCTTAAGTCACCAAACTTCGACTAACTCGCGATAAACACGGGATCAGCAGAAGGAGCCCAACGGGTGCCTGACGTGGTGCTGAACTTCCCTTTTCTAATGTCGTGGACGACGACTTACGTCACGACGTTCTTGCAGACCGGATATTCCGACAACGTAGTCCGACCGTGTGTGCGCAACACCAACATCGGACAAAGTACGACGGACAGGATCCGACCGACCTGGTCCGCGGATTGTCCGACCGTGTGTATGGGGCTTTAGAATGCACGCAAGACACTTTCACAAAGTCTGTCTGTGCCTAGGTCTCTCACTGTACGGCAAAAGAGAATTGGTCTTAATTAGCTCCAATTTCATTACGTCAAATGTAAAAGTGGCGCATTTTAGGACTACCTGAATTTGGCACAAAAGTTGCTGTCAGAACCTAAAGTGTTGGCTATACTTCATCAATTTGGTCCAATACAATAACATCAGAAAAATGATGCAGCAGCTTTACTGAATTCCTGTTGTAGATGTTCCCTCAGCGTCCTTACATGCTATGCACTCAGCAGACTAAATGGAAAAAATGTAATAGATGTGTCCATTTACACAAGCAAGGTGGATGCAGGAATGCCCCTTGCCGGGACATTGTATTTTGAAAGCAGCACCCTTCACTGTCAGAATACACTGATTAATGGCTGCAGCTGCTCATTGATGGAAAATTTTCCAACATATTAAACAATCAATTCCTGTCAAGCGTGGGTGCCTCAGTGGTTGGTTTTAACATGTCCCAAAAGGAGTTTTGGATGGCTTCAGAAAAGGTGTAGAAGAGTGCTTTCTACTTCACAGCAGCGTAAAGTTGAGATCATTGGTTAAATCTGATGAAGTTTGGAAGAAGTTGTATACCACCTGGTGAGTAGGGACAAAACATTTTCATAGTGTACAGTATATGCTGTACAAGGTCTCAGTGTCATAAGGGGAGTGTTACCCGTCCTCCTCGTTATACACAATTCTTAGTTTACATTAGACATTTTTTATTTTTTGTACATTGAATTCTTGTTCTCTCTCCAATGGCCTAGTTCCCTTGTCTTTTTGATTTTGATGGTAGAGTCAGTAATCTGCAATCCGGGTCTACAGCTAAGAGGAAAAACAGGATGGTTCCAGAATCCAGTATTATTATTATTATTATTATTATTACAGGATTAACGGTATATAACACCAACAGTTTACACAGCACTTTACAATATAAAAGGGAGACAATACAGTTATAATACAATAAAATACAAGAGGATTGAGAGGGCCCAGCTCAGAAGAGCTTACAATCTAATAGGGTGGGGGAGGTGGTGCAAAAGGCTGTAACTGTGGTGAATGAGCTGATGGAAGTGGTAAAAGATTAGTTGGAGACATGATAGGCTTCCCTGAAGAGATGAGTTTTCAGGGATTGCCCGAAGGTAGCTAGAGTAGGGGATAGCCGGACAGGTTGAGGTAGAGAGTTCCAGAGGATGGGAGAGGCTCTGGAGAAATCCTGGAGACGAACATGGGAGGAGGAGACAAGAGAGCTTGACAGTAGGAGGTCTTGAGAAGAGCGGAGAGGGCGGTTTGGGATATGTTGGGAGACAAGATTGGTGATGTAGCTCAGGGCAGAGTTGTGGATGGCTTAGTAAGTTGTGGTTAGTATTTTGAATTTAATTCGCTGGGTGATCGGGAGCCAGTTTAGGGATTGGAGGAGAGGGTTGGCAGACACTGAATGGTTGGTAAGGTGGATAAGTCTGGCAGCAGCATTCATGATAGACATTATATTTTTGACTCTCCTCAAGACACGTACAAATAGTTTATCAGGTGAGCCCCATTTTTATCATGACACGGGGGGGGGGGGGTTGTTCTAAAACTGGAGCACTCAGAATCTGGTGCAGCTTCTAACTTCACCTTGTTCAATTAAAGGATAAGTTCACCTTTTCACAAAAAATAATAACTGCAAATTTTTTTACCTTCAAAAAAATGTACTTTAAATATTTTTTGTTGCAGGTGCCTGTAAAGCATCAGCAGATCGCTGGTGCCATGTAGGTCTCTTGCCGATCTGTCAGGGTATCAGAGCCGATACATTCTGACTGGAAGATTCGAAGAACTACCACAGTGCAAAGGTGCCGGAACTTGTAGTTTTCTATTCACAGGACACTGTAAATGAGTGACATGGGTGGAGCACCGCTTTGCCACGTTTTTTTTTTAATTGTGACAGCTATCGGGGGAGAAGATCCCAGCTATCTGTCATATCCGGGTTTGGGAGGTGCGGGGGAGCGGTCCTTTCGTAACATGTTAAATGTTACACCCTAAATATGGATGTAAGATGTTACGAAAGGTAAGGGTTCAGGCTTGGTTCACATATATGCAAATTGAATGCGGGTTTCTCCGCATCCAATTCCCATGACAGGCGAGTGTGACCGGCTCTTAATGGAGCCGGTTGACACAGGTCCGGGGTGTCCGGGGATTCAGGCTAAAATTCAGACCTGAATCGCGCCTGAACCAGTGAACAGACACGCTCCGGACCCCAGGCACAAACCCGTGGCCGCACATATGTGAATCCGGCCTGAAGCTTTGACAATAAAACCTAGAAACTGATTGGTTATACTATACACAGCTGCACCAGATTCTTTGTGCACCAGTTTAAGTAAATTGTCCCCAGTATTTGCACTTTTGATTGGTGGGTTTAATTTTTGCCTGGGCATCAGCTTTATTGGTGGTTTCTTACTGAAAAGTCTCTTTTTGAACGTTGAAACAGTCCAATGCCCCGTACACATGGTCGGATATTCCGATGGAAAAAGTCTGATCGGATTATGTTGTTGAAAAATCCGATCGTGTGTGGGCTCTAGCGGGCTTTGAGAGCAGGATCTAAAATTTTCCAACAACAAAATCGGATCTGACTTTTTCTGATCGTGTGTAGAGAATTCCGACGCACAAAGTGCCACGCATGCTCAGAAGAAATTTGGAGACGAAAGCTATTGGCTACTGGCCCCTACGTAGTCCCATCATATGTTTTGTACGTCACCTCGTTCGTAACGATCGGATTTTCCGACAACTTTGTCCGACCGTGTGTGTGCAACACAAGTTTCGGACAAAATCCGTTGGAAAAAATCTGACGGATTTTGTGGTCGGAATGTCCGACCGTGTGTACAAGGCATAAGGCCCCTTTCACACGGACGGATAGAATGGTGCTTTTAGCTGCGGATTTTCTAGTTTTCTACCGCAGCTAAAAGCACACAATGTCCTATGGCCCCATTCACACACTGCGTTTAGCTGCGAATTTGTTACATGCGGTTCCGTGCGAATAGAAAAAATAGAATTGAATGCGTCCAGGTGCGATGTACCGCAGCTATATGCACATAACCGCAGGTAATCGCAGTGTACTATTTCTCTTGCGGATAGCAGCGGCAAAAAGCAATGAAAAACAACAGGAAGCACATCAGAAATATCAATAATGTTCCAAACGCAGCTAAACGCATCCGCATGTAAACGCACGTAAACGCAGCTAAACGCAATGTACAACTGCAAGTGATCGCTGTGACTGGAGTCTTGGAATTTCAAAATAACAAAACATGCTTTTAACTGCGGCAGAACAGCCGCCCGTGTGAAAGGGGCCTTAGTCTACCTTCAGAACTAAGTTTTCACATTCTAAAGTGATTTATTAACCAAGCTAAACTAGTGCCTAACTATGACTTAAACATTAAATAAGTCTACTGAAATGAACTTTACTAGCAAAAATATAATTGGATTTTTTCCGGCTCACCTCAGTCTTGATGTGTTGCATTAAAATAGGGGTGGTTGCCAGCAGGGTCAGAACTACGGATCATGGAGCCCCATACATCATTTTAATGGGTAACTGTGACTGTGCTGTTTATGATCCTAACATAAAGAATGTCTAAATCAAGCACAGGTAGCAAGAGAACTGTCAAAATAATGTGTACACTACTACAGATCAGTGCTGTGAATATACAGTAATTTGCCAGGAAGGAGTGGGACAATAACACAGGGTATTGACTTTGAACCCTGCTTTTTTCAGTAGAAAAGCTTTGTATTGGGCATAAAAATGAAAATAATCACAGTTTTGTCTATTCATTTGCTCTTTTGTTTAATAAAACAGTTAATTGAAAAAAAAAATGAAAATAATCATATATATCCACATTTCAACATTCAACACAAGATTTCTGCCAATCTTTCAAATCCCACCCCTCACCCATACTTGAGCCTTTCAAATCCCCCCTCACCCATACCTGAGCCATCAAAACACCCCAATTCGAAAAGAGGAAAAGCAAAACCAAAGATGTCTCAACTTGAGATCATATAGACCAGGGGTCTCCAAACTTTCTAATTAAAGGGCCAGTTTAGTGTTCAGATTTTAGGGGGGCCGGACTATTGGGAGTAGAAAATGTCCTGGCATCTGTGGAAGAAAACAATGCCATCTTTGGTATTGGGCGGAGGAGTAGTGCCTCATTGTTGGTGTCAGTGGAAACAATAGTGCCCCATAATTGGTGTCAGTGGAGGAATAGTGTCCCATCATTGGTGTCAGTAGAAGGAATGGTGCCCCATCATTGGTGTCAGTATGAGGAATAGTTCCCCATAATTGGTGTCAGTGGGAGGAATGGTGCCCCATCATTGGTGTAGGTATAGTGCCCCATCATTGGTGTCAGTGGGAGGAATAGTACCCCATCACTGGCTTCAGTGGAAAAAAAAGTGCCCCATCATTGATTTCAATGGGAGGAATTGTGCCCCATCATTGGTGTCAATAGAAAGAATAGTGCCCCATCATTGGTGTCAGTGGGAGGAATAGTGTCCCATCATTGGTGTCAGTGGGAGGAATAGTGCCCCACCCATCATTGGAGCACAGGTGTGTTAGGAGGAAGGTGTCTCTGGAAGCTCCTCCAGCTGATCTGTGTGAGAGGGGTGTGGTGGTGAAATCTATCCCAGCTCTCCTGGCCCCTTTCTGGGGAAGCCATGGAGACCAGCGGGGCCTCTCCTGCTGGAGGCTCTCAGCCATCTCCTGGGCCGTCGGGTGACATGCCTTCCTCTGGGCAAGCTGATCTCTCTACCCCTGGTGAGGACGAAGGAGCGGAAGCCATTCGGGAGCATGTGGTGACCGGGATAAAGGTCCTAAATAGGGAGAGGGATAAGCTTTACAAGCTTCGAGCGGAGCTGAAGCGTCTGCGAAGGCAGTGTGAGGGCTTATACAGCCAGAAACGTGGATCCATGGATCCGGAGATCCAATTGGCCAAAGTCCGTGTGGACCACCAGGAGACCATCGTGGCCATGATGGAAGGCAAAGATGGGCCCTTCAAGGAGAAGTTTGGGAATGACAGGAGGTTTGGAAAGATGACAAAGATGGAGGTGGAGGAGGAGACCCCCAGTTCTGAACCCCTGCCCCCCCAGGGAGAGGTAAGCAGCCCCATGCCTTGCCAGGACTCAGGAGGCATGCTGAGGACCATCCAGGTAATGGAGTCTCCAATGCGGGGGGATCAGTTGGTGTTTAATGAGGAGGACATTGCGGATGATGTACCTGATAAGGTAAAGCCTGCCAAGTCCCATGTTGTGGATAAGACTGTTTTTGTCCTCTTCACTGATGCTGCCACTCCTGTGGGCAGCAATGTTGTGCCCGCTGATGCTGCCACTCCTGTGGGCAGCAATGTTGTGCCTGCTGATGCTGCAATGCAGGAAGAGTTACGTTTAAAAAATGTCATTTCTGTGGAGGAACCACAGGTGTCAGCAGAGCCCATTAACCCTTCCAACGCTGTTTGCCCCACTGCTGCTGAAGACTCTACAGCGCAGCATCAGGAGACAGCTGGTACTGCAGCAGTAACTATGACCACTCCTGTGACTGATAACAATCCCCCCAGCACCAGTGTGATGGACAATCGTCCTGCTACAGATTCTGCCAATCCAGTTCAGACTGTTGATGCTAATAATAACAACAACATAAAGACTAATGTGACTTCAGTGTGGAGCAGAGGCGTTGCTAGGGGGGTGCGGGGGTGCGGTCCACACCCGGGTGACACCCGCTAGAGGGGTGACACCCTCCCTGTTTTTTGTTTTTTTTTTTGGAGAGAGAGCGCCACACTGCCCAGCGCCACCAGAGAGAGCGCCACACTGCCCAGCGCCACCAGAGAGAGCGCCACACTGCCCAGCGCCACCAGAGAGAGCGCCACACTGCCCAGCGCCACCAGAGAGAACTCCACACTGCCCAGCGCCACCAGAGAGAGCGACACACTGCCCAGCGCCACCAGAGAGAGCGCCACACTGCCTAGCGCCACCAGAGAGAGCGCCACACTGCCTAGCGCCACCAGAGAGAGCGCCACACTGCCTAGTGCCACCAGAGAGAACTCCACACTGCCTAGCGCCACCAGAGAGAACTTCACACTGCCCAGCGACACCAGAGAGAACTCCACACTGCCCAGCGACACCAGAGAGAGCACCACACTGCCCAGCGACACCAGAGAGAGCACCACACTGCCCAGCGACACCAGAGAGAGCACCACACTGCCCAGCGACACCAGAGAGAACTCCACACTGCCCAGCGACACCAGAGAGAACTCCACACTGCCCAGCGACACCAGAGAGAACTCCACACTGCCCAGCGACACCAGAGAGAACTCCACACTGCCCAGCGACACCAGAGAGAACTCCACACTGCCCAGCGACACCAGAGAGAACTCCACACTGCCCAGCGACACCAGAGAGAACTCCACACTGCCCAGCGACACCAGAGAGAGCGCCACACTGCCCAGCGACACCAGAGAGAGCGCCACACTGCCTAGCGCCACCAGAGAGAGCGCCACACTGCCTAGCGCCACCAGAGAGAGCGCCACACTGCCTAGCGCCACCAGAGAGAGCGCCACACTGCCTAGCACCACCAGAAAGAACACCACGCTGCCCAGCACCACCAGAGAGAGAACCACACTGCCCAGCACCACCAGAGAGAGAAAGACTAAGCCAGTGCCAAGGTACAGACGTGCTACACTTCTGACCAGATTCGCCCCGGGGCAACCCAGAGTGAGCAATTGTTCAGCCGGAGGGATCACTGCGCTGTTTCGCTGGGTCTGGTAAGTGGGCCTATCGGCCATTATCCATTACTGATCCTAGGGAATGAGCAATTAGGAACTGCCTAACCTGCTATCCTCTAGCCCTAATACTGCCTGTAGGCCTTTCTGACCGATCCAACGTGCACCAACGATCTCCAACGCTGTGCTGCCACCGCGAAAAAAAAAAGGGGGGGGTATGGGGGGGTGACACCATGTTTTACCGCACCGGGTGACACCAACCCTAGTGACGCCACTGGTATGGAGCCTTGGTCCTGATAAACCCACCTTTGCTCAGGTGGTACGCTCTGCTCCTGGTGGCTCTGCTCCCAAGCAGGGTTTTCCCCTACGGGCTACCACTTTGGGCACCCCGGGATCGGGTCTTGGGTCTCTGCCTTCTGCTGGGGGCCCCAGACGTAATGTTGTTATTCTGAAATGGGAAGGTGGTGCAGTGCCTCCAGCAAGGCGTGCGGTGGTGGATATGATTTTGGAGATGGGTTTTGGGGCAAATGACCTGTATGCTTTTATACATGTAGCTGGGACAAGGGATTATACGGTCAGCTTCACCAGGCCAGAGGGTCTTGACCTGTTCTGGGAGCGATATGAGGCTCGGTGCAGGTCAAGACCCGAATGGGAAGGTCTGGCCCCAGTTGCGATCTCTCAGAGGTCAACAGTAAAAAAAATAACAATCATTTTGACTAATGAGAGCGTCCCCGCTCGGGATCTAGAGGTTTGGTTGCGGAACTATGGGGAGGTTTTGATTAAGCCCAGCAAAATCTTTGATGAGCGTAACATCTGGACTGGGGGATGGTCAGTAACAGTCAGGTTGGCCAGGGATGGGAATGTTGTCCGTCACCTGCCCTCCTCAGCTTTTATAGGGAGGGATAGGATGACTATTTTCTACCCTGGTCAGCCGAAGCTGTGTCACCGCTGTGGAGAAAAGGGGCATTTGAGCTCCTCCTGTTCAGCCTTGATATGTTCAGTGTGTCGGGGTCAGGGTCATATGGCCAAGGACTGCACCCAGATGATCAGGTGCAACCTGTGCCTGCGCCTTGGCCACCCCTACAGCAGATGTCCTGAAGCCTGGCACAATATGGAGAAGGAGGTAATTGATGACTTGTCAAGGCTGGACAGGATGGAGGGTGAGGCCCCTGGTGTACCATCCTCCTCTGCGGTGACCGACTCCCCTGGTCCTGCTCAGGATCCCTCTCCAGATCCTGTGACCACCCCTCCTGTGTCTGTAAGTATTCCTTCTGTATCTGTCTCTGTGTCCCCCCCAGCCTACTGTACCCTCTCCTCTTGTGTCAGAACCTTCCCAGTCTGTGCCCCCCGGGTCAGTTGCCCCCCAGGTGTCTACCCCACCTGAGTCTGTCTCAAAGGGAACACCCCCCCCCACTATGAGTGGTAGCGTGTACCAAAAAGGTCGCTTCATCCTCTGTAAAGGAAAAAAAAGAGATGTTGGCATCTCAGAAGCTGACCTGCAGTATCTGGAGGAGAGAAGGAAGGTTGGGAAGCGGAAGAAGCAGGTGGTGAGGACGGAACGGGCACCAGTGCCTGTCTCCCGCCGTCATAAGTCCTGGGATATTTCCTCATCTGGAGCTTCTTCTGAGCGGAGTTCCAATTCTGATATGGAGTTTGAGGCGGCCTCTAGAAAGAGAGAGGCTTCTAGTGATGAGCAGCAGAGGGGAGCTAAGAAGCAATCCACCCAATAACCCAAATGGCGGTTCCCCCTCCGTTAAAAGTGGTGACAATAAATGTCTCCAGCATTAAGTCGGTAAGAGCTCGTTCTATGGCCTTCTTTTTTTCAGCCAATTAGATGCCGAAATTTTATTTCTGCAGGAGACTAGGCTCACCTCCTTGGCTGATATTCATTTGGCCAAGAGAGAGTGGAGGTATGGTCCATCTTACTGGTCTCTTGCAGCCGAGCCTTACGGCGGTGTGGCGGTGTTGTTTAAAACCGGCTTGGTAACTGTCCGGCGGGTTATTGAGGTGGAAATTGGGAGATGTATGGTCTTAGACGTTCTTGTGGGGGGGCAGGACCTGCGCCTAATTAATGTTTATGGGCCGCACACAAAGTGGGACAGGAAATGCCTTTTTACAAGGGTCAAGCCATTTCTTTTTACATCCCAGCAAGTGGTCTTTGGAGGTGATTTTAATACAATAACTAGGCCCAAGGACTTCAAGGACAGGCTGGGATATGATAGCGTTTTTTTAAATAGTATGGTTAGGGATGCTGGTCTTGTGGATGTGCCCATTAAGCACATCCCGGATGACACGGGGTTCACCTTTCATCGAGGTAATAGTCAGAGTAGGATAGATAGGTTTTTTTTGAAGGAGACCTCTGCTTTCTCGCCCCCAGTGGTGCAGGCAGTAGAGTTCTCTGATCACTGTATGCTATCTGTGGTGATGAATGCTTCAGACGCCCCTCAGAGGGGCAAGGGCATCTGGAGATTGAATTCGACTCTACTCAAGGAAGAACATGTTAGACAATCCTTTGAGGAATTCTTTCAGGCTCAGGTGACCATCCTGGACTTTTGTAGCAGCAAGGCTGAGTGGTGGGAGCTGACCAAAAAGAGGATCGCTGGATTCTTCAGGGGCCTAGCCAATAGAAAACAGTTTAATAAATACATGACCTACCAACGTTTACGGAGGAAGCTGGATATTCTTGTCTCGAGAGGAGGAGATCCTGGGGCAATCTCTGAAGTGAAACTCCTTCTCAGGAAGTACCACTCGCCTGACCCTTACCAGAACTGTAAACAAGGTGTAGCTGTTAAAACGGTTGTTGGCCTTAAGGTCAGGTCCTTTTTGACAGCTTTTTGGACTCTACACCTGGACCGGATGGCTTGACGGCTGAGTTTTACAAAGCCTTTAAGTCTATTCTGGCTCCACATTTGGTAGAGGTTTTTAACAGTTGTGATTCTTCTTTCAAAGGGTAAAGATCCTTCGATGATTGAGAATTGGCGCCCCCATCAGCCTTCTTAATGTCGATAGTGTCAGTAGGGCCTTGGAGCGGTGCAGGGCTGCAGGCTGGGGAAAGTATTTGCTGACATTGGATCAGGCAAAGGCTTTTGATCGTGTTAACCATGAGTACCTGTGGTTGCTCCTTAGTAAGTACGGTCTGCCGGGTGGTTTTGTCGATTGGTTAAAAGTCTTGTATAAGGGGGCAGAAAGCTTTCCTCTTGTTAATGGTTGGGTTGGGCAGTCCTTTGAGGTTGGTTCCGGGGTGTGCCAGGGTTGTCCCCTGAGTCCCCTGCTCTATGTGTTTGCAAACTGGGAAGGCAGACTGGAAATTGCCAATACTAAGGTGGTCAGCTGGAAGAGATGGAAGTTATCTATGAGGGAAAGGGTTGATCTGATTAAGACTTACCTGATTCCGATCTTCTTGTATGTTAGCTTTGTCTGCATCTTGCCAGTGTCTCTCTATGCTAGGGTCAGTAGTGTGTTCTTTCAGATGCTGTGGGGGAACAGGCTGAACCCCATCAAGAGGAATGTCACCTATCTATCCAGGAGGGAGGGTGGCTTAGGTATGGTCAACCCAGTTCTTTTCTTTTCACTGCTATTTCTCAAATTTAACATTGTCGCTCCGTGCCTGAAGTTACTGCGGCAGTGGCGATTGTCGGCTGAAGATCTCAGATCGGTTCCGAGGAAAGTCCTTATGAGTCGAGTCTTGAGCGAAGTCTTTCATGACCCACTGGCCTTAAGGGATTGCCCAGGCCCAGTTTTGAGGGAAGGGTTAAGACTGATTAATTTGGACAGAGTACCCCCTAAATTTAGGGATCTGGCCTGGTTGTGCTTCCATGGGAGGCTCTATGTTCGGGGCAATTTGAAATTCCGCAGTGGGATGGATCGTAGCTGTCCTCGGGAGGAGTGTGCAGGTGAGTGGGTGTATGGAGCATTCAGTACTGGTGGGGTTTTTTGTTTGGATACACTTTTTCTAGTTAGCTTAGTAGTCCGTTATTTCACCTGGAACGCACGGTGTCAGGTCTGCATTCGGCATAAAATCCTTCCTGTTGAGGTGGTGGTGTATGACATTCTGCATGAGGTGGAGAAGATTCGGGTGCTTGAGAGAGACAAGCGGAGTCAGGGGGCTTGGTTGAAGGCGTGGAGGGGTTTCAAGCCTCCCTGACTGCCAGGTGATGGGTTGTGCTTTTTTTTCATTGGTGTCAGTGGAAGCAACAGTGCCCATCGTTGGTGTCAGTGGGAAGAATAGGTCCTTATCATTGGTGTCAGTGGGAAGAATAGTAGGTAAATATTTACTAGCATACCAAGGATCTTTAATTGCATCCAAACTTTTTTTTTTTAATTGAAGTAAGAACACCTCACAAACAGTGTAGTGCAACATTTCGGAGCCATGCAGGAACCCTTTGTCAGGCAGGTGATCTTACTTTAATAAAGAACCATTTGGAGGTAGTCGAAGATCGTTGGTGTGATGGGAATATGAACTGTGTACTATGAATGGTTTCCTCATTTTGCACCCCTGATGGATCCCCTGAATAGGGGATTCAATGCTTAAAGTGGTTCTGCACCCATTTCATTTAGTAAATCTCTTTGCCTCCAAATCAGGCAAAGAGTACTAAATGTGTGTTTTTTTTTTTTACTTACCTTGTAATTGATGACTTCCGGTCTTCTCTCTCTTCGGCGGTGGGCGGGGTCTCTGCGTCGATCGTCGTCAGGCCCACTGTCTCCTGGGATCTGGTGTCATCCCAGGAGTCAGTGCGGAATCTTCCGAAATCTCGCGAGATTTCGGCCACATCTTCCGAAATCTCGCAAGATTTCGGACACATCTTCCGAAATCTCGTGAGATGTCGGCAGATGTGCCCTTACTGCGCACGCGCGAGTAACGGCGGTGCATGCTGGGCCATATAAAGTGCCTATGGGGGTTTCACATGCCCACAGGCAAGATGGCCCCCAGCACAAAAGAAGAAGATGAGGAACTTCATCGGACGAAAACCGGCGGCGATCGAGATGGAAGATGGAACAGGTGAGTCTGGCATCCTCCCCCCCCAAAAAAAAAAAATATATACAGTGCAGAACCGCTTTAATTGTACCCATACAACAGGTGATACGATATCTACCAATCGATCACATGTCTGATGAAGGAGTCCTGCCTGGCTCCGAAATGTTGCACTACACTGTTTGTGATGTGTTGTTGATCAATAAAAAAATGCTTGGACGTAATTAAAGATGGTGAATATTTACATTCTGTTGTGTATGCTCCAGTATCCAGCTGGTGGTCGCTGCAGCACCCGGTACCTTGAGAGCTCATTCCAGGAACGTGTGCAATAGAAATATGGACTGTGTAGTGGGAGGAATAGTGCCTCATTATTGGTGTCAGTGAGAGGAAAAATTTCCCCTTGTCGGTGTCAGTAACAGGAATAGTTCCCCATTGTTGGTATCAGTGGGTGGAATAGTACCTCATTGTTGGTGTCACTAAGAAAATAGTGCCCCAAAGGCCAGATAAAGACAAGCAAAGGGCCGCATTTGACCCCTGGGCTGCAGTTTGGAGACCACTGGTATAAACAACTGGTAATTTCAGGGTTCAAATTACACTAACCCACTTAAATCTCTTTCTATTAAAGTATTCATATAACCTCTTTTCAAATTAATTTTGTTTCCATCTTTACCATAAATTAACTAACTCCATCCACCCTCAGCTGTTGGAGTTAATTTTGTTAACAAACAGTGATCTAGCCAGTGCTAGATACAAAGACCAATTGTTCTGTAGCCTTGAGTCACTCTAGGTTTAATGGTAAAAACTGTAAATGTTGGATTTGTTTGAAATTATGTTTTTTGTCAAACAATAGCTTTCAGAGCTATATTTATTTCTAACATGACTTTTCTGTAATTACAGTTATTAATATTATTTTCTATGGTGTTATGACAAATAAAGGTGTATTGCTTAATAATAGCAACTTGCTTAAAACAACTTAAGGTGACACAAGAGAGCAATGAGGCCAATTCTAAAGCTTAATGTACACGGGACATTTTTACAACCTCTCCTGAACAATTTAACTTTACAGATAGTAACCCACGTTTAAAAGGTCCGTTTTGCCGAGTTTATATGCCTGCGTTTAGCGGCGTTCTGCCGCGTTTGCGTTTAGAAGCGTTTTCAAAATAGCCAAGAATGAAAAACACCTGTAAATGAAACGCGGCTAAACGTGAGTTACCGCGTTTAGCTGCGTTTGGCGCTTGAAATGCCTCTAAAGTCAAAAAAAGCCTCTAAACTCAACTGCCTATAAACGACTATAAACGACCATGTGTACATGTACTGATAAGATAACATAGAGGAGATTTCAGGAGCAGTTAAAAAAAAATGCCCAACTGCTCCAAAATGTCCGTTTACCAGCAGCAGTGTACATGAGGCCTAAGGAAACTACTTGCATGATATCTCAAGACCAGATCACACACACCAGAAAAAAACAGTCACAACAAGTACCTTTTTTCAAATCTTTTATCCTAATATTTAAAACTAATAATGCAAATCAGTTAGGCCCCTTTCACACTGGGGCGTTTTTCATGCGGTGCAGCGCTAAAAATAGCGCCTGTTCACCGCATGAAAAAATCCTGCCCCTTTAACTCCAGTGTGAAAGCCGGCGGGCTTTCACACTGGAGCGGTGCGCTAGCAGGATGAAAAAAAAAGTCCTGCTAGCAGCATCTTTGGAGCGGGATAGGAGCGGTGTGTTCACCACTCCTATACCGCTCCTTCCCATTGAAAAGAATGGGAGACCGCGGTAAAACCGCGGCAATACCGCCGCAAAGCGCCGCTACGGCGGCGCTCTGCGGGGGGTATTTAACCCTTTTTCGGCCGCTCGCGGGGGGTAAAACCGCACCGCGAGCGGCCGAAAACCGCGGTAAAAACGACGGTAAAGCAGCGCTAAAAAAGCGCTGCTTTACCGTCACCGCGGCTCACCGCCCCAGTGTGAAAGGGGCCTTAATGATTAATTATGATAGCAATTGGGCAATTTAACCAAAGCACAACTGATACACTATAACACCCTTTAATTTTTTTAACATTTAATTTTTTATTTAGTTATCAGAACATAAAAAAATAAATAAAGACATTAAGAAAAGTATAACAGGATTCACACCATTGCAGTTACATAATATAGCGAATGCATTTTTGATAAATACATTAAGTCAGTATAATAATCGTGAATAATCCTTCAAATTCATATCTTTAAATTCAGTTTCTAGCTAGTAAACCTATTCACCCCTAGGGGAGCAAACTGTGAACAGGTCTATTCTAACATGAATAAACAAAAGAGAGAACAGGATGTCGTCTAGTATATCAATGTATTCTAGCGAGTCAAACCAATCAGGAAATGAAAGCAGCATAAGTCTCTACAAGGAATAAGCGATACCAACAGGCTAGCTAGTGGTAGTTAAGACTGATCGTACAAGTCTTTCAGTACTGTGGATGCTTTAGGATGTATGATCCATCCATGCCAGTGCTTCTTAAAGTGAATTAAATTATAATTTTTAAGTGCTTACAGTAATTCATAGTACGCCTGGGTGTTGACTCTTATGCCCTGTACACACGATAGGATTTTCCGACAACAAAATCCATGGGATTTTTTCCGATGGATGTTGGCTCAAACTTGTCTTGCATACACACGGTCACACAAAACGTCAAGAACGCGTGACGTACAACACATACAACGAGCCGAGAAAAATGAAGTTCAATAGCCAGTGCTGCTCTTCTGCCTAATTCCGAGCATGCGTGGCACTTTGTGCGTCGGAATTGTGTACGCACGATCGGAATTTCCGACAACGGATTTTGTTGTCGGAAAATGTGAGAACAATTATGTGTGTCGGAAATTCCTATGGAAAATGTGTGGTGGAGCCTACACACGGTCGGAATTTCCGACAACAAGGTCCTATCACACATTTTCCATTGGAAAATCCTATCGCATGTACAGGGCATAAGATTACATCACACAGGTTAGGGGCCTCAATTGATTTCCTCATTTTCGTTATGGTGAGTCTAGCTGCTATAAGAATATTCGCCACTAATATTCTGTATTGAAATGGGAAAGTGTCAAGTTTGATACCTAAAAGGGCCATAGCAGGTGATAGTTTTAACAAGTTGCCTGTGAGAGAGGCAATAAAGGTGGATATTGAATTCCAGAAACTTGTCAGATTTTTACAACTCCATAAAATGGGGAATAAGGAACCAACTTGATCCGTACAACGCCAGCATAGTGGTAATGTAGATGGATATATTTTAGCTACCGTATTTATCGGCATATAACACGCACTTTTTTCCCCTGAAAATCAGGGGAAAATCGTGGGTGCGTGTTATACGCCGATCCCCGCCGATCTCCTGCTGATTTTTTTTTGAGGGGAGCGAGCGGAGCCGATATACCGAAAGCCGCGTGTATTTTTGGCTAGTCTCGGCTCCTCTCGCAGTGCCGCCCACCTCCACTGATTGCGAGAGGAGCTGAGCGCCGACAACATAAAGAAATCCGAGTTCGGCTATTTTCGGCTCCTCTCGCAGTCCCGCCCCTGACTGCGAGCAGAGCCGAGACTAGCCGAACTCGGATTTCTGTATGTTGTCGGCGCTCGGCTCCTCTCGCAATCAGTGGAGGTGGGCGGGACTGCGAGAGGAGCCGGCCCGAGACTAGCCGAAAATACATGCGGCTTTCGGTATGTTGTCACGCGACGCTCGTCCTCTCCACTCGGCGCCAATTTTAAATCAAGGCTGCACTGGGCAAGGCTGCAAAGGCACTGGGCAAGGCTGCACTGGGCAAGGCTGCAAAGGCACTGGGCAAAGCTGCAAAGGCACTGGGCAAGGCTGCACTGGGCAAAGCTGCAAAGGCACTGGGCAAGGCTGCACTGGGCAAGGCTGCACTGGGCAAGGCTGCAAAGGCACTGGTCAAGGCTGCACTGGGCAAGGCTGCAATGATGGACAAGGCTGCAATGATGGACAAGGCTGCAGATGGACACTGGACAAGGCTGCAATGATGGGCATTTAAATGTAAGTTTTTTTCCTTAAACTTCCCTCCTAAACTTGGGGTGCGTGTTATACGCCGGCGCGTGTTATACGCCGATAAATACGGTAATTTGTAAGGAGTTAGGTGCCATCTATTCAATATTTTCTTGGAGTTGTCCCAATGCTCTAAGCAGGATGTTGCAGTTTGGTTTATTCTCATAGCATTGTACCAACATTCGCCTGAAAATGATTGTCCTAAATCTTTTTTCCATTTATACATATTAGGGTTTTTCTCATATTTAGGATACTGAGAAAAAACTTTATAGAAGAAAGCTATACTTTTATGTTTTACAGGTTTGTTAATGGTGAGGTGTGACCAAATTAAAGATGGAATTTCAAAATCTTGATGTGGATTAAAGCTTTCTTATTTAACTTATCATCAATCGTGGCTTTGTATCCTGAGGGAAGGTGTAAAAGTTAAAGCCCTCAGCAAGCCATTTGTTCATCAAGAGTCGGCCTCTACAGTAGTCAAGGGCTCTGAGTGGTATAGGTATCTTTTGTAAATGCCCTAATGCATGGAAGTTTGAGACAAGAAACTTCCATGCTAACAGGGTAGCTTTAATGGAAAGCAATTTAGGAACTATGACCTTAGGGAATATCATGTAAGCCACTGATAGGGCAAATCAATAATTTCCCTTGGTTATTTCTCTTTCAATGGATAACCACAGCTTATCATCATTTGGGAAGAATCAGTATTTCATTTGATCAAAAAGTGTTGCGTAGTAGTATTTAGGCATATCAGGTAAGTTCATACCCCCTTTATTTTTAGAAGATGTTAAAATAGATAAAGTTACCCTTGTTTTTTTGTTATTCCAGACCAGATTTCTCAATTTAGTATTTATAATCTTGAAAAAGCTTGAAGGTATTGGAATAGGTATGGCTCTAAAAAGGTAGAGTATTTTTGGTAGGGTTTGCATTTTAAAAGCTGCAATTTTGCCTATCCAGGATAGGTGTGTTTGTTTTATATTTTGAAAAATTTTAGAAATCAAGTCTAATAACTTAGGAAAATTAGCTGAATATATTTTTTTTGCGGGAAATGTAAGGTTGATACCTAGATAGGTGAACGAAGATGCATCCCAATTATAATTATATTTTTCTTTGAAGATGGTAGAGGTATCATTAGATATATTCATAAGTAGGGCAAAGCTTTTCCTATTGTTAATTTTGTAATAAGATACTTTACTAAAGGAGTTAGGTATTGAACTATAATACCTTTTAATGACCAGTCTTTATTACACATATCTTTTCATGGACAATAATATGTAAGGTTCATTTTAAAATACCCCAATAGTAATAAGTGAAAGGATCGAATTCCTAAGGCAATAGGTTCCTGTTCCTCTATTTGAGTATTGACTTTTAGACTGACCTAGACCAATCTCACATGTTTAAGATATGGCCTCACTGATTTAAAGCAGTATTAAACACAAAACATTTATATATTGCAGCTTCGCAAACCTTAGATTTGGTAGCTGCATTTGTTTTTTCATTTTTAGGCTTTTTTTTTTTTTTTTACAGTTTTTTTTTTTTACTATTTCACCTGGTGATCAAGACAGTAACATACTTTCTGGTTAAATCTGGCAATGCATGAACCAAAATGCAGCCGGTTCAGAAGAAACTGGATAAATGGCCACTGTAGTTGAACAGCAGTTGATCTACCATATGACAAACCGTCCTGTTGGTATTTTATATCTCGATCGGCTCCGCAGTCAATAGGCTGCAGCACTGATCTGTGTATTCTGATGACAGGGGAGTCTCCCTCATTGACAGAGCAGGAAGTATTCCCCCATCCACTTAAAATGCATGGATGGGAGTATCAAATCCATTTTTTCTGTTCAACCCGCTGGTTGAACAAAAAAAACTGACCCATGTATAGTCAATTTTAGGATGTCTGCATTCTGGATTAAGTAGTAAAGCAGACACCTTTGAACAGCAGCATTGTTAATCTGGGGAGGGTATAGTAGCTTCTGTCGAATGGGCATGCTGGAAAACCAGCAGCCGACCGGAATCTGATCAGCGCTTGCAGCCAACTACTGCAAGCGCTGACTGGTGTGTTCAGGCCGGGGGGGGGGGGGGGGGGGGGCAGTCCCCCTGTCAGCTCAGCTGTCATTAAACCAAATTTTCCTAATAGACTGAAAAGTTATCTAAAGTCTACATGACAGCTGTACATAGTCTTGTACGATGGTATGACTCTTGTAAAGAAAGTACGCAACCAGACAGGTTAGGAAACTTTGTCCGATCACTATTTTTCCCGTGATATGGGCTGACAACAATTTGGTAATCATATTCTAATAGTAATGATATTGTTTGGATGAACTGTACAAAAAGCTATAATGAGAAGCTAACAAGTCTCATTGTTTCCTTCAGGCTGGCATAAAATACAGGACATATTAATACAAGTGAAACCTGATCATATAAATTCCTTTCTGACTGCTTGTATCCTCATTTATAAAAGTGTCTGAGACAGTCTGGGGCTCCCGACAAGCAGCAGCTTTTTTTTTTGCAGTGTGGGATATGGGAGACGGACATTGGTGTAGCCCCACTGGTTAACTGGTGAGGCTACACCAGCATACACTTTTATACCTGAGAGTCTTTGAATAGATTAAAAGACTGCAGCATAGTACAGTATTTAAAAGTGTTACTAAACCCAGGGCCCTGCATTCACTATATCTGGTCTCCCACAGTACACAGAACATGGAAATGCAATTAATTTAGTAAATATAAACTGCTAAATACCTTTTTTTCATCAGCTGTTAGAGCAGTCTTGTGACTTCTATGAGTGTCTGGTTTAAGCTTGTAGGAGGAGTTTTCATTCTCCCATGATTGTCCTGTGAGGATGCAGGACCCTCTGTCTGGACAGTGCTGATTGGCCCTGTTCTGATCACATGTACTCTCTCAAGTAAGAAAAAAAATGCTCTAGCAATACACTGAGCATGTACAGCATGTCCCCTGGCTCTGTAAATATCAGGTTATTTTTTGGAGACAGTGGAAGAAGGAGATGATAAGAGGAGACAGGATCGAACAGCCTTTTTACACAATGCAGAGGATTAAACCCCTTGGGTTCCACATTGGGTATAACAAGCATGCTTTACTGCATATACAGACTGATTTTACTGTTGTGGGTTTAGTAACACTTTTTTTTTTAACAAGAAACACTTTAACACAATAGCTGACACTAGCCCTAGACCACTATGGGCTTACATATCTAAAAGAAAATGATGTCCGATCCAATGTTCACTTTTATTAAATAAACCATACATTGATTTTTAACAAAACAAATTAGGATTCACTATTCACACACATGCCAGAAAAGGCTGGATGGAAAAAGCCTATAATGTATGTGGCTATTGTATGTTGTTAGTGTATGACTGCCAGTGTTTGTGGCCATCATATGACCACTTCTATTAATATAATTATTATTACGGGTACTTAAGTAGAACTGATAATTTTATGCAGAGCTACATATTGTACATTCACATCAGTCGCTGTCTTTAAGAAGCTTACAATCTATGGTCCCTAACTCACATGCATACATAGACATACTAGGGTCAATTTAGACAGGAACCAATTAATTTATCAGCCTTGGTCTATGACCTTCCTTATGTGGCTAATCTAGTAAATGTGTAGAGCCATTATTATACCTGAATGTGGGCAACACCAAATTTGTCAGCATTAGAAAAATGTATCTAAATTTTAATCGCCGTTTAAATGTGTTCTGTATAGTGCCTCTAGGCTAAAACCTACAAGGTTTCACGTCCCAGACAAGTTATACAGAAATAGAATAGTGAGTAAATAACAGCTCCAGCAACACACTTAATTCATTCCTCCCCTGTAGTGTTAAGTGAAAAATGTGATTTGTGAAACTTACCCCAGATCAAATAACAAAGCAACATTAGAGGAAAGTGTCACACTTTCCCATATTTATTAAAAGTAGTAAAGTTAAAGTGACACATTTACACATTATAAGGAGAAATTAATAAAATTGAACGAAGAACAGGATGTATTCTAGAGATTATATTGTAATATTTATACAATGCATTAAACATGCACACATTTCGATGTTAGAGAACCTTAGTGAAGCAACAGCATCATGAAGGCCAAGGAACACACCAGACAGGTCAGAGATAACGTTTTCGAGAAGTTTAAAGCAGGGTTAGGTTAAAAATATATCCCAAGCTTTGAACATCTCACGGAGCACTGTTCAATCCACCATCCGCAAATGGAAGGAGTATGGCACAACTGCAAACCTACCAAGACGTGGCCGTTCACCTAAACTGACAGGCCTGGACAAGGAGAGCATTAATCAGAGAAGCAGCCAAGAGGTCCATGGTAACTCTGGAGGAGCTGCAGAGATCCACAGCTCAGGTGGGAAGATCTGTTCACAGGACAACTATTAGTTGTGCACTCCACAAATCTGGCCTTTATGGAAGAATGGCAAGAAGAAAGCCATTGTTGAAAGAAAGCCATAGGAAGTCCCATTTGCAGTTTGCAAGAAGCCATGTGGGGGACACAGAAAACATGTAGAAGAAGGTGCTCTGGTCAGATGAGACCAAAATTGAACTTTTTGGCCTAAAAGCAAAACGCTATGTGTGGTGAAAAACTAACACTGCACATCATCCTGAACACACCACCCCCACCGTGAAACATGGTAAAGGCAGTATCTTGTTCTGGGGATGCTTTTCTTCAGCAGGGGCAGGGAAGCTGGTGGGAAGATGGATGGAGTCTAATACAGGGCAATCTTAGAAAAAAACCTGTTAGAGTCTGCAAACGACTTGAGACTAGGGCGGAGGTTCACCTTCCAGCAGGTCAATGAC
This sequence comes from Lithobates sylvaticus, assembly GCA_028564925.1. Classification (NCBI taxonomy): domain Eukaryota; kingdom Metazoa; phylum Chordata; class Amphibia; order Anura; family Ranidae; genus Lithobates; species Lithobates sylvaticus. The sequence continues at coordinate 381,299,609 of CM053028.1, forward strand.
CCTAAACATATAGCCAGAGCTACAATGGAATGGTTTAGATCAAAGCATATGCATGTGTTAGAATCGCCCAGTCAGGGTTCAGACCTAAATCCAATTGAAAATCTGTGGCAAGAAAATTGCTGTTCACAGATGCTCTCTATTTTACAAATTTTACTCTCTAGATGTGCAAAGCTGGTAGAGACATACCCAAAAAGACTTGCAGCTGTAATTGCAGAGAAAGGTGGTTCTACAAAGTATTGACTCAGGGGGGCTGAGTACAAACGCACACCACACTTTTCTGATATTTATTTGTAAACAAAATTGAAAAACATTTTTTTATTTTCCTTCCACTTCACAATTATGTGCATCTTTGTGTTGGTCTATCGTATAAAATCCCAATAAAATACATTTACGTTTTTGGTTGTAACATGACAAAATGTGTAAAATGTCAAGGGGTATGAATACTTTTTCAAGGTACTGTATATCAAGTATTTATATTTTTATATGTTTAGGAGGTGAACCTACTTTCTCCTACAGAAAGCTGAACAATTATGGGACCTGCCAATATTTGTTCCCCTTATGAAATTTCTAGTTGCCTAGCAGTCATTCTGATCCTCAAACTTCATTCCTTTTTGCATCACTGACCTGGACCCTGCATGTAATCACTGAAGTTGAGTTAAGACTCCTTATTTACATACTTGTTCTAGGTTATTGAATGTCGTTGTGGTAGTCCATGATGATCCCAAAGGACTATTTTTGAGAACAAAATGATCAGACAGTTTAGGAGACCTTGTCCCATTGGTATTATTTTCCTTAAAATAAACTGATTCATCCCTTCTTCCCCCATTGCCCTAAATCACCTAATTAAAGTGTTCCAATTTAAATACAAAGTTGGCCCCAGAATACACTGAGCACAATCCAATCGTCCTTTGATGTCAACAGCTAGCTTTGGAGATGCTAAGAATACTCCCTTAACAGTTTACTTCAGTAGTATCTCACCTGCTGTTCAGTCAACAGTATATTTTGTATTCACTTTATCCTTCAACTGTCTCCTTTTTCCATGAATAACAGGTTTAACATGATTGAATAAACAGCAGGGTGGTTAAATTCTTATTATTTTCCCGTAGCCCTGTATGTCTGGAGAGCAAAAGGTTGCACTCAGGCTGAGGGTACTATCACATATTTAGGTTGATATATGAAATAAACTGCTAGGTATATATTTGCTATGATAAAACAATCATGCTCCTAGGTATATATTAAAAAGGTTCTTCACAAAATGAAAAGTCAGCAGCTACAAATCCTGTAGCTGCTGATATTTAATAAAAGGACACTTACCTGTCCAGGGATCCAAGGCCGTCCTCTCCCGGGCTAGTTCTTCACTAGCCTTTGGGTTCCCGGGGCTGGCATCTTAACTGTGGGCAGCTGCCTGTGCAGCTTGTGGCTTCACAGCCGGCTGCACCTGCGCGAGCCGTGCTGCACTTTGTGAATGGTCCTGCAGTCTTCTGAGGCCTGTGACGTGTCCCAAAAGACTACAGGGAGGGAGGGGGAGAGGGCAATGTCTGCTTCGATCACCTAGAAGTGGGTTTGCAGGTACCTGTCTAAACCAGGTACCTGCCCACCACCCCCAAATAAAGGACATGCAAAATGTGGTAGAGTAAGGGGGAGAAATACTTAAACGGGGATGTTTTGCTTTAAATTATGCTACATTGCTTATTTATTGTTTTTTTTTTTAACATAGTGTCCCTTTTAGGACATAGGGAACATTCTGAAATCAGTATGTAGTATTTTTAGCGCAGACTAAATAATTATTTCAGATTCTTGCCATTTGTTACAACACACAATTTATTTTTGTATTTTATTACTAAACAGGTTTTACATTTTCCAGTGCAGTGATATGATAACACTAGCTGTAGCAGTGCAGTCAGTTTCTAGCTATGCAGTTCTCAGTCCACATACAGTGGTGTGAAAAAGTGTTTGCCCCCTTCCTCATTTCCTGTTCCTTTGCATGTTTGTCACACTTAAGTGTTTCGGAACATCAAACCAATTTAAACAATAGTCAAGGACAACACAAGTAAACACAAAATGCAATTTGTAAATGAAGGTGTTTATTATCAAAGGTGAAAAAAAATCCAAACCATCATGGCCCTGTGTGAAAAAGCGATTGCCCCCTAAACCTAATAACTGGTTGGGCCACCCTTAGCAGCAACAACTGCAACCAAGCGTTTGCGATAACGTGCAATGAGGCTTTTACAGCGTCCTGGAGGAATTTTTGGCCCACTCATCTTTGCAGAATTGTCCTAATTCAGTTACATTAGAGGGTTTTCGAGCATGAACGGCCTTTTTAAGGTCATACCACAACATCTCAATAGGATTCAGGTCAGGACTTTGGCTAGGCCACTCCAAAGTCTTCATTTTGTTTTTCTTCAGCCATTCGGTGGTGGACTTGCTGGTGTGTTTAGGATCATTGTCCTGCTGCAGAACCCAAGTTCGTTTCAGCTTGAGTACACGAACAGATGGTCGGACATTCTCCTTCAGGATCTCTTGGTAGACAGCAGAATTCATAGTTCCTTTTATCACGGCAAGTTACATAGTTACATAGTTACATAGTTACATAGTTAGTTAGGTTGAAAAAAGACACAAGTCCATCCAGTTCAACCACAAATTAAACAAAAAAATATATATATATATACATATTTATATACATATATATATATCATACAATCCCATATACCCCATTCTATACCCACAGTTGATCCAGAGGAAGGCAAAAAAAACCCCAGCAGAGCATTCTCCAATTTGCTAAAGCAGGGGAAAAAAATTCCTTCCTGATCCCCCGAGAGGCAATCGGATTTTCCCTGGATCAACTTTACCTATAAATGTCAGTACCCAGTTATATTATGTACATTTAGGAAGGTATCCAGGCCTTTCTTAAAGCAATCTACTGAGCTGGCTAGAACCACATCTGCAGGGAGTCTATTCCACATTTTCACAGCTCTTACTGTGAAGAAACCTTTCCTTATTTGGAGATGAAATCTCTTCTCCTCTAGACGTAAAGAGTGCCCCCTTGTCCTCTTTGTTGACCGTAAAGTGAATAACTCAACACCAAGTTCACTATATGGACCCCTTATATATTTATACATGTTGATCATATCCCCCCTTAATCTCCTCTTATCAAGGGTGAATAAATTCAGTTCCTCTAATCTTTCCTCATAGCTGAGCTCCTCCATGCCTCTTATCAGTTTGGTTGCCCTTCTCTGCACTTTCTCCAGTTCCCCAATATCCTTTTTGAGAACTGGTGCCCAAAACTGAACTGCATATTCCAGATGAGGTCTTACTAATGATTTGAACAGGGGCAAAATGATATCTCTCTCTCTGGAGTCCATACCTCTCTTAATACAAGAAAGGACTTTGCTCGCTTTGGAAACCGCAGCTTGGCATTGCATGCTATTATTGAGTTTATGATCTACCAAAACCCCCAGATCCTTCTCCACTACGGATTCCCCCAGTTGTACTCCCCCTAGCATGTATGATGCATGCATATTCTTAGCCCCCAAGTGCATAACTTTACATTTATCAACATTAAACCTCATCTGCCACATAGTCGCCCAATTTGACAGAGCATTGAGGTCAGCTTGTAAATTGGAGACCTCCTGTAAGGACGTTATTCCACTGCATAGCTTGGTGTCATCTGCAAAGACAGAAATGTTACTTTTGATCCCAGACCCAATATCATTTATAAAGATATTAAAAAGTAAGGGTCCCAGCACTGAACCTTGGGGTACACCACTGATAACCTTAGCCCATTCAGAGTAAGAATCATTAACCACGACTCTCTGAATTCTGTCTTTTAGCCAGTTTTCTATCCATTTACAAACCGAGTCCTGCTGCTTCAGGAGTCTTCCAGGTCCTGAAGCAGCAAAACAGCCCCAGACCATCACACTACCACCACCATATTTTACTGTTGGTATAATGTTCTTTTTCTGAAATGCAGTGTTCCTTCTACGCCAGATATACTTGGACACACACCTTCCAAAGAGTTCCACTTTTGTCTCATCGGTCCACAGAATGTTGTCCCAAAAGTCTTGGGGATCATCAAGATGTGTTGTGGAGAAATTGAGACGAGCTTTGATGTTCTTTTTGCTCAGCAGTGGTTTTCTCCTTGGAACTCTGCCATGCAGGCCATTTTTGCCCAGTCTTTTCCTGATGGTGGAGGCATGAACGCTGACCTTAACTGAGGCAAGTGAGGCCTGCAGTTCCTTGGACGTTGTTGTGGGGTCTTTTGTGACCTCTTGGATGAGTCGTCGCTGCGCTCTTGGGGTAATTTTGGGCGGCCGGCCACTTCTGGGAAGGTTCACCACTGTTCCATGTCTTCGCCATTTGTGGATAATGGCTCTCACTGTGGTTCGCTGGATTCCCAAAGCTTTGGAAATGGCTTTATAACCCTTTCCAGACTGATAGATCTCAATTACTTTCTTTCTCAATTGTTCCTGAATTTCTTTGGGTCTCGGCATGATGTGTAGCTTTTAAGGATCTTCTGGTGGACCTTACTGTGTCAAGCAGCTCCTATTTAAGTGATGCCTTGATTGTGAACAGGTGTGGCAATAATCAGGCCTGGGTGTGGCTAGAGAAATTGAACTCAGGTGTGGACAACCACAGTTATAGTATGTTTTAACAAGGGGGGCAATCACTTTTTCACACAGGGCCATGATGGTTTGGATTTTTTTTTCACCTTTAATAATAAACACCTTCATTTACAAATTGCATTTTGTGTTTACTTGTGTTGTCCTTGACTATTGTTCAAATTGGTTTGATGTTCCGAAACACTTAAGTGTGACAAACATGCAAAGGAACAGGAAATGAGGAAGGGGGCAAACACTTTTTCACACCACTGTATACTGTACAGAGCTTTGGTCAGTTTTTACCACTGTCTGTTAATTGCAATGTACACAAAAAGTTTTCATGTATGCTTCCATATAAAATGATATTTTACTCACTAGCTACCAAATCGGGATAATTAATAAGGTGACCAGAGATGGAGCGAAGGGAGACTACTGTCTGGGGCTTGTAGTCCAGGTGTGCCAGATAAGCTAGCACCAGCCAGCATGCTCCCCATGTTCATACATTCTCTGTTTGTTGTAGAATATGCCTTGCTTAGCCTTTTCAACATGAAGATGGTTTACCAACCTAGCCTGCATTTTGACCACTGCTGCATTATCTCTCGAGGGGTTGACCTGAAAGGAGCATTCCAAATCTACCATGCGCTCCTCCACTTGGTGAAGTATCTGTTTAGAGGAAGATTTATATCTGGAGATGCAGTGGGAAGGGGTTGTGCGTGCATGAGATTTAAAAGTATCCCATACTACCCCAAAATTCCAGTTTGTATTAAAAAAAAATTCCCACTCAGTCGGCATCTGCTAGATCTGGGAGAACAGTCAGCCAAAAGGGGTTCAAGCGCCACATATACGTGGAGGGTGGAGCGTGCAGTTTGAGCGTTAACCAGTAGGGTTAGTGGTCCGAGAGAACCCAGGGAGCAAAACCTACATCCGTTATGTCAGGAAAAAGGGATTTAGATATGAGGATAAGGTCAATGCGGAACATAGTATTATGCGTTGCAGTAAAGCAGGAAAAGCTGTAGCGTTAGGGTGCATGTGCATCCAGTTATCTATCAATGTAAATTCAGACAGAAGCTTACCAAATCTCGTAGTACTGGATGGAGAGGAGGAAGTTTGAGCAGAGCTAAGCTTGTTTAGGCTGGCATCTATCACAGTATTGAAATCACCTAACCACACTGCAGGGACTGTGGGCTGATTCGCCATAAAGGTTAGGCCCTATGTCAAGATATGAAACTGAAATGGGGGAGGAACATTATATGCCAACAGTAACCTTTCGAACCCCACATAGCATAACGTGAAGAAAAATAAATCTGCCCTGTGGATCTGCCTGGAAAGTCAAGAGGCAGAACTATGATTTTTTAGCAATCAAAATTGCAACCCCCCAGGAATTAGAAGTGTAAGGGGCCTGGTATAACCACCCCGCACAAGGTTTTTTTAAGGGTTACCTGCAATTGACCGGTAATATGAGTTTCTACAAGGACTGATGCATCAGCGCGTTGCGCTTTGAAATGTGCAGAAACTGCAGTCTGTTTAGGTTTGGCCCGTAGGCCTCGGACATTCCATGTCAAAAATTTCAAATTGCCCAAGGTGAAATAGAAAAAACAGACATATGCATATACCCCATAACACATGTAATACATAGAAATTGCTTGATCAGAACTATTGAACACCCTATGATCAGTTGAAATTTGTAGCCTCAAAATAGAATGTGCTACGCTGAAACATGACATATGTAATAAACTTTGCATGTGCACACACCGAGATTGTGTAAGGGCTCGTAGATACAGGTACTCCTTACTTAATGACCAGGTTCCGTTCCAACGACCAGGTCATTAAACAAATTGGTTGTTAAACAGGGAGCCACAAGTAATCAATATTTTAAGCATTCTTAACTACTGTACTGTATTGTGAAAAAAAGATCTAAACACAAAACTCCAGCTCAATAACGTTTTCATTTGCATAAGTACAGAACACATACGAAAATTCTGTACTGTACTGTACAATACAATGATGTATATCGCATTGTTTGGGTGGGGATAGCTGGTCGTAAGTCTGAGGGGTCATTAAACAGGTAAGTCGTTAAACGAGGAGTATCTGTACTCTTTAGAAATATGGTACAGTAATTAACCTTATTTAACAGTTGTAATCCGTCACAAAAACTCTCGTCAATCTGGTATAGTTGTGGTGGGAATACCTTTCCAACAGAGCTCAAACTCAGACTGGCCAGGGAAACAACGTAAAAAAAAAAAGAAAATAATTAAATCTATTTAAAGTCCCATGGCTAGAGGAGTGAACATACGCTGAAAAATGCACAATGGCGTGAGGAGCTGAACCTCCAGGTCAGGAGATGAAAAATAAGAGGTAAACATCTGAATGAATGAATAATTTGTATAGCGCTGCAATGCGAACTGAATCGCCTCATCTACCCGAGGGAGCCTTGAGACAGGCAAAGTACCATGGTGGTAAGAAAGGAGTCTGGTGGTTGTTGGTGGAGATCAGGAGAGCAAACCAGTGCAGGAGAAAGAAGTCTACACAAAGTAGCAGATTCCAGCAATGGTGAGTGATCAGGCAGGAGCTGGTCCAGGCGCCTCACTTGCTCCAGCCAAGCGAAAACAGATTATGGATCTTTAAAGAAGCAGGCTTTATCATCTCCCATGATAAGAGGTCTAGCAGGAAAGAGCATGGCATAGGAGATATGGTGTATCCGGAGCTGGCGTTTGGCTTCAGTAAACTGTGAGCACTGCTTCTGTACTTCCACAGAAAAATCTGGGAAGACCATTATTATGCCATTGTGAAAAGAGATATTTCCTTTCTCCCTGGTGAGCCGAAAGATAGTATCCCAATCCCTATAGTTTAAAAACTTGGCAATGAATCTGTGCAGAGGTGCACACATTCATTGGCAGCCAAGCGGTGGGCTCTGTCTACCACAAAGGTGGAGGAGAATGCCGGTCTGCCAAACACAGATGTAAGTAGGTTCTCCAGAAATGTAGATGGATCTGTTCCCTCTGCACCCTGGGGCAGGCCCACAAATCTTAGATTACAGTGCCGGAGCCTGTTTTCCATGTCATCTTGCTGTTGGAGTCTCTCATTCACGTCTTGCAATGGCGACAGGTCATCCTCCACTTGGCCGAGCCGAGTCTCTGTCTCTGTAACCCGCTCTCTCAGCTTCTGAAGATCTTGTTGGATAAGGGAGATATCAATCCTCACCTCCTCGATCTTCCATGTCAGGGTACTCTGGCAAGTGGAAATTGCCTCAAGAACTTTTGTGGTGTCCGCGCTGGTAGAGTTGCTGGTAGAAGGTATGGAGGCGCCATCTTCCCCCGATCTGTCCTTCTATTTATGCTAGAATTTGTCTAGTTTACCAGGGGCACCTTTTTTGGTGGAGACATGGTCAGCCGGCCAGAGGAAAGGTTCAGGTAGTCCATGATAGGTAAAAGAGGACACAGGAATCGCTGGATGTATTAAATAGGATAACATTCAAGCAGAGCTCCCGTTCTGTGCGCCTCATGTCAAGCCGTTCCAGGCCACACCCCCATAAATTAATATTTTAGATTTAAAATAAAAGATTTATAATAAAAAAAACAAAGATCAATTAATGTATAATATGCTTTCATTTTGTGTTTCCTATATCCTCGACCCCCCCCCCCCCCACACACACACACACACACACACACACACACACACACAATCACAACAATCAACATGCTAATTACATTTTTAAATAACCTTTCCATTTTCATTACATGCCTTATTTTAGACCCAGGAATGTCATCACAAGGTCTCTGTGCTTCTCTATGCAATGTAGGCAGATATGGCTGGTGCAAGGGGCCTGCAGGGTGCTGTGTGTTTCCTGAAAACATCACAGTGCCCTGCCTCAGAACTCCTCTCAACAGCCTTCAGCCCTGATGCCAGCACTGAGCTGGTTCTTGGGAGGGGTTATGCAAATAGTAAATTGCATTGATGGGTGGAGTGGGTGATCCAAGGCAGGCTGCATTTGCATGTAGATCACCCTAGATAATGCCAATATGTGATGCTGAGTCTACTTGATTGATAGACTAGAAATCCAATGAATTAAAGGGGGACAGTAAGGCTGGAAAGAAAGGGTTACAAGGTTACAAGAGGTCCAGTCACTAAAATGTTCTTCCAGCAGAGGTCCGATTTGCATGTTTGATTCCTAAAGGCACCTCAGAGCATTGGCAAATGGCGCATGTTTTTGTGACCGCTAAACCAGACTGGTGCAGCGCAATTAAAAAAAGTGTCAGGGACTTATTTTTCTGTGTTTCTGAATTGAATTAATGGGCTGCCGAACACAGGTAGAAATGATGTAAACCTAGCCTCAGATCCTTCACATCACAATCCCATTATTACAACAGTGTTCTCACTCCCCCCTTCACATTCCAGACTGCGGCTGGTCCGGAGGGGACAGTGACTCGGTCTAGATCCGGACCCCGGGCCACCATTTAGTGATGTCTGGGCTTGATCATGCTGGACATCGTCCAGTAAGGAAATAAGACAAGCTTTACCTGACAGTTTCTAATGCACTCAATGAGAAGCTTGCAGTGAAAGGGTGCAGTGAAATCAGAGTGAGCATTTCAGTACAGTAGAGGAGCCCATACAATAATGTAATGCCGTGTACACACGAGCGGAATTTCCGACAGAAAGAGTCCGATGGGAGCTTTTCATTGTATATTCCGACCGTGTGTATGCCCCATCTGACTTTTTCCGTCGAAAATTCAGACGGACTCAGATAGAGAACATGTTCTACATTTTTTCCGACGGAAAAAATTACTAACGGAAAAACTGCTCATCTGTATGCTGTTCCGATGCACCAAAAAACGACGCATGCTCTGAAGCAAGTACGAGATGGAAGCTATTGGCTACTGGCTATTGAACTTCTGTTTTCTAGTCCCGTCGGACGTGTTGTACGTCACCGCGTTCTTAACGGTCGGACTTTGGTGTGATCGTGTGTATGCAAGACAGCTTGAGCGGAATTCCGTCGGAAAAACCTTCAGAGTTTATTTTGACGGCAAAACCGGTCGTGTGTGCAGGGCATGAGACTGAAGTTCAGCTTTATAAATTAAATATGTGTCAGGGTGTGGATTTGAATCCAGGCATGAGTATATTTAACACCACGAATTATGCTTCAAGAATATCAATACAATATCCCACACATCCCTTTCACCCATAAACAAAAAGATCAATTTCAATGTCTGATAAAACATAAAAAGCATAAACAAGACAGCTACTTTAAAAGATGCAATCCATTTTCTGATGGCCCCCATACAATTAAAACATTGAACGGAATCCCATGGACGTCTAGTTACACCCACTGAATCACTGATAGGGGGATGTGATTATGCTGTGGTGCTTTTCAGTAGATTTGATTTACAAAGATCTGAACTGTGACAATTATCTAGGCGAGCATTTATTTTAAGTTCTACCGAGTCATTATGAACAGGATATTCTGGGGGTGCCCCCAGCCTTCCTTTTGGTTGATTTCATTTATGACACCTCCGCACCGTGTCATGTTCCACAGGCTACGCACATTCGTCTCTGTTTTCAGAACATGTGCTGCAGACAGAAATGCTAGAGAGCCTTAAAGCATGAGTCATATAGGTAGACATAATCACTCACAGGGAGACAGTACTAAAATATAAACTTGGATTCTTTTGCTGTCTGGGTTACTACGCCAGCATGTCATTGTAGCTCACATGAACAATCCACGTAGATATACAGGATTATTAAAGTGGTCTTAACATTAAAGTCATTACATTTGGTACCTTAATGCATTCCCTGCATTAGGGTGAAAATGTCCCAGTAGGAGCACTGCTCCCCCCTCCCCAAATACTTATCTGATTCCTCCCTTGATCCAGTGCTGTGCTTGTCTCTTGCAGCTCTCTCCTCTCTCCCTGCATTATTAGAGGCAGCAGCAAGAGCCATTGGCTCCTGCTTCTGTCAATCAAATCCTTTGAGCCAAAAGTAGGGGGAGGGGCCAAGCCACGCTGTGTGTGTTTGTCTATGTACACACACAGCCCTTCTCAGGAGCAAGCCCGCCTGTCTGCCCCCATAGCAAGCAGCTTGCTATGAGGGGCAGACACAGAAGAGGAGGAGCAGAGTGCCGCTGGGGGAATCCAGAAGAGCATTGCACAGAGCGGATAAGTACAGTATACGTTTATTATATTGAAGTGATATTAAAGCCTTGTCTGTTTGTGTTTTTAAATAACAAACATGTCATACTTACAAACTCTCAACAGTGGTTTTGCACAGAGAAGCCCAGATCCTAATCTTCTCAGGTCCCCTGCTGGTGCTCCTGGCTCCTCCCTCGTGCCCCCACAGCAAGCTGCTTGCTGTGGGGGCACCCCGGCAGGAGGAAGTAGCCAGGAGCACCGGCGGAGCGCACTCCCGGCCCATGGCTCTGTGTCCATTCACACACGGAGCTGTGGCTCGGCCCTGCCCCCTCCGTCTCCTGATTGGCTCACTGGCTGTGATTGACAGCAGTGGGAGCCAATGGCTCCCGCTTCTGCCAAAAGTCAATCAGAAGTGCAAGTCCCCGGAGAGGCAAGGCTCTTGTGGACATCGCTGGAATCGAGAGGGAACTCAGGTAAGTATCACACCCTCAATGCTCACTGCACACTCCATGCATTTACCATACACCTATACTCGGTGCACACTCCATGCATTTCCCACATACCCCTTATACTAACAGCACACTCAATGCATTCCCCATACACCCCCTTATAATAACAGCACACTCAATGCATTCCCCATACACCCCCCTATACTCACAGCACACTCCATGCATTCCCCACACACCCCCTATGCTCGCTGCACATTCCATGTATTTCCCTTGCACCTATACTCGCTGCACACTCCATGTATTCCCCACACACCTCCTATGCTCGCTGCACACTCCATGCATTTCCCACACACCTCCTATGCTCGCTGCACACTCCATGTATTTCCCTTGCACCTATACTCGCTGCACACTCCATGCATTCCCCACACACCTCCTATGCTCGCTGCACACTCCATGTATTTCCCTTACACATACTCGCTGCACACTCCATGCATTCCCCACACACCTCCTATGCTCGCTGCACACTCCATGTATTTCCCTTACACCTATACTCGCTGCACACTCCATGCATTCCCCACACACCTCCTATGCTTGCTGCACACTCCATGCATTTCCCACACACCTCCTATGCTTGCTGCACACTCCATGCATTTCCCACACACCTCCTATGCTTGCTGTACACTCCATGCATTTCCCATACACCTCCTATGCTTTCTGTACACTCCATGCATTTCCCATACACCTCCTATGCTTTCTGTACACTCCATGCATTTCCCATACACCTCCTATGCTTGCTGTACACTCCATGCATTTCCCATACACCTCCTATGCTTGCTGCACACTCCATGCATTTCCCACACACCTCCTATGCTTGCTGTACACTCCATGCATTTCCCACACACCTCCTATGCTTGCTGCACACTCCATGCATTTCCCACACACCTCCTATGCTTGCTGTACACTCCATGCATTTCCCATACACCTCCTATGCTTGCTGCACACTCCATGCATTTCCCACACACCTCCTATGCTTGCTGTACACTCCATGCATTTCCCATACACCTATACTCGCTGCACATGCCATGCATTTCCCATACACCTCCTATGCTCACTGCACACTCCATGCATTTTCTATACTCCTATACTCGCTGCACACTCCAAAAATGATTTTCAACGCCAGAGCAAGAAGAAGCCGAAATGACCCCTCAGCTCTCAAACACCCACGTAAGTCTTTTTTTTTCTTCTGTACTTTGCTTCAGGGAGTGGAGAACCGTCTTCTGCAGCAGCCTGGACAGTCACAGTTCCTTGGTTTAGTGCAGGCAGTGAAGGAAACAGAGGAAAGCATTCCCTATATACTGTATGTTCTGTATATTTACACATTGGGAGTCTGTTATAAAATGTTCAGGGACAGTGTCACAGGGAACACAGACACGTATTCCTTTCTCCCAGAAGAAATCATGTTTACTATAGAGCCCAGGTCGACAACCCGTGGACCACAATCTACCAGTCGATCGCATCCAGGTGACTGGTAGCTAAAGGGGGTAGGGATTGTGGAAGGTAAAAGTGTGACTCAACCACAGGGTTTTACTAACCCCAATCTCACGTGTAAACAAGCCCTAAGGGTACCACTGTCAAATGCAGCCAAGGGCTGTTTTACAAGTGGATCGGGCACCACTGTTCCTCTAAAAAGTGATCTAAGCATGTTTGACATGTTGTGAAAAGGCTGATTTAAAGTTATAACTGCCTTGCAATGCATGCAATTGCCTAACCGCTAGTGCGAATGAGCCCTAACAGTGCTGGTGTGGTGTCACAGTATATCTCACTATAAGAAAAGTGAACACTCTCCCTCATGTTACTACACATTCTTTTTCTAACCTGATAAATATATATGCCACCAATCAATATAAGGGCTCATATACATTTGAGGAGAAGGTGGTAGGTTTTCTTCAACTGCAGTGGAGATCAGTGAGGTCACAACCTGACTTTGCTCTCTGGCAGGGTTGCCTGGATCATAAGGCTGGCTGAACGCTATTAGAAATTGTTTGGTAGCTCTTTGTATTTTTATGTGTAAAATTGCGGGCCTGGCTGCTGTGAGTTATTGCTGGATGCTGGAGGAAGATTAAATATCTGAGGTGCGGTTGGTGGTATGCTGATTGCCCGTGGGACATGACAATGCATTGTTGGGGCTGCTATCTAAGGCCTTAAAGGGGTTGTAAACCCTCATGGTTTTTCACCTCAATGCATTCTATGCATTAGGGTGAAAAACCTTCTGTGGTGCTGCAGCCCCCCTGAGCCCCCCTTTTACTTACCTGACCCCAATCTTTCTCCGGCCGGGAACAAGCACACCAGCACTTAGCTGGTGTCTCGTGTCCTGATTGGATAGATTTATAGCAGCGCAGCCATCGGCTCCCGCTGCTGTCAATCATATCCAATGACGCAGCGTCGGGGGGCAGGGCAGAGTCCTGAATTCTGTGTGAATGGACACAGATGCGGGACTTGGGAGCGCGCCTGCATGGGTGTCCACCAAGGAGAGAGCTTCTCCAAGGTGGACACTCAATGCAGGGAGGAGCCACCAGCGCCGCTGAGGGACGCCAGAAGAGGAGGACCGGAGCCACTCTGTGCAAAACGAACTGCACGATAAGTATATGTAAAAAAGTTCGAACAAAATATTACTGGTGTATAGCCAGCCTTAGGCTAGGTTCACATGTGTTTTTGGAGCGATTTTTTTATGCACGTTTTTACACATTTTTCAGGTGTTTTCATCCTTAAGTGTTGTTTCATTTAGCCAATAGAAAGATAGTTACTAGGAGAAAGGGAGGTAAGCCAAAACACGATACACATTTTTTCAGGCATTCCAATGAAGCTTATAAAAACCAAAATTATGCACTATGTACTTTTTTAAGCTTTAAGCGTCAAGCTTCACCTATGTGAAAAGTGTGGTGTGCATTTGTATTCAGCCCCTCTGAGTCAATACTTTGTAGAACCACCTTTCACTGCAATTCCAGCTGCAAGTCTTTTTGGGGATGTCTCTACCCGCTTTGCACATCTAGAGAGTGACATTTTTGTCCATTCTTCTTTGCAAAATAGCTCAAGCTCTGTCAGATTGGATGGAGAGCATCTGTGAACAGAAATGTTCAAGTCTTGCCACATTTTCTTAATTGGATGGACTTTGACTGGGCCATTCTAACACATGGATATGCTTTGATTTAAAACCATTCCATTGTAGCTCTGGCTGTATGTTTAGGGTCATTGTCCTGCTGGAAGGTGAACCTCTGCCCCAGTCTCAAGTCTTTTGCAGACTCTGACATTTTTTCTTCTAAGGCCGCGTACACACGAGCGGACTTTCCTGCGGGATTGTCCGCCGGACTAGAGTCCGCTGGACATTCCGACCGTGTGTGGGGCTTCGGCAGATTTTTTCCTCCCAAAAGTCCGGCAGACTAAGTTTTAAGTTTAGACTTAAAATTGTCCGCTGGACTCGGCAGTCCGGCGGACAATCCCACCGTCTGTGTGCTAGTCCGCGGGACTTTTGAAATGAACGGACTTGCCTCACACACGGAGGAAAGTCCGTTCATTTAGAGCGTGACTCCAGGTAGACGGGACTAGCGAAGGCAATGAATGCCCCCGCGCTAGCCCCGTCACCTGGTATGGATTTAAAGGGGATCCCCACGCCGAAAAAACGGCGTGGGGGTCCCCCCCAAATCCATCTCAGACCCTTATCCGAGCACGTAGCCCGGCCGGAAAGGGGGTGGGGACAAGCGAGCGCCCCCTCCCCCTCCTGAGCCGTACCAGGCCGCGTGCCCTCAACATGGGGGTGCCCTGGGGAAAGGGGGGCCCTGCGGCCCCCCCACCCCAAAGCACCTTGTCCCCATGTTGATGAGGACAAGGGCCTCTTCCCGACAACCCTGGCCGTTGGTTGTCAGGGTCTGCGGGCGGGGGGCTTATCGGAATCCGGGAGCCCCCTTTAATAAGGGGCCCACCAGATACCACCCTATGTGAATGAGTATGGGGTATGATGTACCCCTACCCATTCAACTAAGGAAAAAAGTGTAAATGAAAAAAACGACACAATTTTTAAAAATATTTTATTGCACAGCTCCGGGGGTCTTCTTCCGTGTTGGGGGGTCTTCTCGCCGGACTTCTCCGCTATCTTCTGCTCTTTTACTAGCTCTTTCACTAGCGGAGGAGCCCGGCTTTCTTCTTCGTTGCCGCTGCCGTCTGGGGGTCAATCCTGCCGGAAAGTCCTTGTACGTATGCCGCATAAGATTGCCCTGTATTTGGCTCCATCCATCTTCCCATCAACTCTGACCAGCTTCCCTGTCCCTGCTTAAGAACAGCATCCCCACAACATAATGCTGCCATCACCATGTTTCACAGTGGGGATGGTGCGTTCAGGGTGATGTGCAGTGTTAGTTTTCTGCCACACATAGCGTTTTGCTTTTAGGCGAAAAAGTAACATTTTTATCTCATCTGACCAGAGCACCTTCTCACATGTTTGCTGTGTCCCCCACATGGCTTCTCACACGGTGGACTCTATTTACTAATTAGGTGACTTCTGAAGGCAATTGGTTGCACTAGATTTTTATTTATGAAAGGGGGCTGATACACTTTTCAGATATTTATTTGTAAAAAATGTTGAAAACCGTTTATCATTTTCCTTTCACTTCACAATTATGTGCCACTTTGTGTTGGTTTATCACATAAAATACCAAAAAAATACATTTACGTTTTTGGTTGTAGCATGACAAAATGTGGAAAATGTCAAGGGGTATGAATACTTTTTCAAGGCACTGTACATACAGTATATGTAAACTGTTTCTGAGTTTCGCCTGCCAAAGTTTTGGTAACTCTGTTTAGCCAGTCTTGTGTTTTACATTCGTGCCACATAGCACTGCAATGCCAGGTTGGTGACTCCATTGGTTTCTGTTTCTGGGTTTCTACGTCACCTACCTGCAAACTGGACAGTGATTCAGCAGTGAAATGGTGCTGATTCATTGTCAGTGAGCAGGAAGGTTATTCAAACTAAACGGAAAAGGGAAGTAGAAGTTTCACATGCCTGTCTATGTTGTGTGGCAGACACCCGGGTGTGCTGAAAAGCATTACAAAAATGTTGGCACGTAAATCGGCTCTGATGTATGAATTTCAGCTGTCCTACTTGGCTGGCGTTCTGCTTGGACAACGACCACATTGCTGCAACCACTGCCACTTGAATACTAGACAAATACTTTTTTTTTGTGTTGAATAAAATGTATTTTCTTTTATGTCTAATATGATGTTTGCTTATTACACCATTATGGAAAATTATGCCCATTTATCAATGGTATAATTCCAGCTTTAATATCATTACATTCTTATTATATGTCTAGACATTTGGATACAGGGTTACTATCATCTTAGAAAGAGTGTGTTGTACTTTTTGCTGTAGAGATGCAATGATGAATAACACCTTTCCAGGAAATATACAACACCAGTAATTGCAAAACACTGAGTGGCGCTGGCCTAATCAGGAGCCAAGGGCATTACCTGTAGGGCAAGATACCGCTCTGCGCTTTGGGGACAGCTGTATCTTTCCTCTGCCTAAGATCCCTGAAGAATCCTCCGCCATCTGTTGTGCGAGTTCTTCGCAGTGCTCGTTAGAATTCTCTGAACAACAAAACACACATAATAGCTCAAGACATCCTCATTGACTTCACGTAGATTCAGAGAAGTGGACAGGCTTTTTTTTTACATAGTATGATGATGTATGGGTTCCCGGTGACCCCTGAAACGGCCTACACATCTCATAATGATGTCTTTAATTAAAAATTACCAGAGCCTTGAGCAAGGCTGCTAATAAAATTACACAAGTGTGGAATAAAATGGTTAATAAGGTCAAAAGAGAAAAAGTAGAAAGAAGGGTTTTATTTTGACAGTTTGTGAGAGAGTGATCGATGCACTTAGTCTGCATAATTAGTGTCGGCATATGATATGAAGTATATATATATATATATATATATATATATATACAGAGCCGATCCGCCCTATATGCACACTATGCAAGCTGCATAGGGCCCCGCCGCTGTGGGGGGCCCCCAAGACCCAGCATCCCCCCTGCACCTCTGGCTGGCTGTTTAGTGTGCAGTGGGGAGAGGTGGAAGGCGGCGATCGGCAGCTCTATGGTGCCTGAGTGGGCGGCGGGATCTCCCTGGGGCATGTAGTGCTCTCAGTGTATACAGTGGAGAGGTCAAAGGCCCCTCCCCTCTCCACTGTATACACTCGGAGATAGAACTTCTAGCCCCAGGGAGATCCCCCCTGCCTGTGGACACCATATAGCTGCCGATCGCCGCCTCCCACCTCCACCAGCCAGGTACAGGGGAACCTCTGCAAGTGGCGGAGTCAGCTGTTTGGGGACCTTGATGTAAGAGGGGGGGCTTTCTGGGGACATTAATGTAAGGAAGGGGTCCTCTGGGGACACTGATGTAAGAGGGGGGCCTCTGGGGACACTGATGTAAGAGGGGGGCCTCTGGGGACACTAATGTGAGAGGGGGGTTCTCTGGGGACATTACTGTAAGGACGGGGCCCTCTGGGGACACTGATGTAAGAGGGGGCCCTCTGGGGACACTGATGTAAGAGGGGGGCTCTCTGGGGACCCTGGTGTAAGGGGGGGCGCTCTCTAAGGACACTAATGTAAGAGGGGGGCTCTCTGGAGACACTAATGTAAGGACGGGGCCCTCTGGGGACACTGATGTAAGAGAGACTGTGTGGCAATGGAAAATGGTTTACATAGCTCACAGCATCACAGGTCAGGTAGAGGGCCCCTTAGCAGAATTTCGCTTAGGGCCCCAGGGAGGTCAGGATCGGCACTGTGTATATATATATATATATATATATATATGTATGTATAGGGGTTGGCCAAAAATATGGAAACACTAGATGATTTACAGACATGTTTCGCATTGAAAACATTCTTTTGCTTCCGCTGTGTGATGACACACCTAGCTGCTGGTAATACGGAGTCATGTCAGAGCTTACTGAGTCTCAAAGAATTGTCGGTGCCTGCTGAGCTGGTGCCTCTGTGACTGAAGTTGCTAATTTATTATGCGGTGATGATCGGTACAGTATCAAAGGTTATGACGGCATATACAGTTTCCGGGAAAACGTTGTCTGATAAGCATGACGTGGTCAACTGACCAAAAGAGACAAAAGGACATTGTGCAGGATTGTGACCCGGAATAAGAAAACAACTGCTGCAGAAGTGACTGCAGAGCTCAATCTCAGTCTTCCAAAGCCTGTGTCCACGAAAACTGTGCGGAGGGAACTCCATAAGCAAAGCATTCACGGGTGAGCTGCAATTACCAAACCACTAGTGACTGATATTAAGAGGAAAGAGTGGTGCTACAGCCATCAACAGCATTCTTAGATCCTCATCTCAGCATGGTCAGTCAGCAATCCTGGCTCACACTAGCCAGCAAGGCCTTTTATTATCCATCAAGCTTTCACAAACAGGAAGTGCCTGCCTACAACAGCCGAGCACTTCCTCAATACAAAATGACATCACAGGAAGTGACATGGAGTAAAGGGGAGGGCATTCACGGGAGGAAGTGCACACACCCCATTTTAGTCAGCATGCAGCCCAGTCAATACTGCTCAAATTAAACAGAATCTCGTAAGCTCATTCTACTGGTTCTTACAGGCTTGAGACAATCTGCGGAGACATTGCCACTGATGTTGTCAATATACGGTACGAGTATATTAACAAGGCGGATACCAATGTCCTTTTATTAAAGCAGATATGTATCCAAAAGGGATAACGTAGCCACACAGAGATAAAATAATATGTTTCTCCCGTTATGCAGACTTCTCTTCTCTAATGTGCATAGTCATTTGAAGGCAAGAGGCCCAGCGCTTTGCGCTTGATACCTACAAACCAACAAACATCCACAGACACAGAGAACACGTCTCAAATCCCATGAGAAGGTTTTCATACTGACCGTTTTTACCACTGGTCTCGATTTAACCCAAGTGCGCTCTGCTAGAGCGCTCCTCGATTAAATCAGACACAGGGAGACAGATGACAATCTATAAAAACACACATCCTAGAATAAAATGTCCACATAAATTTTATACAATATAATTTCCACAACAACCCATAAATCGTGGAATATCCATCAATGTAAGAATGCAATATGGTCCGATTCATTGAGCTTCACACTGTTCCCAACCACCGGACGTGTTTACGCGTGGAGAACATCGTCCCAACCTTGCAACCAGGACTGTCTTGTGCCAACGTTAAAGCATGGTGGCTGCGCAATCATGGTTTGGGCAGCCATATCTTGGTATTCTGAAAGGGAGAGTCACTGCCAGCGACTATGTACAAATTGTGGTTGACCATGTGCATCCCATGGTGCAGACATTGTTTCCCAAAGACAGCACCATTTACCAAGACCATAATTCTCTGAGTCACACAGCTGGTGTTGTCAAACCATGGTTTGGCGAGCAAGCAGACAAAATCTCACACCTTTCCTGGGAGCCCCAATATCATAGAGCCACTATTGTCAATTTTGGAGAACAAGGTCCGGACTCGTTTTCCGCCTCTGGCATCTCTGCGAGAACTAGAATGATTTTTGGATGAAGAGTGGTATTTAGATTCCATTACCCACCATCCAAGACTTATATTTATCAATTCCCAGGAGAATTCAGGCATCTTGCCAATGGCAGTCCAACACCATATTAGGTAACCATTTTGTTCTTTTACCTGGTGTTTAAAAGGACACGGGCCAATCAATGACTGTAAAAACACTTGGGGCCACTCAATGAAATTGGAGGAGAAGCGGTTTAACCTAGGGGGTTTTTCACTGTCAGGGTGTGGTAAGGATGTGGAACTCCCTTTGACAGTCTGTGGTGTCGGCAAGGATTATTGATAGTTTTAAAAACAATCTTGGATGTGCACCTTAGTGAACACAATATACAGGAATATGGGAAATGATTATCGACATGAACACACACACCCACACAGGGTGAACTGGATGGACTAGTGTCTTTATTCAACCTTACAAACCATATGATTTTGTTTCCATACCATATTTTGTCCAACCCCTGTATATGTGTCATTTACATTTTATTATTATATGTAATTTGGACAGATGACAGATGTGTATGTGTTTATATATGTAATATGTTTTGTTTTTTATGTTTCAAATATATTCAGTTTAACCACTTAAGCCCTGGAAGGTTTTACCCCCTTCATGACCAGGCCATTTTTTGCTATTTGGCACTACCCTATTTAACTGGCAATTGCACGGTCATTCACCGTTGTACCCAAATGAAACCTATATATTTTATTTCACACAAATAGAGCTTTTTATTTGGTGGTATTTGATCACCACTGGGTTTTTTTATTTTTTAATAAATATAAATGACAAAATACCAAAATTTTTGAAAAAAAAAAAAAAAATATATTTTGTACTTTCTGCTATAAAACATATGCAATAAAAAAATCTTCATAAATTTAGGCCAAAATGTATTCCGCTACATGTCTTTGTTAACCACTTCAGCTCCGGAAGATTTACCCCCTTCATGACCAGGCCATTTTTGCGATACGGCACTGCGTTATTTTAACTGTCAATTGCGTAGTTGTGCGACGCTGTACCCAAATACATTTTATGTCCTTTTTTCCCACAAATAGAGCTTTCTTTTGCTGGTATTTGACCACCTCTGCGGTTTTTATTTTTTGCGCTTTAAACAAAAAAGGTCCGACAATTTTGAAAAAAAAAACTATATTTTTTACTTTTTGCTATAAAACATACCCAATAAAAAATTGAAAACATCTAATTTCTTTATCAATTTAGGCCAATATGTATTCTACTACATATTTTTTGTAAAAAAAAAAACGCAATAAGCGTATATTGATTGGTTTACACAAACGTTATAGTGTCTACAAACTATGGGATATTTTTATGTATTTATTTTTTATTAGTAATGGCGGTGATCAGCAACTTATAGTGGGACTGCAATATTGCGGAGGACAAATCTGACACAAACTGACACTTTTGACACTTTTTGGGGACCAGTGACACTAATACAGTGATCACTCAGTGCTAACAAATATGCACTGTCACTGTACTAATGACATTGGCTGGGAAGAGGTTAACATCAAAGGGTTAAATGTGTTCCTAGCCAGTGCTTGTGTACTGTGTGGGAGATGCTTTTACTAAGGGAAGGCATAGATCCGTGTCCCTGCTTTGCAGGAACACAGAATCAATGCCTTCCCTACTGACAGAATGGCGATCTGCCTTGTTTACATAGGCAGATCACTGTTCTGCCTGTGTACTGAACAAACGGCCGGTGCTGGCGGACATCGAGTTCGCAGTAACCCGCCGATGGGCTCCTGCTGTGTGTGATCACAGCAGGGGTGGGCCACTGGCGACGCGTGTGCATGCCCCAGAAGTGTCAGATCACGTGGTGCAGAGCGGCCGCCCTGGCGCAGTATATATACAGTGTCCGGGTATGAAGTGGTTAAAAATAAATCCCAGTAAGGTCCCTAACTCACATCTAGGTCCAATTTAGACAAGAGCCAATTAACCTACCAGCATGTCTTTGGAGTGTGGGAGGAAACCCACGCAGGCACAGGGAGAACATGCAAATTCCATGCAGGTAGTGCCGTGGTTGGGATTTGAAGCAACGACCCTAGTGCTGCTAGGTGGAAGTGCTAACCACTCAACCACTCAGTGCTAACCACTCAACCACTCAGTGCTAACCACTCAGTGCTAACCACTCAACCACTCAGTGCTAACCACTCAGTGCTGACCACTCAACCACTCAGTGCTTACCACTCAACCACTCAGTGCTAACCACTCAACCACTCAGTGCTAACCACTCAGTGCTAGCCACTCAACCACTCAGTGCTAACCACTCAACCACTCAGTGCTAACCACTAACCAAGCCACTGTGCTGCCCAATCCAAAGTTTGCCTGGCAGTGGAGTTCCCCCTTCACTCAAAACATTACAAGTCCTTTTTTTGTCTTCCCTACCTTATCCCACAGGCTTTTTTCTCTCTGTGTGACTATTCCCCCAAATCTATTTCTCTTCACTGCTCCATCGGCTCTAGGCCTATGATGTCATTGTGTACAATGCAGCACCTGCAGTCCTGCATTGTAAGTGAGGACACCAAAGGCCCATCTACAACCAGGTGCATCGTGGAGAAGTAGAGAGTGCTGGCTATCTGGGGAGCAAGCGATAAGGTAAGCAAAACTGCTTTTTAATAGTATATTAGACTAAAAACAAGCATTCAACCCTTGAAGTGTGTGTTGGGGAGTCTGAATAGAGCACATCAGACAGCTAACTCCATCATGATTAGTAATGACAGATGTTAACTAACATTTTATAGATCTGGTTTGTTCGGATGACAACAAAAAGGGATGTCTCCAATGTGTGAAATGCCTTAGGAGGCATGTATGAAACCAGCATAGGGCAATAAGTGGGCAATTTCTGCTGCAGATATACAGTATATTATTTAGTAAAAGAATATATTTATAGAGATAGATAGATAGAATGAATAGATTTCTATTACAATTACCGTATATATGAGGAATATTATATGTGCACCTAGTATTACAAGGGAATGAATGTTGCTTTCGCTTTTCTTGCTGTGTAGAGTCATATAGCCTAATGATGTATGTCTTTCATTGTCAGTCTCTACATAAAATCTTATGCAGTCTCTTCCCTGTCATAATACGCAGTCATGCATGGATTGTGTGAAAGCAATTACCAATTTCATATTTCATTATGCAGGAGTAAGGAACTCCCTTTCTAAGATCTGTTTATTATACCATCTCCCAATAGCCCATGTACACAGCCGTATAGCTACAACACTGCTTTTAAACCATGTACAATATTTTGTCTTTTTTGAAGCTGCACAAACATCAGCAATTCAAGTAATTCCTGAAGACAGCGATATCATTTTTGTAAATGCTGAAACATGCTTCTGCTTGCCCCGTGCTGATATCAGCCTCTGCTATTAAATCTTGATGACTTGACCTATAGTGTCAGAAAGCAGTGGTATAGAGAAGCACAGGATTTGTACATTGCTTTTTATGTGCAATTGTTCTGCTTTTTGGTCATGCTTAGGAGCTTTTGTGAAAATATCCTATTGATTTGTTCTTTTCAGTAGCACAAACTTCAATGCGTTTTATAAAAAAAGGAATGAGAGTTCTTTTACATTAGACTATATTATTGCAAGTTACATGATTAGTCATATGTTTCCCTGTATTTTGGAAGGACACAATTTGCACTTAAATAGTGAACATCAATTCACCCAAAATGCAGCAGTTTTTTTCCCCAACATATAGCAGTGCAATGCTTTGGTGAGTACACCCTGTTAAAAATACTTTGATATGAGAATATGGGGTGCTTTCACACTGTGGATGTGGCACAGTTTCAGGG
Organism: Lithobates sylvaticus; assembly: GCA_028564925.1. NCBI lineage: Eukaryota > Metazoa > Chordata > Amphibia > Anura > Ranidae > Lithobates > Lithobates sylvaticus. Next base: position 381,323,195 of record CM053028.1, read on the forward strand.
CCGGTGCTACCACTAGGCAAGCTAGGCGGCCGACTAGGGCGCCCTGCTGCCTAGGGCTCCCGGCCACTGGTTTTCCTACTCTCTTCTCTCTGCAGCAAGCAACTAAGTCTCAGCATCAGCAGGCAGCCGCCGCTGCATTCAAACATAGTGTCAGAGGTGCAGCAGTGGTCGAGGACTGTGTCTGTGTCCTGACTCCCGCAGCAAGCAAACATTCATCTATGGGCACTGGTAGGCTGCATTGAAGGGGCACTGGTAGGCTGCATTTGATGGGTGCTGGTGAGGCTGCATTTGATGGGCGCTGGTGAGACTGTATTTGATGGGTGCTGGTGAGACTGCATTTGATGGGTGCTGGTGAGGCTGCATTTGATGGGTGCTGGTGAGGCTGCATTTGATGGGTGCTGGTGAGGCTACATTTGATGGGTGCTGGTGAGGCTACATTTGTTGGTTGCCGATGAGGCTGCATTTGATGGGCGCTGGTGAGACTGTATTTGATGGGTGCTGGTGAGGCTGCATTTGATGGGTGCTGGTGAGACTGCATTTGATGGGTGCTGGTGAGGCTGCATTTGATGGGTGCTGGTGAGGCTGCATTTGATGGGTGCTGGTGAGGCTACATTTGATGGGCGCTGATGAGGCTGCATTTGATGGGTGCTTTTTTTAAAAAGGTGGGATTTACATGGACAGGGAAAAGGTGGCGCAGTCAGCCGGGGGGGGGGGCCAAATTAGGTTTCGCCTAGGGTGTCAAAAATCCTTGCAGCAGCCCTGCACAGTTTACATGCAGTTTTCATAGGGGTTAGCTTTCCTATAGGCTTCCCTTATGTTCCCCGTGGTTTTGGTGCAAAAAGAAAGTGCACCAAAAGTCCTGCATGCATAAAACCTAAGTTTTGTAAAGAAATAAATAAAAAAAAATCAGCATCAGGGACATTACTTACCATTAATCTGATGTGTCCCTTGTGCTGCTGGGAACTGCATTCCTTTAAATCCTCCTCCGATTCCCCGTAACCCTGCCACCATAATTTTCCGGTGTGGTGGGGTTAACAGAACTGAGGGAGCCATAAAAGGCAGTTCTGACGGACTGCCTGACACTCTGCCTGGGTGCCTCCATCAAGATACAGCTTCCTCCACTCTGGAACTGAGAACCAGGTTTTGTAGCAGGATATTGCACCCAAGAACTAGACAACACTAGCTTAGGTGCAAACTGGAACCGACCCTTTATTGTAAATTCACACAGAATATATAGTATACAGCACAAAATCAGGTAAGAGCTTGATCACATTATCCTAAACAATGCAAATTGTAAACAGTAATATCAGTACATCTAATGAACAGTTAACATAAACATCCCACAATGGTTCAAGGTAAAATGGACACAATGCTAGTCACATCTCCAAGAGGATTACCAGACAGACAGAAACAATAGGCAAATCAATAAACAATGGAAATTCACACCTAGTAGGCACATAATGGGAAAATTATACTATGAGAAAAAGACACCCAGCATCAGGTTGTTTTGAGCTGTTTATATTAACATCTATTCTGAGTCTCTGAGTCTGGGGGGGGGGGGGGTGAAGCAGTCATTGCTAATTTGAGCAAAGAGGCCCCAAATCTGTATTCAGGTCCTAGGTTCCTTGAGTCTGTGTGTTTCGGGGATACATGGACTCGAATCCGAAGCAAAACCACTCCAAGGGTCCCCCATGCACACACCTCCCAAGAATAGAGCCCCGTCAAAAGCCAGGGCCCATAGTCAGTAGGCAAGAGGCTACCCTGCAGCCCCCTTCAAATGCCCCTGTCCCGGTTTGGTCTGTTACAGCAGTCATCAAGAGTGAATGACTAAAGCTGGCCATAGATGGATCAAATCTTGGCCAGTTCAGCAGGTACCAGCAAAGATTTGATCCATCTATGGGCAGGCTGATTGTACCCAAGTTGATCTATAAATAGACTTGGGTATACCAGCATGTTGGATTTATAGCAACTACCAATAATCACTGTGTTGTTTACCAGGGATGGCTCCCCTAATGTCCCTTGTGCTGATTTTTTATTAAACTAAACTTAAGGCGGCCATAGACAGAACGAAATTTGTCCGGTTCAGCAGGAACTAGCTGAATTTTGATCCATCTATGGGCAGGCTGGTTGTACTGAAGTCGATCCATCGATCTACTTCAGTACAAGCAGCCTGTTGGATTTTTTTGCCTGGGTACTGCCGGTGGCTATAGCCATCAGCAGTGATAATTGTTTCTGCCAGTGGGGAATGCTCCCCGCCGGCAGAACACAGCAGCACTACAGGAGGGATTCCCCCATCAATACTGAGTGTGTTGACGGGGAATCAAGAAAATTGCATAATGTATGGCCTACCTTAGGCTTTAATGCATTTAGCACAATAAAATAAACATTCCCCAGTTAACTATTTGCTACTCTTACCCCAGCACCTGCTATTTACGGCTATCGATGCTGCTGGCTCCTGCACCCTCAGCATCAGTGGCGGCTGGTGCTCAATATTTGGGGGGGGCGGCACACCAATAACACCCCTCCCCAGGAGACAGACTGGAAGGCGCCGATCATCCCCCCCTTCCCGTGGAAGACAGACAATCAGGGCCTCCTTACCTTACCAGAGGCAGATGACAAGGATCCGGGGTAGGGACCTAAGACTCCCTGGCCAATCGGGTTTCAGGATCCGCTTCCTGATTGACCGGGAGGAGTCACTTTAGACTAGAGCAATGTTTTTCAACCTCTTTTCAGTCAAGGTACCCTTTAAAATTATGCACATTATGCATCTTGAGGCACCCCCATTCTAAAATATAAAAAAACTAAACTTTAGAGGTGATTTAGGGAGGGGCAAACAAAGATGCTGTAAAGGCTGCCAACTTCCTCCTTATCAACCAACGTCATTAGATGATAGGATGCTGGCAACTGGCCCACATGGTTTTAATGATGTTTTGTTTAACAAAAAGAAAAGCAGGCTTTATCTACCCACTGCTACCGCACCCCTGAAGAACCCAGGCGGCACCCTGGTTGAAAAAAGCTTGTCTATAATAAGTCTGTTAGCTTGAAGAAGGAAGGGGATGAAGAGTGAGGAACAGGGGGGTGCCTTGCCATACTAGACTACGGGGCTGCGTGTTTCTGTTGATGCACACAGCGTAAGTGTAGGGAGACAAATGTATGCATGCATAGGTGGCTCCATAGGATGCTGCAAAAAAAAGGAACCCTGAAACTTGGGGAAGCGATCATGGCACCGTTTTAAACTCGAACATAGGCAAGAATTAAAAGAAAGGAGTTGTATACTCAGTAAAGCCTAGTACACATGGGCCGAATGTCGGAGGGCATTGGCCAGTTTCTATTGAACCGGCTTCTGTCGAAGGCGCCAAAAGGGTCTGCCGACCGGCATCCAATGACCAGTGTGTTCTGGCGGGGGAGCTGTCCCCCTGTCAGAACACAATAGCTCAGCGTGGAAGATTGTTGTACTAATATACGATCGTTAGTACAGCAGCTCCTCCTGGGCTGTACGGAAAAAAACTGTGTGTACCAGGCTTAAGTGAATAAATCAGCTGCTTAAAGAGGGGTTAATACCACTTTAAGGTAAACATCTAATTGGGGAACAGCTGTGTCACTTATGGCTCTCAAGACATGGATGAGACAGTCCTGAAAGCGGAACTTCAGTTATTTTTTCAACTTCCCATCTTTAAATCTTCTGCCCTTGTTTTAACTTTGGATAGTAAAACATTTTTTTTTCTGCCAGTAAATATCTTATACAGCCCACTTCCTCTTTCTTGTCTGGTTATTGGCCTAGGCTTATGAAATCATTCACAGTTCTCTCTCTATATCTGGTGAGAGTTTGCCAGGAAGGGAGGGAGGATGAGTCATAAGAAGGCCAATGAGAGCTGCATGGCTGCAGAGCTGGAGGTGTGCCTCTGTGTGTCTGTGTAAATCCAGGAAGTGAACAGGCAGCAGCTTCAGCTGCCCACAGTTAAAATGGCTGAAACCAGACTTAGTGGAGGGAGATTTCTGCAGCATATCTGGCAAGTACAGAATCACAGTATATATAAAATAATATGCAAAGTGGTTGGAGGGAAGCTTCAGAATGGCAAAGATGTTTTTATTACAAATTATGTGAGCAGACTACAGTTCCTCTTGAAATAGGGATCAATTGCCACATGGAGCAATATTGTACAGTCTGTGAATGGTACAATAGTCCAAATTTCCAGACTGCAATGTTTACAGGCTTTCTTTGTTTTTAAATTTAGAATAGGTACCTTGGCTGGGGCTATGATAGAAATGGTGACTTCTCATTTTTTTTTCATATGCATTTTCTCTGTTCTGTCACCACTGCCAGTACACAGGTCTGACAGATAACAAGAGAATACTTCCTTCAATCCTGAGAACAGAAACTCCATTTCCCTGGAGCACAGCTGTGTTCCCATGCCAAGCCAGATCCTTTCACTGTCAGCTGGGTGTGTCTCTTTTACTTAACCCATGGAACAGGAGCAACAGGTCAGCTATTCTTACAGAGCCGACACACACGAAACCTGAAGATTCACACCTTTTAGCTCACCTGGGTTTTCCTTCCTGGGTTGGATACCCTTCCAAAACCCATTGGGCACAGTTACCCAGTTAAAAAAATCCTGCCATCTCCTTACATGATCTATATAATGAGTTGATACCCCTGATATTTAGATCTGCATATAACATTGCCTAAAGCGTATCTAAACCCAAAAACAAAAGTGCATTTAAAATGTTTAGCTTTCCATTTCTTAGATGTCATGGCTGCATGAGTTTTTTTTCCGCCTGGTGGTTCTGGCAGTAACAGATTCTGTATGATGGTGGCTACTCTATCTATAAAGACGTAATGGAGACCAGTGGCATCACTAGGGTTGGTGTCACCTGGTGCAGTAAAATTTGGTGTCCCCCCCGTCACTGAGCCATCCGGAGCACTGAGCAGGCTAGCGCATCAGCGCAGCTCATCCCCCGTGCAATCCCCCTAATGTAAGCCCCCCATGCAAGCCATCTAATGTAACCCCCATGCAATACCCCTAATGTAACCCCCCGTGTGCAATCCCCAATGAACCCCCCCCCCCGTGTGCAATCCCCCTACTGTAACCCTCCTGTGCAATCCCCTAATGTAACCCTCACGTGCAATCCCTCTAATGTAACCCCCATGTGCAATCCCCCTAATGTAATCCCCCAATGTAACCCTCCCATGTGCAATCCCCTAATGCAGGGGTCTCAAACTGGTGGCCCTCCAGCTGTTGCAAAACTACAAGTCCCATCATGCTTCTGCCTGAGAGAGACATGCTTGTACCTGTCAGCCTTGCAATGCCTCATGGGATTCGTAGTTTCGCAACAGCTGGAGGGACACTAGTTTGAGACCCCTGCCCTAATGTAACCCCCCCATGCAATCCCTCTAATGTAACCCCCACGTGCAATCCCCCTAATGTGACTCCCCCATGCAATCCCTCTAATGCAACCCCCCGTGTTCAATCCCCCTAATGTAACCCCCCCGTGTGCAATTCCCCTAATGTAACCCCCCCGTGTGCAATTCCCCTAATGTAACCCCCCCGTGTGCAATTCCCCTAATGTAACCCCCTGTGTGCAATCCCCCTAATGTAACCCCCCCCCGTGTGCAATTCCCCTAATGTAACCCCCCCGTGTGCAATTCCCCTAATGTAACCCTCCCTGTATATCTCCCCTCCCAACATTTACAGAGCTCAGATCAGTGTGGCACCTCTCTCCGCCTGCCTGTCACAATAATAGGCGATTGCAGTGCCAGTTCCCAGAGGACATGCGGGCGCCGGGCACTGGGCTATGAGACTCCAGAGCTCTCTGCCTCACAATTCTTTCTCCTCCGTCCCCGAACATCGTGGGGAGCTAAGGAGACACAGCAGAGATACCGGAGTGCGCAGGGGAAGAAGAGAGAGCCGCAGCGCCTCTCTCAATCCAGTGCTGTGTGGGTGTCACCCGGGTGTGCCCCCCCTGCTCCCCCCTAGCGATGCCACTGATGGAGTCACCCTTGGACAGCAGAATTGTCCAGAGAGGGTAGTGTTAGATGGATTTTACATAAGTGGCTAATAAATTAAAGCAGAACTCCAGCAAGTAAGTTTTAAACGGGTACAGAATTTTTAAAATAGTCTCAACCCTCTAACGGTTCAAAGATGTTGACAAATAACAGCACGATGAACAGGTAAAAAACAAAAAAAATAAACAAATTTACAGGGGGGCTCAGGCAAAGACTGCTTTGTTAATTACAGTTTGCCATTTGTGGTTTTGCTTTTTGTACTGCTTTAATTCTTACACAGCTGTTCTTTGTGGACACCAGTGAATTTTTGTGTCAAGGAGCATCTGTATGTCTATAGACCTCCTTCAATGTCCGATGCCCATTTTTCTTTGTGGAGAAAGCAACCATTGCAATGGATTTCCCAGGCTATTTTGCATCATTACATATACAGGTACATCTCAAAATTAGAATATCATCAATAAGTTAATTTATTTCAGTAATTTTATTTAAAAAGTGAAACTCATATATTTTACATAGATGTGTTACACACAGTGATATATTTCAAGCATTTCTTTCTTTTAACCACTTCCCTACCGCCCACTGTCATATGACGCCCACAAGGTGGATAGGGGGCGCGCGCGCGCCGGCGGCGTCGCTCGGGACCCGGTGCGCGTGCCTGGCGGCCGCGATGTCCGCCGGGCACCCGCGATTGCCCGTTAAAACAGCGGGACCGTGGAGCTGTGTGTGTAAACACACAGCTCCACGTCCTGTCAGTGGAGAGGAGACCGATCATGTGATCCCAGTATGGAGGAACAATGATCGCCTCTCCTCCTCTTGTGAGTCCCCTCCCCCCACAGTTAGAATCACTACCTTAGGGAACACATTAACCCCTGCAGCGCCCCCCTAGTGTTAACCCCTTCTCTGCCAGTCACATTTACACAGTAATCACTGCAATTTTATAGCAACGATTGCCGTGTAAATGTGAAATAGTCCCAAAAATGTGTCAAAAGTGTCTGAAGTGTCCACCGCAATGTCGCAGTCACGAAAAAAAAAAAATCGCAGATCGCCGCCATTACTAGTAAAAAAAAAAAAATGCAATAAATCTATCCCCTATTTTGTAGACGCTATAACTTGCGATTTTTTTTTTTACCAAAAATATGTAGAAGATTACGTATCGGCCTAAACTGAGAAAAAAAATAGTTTTTTTTAAAAAAAATGGGATATTTATTATAGCAAAAAGTAAAAAATATTGTGTTTTTTTTCAAAATTGTCGCTCTTCTTTTGTTTATAGCGCAAAAAATAAAAACCGCAGAGGTGATCAAATGGCACCAAAAGAAAGCTCTATTTGTGGGAAAAAAAGGACATCAATTTTGTTTGGGTGTAACGTCACACGACCGCGCAATTGTTAAAGCGACGCAGTGCCGAATCGCAAAAAGTGCTCTGGTAAGGAAGGGGGTAAAATCGCCCGCTGCTGAAGTGGTTAAATTTGATAATCATGGCTTACAGCTAGTGAAAATCCAAAATTCTGTATCTCAGAAAATTTGAATATTACATAAGACGAATAAAAAAAAGGATTTTTAATACAGAAATGTTGGCTTACTGAAAAGTATGTCCATGTATAGTATAGTATGCACTCAATACTTGGCAGGGGATTCTTTTGCATGAATTACTGCATCAATACAGTGTGGCACGGAGGCGATCAGCCTGTGGCACTTCTGAGGTGTTATGGAAGCTCAGGTTGCTTTGATAGTGGCCTTTCGGCTTGTATGCATTGTTGGATCTGGTGTCTCATCTTCCTCGTGACAATACCCCACAGATTCTCTATGGGGTTTAGGTCAGGTGAGTTTTCTGGCCAATCAAGCACAGTGCTACCATGATCATTAAACCAGGTATTGGTACTTTTGGCAGCATGGGCAGGTGCCAAGCCCTGCTGGAAAATTAAATCGGAATTTCCATAAAGCTGGTCAGAAGAGGGAAGCATGAAGTGTTCTAGAATTTTTTGGTAGAGGGCTGCACTGACTTTGGACTTGATGATATGGCTCCCCAAATCATCACTGACTGTGGAAACTTCACACTAGACCTCATGCAACTTGGATTCTGTGCCTCTCCACTCTTCCTCCAGACTCTGGGACCTTGATTTCCCAAATTTTCCCCAGTCAGTGATAATTTGGGAGCCATGTCATCTGCTGGTGTTGGTCCACTGTGTTTTATCAAGTCTAAGGTCAGCGCAGCCCTCTACCTCGAAATTCTAGAGCACTTCATGCTTCCCTCTGCTGACCAGCTTTATGGAGATGCCGATTTCATTTTCCAGCAGGACGTGACACCTGCCCACCTGGTTTAAAGATCATGTTATCACTGTGCTTGATTGGCCAGCAAACTCGCCTGACCTAAACCCCATAGAGAATCTGTGGAGTATTGTCCCGAGGAAGATGAGACATCAGACCCAACAATGCAGATGAGCTGAAGGCCGCTATCAAAGCAACCTGGGCTTCCATAACACCTCAGTAGTGCTGATCGCCTCCATGCCACGCCACATTGATCCAGTAATTCATGCAAAAGTAGCCCCGACCAAGTATTGAGTTCATACTATACTGTACATGGACATCCTTTTCAGTAAGCCAACATTTCTGTATTAAAAATCCTTTTTTTTTGTTGGTCTTATGCAATATTCTAATTTTCTGAGATACAGAATTTTGGGTTTTCACTAGCTGCAAGCCCTAATCATGAAAATGAAAAGACAGAAATGTTTGAAATATATCACTGTGTAACGCATCTATATAAAATATGAGTTTCCCTTTTTTAATTGAATTACTGATATAAATAAACTTTTTGATGATATTATAATTTTATGAGATGCACCTGTTTATACACTTCCGGTGCCCCGGAAGACGTAATTTATGATGAAACGCATCGGGGTGGAGCTTGCTGTGATGTAATCACACTGCCTAGAAGTACACCGGTAATGCAATCACTGTGGTTTTGGAGAGTTCTTACAATTTATTGTTTTATCCCTGTAATGGAATTTTAGCGTTTTTTTTTTTTAAATATATGCAGTTTTCACACTATGTGGAGTATGTGATCTTTTTTTTCTGGGAACTCACCTTCATACACAGACCCCGAGTGGGGTGTTGTGGAGGAGTAATTTTAAGGAAGGAGAGCAGCTCCTCTGTGATGTGCTTTCCAGAAGAGGTGAAACGGATCAATGTGGAATTTTAACTATAATGCAACTTTGACTCTTGAGAGTCATTAGTATCTGGTAAGCAGATTTGGATCTCTGTGTGGTGGTGGATCACAGTGAAGGAAGTGTTCCTTTGAAGAATCCTTGAGCTTGTGTCACAAGAGACTTTTTTTGTTAAAACTTTTTATTTCATTAAGTTTTTTTATTAATATACGTTTGTCACTGGGTAAGGTGTATGTTTCACTGTAGTGCAGCACATTTTGCATCATTGTTTCCTGTGACAGGTTAGAACGAGTAAAGCTCCCCTTTACATAAGAATAAAAATGAACGTTTCCCTGATATGAAAAGTATGTATGTACAGAAATGAATAATAATAATTGTGTGCCCTCTGGATCATGCAAGCACTGGTGGCCACCATCTGAAACAGGAAACTGGAGTTAAAATTACAACATTAATGGGCTAATACTAAAGATTTCAAATAAAAGTTTATTTTTAATTTACATTCTTTGTCAGGCTAGACTTGCATTTTAACTCAGAACTCGAGCAAAGCATCTTATGGTCATTATAACCGACCTTCTGCCTACTGAGCAAAGATCAATCTTTTTTTTCTCAAGATGTTTTTTTTTTCGAAAGTCTAAAGTCACTAACATTTCTTAGTCATGTAATCTCCTTGCATTCTCCAAGCCTCAGCTGGCAGGCGGAAGGGAGAGAACCTCTTCATATTCGCTGCTTCTACCATAGCTTTGGGACTACAGTTTCCCTGATTTACCTTGTGTATGGGTGGAGTTAGGGGCATCCCCAACATTGTGGTAACATTTTATGCTTGGTATTTGTTAATGATTGATAGAGCAGTCAAGTGGATTGAAATTCCCAGCAAGGTCTCTTTACCTCTAGTAGAAGACAGAGCATTTTTTTTGACAAGGTCTGTGTGTTGCTAGGATGCAGGTGTCAGCACAGGGAGGTAGTGTTACTAGGCAATTATGTAGCATGTATTAGCATGCAGACTGCTGTTGGAAGCGGTTACTTGCGACAACGCCTCCTGTAGTCTAGACTGAGGATCGGAGAGTTTGCTCCTGACAGCCTGGACATAGAGAAGGGGGCTGATTGACACAGGGAATCATACAACCAAATTGTTTAGTTTAGGGCAGGGGTGCCCAACCTTTTGAAGAGCAAGGGCCACTTAAGCGACTTGGTAACCGTTCGTGGGCAATAAAAAGCGGAGTGGGTGGATGGCATCCCACTCTACTCTATAGAGCTCACTCTACTCTTATTTTTATTTTATTTTTTTAGCGGATTGGATTGGAGGTAGGTGTTTGTAAACAGACACAAGTCAATTTACATCTGCCACCCCTCAAAGGTGAATGGAGGGTCCGATTGGGTCGGACTGACCACGTGAAAGGGACCTAAGGCTGCTTTCACACTGATGCACTGTTGTTTACCCACACCACAGGTACAGCACAGTTCATCTGTGGCTTTCATGCAGGTTAGCTGCACTTAGCCATAGACTTCTATTACATCCTGTAGATGTGGTGCAATTTTAGAAAGCACACCAAACTCGCAGGTAATAGAAGTCTATGGCTCAGTGCAGGTAACCCGTGGGTGCACTGCTCTGCACCTACAGATTAGTTTGAAAGCAGCCCAGTAACCACTGCAGAACAGATATGCCCATTTATACACTTTGATTTTAGTAATAAACTTGCTTTTAATAACAGTATTCTATTCTATTTTATTCCATCCCAGAGCAGGAGGTCGCGGGCCACTGGTTGAGCACCCCTGGTTTAGGGTGGCTTAACCACTTCAGCCCAAGAAGATTTGGCTGCTCAATGACTAGAGCACTTTTTACAATTTGGCACTGAGCTGCTTTAACTGGTAATTGTGCGGTAATGCAATGCTGTACTCAAACTAAATTTGCTTCCTTTTTTTTCCCACAAATAGAGCTTTTCTTTTGATGGTATTTGATTGCCTCTGCAATTTTTATTTTTTGTGATATAAACTGAAAAATGGCGAAAATTATGAAAAAATATGATATTTTCTCCTTTTTTTATAAAAAAAAATCCAACACTCAATTTTAGTCATACATTTATGCCAAAATGTATTCAGCCACATGTCTTTGGTAAAAATGTCAATAAGCGTATATTTATTGGTTTGCGCAAAAGTTACAAACTAGGGTACATTTTCTGGAAAAGCAAACAATGGTAACGATAAAACATTAACTCAATAAAACAACTTGATCTTTTAACGCAATCTGTGCCTAAAAAATATATGCCGAAGCATAGGAGCAATCCGCCCCTAATTTTAAGAGCAAATCGCTCCTCCATACCCCCATGCTTGGGCATATATGGTCTTTTTTTTTTTTTTAACTGTGGTGGTGAAATCACCTCTTACAGCACTGAAGTCACGGCTTTATGTATAATGGGAGCAAACGCTGTTGCTGTCAGAATAAATAAACCCGTGTTGCAGCTGAATGGACTACCTGCTTGGCGTTCCTGCATTAGTGTTACAAGGTCTCAGGTGCGAATGGGGAGCAGAAGTGTTAAATTTGGTGTTATCGCTCTCACTCGCTCATACTGGTCACTGGAAGTTCAACATGGCACCTCGTGGCAAAGAACTCTGAGGATCTAAAAGAAAAAGAATTGTTGCTCTACATAAAGATGGCCTAGGCTATAAGAAGATTGCCAAGACCCTGAAACTAAGCTGGAGCATGGTGGCCAAGACCATACAGCAGTTTAACAGGACAGGTGCCACTCAGAACAGGCCTCGCCCTGGTCGACCAAAGAAGTTAAGTGAATGTGCTCAGCATTATATCCAGAGGATATCTTTGGGAAATAGACGTATAAGTGCTGCCAACATTGCTGCAGAGGTTGAAGGGGTGGGGGGTCAGCCTATCAGACCATACGCCACACACAGCATCAAATTGGTATGCATGGATGTCACCCCAGAAGGAAGCCTCTTCTAAAGATGATGCACAAAAAAGCCCGCAAACAGTTTGCTGAAGACAAGCAGACTAAGGACATGGATTACTGGAACCATGTCCTGTGGTCTTTTTTTTTTTTTTTCCTTTCTTTTTCTTTTTTTCCGCCCCCCCCCCCCCCCTGACCTGACCAGATTTTTGATGGTTCTCATTAATATAGGAGAAAAAGAAATAAAGATCAGAACCAAAGAAAAGAAAGAAAAAACATTTAAGAACAAGAAAGATGCTCCCTGAGGCTCCATGTTTTTTTAAATGCCCGCCATCCCACCCATTTATCTAGTTTTTCCTCCACCCTCCCCTTATCGTCTTGTCTGCTTTCCATAGTATATATCCTTTCTACCTCGTCTACCCAATCCCAGATTGTTGGGCCCTCAACTTCCTTCCATTTCTTGGGTATTGCTATTTTTGCTGCATTTAGGAGGTGTGGGACAAGTGAGCCTTGATATTTTTTTAAACCTTCTTTTGTCCCATGGAATAATATTGTCCATGGTTCCATTGGGAGGGTTATGTTGGTTATTTCCTTTATGTGTTGTATTACTTTTTCCCAGAACCCCCTGATCCTGGAGCAACTCCACCAAATATGTGTCATGGTGCCTAGTTCACTACATCCTCTCCAACAATCCCCTTGATTATCTTGTTGGTATTTACACGCTTTATCTGGGGTGACGTACCATCTTGATAATACTTTATAGTTGATTTCAGCCGATTTATTATCTTGTGCAGACCTATGTGTGAGTTTCAATATTTTCTTAATAGTGGTGCTATCACATTGTGTTCCCAACTCATTTTCCCACTTTAAGATGAATGGGGGCATCCCCTTTTCCTCCCCCTCAAGCAGGAGCCCGCCCCACCTAGATATCGTGCCCCTAATGCTCTTATTTAGGCATATCCGTTCCAGTGTGGTTAGTTCTGTCTCTTCCCTTAAGGGGCGTGGAAGGCTCTGCGTGAAGCCAGCAAGTTGGCGATACCTCCATTCATCTATCTCCTCGAACCCGACTGTGTTTTTTAATTCCTGTAATGGACGGATCTTTCCCTCTTTTACTATGTCCTTAAGCTGTGCGTGCTCGTGCTTTATCCAATTCCCTCCGTTGATCTTCATCCCTGGTGCAAAAAAATAATTTTCTTTTAAACTAATTAGTGGTGAGTTATAATACTTATTGTGTTTTTTATATATCCCATCCCATATCTTTAGTGTATTTTGTGTGAGTTTACATTTACTTAAATCGGTTGTCCTGTATTTAGGGGGGTTCCATATAATATTCCCTAGTTTTGCCTTGTTCAGGGAGCACTCTAAGTTCACCCATCTTTTTTCCCTATTTTCTTTTATCCACTCTGTGATTCTTGAGAGTACAATAGCTTTATAATATAGGGTTATGTCTGGAATTGCTAGCCCTCCATTATTTTTTCCCCGTTTTAAGGTAGAGAAAGCTATTCTAGGTTTTTTCCCTTTCCATATGAACCCCGTCAGTAGGGATTTAAGTTTTACTAAGTAATATTTGGGGAGTGCAATTGGCATCATTTGTATTTTATATACAATTTTAGGGAGTATAAACATCTTAAGTGCTTGAATTCTCCCGAACCATGAGAGGGGTCTGTATCCTAGTCTTTTTATGTCGTTTTTAATGTCATCTAAAGCCCCATACACACGGTCGGACTTTTTCATCAATTTGGTCCGATCGGACAAGGTTGTTGAAAAATCAGACCGTGTGTATGCACCATCGGACAGTGTTCGTCGGTTTGTCCGTCGGACAAAGTCTTATCTCCTGCTGGAAAGATTTGCCGTCAACCCGGTCCGATCATACCAAATCCGATCGTGTGTACGGTTGTCCGACCGGACAAAGTGCTACACATGCTCAGATCACATTACAAGACCAAAGCTATTGGCTACTAGCCTCTACGTAGTCCCGTCGTAGGCAACAAACGTCACCACGTTCAGAATGATCGGATTTTCCGACAACTTTGTCCGATCGTGTGTACGCAAAACCAACATCAGACAAAGTATGACGGACATGGTCCGACGGACCTGGTCCACGGATTGTCTGCGCGTGTGTATGGGGCTTAAGAGTGGGACGAAGTTGGACTTAAAATTTTTTTTATGGTAGTTGCTAATTTTATGCCTAGGTATCTCAGTTCTTCTCGCCAGGGAAATTTAAAATCCTTTTGGAGTGCATGCTTTTCTGTATTTCTGGTGTTAATATTCAACACCTCAGACTTCCCCAGGTTTATTTTAAAATTTGAAATCTCTCCATATTTTTGGATTATCTCCATTAATCGGGGCAAGGTGTTACTGGGTTTCTTGATGTAAAATAGTACATCATCCGCGTATGCAGATAGTTTGTGTTCCTCTTTCTCTATCCTGAATCCCGCTATCCCAGTGTCGCCTCGAATCGTGGACAGAAGGGGTTCAAGAGAGAGAATGAACAGGAGGGGGGACAATGGACATCCCTGTCTGGTCCCGTTCCTCATTTCGAAGGGGGGTGAGTCCGTGCCATTGATCTTAATTGTCGCTATCGGATGGTGATATAGCGTCCTTATCCGTTTCAGCATGTTTGGGCCGAAGCCCATTTCCTCCAGTGTCATGAACATGAAGTCCCAGTCTACCCGGTCAAAGGCCTTCTGGGCATCAGTTGACAGGAGCAGACTGGGACCTCCACTCCCCCTCTCGTGGAGCAACAGGAGCAGAGTACGGACCCCATTATCTCTACACTCTCTCCCTGGGACAAACCCAGCTTGATCAGGGTGTACCAACTTGTTCATCTGCCTTTTTATTCTACTTGCGAGTATCTTAGCAAACAGTTTGGTATCTGCATTTAGCAGGGATATCGGCCGATAGTTCGAGCAGCAGGTTCCATCTTTGTCTTCTTTTTTTATGACCGTTATCGAGGCTAACAGGGCCTCTTTGCTCATTTGATAGTCTGTTCCCAGACCATTCAAATACTTGCATAGCCATGGGATCAGGATCTTCTGGAACCTCTTATAGTAGTATATCGTGAACCCGTCCGGCCCTGGGCTTTTCCCGTTTCCCGTGTCAGCCAATGCGCGAACTATTTCCTCTTCTGAGATTGGGCCTTCCATTTCCTCTCGATCATTTGTTGTCATTCTGGCTAAGCCCGCCTGCCTTAGAAAAGCCTTGGTGTTTCCCTTCTTATCTGGTATTGCTCCCTCCCGTTCGTACTCTACTGCGTATAGTTTCTCATAATAGCTCTTGAATATTTGTGCGATCCCGTTTGTGGTGTATTCTAAGGTCCCCTTATCTGCCTGTATTTTCTCAATAAAATTTAGCTTTTTTTTTCCCTGTAACATTTTGGATAGGTATTTGGGGGATTTATTGCTTCCATAGTATTTTTCCCTGGCGAGAAGATAGAATCTTTGTTTAGTTTCTTGTTCCATATGGTTTTTAAGTTCTTCTCTTTTATTTATTATTTCTAGGTATAGCGAACTATCGGGTTTTTGGGACATTTTATGTCTCTGTTCTAATTTAGCTATTTCGCCTGTAATCATTTTTATCTTACTAGTCCTGTCTCTTTTTTTTTTTGTCCCCTCGGCTATCAGGATTCCTCTTATAAAGGCTTTGTGGGCCTCCCATAGTGTCCTACTCGAGATCCCTTCTGTGTCGTTTGCCCTAAAGTATTGTTCCAGTTCATTTCCTATTTTCTCGGCACCTGCGTCTTCTCTTATTATTTCCTCATTTAGTCGCCACCTAGGGGGCGCTTTGGCTTCCGGGGTCATTTGTATTTTCATCCATACCGGGGCGTGGTCTGATAGTGAAATTATCCCAATGTTTGATTCTAGTACCCGTTCTAATGTTCTGTGTTCTGTCAAAATATAATCGATTCGTGAGTACGTCCCGTGCGCCTGGGAGTAGAACGAAAAATCTTTGTCTTTGGGGTGCTGGCATCGCCAAACATCTAACAGTTGATATTCCCGTAGTTTTTTCTTAATTCTATGTAATTGTACGTTACTGATCCCAGGCGCCCGGGACGTACTATCCCATTGTGGGTCCAGACAGAGATTTAAGTCTCCCATCATAATCAAGATTCCCCCCCGGAACTCCATCACTCTCCTTAAGATTTTAATTAAGTATGACCCGGGGTCGGTGTTAGGGGAGTAAACATTAACCAAAGTAACTTTTGTGTCCTCTAGTTTACCCTCTAAAAAAAGGTATCTTCCCTCTGGGTCAGACTCCCTCTTTTCCAGGCAGAATCTCACATTTTTAGCAAAGCCAATTGCCACACCTCTACTTCTAGTGGTTGCTGTATCCGCTTGGTACCATGTGGGAAATTCTTTGGAAACTAGTTTAATATTTGAGTTGTGTGAAATGTGTGTCTCCTGTAAGAAGGCCACGTCGGCGGAATATTGTCCCAGTTCCATCAAAATTTTGTGGCGCTTATTGGCTGAATTGAGCCCCTTAACATTATATGTTATGAAGTTTATAGTAGGCATCCTTTATAGTAGCAAGGTATGGTCAATCCTCTTATCTTATTCCCCAAATCTTTCTGGTCAGGTCCCCCTTCTTCCCCCCCCCCCTTTCTCCCTCCCCCCCTCCCCTCCCTCCCTGCCTACCCCTCCCTTCCCTATCCCGGGCTTAGCTCCCCACTCCCCACGTGGCCTTTCCGTGGCCCCCGGCTCGCCTATGGTCCCGATATTCTTGACCATCCTTGAGCCGCCTTTGAGGAGGTCTGCGCGTTATCCCATCCCTCTCCGGCCGGGCCCCAAGGGACCGGTACGTAAGGACGGGGGGGCCCCCCCGCACCCCCCCCAGAACTGACTAGTCATCTAGCCAGCCGGGCAACTCTGGGATTGGTAGATCCAATTTTTCACAGAACTCTCGTAAGTCCTCTGGGAATACTAATTTTGCCGAGGTCCCCTCTCTGAAGCCAATCAGGCAAGCGGGGAACCCCCAGCTATATCGGATGTTTCGTGTCCGCATACTCTCCAGGAGGGGTCTCAACAGTCGTCTTCTGTCCAGCGTTTCAGGTGCCAGGTCCATATATATCTGTAGGTCTTTCCCTTCATACTGTATCTGCGTGGGCCTCTATCTTTGCCCAGATCTCAGCTTTATCTTCGTAAAAAGTAAAACGAACTATGATGTCCCTTGGACGGTCTGTATTGTAATCCCTTGGCTTGCCGACCCGATGTATTCTATCGGTCCTAGGGAAATCTTCTTCTCCTTTGTCGAGGATTGGGCCGAAAATTTTTTGAGTAATCTGCTTGAGATCTTCCCCTCTGGTTTCTGGTACAGATCTAATTCTTATATTTTGTCGTCTGCTGCGATTTTCCTGGTCCTCAATTCTGTATTGTAGTCTCCTTCTGTGCGTCTTTTCTTTATGCAGCTGCTCCTGCAACTTATTCATCTCTTGGTCCAGTTTTTCTGTTTTCTCCTCGACCATTTCCACTCGTGTTAAAAGGGAACCTAAGTCTGACCTCAGGGAGCTGATGTCTGCTTTTATAGCATTCTCGAGTCTTGTAAGCATCTTCTCCATCTCCCCTTTTGTTGGTAAGTGAGCGTCCTCTCTGGGCTCATCTATTCTACTTTCGTCTATTTCACTTTCTATGATAGAATCTGAGGCCATGGTCTCCTCCAATATTTTTTCCGCTCCCTTTTTCTTTTCTCCTTTCAAGTGAGATTGCCTTGATCCTTCTGGATTTTTAGGGCTCGCGCCTTGGGTCATGTATTGCTTAATGGTACTTTCCGAGTTTTTCTCTTTACCGCTTTTTGGAGGCGCACCTTTTGTTGTTTTGTTGGTTGACCTGCTCATGTTTGCCCCCTTATCTTTAATTCTTCTGATGCGTTTGCCCAGCTTCTTTCTTTCTTGGGGGGCTGGGTTAATTCCCGGCCGCCGTAGGGCAGAATTGACTGGGAAACAGAACCAGGGTTTAATCTGAATATCCTAAAGAAAAAAAGAGAGGGCTGGCTCTATTCAATTTTCCTGGACTCTTTTTCTCTAAGGAGGGAGTGTGGCAGTTTCAGGGAACAAAGGTAGGTCACGGGTCAAACTGTTCAGTGGAGCCAAGTCTGTCCTGCCCTGACGCTATGCGTAGTAGGGTACTTTTAGTAGTTAATTGTTCCTGCTTTTGAGGCCAAGATAAACTTTTTTGGTTCAGATGGTGTCAAGCATGTGTGGCAGCAACCAGGTGAGGAGTACAAAGACAAGTGTGTCTTGCCTACAGTCAAGCATGGTGGTGGGAGTGTCATGGTCTGGGGCTGCATGAGGAGTGCTGCCAGCACTGGGGAGCGAGGGAACCATGAATGCCAACATGTACTGTGACATGCTGAAGCAGAGCATGGATTCCCTCCCTTTGGAGACTGGGCCGCAGGGCAGTATTCCAACATGATAATGACCCCAAACACACCTCCAAGACGACCGCTGCTTTGCTAAAGAAGCTGAGGGTAATGGTGATGCACTGGCCAAGCATGTCTCCAGACCTAAACCATACTGAGCATCTGTGGGGCATCCTCAAACAGAAGGTGGAGGAGCGCAGGGTCTCCGACATCCACCAGCTCTGTGATGTCATCATGGAGGAGTGGAAGAGGACTCCAGTGACAACCTGGTGAACTCCATGCCCAAGAGGGTTAAGGCAGTGCTGGAAAATAATGGCGGCCACACAAAATATTGACACTTTGGACATTTTCACTTAGGGGTGTACTCGCTTTTGTTGTCAGCGGTTTAGATATTAATGGCTGTGTGTTGAGTTATTTTGAGGGGACAACAAATTTACACTGTTATACAAGCTGTACACTGACTACTTTACATTGTAGCAAAGTGTAATTTCTTCAGTGTTGTCACATGAAAAGATATAATAAAATATGTACAAAAATGTGAGGGATGTGCTCACATTTGTGATACTGTAAGTGCACTTTAAAGAGTAACTTCACTTTTTGTGGAGAAAAAAAAAACATCCCCTCTATGTACATTACAAGGATTTTAACAAACGTTGCAGAGTCCTACCTTTTGTTATTCCGAAGAAATCACTGTCTTTGTCAGTGTCCATGTGCCTAGTGAATCTAATGGGAGTGGTTTTATAATTATCAATTAGCACTTTCGCCTCGCAGCAAAAAGGGTCACTGGTTCAAATCCCAACCATGACACTACCCACGTGTTCTCCTTGTGCCTGCGTGGGTTTCCTCCCACACTCCAAAGACATTATTATTATACACAATTTACCGTATTTTTCCGTGTATAAGACGCCCCCCACTTTTCCAGCCCAAAATAAAGAAAATAACATTTTAAACAGGTAAAACAGAACACAGTTTTTGCTTGTTTTCCCCTTAAGGCCTTCTTCTTTTTTGGCATCTTAAGGAGTTGTTCTTCCTGTTTTCTCCACTGTCTGATCATACTCTCAGTGGGGGGGGGGGGGGGGTCCAAACTGTCTCTCTGCAGCTCTATTCCCATGCTCTTTTGCATAGCTAACCACACTAAGTTTGAATTTGGCAGAATATGACAATCTCTTACTTTTGTTTTGTGACATCTTGGCTCTAATCGCTCCGCTCCCTGATGCATCTGCGCAGTCTCCACAGCGAACGGATCGCATCTGCGCAGTCTCCACAGCGAACGGATCACATCTGCGCACTCTCCACCTCCAGATGCAGCAGGCGTCATACAGCTTGTGATTGGAGGATGCCGCTGTGACATCCTACGCACCCGCACGGCTCTCTCCCAGGCTGACTGACCGTGTATAAGACGCTGCTCGAATTTCAGTGTAACAATTAAAGAAAAAAGCCGCGTCTTATACACGGAAAAATACGGTATATAGCGCCACCAGTTTACGCAGCGCTTTACAATGTAGATAAGGGACAGCACAATTACAGTACAGTTCAATACAGAAGGGCCCTGCTTGTAGAGCTTACATTCTAAAGGGGGTGGTGGTACAAAAGGTAATAGATGCAGGGAATTATTTGATGGGGGGTGGCCTGCTGGTAGGTTAAATGGTTCCTGTCTAAATTGGCCCCTAGTATGTGTATGTATGAATGAATGAATGAATGAATGAATGTGCGTTAAAGTGGTTGTAGTTTTTTTTTTTTTTTTTTCAGACCTGCAAGGGAAAAGGCATAATGAGCTAGTATGCACCGCATACTAGCTCATTATGAAATACTTACCTTAGAACGAGGCCCCGACATCTCGCCCGATCCACGCTGAGGGAGCCGACATGTTCCCTCGGCGTGTCTTCTGGGTATCGCGGCTCCGGCGATGTGAGTGGCCGGAGCCGCGCGGGGGAGATTACCTCCCGGCAGGGTCTGGCGGCTGCCGGGCTCTCAGCCGAGAATTCCCTGTGCTCATGCGCCGCTGAATCAGCAGCTCATTGCGAAGGGAATATCTCCTAAACCAAACAGGTTTAGGAGATATTTTTTTTACCTACAGGTAAGCCTTATTATAGGCTTACCTGTAGGTAAAAGTAAAAAAAAAAAAAAAAAAAAAAAAAAAAACACTATACAACCGCTTTAAGGACCTTAGATTGTAAGCTCCTTGAGGGTAGGGACTGATGTGAATGTACAATGTATATGTACAGCTGTGCAAAATTGATGGTGCTATAAAAGTACCCTGACATAAATAATGTATCTCAGATAATTTGTTCTTATTTTTCTGACTTTATAAGTGTGTTCTGTACACTTCCTTACCCCTAACTAGATAGCAGTTTTCTAGACCACTGTGTAATAAGCAATTGCCATGTTTTTATTTTAGAAAATTTTGTTTTAGCCATTTTTATGGTAGTTGCATGTCATTGGTCAAGAAAGGCTCTCTGATGACAACTGTGCACCCATGCCTGAGCATTGAGTCTGGGCACAGCTGCTCATAGGAACTGATTTACTAAAGGCAAGCAGGCTGTTCATTTTGCATTGGAATTTTCCCTCATCATAGTGAATGTGGTGAAAATTCACAATACCCAATCGTGTTCAGGTAAAAAAAAAAAGAAAAACGATTTTTTCTTGCACGATTAGATGATGGTAGCTAGCAGAGGTTCCCCTCATTCACTAAGCTAAGGGAAAATCCCCTTGCAAAGTGAACAGCCTATTTGCCTTTAGTATATCAAATAGTCTGAAAGCATGTGCCTAGAGAGCAATTGGAAGGCAGGAATATACCATTGTTACCCCATAATTAGAGTGACCCAGCAAGGACCTACATAACATGATCACCAGGTATTTTACCGATTGATATAAATGTAAAAAAAAAAAAAAAAAGAAGAAGAGAATTACCAATAAAATTACGTTAGGAATTATATGAACAATTTTGACTGGATTTACATCTACTTTTAGCAAAATGCTAATATACACACACACATAAATATATTATATATATATATATATATATATATATATATTTATTATTATATTTTTCTGGTTTTGGATCAAATATCTATCATTTTTATTTGTATAAATTTGGAGATGAAAAAGTGCATCCACAAAAGATAGTGTACGGCAATTAAGTCATCCAGCAGAATTTGCCAAGTGATTTATATGCTTCCCAATTATTTTTTTGTGATAATAGGCATCAAACAATGCCCATCATTTTTATGTGAAATGCAGACTTTATCAGTAATACAGCAAATAATAAGAAGTAAATACTCCTAAATCTCCAAATAAGCCCTATTCATAATGTTTTACTCCTAAGCACTGAGCCCCATGCTGTCATAAAGGCATTCATTGTCACTGTGATACCAATTACCAAGGCAGACCCCACTGCTAATGTGTGCTCCTCTGTCAAATCTAATGGTCATCAGTGTACAATGCGACGGCAACATGTCTGAGCACTGGAAACAAAGGCTTTGTGTTTCAATTCAGGGTACACCAAGTCTATGAACATCATATTTTATCTCCTCGTCTCTGCTGTCATCAAACAGGATTGACATTGACCTGCTTTATTGCTTGGTTTTCTCCTCTCGCAAGTGAAGAAATTAAACTCAAACTAGATTATAGATTGGAAAGGACAGATCACATCCATTTCCTGGACATGTTAGGATCTCTCTTTTATCTTCTATGTCACATTTGAACCAGTGGCCACAATGTCACACATGCAGCATTTGTCAGTGTACTGTTTATTTCATCATCACTGAACTTATAAAATGGTGAGGCAAAACCCGCTTGGCCAAATGGAAAAAAAAAAAAAAAAAATCGGAGCCATGTAAGGCATTGCCCATGTGCATGCAAAAAATAAAAATCAGTTAGAAATCAACCAGCTAATGGTAGATTTACAAGTTTCTTTTGAAAACTGTATAACTAAAGGATCATCATTGCAAAAAAATATAATGCTTTCTGTGTGTGGATAATATGCTGTATGTATTGATAGTACTCACATGAACCCGTTTTTTGTGTTTTGTTAGAGATGTCTCAGTTCCATACCTTATATCTTTTCGTTTTTGTAGTCTACCCAAAGTTTTTTTATTTTTTTTTCCAGGACAAATAGGGTTTTAAAGTGATACTGAAGGCATGATTTTTTTTTTTTCATAGAATAAAAAAAAAAAAAAAAAGGTTGATACCTGGTTCTGTCAAAGGATACTACACAGAGCAGCCCCTTACCTCTTCTTCTGGGGTCCCTTGCTGTTGCTTTTTGCTTGTCCTCTTCTTTGAGTGCCCCTATAGAAAGCCCTGTGCTACGGGGCCACTTGTGTGGGTACCCCCAAGCCGGGCTGTGCACGTCCATAGACGCACACAGCACAGGTTGGCCCCACCGCCAGGTCCCTCCTCACAGAATTTGACTGAAAGGACTAGGAGCCAATGGCTCTCGCTATTCTTTGTGAAGCCTGAGAGAAGAGGAAAAGGAGAGAGAAGACCTGAGGAAGGACGCAGCACTGGATCGATAGAGGACTTAGGTAAGTGTTTGGGGGGGGGGGGTAGTTGGCGTTTTTTTTTTTTTACCTTAATGTGCAGAACACATTAAAAAGGTAAAAACAATGAGCCTTTAGAGACACTTTAATTTGATATCAGATTTGGACACATAGGGGGAGATTTACTAAAACCAGTACACAGAATCTGGTGCAGCTCTGCATAGTAACCAATCCGCCTGAAAACTGCCTCAGTGTGAAAGGGGTCTAATTGAACAAGCCGAAGGTAGAAGCTGAATGGTTACTATGTACAGCTGCACCAGTTTTAGTAAATCTCCACCATAGGCTTTTTTTTTTATTTATTTCATAGGATTTAATAGGGAATAACGAGTGAAAATTTTGAACAAATGCATTTAATTTTTTTCCCCCCAACATATAATTTACCATTTTTTATTGCAAACCTGTACAAATAGTATTCATTGCCACACTTTTTCCTGACTCCTTAAAATCTACTTATTCTCAGTTTAGTGCTGCATGAACGTACAATAAAATCCCATTTTGCCACCTGCAATGCCATTTAACATTGAAAGTAAAAAAGGGGTCTTGTAAAATAAAAAAGAGCAACGTTGGCGCTAAGCTGTCAGTCCTAATAATGTGTATAGCTATGGATTTCAGTAGGGAAGGGTTAAAACCTGCCAGTTTGTCCTCCCACTTAATGTGAGGTTCTAACTGAATGACATTTAGTTCTGGGTTTGTTCTCACCCTGTTGGATGATTGATATGGTTTTGAAAACGGGGCAGCTAATAGTAACAATTTTGTGTCAACTTCTCATTTCCATTCAAAGTCAGCTCATGATTTTAGCCTGTCTATGTATTCTGCACTGTCAATGCATTACATATGACCTAAATAAAGCAACATAGTGCTTTGTTTAATTTATTTACATATGTGGGAACACATATGGTGCTAGCAACAGTCACAAGATTTTTTTTACTTTGTTATTTTGCTTGATTTTTTCTTTACTGTGTTAGTGTTCGAAGCAGGATTTAGCTCTCTATTGTATTACATATGACTGGTCTGTACTTTCTCTCTTGGTATAAATGTATTTTTGGTCTTTGTCATGTAAGCATTTTTTCATCTGTTCTAATGTGCTATAAGATGCATTTTTATTGTACTTACAAAGCAGAGAAGAAGGCGCTTCTAAGTGCAGTAATAAAACCCTTTAATGATAAGGAAGAGAGTTAAAAACACTTACAAGATGGAAGTGAAAAACAGGCATAATAATGAATCCATAACATCCAGCGGGATGCCTCCTGGGAGTAAAGACAGCTGCAGTTGGAAGTTCCAGCCGACCAGCTGGAGCATGCCCAGTCACTCCTTCTTCAAACCTCCGAAACATGTCCCACCCATTCTGTCACTTGCTGCCTGGATTCCATGCTGGTCCTGACAGCACAGCTCTTGGATCAGAGACACAGTGTTTACCACCGTTGGTCAGCTGGAACTTCCACCTGCAGCTGTCTTTACTCTCGAGAGGCATCCCGCTGAACGTTATGGATTCAGTAAAGGGTTACTAAAGGTTTGTTTTAAAAAAAAAAAAAAAAAAAAAAAAAACAATCGAAAAAACAAACATACCATACTTACTTCCACTGTGCAGTTGGTTAAGCACAGAGTGGCCACGATCATCCTCTTCTGGGGGTCCCTCAGCGGCACTGGTAGCTCCTCCTCTTCTCTAGTGCCCAAGAAGAGAAGGGCTCTCTTTCGGGACACCTGTGCAGGCGCTCCCAAATACTGCTTCTGTGTCTATCGACACAGAAAGCAGGACTCGGCCCTGCCCCCGCGTCATTGGATTTGATTGACAGCAGCAGAAGCCAATGGCTGCGCTACTATCAATCTATCCATTAAGGATACGAGACACCAGCTGGAGTGCTCGTCCCCAGGGAGAAAATGGGTTCAGGTAAGTAAAATGCCTGTTTTTCACTTCCAGCTTGTGTTTTTAACCCGTCCTTGTTACTACAGTGATTTATTACTGCACTTAGAAGCGCTTCCTTCTTCTCTGCTTTGTTTTTCCTATAGAGTGTGCTTCCCTCTTCTGAAGTGCTGCTGTGGTGCATTTAATCACATTTCAAGAGCCAGTCATGTACTGTTTGTTAAAGTCTCCTTGTTATCCAGAGCGCTCTCCCTCTCTCTATACACATACATTGTATATATATATATATATATATATACACATACATTGTATATATATATATATATATATATATATATATATATATATATATATATATATATATATATATATATATATATACATACATACATACATACATACACACATACACACACACACACACACATACACACACACACACACACACACACACACACACACACATACACACACACTCCTTTTCATTGCATCTGGCTATCGTTCTTTTTTGGTTGTCATCAGAACAGGTAACCATATTGGAAGTTTTATCCTTGCCTCTTCTGTTCTGGTGACAACTCTAAATGCCTAAATTTCCCATCCTTTAGTCTTGGTGACAATGGTCACCTGGACAAGTAGGGAAGATAAATAAAATGGGGACAGGGACAGCAATTAAAACCTGACAGAATTCTAGCCCTTCTCAACTTTATTAAAAAACATTTTTTTTTTTATTTTGGCTATACTTTAAGTGGTTAATAATAGTATATTTTTGACACAGGGAATGTACAAAGACAAAAGAGGAGACACGTTCACTAGTAGTGTGCAGTTTATTATAGCATTCTCCCTCTACTGGTCAAAAGTAGCACTGCAGATTCTTAACATGAACCTATGCTTTGCTCATGAAGGGCAAAGCAATAGGTTCACTTTAACACTGACCACTTAAATGTACTTACCTTCTTTTTTCAGTCTATGCACTTGCAGACATACCAGGTATTTTAAGTATGGAGCCTATTATTCACTCCCCTTCCTTCCACATAAAAGCACTGGAGTTTGTCAGCATAGACATCCATTGTTGTTACATAGGAGAGAGCGTCCCTAGCCTTGTTTAAACTTCCAGCGCTCCTTAACCTACATAATCATAATGCACAACTGTATTGCTTACAGGCACTGATGCAGTGTACTTTATAATAAGAACTCTGCAGCCCATAAATAAACAAAACAAGCACCAGGCAATTCCATAGATGATTCCTTTAAAACAGTGAAGTCTTATTAAAACATCAATGTCCACCAGAAAACATGATACCAAGCTGTAATGGACACAAGTGGAATTAGGATGATCGCTCTACCCGAGTTATTGAAAGAGATAGTTACATGGTAGGAGACAACTTGTTGCCCATTCAATATTGAAAGGTCAGTTGTAGGTTTTACTCTGGCTTGACCCAAGAGGTTTGCTTGCTTGCAGTATACAATAATACTGTTCATGAAAAACTAAAAAATAAATAAATAAAAAAATAAAAAACACAATACATCAGATGCTCACTCTATACTCATCTTTGTAAGGTGACCTTGGGTGTTCTGAAAGGCGCCTATAAATAAAATGTATTAATATCTTTGTAAAACCACTGTGTTCTATACAGTAGTAGGCCAATTCTGAAAAAAATAAAATAAATTGTATAATATATATATATATATATATATATATATATACACACACACACACACACACACACACACACACACACATACAGAACCTTTCACTTTTTCATTATAACCAGATGCTACGAGCATGTTACTGGCCCTTTGACACTTGATTTATGCACTGAGGAGCACTATGTTAGGGCAACTCATTAATTTTGAATAGGTTGGTAGTGCATGAAAAACTGCACCTGTAGTATTTTCAGCAATGCAGAACATCACTATGTGTGTCCTGGTATGCTATGGCGCAGTGGCACCTTCTATGTGTGCACTGAAGTGCCATCCTAAAGGAAAGGGCTGCAACGTCACACTGTCACCTTACATGGATTTCTCAAATGCATGCATTTTAAATTGTTACGCCAACACACAAATTTGAAAAACTGTATTAGAGAGTAGATACATTGCAGCATTCAGTACTGAAGGGCACAATGCTTAGGATTACATAACAGTTTTTGTTCAATGTACTGATAGACACACTTCAGAGTTTATATAAACATTTTATTAAAATAAAACCAAATTGCAGTTACATGTCATGTCACATATTAGGTTTCTGTCTCTATGGGCAGACTTTGCTACAGTATACAATGTATGAAACAGCATATGACAAAATACTGCAACACAGTAACAGGATATGATAAAAAATATATAAAGCTATATACAAGCAAGCACTATTATAGTGTTATACCCAGGAGTCCTGTCTTTTCAGTTGAATTTTTTATTTTTTTTTGTAATTCCAACAATTTACAATGCTTTCAAGCTGGGAACCACAGTTACAAGCTGATGCTGTAAGGTAACAGGAGTGATTAGAAGGAGCATGATGTTATTGTTACACACAGATGGCCTGCTAGTACTGAGTGCTAGTCTGCTGTTAAAAGTATTTTAGCACAAGATGTGACACCTCCACTGTGATACTTAAAGGTCCACAAAACAAAAAAGAACATTACTTTTATCAAGAAGCCATTAATAACATTCATAGATGTAGTATACAAGTAACACTATCCCAACACATTAAAATAATGTTTAGTGTCATATTAAATTTTCCGTGTCACCTATATATCATTGCCAACCATTATAGACTGTAGAAAGCGAAGCCAGACAAACTGAAAGCTGCTTGAGATTTGGTTGTGTAACAGATTTTTAAACAGCATGATGAATGCTTCCAAGGACCAGAAGCACCTTCTACTTAACTGAGAAGTTCTCCATCATACTGGTAAACCCCGGTACAAAATGACTGCTATTCATTCCATATTCTCTGTATTATCATACAGTAGAGTAGATCACAGCAGGCCCTGGGGGTATGTGCATAAAGTGTGGATGGGCAGATAGATCATTGCCAGTCACTCTGGGAAAGATCGGACCATTTATGGTTACCCTTAAAAGCAGGCAGCTACACTGTCCCATGTAAAATTTAAAAATAAAATAGATTTTTGTACTCACTGGGGACACAGGGACAGTGACCAGCCTGGTATAACCCCTCTCACTAGCACATTATGACAGACTTGCCTAAAAAAACAAAGCCCTCCAGCGGCGCGCTGTCACCGCCATCTTTGGCTGTTCTAAAGGCTGAGTCACGATGACGTCACTCAAGTGCATGCACCCAGGAGTTACAGCCATGGCGCAGAGCTCTGGACTGAGGGCACATTCACTGTGCCCTCAATTTCGAGCGCAGTGCGCATGCACCAGTGACGTCACCAGCTGCAAAACAAGCAAATATCTTCTCAACAGTGCAAGTTTAGGAGATACCGTATTCATTTTACTTACAGGTAAGCTTTATTATAAACGTACCTGTAGGTAAAAGTCACAAAGCAAAGTTTAATACTGCTTTAAGACATGGGCTTCAGCAGCCATGCTACTGAAACCAGGGACCATGAAGCAAAATGGGAAACCAGCCCTTGGGATTGAGCTTCTGAAGGTTCAGGATCAAACTTTTTCAAGGTTTTTAATTGTCAGTTAGAACTTCTGTAGACTGTTCCATTAACCGTAAGTTGTCCAGATACGCACCTGTAACACCACCACTGTGGGGTTACAGGTGCGTAACAAGGCAAGTACAATGGAACCTGATGAATACACAGAGTGTGGAAGACCGAACAAATGACAAGGCTACTGGAAATGCTAAAGACCCACAGCAACGGGAAGGAATCACTGATGTGCTGGAAAAATAGGAACATGCAAGTAAGCATCCTTGATGTCTATAGAGGCTAGAAAGGCTCCCGATGGAGGGAGTCTATACCAGACCTGGTGGATATCATGTTATTTTTGATGGGGTTTCCAGGTGTCTACAAAAGCCAACAGATTTCCCCACATTTTGAAAAACTAGGGCACCACTTCATGTCGAAGAGGGTATTTCTACAGGTTTGTGGGCTTAGGGTTTGCAATTAAAATTAGCTCCAGGCTTGGGTTTCTTAGAGGTTGAGACTTGGCAGTAATGTGTGGAACTCTTCTTGGTCTTAGATGCGGGAGTAGGGGGATTCATCCCAGTTTAAAGCTTAGACGACTTCTTCTGGGGTAGATGATTACTCTTACTCCCACAGACATTCTTGATGAAGGTGTCCAAAGAAACATCCTGCGAAGGGCATGTGCAGTAAGTGCTTCTTGCATGCCTACTTCTCAACCCAACATTTAAACCAAATAGTTCTCTGTGTGTTAACAGATATAACACTCATGCAGGAAATAAGAGGAAGATATCCACTAACCCATCTACACTAGTACAGGACTGCCGCCATGAGCACTCTGCAAACTATCAGTGTGTATCAGTATGGCGTGGGGTTGGATCCCTTCTCATTAGTTTAGTCTATTCCCTTTATTTTTTATTAACATCATGGGCATGGCAGGTTGCAAAGCAGGGCCTGCCAGAGAATACAAGGAACATGTGGAGCATCCCTCTTCTTAATAAAGGTCTCCTCAAATTGGTATTGGACTGCAAAACATTTAGGAGGGGAAAACATTTTATCAGTAATTTTCCAGTAGGCGTACAGGACTTCTGAAAAAACTAATATAATACACAGAGGTCTGGAAAGCTTAACAATGCAGCGTCCATTGCCCGAAGGTTACATTTCAGTAAGGCTCTGCTCTCGTCTAGTCCAGCAGGGACTGGGTACGGTCTCCAAAGCATTTAAGATGCGCTAATTTGAACAGCAGTCTAAAGCAACCAGCTAAATGTGTAGATGAGATCTCGACTGAGGAAAATTATTTTGACCAAAGGAAAAATAGCTAGTAAAATAGTTAAACTTTTTTTTAGCAGCGAAAAGACATCCATCCTCCTAGGCCACTAGCAAAAAACCAAAGCCTGCTGAAAGTTGGAGGGGTTATACTAGGCTGGTAACTTTTTTTTGCCAACTTGATCTTTGTCTACCTTTTTTTTTTTTCATAAATTTGAAGCAAAATGGAGCACTTTAATGCAATTTTAAATCTAAGTCCTATTTTGCAAACAAATGTACAATAGCATAGTTAATCAAAAAATGTCTAAGGCTGGGTTCACACTGGAAAACGCAGTGGCTCACAGAGTCCGGTGCGTCTCCATTCACCATTTCAGGTCCGATTTCAGCCTGAATTTTGGGCTGAAATTCGGACCTGAAACGGACCAAAAGACGCACAGGGCTTCTGTGCAATTCGCACCGGAGACGCTGCAGAGATGTGTGAACCGGCTCCACAGAGAGCCGGTTACAATCTCCTGCTATGCAAATAGAATGCGGGGAAATCCAACTTGCAAAGGTGTCAACCCAGCCTAAGACATTATCTAGGTAGGCGTATTTCACTTCACATCTGTTCATTGTAACGGCTATGCTGTGCAGATGTATTTAGTGAGCATCACCTAAATAATGCTGTGGTCTTGCTGGGTAAATGTCTAATTTACAAAATTCCCTTTAAGCAACTTACTCTACTGAGTCATATGCTAGAATTGTTTTTTTTTTTTTTGTTGTTTTGTTTTTACTGAGATAATTAAGGCAAAATAAAGAGTGAAACTCCATGGATCAAGGGTTTATAAACAGAATGGCACATAATCTGCCCCAATCTAAATAGAGGAGTAATAACCACACACTAAAATATTTAAAAAAAGCTGGAGTAAGAAAAATACATAATGCAATAACAGTACAAAACTGAGGTTTTGTGCAGTAAACAAGTATAAAAACAAAATCATACAAACTTGTGATCTTACATAAATTAGACCAGGCAACTTAAAAGATTCTGTTAAAAGACACTTAAATTATAAAGAACAAAAACTGAAAGCCTGAAAATAATAACCTTAGTAACATCAGTCCATTAAGAGGCATGATTTGGTAGTTTCTGAAAAGTAAAAAAATTAAAGGCTCAGAGGTGCACTGAATGAATGCTGGTGCATGTTTAGTACATTGCAAACCCATCAACACTATAAACAGTGATGTTCCGGCAGACAGCCTGTAGATAGAATTTCGTAAAAGCTTTAGAAAAGTCTGATACAGACCCTTTTGCTTCCAGGTTACCTGCCATAACATTCATTAATGGATTAAGGTATTAAGAGCACCAGACATGTATTTCTAAATAACATGAGATTGAACAAGTATGTGCATCACTGAGGTGTATATTATTAAAATGGCTTGTAATTATACAGTTTTACATACATTTATATAAGATAGACAAGGTCTATTAAAACACGGAAGTGTTGTCCATAGTACCGCTACAGGTTTTTAGCTTTCTTTTCTTAAACCAGTGTGAAAATCAAACATGGAGTCCGATTGATTGCTATGGGCAACACCTCCATTTAAGACTTCTCCAATCTACGTAAATGGACAGATATTTGAAGGGATTCTGTCATGAAGCAATGAACTGCTGTGAGAAGATTCTGTTGTAACCAGGCATTCTGATTCGTGTGTTGCATTATTAGTTCTGGGGCAATGAGACACCCTATAGACTGAACCAGTATGAACATGTCATCCATGAGCTGGCTGACATGTTAGCTGTCAAAGTCTTCACACAGATTGCCAAAGATTAAAGCTGAACTCCAACCAGACATAAAATACACAAATACAGGTCTGTATTCATTACAATCACACTATATATATATATATATATATATATATATATATATATATATATATATAGATAGATATAGAGATATAAATAAAAATAAGCAGTGTAAATACCTAGATTTGACTTGGTATATGCCTCTGAAGCCTCTACACAGCAAAGCTCAGAGTGGGAAAGACACAAGGATCGTGTGCTAATAAGGAGGATGCCGATAGGAAATAAAGCAGAGTCACACAGAGATTAGTTCATCAATGTGCTGCTCCTTTTCTTTTCCAGTCCCAAGCTGAGCGTGGATCAAGGACAGCCTGGGCTCAGAAGAAGGAAGTGCAGAAATGCAGGCTTTCATTCAACATGAAAGACTGAGGACATTTAATGGTGAAAATATTTGGATTAAAGGTGTGTGCTTTTTATTTTATCTTTTAAATTGGCTATTTTTGATAGGAGTTCTGCTTTAAAGGTTTCCATCTGTTGCAGAAAAAAAAAACACCCATATTGCAAAAAGCCATCAGGGTTTGCGAGTGCAATCCTCTGGCTCCTGCAGACCTTTCCTCCAGCTTGGGTCTGTACCCATCAGTTATGGAGCTGGAGCAGTATCAATGCACTACAAGTGTACTGACCTCACTGCACTTGTGCTCCATTGAGAATTAAAGTTTCTTCTGTCGCAAAAGATGATGGGACTTGTAGTTTTTCCATTCTCAACTCCCTGTCCTAAATATGAGCGTAACATGAAATATTATCTGAAAGATGGAGTTAGCTTTTAAATCTCATTACATTCCCTTTTGTTACATTTGGCCAGCAGTCTTTGGTCTACTCTCAGATTTCTGCCAATTCAGCTCTACCCTTGCAGACTATTTTCTATTTGGATTGCTAGGTGCTTCTTTATCTTGTTTGGAAGAAATAGCAGACTCGGCACCTGTGATAAAACAAAACCCAGTGCCATCTGCTGCTGATCCCCCCATCAGATCAGAGAAAGCTGACAAATTATATGACAGAACTACATAACCAGAACAGTATTATAGTTGTACTTCGAGCAAATACTGTACCTCTAATACCGTTACCAAATTTGTGAAGTGTATTCCATTGTTCACTATGACCATGGAAACCGTGTAAGCATTCAGTGCAAAACTACATACAGTTAGCAGTAATCGAGAAAAACATGTGTAATAGACCAATAAACTTGAAAACCAAAAGCATCTACTACTAGTCTATGAATAAAACACATTATGCAGTGGCAGCTTCCTAGCCAATTTCAAGGACACACTGTTAAATGATCACAATTTTATCTAATAATACATATTTGAACTGCGACCCACGCTGACAATAAGGTGCAAGGCTATGGCTAGGCAAAATGCAGGATAAATGGAGAAAACGTGTCATGTACCAGGTATGTTTATTAATGCTGTAATAATGTAGTCAGCGTGTTAAACGTGTCTAGGAACTGTGGCACTATTTAGGGAAACTCATTAACACTTCTGCTGGAAATCTGACAGATTAAAATGGAGAAAATTCCATGTCTGATAGGAAAATTTTCCTTCCCCCTGCAGTCAGAGACTAGAAAGCCAATAAGATGAGCAAAGTAAAAAAAATAAAAAAAAAACAGACAATGCCTGAATTTTCCATTATACATACAATGCAGGCAATATCTGCCATCCTAAACAAGAGCGAAGCTACAGCCTGTATCGATAAAAAACTACCTCAGGAACTATATAATGGAGTAAAAGAACAAGAATGAAGCACATAAAACTAAAATTGAAGAATTCCAGACAACACAGAAAAATTGTAGGGTATGATGGGTAGGATTTGATGAGAAAAAAAAAAAACACTGATCACATTTTATTTACCTCAACATGGTCTGTATAAAGATTTGTTTTGGTCCAGGCCTCATTTTACCTTGACCTATAATATATTCTTCTGTTGTCTTATAATCACTATAAAATCTCATTATAAAGAAACAAGAACAATCCTCTGCCTAATTGCACTGTGGTCAATAAAAGGGAAACTAGAAGGATTTGGGGTCACTGTTTTTTTTAGGTTATACATTTTAAAACGAATGTTTTCCAACTTTTTACAGAATAGATTTTTAATTAATCTATCATCTTTGTTTTGCATATAACCATTAGTACAGGGTGTATACCAAGATTCACAAAACACTATGGATTTACCTAAAGAGAGCACAGCAGGAGCTTTCTCGCTCTTCGAGAGAATGGATGGGAAGGGCAAAAAGCTGAATCACTGCTCTAAGGCTGCTTTCACACTGGGGCGGTTTGCAGGCGTTATTGCGCTAAGAATAGCGCCTGCAAACCGACCCGAAACAGCTGTTGCTGTTCCTTCAGTGTGAAAGCCCGAGGGCTTTCACACTGATGCGGTGCGCTTGCAGGACGCTCAAAAATGTCCTGCAAGCCGCATCTTTGGCTCGCTATAGGAGCGGTATATTTACCGCTCCTATAGCGCCCGGTCCCATTGAAAACAATGGGGAGCGCGCCGAACCCGCCCGCAAAACGCTGCTGTAGCGGCGGTTTGCGGGCGGTATTGACCCTTTTTCAGCCGCTCGCGGGGGTAAAACCACCCCGCTAGCGGCCGAAATGCGCCGCTAAAACGCCGGTACCGCCAGCGCCCCCACCGCTCCAGTGTGAAAGCAGCCTAACTATTCAGCAGTGTTTAAACTAAAATTATAAGCTATTGAGATCGGTAAACACATTTTTCTGCAAAGCAATTGAGCCTATTGTGTCAAACAAGTACTGGCTAGAAATGAAATGCATGAAATATTTACTGCCAATATTTCATATTTACCTGTTAAAAACAAGGAGGGAAAAAAATAGAAAATTTGTATTCATTGTAAAATTCTTTCCTTCAAGTTCATTAAAAGACACTGTGCATTCAGAATCTAGTGGTGATATAAACCCACCCAACAATTGAAAAACTAAAATTTTTATGTGGCATAGGATTAGCAAGGGGCCCGGGAAAGATCTCCGTTACTGTTCAACAAACGCCAATACTGCGTTTTTACTGATGGCTGGACTTCTCATTTAATGTGCATGCCAGTCAGAAGCTATTCTATTACATGAAACGTCAACTGGATTTTAGAAAAGAGAGTAACAAAGTTATGTCACGGTCAAAGTCTCACAATTAGAAATAGTTTTGTATGTTCTGTGAAAAGAGATGTATAGCTGATGAATTTGGCACCAATATGCAGTAGATCAGCATTAAACCACTTTACTCTCTAGGGCTTCCTCTGTGATTTCATTATAGCTGCATGAAATAATAGACACTGTTTTTAAGGGGATTATTAATGCAGCTCACAAATCTTTTACAGTGCAGACTTTATTTTAGCGTTTAATAAGCCATGTAAGGAATGTGAATGTGTGCATGAAGCACAGCTGAACTGGCTATCATTACTGTCTCTTAAAATCTTATGTTCCCAGCTTCATTTGTTATTTGAGTTACAAAGATTGCAACAATCATATATATCACAGGCACCTGGGAACCCGGTTTTAATTTTACATAAGATTTTTTTTTTGTACATCTGGTCTTGCAAAAAGACTGATAACAGTGAATGTAGCTGCAGTGGTCTCTCTTGGAATAGGTCTCATCTCCCCCATGTTATTCCTGATTGATTAACATTTAATAGGCCATTGATCTGTAACTTGCACAGCCAATTCCCATCCATGGCATTTACCTGCCATAGAATGATCACATTTTTTCCTGATAAAACACAAATAGATTTTTGTTGCCACAAATAACTTTATGGAATCTGAATCTGGTTACCAATTTGTGATTCTGCCAAGAGCTTTGAGTAAGCTAGTATGGCGAGTATATAATTTATAGTACCATCACAAGGCTTTTTGCATGTTGGCACCTTCTACGGCTTTGAAGAGATTGTACATGCAAAATTTTGATACACAAGGGTCTGTAGAGTTCCAAGAAGCATTCATAATAATGGGAGTTCAAACTGTACTTAGTGGTGCCGATTACCACCCAGTGATGAGCATAGTCTAGATGTTTTCCTAAACTACCATTGCCTACATGCAAGATCATTATCTATTTTCATATTAACTGGAGTCGCACTGGGCACATCAGGATAGATTGTAGCATGACATGACCAGAGGACTAATGTAGACATCATACAACAATGTCCATTGTCCCTAACACCCAGAAGTCCAGATCGGCTAATGAGCATGTAAATGAATGTCCAACCTATTAATAATCAAGGCAGAGCTATCCATAAGTATATGAGGGTACGAAGAAGGCAAAACGGTATAAAATTCACATGCTGTTCAATTGATATTTGAAGGCCAAGAGCAAAAACAGTTGAACCTTTCCCTTACTAACAATATATTGTATAACTGGTCATATTGTGCATCTATCCATGAGACAGCGAGAGCACTAACAATGGGCAACATACAAAGAAAACGACAGAAACATTTATGTTCAGCTGTTAAATATATCACATTATAAAGAGAGAGTTGTAACTCCCCCACATACAAGAGAGCACAGGTGTCTATGAAGGTTTGTTGGCTGCGGGAGGGAGAGGTCTCCTTTCAGCAGATAGAGGTCCAGAAACTGCACAGGGCAGGGGAATCGCTGAGCTGACCCATCTATCATACACATTCCTCAGCGGACATCAGGAGTGGGTTGATGTATTCAAAACCTTCAAATTCAGATTGGTCAATCTTCCTCACAGCATCCCTGTTAGAAGTGGAGAGAATTTCTTTAATGAGCTGTAAATGTGCAGTGCAAAATACACTGCAATCACACTACATAGGGGGGCCAGCTATCGAGATCAGATGTGAAGCAGATGCAAGCTTTTATTAGTTGTGGCAATTACTGGTGTAAAGGATAGTCCCAGGGAAATTATGTATTTTTTATAGGGAAAGGCTTGCTCACATGTACTCCGTTGTGTGCAAGTTAATTTCTAATTTAAATTAACTACAATGCAGCCCAAGCCACATTGCTCCAATATATATTCAAATGCTGCAATACAGTAAATTAATCTTTTTTATTTTATTTCTACAAACCTATTGTTTCTACATTTTTTTTTTTTTTTTTACTTGTGACCTTGATAATCATGGACTCATAGATGGTTTCAGCTTATAAAGTTGGTGTTTTATATCAGCAGCCCTCGCTCTGGTACCCTGACTTTCAATAAAGTCAGTTCCTTGTAAACTCCCACCTTCTCCAAAGGAGATATTATATTACTGAACAGCTGAGTTCACAGCTCAGATATTGTGTGCTTTATTTACTTAGCGTATGTATTAAAACTTGGGCTGAAAAGCGGATTGTACAGCAGAAGTTTCATCACCAGGATTCTTTATCAAATGCAATCTCCCCCTGAGCTATTTCACAAAGGACGGCAGCTTAAAATATAATTATAAGCAACTACAATGTAAAGGTGAATGCAGCAGTTCTCCACTATGGATACTATGCAGTAGGGTGGTGATTGCACAATGGCTGCAGCTGTGTGATTCTGCAACCAATGGCCCATTACATTTAATGCTGTGTATGTGCATGTTTGAGCACCAGGGCTTTTCATATACAGCAGGTAAAATAGGCATTGAACACGTCACCATTTTTCTAGGTAAATATATTTCTAAAGGTGCTATTGACATAAAATTTTCACATAACACATTTTCGATAACAACCCATGCAATCCATACATCCAAAGAAAACCAAAACAAATAAGTTCAGCAATTAAGTTATGTGTAAAAAAAATGGAATGACACAGGGAAAAAAAGTATTGAACACGCTCACTGAAATGTATTTAATACTTGGTACAAAATCCTTTGTTGCTAATGACAGCTTCAAGATGCCTCCTGTATGGAGTAACTAGTCACATGCATTGCTCAGGTGTGATTTTGACCCATTTTTCCACAGTCTTCAAATATTAAAGGTTATGTGGGCCTCATCTATTAACTCTGGTCTTTAGTTCTTTCCATAGATTTTCTATTGGCTCCAAGTCGGGTGATTGGCTGGGCCATTCTAGCAGCTTTAATTTTCTTTCTTTGAAACGAATTAAGATTTTCCTTGGCTTTGCATTTGGGATCATTGTCCTGCTGAAATATCCACCCTCGTTTCATCTTCATCATCCTTGTAGATGGCAGCAGATTTTTATCAAGAATGTCTTGGTACATTTTTCCACTCATCCCTCCTTCAATGACATGAAGTTTGCCAGTACCGTATGCTGAAAAACAGCCCCACATCATGATGTTCCCACCGCCAAACTTCACTGTTGGTATGGGGTTTTTGGGGTGATGTGCAGTGCCATTTGACCGCCAAACATGGTGTGTATTATGGCATCCATGCGTTCCATTTTGGTCTGACCAGACTATATTCTCCAGGCATGTCTAAATGTTGTGCATCAAACTTTAACTGGTTAAGGACTGCCCGCATACATATACCGCAGCAAGGCGGCCTTTTAGCTCAAAATCATGTACCTGTACGCGATTTTCTTCGGGTCTGGGGTGCGCGCCACCAGAGCCCAGTTTCTGGTGTGACTGGACACAGCAGGAGCCAATCATTGGGTCCGCTGTGGCGATCATTCCGAGACACGCAGAACGGCGGTCTGCCCATGTAAAAAAGGCAGATCACCCTTCTGCTAGAAAGGAACACGGATCTTCCTTCAGTTAAACCATCCCCCACACAGTAAGGGCCCTTTCACACAGGCGGACTGTATGTCAGTATTTCATCCATCGGTTTTCGGATGAAATACGGACATACATGCATCCCTATGGGTACACCTGATATCGTCCGCCTCCGCTATGGTCCGATTCTGCAGACGGAGGAAATTTTTTTATCCGTCTGCAGAGCGGATCGGATGAACACGGACAGACGGTCCGTGTTCATTCGATCCTCCATAGAGGAGAGCGGAGATCTGACAGGGTGCAGGGACCGCCCTGTCATCCGCCGGCTCATCGGGAATCAACGGAGCGATCCCCGCTGAGCAGCGGATGTTCACGGGGTGGATCATTACGGATCCGCCCCGTGTGAAAGAGCCCTAAGAAAGCAATCCCAGGGAACACAGTTAACCCTTTGATCCCCGATGTTAACCCCTTCCCTGTCAGTGTCAATAGTACAATTTTTTTTAGCACTGATCACTGGATTAGTCATTGGTCCCCAAAAAGTTTCAAAAAAGTGTCAGTTAGGTGTTCGATTTGTCCGCCACAATGTTGCAGTCCCGCTAAAAATCGCTGATCGCTGCCATTACTAGTAAAAAAATAAAAACAAAAAAAGTCTATAAATCTATCCTATAGTTTGTAGACGCTATAACTTTTGCGCAAACCAATCAATATACGCGTATTGGGATTAATTTTATTTTTTTTACCAAAAACATGTAGCAGAATAGATATTGGCCTAAATTGATGAAGAATTTTTTTTTTTTTTACAATTTTTGTAATTGGATAGGTCTTATAGCAGAAAGTAAAAAAAAAAAAAAAAAAAAAAAAAAAAATATATATATATATATATATATATATATATATATATATATATATTTTTTTTCAAAATTGTCTGTTTTTTTGTTTATGGCGCAAAAAATAAAAACCGCAGAGGTGATCAAATACCACCAAAAGAAAACTCGATTTGTGAGAAGAAAAAAAAATAACATAAATTTTATTTGGGTACGACGTTGCATGACCATGCAATTGTCCGTTAAAGCAACGCAGTGCTGTATCGCAAAAAATGGCCTGGTCAGGAAGGAGGTAAAACCTTCTGGAGCTGAAGTGGTTAAACGAGCTTCAACATGCTTTTTCTTCAGCAATGGAGTCTTGTGTGGTGAGTGTGCATACAGGCCATGGTGGTCAAGTACATTACTTATTGTTTTCTTTGAAACAGTTGTACCTTCTAATTACAGGTGTTTCTGAAGCTCTCCACAAGTGGCCCTTGGACAACTCTTCTGTCAGAAATCTTGCGAGGAGCACCTGGGCGTGGCTGGTTTATGGTGAAATTATGTTCTTTCCACTTCTGGATTATGCCTCCAACAGTGCCCACTGGAGCATTCAGATGTCCTTCTGTAACCAATGCCATCAGTATGTTTTGCAACAATAAGGTTGCAAAGGTCTTGAGAGAGCCCTTTGCTCTTACCCATCATGAGATGTTTCTTTTGTGACACCTTAGTAATGAGACACCTTTTTATAGGCCATCAGTTGAGACTGAACCCGCTGATAATTTGCGCTGATAAGGTGCGGGATTGCCTTTTAAATAAATATTGATAGATTTCAGCTGGTGTCTTGGCTTTCCATGCCTTCTTGCACCTTGTTTTTTTTCATGTGTTCAATACTTTCCATTTTATTACGCATAACCTAATTTCTAAACTTACTTGTTTTGGTTTGTTTGTATGTATGGATTGCATGGGTTTAACGCCATGTGGTGGACATTTTACGTCAATAGCACCTCTAGAAATATATTTACTTCGAAAAATGGTGACTTGTTCAATACTTATTTTACCCGCTGTATATTTTTAAAACCAGGGTTGAACTGCTCAAAGCCAAATGAGGCAACTGCCTCAAATCCAGGACTCGCTGAGGTCCAGTGGGGGGGGGGGGGGGGTTGGAATCACTGAGGCCAGAGTGTCAATTCTGGAAATGCTGCTCTCCATTAAGCTCAGTAATGCTGAGCCTGGTAAAACCATGGTGGCTATGGGGAATCTGGCAGCAAAAATGGCCACCTTGGCATGGCCTTGCTGAATGAAATGTGTTCTTAATGGAAAGAATACTGAAAAAGCAACATTATTATAATCCCTTGAAGAACAGCAGCACCAATTGGTGAAACAGAGCAAAGCAGTGATTTTATAACTATATCTCTCCCGAATCCCCACCCTGCCTTGTATTGCTGGCTTAAATCTGAAGCCTGGTTCTTTTGGTTGGTCTACCTAGGTTTAGAACATTTTATAAGATTTTGAGGGTTTGACAATGAATGGAGGCAAAGTCTGTCTGCAACTGTTTAAAAAAAAATTTTGGGGTAATTATTTCTTTTATATACGGTTTATTTGTATTCACCTTTATTGCAATCACAAGTGATTAACAAGATCTGGGCAGTGACAGGCACCTATTTACAGAGAAATCATGGGCTATTAGACCCCTGATCTCTCCTCTGCCCTCAAAAGCAGCCAATTGAATCAAGATCGGTTTGATTGGCTGCCTCACTAGCTGGTAAAAGGCCAAAACAGAAGTGACCAAATCGCTATCACTTCTGTTTTTTTACATCACAGAGGAGGAGAAGGAACGAAGTTCCTTTCATTCACCAGTATCCTTTTGATTCAAGAGTCTCCATCGAGCCTGGGCTCCCCGATGGAACGGTAGAGTGCAGGAAAGGCAGCAGGTGGTGGCAGAAGGGGGGGGGCATTTTGCACCCTGTAAAGGTGATTAAGCGGCTGTAGAGCCACACGGATCACTTTCACAAGAAGGAATATCTTTTTCTCTAAAAAATTATACCACGATCATGGCTGCAGCCACTTCCACCTGAGGAGGTAGGGGTACGCCCTGAAGGACTGGAAGTGATTAAAGGATTATTTTTTTTTAAATATGAAAAAGACTTCTCACAGTAGAGAAAGAACTGGAAGAGTACATACTCATCATCGGGAGTAAGCTGAACAGGCTCATTAGTAAACTGTGCATCAAAATTATCCAATCCAAACTCTCCACAAATATTTGGCTTGAAAGGAGGGACCACTTGTTTTTGTTCCATCTGAAACAAAATATTAGGTTATTTTAATATATACATGTATATAATTTTGAACAAGATCTCCAAAGAGTAAATATAAAGAAATACAGGAATGTATTAAATCTGAACTCTTGGCAAACAGCTACATATACAGACAAAAAAAAACATATCAAAGCTACAGTATTTTACCTGTTTAAGGACTATTTCTGTCCATTCAGTCCTGACATTTACACTGCTCAGCACAGCTGCAGAGGTGTTGGGGCATTGGAAGAGGCAGATTTTGGTGAAAGGAGGACACAGCAGCACAAGGAACACATCCCACTGAAGGTAAGCAGCATCTCTTGTGCCGATTTTTTGTTTTCTCTTTTAGGTACAGTGCTGCAATAATTTCTGTATTTTATATCTGTCTAGATATCAGCTTTACTTACACTTGCCTCCATGGCATCTTTTTGAAGATTCAGAGCCAAGAAAGAGCCACTGTCTGCACAGCAGTACACTTCTGGTACCAGTACAGTACAGGGAAACAGCAGAGCCACACTAACAGAGGTATTTTCCAAGCTCCATATCTTGTAAAAAAGAAAGCCATGGAGCTAAACATAAATAACACATGACACTTCCTGCAGTCCTTTATACCTGGCGTTCTTTAAAAAAAATAAAAAAATACCTGGTATTCTTTAGCAATAAATATGCATCATTGTACGTTAGACTGCATGTACATATTTCCTAACTATTCTAAAATGACTTTTTTTTAACTTTTTTATTAGATCAAGGCCCATGCCACAACTGGCGATTTTGTAGAACAAATTTGTAGCAGCTATTTTGTTGCTAGGAAAAAAAGTTCCTAAAAATATGTATTTATGGTTCTGAATCAAAAAGGAAGCATGCAGAAGCAGAGATTAGCTTTAAAACCAACCTTTACACAGATCATGCACTCTAAAGTATCAACATATTCTGAAAAAGCAGTAAAAAAGCATTCTAAGGGCTCATGCACATGGGAGCAAAATACACTGCACTCAGATCTGTAATGCATACACAGATCTATGCCATATGAACCCATGCACACGTAAATGTATGGTATTGACTCTAAATACAGAGGACACTATGTGGCAGGAGCTGCCTGTGTCCTAGCCACAGAGAATGCTAGGCGGCAGAAGCCTCCTGCATCATCCTAACATGCTAGTCAGCAGAATTCGATTGCATTCAGGCAACCAAGGAAGTTAGGCGGCTGAAAATCCCTGTGTCACAGCAAATTAGGACACTAAGCAGCATGGGACCATCTGCATTCTAGGAACCTAGAATGCTAGGGGGCAGGAACCTATCAGTAGAAGCCATCTGTGTCCTAGCAACCTAGGCAGCTAGCTGTCTGGTCACTTGTCTGACATATAAGTAATGTGAAGGGGGTCACCCCTGCTTAGAGGGCTGTGAATAGATACAGCACAGGAAAGCTGTTGCGGCAGGTGTGCATCATTGCTACACAACTTTTAAAGTTTAAAAATTAACAGGGAACAAAAAAAAAAAAAAAGAAAGAGCTGGAGACAAGACTCATATTGTAAACAGACTGATCCAAGAACCCATTGTCACCACTAGTGGGCATTACTATCATAAAAGTGATTTATACAACTAATAAAGGAAAACAAAGGGCAATAGTAAAATATAAAAATAAATAAAAATATATTTTTTCCCCCGGTTTACATATGTTTTATGGAAAACTGCAATGACAACCTGACCTGTAAAATAAAAAAATAAAAATGCTAAAAAGTAAACCAGCAGGTTTCGGACAATACAAAAGTGTGTCAAATTCTTCATGCACAAAAGGGAGGAAAATTTCTATAACTTGGCAAAAGCTATCTACAAAACAGACTTCACTAGTCTGTTTTCTTCTCTGTTGAAATATGGTGAAAACTTCCCAGGGAAACTTTGAAAATAACTTAGCCTTTTTATAAAGTCAAAATAGTGAGAAAATATATACTTTGGCATTCTGTGAAGAGGCCGACATATCTTGGTGACAAATGTTGAATTAGTCTAACAAAACAGCCAAGCACTTACAAGGTCCCAATCAACATTACGAAAGAACTGATGGCCTTGAATATCAGCAAATCCTGTTTGCGGATGACAGCCAAGACGATCCTTTGGTTCCTGAAGAGAACAAAGAAAGATAATTAATCAACAATACAGGAAGAACAAATAAAGGCAAATAGAGAATATGATATTGAATCATGTGGAGTGATAGGAACACATTTCTAAATGACCTTATACATGTATAGATGTGACAAATACTCCCTTCATTCTCTAATACTGCAATTCATTTTTCTCATTGCTACCAATTATGACGTTTTTGTTTCTGCTGTCATGAGACAGCATTTCAAAAGGGACAACTGAATAAAAATTACCAGCCTGCCAGTTTCATAAACTGCAATTAATTTC
Source organism: Lithobates sylvaticus (assembly GCA_028564925.1). Classification (NCBI taxonomy): domain Eukaryota; kingdom Metazoa; phylum Chordata; class Amphibia; order Anura; family Ranidae; genus Lithobates; species Lithobates sylvaticus. Next base: position 381,366,783 of record CM053028.1, read on the forward strand.
ACATTACTACAAGCAGAGACTCATGGAAATACCCAGAATAACAATAACAAATATGGGCCAGTGGTAAAAATCACTGTTTCTAAATGTCAAGCCGATAGAAAAATTAATTGTATTTTTGTACTTACTTTTGCACTTGGCCGTAGGCTTCACTGCCTATTGTCTAGGCCTCAGTTGTGAACTGACAAGGCTGGAATGTTCTGCCCAGCACAGTCCTTGGTACTCTTATTGCCACTGCAAGACTTCTGGTTCCTCCTTGACGGTTGGTGTATGCCACTGCTGTGGCACTGTCTGACTCAATCATGATCAGATGTTCCTCCAGTCAGGAGGTCCGGCATTGTAGAAACAACTAAATCACTCAGAACTCCAGAATGTTGATCAACAAATGGGATTTCTCTGGCACCCAAGTCCCTTGTACCAAAAAGGTGTCTATGACTCCTCCCCAACTCTTCAAGGTGACATATGTTGTTAAGATCTGTCAAGACTGTGGAAGGAAAGATATTTCCAAATGCACTGCTGCATTACTGAGTCACCAGGCCAGGGATAACCTGGTTCTCTGTGCCAGGAGAATCAGTTTGTCTACAGATTGAACAGACTTGTCCCATGACAAAAGAATGTTGTGTCGAAGAGGTCTGGAGTGGAACTGAGCAAATAGAACTGTCTCAAAAGAGGCTACCATCAAGTCCAGAGTTCTCATGCAGGATCACAGAGTTGGACAACTCTTGGATTGTAGAGTTGTGAATCTGGGCGTGAGTGGAGAGCAAGTAGTTTTCCTAAAGAAAGCTCTTGAACTGTATCCAGAAAGAGACCCAAATACCCAGAAAAAACACATTCGGAATGCGAAAACTGGTAGTGTCAAGTTACTACAGCAAAACAGAGGTTGCGTTGATGTGCTGGAAAGATGGATACATGCAAGTACACATCCTTTATGTCCAAAGAGGCTAGAAAGTCTCCCTGAAGGAACATTACTGAGCTAAAGAATTTCATGCAAAATGCTTGGACCTTAATGCAGACATTTAAGCCCTTTGGATATGCCCTTTTGGTTTGAGAACTGTAAACATGTTGAAGTAAATGTCCTGAATCCCTTCTGACAATAACGCCTTGATTCAAATGATCTGCGAGAGCTGCATGGAGGTCTGCTAGTTTGTGAAAGACCCAGATGGACTGGATAACATGAAGTGGGGAACATGCAGAAAGCAGAACTCTAGCTTGAGGCCTCTGTAAGCAAGCATTCTAAATTCTGGCCAGTTTATGTTTGGGATCCGACATTTTGCACTGCTTGACAAAGAAAACTTGAGACCAGTAGGTAAAAACCTTGGGTACTTACAAACCAGCTGCTCAAAACAGTAGAGATTCAATGGCCAGACGTCAGTTTAGGCAGCAACAAAGACTAACCAATGAGCTGCATACCTCTTGCAAATATGAGCAATGAAAAGATGCCATCTCATGCTGAAAAGGCAAGAATGGAGCCCAGACTATGCATGGTCAACACTCAAGCTAGGGGATGCAGCCTTCAATTTCTTAACATAACAACGCTTTCTGTGGAGACAACGGGAAAAACAGGGTAATATTGGCATCCAATGGTTCTAAAAAATACAGTAGCTTATGATGCTTGGTCCACATGGCATACTCATAAAGAAGTCTTCTCTGGATCTGGAAAGAATTCTGATGCCAACAGTACACAAAGGTCTTTAAGATGCCATAAGCAGAGCCCAGTGGCTGAAGGTCACATTTTGGGTAGAACATGCCATCATCCAGTAAAGCGGGGTCCGGCTAGAGCTTCCAAAGCTACTGCTGAGGATACGTAAATCCGGATAGCAGCATAAAAAGACCAGCTCAAGCACTGTGTAATAAAAAAATTTCAATCTCAAAATGAAATGTCTAGTAAAACTGATACGTTTTTCTAAAAAGAAAAAAAGACGTCCATCCTAAGACACTAACAAAAAAAACTGAAGAATATTATGAGGGGTTATACCAGGCATGTCACTGCTTTTTTGTTGCCAGTATCCAAATCCTCCTGTTGGCAGCAGTATAACACAACTGTCTTAGAATTCTGAGAATTTTTCCATAGATTTGGATAAAGTAAGAGGTGTTTGAGCTTCTGTTGGGTTTCTACTTATATCTAGGGCTCCAATGGAGACGGTTATTTTCTTTTCCTGTAATGTTTACAATTTGACTAGACAGGAAGTGAGCGAAAACCTAAGAGGAGCTTTAGCATTCCCCTACTCTACTAAAGAAAATCATTTTTATTTCTGTCTGTGCTACAGTTTGAGAGGTACACTTAATGTATGGTAAAAAGTTATCAGCAGGACAGGAAGTGAGGGTAAATCCCCAGATAACAGTGAACACCTAAAAGGTTCACTACTATATTGAACGCTAACAGCTTTGAATGGACACAGACTATTTAATTATATAGGCTGTATATAATAAGTTTGGACCTCAAGTGGTTACAACAAGCTCATGGCTGTAACCTTAGGCTTTTAATACTTTTAAAGCAGTGGTCTCCAAACTGGGGCCCGTTGCTTGCCTTTATCTGGCCCTCTGGGCACCATTCCCTCCAATGACACCAACTGTGGGGAACCACTCCTCTCACTGACACCAACAATTGGGCATCTTTTATTCCACTGACACCAGTGATGGGACACTATTCCTCCCACTGACACCAGCAATGGGGCATAATTCCTCCTAATAATACCAATGATTGGGCACTATTCCTCATACTGACTACAGGCACATGTCATTTTTTTTTTACTTCCACTGACGATGGGGCATTTTCTACTTCCACCGGCCACTCTGGCCGCCCTAAAGTCTGAAGGACAGTAAACCGGCCCTTTGCTTAGAAAGTTTGGAGACCCCTGTTTAAAAGTATTGAGAAGGTTACAAAATCAAGATGAGGGGGTTGGGGCTTAGCAGCAACTCCAACCCTACCCAGAAGTAGGAGCATTGCCTGATCAGAATAACCTAAAATTTGTGCAAAGAAACCTGAAAGTTGTTAAAAGGTAAGTGCAGGTACCTCTGGGTGCCTACACTTTATGCCTGCCAGTAGCTTTAAGCATTCTCAAACTGAAAACGTCTCATCCTGTCTATCTCCATTGATCAGTGGACTGTCACTTTAAATTTTAAAATATAAATATAATCAATATGAAAACAATTCAAAAAGGTTTGCACACTTAACATTCTGGTTATAAAAGGCTCACCTTGTTAAGAAAGCTTTTAAGTACACTTGCAGCTTTTACAGACAACGATCTTGGGATTCGGATTTGTTTCTCCAGAATTACTAGATATTAAAATAGAACATACAAAATATAAATAAGCTAGAATGCCTCACCAATGCCATGAATTCATTCCACAGTATATACTGTATTAAATGAAAAACTTCAACAAAACAACAAGTTGACTCGAAACATCAGAAATATAAATAGGTCTTTATTGTTAATATTTCAAAAAGTTTCTACTCTTGTACCTTGGAAGAGGAAATCCTCTGTGTTTTGGTCTGGATTGTCGGTGCTTCCTACAATATCAAATGGTGATCTCCCAGCCATCATTTCAAACATCAAGACACCTAATGCCCACCAGTCCACACTGAAACCTTTAATATAAATGGGAAAAAAATAAAATCAGCAATGCACATTTCCTTAAAGCTGAAGTATGATGTGTATTGCATAGTTACATCGGTACAATATGGACCAATTTAAATATGCATATCGCATACCTGAGGGATTGCTGGGGAAGCTGGAAATCACTCTAGTAGTTACTGTCAAAGTAGAGTGTTCACTGCAATCTTCCAGGTTCTGTGATGTCATTGCCCTGCTCGGGGGTGGGACTGAGCCGCGCTGTGTGTGTGTGTCAACACACACACACACACACACACACACACAGCCCGGCTTGGGATTGAGTCTGCACGAGTGCCCCCATAGCAACTGGCTTGCTCTGGGGGCACTTGGGAGAATAGAAGGAGCCAGAAGAATAGGGGGGTCTGGCGCACCAGCGGGGGATCCCAGAAGAGGAGGTTTTGGCCGCCAGTTCTGTGCAAAACCTTTGCACAGAGCAGGTAAGTATAACAGGTTTATTTAAAAAAATATATTATAACTTTACAATCACTTGCCTTCAACTTTCATTGCTATACAGTGGGGAAAATTATTTGATCTATAATTTTTATCATAGATGTATTTTAAATAGAGACAGAATAGCAACCAAAAATCCAGAAAAATCACATGATACAAATGTTATAAAATTGAGTTGCAATTCAGTGAGTAAAATAAGTATTTTATCCTCAAGCAAAACATGGCTTAGCACTTGGTGGAGAGACCTTTGCTGGCAAGTTGGTTACCAGGTTTGAACAAATCTCAGGAGGGATTTTGGTCCACTCTTTACAGATCGTCTCTAAATCCTTAAGGTTTCTTGGTTGTCTCTTGGCAACCCGAAGTTCCAGCTTCCTCCATAAATGTTCTATATGATTAAGGTCTGGAGACTGGCTAGGCCACTTCATGACCTTAAAGTGGTTGTAAACCTCATTCTTGAAATCTGACCTATGCACATATATCTGTAGTGTTTACGTATCTGTCTCCAAAAGCTCAGCGTCCCGTGTCTTTCTGCTGCTTCGTAACTCTGTTACCAGCATTATAACTTCTGACAAGCTTTCCGACACAGGAGATAAAAGCAGCTGGAAAGTTGTGTCGGGTGGGTGCTTGAGATAAATAAGCCGAGAGCTTGTCCATTCAGAATACAGCGCTGTAAGTTTCTTCGTTCCTCTGCCAATGTGGAGTGGGGGTGTGCGCCTTTCCTCCAATCATCGCACACAAAACGTATGCCCAGACTCCCCTCCCAATGCTGAATGAGGCCGGGTTCACACTAACTCGCTGCTGAACGCACAGGAGCGCTGCGTGTCCCCGTTCCCCGTTTCGGGAGGAACTGGAGGAATGGGCAGCTTTGCCATCTGAGAAGATATAGAGTGTCATCCACAATACTACAAAAGACTTCAAGCTGTCATTGGTGTTAATGGGGGCAGTACACGGTATTAAGAACTGGGGTATGTAAACTTTTGATCAGGGTCATTTGGGTAGTTTGTTGTCATTATGATTTAAAAAGAGTAAACACAGTTGATAAATAATAAATGGCTTCAGCCAAACACCAACCATAAGTGAAAGAAAAGTTTCTGTGTTATCATTCACATTCTCTGAAAAATGGCCAAGAAATCATAAATTTCTTAAACCTATGAGCACAACTGTATGAGGGTGTATGAGGGTTTACATCCACTTTAAATTGCTTCTTCTTGAGTCACTCCTTTGTTGCCTTGGCGGCATGTTTTGGGTCATAGTCATGCTGGAGGACCCATTCACGACCCGTCTTCAGGGATGGTGTTCTTAGGGTCATAGCATTTTTCTACCTCCAAACACCTTGCGAGAGCTTCAGGATTTCAATCTATGGCAGGATTTGGTGTTAATGTTTTTTTTAGTGACTGTATTCCAAACAATCTCCTCCTGCGTACTTGTGGGCTTATCCCTCACTTTTTTCATGATCCTTACCCCATGAGGCGAAATCTTGCATGAAGCTCCAGACCGAGGGCATTTTTTTTGTATTTCTTCCATTTGCGAATAATCGCTCCAACAGTTGTCTCCTTCTCACCAAGCTTCTTGCTGATGATCTTGTAGCTCATTATTTTGTCCCTGAAGTCCTTTGACAGTTCTTTGGTCTTGCACATGATGGTGAGGTTTGAATGGAAGAAAGATTATGTGGACAGGTGTCCTATATACACATAAGTGGTCGTTGGGAGCACCTTCCTAAATTAACAGGACTAATCTGTGTACCACATGAGCACATACTGTAGCCAGTCTGTGGGAGCCAGAATTATAGAATTATTGTTGGTTGGTAGGGGATCAAATACTTTTTTTACTTACTAAACTGCAACCCAATTTATAACATTTGTATTATGTGGATATTTTTCTGGATTTTTGGTTGATATTCTGCCGCTTTCATTTAATACACACCTATGATATAAACTTAATTTCTTTGCAAGTGGGAAAACTTACAAAATCTGCAGAGGATCAAACTAGTTCTCCATAGGCTATTTGTGGATAACTTAATGTACAGCTCCCACCGGCAACATTTCTCAGCATGCTCTCTCTGCATGCGGTCTAAAAAACACACCTATTATTTGCTAGTGCCCCAACGTTCCTGTGATTCACACAACCCTGTCACTCTGCATAGTCAAAATGGTGATACCACCATTTATCTTTGGAGCTGCCTGCTCGGTAGACTAGGGGTGCATATAATCAGAATGGGAGGTCCTCCTTATGCTCTCTCTGTATGCTGTCTAAAAAGTAAAAACACACACCTCTCCTTTATTTGCTAGTGCCTGAAAATCTAGAAAGAACCCCATGGTCACAAGATGATAATTTCCAGCTTGTCCAAGTGTCTATCCCATGTTTGTGAGGAACCAGACAAAAATTGGCATCAACTATTGGTGGAAATAGAGAAGAAAAGCCCATGCAGTGGCTATTTGTTTCCATTTTTTTTTTTAAACTGGCTAGACAGCATCTGCAGGCACCACTCTGCTAATAGTATAGACATGTAGCTACTCAATCATTTGTGAGAAGATATAGATCTCAAAGAGCTATACTCATTTAGGAAACATTTAATTGACTTTTAATGAATGAGTAAGTGGACTAAAGAACGCGGTTTAGATTTGCCCGGAGTGCCGGAGTTCCCATTTCATGGGAAATGATGTGCTCTACATATTTTTTCTGAAGCATCATTTACATGTTATTGTGCATGTTCTTCATGTTGCAAGGCAAACAACTGGCAAAATTCTGTGCAGAAACTGGCCTTGAATGAGTTTTACAAATGACAATGGCATTTAAAAAAACTGGCACAAATGGAAAAGCGGGCAACTGTGTTCTGAGTATTGGTAAGGTAAATATAAAGTATATTACATTTTTATAATTTTAGCAAAGCACAAAAAAATTGTTTTACTTGTGCACACATTTCATAAATGCTCATATTCATAAAAAGAGAACACATACACAACCATGCATCTGCAGCTGATACTAGTGAAGCACACAACTACCAGAGCAAAGAGCATGCTCCCAGAAGACTATGACAGCAGCTTATAGAATATAAATTGTGACACAATGCTTTCTACCATCATTTATAAACAGACTGAGCTAATGGATTAAAAATGATTACCATAATCTTCTCCCCGCAGGATTTCCGGAGCAATGTAATTCGGCGTGCCACAGAATGTGCTTGTGGTATCTCCAGGCCGTAAGCCTTCCTTTAATAAACCAAATAGGATAGTCAGGAGAATCCTCTAGCATGCACTGTCCATCTATGTCCTATCTAAATCACAAGATTTCTAATCCAACCTGTGCACTACCGGTAGAAGAGGAAAGAAAAAGAGCATCTCATCAGAAAACTGTTTTACAGTCTCCTGGTGATAGCAGCCTTTAGTTCTAGAGCAACCACACAAATGCTGAATATTCATGAAGAATATGAGGGAGTAATACTATGTACGGCAGTTGCTACACACGCACATAAAGACCTCCAACTTGATAACGTGATAGGTTGAAGCCTGGAAAAAGTAAAGATGTGTTTGTTTGCCATACATACATTGTTATGTGATCAAGAAGGAAAGACATTATGAAGGAAATAGACAACAAAGAATGGGGGGGGGGGAAAAAGGTTAACAGTCTTTCTATGATGACTATCGCAAACAATAACATTTTTAAAATTTCTCTTGTGCTACTCATGAGATCAAACGTGAGAAATCTCCTATATAGGGTACACTTGCGGAGTATTTAAAAATTAGCAGAAAAATCTGTTCAGCTGAAACACAGACCACAATAAACACATAATACCTCTAGTTAGCCCTTCTGAAAAAAAAAATTGTTTCTCTGGAGCCGACTTTAAGAAACTTATCCCGCGTATGCACGAGCGGAATTTTCCATCGGAAAAATCTTGGATGTTTTTTCCGACGGAATTCCGCTCAAGCTTGGCTTGCATACACACGGTCACACAAAAGTTCGCTTAACTTTCGTCCGTCAAGAACGCGTCGACTTACAGCACTACGACGAGCCGAGAAAATAAGGTTCAATGCTTCAGAGCACGTGTAAGAATTTTGCGCGTCGGAATTGGTACAGGCGATCGGAAATTTCCGATCAGAACTTTTTCCGACCGAAAAATTGAGAACATGCTTTCAATATTTTGCTGGCTGGAATTCCGCCAGCAAAAGTCCGATGGAGCATACACACGGTCGCATTTTCGAACCAAAAAGCTCTCATCAGACTTTTGCTGGTGGAATTTCTGCTCGTGTCTATGGGTCATCAGAGGTCCTAAATTCTTTTTGATCGTTCTCAGCAGTCCTGTGTATACAGCTTTAGGGTAAAGCCCTTGCATGAGCACCTTAGTCTAAGAGCTAGTTATAACTGACGCGACTGCCATATTTGTTTAGCTTGTTGAATATGGTGCACATTCAGAATACTTTATTGATACCAAGTGGAAATTATTGATGCGGGGGACACATTCAATACTTTCAGTTACCGTTATGCTCTGCTGGGCCTCTGGTGTGTCCCTGCAGTGTGGCCTCCACATATATTTTTCAAATATTGTACAACTAAAACCTGTTTTTTTACACAAATTGTTATAGGCAGTATACATTTTTTGCTTTCTTTCTGGGAAGTGTGCTAGGAAACATTTTGTTTGCTCTGTGCAAAGACCTTCCATGTTCCTTACTCTAAAACCTAGTTATACATTTTGGCGGTTGTCATTTTTATTTAGCTTCCACTAAATGGAATCTGTCAGAACATAAATATATAACCTCCTGCCACTCCAGCTTAAGTACCAGACAAAACACAGTTTAAAAAGGGGAAAATATACAATTTAAAATTTCCCAGCACAGCTGTAAGGTTTTAAAACAGAAGAATACGATTTTTGCTCAAGGAATGCATGGTGACTTTTGATTTAAGGGAAAAAGGCAAAAAGCAAAGAGGTCGAGCAACGGGAAATTCAGCATTAAAGATTAGAGAAAGCAGCACCTAATGGCCCATACACTTGATCCGAATATCGTACGAAAACTGTCGTCCAAGGAAGAATTGTAAGATTTTCGGATCGTGGGTACACTACTTTTGAGAGCCGATCACGACAGCTCATCCGATATTATTCGATCGGACATGCACGAAAATTTTCCTCGTACGATACCAGATTGTACATTTAGTCAGTATAGTTGTTGTACGAAAATACAATATAAATACATTCCAACACATGACATCACTTCTGATTTTTTTTTCTGTCGTACGAGAATTTGTGACTTTAGTTACCTATTCAATTTCTACTTGCGACTATTAAGCGAAAAAAGTTGTACGATATTCGGATAGTGTGTACGGGCCATAAGAGGCTGATAACAAAAACAGCAGGTGATATCAAAGTAGAAATACAGCAGAAAGTCCAATACAAGGCTGCTGAAGAGACAGGGTGTTAAATAAGTCACAAAAAGAAAAATCCATGTCATAACATATGTCATAACATATGTCATAACATGTCATAACATTCAATTAAAACAAAAAGTAGAGCACTGATAAATAACGGCATATAAATAGTGGACAATAATAAAAAAAATCCAGTGCATAAAGTCCGCTATACACACTGTAAAAAGTTTCATAGCTGTGAAAATATCCGCATATTGCTCCAAGTAATAAGCTGCACTGCTTAACGGAACCGATGGACCCTCCATTAGTAATGCTTCACACTGATGCGGTTCCTGATGCAACCTGAGTCGCACAGAATCTCATGACAAAGCAAATGACATTCTCTGTGCAGTGTGATTTTTGAAAAGTTACCTGTGCTACTTTGGTGTGATTTCAGTGTGATTTGGCTCCACCGAATATACTAACTACATACAAAGTCGCATCAAAGTTGCACTACATAATCACACTGAAAATCCCATTGTAGTATTGTGAACTGAGCCTTAGGAAGTTAGGCAGCTAAACACCTGGCTTCACTATTTGACCATTTATAAAGACAGTATAGGCAACATTTATGTCCTGATGAATTGTGTCATAGCATTGGGTAGGGCAGTTCACAGTTTACATAATGTGTTCTTTACTTTATTAGAGAGGACCAGCTGTTGCTGTTTATATGATGAATGATTGTTTTCTTCTATAGTAGTTCACTATATCTAACTGAAACCCCCTAGATCTGTGCCAACCAGGAGGGATGGGTTGCTCATCATTCAACCGTATGGATTATCTGATATCCTGCTGACAGTAAGTCAGCCTCTGTTGTCACGCATTCACTGCTGGCTAATACGTATGAAATATTTACTGTATATGCAATATTCCTTATTCAGCTGATGAAAAAGTAATAATCACATTTCTTCGTTTTTAACCTAATTTATGCAAAAACACTACAGATCATAAACTCAAACATCCAAAATGTAAAACTTTGATTTCTATTTCAGTCACGAAATATACACATACAAACACACACGCATGCAGACTTAATAACATACTCCATACAACTATCAAGTTATCTTCTATGTTTATAAGAAACCAGAAATTAGTCTGCAAAAGGAACAAGACAGTATTGTAGTGAAACATTTGGCAATTATCTTACACAAGGGAAAAATATTTTCTGACGGATGAAAAGCAATCAGATCTGTTCCTGGATCAATAATCTGTTAACCTACTCAAGTGTATAGATATAAACTGGCAGATATGGCTTCTACTATCACACAGGGACATTCCCAATATTCTAGCACTTAAAGAATACAAGGTTATAGAAAGATATTTTAAAAATGAGACCCTGTTATTCCAAAATGCTGGAAGAAATTGCCTTTTAGTGTTTTCGGAGAAAGAATTTTTGCTTCATACACTACTGGGTATTCAATGGACCTTGACCTCAACCAGTCTGTCTTTACCAGACTGTGTCACATGTGCATGGCAAATGACAAGTCTGGGTGATCATGTTAAAAATTAATAGCAGTCACACAGAGGCCACATTCCCAAGCAGATGCTATCCTACAATTATTCATCCCACCCACTTGATATTATTGCAGTAGTTTACAGGAAGATTTTATCCAACACTGACTTGTTGTTAAAAGTCCCAAGATCAATTCTGCATCCTCTTGGCATTAAGCCACCCCCCTTGTCCATCTATCAAAGCCAGAACTGCAGAACTGGTGTAACCATATTTTAGGGCTCACATTGATCTTGATCTGGAAAGAACTATAAACCAATACATTTTCCTGACTATTCAGAACCAAATTAATTACAGGCTCCTGTGTGGGAATCGCAACTGATAAATCAATGTGAGAGCTGGGCATCAATCTCTCTACGCACAGAGCCCACTAAACCCTAAAACATAATTTTTATTCATACACGGCTAAAATAACATATGTTGGCAAAAATTTTAAAACCATGAACCTGCAGGTGAATGCAGGGGATACAAAAACTGGTGGGAGTATTCAAATTTAGCTTTTCATGAAGAGAAACATTTCCTTACTGATGTCCAAAAACTGGTCATACTAATGAGTGCCTCCCACACCAGACTATTTTTACATTTTACCCTGCATCCCCTGATAATATAAAGCACATCAAAAAGTGAGCACCCCCACTCAGTGCATGTTAAAAACACGATCCATTATGCTGAATCTTGAACGCTTTTTCTGCTTCTTTCCATTGATGCACAGAAGGCGTTTGATAGGGTCCACTGGGGGCACATGAAGGCTGTTCTCCATAAATTCAGTTTACAGGATCAATTTCTTTCTTCCATACTTGCCCTTTATTCTAACCCCTCCGCCCAAGTCTTTACTTGGTCTTTTATCTAAAATTTTCACAATCAGGAATGGTACCCACCAAGGATGCCCACTTTTTCCCTTCATCTTCAACCTGATGATGGAACCCTTGACAGAGGCCATCCGGTCTCATCCCCACATACCAGGCTTTAAAATTTCAACAAACATCACGTCATCAATCTATTTGCAGATGATGTCATTCTCCTGCTATCCAATTCTACCATCTTGGTGCCCTTTGCCCATGACGCATTACATTTCAGTGCCCTGTCGTATTACATAGTTAATTTCAACAAAACATTAACCTTGGCCTTAGCTTGCATGGCCGCACACATTTAAAGCTGTGGCTTACTTATACTTGGGCAGAAAAGTCCATCTCATACCTAGGCATAACACTTACTGCTAAAATGTCCCTCCTGGCAGATGCTAACATCAAGCCTCTTCTCGCAGACATGCGCAAGGACCTGACCCACATAGCAAAAACCAAACTATCCTGGGTGGGAAAAATCGCCTCCTTTAAAATGTTGGTCCTCCCAAAAATGTTGTACATCTTTTGCACCCTCCAAGTACCGCTTAAATTATACAATTTTTCTGAGCGCCACAAAAAGCTTAAACATTTCCTTTGGGATGGCAAGAGGGTACGTTGTTCCCATAAACATTTCATTCAACATAGAAAAGTTGGGGGAATGGGCCTATCAGACATAAAGGACTATTTACTTAGCCAGTATGCTGACACAGACCAAACACTGGTTTATGTCCCCTACTGAAGCTCTATGAGTTGGTAGTGAAGCAGTTTGCGCTAAAGTACCCAGCATGAAGCTTCTGCTATCGGCAGATGCATGCATGCATGCCGCTCACGTTGTCTACTCTTCCTTTGGCCTGGAGACACTTGCACCATGCTTAGGCTACCTATTGAAACATTGGAAGTTCTGCTCCCTTATTGCTCTGTTGATCAATGGGTTGAGAAGGGTATCCGGTGGATCGATGAACTTATGGAGCAGGAGTCCCCCAAGTTGTTAGAATCGTTTCTGGCTTAATACAATCTTCAAAATACAAATCAATTCTTATGCACACATTACCTAATTTCTGTCTAAAAACCCCCCTCCCTTAATTTATCTAAATTCTAAGTGTGGCAATTCTACACAACTACAAAAAAACAAGTGTAGAGGCATTTCTCTGCTATACAACACGCTTTAACACAAACAAAAGTTCATTAGCCAGTTCAGCTCCTGAGCATTTTCTTCTTCTTTGTTGCATAAATGTAATTATTCTAATTTACGGCAATAAAATTACATAAACCCCCATAACATTAAATATTTTCTGAAAGCAGAGGCCCTGTAGAATAAAAAGGTGAGGATTGCAAAGTTTTGTTTCACATGTTATTTACGCAACTGTTTATTAAATGCTAATTTTCCAGAAAATATATAATAAAATAAATTTTAGTGCAAAACCAAACCATATAATACCCATTTTTGGTTAGAATATAAAAGATAAGGTTGCATTGAGTAAATAGATACCTAACATTCCATGTTTTAAAATTGTGTGCACCCATATCATCGCCAAAAACTATGGTGCCCAAAAATCACCATAGGTGACATTTTAAAAGGTGTTATAGCTCATCAATTTAGAGCCAACTAAGAGCTAGAATTATTGTTCTCACTCTGGCATTCGCGTGCGGTGCGATCGCTGTTTACATGCACGTACGCACCCTGGGCTTGTGTTTGCGTAGGTGTACTGGGCAACTGGGGTTTTGCCAATTGTTTTTTTTTTATATATTTTATTGACATTTTATTTTTTAATCTTTATTTATTTTTATGTAATTGCTATCACAAGGGGTTAACCCCTATGTGATAGCATTGGGTAGGTGACAGGTACTCTTTTTGGAGACATTAGGGGGTCTAATCGACCCCAATATCTCCCCTGTCCTTCACACCATCTAACCAAGCACAGATCGGCTTGGTTAGATGCGTCTCCTGGCTGTACTGGCCAGGAAAGTGTGCATATGGAATCGGAAGAGACATAACTTCCAGTTTCATTGTTTGCATGCAAGATCGAGGCATGGATTTGCCTTGATCTCACTGCAGTCTCCCCCCCTGCTGGCGGATGTGTTCCCGGGCATCGGTAAGCACGAGACAGCCCAGGAACCACAGGAGGAGGGTGGGCCACCACGTGATCGGCTGAGTGAAAGTGGTCAGCCGCTATGGAGATGCCACATCACTTTCACTTTGAAGCCGATTGCCGCCTGAACAAAACCCACACAGGTATTCTGTTACCCCCTAAGCCAGAGCTAGCAATCCTACACAGGAACAGACAAATATCCACCAACATTTCGCATAGTAGTTATTCATATACCAATTACAGCTAAACTGGTTATTGCCAGACATTGGAAAAACACCTATACTCCTAACACCTCAGAAGTCCTGGTACAGGTTAACCTCAACTACCAGTAAGAAAGGCTCCCAACTATAAGGAAAGCCACTTGCTCATCCTTTGATAAACCCTGGAACTGTTGGAGAGATTAGTATGTGCGGTAACTCTGTAAAGAGGATAGGTGCTTTCTTCAGGGCATGTTCAACTACATTTCTAATATACCGTACTTTTTCTGATCCACTTTGTAAATTGTTGCTCTTTTGAGTCCTGCATGGCACATGACACTTCTTGTGGTTTTATTTGCTCATACAATACCTTACAGTTTCAGTGCTGCATTTACTGTAATTTACGAGTTATGTACCTTGCATTACCTGTATGTTAAAAACGCAATAAACACCTATGAAACAAAAAGTGAGCGCCCCTTAACATGTTTCACCCATAAAAGGGCTTTTCCTTTTCAGAGTCTTCCTGACAAAGCACTTTTATGGGTAAAATATGTTGAGTTTTGTGGTTGGGGTGCTCACTTTTTGATGTGCTTTATATCATCAGGGGATGCATGTTTTTGGACATAAATAAAGGAATGTTTTTCTTCATGGAAAACCTAATTTGAATACTCCTACTGGATTTTTTTTTACCCCTACATCCACCTGCAGGTTCATGGTTTTTAATTTTTTGCCAACATATGTTATTTTAGCGGTGTATGAATTTATCAGTTGATCTGAAAAGAAGTTGAGGTCATGTATACAGCTTGGGTCTTGATTCCATGATTCTGGCCAGGCAAAATGTAACTAATTTAAAAGAAGTTTTAGGACGTTCCTATATCAATACAATTAACTTATACACCTTGATGGAATGACCACTCTATTTGTTTTTTTAATCGAGGCCTGCAGATTTTACCTGCCATGGCTTTGCTTGATAAAATAATGCAGATCAGTACACTTAATCAAGGAAACCTCAAACCAACTATTTTGTGATAGGAGTCATTCTGTGGTTTCTATTTCCTTAGTGTTTGATAGGTGATGTAGTGCTTTGTTTGCCTGGAATGATTCTGAATAGGGCAGGCATTCGCTTCACTAGACAAAACCCATAAACCATTTTCCTCACCTTGCACATGCCATAGTCAGTAAGTTTTATGTGCCCTTCAGAATCCAATAAGACGTTGTCCAGCTTTAAATCCCTATAAATAATTCCCCGCTCGTGGAGGTAGTTTAATGCCAGACTGATTTCTGCGGAGTAAAACCTGGAGGGAGAAAAGAATAAGTCTTTTACACTCAGGGAATACGGGCTAGAAAGTAATAACTGCAAAATAAATCCTACAATAATATGTGTATTCTGATTTGTAAATCAGATTTTTACTTATAACCACAGACAAATGACACTGCGTTCTGCATTCTTTTCAACAGTGACAGGCTGCTTACAATGTGTGTTTAGATTGTAGAAGATTCCATTTTTTTCACAGGATGTTGTGGAAGCACTAAGGGGTCTATTAGAAAAAAAATGCATAGCCATTCCTCCAGAAAATCTGCATGTACATTCATTCTATAGGAATAGGGCAAAACAAATATTATTTAGGCCAGTGTGCCTCAACCCTTTGCCAGTCAGGGCACCCTTGTAAAAGTATTTTCAACCTCAAGATACCCCAGTCTAAGGCTTGGTTCATGATACTGCGTGCCGGACAATCACACGCTTCTCTTTAGCAGACACGCAGGGGTGTAATTATTTCTTAATTGTACCCCTATGGATTGGCAAACACAGTATGTTTTTGGTGTGGTGCAATTTTAAAAAAGGGTCAAGGACCTCTTTCCCTGTGTTTCTGTGGGTAGGGAAGCCCACTGGAATGAATGGGCTGCTCTATATTCAGGACGCAGCTGCACAGATGTTAACCAAGGGCACATTCACACTTGAGGTTGGGGGAGAGTAAAACCACATGATTGAGATGCATTTTTACCACACCCAATTTAGCTGCAGAGGCAACAGCCAGGGACGTACACATGCTCTGGGCATGGCTGGATGTACACCCACAGATGAATGCATTGTGCAAGGTTGCAGTACGGTAATGCTGCCTTTAGGGGGTTAAAACAGGCAATGAGGAGGCAGCATATCGGCATATCGCCTCTTCACCACCTGTCAAATGCCTCTGAAAAGCGATCCCAGAACGGATCACTTTTCAGAGCAGTTTCTGTCCTTGCTGCATCAGGTACTGCCCTGCAGGGGGAGTGGAAGAGCTTAAGACTCAAAGAGCCGCCTCCCCTATCCACTGCTTTCACTTTACTGTCCCAACCGAGCTCCTGCTCTGCCGATATACAGTTCGGCGGATAGGGAGCTTGGTCTGATCTGACAGCCTTTTTCAACAAAGATGCTGCAGCACCAGTGAGAACCTCAGACGGCACCCCAGCTGTTTTAAGCCATTTCTCTTCTGAACAAATGTTTTTATTATGGGCAATAATAAAATACTGCATTATGGTCTCTAGGTCAGTGTTTTTCAACCTTTTTTCAGTCAAGGCTCCCCTTAAAATTCTGCACAACCTTGAGGCACCCCATTCTAAAATGTAATAGTTTTACATGCTATTGGCTGGATTGGATGTAGATGGCGAATGGCGATGTGATCTACATTGAACACAAGCGTTTTTTGACTTCTCTTTCTATCTATCCCTGGCAGTGGTGGTAATCACATGGATCTCTTGGGAGTCATTGCAGTGGTGGATTTAAGCTATATATTCAGTATGGATTGATTTTTTTCATCACGTGGACTTCACTGTCTGGATATTTTTCTGCTGTTATTTATACACTGAAGAAAATTACTTTTTTGCACTATATGATCTGATTATTAGTTTACTTAATGGTTGGTTAGATTTATACTATTAGCGCATATATATTATTATATATATATTTTTATATATATATATTATATTTAATATGTTTTTTTTATTGTGATAAAATATCTTGTGGTACTGTTGCAGGTTTTAGATACGCACACTTCTCATTTTGTATGCACATAAGTGCGGTTATCATTTTTTTTCTTTTAATAACAAACCTTGCATGTTCTTCTGGAAGCTTCCTTTGTCGCTGCATATGAAACATCAAGTCACCACCATTTACATATTCAATAACAAAGAATAGCCTGGAAAAAAAACACACACACACAAGACTCAAATGCATCTAAAGGCACAGTATGAAAAATACTACAGCTCATATAATCTAATACTCAGTGGAGCTAAGAATTCTACAGCCTGCAGGTTACTACGGACAACTATTCCATAATTCCTTTGCTGCATATCTTAAACACAAAGCTGATTCTGTTGTCATTTTTTGGCAATTAAAAGAAAATAACCAGGTGAACAGTATCTTTGTGCAATTATTACAGAATTTGTAGTGACAGAGACCAGTATACATTTACAGCATTTAACAAGCTAGTAAACCCAACCTGATAATTGGGTATCTAATCTAAAGCTGAAAACAATGTGTACAGACATTCAATAATACATGAAAGACTCGAGCTGTCAACTTAATCAAATAAGCCTATGGTCTAGAGAACACAAAGCATACATAAATATTGTTTCAATACACAAACATACACACAGTGTACATTTGTGAAGAAAACAAGACATTGCTTGTAATGTTACTACCTAGACTAGCACACGACGCAGTCAATTTATCCACCTCCACTTGCAGTCACAAACTATGTGATCACAGTGCAAATCAGCTCTAAGCCATATATCAACACAGCAGCGAGCAGACAGGAGCGGTGGTCTATGTTTATTCAATACATTATCTGCACTAGGAGAAAGCCTCGGGTCAGCCAGAGGCAGTAGGTATTACCTGCTTTCTGTTTGGAAACAGGAGTGTAGGCCAACAAGGAAAGGGTGGTTTGAGGCTTGCTCAAACACATGTTTCTCTGTCTGAACCCAGTCAATATCCTAGACAAATACAAACAAAAAGATTAATGGTGCACGTGATAAAAAAGTAAACAAGGCACAATAGTCACAGTATAGAAACCAATACAATCATGCACTACGATATGACAACACCTGGATCCCTAAAGTCTACAGGAACCACAGACCAAATTACTCACTGGATTTTCATTAACTCTTCACTGAGACTGCAACAATAAAAATGTACCCAGTGGAATTCAAGCCACGGAGTCTCACTCATTTTACAACAGTAATCATTGTTTCAGTCTCTGTGTTAAAGTCTCCATGATGTAAAGAAAATGAAAAAATAAAAAAAAGCAAGAGCTGCTACACAAGTCAACACACGCATGTTCATAAAAGTTGTTGTAAACCTCAGACATGGAATCTGAACAAAGCATATCCTTCTATAGCAAGGGTCTCAAAGTACCGGCCTGCGCACTGGTTACAAATGGCCCGCAGGCAGGGCCGATCCTGGGCGAGTACCTGGGGTGCACCATGCCGCGGCTGGGACTTTCGACTGTCTCCGCTGACACCAGTGCTGGGGGTTAATAGTGCGTCCGCTGACACCAGTGCTGGGGGTTAATAGTGCGTCCGCTGACACCAGTGCTGGGGGTTAATAGTGCGTCCGCTGACACCAGTGCTGGGGGTTAATAGTGCGTCCGCTGACACCAGTGCTGGGGGTTAATGCTGACACCAGTGCTGTTTTTGAAGTTTGAAAGTTTGCATGTGGCCCCCATGGGATATGAAAACTTGTCTTGTGGCCCTCATGTAATTTGAGTTTGAGAAACCTGCTCTATAGTGTGTACTTGTCTCAATTAACCACTTCAATACAGGGAATTTTCACCCCCTTCCTGCCCAGACCAATTTTTAGCTTTCAGCGCTGTTACAATTTGAATGACAATTGCGTGGTCTTGCAACACCGTACCCATATGAAATTTTGATAATTTTTTCCCCACAAATAGAGCTTTATTTTGGTGGTATTTGATCACCTCTGTGGGTTTTATTTTTTGCGCTATAAACTAAAAAATAGTGACAATTTTGAAAAAAAAAAAAAAAAAAACACAATATTTTTTACTTTTTGCTACAATAAATAAAAAAAAAAAAAAAAAAAAAAATTCCTCAGTTTAGGCCGATATGTATTATTTTAAATTTTTGGTTAAAAAAAAAGCAATAAGCGTATAATGATTGGTTTGCGCAAAAGTTATAGCGTCTACAAAATAGGGGATACATTTATGGCATTTTTATTGTTATTTTTTATTTTATTTTTTTTACTAGTAATGGTGGCGATCTGCAATTTTTATCGTGACTGCGATATTGTGGTGGACACTTCGGACACTATTATGCGACCATTCACATTTATACAGCGATCAACGCTATAAAAGATGCACTGATTACTGTGTAAATGTGACTGGCAGGGAAGGGGCTAACACTAGGGGGTGATCGAGAGGTTAATTATGTTTCCTACGAAGTGATTCTAACTGTAGTGGGAGGGGACTCACAAGGGGAGGAGACCGATTGGTGTTCCTCTGTACTGGGAACATATCATCGGTCTCCTCTACTCCGACAGGACATGGATCTGTGTGTTTACACACACAGATCCACGGTCCTGCTGTGTTCACAGGCAATCGTGGGAGCCCGGTGGACATCGCGGCTGCCGGGCGCGCGCATTGGGTGCCTAGTGACACGGTGCGCGCACGCCCCCTAGAGACTCAGGAAGAAGAGACGTCATATGACGGCCTGGAGGGACAAAGGGTCCCTGCCGCCGTCATTTGACTATGCGTGGTAGGGAAGTGGTTAAAGTGATAATGAAGCTTCAGATTTTTTTTTTTTTTACATAACAAACACGTTATACTTGCCTGCTCTATGTGTCTATAAGACGCTTCATAAAAAAAAAAAATCATACTTACCTTCTCTGTGCAATAGTTTTGCACAGAGCATCCCTGATCCTCTTCTTCTCGGGTCTCCTATCGACGATCCTGGCTTCTCCTTCTTGACCAGTGCCCTTAACAACAAGGCGCTTGCTATGGGGTAGCGAGCCCTGCTCTGTGTGTCCATAAGACACAGAGCCGCATTTCGGCCCTGCCCCCTGCTCTTTCCTCATTAGCTCACTGGATGTGATTGACAGCAGTGGGAGCCAATAGCTCCTGCTGCGGTGTCAGCCAATGAGGGGAGAGACCCAGGACAGCCGAGGCTCCCGTGCACATCACTGGATCAAGAGGGGTCTCGGATGAGTATAGGGGGGCTGTGGGGGGAGTAACACACAGAAGGTTTTTTTTTTTTTTTTACCAGCACTTGTGTCCCTTTTGCCTGCTATCAGCATAAATCACTTCTGACAAGTTTTCCTGACACCAAAAAAATGGTGATAGGAGAGGTATCTCCAGCTAATTGACAGCCTCAGCACTGTTACTGTGAGCAGTGTGAGGGGGGGGGGGGGGGTCCTTTCCTCCAATCAGCTTTCCTCACTGAGCTCTCCACCCCCTTCTTTCTGAACTCTCAGACAAGCTTTAAAATTTAGCACTTTGAATGAATGTAGAGAAGAAAGGGCTGCAGCTAGACAGGTACAACTTATGTAGGAGGATTTGTTTCATCACTGTGTATTACCTGAGGCCAGACACTTTACTGGGTATATGTAAGGTTTTACATCCACTTTAAAAGGTGCACCACGCAAAGACAGGCCATTAACGTTAAAGAGACTGGAAGTACACTTTAAAACATGAAAAAATGCGCCTGCAGCATTTCTGTCTACGCAAAACACCACAACGTTATAGGCATTGTCGTGAGCTGTTCTGCAGATACTTACGGTAGCTACTGTACAGGTGTACCTCGTACTATGCAGCCAGGAATAAGTCTAAAGAAGATTGTACAGACTGTTGGTAACTATTTTTACTTTACAATTATCTAGACAGCAGGAAAACCCCACGCCACTGGCTTTGATTGACAGTACTGGGAGCCAATGGCAACTTGTGCCCCAGTAAAGCCAGCGAGACCCGGAAGTTAGGGACAAGAAGAGCTGCAGACATGCACAGTGCTGGATCAAATGATGGCTCGGGTAAGTAAAGGGGGGATGCTGATGCCTAAACATTTACCTTACTGTAAGGAATGCGGCGAACAATGAATAGGCCTTAGAACCCCTGTAAACTGTGAAGTTTCCATTCTAGAAGAGTGGATGTCAGATGTTTAGCAGGGTAGAATTATTGGTCTCAGAACTATTCGCACAAACCCCTGGAGTACAATTAATCCAAGGCCCTGAGACATGAAATGCTGAAAAACTGGGGAGCTACAGTTAGCAATAAAATTAGGTTGAAGGCTGGGTTCATACCCAAGTGTACTGGGATAGGACAGCCCATTCACTTGAATAGGCTGCCCTAGCCCTATGTGTGAAAAACACCCCAAAGATGCTCCAAACATTTTTGTGGAGAACAGTGTGGTGCTTTTTTTTGCCTCATCACAAAACGCATGGCAAATGCATGTCTGCTACCCACACTTGGGGTGCCATTAACGTTGGCAGTGCTTTTCTGAAACGTTGCGGCACAATACACATTTTCTATGGAGCCTAAAAGTAATTTCCCTGTAGTGCTGCTTCTTGGATGTGGAAATCAAGTAATTTCTCCTCTGCCTCTTGTTGGCTTAAAGGTCAATTTCAGAGCCGTCTTTGCACAGCCTTACTTTACAGACATCGTTGATAGTAGCTGTCCTTTTTTAGGCATACTATATGTTAAGATCAGTGACACGTATTGTTGACATTGCTAGGTGCCACAGAGAGGTTGCTGGGGGGGCCTTATGATATGCAACTACACCCCTGCCAGGCCTTAATGGGCTACTGCCGAGTTTATGTAAACATGTAGTGATAATGTTTAATAAGGAGTCCAAGTTTGAAGTGAAAATGAAACAAGGTAAAAAGGTGGATCTTCCCAAGGGCCCATTTGACCCATTTTACTAAAAGTAGATACATGCAAAAATTCTTGCCAAAATGTTTGCATCTTTATTTATGCAAAATAATGCCATTATTACAATAATAATACACAGTTCAGTCAGGTTGGAAAAAATATGTATGCCTTTAGGGCAACCAAAACATGAATTAAAAACCTTGCATCCTTTGAACTGAGGAATCACAGTTAGCCCAGAGTAATGCAAAAAAAAAGTATAATAATCATAAAGCATGATCTAATTTTTGCCTGATCACCACAGGCTATTGAATATTCCCTTTATCAATAGTCTACAGTGTTATTTCTTACAATTTTCCTAAATAGCCAGTTTTATTGTTTACCAATTGCTGGCCCTGAAGCCGTCTACAAAAAGGTAGGCCTAGCTCTTGTGGTCGTTTCTACATTTTTCCAGCTAGTACTGTAACGAGGCCTTTCATATTTGGAGGTTGACCCTTTCCCTCCAGGTACAAACAATGATCCCTGTATACCTAATTGTTTTGATAGAATATGGGTAGGTTATAACCTCTGTGGGGTTTGTATTGCTGTCTTTTTTTCCTGGCAGGAAGATTCACCCTCTATATTTGCCCTGCCAATTATCATGGCGAGAGAAAGTGATGGGAAGTTTTAGCCGTGTCACCAGCAAAAAAAAAAAAAAAAAAGGGGAGGGTAATGGAGACGCCTATTCCAACAACTGTTGAAGAGGTGAATTCTGATTTGCAGAGCTTTTGTCTCACTTCCTTTGGTATCTCAAGGACACAAAGTGAAGAAAATCTCTATAATGGGACAGAGACCATGAAAAAAAATAAACGGACAGTGGTTTTAACAGTTCCTTACACTAGCTGTAACCAAGTATATACAGTACTTGGCCATGTATATACTTTAACGAGTGACTCCACTTTTGTTGAGAAAAAAGGGCACTAATGAGGAAAGCTGCTGGGCCTGCATCCCTTTAGACGTGATTTCCTATTGGAAGTATCCCACTAAAAATAAAATTTTTGTTGCAGGGGATGCCTGTATCTTAGTGCAGACTTCTGGGAAAATCAGTGAGCCAATCACACAAGCAGGAAATTAGGTTACGGGGGGGAGCGTTCTGTACATATTCTGTGTACAGAACACCTCCAGGTAGCCATATTGCATTTACAGAAAATTACAAAGCTGTAGACTGGAAAGGTAATTTTTACTAACATTCAATTACAATATGACTTGAGTTGCAATTGTATACGCTATATTATTTTTTTCTTTATTTGCATTTTTTTCCCCCCCAGGAAAGTGGAGTTACTCTTTAAGGTCACTGCAGCTCTATACCATGTATATTATTCAATGCATGATATATTTATGCCAAGCATATTACACGCAGCATACATTTATTTATTCAAGGTGCTCATAACCCCCCCCCCCCCCCCCCCCCCCCTCCCCACACCCCCCCCCCCCCCCCCCCCCAGTTACCTCTTCTCAAGAAGTAGAGATTCGGTGCAGTTAATCTTTCCTCAAAGCCAAGGTGCTCCATACTGCCTATTCATTTATTTACTCTTCTCTGCACTCTTCTTTTGCAACACCTGTTTTGTGAACAGGTGCCCAAACCCCAAGAGCGAAACACGTAATACAATGCAGCTTACCAGTCTTTACCTGTGGTGACGGCATTAATTATGATTTTTCAGCAAATACAGAAAATATCTGTTGATCTTGCTAGAAACATGGTGTCCGTATCACTTCCTGCAAGTTAAACTGGAAGCAAAAACTACTGAAAGTAAACTACTACTATCCCCATCACCCATGTAATGGAGATGAAAGAAAATACAATTTTGAAGTCCAGAGAACAGAATCCAGTTATTTGTAAGATCACAAGATGACAAAAACCTAGTCTAATGAGTTGAAATATATTACATTTTTAGTTTTTACGCTTCAATACACTAACAAAATGGATCTAGCTCCTAAACACGGATCATAAGGAGTTGAAAGGAATAACTTGTCTGAACCCTTTCCATCTTCAGAGGCACAAGACAAGGGTGTGCCTTGTCCTGAGCACTTTTTACCCAAGTTTTGGAACTATGAGCATAAGTGCCTGGAGTTCTGCTTCAAAACTAAGAATACAAGCATATGCCATGTTACAGTATATTCCCTAAAGCTGAGAACACAAATACATTTACAAACTGCTTACCTCATCATCGTTGACCAACTCTTTTTTGACAACTTTCATTGCATAGATGCGTTCTGTTTTCTTTAACTTCACCAGCAGTACTTTGGCATAGCTACCTCTTCCAATAACTCTGAGTAAATCGAAATCCTGCAGACCCAGGCTGGAGGGGGGTTTACCACTCTCCCGGCTGTTTCTAGCCTGCAGAGAAATCACGTTCAAAAGGAAAACAGATGAAAGGTGGCATCATTTCATGTTACAGCAGCATTTTGTAGCTATTGACATTGTGTTCAGCAGCAAGACAAGGAGAGGGTGACTCAGGAACAATGCTTTTCATGAAAGAACACTGCTTAAAGAGGAAAGCTTTCCAGCAATTCGCCACACAGAATGCATTATTGTAAGAAAAGAAAGATATCCATGTCTGAAGCTCGAGAGAAAAACCATTACATTTCTGTGTTCATACAATGAAGGAAATACATTCAATTTATGGCTTTGAAGGCATGGACACATCAAGTGCCAGAAGAGTTTGAAAAGGAGAACATGCTCATGAAAACTGCCACCCATAGCAACCAATATGGTTTGATTTTGATTTAAAGAAGGAATCCAATAGGTTTGGTTTGGGATAGTCGACAGGTCTACCTTTGCACCAGTTTTCACATATCATTCCAATTGACCACTTCTAGGATAGTAACTCAAAGGAACCAAGTGGCTTTCCTTCTACACTCATCATTATTAAATGTATGTTGGGTAAACAGCTCCAATGATTGAAATACTACTTTGACAAACTCTCCATTTAAAGTGTAGCCAAGACTGTGGACTGTGTTTAATGTTTTCCTACCACAGCTGATCATTGACCATCAGACCATTTTAATTGACATAGCCACTTATGTTGTGGGTTCTAAAGAGGAGGAAAACATTTCTTCATTTAGAGGAGACAATTCAAAGCAGACACAGACACTGAAATGTCATGGTCATGTAAGCCTTTGATCTACACTGAAAGGGGTTGGGTGAATCGCACTCAATGAAAAACTAAACAATCTACAGCTCTGTCTGAACAATAATCTCAAGCCTCTAGCAGAGCAGTGTGATAATTACATAAAGTATTGCTTTTAGGCACATATATTGACTAAAATCGATTATGTGCAGCTATGGGTAAAAAGAGATGCAGTATCTCACACAAGTGAGTACACCCCTCACATTTTTGTAAATATTTTATTATATATTTTCATGTGACAACACTGAGGAAATTACACTTTGCTACAATGTAAAGTAGTGAGTGTAAAGCTTGCGCAACAGTGTAAATTTGCTGTCCCCTCAAAATAACTCAACACACAGCCATTAAGGTCTAAACAGCTGGCAACAAATTGAGTACACCCCTAAGTGAAAATGTGCAAATTGGGCCCAAAGTGTCAATATTTTGTGTGGCCACAATTATTTTCCAGCATTGCCTTAACCCTCTTAGGCATGGAGTTCACTAGAGCTTCACAGGTTGCCACTGAAGTCCTCTTCCACTCCTCCATGACGACATCATGGAACTGGTGTATGTTAGAGACCATCCTCTGCTCCACCTTCCATTTGAGGATGCCCCACAGATGCTCAATAGGGTTTAGGTCTGGAGACATGCTTGGCCAGTCCATCACCTTTACCCTCAGCTTTTTTTAGCAATGCAGTGGTTGTCTTGGAGGTGTTTTTGGGGTCGTTATGTTGGAATACTGCCCTGCGGCCCAGTCTCCGAAGGGAGGGGGATCATGCTCTGCTTCAGTATGTCACAGTACAACAGGTTGGCAGTCATGGTTTCCTCAATGAACTGTAGCTCCCCAGTGCCGGCAGCACTCATGCAGCTCCAGACCATAACATCCCCACCATCATGCTTTAATGTAGGTAAGACACACTTGTCTTTGCACTCCTAAGCTGGTTGCTGTGACACACGCTTGAAACCATCTAAACCAAATAAGTTCATCTTGGTCTCATCAGACCACAGGACATGGTTTAGAAGAGACTTCCTTCTGGAAAGACAGCCATGCAGACCAATTTGATTCAGTGTGTGTCATATGGTCTGAGCATTGACAGGCTGACCCCACCCCCCACCCTTCAACCTCTGCAGCATACATCTATTTCCCAAAGACAACCTCTGGATATGACGCTGAGCACATGCACTAAACTTCTTTGGTCGACCATGGTGAGGCCTGTTCTGAGTGGAACCTGTCCTGTTAAACCACTCTATGGTCTTGGCCACCGTGCTGCAGCTCAGTTTCAGGGTCTTGGAAATCTTATAGCCTAGACCAGGGGTAGGGAACCCCCGACACGGGTGCCGCAAGCGGCACAAGAAGCCTCTTTTGCCGGTGTTCTATCACCAACAGTCCGGCTATCACCAGGTGTCCGAAGTGTACTGCGCATGCGCAGTACGGAGCATGAAGATTTTCGGAAGATGAACGGCGCCTGCGCCGTGAGTCGAGGTGAAGCCCCCACCATCCAAGCGGACATAGGGTTAGTCAAACTTAGAGGGCCCCTCGCGGGCTCGCTTCGCTCGCCACGCTTCGGGCTGCGCTCGGCTCTTTTATATTTTAACTCTATGTCCACTTGGATGGTGGGGCTTGAAAGTGGACTCACGGCGCAGGCGCCGTTCATCCTCGGCAATTTTCAGAATATGGGTGTCCTGTGTACTGCACATGCGCAGTACACAGCGGACACTTTGTGATGGGGGACGGCTAATGATAGTACACCGGCACTCGACTCTCTCCCCATCAGCAGAGCAGTGCTGGGAAGTGTTAGTGAGACAACAATGCATTCCAATTTCAGATTTTGCCACACCGCACCTGCACTAAGGGGGAGGCACTGCGCCCCCACACATTGTAAAAGATGGGAAACATTGTTTGGTTCTCTAACTTTGCTGTAGCTGCGATCGTCAGCTTTTGTGATGGGAAAGAGATTGGGTGAAGTTCTGCTAGGGGTGGCATTCCCTGTTTCCAGGAGAGGAGGGCTGAGATTGGCCACTACTAAAGCCAATCACAGTCCTGCTAGCCCTGTCCACCATCTGGAGGAAGAGGACTCGCTTGGTTGCCACTACCAATCTCATAAAGAAGGGATTTCACTGATTGAGAAAACCACAATCAGGTGACAGTTTGTGCAATTACTGTTGCGCTTCTGGGAACTTTGTTGAAATTATTCCTGAACGTCACTTACTAATGAACCACTGCACCCTGTGTCCCTTTAAGCCACAGCCAGTATTCAGCGCAATGAAAATCACACCCAACTTTTGCTGCGGCGTGGATCGCCGCACTTTTTTCAACTGCGAGGGCCCAACTTATGATCCTGCACACAGGCCCACTTCTTTCAGAAAATGCCCCTGACCTGAGCTCATCATTGCACATCCATTCCAGATGCTTGTATGTGACATCACATACAATCACATGGGTTGGATGCGAGAGGTAGAACAACAGGATGAGTGTGCCAGGACAGGTAGATGTTTCTCATCTCTGCTTCCTTTCACCACTCTGCGCATCACACATATCATAGATAAGAGGGTACAGCAGCGGGGCAGATGTACAGGGGGTTACAGCGGCGGGGCAGATGTACTGGGGGTTACAGCGGCGGGGCAGATGTACTGGGGGTTACAGCGGCGGGGCAGATGTACTGGGGGTTACAGCGGCGGGGCAGACGAGCAGGGGGTTACAGTAGTGGGGCAGACGAGCAGGGGGTTACAGTGGTGAGGCAGATGTGCAGGGGGTTACAGCGGTGGGAGAGATTTGCAGGGTAGACAGTGACTGGAGGTGCAGGAATTGGGGCTGATCTGAGGCGTGAGAGTGCAGGATGTTAATTTCTTACTAATACTCAAGTAGTTTACAGCAGTTACGTTATAAAAAAATAATTTTCTTGATTGAGAGTGTGAAGTTAACATTTTTTTGTTATAATTTTTGCTCAATTTCTTTGAAAAAAATTTCGGCACACTTTGCTCAAAAGGTTGCCTACCCCCTAGACCATCTTTATGTAGAGCAACAATTTTTTTTCAGATCCTCCAAGTTCTTTGCCATGAGGTGCCATGTTGAACTTCCATTGACCAGTAAGAGAGTGAGAACAATAACACCAAATTTAACACACCTGCTCCACCCATTCACACCTGAGACCTTGTAACACTAACGAGTCACATGACACGGGGAGGGAAATTGGCTAATTGGACCCAATTTGGACATTTTCACTTAGGGGTGTACTCACTTTTGTTGCCAGTGGTTTAGACATTAATGGCTGTGTGTGGAGTTATTTTGAGGGACAGCAAATTTACACTGTTATACAAGCTGCACACTCACTACTTTACATTGAAGCAAAGTGCAATTTCTTCAGTGTTGTCACATAATATATAAGATATAAAAAAATATTTATAAAAATGTGAGGGGTGTACTTTTGTGAGATACTGTATATCTGTAGCGAAACTTGCCCAAGGTCAACTTAAGGTGGTTGTAAACATTAGAAATTAACAAATCAGATCATACAGTGGGAAAATAATTATTTGATCCCCTGCAGATTTTGTAACTTTGCCCACTTGCAAAAAAAATTAAGGGTCTATAATTTTCCTCGTAGGTGTATTTTGAATGATAGCGACAGAATATCAACCAAAAATCCAGGAAAAAACACGATACCAAATGTTATAAATGGAGTTGCATTTCAGTGAATAAAATTAGTATTTGCTCCCTAAGCAAAACATGACTTCGTACTTGGTGGAGAACCCCTTGTTGGCAAGCACAGAGGTAAGACGTTTGTTGTAGTTGGTTACCAGGTTTGCACACATCTCAGGAGGGATTTTGGTCCACTCTTCTTTACAGATCTTCTCTAAATCCTTAAGCTTTCTTGGCTGTCACTTGGCTGGAAGGTTCAGCTCCCATCATCAATTTTCTATAGGGTTAAGGTCTGGAGACTGCTTAGGCCACTCCATGACCTTAAAGCGGTTCTGCACTGGGTTTTTTTTTTTTTTTGGGGGATTATGCTAAGGTATAATAGCTAAATTGGGGGACTCACCTGTTCCATCGCGATCGCTGCCGGTTTTCCTTGGATAAAGTTCTTTATTTGCTGCTTTTCTGCTGGGGGCCATCTTGCCTGTGGGCATGTGAAACCCCACAGGCACTTTAGATGGCCCAGCATGCACCGCCGTTACTGCGCCGAGCTCGCGCGTGCGCAGTAACGGCAAAGTGCAGCTCACGTTCTCCGAAATCTCGCGAGATGTTGGCACATCTGCCGACATCTCGCGAGATTTCGGCACATCTGCCGACATCTCGCGAGATTTCGGCACATCTGCCGACATCTCGCGAGATTTCGGAAGATGTGTCCGAAATCTCGCGAGATTTCGGAAGATGTGGCCGAAATCTCGCGAGATTTCGGAAGATGCCCGCACAGACTCCTGGGATCAATGACACCAGATCCCAGGAGACAGTGCGTCATGACGAGGATCCCCGCACAGACCCCGCCCACCCCCGCAGAGACAGAGGACCGGAAGTCATCGATTACAAGGTAAGTGAAAAAAAAAAACACATTTCATGTAGTACTCTTTGCCTGATTTGGAAGGCAAAGAGATTTACTAAATGAAATGTGTGCAGAACCGCTTTAATGTGCTTTTTTCTGAGCCACTCCTTTGTTGCCTTGGTGGTATGTTTTGGATAATTGTCATGCTGGAAGACCCATCCACGACCCATCTTCAGTTTTCTGCCTAAGGGAAGAAGGTTCTCATCCAAGATTTTACAATACATGGCCCCATCTATTGGCCCTTCAATGTGGCAAAGTTGACCTGTACCTTTAGCAGAGAAAAAAAACCAAAGCATACGGTTTCCACCTCCGTGCTTGACTGTAGGGATGGTGTTCTTTGGGTCATAATCAGCATTTTTCTTCCTCTAAACACAGCGAGACGAGTTAATGCCAAAAAGCTAATTTTTGGTCTCATTTGGCCACAACACGTCCTCCTAATCCTTCTCTGAATCATTTAGACGTTCTTTGGAAAACTTCAGAAAGGCCAGTACATGTGCCTTCTTGAGGAGCAGAACCTTGCGGGCGCTGCAGGATTTTAATCCATGGCGGTGTGTTACCAATGGTTTGTTTGAGGACTGTGGTCCTAACTGTATTGAGATCATTCACAAACTCCTCCAGTGTACTTCTGGGCTGATCCCTCCCTTTTCTCATGATCATCCTAACCCAATGAGCCGAAATCTTGCATGGAGCTCCAGACCAAGGTCGATTGATGGTTATTTTGTATTTCTTCCATTTGCAAATAATCGCTCCAACAATTGTCCCCTTCTCACCAAGCTTCTTGGTGATGGTCTTGTAGCCCATTCTAGCCTTGTGCAGGTCTACATCCTTGACCCTGATGTCCTTTGACAGCTCTTTGGTCTTGCCCATGATGGTGAGGTTTGAATGGAAGAAAGATTCTGTGGACAGGTGTCTTTTATACACATAATGCGTTGTCGTTAGGAGCACCTTTTTACATTGACAGGACTAATCTGTGGACCATATACTGTAGCCAGTCTGTGGGAGCCAGAATTATTGCTGGTTTGTAGGGAAACAAATACTTATTTTACTCGCTGAACTGCAACTCATTTTATAACATTTGTATCATGTGGGTTTTTTTCTGGATTTTTGGTTGATATTCTGTCTCTAGCATTTAAAATACACCTATGATAAAAATGATAGACTCTTCATTTCTTTGTAAGTGGGCAAACTTACAAAATCTGCAGGGGATCAAATTATTATTTTCCTCACAGTATAGTGTGTAGTTACCTCGCCTACACCTAGTGTAGTTCCTGAACATTCTCTCCTCGCCCTGCAATCAGCTTGAATCACTTCTGGCAATATTCTCCTGATATCAGGCAATCTATACTGAAGTGTTGTCAGATTTTCCGATCGTGTGTACACAAGTCCATCAGACAAAAGTCAAAAGTACAAAGACACATGCTCAGAAATCAATGCTCAACAAACACAACATTAGCAGAAGGTGTCCAAAGGGTGGTGCTAAAGAGCTGAAAAGCCACGTAGTACGTCACTACGTTCGTGTTTGTTGGCCGACAATTGTGTGCCGTTTGTATGCAAGACAAGTTCCTGGCCAACGCCCTTCGAACAAAAGTCTGACGTTTTGTCTGCGGAAAATCCGATCGTGTGTACAAGGCTTTAGAGTGAATGACATTATGATGAACAGGGGGAGGTAAGATGGAGACTGGTAAAGTGGTCTTAAAATCCTTACTATTGGTCCTAGTGACTACTGTCTCCATATAGAAAAGAATAAGAAATCCAACATTTAAAAAATTGTCACAGGAACAGTTAAAATCTATCAGGGACTGGCGACAACTGTCTCTCCTTCGCTTTGGAGAGATTTCCTTTTACTTCCTGGTCTAGGGAAATTCCCCCGTAGGGATACAGACATACCTTGAGATGTACAGTACTGTGTAAATGTTTTAGGCAGGTGTGAAAAAAATGCAGTAAATTAAGAATACTTTCATAAATAGAAGTTAATAGTTTATATTTATCAATTAACAAAATGTAAAGTAAATGAACAGAAGAGAAATCCAAAGCAAATCAATATTTGGTGCAGACACTCATTGTGCAGCTCTGAAGCCCTTTGTAAACTAACTGCCTTTTGATACAGCCAAATATTTAACATTTTGACTCATCAGTCCAGAGCACCTACAGCCATTTTTCTGCACCTAAAATCATAATTTTTCATGTATAGGATATAGAAACAAGGATAAGCCACTCAATTATGCACAAAAATATAGGAATGTGGGTGCAGAAAAATGGCAGCAGCTGCTCTGGGCTGATGAGTCACAATTTTTCCCGCCAAAGGTAGTTTGTTCATTGAAGGGCTGAAGAGTGGTACAATAATGAGTGTCTGCAGTCAACAGTGAAGCATGGTGGAAGTTCCTTGCAAGTTTGGGGCTTAATTTCGGCAAATGGAGTTGGAGATTTGGTCAGGATCAATGGTGTCCTCAATGCGAATACATACAGGCAAATATTTATTCATCATGCCATATCATCAGAGAGGCTTGTTATTGAGCCCAAATGTATCCTACAGCAGAACAACGACCCCAGACATACAGCCAATGTCATTAAGAACTATCTTAAAATAGCGTAAAAAAGAACAAGAAGTCATGGAAGTGATGGTTTGGCCCCCACATAGCCCTGATCTCAACATCATCAAGTCTGTCTGGGTACTAACATTTATAGGTAAAGTTGATCCAGGGAAAATCCAATTTCCTCTCGGGGGATCAGGAAATAATTTTTTCCCCTGCTGTAGAAAATTGGAGCATGCTTTTCTGGTGTTTTTTGCCTTCCTCTGGATCAACTGTGGGTATAGGTTTGTGAATACGGCATTGTATTTTTATTTTTTTCGTTGAACTTGAAGGACTTGTATCTTTTTTCAACCTAAGTATGTAACTTTGTAACTATGTCTGGGATTACATGAAGAGACAGAATGATTTAAGGCAGCCTACATTCACAGAAGAGCTGTGGTTAGACCTCCAAGATGTTTGGAACAACCTACCTGCAGAGTTCCTTCAAAAACTGTGTGCAAG
Organism: Lithobates sylvaticus; assembly: GCA_028564925.1. NCBI lineage: Eukaryota > Metazoa > Chordata > Amphibia > Anura > Ranidae > Lithobates > Lithobates sylvaticus. Next base: position 381,399,449 of record CM053028.1, read on the forward strand.
TGTACCTAGAATAATTGAAGCCGTTTTGAAGGCAAAGAGTGGTCACACTAAATATTAGATTTTCTCTTCTGTTCACTTTTTTTTTTTACCTTATTTTATTAATTGATAAAAATAAGCTATTATCACTTCTATTTCTGAAAGCATTCTTAATTTACAGCATTTTATTTACATTTTCCTAAGACTTCTGCACGGTAATGTACATATATTTTTATAAAGCTTGTGAACAGAACAATATAATATAGAATATCTTCTTCATAGTGTTAGATAGATGTGAGCCAAGCATTGATGATAAGTGCGTTTTCCTTAATCCTGCAGAGAATAAAATTGAGCAAGAAAACAGGTGTATGTTGTCACTAGCAACCCGGTTTATGCTATCATTTTTGTATTTTACAATGGAGGGAGGTTGTTCCTGCAGGTCACTATGGATGGCGCTGACACCTGATACATAACCCTCAATGTCACTTGTTCTTACTCCACATAGCAATATTAAACATGACATAACATTTAAAACGTTAAAAACAAATATTAGCATTTCTTCTGAAGTGTTTCCAAACCTTCAATTTAGCCACCAGATAAAGCTTCTCCATGAAAATGTAATATATCCCATTTAACAAATGACATGGGATCATAAATGTAACAGTATGGATTAAGGGTCATCACTGTATTACAAAAGCAATTTCTTTTCTTCTTGCAATACAGCAGTGAAAGTGCAATTTCCTTTGCACGGTGTGCCATTAAGGTCTATTTCTCCTTTTTCATCTTGAGGTATGTTATAGCACTGCACAAGCAACCAAGCAATGGTCAACCGTAAGCCTTAGAAAATAGAAAACTTTAATAAAAAAAAAAAAAAAAAAAAAATACACACATGGCACAGATAAGCCGCACAATGAATCTAGAAGAACCTATCTTTTACATCAATTTACCTCTTTTTCTTCCCCATCCTGGTCCATATTATCCTGACTTCTGTGCCGAAAGGGTTGTTCTAAAAAACAGACAGACATTCTAGGTTAGAACCTTTCATTAGTGAAGTAAATTATACTTGCTGGGAAAACCCATTATAAAAAGCATTATTCTTTGCTTTGGTTTAACACTGCATTTACTATCAGGTTGTATAGCTTTGAGAGCAACTCAACCTCAAGGTGCACACACTTTCAAACCTGGTTGCTATGGTATCACCTTACTGTCCTTGCAGAACAGTATCTATATGAATAGCTGCCATTCAGCATGATGATACCAAAATGCCTAAATGCTGAACTCCAGCCTTAACTTCAGTCTTGTGCCACTGTGAGCATTACCTACAGCGGACTACATGTAAATGCAGCCTGCCTAGGAACGCCCACTGCTCCAGACTGATATCACCCCATCAATGCATTTTGAGATTTGCATAGCTCATTCCAAGAACCAGCCTACAGCTTGCATCATGACTGAGGGTTCTTAAAAGGCGCAATGAGACAGGGTACCAAGATGTTATGTATATCAAGTAACAGAGCTGTAGGAGATCTAATCCACATGCTGTGGAGATGTCCAAAACCAACTAGATATTGGAATTATGTTACTAGTGTTATATCCTCAATAAATATTATTATACCACAAGACCCTTTAGTATGTCTTCTAGGCACCTTAGATGCAGAATTATTTACACCCAACACATATATAGAAGTGTTGGGATTTTTAAACCGCTCACAAATGAATAGCACAACAATGTGCCCCCCCTACAAGACAACTATGGGTTGAACAGGTGAACTCTCTGTTAATACACAAAAAGCTGACCTCTCCGATTTTGAATTCTGCAAAGGAATTTATGAATATTTGGCAAATGTTGGTTAGCTCCCCCTCAATTCTTCATAGATCACTACAGCTCTATTATTCCATCTTGCTATACAGGACACACCTAGAGGATAAATAGCGCACAAAATATGGATAGTTGGTTAGGACCTCTGTTTCCAAAATGTGTGGCTGTGCTCATTAATATCTGAAGGTCTTGGTACTGTTGCCTAATCAACCATTCTGTTTCGTTTTGTTCAATGAAGTAGGTAGCTAAAATGCATAATGTTCTGGCATCATTATGCAACACAATCTTGTAAGAATTCTGTATTAATCCCGAGATGACTATAACATCTTTTGAATGGTGTCCACGTAAATATAATCAATAAAAAAAATATTTTCTTTAAAAATAAAAGCTATATATACCACCTGACAACCCCTCGCACCAACCATGATCTCCCTGCATTATATAGAGGAGCACAGAGACTCAGTGATGAGTCTAAAATAAGGTAAGTAATGAAAAGGGTCATTAGTATGCTGATAAGTGGGAGGAAGGAACCAGGAAATGTGGGCATAGTCGGCACTCTTAAAGAGTGCCTATGGACAGGTCCAGCAGCTTGTATTAAAGGATATGTAAAAAAAAAATTTTTTAAAAACAAACATGTCATACTTACCTCCTCTGTGCAGTTGGCTTTGCACAGAGTGGCCATGATGCTCCTCTTCTTGGGTCCTGGGTGGTGCTCCTGCCTCACTCTCTTCTCAAGTGCCCCGTGGGAGAAGCACTCTCCCTTGGGGCACCCGTGTGGGTGCGCTCCCATGTCCTGCTGCTGTGTCCATTGACACAAACAGCAGGACTCAGCTCCGCCCCTCGGCTCCCACATTATTGGATTTGATTGACAGCAGCGAGAGCCAATGGATGCACTGCTATCAATCTATTCAATCAGGGCCCGATACACTGGCTGGAGCGGGTGTGCTCGTCCCCGGCGCAGGAACGATCAGGCTCAGGTAAATAAAAGGGTGCTCTGCGGGGCCTGGTGCACTACAAGAGATTTTTCCCCTTAATGCATAGAATGCATTGAAGTAAAAAAACACAAGGGTTTACAGCGCCTTTAACCCTTGCAGCACCCAAAGATTAGAGAATAATTAACTAAGCTTAGGCTTTAAGAATGCCAAACATAAATATGCACTATTAAATATTTACTAAAAAATAATAGTAAAAAAAAAGGAATTTTGACTTGCCTGTAAATTCCATATCTTGGAGTACAGTATAAACACAAGCTGAGTATTCACAGATCCTGGGTTATAGTCTGGTACCTTCAGGTGATTAGATACTGACAAGCTTTTGAGGACACGCCATGAGTCCTCAGTTTTGTAGCAAGCAATGCAGAATTACCCAAGAATAGAAGAGGGTGTGGTCAGTGTCCTGTACTCCAAGATATTGAAAATTGTACAGTGAAGGTCACAGGCTTCGTAGACCCTGGGACATTCACAAAGCAATGAATGAAAAGGGTGGGCAACAAATAGGCAAATAGACCTGTGGCATCAGGCCTAACAGAACCTTGCACCCAAAAGCTGCACCTGCAAAAGAATGGACTTGGTAGAACTTTGAAAAGGTATGAACAAAGGACCAAGTAAGTGGTCCTTAAAAAGCTGGGCAACAGAAAATTGGTGCCAAAATACTCAGAGGTCCCCCATCAAATAACCACTGACCTGGTGGAGTGAGTGTGTAAAACCACAGGAGTTTTGTGCTTTAGGATGTAAGCTCTGGCAATTTGTTGTCTTATCAATCTACAATGGTGGAAGCAGGATGTTTGAGAGGTCCTGAGGGTAGGACAAATAGAGTCTATCTTCATGGTAGAAGCTGTTGCTTTGAGACTGGTGGTTCTAACTACATCCAGTAAGTAAAGAGCAATTTCCTTTGGGAGCTTTGGCGTAAGGCACAAAGATGGAAGGACATGGTCTTCACTGAGGCGGAAGATCAATATCACCTTATAAGGAAAACTAGGTCTTAGGGGCAATAATAGTAGCTGGCAAAAATCAAATGTAAAAATCTGACATGCTGGTTGTATCCAATCAGCCTGCCCATAGATGGTTATAATCTCGGCCAGTCCCTGCTGAACCAGCCAAGAATTGAACAATCTATGGCTGACTTAAGGGCCCCGATCGGAGCTACACCTTGAATAAAGGTTTTGACAGGGCAGAGAAATGCCAGAAGATTTTGAACTGCATAGGGCCAAGTTCTGGCCAAGTCCTGAGCGTACAAAAGCCAGAATGCAAAAAACAGAGTAATCTCTGGGATTAAAGTCCCAGTGCTCCCACCAGACAAAGAAGGATTTCCATGTATGATAGTAGATCTTTCTGGAAGTGGCTTTCCTTGCTTTAATCAAGTAGGAGTGATAGACTCCGATTCTGTCTTTTAAGACTTGGGCTTCAACAGCCATGCTTTTAAAAACAGTGACTGAGAAGCAAGATGAAATGGAGGGCCCTGAGACAGCAGATCTGGCCTGTTGGGGAGAGGCCAGGAGTCATCTCCTAGTAGTCCGAGTATGTTTGTGTACTAGGTTCTCTTGGGCCAGTTTGGTGCAATGAATGCATTCAGATAAAAAAACCTTATGATTTTACAACTCCTTTAAGCTTCTCTCATAAGGGAAAAGAGGCCCAACACCGTAGGACACTAGAAAAGTGACTTACTGAATGGGGCAAGGCAATATGGAGGACCCCTCCTCAAAATATTGCCAGTGTCCAAACACTTGAAGGTACCAGCCTATAAAGCCAGGCTCTATAAATCCTCAACAAATTTCCACTGCCCCTACCTATAACTGGCCTTTGCAGCAAGCACATGGAAGTGCGAAACATGTTAAACAAAACCGACGGTGTTGCCCTTCTATGTGCTCCTTGCTGCAAAGGCCTGTTATAGGTGGGGGCAGTGGCCATTTGTACTGTTGGAATATTGGTGAGGGGATGCACTGGACACTATTGTTGCCATTGTGCTATATGCTGGGTGTCCAGTGTGCCCCTGTGCCTTTAAGGAGGGCTGGGCTCTCTCCAAGTTTACATGTCCTCTGCCTATCCATTAGAATGCATGTGCTTCAACTATGGAGGCTATCAAAACTTTGCTTTAGGACTGTAGATAATACTGGGGTGCCATGAAGTGGCTCTACAGCTTACGCATGCATTTGCAAATGTGTGCAAGCTAAACCCCTAATTTTAACGCATACTGTTAGACAGGACAATTTGGTTGGTTGCACGCTTGTTACGCGAAGCTCGGGATTTTCTTTGGTTTTATTCTATAAATACTCAGTCTGTGTCCTGTACAGCATGATTAACATAATACATGTATTTTAGTTCCTTATGCTGGCCCATACACAAGGGTTTTTTTGTTTTTTTTTGTTCAATCAGTGGATTGAATGAAAGAAAATTACTTGATTCCCCCATCCACAAATTCAATGTGAATAGGGGAATCCCTCCCACTGAGCTATTGTATTCTGACAGCGGGGAAACACCCCGCCATCAGACTACGCTGATCAGCACCGCCGGCTATAGGAAGAGAGAAAAAAAATCTAGCAGGCTGGTTGTACACAAGTCGATCAATAGATCGACTTGCCAATACATGAACTGGCTGAATTTCGATCCTTGTATGGCCGGCTTTAGTCCTGTCCCATAAAAAATACAGAAAATATTTACAAATTCATTATGCATTGTGAAAATTTGAAGTGCTTAGTCTACCCAAATTACAGCCGAATATATTACCTTGGTCCTGATGATCTGGATGTACAGGTGGTGGATCGTTTGGAATGATTGGCTCCTGCAAGTAATAAAACGGCATCTGATATTCTGCAAATATATACTTTCTTCATTTAGACTTAAAGAACAGTAATATTTACCAATACTAAATAGACATTTTCTTATGATATACTGTATGCATTAAATGCAATTATTTTTAGAGTAAATTGTTTATGCACACACCCGACTATACAGAACAATTCTACAGCATATAAAATCCAAAATACCCCTAATGAAACAACTTCATATATACATTAAAGCTTTGTTCACATTAATATGACAAATTATTCACATACAAATAACATGGTTTGCAGTAGTTCCCACTATAACAAACAACTGCTGGATTGACCTACAAATAAACAATTAATTCAAATGGTTGTCGGTGAAAGCCTCTTATGAGGGCTAAACAAACAAGGATCCATCAGTGAAATTGGCTAGTGAATATTTTATGAAAGCACCAAGCATAAAATTACCAATAAGTAAGGTATTAGCTTGTAATATCAGCAGAGCTAAATTAAAGCAATTATGGGCCCTGGGTGGTGCTCAGGGCATAAGCTTCAACTCTCTGAATTATTTCTGTGTGATCACCCACTAAAATAATCATATTCCTTAATTTACTTCATTGTATACAAAGTATAGATATAATTGAAGTTTTGCTTTGGGCAATTGCAAGGTATTCTATGTTCAATGAACATAAAACAAAACCTCCCACCAATCTTCTGTTCTTCCCTCTTCTTTCTTAATGGCAACGGCCAATATCATGTTGGCCATTCTGGAACTGCCAACACCTAACCAATTACTGAATGTCAAGTTCCATAGGCCAAATGCTGCAGAATAATGACCACCATTGAGAGAAAGAGAAAGCAAGCTCAGGTGTTGCCAGGGCCAAAGAGCCTGTATGATGCAGGCTATGATCATCATTTATATCTCTGCATTTTAGTGGAGTGAATTAACATACTCTGCTGGCTAAATCCTTGATGTGGTTTTCCACACAAAATATACTGTAGTACCATCAAGTACTGTGATCTGTAAGCTTGGCTTCATTGCTTCTGGAAGGCTCAGAATACAAAGATCCAGTGCAGCCTGGCTCAAACACATAGCCAGGGATGCACAAATCTTATTGCCCAAAGCCCGGGACATGCAGTTCCGGGCACCAAGCAGGTGTGTTTTTTTTTTTTTTTTTTGTTTTTTTTAAGGGCAAGCAGCAGGGTTTAGTTTTATTTTTTTTGCCCCTTAAGTCGCCGTAAAGCCCTTTTCGTTTTTAAAAGCCCCAGACATTCCTTATCAGAACAAGTAGATTGTCGTGAGGAATAAGTAGATTAGGACCCTAATTTAGTCCCTTGGACAAGCCGTTTATGCAAAAAATTCCACACCCCTGACTTAGTCCAGGACACATAGAGCCGGGGTAAGAGAAGTCTTGCCCTACACAGATAGGGAATACCCCTGAACACAGTCATACAGATACTGAGGCACCAGTCCCCAGAACCTGTTCACTACAGCGACGGTGCAAATTTCCCCTCCATAGAGCTTGCAGTCTTTTCATAACAGCACAGATTGGGACTCGCACAGACTTTTCCTCTCCTCCAGGAATGTGTACAGCCCCTGGATACTGGGTACACCCAATGCAGACTAAGCCATTCTTTGCACATGTAGCTGGACACCAATCAATCAACCAGCCCTGCTGCGGATAGCCTGCTAAACTCAGCTGTCCATCGAGGGGAGGAGTATACCTCTGCTAGGGGCTCATCATTCTCTTTCAGCCTGGCTGTGCAGGTAAAGTGACATCCCTAGCCCTGCTGTCGGGGACACAGTCCCAGCCGCTATAGTGTTTTCTTTTTTTTTCAATCACTGTGGCAACCAGGAATTGTCCAGCCCTGGCCTAGGCTCTCCTGTGCCTAGTCTCATAGCTGTATATCTGCAGTGTCAGAGGCACTGTTGCCTGTAACTGCAAGTGTTATGGCTTTTTCTATGCATCTCCCTGCTTTTAATTCATTATGGGAAACTATGCTTCCTCTATCTCTGCTGCCTGAATAATAACCCACCAGTTATCAGATCACCAGTCATCAGGAGATGACTCCTCTACTGAGAATGCCACTTTGACAGAGACACAATGCAGAACAAGGCATGGAAAGTCACTGATGAAGAAAACATCAGCAGCATAGAGAACACAGTCAAAACTAATGACTAGTCCATTGTCTTCAGCAAACCATGCGATGTGGATTCACACATTTCAACCTCTGAACTATTTTGTTTTTTCAAATAAACATTCTGCGAGTGGGTAGATTATTACCATTCATATTATGGAGAATGGGGAGCAGACACCAACCACCTTTTCCTCTAGCCAAGAGATGATATGTACTTGCCAAAATAACGAAATTGCCATTTTCACCCAGAATATTCAAGGGCGTCTGCTGCAACACACTGACAAAACAAATCTAACCCAATCCAGCAAAACACTGCAAGTGGTTCATGTATGTGTATAGATATCTCAAACACAGACCTAGCTGCATTATGCTCATAAGCCACTGAAAGGACTGCTTCAACTGAAAGCTAATACAGTTAATCTAAGGACCTGATGAAGAATAGAAAGAATATGGTCATGACATTTTTCTTTTTCATGTGACAAGTATTGTTACTTACAGCTATTGTATGTCGCCCACACTCAATGCTAACAAGCTTGTGGCATTTTTTATGAACCAACAGCTTACAATTGATACATTTATAACCTTGCCGTCCTAACCCCCATATCCGGTCGGTGCAGATGGCACAGTGCGCTCGCTAGAAAAAGAGAAAACACATGAAAACATTTAGTTTCAACAGACTGTCTGTATAAGACTCCTACACAGTCAGCTGTCTGCAGTGAATATAGGGAGAACAAACAATGTCTACACAGTACAATTTCACTACACAGTATACAATAACAACATTTTAGGTGCCCAGAAACATGGACCGTTATACATGCACAACTTACTAAAGTAATTAAGATTTTATGAGTGTGCATGTGCTTATTTTACACTGTAATATGTGCAAAAAACACCACTATTTCAGTAAAAGCCTGGGTGCCAAATGTTAAACAATTTCCATCTACTAACTCGTATACAAATTAGAGAAACAAAAGTACTCCTCAGGGTGAATTTGTAAAAAAAAAAAAAAAAAAAAAACCTCTTTGCATCAAAATATGTATAACAGTCTAGCAATAGGTTGAGTATCTTCTGAAACAGCATCAATAAGTAATACCCACTCTGTTAAACCTCTTCGCTTGGAATGTGTGACCATTTGCACAGTACAGCTTTCGCCATCTTCTTGCTCCACGTCTATAGATTGATTCTAATCAGAAAAACAAAGTATAAATCAGTTTTCTTCATATTCAATATAATTTCTATTCAACATGTGAAATAGGCAAGCACATGTTAGATGATATAGCATATGAAAGGCTTAAGTCCCTAAAGCATTGCCATGTATGCATAATCTGGCTGCTAAATAATCTTTGCTGCAAAGGATTGCCTTACAAACATACGTATTTCCATTGGGCAAATTAGCATATTTGTGCCTAATAGGGAAGGAGATAGATCAATCTGCAGACATCCCCAGCCTATCTCATGAGAAAACAGTGATCAGATGAGAAAATCCAACCAGACATGTGAGCACTCCTCGATCCACCTGTAAACACCTGGATCAAGCAAATAATTCTGTAAGCATGTTTATTTTTTGAAGGTTGAAGAAACTCTAGGCTGTCAAAGTATTGATATAGCAGTGATTACAGTCCAAATATTAGACTGATGCTGTTCACTTACAGGTTGTAGTTTTACTTGCAGCGGTTTAAAATACTAGGACAAGGAGTCTGTATAGCTATGTGATGTTGCTCCAAAACTACAAGCAACAAGCAGACTATTAATGCAAAATTGGTTGTAGAAAGCGAACTATGCTCCCAACTTCCCTACCTACCTGAAGACAAGTAATCAGGAGAGACAAGAGGACTGCACTGGCATCACATATGGGTGCCCCAACCATGGGTAACTTTAGAGGGGATCTCTAATCACTGTGCAAACACTACATTTAAAGGGTATGTAACTCCTTCACAATGAGCTTTTCTTATCTGGTCTGTTAAAAGATAAGTATGGGATTTGGAAGAAAAAAAAAATAATTATATACACCTAGGTGGATGCAGCATTGATCTGATGCTGCATCTGTCCCACGGCGGCTCTGCAGTGAGAACTGAGTGATCAAGAAACGCTGATTGCGCAGTTCTCCCCCTCCACTCTGAGCCGAAAGCTGGGACTGTCGGCCTCCGCTCTCTGCTCTGCCCCTTCAGCACTCACTGGAGTGATGGGCTGTGAAGGGGCGGAAGGAGCTGGCTCAGGCTCTCCGCGGATCGCTGAGAGGCTGCGCTATGTGCTAGTATAGACTTCTGGGTGGATCCTAAACATATGGTCAGGATCTTTTCAGAGCCTGGACCAGCTCTGTCACGTCATCCGACTGCAGGCTTTAGCCCGCTGATGGCTGAAAACGGGTCACTGGAGTACTTAACGAATATGCGCCTATGATCCATAAAAGTACAGCCAAAAAAGCTTTGGCTATACTTCTCCTCTAAATATACCATTGGACATCATTTGGTATCTCCGTTTAAGAATTGCAAAATTACTTCTTGAAATAGCCAGAAATCTTGTGTGTGGATAACTTATTTTACTCTCTTTACAGTCTACGTTGACCCTAATCATCCACACGGTTTTCAGTTCTCTCCTAGGTCTACAGTATCATGCCCCTCTATGTTATTGGCAACATCAGAGGGACATAGTTCTGTAGTCCTATTCGGATTCTCTTGATACAGTAGGCTGAAGGAGGGTTGTCATTCTAGTAGTGGAAACGTGTTATTGGCAGAAACCCCAGGTAAAAATAAAGAAAAAAGGCTTGAAAAAAATAAAGCATGTACTACCATAACATTCAAAGGCTGCTGCAATTAGTGCAATATATTACATTTTTTGTTTTGGGTTTAGAAGCACAGTAACAATCTGTGTTAAAAACACACTTGAATAGGTCATACAGTCTTTGGGGTATGCTTAGTGGAAGTTAAATGCAGCACTAAAATACTAAAGCTGAACTCATAAAACAAGATAAATTATTTCTGAATGGACCAATACAAAATGCACCCAGACATGATGTGGTAAAAACATAAAGTGGATGCCAGTGTACCCAAAGGGACCTGAATTCAAAAAGTGACAATTTAGGAATCTCATGGGTGTTCCCGAAATTTTAACAAGGTTTGGGACTTATGGCTAGATTCTCCATCAACGGCCACATAGTATCTGATATTATAGTTATTGTGTGATTGCATCCTCTATGATTTCAGGACAAAAGGTGATCTGAGAAATCTTAGTGGTTATCTGGGGAAATAAATGTGATATGTTCATTAATGTTTAAATGTGATGCACCATGGGTATTGGAGATAATGCAGAGGTCATTCCATTTTTCTCTATTTCAAAACATATTTCTTAACTGAGATGAGTGGAGATAAATAGAGATGTTTGTTTTGTTGTTTACCTTGAGCCGGGGAATGCCCAGAAGTTTTGTACCACTTAAAAGAGAAGTAACGTTTTTTTTAATTTATTTTAGGAATCATACTTACCATCTGTCCCCTAGCACCTCTACACTGAAAACCGAGCGATCGAACACTGCCAGTCGCTCGGTTTTCAAAGATCCCAAATTAGAGCTGTAGACTGTCATGCACAGCTCTCTGCTCTGCCCCCTCCAAACTCATTGGAGCGCTGAACTGTGGAGGGGGCAGGAGTGGTTGGCTCAGACTCTCAGCACCTCGCAGAGAGCCTGAGCCTGGTGTGTCAGTCCAGGCACCTGGCGAATCCAGACTTTATTGCCGCAATGACGCGGAGTCTAGACTGACTTCTATGACGTCAGCAGAGAGTGGACTTCAGACCGCTACCTACTGAAAACGTGTCACAGGAGTGCAAAACAAACTGCACTCCTGTGATCCATAGAAGTACAACCAAACGAGCTTTGGCTGGACTTCTTTAATTCTTTAAAACCAATAAAAATAATTTTCAAAAAGTGACAGTTTGATATGTTATGGGAACATATTGAAATTCTAATTGTGCCTACGCATTACCCTGAAAGATTTTCCTTTTGTCTGGAGAAGTGAAGTGTCCGTTCTGCGCTCAACCTCTCGGCTGTTGCTACAGCCACATGAATACATCAACAGTGTGAGATTCAAATGCACTGTGCCCGTGACTGCTCGCCTCAGGAGACTCATGAAAATCTACACTTTTTGAAATCAGGCCCACTTTACTAAAATATTAAAATGTATTTTTAAAAAAGTAACCATTGTGATTTTAGCCTCCTGTAACTCCCTATATAATAGCACCAAGACGGGGAGTGGTAGGGGCAGCGATAGGACCCAATCCACATTATGCTGACAGGTAAAGAGTGAAAAGGGAGCTGTTCTGACTCATTAAATGGTCTGCTGCTCCTTTTATATTCAACCAGCAGGCTGGATGGTGTGCGTCAAGGCCTGGATCACAAGAATCACTCGTATTTCTGATGTGTATTCAAGTGCTTGCCTAACGTTTAGCAGTATAGATTGGCATAAGTATCGATTGACACAATTTTTGGTCTGTCTTTTAACATATTTTGCATTCCCAACTGACTGCAATGCTAAAAACAGGTTGCTACTGGCAACAGACACAGGGAGATATTTATAAAGCAGTAAATGTGACTGTCATTTACTGCATACTATCATTTAAAATTCATGCCCCAGAAAGATTCACATGCAGTGAATGTATGACAAAGGTCACATTCACCGATTTCGAAATATTCCCCAAAGTGTATAGTCTACTCTAGCATAAATCAAACATGATCTGTCTGACAAATGTTAGGCAACATCACTTTGCTCACATCAGTAAATATGTATAAATAGCACAAAGCATACTTACTGTCTTCACCAAGGCAGGGCATTCCAGGCCTCTCAGGGGTACAAGGAAACACTGTAAACATAACATGGTGTTTTGTCAGTTGTAATATCATTGCACAGATACACAGCTCTATTCTCTGTAACACATATCTAAAAGTACCTAATAATTCCATTCTATTGTCTTACAATTACCTTTATTTCATAGCTAATATACTGTATTTCACACAAAATAGTTTTCTGTGACAAACCAACCGCTTGTCATCGATTAAAGAGACTTTGAATAAATCTAGTATTTGCTCACCATGAATTAGGAGCTCCGAGTCTTTATTTAGCTCATATAACCGGAAAGCTTCTTCCAGCTCCAACTGTGAGGAAACAGTGCATGGATCTCCTGTTATTAAATACAGAGGGGGAAACACAATGAAAGATACAGCCAACCTATCAAAGACAATAGAAATTGGACTATTTACATGTTTCACACACAAAAGCTGAAGCACACATATTCATAGCCACCATAATAATAGCTTTTTTTTTCTGTGTTGCATGCAAAGGGAGACCATGAGTTTTTAACCACTTGCCGACCGGTAGTTTGAAGATGGAAATCTCAGTAACAGCAGCAGCTGCTGCCACAACCAAGATATCCATCTTTTCAGGAGCCGGTCCTCTTTACAATAATGGTGGTCTCTGTGGCGGATTCACCGTGAGATCACCGTTATCGGTGGCGGGAGAGGTGCCACCCGCCGCTCTCCTGCGCCCTCCGCCGCTTACTGAAGCCGTCGGTAGCGACGGAGGCGATCGGGTCCTTTCACGTCCTTGGTATGGAGACAAGTGAGGCTAAGATAGCCCCCACCCATCTCCATACCATAGGAGGGCGGAAGCGATGTCAAAACGTCATTCCGCCCATACCTCTTAAAGCCACATTTTTTATAATTAACTTTTTTTCTTTTTTTTTTTGCATTTTAGTCCAAATATGAGATCTGAGGACTTTTTGACCCCAGATCTCATATTTAAGAGGACCTGTCATGCTTTTCTTCTATTACAAGGGATGTTTACATTCCTTGTAATAGGAATAAAAGTGACCCAATTTTTTCTTTTTTTTTAAAACAGTGAAAAAATAAATAAAATCAAGTAAAATAAATAAGAAAAAAAATATATATATATATTTTTAAAGTGCCCCGTCCCGATGAGCTCGCGCGCAGAAGCGAATGCATATGTGAGTAGCGCTCGCATATGAAAACGGTGGCAAACCACACATGTGAGGTATCGCCACAATCGGTAGAGCGAGAGCAATAATTCTAGACCTCCTCCCCTAGACGTAAAATATGCAACCTGTATGGAGATTTGAGGGTAAAAGTTTGACGCCATTCCACGAGCGGGCACAAATTTGAAGTGTGACATGTTGCGTATCAATTTACTCAGCGTAACATTATCTTTCACAATATATAAAAAAAAAATGGACTAACTTTACTGTTGTCTTATTTTTTTATTAAAAAGAGTGAATTTTTCCAAAAAAAGTGCACTTGTAAGACCACTGCGCAAATACGGTGTGAAAAAAAGTATTGCAATGACCACCATTTTATTCTCTAGGGTGTTAGAAAAAAAACAATATACAATGTTTGGGGGGTTCCAAGTAATTTTCTAGCAAAAAAAAAAAAAACAAAACAGTTTTAAACATATAAACACCTAAATTCCAAAACTTGGCTAGTCCTTAAGTGGTTAAAGTAGAACTAACCCCAACTAGATTAGTTTGGATCAACCACGGATTTGTTTTTCATAAAATACTGTTTTCACCAGTACTTCTTACTGCTAATCTCTAGTCTCTTTCAGACTCTCTGCACATCATTGCTCAGTACTGATTTACTGATAGTGACAGTGATGTACCATGTTGTCACAGCCACTTTTAAGACATGGAGACATTTTTAATACATGGTGCAAATTTTTTTGCTGCAACACAGACCCTGTTGACAGGGGAATCCCTCCCGGTGAGCCATTGTGTTCTTCCTGTGGGGTGGGGAAAGCCGTCCCCTACAGAAGAAGACAGTGATTATTGCTGGAAGCTATACCAGCCACAAGCAATAATCGCACGCAAAATTTGGCAGGCTGATTGTATCCAAGTTGATCGATTCATCAACTTGGTACATTCAGCCTGCTCATACAAGATTCGAATATTGGACAGTTCCTGCTGAACCGGACGTTATTCGAACTGCCTAGGGCCAGCCTTAAGCCCCGTACACACGATCTGAAAATCGTATGGAAAATACCGCATTCGAACCGATCGTACGTTAATCGGATCGTTAGTACAGAGCTTTCGAGAGCCGATCAGGACAGTTCATCCGATATTATTCTATCGGACATGCACGCAAATTTTTTTCGTACGATGCCAGATCGTACAATTTTAATTAAATCAGTACAGCCATCGTTCGAAAATGCATTACAACACATGACATCACTTCCGATTTTTTTTTCGGAATTTGTGACTTTAGTAAACTCAGATTCGACGTGAGATTAGCATGCAATAAAAAACGGACGATCATTCGTCCGATAATCTCATCGTGTGTATGGGGCATTAGCTCATGTGACAGAGTGGCAATGCAAAAACACCAGCTGGAAGATGGTCAACACAATAACAGGAGAATCCTGAACAAAAAGCTACACAGGTCAGAAAACATTTCTGAAATAACGTTACAATGTATGACATTTTAATGAACTTGTTTACATCTACTATAAAAAAAAAGGTACAGGATCCAAGGTGCTATCCTGATCTATGCTTTACTAGAACACCTAATAGGTATGTACTTGATCTGGGTCAGTGACTCCCAAAGTAGCAAAGGTTGGGATGACATGCTTAAGCAAGCAATATTTTTTTTTCTTTTTAGATCTAAGATTTTACCACGATTTCTTTAATATAGTGCTATGTTAAAATCACACCGTTATCTCAGATCTTAAAGTGCACCTGTGTCCAAACTATAAAGTATTTACTTATTGAGAATCAGATTTAAAAAGATATCAATCGCCTCAGTAGCTACAGGCACTGTGAAAAAAGCCTTTAAAGTTCACAATAGAAGCACTGAGATGATAGCATCTTTCTCCTTATTTTCTTGGCCAACATGACCTTAGCAACTTGTCAGTTTTCTAATGTAAACAAATACCAGGTTTTGTATGCTGTTGGAAACTGACTAAGGACTCATTCACATGGGTGCAAAGCACCATACAGTGGAAAGAGTCGCTTGTTCATCTTTTGTACTAGCTTGTAGCTGTGTGCAGGCAGGCTATATAGGTGAATGGATAGGCATCAGCTGTATGGAATCATTCTAACCTCCAAGTTTGAAAGGTATGGATGCACAGCCCCCGACGCAGACCCTGCACATCTGGGGCTGGGCACTTGTCCCTGGCAAACTTGCAAACAGCTACATGCCAGTACCAAAAAAACGGTTCTTTACACTGTACAGGGCTCGGCGTCCATGTGAATGAGCCCTATAACCCAACTTGAGTCTTGTTCTTCAATAATTAATTACCTTATAGTGCATGCAGTTAGAGACCTCAGTGATGATTTTTTTTAAAGCTCTTTTGCTGCTTGTTAGGGATAGGTCAATATTTTTATGCCGATAGTCTAGGCATAGGTGCATTTAAGTACAATCATAAAAAATGGGACAACTTACATACATTGTAAAGGACTGGGCACCCAACATGTATTTTTTTTTTTTTCTGAGGATGTCAGAAGAATTTAAAAAGTATTCAAGTAATCCAGCTTTACCCGTTTACTGGTGTCATAACATATCTATATATCAGAAAATGTATATTTGTGGTAACTAGAGGTAATGTTCACTTTCCACTTATGTCAGTGTGTAATAAATATTACTGAAGAAGGTTAAAGGTTATCAAAACCAAAGAGCAAAAACGTTGCAGCTTTTCAGTGCTTAGATATGGTGGTTGCATTCATTTTCATTATTTAGACTTATGGTCTGTACACACAACCCGAAAATCGGACAACAGATCGTCAGACTTAATAGTTGCAAGTAGAAACTGAATAGGTTACTAAAGTCACAAAAATTCTCGTACGACTGACGAAAAAAAAAAAAAATAAAAAATCGGAAGTGATGACATGTGTTTTTGGACGACAACTGTACTGACTAAACTAAAATCGTACAATCTGGTATCGTACAAGGAAAATTTCCGTGCTTGTTCCGATCTAATAATATCGGATTAATTGTCGTGATCGGCTCTCGAAAGCTGTGTACTAACGATCCAATTATCGTATGATTGCGTTGAAAGTGTTATTTTTCGTCCGATTTTCGGATCGTGTGTACGGGCCATAAAGCCGGGTACACAATACAAGTTTTTTTCGTACAACCCAGCGGATTGACTGAAAAAACAAAAAACACGTCAGCTCCGGTCGAAGCCGCTGTACTTACCATCCAACATTATCACAGCGATCTCCCCCGCTGAGCTGTTGTGTTCTGACAGCGGGACACTGCCTGCCCCCCGCCAGAACTCTCAGATCAACACTTTCTGCCACTGGCTGAGAGCGCTGATCGGGAGTCAGTCGGCTGCTGGTTTTCCAGCATGCACGTCTAATAGAAGACGGCCAAACTTCTTCTGTCGCACAGACTGACATACACATGGGCCGAACGCCGCATGTACCTGGCTTAGGAACATTTTCAGGAAATACCTGATGATCTTGCAAAAAATGCATCGTTATTGTAATTTCCTGTGGGCTGAACTGAAAGCACAAACAATGCCATCTTCTGCTTTAAACTTCTAAGTACCCACCACTATTTAATGCAGAGGAAGACATATTTAAGTCTGGCCTAGGATACAACCATGGCTTCCTCCATTGATATAGCAGTTTGATTGAGTGAGCGTAGCCACCCAAGGACAGGAAGTGTGTCATTTGCAGGATTACCAGGTGAAAAAATAAAACGAATAACTACTGTACTAGTTTAGTGTCTAGCAAAGCACACAGAAGGGCATCTGTGAAAAAAATGATATTGTATAGCCATATCTATATCAAACATGTTAGGCTATAACTAAAGTATAGGAATTCTATAGTTTTATTTATTTTTATGCAAGATATCAGCTTTTTACCTTCATTGATCCTTTAAACATATTTTTTTCATATTGCAAACACACATTCTTACATCAGATTTTGTTTGAGTATCAATGTGTTGGCTACCCTAGGGAAAGTGTTGCTATTAGGGGAGCCTTATTTAAACATTATGTAGAAAAAGACGCCCGTGTGCGTGCGCCACAATACATGTCACAAGCCTGGAGACGAAGACCCATGCATTTCATTCTCTTTCGCTAAAATTGTCTATAAGTAATGGCAAAGCTGGGTCACTGAGTGTTAATGGCTGGAAAAACACTTGATAGCGGGTACAGAAGCCTAGGGGAAGACAGTGCGATCTACAATATGTGATCATAGTGAAAATAAGCAACATATTTTATGTCTGCTTTGTTCTATTCTATTGAGCTGTACTGGAAAGAAGAAAAAAAAAGCCAACCAGCAACAAACCAACTACTCTCAGATTTAAAGTGGAACTTTACCCCAAGAAACCTAATAAGATGATAAAAAATAACGTTCTTTAGCAAGGAACATAAATTCCTCATTAATAATTATGACCAAAATTAGTGTATGCTGTAAATTGCCTCAAGAATTGTTACTGACCCTGAACAGCAGTAAATCTTTAGGCTGTCAGAAGATCATCCTCTACAAATTCGGCACAGTGCCTAAAAATAGATAGCAACTGAGCATGTGTGGACCAGGACGAGACAGTGTATTACTGTATTTTAAACAATATAGACACTTCTTTTTAATGTTTTACATGGCTATACCTGCAAAAGGGGCAGCCTGAAGTGATCTTCTGACTAAAGTTCCACTTTAAAGTGGCTGTAAAGAGGATTTTTTTATCTCCATACATTCTATGCATGAAGATAAAAAAAACCTTCAGTATGCAGCTCCCGCTCCCAATACTTTCCAGAGCCGGATCCAGGGATGTGCTTGAGTGGCTGCTCTCCCTGGTCTCTGCCTCCTCATTGGCTGAGACCATGGCTCCCGCTGCTGTCAATCACAGCCAATGAGGAGAGAATGGGGGCAGGGCCGAGCAACGTTATGTTTTATGGACAGACAGAGCAGGGCTGGGGGGGGGGGGGGGGGCTTGCTATGGGGGCATTCTGAGAAGAGGAGAAGCCAGGAACACTGGCATGGGACCCAAGAAGAGGAGGATCAGGGTAAGTAAACATTTAAAAAAAATAACTAACCTTTAACATCACTTTTAGTACATGTAGTTTTGTGAGATTGACATGTACTTACTGACATAGATGGACTGACATGCATACATTTAGTTTTTGGTTTCAGCCTACAGCAGACAAACCACTTCTGTTTGGTCTTAAATTGCACCCACTTTTGAACCAATGTCCTAGGAAGTAGGCAACCTGAAATGCAATAACACAACCAGAAAATGCTGGCGGATTTATAGCGGCAGCCTGTATGTTTTTTGCTCATTGAGTATGGGAAGGGGTAACGAATATTCCTACTCAAAAATACAGGAAAGGTCTTGGAGAACAGGTGGAACAGTGTTGTCACCTCAGCTTCAATAAGCAGCCCCAAAAACCTGGTGCTCAAGCTGAAATGTCTCAGAAAACCTTCAATACTACACAATCCACAGAAGAAAATCAGCACAATGATATACTCAGCAGATGTTGTGCAAGCTTCTTCTGTGGACTAGGTCTTGGAGAAGGCAGGCCATCAAGCCTCAGACTAAACTGAAAAGGCAAAACTCCTAATAAAATGGGAAACTAATAATTTTGTCTGTTTTATATTTTTTATAGGCCTCGTGCGTATTGTGGCTTCCAGGAGGCAGAGATGCATCTTACAGCCTGCTGCCTATCAGACACTTTTGACACTATTTTGGGACCATTATCATTTATACAGCGATCAGTACTATAAAAATGCACTGATTACTTTGCACACTCCCTGTACACTGACAGGGAAAGGTTTAAACACTAGGGGCGATCAAGGGGTTAAGTGCGTCCTAGGGAGTGATTCTAACTGTGGGGGGGGGGGGTGGGCTACCACTGACATGACAGCGATCACTGCTCCCAATGACAGGGAGCAGTAGATCCCTGTCATGTCACTAGGCAGAACAGGGAAATGCCTTGTTTACAAAGACATCTCCCTGTTCTTCTGCTCCAAGACAGGATCGCGGCCCCCAGTGAACATATGCCCCAGTAGAAGA